>JALGQZ010000001.1:82435517-83695517 GCA_023105745.1 Austropuccinia psidii
TTTTGGCTGTCATGCTTGTGCTCTGGTTTTGAATCACAGGCTGACACCTAATCTTCTTTTTTCCAACCAATTCAGTATTATTTTTTTTATAAAGAGAGATTTAATTCAAATAAAGGTTAGTTTAATGATCTAAAAAAAAGACCAAAAAAAAAAAAACTGACCATTATAATTTTTTTGGATTTTCTATTTACTTTTTAATAGACATTTTAAGTAATTTTTTTTTCCAAAGGATGGAATTTTTTTTTTTGATTGATTTCTCATTTAGATTTTCTTCTTATTGATTATTTTTTCTCTTAAAATTGTTTTTTTTTCTACTTCAAATTGAAAAGAAAAATATTTTTCTATTTTTTTTTTGTAATTAAAGATTGTATGAGAATGTTTATGATTGCAAAAAAAAATTAAAAAATAATAATAAAAGTTAAAAAAAATTAATCAAGATTAATATTTTTTTTTAAAGAAAAATTTTATGTAATAATTTTTTTTTAAAGAAAAATTTTATGTAATAATTTTTTTTTTTTAAAATTTATCATTAAATTGACTATAACTTAATTATTAATTCATTTCACAGGTGAATGATTGTTTTTTTTTTGGGGGTTAAATTCAAGTTGATGATTAAATATAAATTTTATCTTTTATATAAAAAAAAAAAGTTCAAATTTATAATTTAAAATTCTTAATTAAGTCATTAGTGGATTTTGATAGTTTAAAATTAAAATATATAATTAAAAGAAATTTAAAAAATAATTAAAAAAAATAAATAAATATAAATTTTAAATTTAATTTAATTTTCCTTTTTTTTTTAAAAAAAATAAAATAAATAAAATAAATTTATTTTGAAAGAATATAATCTTTTTTATTAAATAAAATTTTTAAGTTAGATATTTAAAAAAATCTTCTTGATTACTAAATTTCATAACTTCATAATTTTTTTTTTTTTTTTTTTTAAAAAAAAAAAATTCAAAGGGGAGAGAATTCTTTGAATAATAATTAACAAAAAAACTAGAATCTTATATTTTTTGAGATTTTTTTTTTTCAAGTTGGAAAATTTTAAGTCCCCCCCAAAAAAGTTTTTTTTTTTTTTTTTTGTTTTTTTTTTATTTGTTATTTTTTTTAAGTAAATTTAAAAGTTCAATTTATTTAATGAATTTAATTAACAATTTAAATTATTTAATTAATTGAATTAACAATTCCATTCATGGGATTTTTCCCAATTCAAGGTTTTTTTTGTTTTAGCTTCATTTCAATTGAAAAAAATCCCTAAAGGATTTTTATTAAAAACTTATGTGTTTTTACCAAGTTATGAATTTTTATTATTATTCATTATTTTATAAACTCTTTTTTTTATAATGATATATAAATCCATTGATTAATATATAAAGTTTTTATTTAAATTATAATTATTATTATTAGGTTCTAATTGAAATGATTTAGAATTGTGAAATTCAAGTATGTTTTTTTTTCAAGATGACTTTATGATATGGTACATGAAATTTTATAGCTATGAGCTTGAGATTATTAAAAGATAGATTTAAATATTCTTGACAGGGCTTTCATATAAAGAATAGTGGTGGTTAGTGCTAATGAAAGGCTTGGGTTCAGTATTTATCAGTTGGTTAAGTATAATAAAGAATACAATAATTAATCATTATAATCATAACCTAAGTATATCATATAGTAGAATTTTCAGAAAAATTATACCACATAAAACAGCAAGAGAAGGATGGAAATTTCTCTTTGTTGAAGAAGAAGGGACATTTTTATCCTGGAAAAGGTGTGGAGCGGAATTTGAACACTTTCAAATAGAATTAAGAGGGTGTGATCGTGGTTTCAATAGCCCTGTATAGTCTGTATTGGGCTAAGATGTGGTTTGGAAACCACATCAGGTGACTTTTCCACAATACAGGGTGAAAACTTTCATTGAAGGACCTCACATATGTGTTCTGAAAGGTCAGATGCATAAAATGTCAATGGGCTCCATATTATTACTTATACTATGAGGTATTGAATAAAAAAAGCCTTAACATGGGTTCAATGCCTCATATTCTAGAGTATTGGAGAATGGGATTTTATCCTTAGAGCTCTTATAGATTTTCAGTTTTGAGGATATAGAGGTCTAAAAAGGCTCATATTGAGGCCCTTGATTATTTCTACACAATTTTTAATCATTTAATATGATTATATATAAGTAAAATTAGGAAGAGGGAGGTTTCTAAATCTTTTTCTCTACTGGGAGATAACATGTGTCATATCCAAAAGACTTTTGGATAAAATGAGAGACCAGATGATTGATTTATATGAACAAAAAAATTACCTGTAACTAAGAAATGTATTAGAGCTGAATAATATGAATTAATAATTTCAAATAATCAAAAAAATAAATAATTTAAATTTAAACTGGTTCAATGATAAATAAAATTAACTTATATAATATTATTCTTAAATAATTCAGATATATCCAGAAAAAATCAATTATGAATTATAAATATTGAATTTAATATTATTTATCTTTTTAAATTTAGTTTGTATTAATTATCAATTATTATGTGTTTATAATGAAATTTCATTTTTATTTTTTTTGTTTAAATATATAAGCTATGATTCAAATTTTAATTAGTTTATTATTAAAGATTAAATGTATCAACAATTTAACAAAGAAAATAAAGTAAAACAAAGACTTAATATTGAATTTTTTATAATTAATTACAGATTTTTTAATTAACTCTCTTTGAAATATTAATAATTTATTCAATTTTGGCAAAAAAAAAATGTTTTTGAATAAATTACTTATGGAATTAGATTTTGATTTTTCCAAAGTATTTTGATTATAATTTTTTTTTTGAACGAAAAAATCACAATGAAGTTAAGTTAAGGAAAATTAAAATCATGACACAAGGTATAGTATATTGTTTGAATCAATTGATAAGTTCTTTCTATTAACAAAATGAAACTTGTTTTACATGCTCCAGTGGAGCTGAAGTACTTGATCCATGTTTTTCCAGTCCTCTGGTTTTAGGTCTCTGTTTAATTGGAAGGTGAATGGGAGTGTGGGAATGATCTCCTTGAGTGTCTTTCCATTCACCATGCTGTCCAAACCCTTATCTTCTGGATCTAAACAGTCCTTCCCCTTCCTCTGGCTGGTTCCTTGGGATTCCAAGGTCTCTGAGGTGTAAAGGGGACATGATATTGATGTCTGAAATCAGTCAAAAACTTCTTTTTCTTAGGGTATTTACCTTTCACTGTTCTTTTTACAAACATTTTTTCTGAAGATTTGGGAAATTTTCCTTTGGATGTTTCAACTGAGTTAATAATTGTTATCTTCCATTTACAATCTATCAATGTTTTTTTTACTTTGTATGGAGGCAGAACTTTGTGGTTTTCTTGGCCTCTGAGTGGCAATGCATGTCCACTTCTTTTTTGAGATGAGGCTTTCACTTTTACTCTTCCCTTTGCCTTTCTGCATGTGCTCTGTGTCTGAAGGGGTTTCTAGTGGGCTGTCCTGTGACTTTGCTTCTAGTGGTATGAAGCTTTCTCCCACTAGTTGACAAATATAATGGCTTAATGTCAGTATTTGACTCTCCACAATGCTTTTTCACGTCAAAAAATAACCCTTGGTGTAATATATTGCTGTATTACACCTCTTTACAGTAACTTTGGGTTGGTAATACCAATTTTCCATATAAAGAGTACTGTTTTGACAAATTTTTGGTCACTAATGTAACTCAAATATCTCACCAAGATATTCTGTAGTTAACAGAAATAACTGTATGAAGTGGCTTAATATGAACAATTTAAACTTCCAATATGTTCAACCATGCCTCCTGAATCTGTTATTTACAGTTCAGAGGGTTATTTTAAATAAATTGAAAGAGAAAAATAATGGTTTTTTTTGAGTTTTGTATCAAAAAATGCACCCAAAAACAAGACTGTGGTATTTAAATTCAAATATACCATGTCAAAAAATGCATAAAAATAAAAAACATGGTGGTATATGATTTTATACCACTCAAAATAATGATAATATATGATATTTAAAACATTTTTATGCCTAAAGATAAAAAATAAAAATGATCAGAATAAATAAAATAGGAGAGAAACTCATTTTTTCTCTAAAAAAAATTGAAAAATGGTTCAAAAAAACAGCCAGGACCCCAAAATGTCAGGATGAGTATATTATAAAGAAATAATAAGAGTATTTACAAGTTTAACTATAGCTTTTAAATGGTAATTAATAATAAAACCTAGTTTTAATAGTAGTAGTAAAGGCTTTACTATGGATAATAGTGGTGGTGAGCGCTTCTGAAAGCCCAGGATGCACTGGTTATCAGTTGATTAGCTATGATAAGGAATAAAATACTAAGATTGGAGTATAACCTGATCATTTTCCAAGAGTATAGCTGTTTTTGACAGTTGTAATATGTAGGAATGTAAAAGAAGGATGGGGATTACTCTTTTGGGCAGAGAAAGGTCCCTTTGTATCCCAAAAATGGGTGAGAAGGTCCTGTAGACCTGTTCACATAGGAAGCATGAAGATTTTTCACTTCCAAGGACTGTTTTATGGTTCTTAACATGCCTTTATAGCCTTTATTAGGGTCAGATGTGGCTTTTGAACCACATCTTGGAAGTTTTGACCAATACACGGTGAGAATTTTGATTGGGGGACTACACAGCCCTCTTCTGATGTGTATGACACTTAGAATGCTGTATAGAACCTGTATAAGGACCCCAATTGACGAAACTATGAGGTTTTAAAGGATAAAAAAGGTTCCTTGTAGAATTTACACCTCATATTCAAGGATATGGGAAAGTATCCCACAGTAAAGGTGTATTGGCCCAATTGTGAGATTTTAAACTCAAAGCTTCCAAAGCTTTGTCAGTTTTCAAGATATTGAGCTCAAATTTGATTCATTGTGTAGCCCTAGATGAGGTTGACACAATGGTACCTCATTTTGAAGGGCTAACATTAAATATGGCAAAGTTATACCACTTTAATTTCAATTATTCAGATATGGATTTTTCTCAAATCCTGTATGGAACTTTCTTTCTTCATAACGTTTGCTCTAGATGTGTTATGGGGAAATAGATGGAACCATCAGATAGCCCTGATTGTTCTCTTTCCAAAATGAACCCATTTCAAGTATTTCACACTGAAACTGTAGAAGTTATATAAGAGATGAATATTTTTTTACCCTTATTTGGCTTTACTTTGGCCATAACTTCTGTATTTTTAATTCTAGCTCAGTTTGGCTAGTACAATTAGATAGCCCTGACTGAGAGCTTCATTTGGAACACCCATTCTATGAGGTTTATCCTATTTCTCTTTATTTTAGATTAGAGGTGAAAATTAAGGTTTATTGTCAGAAATTACTTTGAGCCTGAATAACTTGGTTATTCTTTGTCCCGTGATTATTGGAGCTGTATATTTTGAAAGAGGTGCATTTCCTACTTTTTTGGTACATTTTGAGCTTATTTGGCTCATCTATATGTTTTGATGGTATTTTACTCTACCATTGGTTTATGGTATTTTGGTTGTCATGCTTGTGCTATGTTTTTGAGTCACAGTTGAACACTAGTAATTCTAAGAAAATTACATGAAATATCAATGAAGTTTAATAACTATCTAATTATTTGATATTTTTTTGGAATTCTTCATTTCAATCAAATAATTAGTATTTTTGATAATTAACAGTTGAAATTAATTTAAGAAAATATTCTTATGAGTAAATGGAGTTATTAATTGAATATTCTAGGCATTAAGATCAATATATTAGGTGAAATAGTTATAGATTTTGGTCAAAGAATAGTATAATAGAGTTTTCCTCAAAAAACATCAAGTTTTGAACTTTAAGAAAAACGACCTCAAAAGGCGCAAGGAGCTATATTTTAAGCTCAGAATAAACTTTATTTTTTTGACAATGATCTAAGTTCCAACTCATTAATTTTTAGTATATATTGAGATATTTTTGCATTGAGAGCTTACCAAACCTTTTAATATTATAGTTAGCCATTCTCTAAGCCCAAAAAGTTGAAATATTGGCCACCATGAATTTGAAGGTAATTAGAAATTGAGATTAATAATAACTTCCCCAAATAAATAATGAATAAATAATTAATCAGAAATAAGTTTTTAATTCTTTTTAAACCAATATTTAGATTCTAATAATAACAAATAAACTCCCTTATTTCAAAAAAACTTAAACGTTTATGGTCTTTTGCATTCCTCTTGAAAAGTAATTATGGTCCACAAAATTACTTGAAGCTCCTTTTTGTACATATATTCAATAATTCAAAAATTTCTCAGTAAGATTTAAATCATTCAGAAATATTCCTCAATGATGGAGTTCAATAATTCTTGGAGAATATCTAATATTATGACTTATTTGTGTACTATTTTTGAAAATAATAGCTATATATGAACATTAATTAATCAAATAAAATTGGTTTGAGTAATTTACCAACCTTAATTGTGACCATATGGGCTATAAGGAAATTACATATGTTTGTAGAACTTTATTCAATCTTAAAGGAAATTTAAATAAATTGGTGATATTACCTAGCTTATTTCACAAATAATCAAATTCTTTTATAAAAGAATTTGATGAACTCAAGAGTACTTATAATATTAATTTTCAGAAAAAAATAACAATAATTAGTGAGAACAGATATACTCACAAATAAGAGACATAGAATCAACTTGAAAACTTTTCAAAATGATTATTTCTATAATCACTATTAGAGTATATTAAATTAGGATATATTATTTTCAACTTAATTCTCCAATTAAATTTGAAAATAATCAAATTCAAGTTAATTTTAGATATTAAAATAACATTGGTTTTTCTAATCAAAAATAATAATAATAATAATAATAAATTCAATATCAGGAATTTATTACCTCCTAATTTTCTCTTTTTATAGTTTTTTTAAAGAAAAAAATATCCTTTATCTCATTTTTATTAATTTTAAAGTGTGAAATTAATTTTAAATATAAATATTAATATTGGATCACAAATTTAGACAATTTGGAAATGACTGAAAAGGTTCATAATTCTATTATTGTTTAAGTCTTTAATATTTTTTATCATAATTTAAATAAACAAAAGAATTTATTAAATAAAATTTTGATTTAAATTTAAAAATTCTTCTAATATTCAATTAAGAAAAAAAAATTATTGTCAAAAATCATGAATTTGAATTTTCTTAAAGGATTTTTGAATATAAATAAGATATTAATATTTAAATTAACTAGAATAGTTTGATAATATAGAATAATTAGTTTAAATTTTGTTTTTGTGACAAAAAAAAAATTGTTTATTTGAAAATTTTAGAAAAAATATATATATTTAAGTTAGTATAAGCACCCAAAAATAACTCATTATCTTGAAAGGAGTAATTTAATATAGAAGGTGAACTCATTTAATCAATATATTGAAAAAAGGATTAAATAATATTCCAAATATTAATGTGGTAAGAAAATTTATAGAGACAAAAATTAAATACTTCTTCTTAAATTTCATAAAAAGATATTTATTTAAATAAATATATTTTAATTAATTGAAGAATTAGGTTATTTAGACTGGTTTTTAGAGAAGTACCCTGTTGTAGAAAATTTTATTTAATAAAAATAATTTATACTCTTTTTTTTATTAATATAGAGCTAATTAATTATGTTATTGAAATAATCAAATCATATTTGATGAATTTGACCTCCTCTAAATCCACAAAGAAAGTGGAATAAAGTATTTTTTTCAAAATTATCAAAATTTTAATCATTCATGAAAATTCAATTTCATTTTTTTTTGGAATGAAAATTGTACAAATTAAAGAGTATTGATGTTTTAAATTAAATAAATTAATTAAGAAGCTTAAATTTCTTTTCATTAAAATGAAGAAAACTAAATAATAAATTATGTTATGTTATTGATTGAAATAATAGGAATATTTAACTGAAGAGCTAAATAAAAGTCCAAAAATCTTTATTTCCCAATAATATTTAAAGAATTTAGGTTCTAATATTACAAAATTGAATTCAAGCTTCATAACTGCTAAATTATTTTTTTAAATTAAGGTTTTGGATTTTTTGGATTTTTTACTATAGAAAAAAATTTAAATTCTGTGTGTTTTGTCTATTATTATATTATTGTATTTTATAAATTTATGAATTCTATAAAAGATAAAATGTAATTTCAATTGAACTACTTTTTTGAAATGGGAGAAAAACACTCTTGTTTAAAAGATTAAAACAGATTGAAAATGGAATTATTCTTGTGAATAGATATTTATGGTTTGATTAAAGTTATTAAAGTAATATATATATAATAGAAAGTGAATCAAAATCCAGATTAATTTTTTTTTTTTTTTTTGAATTATTAAAAATTATGTTTTATAAATATTTTTTTCTTTTTTTTTTTTTTTTTTGAAAGTTTTCAAATTATAGGAATATATTAAAAATAAATTTCTATTAAGAAAATATAAATTTTAGAAAAAAAAAAAAGTTAATTCATTAAATTATTTTACCAAAAAATTATGTTTTTTTTTTTTTTTTTTTAACCAAAAAAAAAAGTGGTTTTTAATTTGGAATTCAGGAATTATCTTAATAAAAATTAAGAATTTTTTTTTTTGAGTAATGTCATGATTTTATTTCAATGAAATACATGTTACTTTTTTTAATAAAAAGAGGAGAAGTTTTGAATTTGTTTGAATTCTCAATATGGAATTGTTGAAATTTAGAATATGGGAAATTTTGGAATGCTAAATATGAAACTTTTTTCAGTGAAAAATATTAAATGAATTCAATTTCAAATATGAACTTTTTTTATAATTCTATATATTTAATTTTTTTCTATTAAAAATATAAAATTTTTTAAAAAAAAAAATCAATATTAATATTATTAATTAAAAAAAATAAATAAGGAATTGATTAAGTTGAAAATAATGGAATTTTCAATTGCAATTAAAAGATTTTCTTTTTTAAGAACCAAATAGAAAAAATGTTTAAAAAAAAGATTTTTTTGATTAAAATGATGGAATTTTTTTTTTGAATTTAGATTATTAGATTATTGGAGTCAAAAATTATGAAAATTTTAGATTCAAAGAACTACTAATTCTTCAATCTCAATGATAATGATTTTATTAATTACATTAAAAACTGTTACTATTATAAAAATAACAGCTTTATACATGTTATGATAACCTATTATGTGTGTGTGTGTGTTTGATTATTTTGACCAAAGAATGGTCCTTAAGAATGGAATAATTGTTTTAACCAATTTTCTATGTAATTATACAAAATTATGTACAGAAAAGTGTAAGTCCCTATTGGTCTTTACCAAAATCCTTATGCAATTTTACCTGAAAGCTAAAAATATGAACCAGTTTGTAAAATTTAGAATATCAAATAGCTTAATTTTAGAAGAAGAAGAAAAAAAATTAAGTACCCATTAAATTCAAAATAATTTTCCAAATTAAATGAACTTGTCTGAGCTTGAAATCAAGATTTTCATAGTTGTTTATGAAAGCTTAATTTGACTTGTATTTGTCTTCCATTAATTTTTTATTTACTGGAAAATTTTCTTTCATAATAAAAATAAGAAATAAATTGAAATAAAAATTGTTTGGTTCCACCTTATTTGTTTTTCACAAAGAATTAATTAAAGAAATATTTGGAAATAGAAAAATCTAAAGGAAATTTGGGTAGTAAAATATAGTTTAAATTCATTTTGAAAATGAGATTTTTGTGAAAGGTCTCTTTTTCAAAATGAAATATAATTCATAAGATAATTCTGGGAATGAATAAAGATGTGAAGTACAGACCTCACTTTGAATTATTCTATTTAGGAAAAACAATTTTTCTCAGTAAATACTTCAGAAACTAAAAAAAGTGGAATTTAATTGACTTCTTTTGATTAAAAAAAGCTCTCAATTTAATTTTTTTGGAATTGAAAAAAGCAAACTTTTTTTGACACATATTTGAGGATTATATAATAAACAAAACTATTTTTTCAAAATATTTAATCAGAATTTTGAATAAATGATATATATTTGTTCTCATTATATAGAAATTTCTGAAATAAAAATCATTCAAATTAACATTGAAAAGAAAAAGAAGATTATCATATCAAGTTTTTGAGAAATATCTTTCTTCAAACAATTTGAATGATTTAATACTCTAATACCTGTGTGTTATTCAAACATCAAACAAAGCTATGAACAAAGTTTGGTTAGATCTACATTTTCTGAAATTGCGGCTGAGTATTTTCCAAAAAATGTCAGGGTTGAACCCATGTTGAATCCATTAAGGTTGGGAGCTGGGTTAAACCTGAAGCGCCTGCCCTCAAGGGCTGACTTTTTTTTAATGGTGAAGTGTCTCACCCAAAAACTTTCCCAAAAATATGGACTTCTGGTTTTTCATTCTAAAGACTTAACCCTTCATTTTTTTTTTAAAAAAAAAAAATAAGGAAATTAATAATTTGGAAGTTTTTTTTAATCAATTTTTGAAAAAGAATTGGCCAATTCAGAGAAATTTGATAAAAAAATTAAGGAACTTAACATCTCATAATGGAAGAAATATGGCCAAAAGAAAATATTGAAAAATTCCTCAAAAGTTTTCCTGAGGAGTTGTTTTTTTTTTTAAAAAAAAAAGTCACTTATGTGTTTTTACCAAAAAAATCATGTGTTTTGGCCATAAATTGGTAAAAAGACATAAGGGCTTATGTGCTTTTACCAGCATCCTATTTTTTTTTAAATTGATGATGAAAACAAATTTAAAAAAGTAATTGAGGTTTTGATTTAATTCAAAATATTTGAAGTTTCTCATATATACCTCATGTTCCCCCTCCCACCACTCCTCCAAAAAAAAATTTATTTAAACTTATGACACAATACAGCCCCCTACCCTCTTAAGAAAAAATGAATAAATCAATTTCTCAAAATAAATTTAATCTTTTGAGTTTTCCTTTTAAACTTAATCCATTCATATTCTAAAATTTTATATTTTATTATGAAAAACCAAGTTAATACCTTAAAACCCCCATTTTCCCTCAAAAATTTGAATCAAATCCCCTTCTTTATGTGATCATCTAATATTTTGTTTTTCACATTTGCAAACTTATGCGCCATGGCTGCAGGGTCAGGCAGTGACAACAACCTAGCCACTTAGTATATTCAAAACCTTTTTTTCAGAGTTTATTTTAGGAACTTTCAATGTTATTGGTTATCAAGATTAAATATCTAATGACTAAGTAGTTGAGTTATTATGAGAAAAATGATTATATCCAATTTTAATCAAAAAACAAATGTTTTGATTTTTCAATTTCAGTTAAGGTTCAAGTTCAATAAGCCCTCATGGCTTTTTATGAACCTCTTAAATAATAACAATAAAAAAGTTTCTAGTTTACAAATTTACAAGTGGCCAGACTTGCGTTTTTAAAGTGAACAAGCCATTTGGACTCCTGCATGTAGAAACGTTGAATAAATTAGTTTAAATGTTAAGAGAGGTACCGAATGGGCAATTGGTCAATTTGAAGGATAAAATGAAGATTTGATGAATTATGCAACTGATAATTCAAGTTGATCAATATTAGTTTACAGTTCTTAAATCACTAAAACTTATTATAAGAGGTAAGATATACAAAACTGGTGATTAGAGATTTAATGTACAATACTTAATCCTTTAACAAATCCAAAGGAACTAATGGGGGTAAAAGACAAGGGATTTTTTGTGACATTAAAGTTTTGCAATGATAAAACTAAAAAGACAAATATTAATAAATAATGGCATGAGGTTTAAGATCAAAGTTTTGATGATAAAGGCCCAAGAGATTTTAAGAAAAGACGATTTGAAAGGGGAAATGGCCAAAGATCGATGAATCTACCGATTAAGGATCGATCGCCATCTTCTAAAATATCGTGACTTTGAACGGTTTTAGCCTGATGATCTGTTTGAAATTCAGGAGCTTCGACGAGGGCAATGGAGATAATATGAGACATTGAGAGTTGACCAGGGGCTTTTCTTTGAAAGTAAGGTTCTCTTCCATAAGCAATTGTAGCCACTTCGAGCAAGACATCACTAAGATGAGAGTGAATTAATTTGACAAAGATCTATGAAATTAGCTTTAGAATTCAAGAGAAAAAAAAAAGAGAAGAAATTGAATGATTAAGTTAACTAACGCAGTGAAACCGACTATAGGGGAATGTTTAGAAGGAAATTCGAAAAGTTTATAAGGAGAATTAGTTGAAAACCAAGAATGATCAAAAGATCTAGAGAAAGTTGAATGAGAAAGGTTTTGATTTGAATGATTGATTGAAAGTGAAGAATCGAGGCCTAAGAGTGATTTTAGAGGATGAGAAAATAAGGTGTCTACTTCATTCTGATTAAGTGATGGCTAAAAGATTGAATTAATGAAAGATTTGAAGTTAGATTTTAATTTATGAAAATAAGAATAGAATTAGAATAAGATGAATTTAAAAGAAATGATCAAGTTACCATTAAAGATAGATCTGAAATGAAGAAAACAATTGGAGTGACGATTAAATTACCTCTAGTTAAGAAAGGATCTAAACTAGTTAATTTTTTAACTTTTTGATAATCTAAACTTAGACCGCATTCTTCGAAAGCTTCACGTCTAGCAGTTTGTTCTAGATTACGATCTTTTGAATCGAATTTACCACCTGGTAAAGCTGTTTGACCTGCCTAAAGAGACCAAATGATGATTTGATTAAGATGATGAATTTTAATGAATGAAGATTGAAGAATTAGAGGAATTTTTACTTACATAAGTTCTCATAGTTTTGGACCTTTTAGTTAATAATACATTAAGATGACCTGATCTACTAGGAAATAATCCAACCTAAATTGAATTGAATTGAATTGAATTGATATAAGAAATTTATGAGTTTATGAATTAATAAATTAATTAAAATTAAGATGAAAGAATCCAATAAGATGAATGAATGACTTACTAAAACAGCCGCCCTACGATAATTGGGGAATCTATCGATTTGAGTACGATTAAAAATTAATCTTTGTAAAGAGTTAATAGAATCTAAAGAAAGATTTCTCAAAGATTTTGGTATTAAATTAGAATTTGAAGAATTTGAAGAAAAATAATCTTTCAAAATTAAATTAGTTTGATTTAAATTGAAGATCGGTTTCCAATCTTTTAAGAAATTTTTGAATTCAATCAGGTTATCAATTTCATCAATAGAGGAAGAATCAGAATTTTGCATTATTTTTTAAAAATTTTAACGAAAAATTTAATTTTGAATAAATTTGGATGAAAATTTTAATTTAATGATGATTTTTTTATTACAATCTCAGATTTGAACAGTACAATTGAGCTCAATTTGACCAATTAAAAATTAATAAAAAGCTTCATCCAGACTGGCAAATCAATCAGATTAAGAACTAATAAATAAATAAATCAGCCACAACAAAGATCAAGGATGACTTAAACTAACCAAGAAATCTTACTGATTGGACACTATTCCCTTTTTGGGTAAGTTTAGGGTGACAGTTTTATGTTTTTATTTTTTTGAGCTGTCTTAGTATACCAACTAGACCACTCTTAAAGTGTTTCTTACCCACTATTTAATTTTTAGGATTTACTTTTACCATAATTCTTGGTCTCATCTTCATAATTTCTATTTTTTAAAGAAGAAATCATCTCCCAGCTTGAGAAAGCAGATGACTTGAGGGCATCTAGATCTAAAGAAAAAGTACCCAAGAGAGATTAATACAGCCACCTAATCAAGTTGGCAAACCCAGATGTACAGAACACCTGATTTAATAGATGCTGAACAGTACAAAAATCTTTATTTTCTTATCTTTTATGAACCTCTCAATCTTCTCCCATTGACCACATGCACAGAATGAGGATCTTTGTGGCTGGTCAGTGTATTTGCTCATCAAATTCATTTTGTTGTTATTTCTAACGATTATTGCAGTGTGATTACACTGACACCTAAAGTAGCACATAGTGTTTGTTTCTTTATAAGTGAAGATTTCATAGTGCTAGGTGTGCTTCCTAACATGCTACAGTAGTAAGAATGCAATACTAATTACACTAAAGCTTAACATAATAAATTACCTCTTTTTTACTCTCTTATTGTTAAAATTGTCATTGTTTTTCTGTTGTATTGTTCACCCTTAGTGTAAGGTTTGACTATAAAACAATAAGTAAAAATTACTAATATTTTACTTATTGTACTATGAATGTCCTTATAAATGAAATAAATAAGATAAAAATGATTATAATAATAAAGAATTATTATAATTATGGCGTAAAATAATTATATTATTAAATAAATATAATAATATAATATAATAAAATAAATGTATTAATATAAGATAATTAATATATTTAAAAGCACTTTATTATGGTTACCAACAAATAATAAAGGTGTAAAAAATTGTTTTTTATTAATAAAAAACAATTAATAACAATAATATTACTAATATTAAAGTCATAAATTAATATAAATACTATTTATATCAATTATAGAATTATTAAAGTAATAATAGAGAAAAATTATTATAATAAGAGAAATAACCTACTTTTAATGCTTAATATAATAATTTTGGATAATTTTATGCCTAGAAATGTAAATACAACTTATTTAAATTGTAGTTACAATAAAATTTAAGAGAAAATTACAAATTTTCTTGATTTTACATGGAATTGAGGTTTTTAAGAGAAATTTAAACAAAACAATTAAATAATTGCAATAATCACCTCAGAGATGAGAATTATTATAACATTATCTTTGGTCTTTAATAATATAAAAGTTTTATATATAAAGAATAAAGAAATTACCTTTTTATTTAATGATTTAATGTTTTGTAAGCATCTGAGGGGGAAATAGAGTAAAAAGAGCTCTATTTCTATTAAATTCCTTCCTCCTAGAGTCCAGCAGGCTTCTAGTAGACATGCACTGATCATATCCACTGGAATTGATCAATTTTTTAAGGTTTGGTGATGATTACATCATGATCAAACCATCTTATCCAATTATTATGCCATTATTTAGAGTTATCACTATAACTCTAAGTTTGTTGACGTCAAGGCTTGGCAGAACCCCAAAATTTGCAAATTTTATTAGTTTTAATCATAAACTAACAGTATTCACCAATTTTATCACTCATATGACTGTTAAACTTAATTTAAGGTTACAGTGAGTGATCATAAATGATCAAATTAAGCTCAAACTTTGATCCTTAATAACTTTTGAGTTTTACATGCTACAGCAATTCAGAGAGTGAACTCTAATAGCTTGGCATAACCTTATTATGCTGTCAAGAGAATTTTATTACATCATCAAAACTCTATTTTTGATGATTTTTCTTGTAACTCATCTTTTCTGTCAAAATTTAATATTTGAAACTTCAAAACATGATTTCAAGGGGTTATACCCTGAATTTTATAATAAATATTACGTCATTCTTCACAAATGAACTAGTAGAATCTGACTGTCTACTTATTTTTAAGTTTGGACCACTTTCACAACAAAGTGGTCAACAGCTCTGTTGATTTTAGTCAATAATCCATTACAGGTTTTAACCTTGTTTTTAACTTGAGAAACAAAGTTCATTTCTGTGTTCCTACAGTAATTATGTGGTAACTTTATTTTTGGTTCATCACTCTATAATGTATATTTCAAAAGATATTAACTAAAATCCTTGAATATATGCGTTGACCAAAAAAGTGCATATATTCAGCTTAATTCTTTAAGTATTGACTTTGAAGATTATCTTCTTAATTATTTTATGTGTTAAATTTCATGAAGAATCCAATGGTACAATTCATTTTACATGTTGTTTTATTGGTTTCTGAAATAATCAATGATTTATGTTTTCTATACGGTATTATAACTTATAGCTCATTGAATATTGGTTTTACAGATATGCCATAAAAATGTTATATGTGTATTTTACAATGGGGAATCCAATGGTGTAGTTTATTTCACATTTTTATTCATTGGTGTTTAAGCTAAACCAAGTTTTATGCCTATTTATGGCAATTTTATATTTTTAAGATAATTCTTTTGAATGTATAATTATTTTAGATATTTCTTGTGACCTTTTTGGGTATGTAGTCATATCTCAAAGGTTCACATTCCCTACCACCAAAAAAGATTGTACCACAATATGGTATGTGTAATTAGGGTATCATCCACTGTCCCACCTCTTCAATAGACTTTGTTAGTCTTGAAGCTCAATAATGCTTAACTTTTCTATTCTTTAGGTTTTCTTTCATGTCTGAACCTTCTTAGTAGTTTCTCAGCATTTGTTATATCTTTCTCAAGTAGCCATTCATCTTGTTGAGTTTAATTTCTATACCTTACAAGGTATTCTCTTTCTTTTTTGTTTCTTGTCCTTCTTTCTTTAAGGACTTTTACAATTTTCTTTTCTTCTCCTTCTTCCAAGGGGGGAATTTCAAGTGGGAGTTTATTTCTTAGTGGAAATAGTTCCTTATCACTTTAGCTGTAAGGTTTTATCAGACTTACAGGGAAAGTTGGGTGTTTGTTCATTAATTCACCTGTGAGTTCCAATTGCACAGCATTGGATCCATGGAGTGCTTTTATCATAAATGGTCCTGAAAAGGAATCTTTCAATTTCTTTGGACCTTTTATGTTATTGAAATTAAGGGTTGATACTAGGACCAAGTCTCCTATTTTGAAGTCAGGTGGTTTATGACTTTCATCTCATCTTTCTTTTGAATATTTGAAAGAATCTTGCATACATCTGTTTGCATGGTATCTTGCTTTGTCAAGCATTATCTTAAAAATGCTTGCTGTTGGATGTATATCCACTAAGTCCTTTTTGAGGGTGTCATAGGGAAGTCTTGGATTCCAACCTTTTTCTATAATTTCTGGTGTTTTGCCAGTAGAAGAATGTATTGACGTTTTATATGCCAGTTCAAGGGCTGGTATTAGTGTACACAAATCATGGGTAAAACAATCAGAATCTTTGAATTCTAGTCCATAAGCACAGAATCTTCTGATCATGTTCTCCAAGGTTTGTATCATTATTTCTGCTAAACCATCAGTTTGAGGATGGTAAGCTGTTGAGAATGATAGCTTTGTCCCAAACAAGTTATGGAGATTTGTCCATAATGCTGAAGTGAATTTTGGGTTTCTGTCACTTATAATATTCTGGAATAAGCCTGTATGGCTGATGACTTTATTCCATATAGTTATAGCTGTGTCCATAGCTGTGCAATCTTTGTGACATGGTAGGAACATGGGAGTTTTGCTGTACCTGTCAACTAATACTAGGCATGCATTATAGCTTCTGTCTCCTCCTGGAGGTAATGCTGTTACCCAATCCATATGAAATATTTCCCAAGGGGATTTTAGTTCTTGGATTTGGATCATCATTCCAAATTTCTTTCCTGTGGCTCTGTCGGCTTTTTGACATCTGTCACAGCTTTGGCAGTATTCTGCAACATCTTTCTTCCAATTTGGCCACCAAGAGCAGGCTTTCACCCTTTCTAGTGTTCTGTCTTCTGAAAGGTGTCCAGCTGCAACACTATCATGACACTCATGTAAAATAGTGTTTATCAGGGCTCTATCTGTTAAGGCCATAACACATGTGTGCTTTGTTCTGTGGTAAAGGATTCCATCAAGGAGGTGGAATCTTCCTTCCTCATATGCCTTTTTCCATATTTCATCTAGTTTTGATGAAAGTGATGGGTCTTTGCAGTCTTTCATTAGAATTTGGCTTAAGATATGGCAATTTTTGTCTATCTTATAGCTTTCTTTAGCTTTGTTAAAGAATTCTGTGCCAATGTCTGTGACACATATTCCTTCTATATGGTTCTCTTCCTGTGGTACCAATGCTGGATTGTCAGGGGTATTTGCTAGAGCCCATCTGCTAAGACCATCTGCATTTTTATGAATATTTCCAGATTTATGAACAATAGTCATATTTCCTCTATATCCTTGGATAGCAATTTGCCATCTCAGCATATGTCTATTTGGAGTTTTCATATTTGATAGTGATTTTACAGCATTACAGTCTGTAATCACATCAAATACTGTTCCATCCATGTGATAATGTAATTTTTCTAAAGCCCATACTAATCAGAGGCATTCCATTTGGCTTGCTCCATATCTTTCTTCTGTTGGCTTTATCTGTCTTGAAATAAAACAAATTGGTCCTTCCACTGGTTTATCATTGATAATTTGTATCTGGTGTAGTGCAGAACCTAGTCCTTCTCCACAAGCATCAATGTAAAGTTTGAAGGGTAGTTTCTAATCTGGAATTAGAAGAAATGGGGAATTTGTTGAGGAATTTTTTAATTCTTCATATTCCTTGACTCTTTCTTCTGTCATTTCATAGACTGTTTGTTGATCACATAGTTTATACAAGGATTTGGCAATTTTTGCAAAGTCCTTTATATGCTGTCTATAGTAACCAGCAAATCCTAGAAATGATTGAATTTCTTTTTTGGTTTGAGGCATTGGCTTAAGTAGTACTGCTGCTACTTTATTTTTGTCTATGCCTAGACTAAGTCCAGATACAACATGTCCTAGTGCTTTTAGTTCACTATATGCAAAATGACACTTTTTCAAGGAAATTTTCATATTCACTTGCACTATTTTTTGTAGTACCCTTTCTAGTCTTGTAAGGTGATTTTCCCAGGTTTCTAAGCAAAATATGATATCATCAATATAGATAATTAACCATCCTTCTGATAATTCTTCAGGAAATATGGTATTCATCATCCTTTGATAATGGGAAGGTGCATTTTTTATGCTAAATGGCATTCTTAAGTATTCAAAAATCCCACAGTGGACTATTATCCTCATTAGTTTCTTGGCATTGTCTGTTAAGACATTTTGATGAAAACCCTTTAAGGCATCCATGGCTGTAATGAACTTAGCTTGTGACAATTGTGTCAATGTCTCATGGATTCTGGGTATTGGATATCTGTCTGGAATGGTATAGGTGTTCAGGGCTCTGAAGTCTCCTACCATTCTTGATTTTCCATTATTCCAAGTTATAATGACAGGTGTAGTGACCTCTACCTGTTCATTATGTCCTACTTTTCTTAATACTCCAAGGTCAATTAATTCTTTAATGTGTACCTCAAAGGCTTCTCTAGCCCTTGGACTAGCTGGGTAAGCAGGTCTCCTTAGTAAAGGTGGATAAGGCTTTTCCACATTAATAATTATATCCACCTCATGCCCAATTATGGCACCTAGTGGTTCTTTATCAGTTGCAAAGGCATTTTTGTACTTAAATAAGAGGTCAATCAATTTTTCTTTCATTTTTTCTGTTAATTCTTGATTAAATTCTGCCTCTTTGAGTTGTTCAGATATAAAAAGTTCATTTTCTTGACTTTTCTCTTCATTCTTAATAACTGTAATTTGTTTTTTGTTATTTAAGAAGCCAAACTTTTGTCTTTTGTTGTCTCCTATGGTAAAATATCTATCTTTTTGGTTAGAGATATCTATACCATAAATTGACAAGTAGTCATTTCCAAGTATGAAGTGATTACTAGTACAGTTGATCATTACTAAAAACTCTACTTTAATTCTGACACATTGTGAGGGGTGAGGAAAAATTAGTGTTAAATCAATTATTCCAAGGGGCTTCATGCTCTCACTTACACTACTAAATTTGACACCTTGTATTGGAATAAGTTTCTCTTGCCAATCTAGGACAATGGTTTTTAAATAACTTTTGCCAAAACAGGTACAATATGCTCCTGTATCCAAGTTCACTTTTCCTTCTTGGTTATCAACCATAACAATACTTATACTTGATTTTCCAGCTGTATATCCCATTCCTTTTGAAGGTTTGGTTCTGTACATTTTGGCATCTTGTATATTTGTCAGGTTTGTGTCAGATGTTCCAACTTGTGGTAATTTTGAGTTAAAATCTAGTACTTCATAAATTATATCAATATTATTGATTTGTGCATTAATTATATTAATTTCATCACTTTCAGAACTTTCTGACTCTTCTGTTTCTTTTTCAGAGTCAGATTCTTCCTCTTTGTCATTGTGGCTTTCTGTTTCCACAATTTCATTAATCTTTGCCTTTTTGAGGCAATTATTGGCTAAGTGTCCAATACCTCCACATTTATGGCATTTTATTTGCTCATTATTGTTGGATGTATTGGGCTTGAAAGCTTCTTTTGATTTATATTTTTTGATAAATGGCTTATTTGGACTTTTAATGTCCAATTTCTTCGAAGTTCTGCCAATTTTTGCTCTTGTCACTATTTCCTCTAGTGCATTGATATACTCTTCTGTGGAGCATGGTTCTATACACCTGCTTCTTAAGGAATGTTCTAGATTTCCTCCACATTTCTTAAGTATTTTCATGTGAACCATCTTTTGTGACATTTCTGGGTACAATGCATTGAGTCTTTCAACTTGTTTTAAGAACCAGGCTAAAGGTTTATATTTGTATGGGTCAGAGAAAGAATTTTCAAACACATTTTCTATCTTGTACCTCCATGCATCATTAGTCAACTTGGTGATTATTTCTTGTTTCCACCAAGACCAGGTATTTTTGCCATTTGTTTGTCTTATGCCATAATACCATCTTTTTGAAGATTTTTCAAACAATGAATGTAATCTTGCAGTAATTAATTCATCTGGCATGGCATAATCTTCTTGTAGCATGTCAATTGTCTTAATAAATGACATGTGGTCATATTCACCTTCTCCTGTGAATGTTGGCCATTCTTTTAATTGAGGTGCTTCCTTCATTAAGACTTGGTTACTGTCTTGGTGACTTAATTCTGTTATGAATGGGTTTGTTAATTCCTCTTTTGGTTTAACAGGGCTTCTTATGTGAGAAAATGGGGTTGATAACTTTGGAATATTTGAGTTAGTCTCATTAATTTTATACATTTTATCAGTGATAAGCCTTATTTCACTTTGAATTTCATCTTTCAGATGCATTCTTGCTTCATCACTCTTTTCCACATAGTCCAAAAGTAATTTTTGGTTTTATGAAGTCTTTTCTTCAAATTTTTCTACAGAAATGCTTAATTTGTTTAATTTTTCTGTAATATTATTAGTACTCATGTCATAATTGATTGTCAAAGTTTTTTCTTTGATATCACTTATGTATTTGTACAACTCTTGTTGTCCTTGTATTAATCTCTGAGTATTATCAATTAATACTTTTGGTTTATTATTTTCAATAATAAATTTTATGTTATCAATTTCATTTTTATTTTGTACAAGAAGTTTTGTTAAAGATGATAAGCTTTTATTTATTTCTTGGAGAGATAATAAACTATTTTTAATGTCTTCAAGAGGTAAAATACTATTTTAAAGCTCTATTAAAGTATTTACAACATCAGGAGACAAGGTTATTTCCTTGGGAAATGGGGTTGTCTCATTCTTTGCTCCTCTTTGTCTTTGAATTCCATCAAGGTTCTGGCCATGTTGAAGAAATTGTCCATGGCATCTTTCTGGATTTTTGGGATCCTTTAGCTTGGGGAATATGGTTTCCTCCAATTCTTTTTCTTGTGCTTCCTCCCTTCTTGGGGAGGTTGGTTGACTTGAGGCTTCTTCCTTGCTTGCCTCTTTTGTTTTGGGATGGTACTCCTTGATCTTCTTGATTTGAGGTTTGGATGATAGCGGATTCCATCCATTGGAGTATTTCACTATTTCCTCCTCCTTGAGGAGCTTTTTGAGGATGTGCCAGGAGCTCATCACTCATTGGTGTATTTGGGGCAACATTTCCCAATCTTTGTCCTTGTACACTGTGTAGTACTGTTTGTACTGGCTCATGTAAATGTCTATCTGAGCCCTCTGAATGTGGTTTGTACCCGTTTGAGTTACTCATACTTAGTTCTAACTCTGGCTCAGATATCATGGACATTTCTGGGACTTGCCTTTGGGATAAGGCACTTCCTTGTGTGGATTCTGTTCCACTGGGGATATTTCCATTCCTTTTCCCTTTTGAGGAATCAATTCTACTTCTGAGTCCAGCTCCATCTGATTGTATGGAGTATTGGGATCCTCTTCTGGTAGTCATGATTTAAGAAAAATAAGGAAATAAGAGGATTTCAGAACAGGAATTCTTCCTATGGCAATTTATAAATGAGGTACTCACCTTCAGAGTCCTGAATAGTGGGTCCTGGAAAGTCTGATTTCTTAGCTTTCTTTTTCTTAGTTACAATTGGTGTTGGAGAACTTGGGCAAGCTTCTTCCACCAATCTTTCAACAGTGTCTTGGTTGTCCTCTGTTGTATTGTCTTCAAACACTAAAAAAGACAAATAAATATAAGTCTTTTCTATAAGAAGTGTTATTTTTGGTAAGATATGGCAATTTTCCACTTAAAAATTGCTTTTATATCTTTAAAAAGTGAAAATAAATAAAGAGATGAAATTAAAATGAATAAAATAACTTTTTTATTGGTTTTTGGTATTTTTTATTATTTTTTATGTTTTTATTTTTAAAGAATAAAATAAAAAGGAATATGATTCTTTTTGAAATTAAATTATGATATGAAATTATTTTTGATCTATAAAATATATTTTTTAATCACTAGAGTCACTCAAAGAAAGTTTTTGCAAGTCTAAGGATGTGAAAAACAACGTGTAAGACAGTACAATTGCTTTCCAAATGCCTCAATAGCTTTTAAAATCAACAAAATATAGAATTATTATATAATTTTATGATTATAATTATGTTTTTTATTGGATAAACCCAACTAAAATCTTTTTAAATGTCTTTAAAGTAAATATCATGGCCAGGCCCCCAAATGTGAGGTTTGACTATGAAACAATAAGTAAAAATTACTAATATTTTACTTATTGTACTATGAATGTCCTTATAAATGAAATAAATAAGATAAAAATAATTATAATAATAAAGAATTATTATAATTATGGACTAAAATAATATATCATGAAATAAATATAATAATATAATTTATATTATAAAAATATAATATAATAAATAAATATATTAATATAAGATAATTAATATATTTAAAAGCACTTTATTATTGTTACAAACAAATAATAAAGGAGTAAAAAATTGTTTTTTATTAATAAAAAACAATTAATAACAATAATATGACTAATATTAAAGTTATAAATTAATATAAATACTATTTATATCAATTATAGAATTATTAAAGTAATAATACAGAAAAATTATTATAATAGGATAAATAACCTACTTTTAATGCTTAATATAATAATTTTGAATAATTTTATGCCTAGAAATGTAAATACAAATTATTTGAATTGTAGTTATAATAAAATTTAAGAGAAAATTACAAATTTTCTTTATTTTACGTGGAATTGAGGTTTTAAGAGAAATTTAAACAAAACAATTAAATAATTGCAATAATCACCTCAGAGATGAGAATCATTATAACATTATCTTTGGTCTTTAATAATATAAAGGTTTTATATATAAAGAATAAAGAAATTACCTTTTTATTTAATGATGTAATGTTTTGTAAGCGTCTGAGGGGGGAATAGAGTAAAAAGAGCTCTATTTATATTAAATTCCTTCCTCCTAGAGTTCAACAGGCTTCTAGTAGACGTGCAATGATCATATCCACTGGAATTGATCAATTTTATAAGGTTTGGTGATGATTACATCATGATCAAACCATCTTATCCAATTATTATGCCATTATTTAGAGTTACCACTATAGCTCTACGTTTCATGACGTCAAGGCTTGAAAGAACCCCAAAATTCGTGGATTTTATTAGTTTTAATCATAAACTAACAGTATTCACCAATTTTATCACTCATATGACTGTTAAACCTAATTTAAGGTTACAGTGAGTGATCATAAATGATCAGATTAAGCTCAACCTTTGATCCTTGATAACTTTTGACTTTTACACGCTACAGCAATTCAGAGACTGAATTCTAATAGCTTGGCATAACCTCATTATTCTTCCAAGAGCATCTCATTACATCATCAAAACTCTATTTTTGATGATTTTTCTTGTAACTCATCTTTTCTGTTGAAATTTAATATTTTAAACTTCAAACCATGATTTCAAGAGGTTATACCCTAAATTTTATAATAAACATTACGCCATTCTTCATGAATGAACTAGTAGAATCTGACTGTCTACTTATTTTTAAGTTTGGATCACTTTCACAACAAAGTGGTCAACAGCTCTGTTGATTTTAGTCAATAATCCATTACGGGTTTTAACCTTGTTTATAGCGTGAGAAGTAAAGTTCATTTATGTGTTCCTACAGTAATTATGTGGTGACTTTATTTTTGGTTCATCACTCTATCATGTATATTTCAAAAGATATTAACTAAAATCCTTGAATATATGCATTGACCAAAAAAGTGCATATATTCAGCTTAATTCTTTAATTATTGACTTTGAAGATTAGCTTATTAATTATTTTATGTGTGAAATTTCATGGGGAATCTAATGGTACAGTTTATTTAACATGCTGTTCCATTGGTTTCTGAAATAATCAATGATTTATGCTTTCTATAAGGTATTATAGCTTATAGCTCATTGAATATTGATTTTACAGATATGCCATAAAAATGGTATATGTGTATTTTACCATGGGGAATCCAATGGCGCAATTCATTTTACATGTTTATTCATTGGTCTTTGAGCTAAACCAAGTTTTATGCCTATTTATGGAAATTTTATATTTTTAAGATAATTATTTTTAATGTATAATTATTTTAAATATTTCTTGTGACCTTTTTGGGTATGTGGTAATATTTCAAAGGTTCACACTTAGGTAAATTTCATTTCTCTTGCACTACATGACTACATTTGTTTAGTGTGTTAATTCAAACCCTTAGTTTACTAAATCTTTCACTATTGATTCCTCTATTCTTGGTGTTGAATTATTTGTTATTCTCATCCTCCCTTTCCCTCAATTATATTCTTGTAAATTCAAATATTCTTGTTTCTTCTATAAAGCTTGGTATATGGGTAAAAGCTACTGGTGAGTCAAGTAATGCCTCCATTTTTCTTTAATTATATCAAATTTTACTTTTTTAAAGTTTGCTCTTCAAGTTCTTTGATTGTGGATTATAGTTCTAGCGGTGTTTCATGAAGTGCTTAACCAATTCAATTTTGTTGAATTTTTCAAATACAAGATTCCTTCTCATGTTGCTTCGGTGAAGATACTTGTTCAAAATTGTGTGCTAACTTTGGAATCGGTCAATGATTGAGGTTTTCTCCTTTTGAATTTATTCATTACCTTTTATATCAATTTGGGTTTATTTCTTAACCCTACTATTTCTTGTTCCTCTTTTATTAAAGGTGAATCCTTGTTGTGGCCAGTTATTTCTTGCAAGCATTTTGATAAACTTGTTTTCTGGTTGTTGGGGTGGAAGCAGATTTTTTGGCTTCTACATAAGCTTTTTTGTTTCCTTTTATACCTAAATGTCCTGGAAATAACCATAATTGGACTGAAATGAATTCATTTAATGTTACCTCTTGATATACTATGAGGTATTGATACTGTGCTATTTATGGTTTGACTGGGTTGGCTACTTTTCTTAATGCCCCTCAATTGTTTCTTCAAAATCAAATTTTTCCCTTCTGACTCCTGTGTCCTGTTTCAAAGGTTTTTGTGAAGCTTTCCCCCTGTATAACTTCCACTTCCAGAATTAAATAAACTATCTACATCCAATAATCAGATAATTTCAACTTCTTATAAATGTGCTGGGTGATTTATTTTCCATTTAGGTTTAAACCTTCTGCTGCCCCTTTAACTTTCCTTGGGATATCTGATCCATCCATGAAGATAATTATTTAATTTGTAGATGTTCTTGAAAGGAGGTTGTAAAATGATTGATGAGATGTTTCTTTCCTCTCAAGTAAGCTGTGGACTGGTAATAACCATGAAAAAAGAGGCAGACCCTGGGGTCAGAAGCTTCAGGTCAAAAAGGGCTTCAACATGAAATGAAAATTATTTTAACATGACTCACAGCATGAAATTAGTTATGAAGATCCATATTTGGCTCACAATGTATAATTTTGCAAGGTTACTCAATTAAATAGGAGCTTATGAGAGGATTTTAGATTTATGTTTTGACATACTCAAATTTCTCCACTTTAATATTGAAAACTGATGTATTATTAATCAAGAATTAATGATTAATTCTTCAGTATTCATTTCTCAATGTGGATTAATAATCTTAAATTTTTCAAATTCATTTGTGAAAGAACATATATGTTAGCTAGGGCCTCTTTTGTGGCTTCCAGTCTAAGATTATTAGGAATTAATAAGCTAATATAAAGTATAATACTATTAATTTAAGTAATTTAAACATAACTAGTGTTATTTAAAATATAACTGCTGTTGGAATTAAGCCCCAAAAGTAAGTGTCTGAGAGCACCCAGATTTATTACTAAAAAAATGTAAGTAATTTAATTTGTAACAAAAAATGTGTTTAGAGCTCTTAGGAGTAATTCAAAGATAATTAATCCTCGTTAAATAGTTTAATGAAAATTTGAAATGAAAATTACATTAAGTCATTTTTTTTTGAATAAGAAAATATTTTTTATGGTAACAGGAGGGAATCTAACAACAAAATTAATGACATAGTGGGAACATATACTATGAAAAAAATGAGTAATCATTCATAAAAACAAGATTTAATTTATTTTATGATAAAAGTAATTTAAATATTTAAAATTTATCCAAAATAATGAAAAGACAATGAGACATAAAACTAAAGAAAGTGATTTGAGTCCATATAGCAAGTACAATTTTAGATGATTGCAGGCTCACAATATATCTTTTGGTTCAAAAAGAAAGTTATTTACCAACAAATAATATTTATTTCTTACCCCCAATAAAGTTTACAAAAACTCCACTCATAAAAAACCTAGCCCATTTTATCAGATTTGAAATCCCAGAAAGAAAATATTTCCATCCAAATATATATATAAGAGGAAGATAAATTCATAAATGGAGATCTTTTACATTAATTTATTTCAAAATCTGACTAATATTAAATTTAAAAGGAAGAATAATATAAATTTTAAAACTAAAATCTTGTTTAAAGAATTTGGTCAGTGGTAATTCTTGATTATTATTCCTCAAACAATAAATTGGAAAACATATTTAATATCCTTTAAATTTTCAAAAATTAGTGAAAATTTAATTTTTAAGTGATTACAACCTGACTTATAATGAGAACTTAAAAGTATTTGACTACAAATTTTCCATTTATCTTTTAATACAAGACATGCAAAAACTGTTGTTGACATAAAATTTTGATATTTAATGTTACAGGCCTTAGTTTTAGGATATGGTTTTATGATATTTTGAGACAATTTTTGTTAATTATTTCATTTTAACTTGTTGATTTATCTTTTTATCAATTTTAATTGAAATATAATATATTAAGAAAAATATCTAGAAATAATTCTATGAAACTATTTTTAACTCTCAAATGAAAATTAATAGTCTTTTGGAAGTTATTAAAATCTAATTTTATACCTGAAGAATCTTTCCATTGAGTAAGAATTGATTCAATTGAATTATTAAATTTTATTAATATTAAAACTAAATTTAATTATAAATTGAGAATCTTTTTCCTCAGAAGTAGGCTTTAAATATCCAAGTAAAATAATTAAAAGCTTAAAAAATTCCTTAGTAATATTTAAGCATCTCTTTTCAAGATAAAAAAACTTAGTGATTCAATAATTACAAGAAAAATAATACTTATTCAAGTTGAGAATATAGAAATAAAGATTTTGCAAGGAATTTAAAGAATATATTTCATATAAATTTTCTTGAAGGGCTTTGGAGTGCCTTTAAGAATATTCCTTTCAAATATTAAATTGATCATTTTGTGAAAGTGAATATATTTGATGAATAGAATTTTTGAATATATCAGCTTCATTTAGAATTAACTTGAAATTATCAGATTATTTAAATATATATAAGATGAATATCTCATTATTCAAAAATTAAAACAGAATCGTCTAACAAAAAATACATTACTAATAATGATCAATATTTTTATCAAACTTTCTTTCATACTCAAACTCTCAAGATAAATAGCAATAATAATTCCTTTATTTTTTTAATAAGCTCACAATTAGATAAAATGTTTTGAGATTTTGAAAATGATAAATTCAAATTTTTCATCAAGGTATTGAATTTTGAAAAAAATAAATTTGGCTTAATTGCATGTGTGTCTTTATGTGGTCTCAATTTACTAAAAATCTAAATTCGTAAGAAATATTCATTTTTGATATTTTGAGATTTAATTGTCTAGAATTTTAAATTAATTATATTTATGGCACAAATAGTATATCACACATATGGAGAAATTGAGACAACTAATGAAAAATTAATTATAAAAATTAATCAGATATTCTCCACCATCTTTCAGAACTGGTAAATAAGATAACATGAAGCTTGAAATTATGAGGAGATTTCCAATTTATGGTATTCCAAACAAATTTTTGAAGCAAATGAAATTATTCAAAATGTATTTTTTAATATTTGGATTTTTTTTTTCAAATGGAAACTCTAAAAAAGACTAAAAGAAGCTCAAAAATAAATCAAAATAATATTATATCATTACTCAAAAGCTAGGAAATAATAAGATATAATTTAAATATACCAAGCCTGGGGATCCAGTAACTGAGTTTTTTCAAAAGAATTACTTCTCACAGAATTATTTGAAATTATATAATAAAGTGGGATAAAATATAATTATCAGATTTTATAAGAATTTGGGAAAAGGAAATTTTTTCCTAAATCATTACAGAAAATAAAGATTAAAGATAAACAGAAACACTCAGTAACCAAACTGTATTCATATGAATCCTATGATAGCAGAACACTTGAAACATGAATTCAAGATTGAACTCGAATTTAAAATATTCTTTATAAATTATTAATCAAAGGAATATTAAAATAACAGTCAACTTAAATTACCACAAAATAATACTAAAAATGAAGCTTCTTGAAAACACAGCAGATAATGAGGGACTAGTGCCTACAAAAATTCAACTACCTAAATATACAAAAATGTCCTTTCATATTGAGGTTTTCATTCCAATTAAATCTTTATTGAATGAGATATGAAATGATAAAGCTTTAAAATCTTTAATATTGACCTCCTGGCATTCTCTCACAAAAAATGAGCCAAGTTCTTGCTATCATTGCTAGGAAAAAGTTTACCATATACACCATTGTGAATATTTGGAAATATTACTGAAAAATTTGACAGGATATATTCAAGATTTTAGTATCAATATTGTCAAAAACCCACTTAATTCAATGAAAAACCCTTAATTATATACTGTAGGATGTTTTTTTACCTCCCCTTAAAACCCTACCCTAATATCTTTTACAATATGTAAAATGGTATATATGGTACTTTTTCCACACTAAAGTCAAGGAGTTTAAAAATATTAGCCATAAGAACTTTCTCCCAAACACACAAAGAGCATTTTCACAACTAAAATAATATCTTTAAGACTTTTGGAAAAATATTGATTTCAATAAATATAAAAGAAATTGAGCTTTTTTGGAACCTTAAAATGGAAGAAAATTCTTCTTTGTTCTAGTAAAGCATTAAATGAATACTGAATATTATAGATATTCGATAGCTCTTTATCTTTGTTCTCTTTTTAAGTGACAATCCTTCTTGGATTAATTTTTATCAAAACTACACTACATGTTCAATTGTTGAGAAATGGAAAGCCTTTCTATGCCTTACTGATTTAAATATGGTCCAAGAGATAATATAAAATCAAAGATATCCTAAATTCCTTTATTTTTGTGTCCTTGGGTTCTTCATATCTGTGAGGTACGTTCTCTTGAAAATCATGGCTTATACCAGAGTTACATCATCTGGTACACCCAGGATAAATTGAAAAGGGTGTTTTGGGCACCTAAATATAATGGTTTGTTATTATTTTGAAATCATTATTCCTATGAGATATTATGTAAATTCTTCTGTGATCTCAGATGATGGTGCCCGTCAGTGAGGAGAAACTGAAAGCTTCTTAATGCACAACTACATATTTGAAGCCAAAAAGAACTTTATTTAGAATTTCAAGGGGTCATGATACTTTCTAAGTTGAGGTTTACACTCTTCAGTTGTGTGAAGCATAGTATATTCTCCCAAAAAGATCTTTTAAAGATAAAAAATAACTCTTTTGCTTCTTGAAAAGAAATACCTCATTGAATAGTGTTATTGTGTGTAGATCAATATAATTTCAATTATTAAGTATTTTGGTTTGGTTATAGATCATTCTAACTCTGATTAGAAACAAGGGCTATCAAGAGACTCATAAACATCCATTGTATTGGAGACCTTATAATAATCAATAATCAAATTTTTCATTACTTAATCAATTTAATATCAATATTTCCAATCTATTATGTTTATTATTATTATTATTATTATTATTATTATTATTATTATTATTATTATTATTATTATTATTATTATTATTATTATTATTATTATTATTATTATTATTATTATTATTATTATCCTAACACTGAAAAATAAATTACCCCTGAATATGTTAAATATAAATCAAGAAAAAATTATGAAAAAAGAATCCAGATAAAAATGGGTTTGAAGCCTATATGAGGATATGAAATTAAAAATGATTAATCAATTTCATATCCCTCAATTCCTTTTATAATATTTTTTTGAAGATTTAGTGATATTAAATCTTGAAGGACTGGTTACAAAAAGGATTTAAAATATAAAATAAAATTTTATAACTAAATCTTTCTTAATAATTGAAGCTTTGTTTACAAAAAAACATTGTTAAAATATGAAATTTATATACCAAGATATACCCTTTCAAAAGACATTAACTGAAAAATATGATAAAATCTCATATGAGTTTTCAATTATTTTAAGTGTGAGTTTTGTCATGAAACCTTATATAGGTTTGTGATAAACTCATAGAGGTAAAAAATATCTTTCTTTTTAGTACACAGTGAATACTTTGTGTTCTTTTTGTCACAAAACATACACACAATGCTTCAATTTTCCCCCTCTTCAAACAGGAAATATGGGAATAATAACTTCAAAAGACATTTTTTTGAACTAGAATAGCTAATAAAGCTCATTCGAAATAACATCAACATATCTTACTTAATTTTATATCTATACTTTACTCAATATTTCTCTTCCTTCTAAAATCTCCGAAACAGAAAGGGGGTAATGATCAGGCTTCTTGAAAAATTATTCAATAATAAAATTTTGCCCTGTGAAATGATATATTATAAGGTTATAATGTTTAAATGAAAATTTAACCAATTGAGGAGTTTATTATTAGACTTTGTGTAAGTTTTCCATATTTTGATTAATAGCTATACAAGATTTAAAGCATAAGATTGGAGTCAATACAAGGTCTATTTCACTTCTAATCTTCTTCCAATGGTGCTTTATCTATTGTACTATGGCATGGGACATCAAATCCTTTCACTAATAAGCTTCAAGATATGTTACTTAAAAGAAAATATAGTGAAGGATATGTTAATTCAAGAAAAAATATTGGTATAGTTTTCAAATTTTTGTATGCTTTTGGTGAGTAAAGAAAACCAAAGGTTTGAAGGTAATATATTCTTTCAGCTCACTTCGCACTTAGATACACTTGTCTGTTAAAAATCTTAAGCTTGGTAATAATTCCATACAAAAGAAATAAGAATGTTTTGTATTGAAAAATATGTTTGAAAACCTCTATTCTTTCAAATAATGTGAGATTTAACAAAGAAATAACATTTCTACCATTATATTCAAATTCAAATAGCCTTTAATTATACTGAAGCTTATATCAAATGGAATATGAAGGGTTTTTTATCACCTGAAAAATTTCAAAATAGCTTTTTGAAACAAAAAATAATTGATACTGGCTACTGAGGCTATCTAACAATCTTAATGCCCTTCATAGTCTAAAATCAATGTTTTTCTGCAATAGCCACTCCTTTTGAGCATTTTTCAACTTCATACATCTTCTCTAAAAATTTATTGATTATAAAGATTTTCGAGCAGGAAAAATCTAATCCACAATTTCATATTCCTTCTAATAAATACATTTTCTGCCACAGTATTTGGTAAGCTCACTTGTTTTTTTAATTTGATTTTTCTCATTATTTTCAAGGAGTATTCCTTTCTTGATAACCCATCAAATAGGAATAATTTTGGAGAATTTTGGTGAGGGATTCAGTATATAATATTTAATGTTTGTACTCCTAAAGCTATTATGAGAAGGGCCTGAATGATTTTAATCAGTTCTTAAAAATCTTATATCTTACTACCTTCAAGTGTTATAGAAAAAATAGAAATTTGTATTTAGTATCTGTCAAATTATTAGATGTTAATAATGGAATGAATTTTGAAATCATTCAATGAAATAAAACTTAAAAATTTGGTTAATCTTACTATTCCAACCTAAAAAAAGAAAAAATGAGAATGATTAATTCACAAAACAAGATATTTTAGTTTGGAATTAAAATCAATATTCTATTCCATAGAAAGGGAAAACTAATTAAAAATTGTATTGAAAAAATCCTGAATTAACTCCAACAACACAAAATAGACAGCTTTTTTATTGCAAATATCTTTGAAATGAGTGATCAATATTGAAAAAGCAAATAAGTGTTCAAGCAAGACTGTAAGATGTGACTATGAAACTGATGATAATATTACTATTAATCAACAGTACTATGTCTGTTCTTATGAAATATAATAATAAAAAATTATTATAACCACAATTAAATAATTATAAAATTATTTCTTTCATGTGTTATACACTACTAGTGATTATAACAGTGAGCAGTAATTGTCTACAAGAATCAATTACAAGAAGAATTTAATAATAAAAACTTCTTTTATTAAAATAATAAAATTATTTTAATATATAATTATCTTTAACAAGAATAATTATAAAGATAATTCTTGAAGAAAACTATTACTAGAGAAAAACTTTAAGAATTAAAGATAAATGACTCACTAATACTCCAAAGAACTTATTGATAGATAAAAGTAGAGAAATTTGACGTGGAATTGTGGATTTAAGGGATCAAAAGGATTTATAACAGTATTACAACAATATATAGTTGGATTCTATGATTTCACGTCTTTCTGGTTGATTCTGAAAGATTTAAAACACTTAAGAATAGCTGTAACTAATACTTACTTGTTGGTAATAATGATTTAATAAATTGATAAGATGATGATTGGAAAAAACAGAAAGAGGAGGCCTCTTTTAAGTCAACAACAGCTCACAGAGGCGTGCCATGGAGCAACCTGAAGAGCCAGTGAGTGAGAAAACCATAAACCCTTTTGTTTTATTGATTGCATCATTATTTGTCACGTAACATTATCATAATTACTTATTTGATGCTTTTACGTGACTACCAACCCCAATATGGTTAAGAATAAAAGGAGTAACACTTGTAAATCTTCTTTTATTCTAAAATAATCATTGATTTCTCAAAGTTATCAATGTTATTGCCAATTTCATCACAGGTTGTAATTACTGTAAATTTTTGAAGATTCAGTGTTTCATGTAGAATAACCAAAAATGGACTGTAAGTAAACCTTTTAATTTTACTAGTAACACTGTGATTCTTTTTGGTTGTACCATAGAAAATACAGTTCTCCTTTAGTCCTGAACGTTTCAGAAAGATTCATTAAGAATTGTATTTTTAATGAATTTTTGAAGTTTTTACCTCATTTTTACGTAGAATTGCAAATAGCAGTGTTTTGCTGGTTGCTATGAGGTAAATCAATGAATATGGGTCCCAAAAGGGTTTTAATTACTCTTTTGGGGTTTATCAATGGAAAGTCATTAGTAATTGACATGGTTACAGGAGTGTAAGTAGCTCATTACCTCCTTGGCACGTCAAAATAGCAGGTTATTTGCTATTTTCTTATGATTACAGTAGGTGTAACTTGGTAACCAAGTTCCCAAGGAGTTTTGGTTTACCAATTGGGCCAAGATGAGCCATGAATCCATGCTCTGGAGCTATCCACGCCTCTGAGGCCTCAGAAGTTGGGTACCCTGGCTCTCTTTGATGTCTTTTGTCCCCCTTGCCTATTTTTTATGTCAAAATCGTAATTTAAGCTTAAAGTGAGATATCCACTATGGGTGTACCAAATGTCCATGTAAGAATACCATGATATTAAGTGCTCAAAACATGCATAACACTATTCTTAGTGTATATGTAACATGGGATTTCTCACTTTCCCATTATTTTGGCTAAAAATCAAGAAAAACAAAAATTTTCACGGATCTTTTATGTGGTATTGAAGTATTTTCCATTTTACCACCTCAAATACTTAAATTGAGCTTATTCACTCTATGGAGCTACCATAGGTGAATTTTTGTGTAGAATCCAAATCTGGTCTTAAATCCATGGATTTACTTACTCAATAAAAAGTTATTCATCTTTTCTGAAATTGAAAATGATGAATTTTGGATATATGCATGACTTATGAGTTGTGCATAATTCAAAATTTCTTTTTAAGATAATTGTGGCCTATTTGGGTATGTAAAATATACCTCAAGGCTCACATTCCCTCCCACCAAAAAATAAAATTGTACTACAATTTTATTAGTGATAAAAGAATAAGGCCCCAAAGGGGGTTAATTTCCACTGTCCAACCTCTTCACATTACTCAGATCAAGTAATTTAAAGCACATTTATAGACACATTCAGGCTTGTGGCCTTCTTTCATGTCTAAATCTTCTTAAGAGTTTATCTGAGTCAGGTATTTCTGATTCTGCCATCCATTCATCTTCATGTACTGGATTTCTATATCTGACAAGATATTATCTTTGATTTTTACCCCTAAGTCTCCTTTCTTTAATGACTTTCTTTATCTTTTTGTCTTCATTCTGTTCCACAGGTGGTACAGTTAAAGGAGTTGGGTTTCTTAAAGGAAACAATTCTTTATCAGCTGGTTGATAAGGTTTTAACAAGCTGACTGGAAAGGTGGGGTGTTTATTTTCCAATTCACCACTCAATTCCACTTGAACTGCATTGGTTCCATGTAAAGCAACAATAACAAAAGGTCCTACATAAGAATCTTTAAGTTTCTTTGGGCCTTTGATATTATTAAAATTCAAGGTTGAAACTAAAACTAAGTCCCCTACTTTGAAGTCTGGTACTTTATGACTCTTGTCCCACTTCTGTTTTGCATAATCAAAAGCATCATCCATACTTTGTTTTGCATGATGTTTCACTTTATCAAGCATTATCTTGAAGCTGGAAGCTGTAGGATGAATGTCAATCAAGTCTTTCCTCAGTGTGTCTGCTGGGAGTCTTGGATTCCATCCTTTCTCTAACATAGCAGGAGTTTGTCCTGTGGAAGAATGGACTGATGTCTTGTACGCCAATTCTAATGCAGGTATCAGAGTGCACCAGTCATGGGTAAAGCCATGTGAGTCTTTGAATTCTAATCCATAAGCACAGAATCTACTAATCATGTCTTCTAAAGTCTGAATCATCCTCTCTGCTAGTCCATCTGTTTGAGGGTGATATGCTGTAGAGAATGATAACTTAGTCCCAAACAATCTATGAAGATTGGTCCAAAGTGCAGATGTGAATTTGGGATCTCTGTCACTTATGATATTCTTAAATAATCCTGTATTAGAAATAACTCTACTCCATAAAAGAAGAGCTGTATCCATAGCAGTGTCATCTTTATGACATGGTAAGAATATGGGAGTTTTGCTATATCTGTCTACAATGACTAAGCAAGCATTATAACTTTTGTCACCACTTGGGGGAAGTGCTGTGACCCAATCCATGTGAGCAACTTCCCATGGGGATTTTGGTTCTTGAATATGGATCATAAGTCCAAATTTCTTGCCTGTACTCCTGTTTGCTTTTTGGCATCTGTCACAGGTATGGCAATATTCAATGGTTTCTTTTCTCCAAGATGGCCACCATGCACAGTTCTTCACTTTTTCAAGTGTTCTGTCTTCTGACAGGTGTCCAGAGTAGATACTATCATGACATTCATGAAGAATGGTATTGATAAGTAATCTACTGCACAATTTCATAACACAAGAATGTTTTGTTCTGTGGTAAATGATCCTATCAAACAAGTGAAATCTTCCTTCAGAATAGGAATTTTTCCAAACTTCATCAAGTGCATTAACTAAAGATGTGTCCTTGCAGTCTTTATCTAATAAGGAAGTCAAGATATGGCAATTCTTGTCTTGTTTATAAGATTCTCTGACCTCCTCAAAGAATTCAGTCCCAATATCAGTTATGTTAATTCCTTCAATTGGAATCTGTGGTTCAGCTTCTAAAGGTACATAAGCTGGGTTATCAGGAGTGTTGGCTAACGCCCATCTACTAATTCCATCAGCATTCTTGTGAATGTTTCCTGCTTTATTAACTATAGTCATGTTTCCTCTATATTCTTGAATAGCTATTTGCCATCTCAACATATGTCTGTTGGGAGTTTTCATGTTAAGAAGTGATTTTACTGCATTACAGTCAGTTATCACTTTGAAAACACTTCCATCAAGGTAATAGTGTAATTTCTCAAGTGCCCATACCAAACATAAGCACTCCATTTGGCTTGCACCATATCTGGCTTCTGTTGGTTTGATTTGTCTTGAGATATAACAAACTGGTCCTTCTGTAGGTTTGTCATCAATAATTTGGACTTGATGTAGGGCTGCCCCTAATCCATCTCCACATGCATAAATGTACAATTTAAAAGGAATATTCCAGTCAGGCATGAGGAGTAAAGGTGCTTCTGTAAGGGCTTTCTTTATCTTCTCATAAGCTTTAATTCTCTCCTGTGTCATCTCAAATACAGTCTGTTGATCACAGATTCTATAGAGTGATTTGGCTAGAATTGCAAAGTCTTTCAAGTGTTGCCTATAGTAACTGGCAAATCCAAGAAAAGACATCATTTCTTTTTTATTCTGGGGTATTGGCTTAAGTAACACTGCTGCCACTTTATTCTTGTCAATACCCAAGCTCAAACCAGAAACAACATGTCCTAATGCTTTGAGTTCTTCAAAACCAAAATTGCATTTCTTAAGTGAAATTTTCATGTTCACTTCTGCAACTTTATGAAGTACTCTTGCAATTCTTTCAAGGTGCAAAGACCATGAGTCAGAACATATAATAATATCATCAATATAAATGATAAGCCATCCTTCAGACAATTCTGTGGGGAAGATGGTATTCATCATTCTTTGATAATGAGATGGAGCATTTTTAATGCCAAATGGCATTCTAAGATACTCATAAATACCACAGTGAGTGATAATTCTAAGTAATTTCCTAGCTTTAGGCATCAAAACATTTTGATGGAAGCCTTTTAATGCATCCATTGATGTTATATACTTGGCTTTAGACAATTGAGTCAAGGTTTCTTGGATTCTAGGGATTGGATACCTATCTGGAACTGTGTAGGTATTCAAAGCTCTGAAATCTCCAACCATTCTTGACTTATCATTATGCCAAGCAATGATAACAGGTGTTGTCACTTCAACCTCCTCATTATGGCCTACTTTCCTTAGTACACCAAGTTGGATTAACTCTTGGATATGTTTTTCCAAGGCTTCTCTAGCTCTGGGACTGGCTGGATAAGCTGGTCTTCTAAGTACTGGAGGATATGGTCTATCAATATTAAGAGTAATATCAATTTCATGTCCCCTTATAGCACCTAATGGTTCATTATCAGATGCAAATGCATTATTGTATGTGTATAATACATCAATAAGTTCATTCCTCATCTTTGGTGACAATGATGGATTAATTTGTGCTTCAACAAGTTTAGACACAAATTCATCTTTGTAAGTATCTTTGACAGAAGATACTACAGATATCTGTTTTGGCATATTGAAGAAAGCAAATTTTTGCCTTTTGTTATCTCCAATTGTGAAATATCTGTCTTTATGGTTATTTATATCAATACCATAAATATTCAAGTAATCATTTCCAAGAATGATGTGCTGAGATGTGCAATTATCCATTACTGCAATCTCAGTTTTCATTCTTACACTTCCTGCTGGATGTGGGAATACAATATTAGTGTCCAATATGCCCAAGGGGTACATATTGTTACTGGCACTACTGAATTGTACACCTTCTATTGGTAATAGATGGTTTTTCCATTCAGGAAGTATAATTTGGAGATAATCTTTGCCCACACAAGTGCAAAATGCCCCTGTATCCAAATTTACTTTGGCTTCAATATCACTCATCAGAACTGATGTGATACAGGATGCCCCAGCAGTATAACCCTTTCCTCTAGCAGGTTTTGTTTTACACATTCTGGCATCTTGGATATTGATCAGGTTGCAGCAATCCTCACTGTACTGTGGTAAGTGGGTATGGATTTCTGTGACCTCAAAGAAAGCTGAAATGTTTTCAATGGGATACTCCTCCACTGGTGTATCTTCAGAGACTGCAGAATCTTGATCAGACTCTTCTTTCTCTTCAGTACACTGGATTTCTTCAATGACTTGAACTTCATTGATCTTTGTCTTCTTAGGGCAAGTGTTGGCTAAATGTGAAGTACTTCCACATTTATGACACTTCAAGACAGGTCTTTCTGGTCTTCTTTCCTCTCTAGGAATCTTTGAGACTATTTTGGACTCTATTGGATTTCTAATCCAAGTCTTACCAATTCTTGTTCTGGTAATGATATCTTCCATAGCATTAATGTAGTCCTCTGTTGAACAGGGTTCCACACATCTGCTTTTGATAGCGTGTTCCAGTTCTCCTCCACACTTTCTTAATATTTTCATATTAATCATAGTGTCAGACATATCTGGGTGTAAAGCAGATAATCTGTCTTTTTGTTTGAAGAACCAAGTAAGTGGTTTGTCTTTTTCTGAGTTAAAAATGGCACTTTCAAAAGAATTTTCCATTTTAAACCTCCAAGAATTATTGGCCCATTTGGTAATCACTTCAGATTTCCACCAAGACCAGTCATGTCTTCCATGATCTATTCTCATCTTGTAATACCATTTCTTTGCAGTCTTGGTAAACAAACAATGTAATTTACCCACTATGATTTCATCAGGTATATTAAAGTCTTCTTGCAACTTATCAATAGTCCTGATGAATTCAATATGGTTGTATTCTCCTTCACCAGAGAATGTTGGCCATTCTTCTAATTTGGGAATATCCTTTGCAGAAATAACATTTTCTCCTAAGAATGGGGTCAAACTTTCTTTAACAGAAAGTTTTTCTTCAGTCAAAGGTGTAGAATGTCTTGGCATATGTGGTTCATGATTCTTATGAATTTGTTCCACACTTGCAATTATTTCATTCTTCAATTTCTGCCTCTCACTGTCACTTTTTGCTAAATGTATAGTAAATTGATTGGTGTTCTTAACTATTTGTAAGACATGGTCTTCAAGAGTTTTAAGTCTATCATTCATGTCAAGAATGGAAAGATCTCCTATGTCATTATTCTGAGGTTGACATTGGTTCTCAATTCTTTTACAAGTATTGTCAATTGACTCAAGGGTGACAGTTGTCAATTGATGCCATTCAGAATGTTTCTTGTCACTTTTCTTTAAATCATTGATGTCTAATGTAATTTGCTTTAACTTTGACTCAAGTTTGCCAATCTCTACATTAATACTTCTATGTACATCAGTTATTTGCATGGAAAAGTCCTGTTCATCCTTTCCTGCTCTTTGGCTGTGAATTCCATAAGAGTTCTGGCCATATTGAAGACACTGTCCACGGCTGAAGGCTCCAATTTGGGGATCCTGTACCCTTGTGGGTAAGGTCTGTGCCAATTGGCTTTGCCTTTGCCCTTGCCTTGATGGTTCTTGGGACCTCTCTGTTTCTTTTGAGGTCCTTTGGGCTTGTCCTTGGATGCTTCTGGAGCTGGTTTGGAGCTGGTAGATGCCACTGGTGCCTCTGTCTCCAAAGCTGGAGTCGTTTCCAACTCTTTCTTCTGGTCTATGGATAAAAGACTTTGGTTCTTCAACCAATTCTTTATCTTTTTGACCTTGTCTTTGCAAGACAGGGGGCTCCAACCTCCTAAGAGTTCTATGGTCTTCTCCTGACCCAGAAAGCTCTTGATGTGTAAGTAGGAGTTCATGGCCCCCTGCCAAAGGCTTGGGCAGATTTCCCACTCCTCTTCTTTGGCTGCTCTGAACCAATTTTTGTACTGGCTCTGATATATTTCTATTGCTGCCACTTGAAAATGGTTCAGCCCTGGAAATATTATCATAAATTAGTTCAGGCTCAGAATTTATGTCAAAATCTGTTGGTACAGACCTTGGGGAATGGGGGGCAACTCTGGCATCCTCCAAATGTGTCTTTCTTGTGGAAGACTTGGCACTTCTGGATTTGGTCTTGCCTCTTCCTTGTCCACATCCATCTGGTTGGACTGAATAGTTGCTTCCATTTCTGGTATGCACCATTTTCATGTCAATTTAAGGATAAAAGGTGAAAATATAAGATAAAATACACACCTTTTGGTGGTAATTTAGCTTTTTATGAGTTAAATAAGGTGCCTCTTTTAGCAATTTGCACCTCAATACTGTCTTCAGATTCTGGACTAGTGATATATCTCCTACTGAGTCTGTTGCCAGCTGCACAGTATTTGATTAAAGACACTAAAAAAAATTATTTTTTATACTTTTTAAAATATTTTTAAAGATTTTTTATAAGTTTTATATTTTTTAATATTAAAAAAAATTATTCTTTTTAAAGAAAAAAATTAAAATTTAAGATTTTGAATGAAAATTAATTCAGAGTAACTCAAAGAATAATTTTATAAGTTTTTGGATGTGAAAAAGCCATGTGTAAAACAGTATAAAATTAAACCAAATTCCTCAATGAAAAAGATTTCCAAAACAATTTCAAAAATAAGAATTATTTTAACTTTAAAATGAAAGAAAAAAATATTAAATTAATATATTTTAGATCTTAAAAATATATTAATTAAGGGTACAAGGTTCAAAAAAAACACGGCCAGGCCCCCAAATGTAAGATGTGACTATGAAACTGATGATAATGTTACTATTAATCAACAGTACTATGTCTGTTCTTATGAAATATAATAATAAAAAATTATTATAACCACAATTAAATAATTATAAAATTATTTCTTTCATGTGTTATACACTACTAGTGATTATAACAGTGAGCAGTAATTGTCTACAAGAATCAATTACAAGAAGAATTGAATAATAAAAACTTCTTTTATTTAAATAATAAAATTATTTTAATATATAATTATCTTTAACAAGAATAATTATAAAGATAATTCTTGAAGAAAACTATTACTAGAGAAAAACTTTAAGAATTAAAGCTAAATGACTCACTAATTCTCCAAAGAACTTATTGATAGATAAAAGTAGAGAAATTTGACGTGGAATTGTGGATTTAAGGGATCAAAAGGATTTATAAAAGTATTACAACAATATATAGTTGGATTATATGATTTCACGTCTTTCTGGTTGATTCTGAAAGATTTAAAACACTTAAGAATAGCTGTAACTAATACTTACTTGTTGGTAATAATGATTTAATAAATTGATAAGATGATGATTGGAAAAAACAGAAAGAGGAGGCCTCTTTTAAGTCAACAACAGCTCACAGAGGCGTGCGATGGAGCAAACTAAAAAACCAGTGAGTGAGAAAACAATAAACCCTTTTGGTTTATTGATTGCATCATTATTTGTCACGTAACATTATCATAATTACTTATTTGATGCTTTTACGTGACTACCAACCCCAATATGGTTAAGAATAAAAGGAGTAACACTTGTAAATCTTCTTTTATTCTAAAATAATCATTGATTTCTCAAAGTTATCAATGTTATTGCCAATTTCATCACAGGTTGTAATTACTGTAAATTTTTGAAGATTCAGTGTTTCACGTAGAATAACCAAAAATGGACTGTAAGTAAAGCTTTTAATTTTACTAGTAGAACTGTAATTATTTTTTGTTGTACCATAGATAATACAGTTCTCCTTTAGTTCTGAAAGTTTCAGAAAGATTAATTAAGAATTGTATTTTTAATGAATTTTTGAAGTTTTTACCTCATTTCTAGGTAGAATTGCAAATAGCAGTGTTTTGCTGGTTGCTATGAGGTAAATCAATGAATATGGGTCCCAAAAGGGTTTTAATTACTCTTTTGGGGCTTATCCATGGAAAGTCATTAGTAATTGACATGGTTACAGGAGTGTAAGTAGCTCATTACCTCCTTGGCACGTCAAAATAGCAGGTTATTTGCTATTTTCTTATGATTACAGTAGGTGTAACTTGGTAACCAAGTTCCCAAAGAGTTTTGGTTTACCAATTGGGCCAAGATGAGCCATGGATCAATGATCTGGAGCTATCCACGCCTCTGAGGCCTCAGAAGTTGGGTACCCTGGCTCTCTTTGATGTCTTTTGTCCCCCTTGCCTATTTTTTATGTCAAAATCGTAATTTAAGCTTAAAGTGAGATATCCACTATGGGTGTACCAAATGTCCATGTAAGAATACCATGATATTAAGTGCTCAAAACATGCATAACACTATTCTTAGTGTATATGTAACATGGGATTTCTCACTTTCCCATTATTTTGGCTAAAAATCAAGAAAAACAAAAATTTTCACGGATCTTTTATGTGGTATTAATGATGTGGTATTGAAGTATTTTGCATTTTACCACCTCAAATACTTAAATTGAGCTTATTCACTCTATGGAGCTACCCTAGGTGAATTTTTGTGTAGAATCCAAATCTGGTCTTAAATCCATGGATTTACTTAATAAAAAGTTATTCATCTTTTCTGAAATTGAAAATGATGAATTTTGGATATATGCATGACTTATGAGTTGTGCATAATTCAAAATTTCTTTTTAAGATAATTGTGGCCTATTTGGGTATGTAAAATATACCTCAAGGCTCACAAAGACTCTGTCCTTAAAATCCATAAGTCTTAATTTAAGCTTGTGTAAAGATCTATAATTCTGTAAATGTTACAATAGATTAGAGTTCTATCCCATTTAAACAAGATATCCCATGTATATCTATGTGAGAAAGGAAGATATTTCTTGTAGAGTATATGAATTAACCAATGAGTGATCATCCCATAATATCTTAGAAAGGCAAAATGGGACATTGTTCAATAATATATCTTTGTCCTGTTCAAAAAATCTGCTTGGTGATATTTAATTTTTGACATTTTTATATGTTTTTTATATTATTTTTGGACATATTTTCAATTTTTTCAACTTTTTGTAGCTTTGTTTTTTTATTTAAATTTGCTTACATTTTTCTTCATTTTTTGGTTTATGCCATTTTGTGTGGTTTTTGGGGGGAAATTCATTTATGTTTCATAATCTTTTTCCGAATATTTTTTATCCTTTTCAATATTGTATTTTAGTATTTATTTCTTAAATTTGGTTTAATTTCAGTTGTATATCATTCTCTTGATGTGTTGGTTAATTTTTCTGTGAGCTTAATAACTTGAAAGTCTTTTTTATGTAGTGTTCTACATTTGATTTTATTTATTTATTTGAACTTATTGAATTGATTTATTTAATTCAATTTAGTTAATGTAACTTAATTTTTTTAATTGTTTTCAATTTTTTCAATTTTTTCAATTTTTTCAATTTTTTCAATTTTTTTAATTTTTTTAATTTTTTTAATTTTTTTAATTTTTTTAATTTTTTTAATTTTTTTAATTTTTTTAATTTTTTTAATTTTTTTAATTTTTTTAATTTTTTTAATTTTTTTAATTTTTTTAATTTTTTTAATTTTTTTAATTTTTTTAATTTTTTTAATTTTTTTAACCTTTTTAATTTTTTTAATTTTTTTAATTTTTTTAATTTTTTTAATTTTTTTAATTTTTTTAATTTTTTTAATTTTTTTAATTTTTTTAATTTTTTTAATTTTTTTAAATTTTTTGGATTTTTTTTAATGTTTCTGATCTTTTTGAATTTTTGAATTTTTTTACTTTTCTTTACCTTTTTTTTACTTTTTTTACTTTTTTTTACTTTTTTTTTACTTTTTTTTACTTTTTTTACTTTTTTTTACTTTTTTTTACTTTTTTTTACTTTTATTTATTTATTTTTTATTTTTATTTTTTTTGTATCAAACAGCTGATGATGTTTCAAAATCACAAACTATGAATCCTCCAAAAACAATTCCTCAAAATCACTCTATCACTCAAGTGGGTTCAAATCATTCATATCTCAGGGTATCTCAGAATATCCAGTGGGCAAGGGCTCAATCAGCTGGTCCAAGAAGTGTAAGGAGCTCATCAGAGGTACCACTTTCAATGGATAAGACTGGTGAGATTTCTGTGGGTATAAAATTGAGTATTCTACTTTTTCTAATGAGAAGACTCTAGTATTCTTACCCCCAAGGGTTGTTTCTAGGGTTATTGCAGCAATAATTGATGTTTTAAATTGAGAAGTGGTCCAACTGGTTTCTCAATATCTGCCAACTCCCTCTCCTTCAAACTATAAGAATAATCAATCCAACAAAAATAAAACATTTGCATCTGAGCTGAAATCTATTTCCCAAAATTCAAGAATCCATCCTCAAGAATTTGAGTCTGATGGGCCTCAACCACCTGCAAAAGGAATGGTTAGGCCTAGGCATAATATTAAAAATTTTAATCAAGTGGCTGATGATGAGGAGGAAAAGAATGGTGAGAATAGATGTGAGAAAGGCAAAGAGACTGGAAATAAAAATGAAACTCAAAATGAAAGGAATAATGGTGAAGGTTTGGAGAATGATTAGCCTGGAAGAACTTTATAAAAAATTGTATAATAAGCTTTGGGTGGTCTTGCTCATTCCATGAAAATCATCCTGGTTTTAGGCAAGAAAAAACTCAACTGAACCAGTTGGAAATTATCATATTGATGCTGGCTATCCTTATCCTAGAGGTCAAGCTGTCTCAGAGAAGACAAGTGAGTATTGATTTTATCTGATAGTGATCATAATATAACCTTTTGGTTATAGATTTACTTCCTAGTTTTCACCCTTCAGATTATTTTATTCTTTCCTGTTGATAATGGGATCAATTATTGGAACCCAAAAAAGCAGAAACATTTTTGGATAACTGCAATTTAATATTGAAGTTACCGCCTCACCTAATTGGAGTGAAAATGTCTTCCAGGAATATAGAGCACTCAGAATATTTTGAGAACATTTAGGAGTGGAAAAATGAGTGCAGGAAAGGTGATGTTTCTTGGATCTTGGTTATAGGGTTTTAATTAATTCTTTTTTCAGTGGTAATTTTTCAGCCTGGTTCTTTTGATGTGTTTTCTGGGATTTCTACCGTGCAAGGGTCTTTAAACAGGGAAAAAGTTTCAAGAAAGAAATATTCTCATCCTATTTTCTCAATGCTCGCTTTACCCAAGACCCAGTAAAGGGTGCTTGTATCACGTTTGATGGGTGTCTTGCTGGGTGAATGTATTTGCTCAATAAAAGAACTTCCAAGTATATTTAACACAAACTCAAAGGTATAAATTGAAGCTCATTAGAAGCTTTTTGGGGGGTATTGGAGTAGTTTTTTCAACTGGCTTACTCCTTGGATCCAATATCATCTCAAAAAAGCATAAAGTGAAGAATCAATTCCTTAATTTTGATATTTTCATTATGGTTGTTTTAGAGTAATTTTGGATTTTATGCTCTTTGCAATCACTGGTGTTATCTTTCTCAAAACATCAGCTCAAAAACACTTTCCTCAAGGAAGAAATCACTATCACTTTTATGAAATATTCACAGAAAAATTCAGAAAAAAGCTATATAGCTTTGTCAATTGTGACAGTATTTTCTCCTCTGGCTTCTTTTTAATTTTCCACTTATAGAAGGATTATTCAAGCTTGAAAATTCATTATTTATTTGAAATTTAGAAGATTGGTGCTTGAAAACAGAAATTCAAGAGAAATATGATCCTAGATTAGGAAAAATTTGTAACACAAAGACTTTTATTAAATACATTCCTTTAAAAACAAGGTTTCTATATGAAGATACTTACTGGATTGAGGATATTGATTATTTTCATGAATATGTATCTCAAGGTAGTTCTGCTAGGGTATTCATGGAAGAAATACTTGTATATATAGATCCTGCTTATTAACCATGAGCAAAATGGCTACACCTGACAGCAGGTGTTGCATTTGGAATTTTAGATTTGAGATAGATTGGATTCAGGTTGGAGATAGAATATAAATTGAATTTATAAAAAGAAGTTTTGTAATAAATTCAAGCCACAAAGTATCAATTAGGTTGAATCAATAGCAGTGATTAGTTGGGCTTGTCAAAGCTCAAGAATCCAAACATTCATGATTACAAGAATTATTTCAATTTTCCGTTTGCTTTGATCTTTTTGAATTTATTTTGATAATTTCATTTACAGAAAATTTAACTTTGTGGGTATATTATTATAGATATATGAATATATATTTCAGTTTCAATCTTAATTCTCTTTAAAGCTCACTTGAGGGAGCCTATAGATGAATATTACTGATATCAAAGCCCTCCAAGCTGCAAAGAATATTTCCATTAATGATGAATTTTCTTGGGGAATTTAGGACTTTTCTCACATAAAAATATTACTTGACATATAACCTACCTTTTGGTTGTTTACTCTCAATTAAAATTTGTATTTGGTGAGACATTATATCTCCTATCATTTCCTCTTTTTGAAGGAAGGTTTAAATCGAAGTAAATACAAGCTATCAAGATTTATGGGAAAAACTTATTTTAAAGAGAGGCCCACAAAACTGAGTATATATTGAGAGACTATACCCCCTTTTTCAACCCAGAAAATTCTTGAGAGGAGGAATTTAAGCTTATAGCTGGATAATTTGGACATTAAAAATGGAATATTGGGCTTTTGCTGTAGAATCTTGTACCTTTTTATTATAAATTTTATGTTGTAAAATAATAACCAATTTAATATTAATATGAAAAACATTGTAAATAAAAGAATTTTAAATGTTAATAACAATCTAAAACATGAATTTCTTTGAGTTTCTGGGGCGTTCAAGAATTTTCTTACTTAATACCAATAAAGCTTCATTGTGTATATTATTCTGATAAAATTATCAATTCTGATCAAACAATCTTTATCTAGTGAATTACATCAATATGTGAAAAACCGGGATCATTTAGAGTGTTATTTAGAGTAAATTAGGGTAGTCTCTGCATCAATAAATGAAATAAAGCTTAAAGAATGAAACTATTTCTGTTTATTTTGAGGGAATTCAATCAGAATTTATGAATATAGATAAAAATAAACTTCTTCAATTATTTATCCATTTAAAAATACTCTATCAACATAATTTTCTATTTGATGTCTTTTTAATTGTAATTTCTGTATTATATAGGCTCTCTACATTTTAACTTCAATTTCCTTAGAATTAGTTCCATTTTGAAACTATTAGGATATATGAAGAGCTCTCCATGAACTGAAAAACCAAATATTATCCCTGAATTTGGTGGCTTCATAGCTTTGAGCATTTGAACATCAATTTTTCACTTTTAAAATACTTCAAAATATGAAGTTGATATTATTGAAACCAATTCAGAAAGTAGTTTTCCAGTTTCTTTACAATAATATTTCTTCAAATTTATGGAAGACACCTCTATAGACCTCTATTACTCATGTAATCTAAGCTAATAAGAACTCTTAACAGTCCTTTAAAATTATTGAAAATTTTAGAGTAATGAATAAATAAAACAATTAAATTGTCTTCTTTCAAAGTTTTTGAATGCTATATAATATTAAGGCAAAACAACTGGAAGAAGTTGGTTCTTTTCAAAAATTTATTTCTCAAAACATATCTATAAAGCTCATGGTAGGTTTTTGAAGCTTCAATTCCTTTTATAAATCCATTATGCCCAAAATAATGATATGTCTAGAAATATCAGCTGTCTATAAAGTGTATTCAAGAAAATCATAGATAAAACTATTTCAAGTGTTTTTACAGGATAAGGGAACACTATTTTTTGTTTTTATTTGTTATTTATGGTTAATAAGAGGTTTAAAGAGTTTTTCAAAGTAATATTAAACAAGTAAAGGTCAAACAATCAAGTTAGACCCTTGTGGGAATTAAGCTTGGAGTGAAGAAAAACTCACTTCAGGGCCATGTCCACTCATAATCAAAACATGATCTGAATCATGTCTCAATTAATCAATTCAAAATTTAAGAGATTCACCAAGTAATCTACAATTTTATTTCATTTTTCAATTTCAATCTGTTAAAAGTGGCTATTAATAAGGTCTTGAGCCCATGAATCAATTCTCTTTTCAAAAAATTAATTAAATATCCGAATTAATCATGAATTATATGCTTTTATCAATCAGACTATGTTAAAAACATTCAAATATATCTGTTTAAAAATGAAAAACTAATTGTCCTCAACTCTTCAAAAGTAAGACAATATAATAAATCTAAATTATAAATAAATTTGAACAGGATTGAAGGGAAATCAACTTCTTTGATATTCTTTGACATAATAACATGGTTTATTATAAGCTAGCTCTTGGATATTAAGTGAACTGGTTAATATTTTATTAAATGATTTTTGTTTATTTGTAATCAATATCATTGGAAGAATATTCAATTAAATATGTACTCCTATTGTTATATCAAATGTATTTTTTAAACAGCAAAATAACTTAGATTTATTACAAAAAGGGCAAAAATAAACATAGAAGCCACAAAAAATATCTTAAAGGATGTTTTTTTGGAAATTATTCTTGAAAAATGAAAGATCAACCTCATAAAAATTAATTACAAGAATATTTATGAGATTTTAATTGAACCTCCTTTCATAATTACAATAAAGTCTCTTTTATATCTTTTTGAGAATAGCAATAGGAAGAAATTCCTTTCTGCTACTCTTAAACAGTTTTTTATTTTTTTTCTGTTTTTTTGCATCCATTTTGTATGGTGATATTTTATTTTGATTTTTTGATATTTTTTTTTTTAATTTTTTGTTTTCATTTTCCTGAGTTTTATCTCTTATTGTTGTATAAGTTTTTTTAACTTTGAATTTTTTTGTTTTTTAATAAAAATTACAGTGGAAGCCATTTACAAGGACTTATACTGTAATATGTTTGAGATATGTCAGTTTTGTTACAGTACAGGAGCTGTAATAGCTGCTTATGTAAGATCGTCGACAATTGTCAACAATCTTACAGTAGCACTATTAGAGGTACTGTAATATTCTTGGAATCTCATTGATTTCCTCCAGTAGAAGGTCCTGTATTGCATAGGGACCACCCTTTCTCTTTTAAATTGATAAACAACCCCTTGAAACGGGCCACAAGAAGCAAATTTCTATTGAAAAAGTATAAACGTTTGTTTTGAAAGTGAAAAACTGATAAGATTTTTTGATGATGAAAAAGGAATGAGAAAATGAAAAAATGGAAAAACTTCATTTCTAGGAATTCTAATCAATAATAATCAAAATACATACAAATTCTTTTGTACTTTTTGGAAAATAATTTTTTTAAGAAATATTTTGAATCCTTTATCTGTTCCCTCTGAGGTTTCAGCACCTGTAAGATTTAAGAAACAGAATTCTCAATCAATTGTCAAGATTTGAAAGGGTTTCCGTGGTATTACAAATCCTAAATTAGCATCTCTTAATACGATGTCCCTTGACAATGTCATTGTCAATCCTGTTGTAAATAGCTGATCTATTCATTTATTGCTATCACCGTGGAGTTAAGAAAGAAGTTTTTGTATCTACTATCACGAATACTATTGTACGTTTGTTGGGTATAAATACCTCTACAAACTCATGTTGTATTTTTCTTTTTCCTTATCTATTCGTGATAGTGCTTTTCTCTTTGTTAAACTTTCTTAACTTCACAGGTGAGTCTTCTATGTTTTCCATTTGCTCTGTTTATGCAATCTTTATCTATTCGTGATAGTGCTTTTCTCTTTGTTAAACTTTCTTAACTTCACAGGTTATGGGCCCAGCGCTACTTCAATAAAAGAGATATTTCTTTTTGCTCTTCCGAATAGATCAGTATAGCAGGAATCACGCTATTCTTTAAAGAACTCATAAAAATGGCAAGCAAAGCCTTCGTTTATCTCAAAACCGGAATGATCCGGAATTTGGCTCATCAAACTCTTTCTCAAATGCTTGAGAAGATCTCTAATGTTGAGCTTCTTACCACCACCAATTATCTTAAATGGCAAAACAGTATATACTTTGCATTCAAAATGTGAAGTTTAGACTGCTTCCTTGACGGTAATTGGATAAGTAATTTTCCAAAAGATGTGGCGGAAGAAGAGGAGGCCGACATCTTTCGGGAAGGTTGTGAAAATATTTTCTATTGGCTCATATCTCATCTGGATGAGGAAAATGTCAATAAGTTCTACAATCAAAATAATATCGATTTTAACCCAGCTGTTCTATGGGAAAGAATAAAACAGCACTATGCCGCTACCTCAGCAGAGAATTGCTCAAACATCATAACAAAAATCTTTAATTTGAGGATGGATGAGCAATCTGTTTTGGCAACACTGAACGAGTTTCGATATCTGGTGAATCAGCTTCGAATGGCTGGACCGCAGCTTTTTGAAAAGGATATCATACTTCAGATTTTGTCTTTCTACACTTTAAAATTACTTCCTCCATCAATTCAGTTTGTGGCGAACAATGTGTACCAGTCCACGAAAATGTCAGGTAACATGCCAACATTAGAAGAAGTGTTCTCTCAAATAGAGTTGGCTATGGCACGACAGGGTGAAAATGTGGCTAAGGAAGAACCTCTGGCACTAAAAGTACGAGAAAAAAGGGCCAGATGTTTTGGTGGAAAACACAATCCAATGGCACCTCATCAGGAATCGGAATGTTTTCAGCTGTATCCAGAGAAGAAGGAGGCATTTTTCAGCAGACTAAAAAAGAAAAAAGAGGAGGAAAAATCAAGTGAACCTCATGCTTACGCCATATACTCTGCCTCTCTAGGAGATAACTCTGCCATTCTCGATAGCGGAGCTTCATTTTCACTATTTAAAAACGCAGAAAAGTTTATATCTCTCAGGAGGACGAGCATTCAATTACAGTTGGCCGACGGAAAAACCATAATGGCAGAAGCTCTTGGTACTGCTGTGATATTATCGGACGCTGGTGTTCCCATTCATCTAAAGAACTCTTTAATCGTTCCTTCTATTACTTCTCCGCTCATTGCTTTGTCCCCTTTTCTAAAAAGGAATTGTTGCCTGAAAGGAGAAGGAAATTCTGCGAAGTTGTATAGTGAAAAGGGCGAATTGTTGCTTAATGGCAGAATCATCGACAATATAATTACGGTCAAAATTTCATCACCAGTGGCTGCGAGGGTGACCATCAATATGGATCCTTTAGTGTTACATCAAGCACTAGGGCACCCTAGTGAAAGATACGCCTCAGCATTATACCCCTTGGTCAATTTTTCCGGGGTGAAATGTGAAACGTGCCTAAAGTCAAAATCGCACAGGCTGCCTTTCAAAGGAACCTTTCCAGTGCTAAACTTTCCCTTGGAGATGGTACACATCGATCTTTGTGGCCCTATCACTCCAAAATCAAGAGGGAATAGCGTGTATGTAATGCAAATTATTGACGGTTACTCATGGTTTCGACATGTCTATTTTCTTACTTTAAAGTCCCAGGCATTTGAAAAATTCAGGACGTTTAAAATGTATGCGGAAAAACAAACTGGACATGAAATAAAAGGGGTGGTATCCGACAATGGAGGAGAATTTACCAGCAAGGAGTTTTCAGATTACCTAATGAAGAATGGGATTAAATTCTTATTGACGGCTCCATACTCACCACAGCAGAACCCTATCTCTGAGAGGGCTAACAGGACATTGATGGAGAGAACTCGCTGTTTGCTTTTAGATTCTAAACTTCCGATGAGCTGGTGGGGGGAGGCAGCTGCCACTGCAGCCTATTTGCTTAATCGAACTCCATCTGAAACTCTCGGTATGAAAACGCCATTCGAAAAATTTTACAATAGGAAGGAAAGCTGGGAGAACCTACATCCTTTTGGGTGCAAGGTTTACATCAATATAAACAAACAAAAAATAAAATCCAAACTCAATCCCAGGGCACAGGAAGGAGTGTTTTTGGGCTATGCGGAAGGACACAAAAATTTCAAAGTTTTCAACTCTGAAACGGGTAAGCTCCAAATTACTCATGACTGTATATTTCTCGATAAAGAAATGGGTAGTTCGGGAAACCCAGAACTTGTTAAGGTTAAAGTTTCCAAAGAATACTTCTCTTGGGTGTCCGACTGTAGTTTCAAAAGTCCTCCTGATAGGGTGTGTGACTCTGTGCCTCCACTTGTTTTGGAGGATTCAAGATCTCTCTCATCGTCACTACATGAGGCGGAAAATCAGTCAAGCTCTCAACAGATGGAAGAAGAGAGCGATAATGAAATATATTGCCCTGATCCTAATTCTTCTTTGTGTTTCGATAAATCTTTGTTACTTGACACCTCAGAAGAAGTTCCTGAAAAAGATCTTGCTGACATTCCACTTACGTCCTTGTCAGGTGGTGAAGTTAGTAGGATAAAGGAGCTTCCAAAAGGATGGGTAATGGAGGATGTTCCTGAAATAGCGCCCAAGAATATTTCAAGTAATATTGATGAAGGCAATATTATCTCTGGAAGAAGGGAACGAAAACAACCTGTTTACGCTGCTACTGTTTGTAATGTACCAAAAAACTACCATGCTGCTATTAATCATCCGATGGCATCCAGATGGATTGAAGCAATTGACGAGGAAGTAAAAAGTATCACCAAACATTCAGTATGGAAGGTGGTAAAAATTCCTCAAGATGTTAATTTGTTGGGATCTACGTGGGTTTTCAGAGAAAAAGAAAATAGTAAAGGGGAGGTTGTACGATATAAGGCAAGGTTGTGTGTGCAAGGCTTTTCTCAGATCGAGGGAATAGACTTCAATGAGACCTTTGCACCGACTGGAAGGCTGAATTCTCTAAGGTTCATTTTATCTTACTGCGCTCATAGAGATCTTGAAATCCATCAAATGGACGTCAAGACAGCTTTTCTATATGGGAGACCCGAAGAAGATGTCTTTATGAAATTTCCTGACGGATATCCACATGAGCGACAGGAAGGGACTTGCCTGAAATTGGAGCGATCACTCTATGGCCTAAAACAGAGTCCTAGATGTTGGTACCAACACCTAACTTCTGTTTTCAAAGAACTAGAGTTTTATCCTAGTCTAGCTGATCCGTGCTTGTTTCTTAAGGGGGCATCAATAGCATGTATGGTTTATGTTCATGTGGATGATATGATAATAGGAGGAACGTTAGAAGAGGTATCAAAATTCAAAATTAAAATACAGGAACATTTCAATATGGACGACTTGGGGGAAGCCAACTTTGTTTTAGGAATCAAGATTGAAAGAATTAGAAGTCAAAAATTAATACATTTAAGTCAACCAAACTACATCAAAAAGATCCTTTGTGAATTCGGGATGAGCAATTGCAAATCTGTGTCTACACCTATGGTCCCTAATTCAAGACTCATGCCCATCAAAGAGGATGAGAAAAGTCCAGAGTTCGACTACCGACAGGCTATTGGACTCTTGAATTACTTGGTCTCATGCACTAGACCAGATCTCGCTTTTGTTACTTCTGCATTGTCTCAGTTCTTAGAAAAACCAACAGATGAGCATATTTCTGCTTTCAAAAGAGTCTTACGATATTTACAAGGAACTAGAGATTATCGCTTGACTTTGGGAGGGGTTCTTGCTCCGAAGAGCATGGTAGGCTATTCAGATTCTGATTGGGGAAACAACTATGACGGACGATCTTTTTCTGGGTATGGAATCAATTTAGGAGGGCTAATCTGCTGGAAATCTAAAAAACAACCTATTGCGGCTTTATCTTCAACCGAATCAGAATTAAGATCCATGTCGGAATTATTGCAAGACTCATTATGGCTTGAAACCTTGGTCAAAGACTTCAAGATCACTGTTCCTATTACAGTATGGTGTGACAATCAAGGGGCTATTGCTCTTTGCAAAAACCCTTTGTATCATCATCGTACTCGTCATATCAACATCAGAATGAATTGGATTCGAGACATTATTAAGGACAAGAAAATTTTGGTTAATTATATTGCTACACACGATATGTGGGCAGATATACTCACCAAAGGGCTTGGACGACTGAAACATGAAAAATTTTGTAAAGAAATCAATCTCATTGCCTAAACGAGCATAAGGGCGTGTCAAGATTTGAAAGGGTTTCCGTGGTATTACAAATCCTAAATTAGCATCTCTTAATACGATGTCCCTTGACAATGTCATTGTCAATCCTGTTGTAAATAGCTGATCTATTCATTTATTGCTATCACCGTGGAGTTAAGAAAGAAGTTTTTGTATCTACTATCACGAATACTATTGTACGTTTGTTGGGTATAAATACCTCTACAAACTCATGTTGTATTTTTCTTTTTCCTTATCTATTTGTGATAGTGCTTTTCTCTTTGTTAAACTTTCTTAACTTCACAGGTGAGTCTTCTATGTTTTCCATTTGCTCTGTTTATGCAATCTTTATCTATTCGTGATAGTGCTTTTCTCTTTGTTAAACTTTCTTAACTTCACATCAATCCAGTTTCTTCCAAAGGGGCTTCATTTGAAAAAAAGCTGATTTTGACATTTGTGAGCCACCATTTGAAGGATAAATACGAATTGATATTATTACCAAGGAATAGTAAGTCATAAATTAAGACAGATGAATGATTCTTTTATTTTAAAGAATGGGTTTTCTCTCTTTTGAGCTTCAAAAAATCTGGAGTTGGTTGAATTAAAAAAGAATTTTGAGCTCTAATTTTTTATATCGAAAGGTATTCATTTAAAGATGAAATTATGAATGGGAAGAGTTTTCATATAGTATACTATTTACTTACTATATCCAGTTGAAAAATGTTGAGTATACGATAGCAAAGCGACGACGACGACGAGGATATAATTTATTATTATTTTTTATTAATTTTATATTATTATCTTTTTATCATCTCGTTAGTTACAACGAAGTACTGTCTCTTTAAATACTAAAGAGTACAGTACTGTTTAGTAAAATAAGTACAATAAGAGCACGAATAAAAGTATTTTTACTTTTGTTCGACGAAAAGTACAGATAATGAAAGGGAAAGCACTGTTTCAATGGTGGAATGCTCTATCACGCCCCCTCACTGTTGAGACGGTGCAAGTTAGAATGCAATTGATGGCTCATCTTTGTCATGATGAGCTATGAAATTTGTTGGTCTTTTTTTGGGATATTTCTTCCAGCAGTATTCTTCAAAGTGGCTCTTCATTTTGCAAAAATTGCAGAACTTCTTGTTCTTTTGACTGTACAGTGCTGCTACAGTTTCACGAGTATCTTCATTCAATTTGAATTGTACATAGTCCTGTTCTAGCTTTTTCAGAATGAAGTCGAGTCCTTTGTTCTGAAATCCATGGGACATTACTCGTACAAATGAATCGAGTTCTGATGGTAATTTGCTGAGCACCATAATACTTAATGTAGATTCTTCCAATTTAAACCCTACTAATCGCATCTTACTAACCATAGTTCTAATTTCTTGAATAAAATCTAATGTTGTTGTAAATTTTAATTGACTGAATTTTGTGAATGCTAAAGCTTGACTTGAAATATCATTGGAAATATATTTTTCTTTTAACATATTCCATAAAACCTGTCCGTTTCTTTTATTGTCTTGCCTAAGCATACTTGAGACAAATGAGATATTTTCTTCATTTAAGCATTGAATGATTAAGTTATAGGCCTTGCGATTGAGATTCTCTTGAATTTCTCTGGACTGTTGATCAGTTCCTAAAATCAGGTCCAAGGCTCCAATAATATCTAACTCTGACTCCATCATGGTTACCCATGTGAAATAATTGTCAGAAGTTAGTAATAGACGACTAATTAAGTTGTTTGACAACATGATGACAATAGTAAAAGGAAGGAGACAAAATGCTGGGATACAACCAGTAGGTCTTTTTTCCTCTGGGTTCACACAGCCAATACGAGTACGACAAAAATGGGATGCTGGGATACAACCAGTAGGTTGTTTTCCTCTGGGTTCACACAGCCGATACGAGTACGATAAAGATGAGATTCTGGGATACAACCAGTAGGTTGTTTTCCTCTGGGTTCACACAGCCGATACGAGTACGATAAAGATGAGATTCTGGGATACAACCAGTAGGTTGTTTTCCTCTGGGTTCACACAGCCAATACAAAGAAGATAAATTGACGAATTTAAACAAAACAATTCCAGTTGCAGAGCAGCTGGTACTGATAATGTGTTGAGTATACGATAGTGAAGCGACGACAACGACGACGAGGATATAATTTATTATTTTTTTTTATTATCTTTTTATCATCTCGTTAGTTACAACAAAGTACTGTCTCTTTAAATACTAAAGAGTACAGTACTGTTTTGTAAAATAAGTACAATAAGAGCACGAATAAAAGTATTTTAAATGAAAGGGAAAGCACCGTTTCAACGGTGGAATGCTCTAACAAAAAATGGAAAAAACTCTTGGAGATTATGGAATATTAAAGTGGCTTGGAAGACCTTGGAATACTGACAAAAATTTGATTTATGGTCCCAACCTAATTCACAGTAAAGGTCCAAGCTCATTATAGGTTAAGCTCAAGCTAATTTCCAAATGGAAAGCCTGCTCTCAGGTGTAGCCAATCTTCTCATGGTGATTCTGGCTCAAAGAGTCAGAATTTCTATAGATTCAATTTTAAAAGTTTGATGGATAGCATGGGTTTCTATCATGCGTATTATAGATAGTGATTGCTTTAATGAGAGTTTTTTCTTGTGATTTTATTTTCTCTATGATTTTACTTTGTATACCATGAAGTATGAATTTCTTTCTTATTACAAAATGGAGTGTTTTGTCTACTTTGTTTTCTTGATTTCTGGAAATAAATTTATATGTGTATGGCAATGAGTCTTGTTTGGTGAGCTAGCGAGAAAAGAAAATTTTGTTATATTCGTTGCAATGCTACTTTCATAATTTCAAAAGTGGCTTTCACATATAATTACGATATAATAAATTTAAATTAGCAAAAAAATGGTCAGGTAAAATTATTTGGAAGGGAAAATATGGATAATATGGATAATAATGTAAAATTTGGGGCTATTTAGCGTAATAACTCTTCATGAAATGATATATATTATTTATCAAATTTGCATTGAAGGATTTAGTTTATGGGAGTTTAATATGGGGAGATCTCAATAAGGATTGAAATTAAGGCTTAGGAGAGAATTAGTGAGTTAAATATTGATGGGTATAAAGCAAGGATTAAAGATTAATCTTAATGAATATACATTGTGAATATCTTCACTTTAAAGTGATTATACTGAGACATAAATGAATAAAATTCACTGGGTGATTGTAATTGTTGATTCAATTACAATTTGAAAGGGTGGGGAAGGCTTTCAAGGTGGGAGCTCTTAGTGTGTGTTCTGAATATGAATGGTTCAAGCCAGGGAAGAGGCAGATAATGGTTTCAGAGGAGAAACATTTAATGGTGATTTGGATAGTTTTATGAACATATTAGTGGGTTTTAATGGATGAGTGTGGTAAAGAAATAAAACACTCTCTTTGTCTCAAAGATTGCTGGTTCTATTTGAGATTTAATCTCTTTCATGATTAATAAAATTGAATTAAAAAAGAATTCATTGGAAAATCATATTTTGTAATACAAAATTGCTGAATCATTAGGTCCATTTTGATTTCTATGGAAAAAGAGAAACTTGAAATAAGATAAAGTAAAAATAAGTGAAATGTAAAAATTGTGGAACAATTTTTATGTGTTTTGAAAACATTTTTGGATGCATATTGGCGTGGAATTAAAAACACAGCAAGCTAATTGTTTGGCAAATTTTGGATGACTTTTTTAATTGATTGTAAAATTGAAACAAATTGTCATTAATTTTTGAGCTTAATTGTGCGGGTTGTGGAGTTTGCCTAAATTAGTCATATGGTCACAATTTTACCTTTGGGGGTGTCTGCCATCATTGTGGTACTTCAGGAATTGTAATTTTTCAGATGAGATGAAATGTAGAGGGTAGTTCAGTTTTTGATTTGAGGAGTGGGACAGAATATTGATGTTACTGCTTAAATATGAATATGAGCTTGTGGAAAGACTCCATAGTGGGAAAACAGGACTTGAGAATGATTTTTTGGGCATTTGGAATTAGTTGGAAAAGGATTCAAAGGGAAAAAGAGATATCTTGTGTGAACATGTGGGCTATTTTCTGTTTAATTTATTGATTATTTATATTTGACTTTTTTTCCCTTTAATGAATCACTAGATCATGTTTCCACATTTAGGGGTGCTCATATGATAAGCAATCCCCTTTGAAAATTCATTAAAGAACAATAGTCCTTGATTATTTATTTAAATTCCTTTTAGCTGAAGTTTTATCTTAAAGTCATTTTTGTATTTTAGACTTAATGAAAATGATTCTTAACATGAGATTTCATGATAGTAAAAGGCCAGATCCACCTATTTCTGAAGACTTGCACTTCAAAATCCAAATAATTATAAAATGCTACAAGATGATACCTATTTGAGCTATGAATCAGGTGAAGATATTCTATATGGATACAAAAAATTTATTCCTTCAAAATATAAAAGAGGTTTTGAAGATGAATCAAGATGTTCTGAAAATGATACACCAGCTGTTTGATGGAATGAAAAAGGTTAAAAGACTGGGATAGTAAAATAGCTAAGAAAATTATATAAAACTGAGAATCATCTTTGAAACAAGGGGCTTTTTCATAATATGCTCTGGATTCTGAACTTGGCAAAGATTCCTCAAAAATTAGAGAAATGATTGAGAGGGGAAAAGGGGTAAAAAACATCAATTTGTGAATACAACGCAAAGGGAAATCTATTACAAAAAGGGGATAAAAAAAGCTGTAAGAGAATTTCACTTTGAATTATTATGATTTTCAATTAATACCTAACATTAATATGCTTCAGAGATTCTTGAAAACTGTCATCAAATGGCAGCTCAGATTATTAAGAAAAACAAGGCAGATTTGCTACTGCCTTTGGCCGATTGATTTTCAGAGACAGAGAAAGACAAAAATGGAATATATGATTCATTTGGACTTGAATTGAGGAATCCTAATGATTTGGGAATTCTTTACAGACTGGATTTAAATACAATAAGCTATTTCTTAGAGATGTGGGGAGAAACAAGGCCAGAAATTGTTTTGAAGAAAACAGGGTCTATAAGGGCAAGAAAGAACTATCGACGGAGAAATTGTGGAGATTAATTCCTGAAAACTGTTATTCTGAGGAATATAAGACTAGTATGTGCTATAATTAAAAGCTGAAGACTGAAATGAAATGTGAAATAGAAGATCTGGACACTATTTTTAATTACTTAAGATGTCAAACTACTCTTTTGGTTAGACTATGAAATAATATTTATATATAAATATGGCTTTATATATCATTTTTGATTACTATTTTCATGAATACTTTTGCTAGTTTATGTGCTTTGTTCTAATTATAATAGCTTTTAGATTGCTGGAAATCAAATATTTTGGGTAATTAGTAATAAAGTGATAGTAAAGCTGAATCATTATTAGAAAAATAATCTGTTTCCCAAGAATAAGGGTTCCAAAAATGTTTTAGGAGTGGGTGAATATAAAAACTGGTATTATCATCACTATGGTGACTGAGTTAATGACTACATGCAAAAGAAAATTGGGAGATTTAGTCTTTAATAAATTCTGAAAATTAGGGTTATATGGGGTTGTGTGAGATTGTTATTGAGGCAATGAATAGGTGGTTGGATAGTATTTTTGGAATATAGATTTCAGCTAGCTTGAGGCTTTAAAATAGGGATTCTGTAAGGAATAATATTGCTTTGTCAGTTTTGGAAGAGAATTTTTAGTGGATTAATAAATTAGTAAGAATGTTATCTGATAATATTTGGGGCACATTTATTTAATAGAATATGTTAAGGCTTGGCCTCAATTAGTTGGTATCTTTATATTTTAATATGTCATGAGAATAAAAATCTTTTTTTTGGATATTTGAGCAGATAAAAGTATGATAAGTACATACCCATGGATTATGTATAAATATGGGCAGTTGCTCTTGTATAGGTATGTAAGTTTTGTCTTTGAAATAATGTTGACACTATATAAGGAAGGGGAAGAGGTTCTATGAGAAATTGATTGAGTTTTGGAAAATGGAAATAACATTTATCCAACATGCATTGGCACATGGTGAGATCCCATGTTGGGTCCATGTTAGATAAATGTTTGAGTATTTTTTGATTAGCCATAGAAGAACCATATTATTGTGATATTAGTGAAATGAGAAACAATATCACTTCTTAATAATGAATTTTGATAAAGTATCTCAATAAATGCATGGATATTATAAGATTCCTACTTGAAATAGCACAGCCCATATTTTCTGCATACAATACGTTATTAGTGTATATCTTCAAAATATTTGTCAAATAGCTCAATGGTATTCAAATTTAATATTTTTGATAAAGGATTTACCAATTATAAAAGAGATTTTATCAGCTTATTGAAAAAACTCATAATAAAACCTACTTCATTTCAATATAATGATGTTTTACAATTCTCTTATTTTTGAATGCCATATGGAATATTTATTGATATTCATATGGGAAATCTAGCACCAAAGACTTTTTTTTTTGAATCTCCAACGTTTTGGCCTAAAGTAAATGAACCATAGTACTGTAAGTATGTTAAGAAATCACAGAAAGATTTTTGTTATGTCACTAAAAGGATTTAATTTCTGAATTATAGTATGTGGCCACCACAGGGATTATTTCTTGATACACCAGATGAATTGGGTTATTTCACATAGTATTTTCCAGTTCAATTATTCCTGTTCATATTGTTTGGGATTACTATGTCTGTTTATAATTATTTGTTACTTCTTTGGGATTGGAAAAGACACATCTTATTGATTAATATCAGTAAATTTCTCTCAAGAAACATAAAATGTCAGGATGACTCCATCTAGTAGTGATAATGATACTAATTCTATGAGTGTGAGGAAGTCATAAGGTGATAATAAGGATATTTCAAGGCTTTTACCATTTTTAAAGAAAATCTTGATTCATTCTCCATATGGAGAAACATGGGTTTTAGTAGATCAGGAAGAAAAGGTAAAAATCTATAGGCAGAGTAATTTGGATTCATATCACAAATCAAAGATAGGGATTGTATTTTTGGCTTAAAGAGGAGAGATCATCAATTAATAGGTTGAAATATCATGTATTCTTATATCCTAATATATAGCTGAGGATATACAAAAGAAATAGTACCTTGAAGGAGGTTGGGATCTACATAGATTGTAAGGTGTGGATATGAAGCTTTGATAAAATATCAAGTACTTTTCCTGTCCTCAAAATTTGTATAAGGTAAAATTGTTTATAAATAGTAAGAAGTAGTATTTTGAAAGAGAAAAAACGCCAATTTTATTGTTTTTAACTTTTTAAGTATAAGACAATAATATAATAAAAATTTATTGTTTTACCCAAAAAAAAGATTTATCCAAAAATACTTTACAAGAGATATTTAAGGCTACAAAAGAAATTTCTTCAAGAGCAATTTCAATTGAAATTAATTGAGCAAAGAGCTTCAAGAAATTAATTAAAGAACAAAGTCTTGAAAAGGTATTTAAAGGGAAAAAACGCCCAAAAGTGACCAGAGTGAATTTAGAAACAAAGTGACAAAGTTAACAGTGATGAAAGATGCTTTAATTCACTTTTGGGGTGGTTCAGGCGTAAAAATGATTATAAGAGTTACAAAAAATGATTATAATGACTTTTTAATGTGGCTAAAAGGTTTAAAATGATATGAAAAGGGTGGTTGAAATCTTTTATTGATTGGTTTAACAGTTTTTAAACTAATTATAAAAGGAAAAGATTCTGACATGAAAAGAAAAGTGGGGCAGAGAATACATTATTTTATAGCCATCAAATTTCTTACTCTGAAAGTAAGTTTTACTCTTTTCAGTCGTGGAAACACTCTGACAACAGAAAAGCCAATTATGGCCTCATTGAACCCTGGTTTAGACCAAAAACGGGCTGGTTTTAGCCATTTTAGACCCTTAAATCAGCCATTACTATAGTAATACCTGGTCTAGAGCCTTCGAAACATGTCAGAATGTGTGTAAGAGTCGTAGAAACCAGTAAAAACAGTTTTTACTATGATTGTTTTAACTTAAGGGTAGCTTTACCCTCCTGGCAACAGCTAAAACTGCCCTGGTTGGTATCAAAACCTCATCATCAATTGAGTCAAAGACCCTGTGACTCAATTCCAGGCCAAAAGTGATAAACATTTGTGTGGATTTTGACATCTCACACCTGTCAGCAAGGAATTTGGGGGTCTGGCTCCCCCTTAGAGCTAGAGTTCTTTCCCCCCCCAAATTCAATCATTCCAATTTATTTTTTCCTTTAATTCCTCATCATGTATTATACTTATAATTTACATATGTAATTCAATTGAGTTTTACAGTAAACTACTGTAATAATTGACACCTCATATGTAAATCAAAGTTCACTTATGTAATACACGTGCACATTTTGACAATTCAATTGAATTCAATTGAAAATACTTCAATTCCTCATAACTTCCAAACTATACACAACACCTCAATTTTAACACAAAAATTGATGGTTAAAGCCACATGTGATGTGAATTAAATTAAGGTTTTGAGGATTTTCAACTTTTGTACAGAAAATACTGAAAACTTAATTTAAGCTTATTTAGCGTTGAGTTACAGAAATTTCACTCAGAGGTGACCCCACCTAATGTTTTATAGGGAATCCAATGGTGAAATAAACTTTATATGTTTATTTATTGGATAAAAAGTTATAATAAATTTTCTTTAACTTTTTTTAAAATTATTTCATTTTGGGTAATTTTGTTGAAAATTCATTTTTACTTGAATTTTTAAAGTAAAAATGTGTTTTTACAATTTTACAATTTAATGTATTTTTATTTTTAAATTCTAATTAAATTTTTGATTTTGTATATAAATTTATTTTATTTATATTTGTATATTAATTTTTTTTGTGGTCTTTAGGGTATATAAAAATACCTCCAAGGCTCACATTCCCTCCCCCTAAAAAAGAATATTACTTTGTAATATTGTTATTTCTAGTGTGTCTGAACCTTCTCAGAAGTTTAGTAGCTTCAGGTATGGCCTTTTCTGCCAACCATTCATCTTCACAAGCTGGGTCACTGTACTTAACAAGGTATTCCCTTACTTACTTGGTTCTTAATTTTCTTTCTTTAAGAATGTTGATAATTTTCTTAATACCAGATGTCTCAATAAGAGGTGTAACTGGGGGAGCTTTACTCTTCAAGGAAAACTTTTCAGCATCACTAGATTTATATGGCTTTATCAAACTCACTGGAAATGTAGGATGCTTATTGCTAAGTTCTTCAGATAATTCTACTTCAATAGAATTTCCTCCATAAAGGGCTTTAATAACAAGAGGTCCTGCAAAGGAGTCTTTGAGATTTTTACATCCTTTGATGTTATTGAAGTTGGTGGTGGATACTAGTACTAAATCCCCCACTTTGAAATCTGGAGTGGCATGTGATTTGTCCCATTTATCTTTAGCATATGCAAATGAGTCTCCCATGCATCTTAATGCATGCTTTCTAGCTTTGTCTAGCATTCCTTTGAAGCTAGCAGCTGTAGGATGTATTTCAACCAAATCTTTTCTTAAAGAATATTGAGGTAACCTGGGATTCCATCCTTTTTCTAGAATAGCATGAGTTTGATTGTTACTGGCATGAATTGATGTCTTATATGCCAATTCCAGTTCTGGTAAAAGAGTACACCAATCATAAGTGAATCCATCATAATCTTTGAATTCAAGGCCATATGCACAAAATCTCCCCACCATGTCTTCTAAGGTTTCTATCATCCTTTCAGCTAGACCATCAGTTTGTAGGTGGTAGGCTGTAGAGAAAGATAGTTTAGTGCCAAATAAGTGGTGAAGATTTGTCCACAGTGCTGAAGTGTATTTGGGATGCCTGTCACTAATGACATTTGTGAATATGCCACTCCATGACACTACTATATTGCATATTAGAAGAGCTGTATCCATGGCCGTATCATCTTTGTGACATGGTAAAAAGATTGGAGTTTTACTGAATCTTTCCACAATCACTAGGAAAGCGTTATAGCTTCTGTCACCTCCTGGTGGTAGGCCAGTTACCCAATGCATATGGACAATTTCCCAAGGTCTGCTGGTTTCTTGGGTCTTGATTATATTTCCAAGTCTCTTGCCAGTGTATTTTTTTGCTTTTTGACATCTGTCACAGGTTTTGCAGTAATCTTCAACATCTTTCTGCCACATTGGCCACCATATGTAGGTTTTTACTTTTTCTCTTGTTCTGTCTTCAGACAGATGTTCTGAAAAGGGTCTGTCATGGCATTCTTTTAGTACAACATTGATTAATGACCTGTCCACAACTGTCATGACACATGTGTGCTTGGTCCTGTGGTAAATTATACCATCCAGTAGGTGAAATCTTCCTAAATCATAAGATTTATTCCATATATCATCCAAGGCATGCATTAAAGAGTTGTCTTTACAGTCATTGTTAAGTAATTGGCATAAGATGCTACAATTCTTATCTTGAGTGTAGCTGTTTCTTACTTCTTCAAAGAAGGTGGTGTTTAAGTCTGTAACACTTATTCCTTCTATTGGGATCTGTGGGGAAGCTTCTTCTAGCACATAAGGAGGATTATCAATATTATTTGGTAATGGAAATCTGCTTATTCCATCTGCATTTTCATGAGTATTCCCATCCTTATGAACAATAGTCATATTGCCCCTATACTCTTGTATTGCTATTTGCCATCTGAGAATATTTATGTTGGGTGTTTTCATGTTGAAAGTAATTTAACAGTGGTACAATCTGTTATTACTTCAAAAACACATCCTTCCAGAAAGTAATTTAGCTTTTCTAAGGCCCAGACAAGGCATAGGCACTCCATTTGACTGGCTTCATACCTGGCTTCAGTTGGTTTTATTTGCCTGGATATGAAGCATGTAGGTCCTTCCACAGGTTTATCATTGATAATCTGGACTTGATGAAGTGCAGAACCAAGCCCATCCCCTGATGCATCAATATAAAGCTTAAAAGGAAGCTTAAAGTCTGGCATCAGTAAGAGTGGAGCAGTGGTCAAGGCTTGTCTCAAGGATTCAAAGGCTTTGACTCTGTCAACAGTCATTTCAAAGACTATGTCTTTATCACACAATTTATAAAAAGGTCTAGCTATGGATGCAAAATCTTTGATATGTTGCCTGTAATATCCTGAAAAACCCAAAAAGTATGGAAGCTCTTTCTTGCTCTGAGGCATGGGTTTCAGCAATACTGCTGCAACCTTGTTTTTGTCAATTCCAAGGGATAAAGCAGATAGTGCATGTCCCAGTGCTTTAAGCTCTTTAATTCCAAAATGTCATTTCTTGAAGGAAATTTTCATGTTGAAAGATTGGATTTTTGTCAAAACTCTGGATAATATGTACATATGTTCTTCCTAAGTTCTGGAACAGAAAATAATGTCATCAATGTAAATGATTAACCATCCTTCTGAGAGCTCTTCAGGGAAGATTTCATTCATCATTCTTTGGAACTGTGAAGGTGCATTCTTGATACCAAAAGGCATCCTCAAATATTCATATACCCCACAATGAACAATAATCCTCAAGTATTTCCTTGCTCTTGGTGCTACTACATTTTGATGAAATCCTTTAAGGGCATCCATAGTGGCTATATACACTGCTTGAGATATCTGGGTAAGGGCAATTTGGATTTTTGGTATTGGGTATCTGTCTGGAACAGTGTAAGTATTCAGAGCTCTAAAATACCCAATCATTCTAGATTTTCCATTATGCCATGCTACTATGACTGATGTGGGGGTATTTCCACTTCCTCATTATGGTCAACCTTCCTTATTAAACCAAGGTCAAAAAGCTCTTTAATATGAATTTCTAGAGCTTCTCTTGATTTAGGAATTTCTGGATATGCAGGTCCTCTTAATAGTGGTGGGTAAGGTCTCTCAATATTAAGGATGATGTCAACTTCATGACCAATAGTTGCTCCCAAAGGCTCTGTGTCTGATGCAAATGCTCCTTTATGGTCATATAAAAGGGCAGAAAGTTCATTTTCCTGGTTATCAGTCAGGTGAAGACTTATTTAATTGTCAATTAACTGTTCAGATTTGAATTTTTCCAACCCCAAGTTGACTGGTGCTACTTTACTTACTTGAATTTGTCTTTTAAATGGGAAAAAGGCAAATTTTTGATGCTTATTGTCTCCAATAGTAAAGTATCTGTCTTTGTTGTTATGTAAGTCTATCCTACACATGATCAAATAGTCATTTCCCAATATAAAATGGGCACTAGAGCAATTTTTCATAACAACAAATTCAACTGTGATTCTTAAATTTCCATTAATATGTGGGAATATGATATTGGTATCAAAGATTCCCAATGATTTCATTGGATTACTTGCACTATTAAATTTTATGCCATCAATTGGCAACAAGTGGTCTTCAAAATTTGGCACACAAGTCTTAAGAAAAGATTTGCCAACACAAGAGCAGAAGGCTCCTGGGTCAAGTAAACGTTTAGTGGGTTTTTTATCAATTACCACTTCTGTTATACAGGGGTTACCATCTGTATAGCCTTTTCCCCTGTTTGGCTTGGTTTTCATAAGTTGTGCATCTTGAATTTTTGATAAGTCAAGTTGATCATTGCTTAATTGTGGCAAGTCGGAATAAGATTCCATGATGTCAAAGGTGGCATTCATATTTTCTATATCTTTTGAAGATTCAGAAAATATTGATGATTTATAATCTGAATTTTCTTCAATATTATCATCTTTTTCAACATCAGGTTCTTTTTTCAATGTCAATTTCATTGATTTTCCCTTTCTTTGGACATTTATTAGCTAAGTGGGTGGTGCTTTGGCAAATATGGAATCTTCTGATTATATCTGCAGATTTATATTTATTATTAGAATTTTCTTTGGGATTTCTGTCCACAGAATCTTTCCAAGGTGTATTAAACCTTGCTTTGAGATTCACCCTAATGAAACCAATCCTGGTTCTGGTGGTTACTTCTTCCAATATTAATAATATCTTCTGCTGAAGATTGTTCAGTAGTCCTACTTTTGACAGCATGCTCTAAGTCACCTCCACATTGCCTCAGAATCTTTCTATGGATCATAAATTCTGACATGTCAGGATACAATGCTGTTAAGCTGTCTTTTTGTTGGCAAAACCATGGTAAAGCTTTGTCTTTATCAGCATTAAATTTGGCAGATTCAAAGGCTGTTTCCACTCTAAATCTCCAGGAATCATTGGCCCATTTGTTGATAATTTGGGTTTTCCACCAAGTCCGACTTTGGTGTCCATGTGCTTGTCGTAATTTGATATACCATCTGTGAGCTGATCTGGGAAACAAGGTGTTAAATCTTTCTGTTACCAATATGTCTGGTAATTCAAAATCTTCTTTAATCATGTCAGTTCCTCTGATGAATTCCATATGGTCATATTCTCCTTCACCACTGGAGTGAGGCCATTCTTTAAGTTTTGGAACTTCCTTCAAAAGTGCTTGGCCCAATGATGGTTCCAAGTTATGAAACAAAGTGGAAAATTCATTTTTCAACTGTGAATTATCAGGATCCAATACTTGTGGATTTGGAATCCTTGTGCCCTCATTTTGCTTCAGAGGTGTAGACATTCTTTGTAAGGTGTTCAGTATTTGTTCAATATCATTCATTTTACTGTTTCCACACCTTTGATAATTTCTGTATTCATGTTCGAAGGCTTGTATTAAAATTATTACTCAAATTTTATACATGTCTTCCTTATGTGTCAGTTCTTTCCATAACTCTGTCTGTCTTGTATTATCAGCAGTGACTTGATTCAATTTCATTGATAATTTTGATACTTCTTCTTGTGAAGCATCAAAACACTTTTTTAAGGCAATGGTATGTGTCTTTACTTCAGTAAATGAATTTGAAATGTCATAAAGGACTTTCTTGTTATCTGTATTGATAATATTTATGGCTTGTTTAACTCTTGTTTCAATTGATTCATCAATATTGAATTCAGAATATTTGTCTGTTAATTCTTTAATAATGGCAGATTTTTCATTTATCTTATTGCTAAAAGAATCATCATTATTGGAAGTTTCATTGTTCTCAAATATTTTTCAAAGCACATAAGTGTTTCATTGATTTTGCTCAGACTCAAGTTATTTGTTTTAGGATTGTTACAAATTGATGATTTTTTTATCAGAAATATGACTTTTTACATCACTTATAGCTTCATACAATTCTGGGATAGAATCAAGAATATTAGAAATCATTTCTGATATTTTAATCTGGCTTCCTCCTTCTTTTGCAATTCCATCATTGTTCTGGCCATCTGAAACACATTTTTCATGGCATCCTGCTGAATCTTTGGGATCCTGTAGCCCTGGCTGTAAGGTTTTGTGGCTGGTGCCTTTCCTTTTCCCTTGTTCTGAGCTTGTGGTTGCTTTTTCATGTTGGAATTGCTTCTGCTGGCTACTGGGTCTGTTTTTGGCACTTTCTTGGGTGGTGGAGGGTTGTTTTTCCTCCATTCTGCTGTTAAGAGCATCATTTTCTTCTTTTCCATCAATGAATGCCATCCATTGATTAACTTGCAAGTGTTGGGATGGCCCAGGAACTTTCTCACAGTCAGGTAAGAATTCATGCAGTTTTTCCACAGATCTGCAACGATCTGGTACTCTTTGTGCTGCAGTGCATTGTTTTAAGCCTTCTGGCTGGCTCTGTAGATGTCCAATGAGGCTTCTTGTTGTGGTTTCAGCTCTGTTTGAAGGTGAAACAGTATCATAAATTTAAGAATGACATAATTTATCAATTTGGAAGTCATCAACTGACCCTTGTCCTTCTGTAACTGATTGGCTTCTGCCATAATCACATCTATAACCTTTTTGGGAGCTGCTTGGGGGGTTATAGCTTGCCACAGATCTGGTTGAAGACATATTTTATGGTTAAAAAACTTTAAAATAGTAATTTTACATCAAAAAACTTACTATTGGCCAAATTCTTAGCTTTCTGAAGAGTATGACTTATATCCAAGCTAATAAATTCAGAAGAAATTGGTTCAGTTTGGTTATTCTGAGTCACAATAACAGTACTGGCATGAATAATGCTGGTAACTGTTGAGGCTGTTTCAATGTTTTCTTGTCTTACCATGTTGTCAGACACTAAAATTAATGAAAAGGCCTATTAATTAAGTAAAAAAAGGGTATTTCAAAAAAAGAAATAAAATGTAAGCCTCACTTATAATATGAAAAAATTTCATTTTTTATGGATTTGTTTGAATTATAAGTATTTTTTGAATGTTTTTTAAATTTTTCAATATAAGAAAAAAGATTAAAAAAGAGTAAAAAAATATTTCACAGGTAAAATATCATTGCTGGGCCCCCAAATGTAAGGTGTGGATATGAAACTTTGATAAAATATCAAGTAATTTTCTGTCACAACCATGGAAGTCCACCCTCTTGGACCTCAATATGGCATATCCATGCCATATCCAATATATGGAAATTTGGCCATATCCATAATCATTGGCCAAATTGGCCATATTCATAATCATTTTATGGCCTTAATGGTCATTTTATCATCTGGGGGCCAACCTGGCCCCTTCACCATCATCAAGCCATTCTAGGCTGTCTCTTTGCTTTTGTAAATCTTGGGTATTTTCCATGAACAGGGAAAATACATCCAAAAAGCCTGTATTTGGCTTTTTAAGCTTTGATTACAGTTTGTGCACTTTTGCACATTTGACTGTATTAAGCCATATTTCTCATGTATTATGTGAAATATTCCCCAAAGGCCATATCAGTCCTTTTGATGCTTAACTTCCAGATTTGTGCATTTCGTGCACTTTTGTGCATTTTTTCTCACTTTGACGCAAATACAGTTTTAGAGCTGTATTAGCTGTATTTGGCCAAATCACTCAAAAGACACTTTCTCACCTCTGATGCCTTCCAAATCCAAATTCCATTCATATACTCCTGACATCACCTCAAAAGACCTTTGGCCCATTTCAACCTTCAATAACCAAAAGTGCCATATATGTTGTTATACACCATTATGCATCTTTTTTCAGCAGCAATCGAATGGTGGAAATTCCAAGTGGTTATTTCAGCTTTTCAACAGGTCATCAAGGAACACCTTCCAGAGGATTCATCAAGGCTCAAGGGAGAGTGTCGTAATCTCAAATACCAATGATGCCATCAAGCAATCAATGGTTATTCTCACTCACAGTATTCCTCCAAGGAAATACTGGCTGTTCATTCTCAAGGGATATTCAAGAGGCAGTTCCAAAACAAGTTGTCAAGTGCCAATGCTCCATCAATTCAATTGCCAATCACATTCATTTCAATACAGTCTGGATTCATCAAGACCTGTATTTCAATCATACATCATGGTAAAATCATTTAACCCAGTTCATTTCCCAATCTGGAAAGGTATACACTTCATCAAGCTGTAAATACAGCTTCAAGGATTCAATACAGACCAGCTGTCAGCCTGAAGGAGTCAAGCTCTCAGCTTTTCACATATGCCAGCCTCCTTTGACCCTGAGGGGCTTTCCCCCCAGCTAATTAATATATTTTGATTTTATTTTATCTTTATTTATATTACCATTTTGTTAAGTGAATACTGATATTATCAAGTCAGTCCTTTAGCAACTTTCTCTTTTCCTTCTTTGCCTGTCAATGGATATTTGGTGGTCATATCCTTACTAACTCCATTTTTCATTTTGGCAGGTTAAAACAGTGATCAAGGACTTACTTGGGTGGCTCTTTGGCCACTTGGATTCTCATTTCTCTTATTGCATCTCATCTTTGTATTTGCATTCTTCTGAGAGAAATTTATTCTTTTATGTTATTTTCTTTATTCTTTGGAGTCTTCCAAGTGAGTTCCCTGATTGCTGAGTGCCAGGACACTCTTGTTTTTCTGTCCAAGAGCCCCTGTGCCATTATATCAATTAACTCATAATTTCTTTTCAATCTGTTCATTCTTTCTTTATGATTTCATTCACTCATTTCATTGGAATTACAACTCTTTAATGCTTATGAACCTTATGATTCATCTTCAACTCTCAATTTTCTCACATTCATTCTCCATTCCAAAAATTGAAAGCTGACCCCAATTTTATTTTTTGTTTCTCTTTCTTGAAATCTTATCTCAAATCATCATTTTTAATTCATTCATAATCCAAGTGTAATCTTAATTTTTATTTGATTTTCAAATTTTTCATCAAGTCATTCAGACACATTCTTTACATCAAGATTCATATTTGATTTATTCTTCAAGAATGTTGATTTTCAAAGAAGAACTCACTTGATTTTTATTTGATTGATTGATTTCACATAAATTGATATTGACCTCAAGAAAATTGATTAACGTGAAGATTTCATTGATTTTGCTGATTTTTCACATCAAGAATTTTGACATAAATTGATTTTGCCTCAAGATTTCATTTGAAATTGATTGATTGACCTTCCTGAAGTTTTCATTTTGATTTCAAGTTTGTATTTGATATTTAATTGATTGATTTACCTGAAGATCTCATTTTGATTGACTGATTTTTCTTCAAGATATTGATTTTGACTTTTCACTTCAAGCTTTATTTCAAATTGCCTCAAGTTTTCATCTTAAAATCTTGATTATTGTTCATTTTATTTCCATTTTTATCCTGAAATAATGCCCATCCAACCATCACCTCCTGTACGGCAGGCAAGATCTCAGGCCAGAACTCAAGCTGTTCTAACTCCAACTCCAAGAGCTCCTCTTGATGGCACCCCAGCAGTTTATCAACTGAGGGGCCATTTAGACAGAGGACCAAATGTGGAAGGAAGGAAGAGTTCCAAGAAGATCAAGCTCATTCTCAGGGGTAGTTGGTGGATTCCCAGGAACTTCAAGGACCATTCTCAAGGGTCCAGGTGAAGATGGTGAAGAGGAGGAGGAGAGTTCTGTGGAAGAGGAAGAGTTTGGCAGTACTAAATGTGTTCCTGCTCCTGTGGGGGAATCCCAAGATACTGGAGGGTCAACTCTAGCCCAGTCTAATAAGCCTGTCTCTCATCAGTCTGAACCATTGTTATTGGCCATTATGCAGAAAATGACTCAGAATATGGCCAATCTTCAAGCAACTTCATCCTCTGAAGCATCAAGACCACCAGCCTTCAAGACTCCATCTATTAAGGCACCAGAATGCTTTGACGGGACTCAACCCTTCAAAGTTAGAAGCTTTATTCATTATTGTGAACTTATTTTCCATAATGATCTGGCAAACTTCTCTAAAGACAGAAAGAAGGTCCTTTATGCCACTTCATTTCTCATTGGCAGGGCTGCAAAATGGAATGAGCCTTATCTTTTGAATATCACCAATCAAGATCCAAATTACGTTCTAAATTCATGGAAACTATTTGAATCTAAACTCTTCACCTTATTGGGAGACCCAAATGAAATAAGAAAAGCTGAAGCAGAATTGGATTCTTTAATAATGAAAGAAGGTGGGCATGTATCTTTATACATTGCTGATTTCAGAAGTCTGGTCTCAAGAATTGGAGATTGGGGTTAAAGGGCTCTTATACATCATTTAAGGAAGGGATTGCCATCCAGGATTTTGGATCAATTGCCCTCCCATCCTTCAACAATTGACTCTCTTCAAGACTTAATGGATATTACCCTGGAGCTGGATAGCAGGTACCATGAGAGGCAAAATTAAAAGAGTCATCATCAAGAGAAGAAGCCAGAAGCCTCAAAATGAAATTCTTCTCGTCCCCACAATTCTCCAAGCTCAAGTGAAAAGAAGAAGAGGGACAAGCCCCATTCTTCTTTATTGAATAAAGATTTCAAATTGATGAATTCTGAAAAAGGAAGCAGAATCAAGGAGGTTCTATTTACCTATTGTTGTGGGAAGCATAGTCTTATGTCCTGTTTCAAAAGGCCTTAAAACAAGCTTACCCAACTGTCAGGCAAATTTCCCAGCCAGGGAAAAGCCTGAGTGAAGATCATGTTGTGTTCAATGGTCTTCACTGTTTTACATCCAGAGCACAGTTGTGCATTCTGAATACTGGTGTCAAAAATTCTCTTAAATTCTTTGTTTTTTCTCCTCTCTCTGGTATGTTTTACAGTGTTCTCATTGATTCTGGTGCTACCAACTCATTTATTGCAAAGCAGTTTGTTCACAAGTATTCTTTGACCATGTCAGAACTCCCAGAGAAGATTCCTCTTATCATTCTTGACTCCTCTGAGTCTCCTTTGTTATTTGTGACTCACCATATTAAATATATGGTTGAGCTCCCTTCTTTCCCAAGCTTTGAATGGGACTTTTTAGTCATTGATACTCCCAAGGGAGAAGACATCATATTGGGATTTGACTTTCTAAATCATTTGAATCCATCTATTGATTGGAGGCGAGGGCTGATCACCATTAATGCTGATTAAAAGGACTATCATGATCCTTCAAAATCTTTCAGTAATGACGTTTCCTCTGCCAAATCATGTGCATCTCTGGTTGGTGATTCTAGAACACCATCTTTTCCATGTTCTGTCCATATTCCCTCCCTTAATTCCCATCAGTAATTACTATCATCTAGAGATGAAGTCTTCAAAGAGATTCAAGGTGTTGAAGAAGATAATTATGTATCTTCACTTCATCTCTTCTTTGGAAATATGGACCGTCCTCCTCCTTCTTATCAGGACTCCCTGGAGGGGTTGTGGGATGAAGAGAAAGAGCCAGACGAAATAGAAACCATGATGAACGTTGTTCCTTCTGTTAATCACCAGTACTTGGATGTATTCTCCAAGGTGAAAGCAAAGAAACTTCCTCCTCACTGCGCCTGTGATCATCATATCGAGCTGGAGGGGTCTCTACCTCCAGTTGAGGTGATCTACTCTTTATCAAACCAATAGTCAGATACACTCAGGGCCTATATTTCAGAGAATTTAGAGAAAGGTTTCATCCCACCAAGCTCCTCTTCAACAGGAGCACCTGTCCTCTTTGTCAAAAAGAAGGATGGTGGCCTCCGTTTGTGTGTTGATTACCGCAAACTCAATTCTGTTACTAGGAAGAAAAAATATCCTGTTCCTCCTATGAATCAGCTACTCAATGTTTTTAATGGTTCTTCTATATTCTCCAATATTGATTTGCATGGTGCATATAACCTGCTCAGAATCAAGGAGGGTGATGAAGATTTGACATGTTTTAGAGCTAAATATGGCAGATATGAATATTTGGTCATGGCCTTTGGGCTCACCAATGCTCCTTCCTCTATTCAAAACCTTGTCAATGATATTCTTTATGATCTTCTTGATATTTATGTTGGGGTTTATTTGGACAAAATTATGGTCTTTTCCAAATCTGAAGAAGAACATGTCACTCATATGTCCACTTTTATTTCCAGAATCAGAGCCAATAACCTCTTTGCTAAGGCCTCCAAGTGCCTGTTTCATGTTTCTAGTGTAGATTATTTGGGTTATGTTGTTTCTTCTGAAGGCCTCAAGATGGACCAAGCAAAAGTCCAGCGAATTCTCAATTGGCCACTTCCAAGAAACCTCAAGGCTCTTCAATCATTCCTTGGCTTTGCCAATTTTTACCACTGTTTCATCAAGAATTATTCAAAGAGAATTTGTTCAATCACAAGTTTTCTCAAGAAAGGTTCCCGCTTTTCCCTCAATGAGGAAGCTCTTAGACAGTTTCATCAACTCAAAGAGGCATTCACCATTGCTCCAATTCTTTCTCACTTTGATCCTTCTCTACCCACCATTGTAGGGACTGATGCATCAGATTATGCCTTGGGTGCTGTACTGAGTCAGATTTCTGACTCAGGAAAACATCCCATTGCATTTGATGGAGGCAAGCTTCTTCCAGCTGAGCTCAATTATGAGATTCATGACAAGGAACTCCTTGGCATAGTCTGGGCTCTCAAGCGCTGGAGAGCTTTACTGCTTTCACTTTCTTCCTCTTTTGAAGTTCTCACCAATCATTCCTCACTTAAATATTTTATGTCATCAAAGATTCTCAATTTCCATCAAGCTCGCTGGGCTGAATTTCTCTCTGAATTCCACTTTTCAATCACCTACCACCCTGGCCGCTTGGCTATCCTTCCAGATGCATTGTCACGTTGGGACAATGTTTACCCAGAGAGGGGGGAAGATTTCATCAGCAAGAATCCAATGAAGCAAGATGAAATTCAAGCCTCAAAATTCTTTGCAGTCAAGGGGAAAGCATTTTCAAATCTGATTGAATCAATTCAGAAGTCATTATAGCAAGATTCCTAATATAGAAGTATTCTTCAAGATTTGGGTAAAGGTAAATCTGTCCAAGATTGTTCTCTTGATTCCTCTTCCCAACTTCTTCTGTTCAAAGATTGGATGGTGGTCCCAAATGACCCCACAATTCAACTCAGTATTCTTCAAAAAGGCATGACTCTCCTCTAGCTGGACACCCTGGCCAAGAGAAGACTCTCAAGCTTGTCAAGCAGGATTTTCACTGGCCTGGCATGACTCAATTTATCAAGGATTATGTATCATCCTCTCAACAGTGTTCAAGAAACAAAAATATTCACCACAAGAAGTTTGGACTCCTCAGACCTCTCCCAATTCCAAATGGTCCTTGGATTTGTCTTTCAATGGATATTATCACTCAATTGCCACTGTCCAATTCTTTTGACTAAATCCTTGTCATAGCGGACAGATTCTCAAAAATGGCAGTTTTTATTCCAACAATGTCTTCAATAATTTCATTAGATTTGGCCCACTTATTCATCAAGAATATTTTCTCAAAGAATGGCCTTCCTTCAAGCATTGTGTGTGATAGAGGTTCTGTTTTTGTTTCTTCCTGTTGGACCAATCTTTATCAGCAGCTCAAGATTTAAAGAGATCTGTCAACTGCTTACCATCAAGAAACTGATGGACAGACAGAGAGGGTAAATCAGATACTAGAAAAGTACCTTTGGATGTATATCAATTATAATCAAGTTGATTGGAACACCTGGCTCCCTCTGGCTGAATTTGCCTACAATAACTCTGCCCACTCTTAAACAAAACAATCACCATTATTCACTGTTTATTGAAGAGATCCACATTTTGACTCAGTTAACACTACTCAAGATAATACTCCTGCTGGAAAGTTATCAAAAAAAATACAATAAGTACAGCAAGATGGCAAGAGAGAACTTGAAGTTGCCATAAACAGTTTTAAGAGGTATGCAGATCAAAGTAAAGCAATTCCACCTGTTTTCAATCCTTGTGATGTCACAGGGGCTCTTATGGAAGCAAGAGTGGTGTGAGCCTTACAGGTAATTTCATATACCCAAAAGACCACAAATACAAAATTAGCATATAAATATAAATAAAATAAATTTATTTATATTATTAAAATGAAAATCAAAATATAAATATAAAATTATATTCACAATTAAAAATTTAATCAAAATTTAAAAATAAAATTACATTAAAATTTTTACAATTGTAAAATTACATTTATACTTGAAAAAATTAAGTAAAAATTAATTTTTAACAAAATTTCAAAAAAGTAAATAAATTTGGAAAAAAGTTAAATAAAAATTATTATAACTTTTTATCCAATAAATAAACATATAAAAATGATTTCACCATTGGATTCCTCATAAAAAATCAGGTGGGGTCACCTCTGAGTGAAAATTTTGTAACTCAACTCTAAATAAGCTTAAATTAAGTTTTTAGTATTTTCTGTATGAAAATTGAAAATATTCAAGACTTCAATTTAATTCAAATCACATGTATTGTTAATCACCAAAATTTGTGTTAAAATTGTGGTGTTGTGTATATTTTAGAAGTTATGAGGAATTAAAGTATTTTCAATTGAATTCAATTGAAATGTCAAAATGTGTGCATGTATTACATAAGTGAACTTTGATTTACATATGAGGTGTCAATTATTACTGTATTGAACTGTACAACTCAATTGAATTAAATATGTAAATTATAAGTATAATACATGATGAGGAATTCAAGGAAAAATAAATTTGGGGGGGAAAAGGAACTCCAGCTCTAAGGGGGAGATAGACCCCCAAAATCCTTGCTGACAGGCGTGTGGTGTCAGAATTCACGCAAATGTTCATCACTTTTGGCCTGGAATTGAGTTACAGCGTCTGTGGACTCAATTGATGATGAGGTTTGGATACCAACTGGGGTAGTTTTAGCAGTTGCCAATAGGGTAAAACTACCCTTAAGATAAAACAATCATAGTAAAAGCAGTTTTACCTGGTTTATACGTCTCTTACACACATTCTGACGTGTTTTGAAGGCTCTAGACCAGGTATTGCTATAGTAATGGCTGATTTAAGGGTCTAAAATGGTTAAAAATGGCTAAAATGGCTTAAACCAGCCCTTTTTTGGTCTAAACCAGGGTTCAATGATGTCATAATTTGCTTTTCTGTTGTCAGACTGTTTTTCACGACTGACAAGAGTAAATTTTACTTTTGGAGTAAGAAAATTGATGGCTATAAAAGAATATCTTCTTTGCCCCACTTTTCTCTTCATGTTAGAATCTTTTCCTTTTATAATTAGTTTAAACACTGTTAAGCCAATCAATAAAAGATTCCAGCCACCTTTCTTAAATCATTTTGAACCTTTCAACCTTGTGAAAAAATTATTATAATCATTTTTACCCCTGAAACACCCCAAAAGTGAATTAAAGCATCTTTCATCACTGTAAACTTTGTCACTTTGTTTCCAAATTCACTCTGGTCACTTTTCGGCGTGTTTTCTCTTTAATATTCTTTTTAAAGACTTTTTTCTTTAATTAATTGCTTGCAGCTCTTTGCTCAATTCATTCCAATTGAAATTTCCCTTGAAGAAATTTCTTTTGTAGCCTTAAATATCTCTTGTAGAGTATTTTTGGATAAATTTTTATTGTTGGTAAAACAATAAATCTTTATAATATTATTGTTTTATACTAATAAAGCTATAAACAATAACTTTGGTGTGTTTTCTCTTAAAAATAATATTTCTTACTATTTTTAATTGATTTTTACCTTATTCAAATTTTGAGGACAGGAAAAGTACTTGATTTTTAATCAAAGTTTCATATCCACACCTTACATTTGGGGGCCCAGCTGTGATATTTTACCTGTGACATATGTTTTTACTCTTTTTAAATCTTTTTTCTTAGATTGAAAAATTTAGCAGCATATAAAAAATACTTATAATTCAAAAAATCAATAAAATAATAATAATAATTTTTTTAATATTATAATTGAGGCTTATATTTTGATTTATTTTTGAAAATATCCTTTTTTTACTTAATTAATTGGTTTTTTTATTAATTTTAGTGTCTGACAACGTGGCGAGACAAGAAAACATTGAAACAGCCTCAACAGTAACCAGCATTATTCCTTCCAGTACTGTTAATTCTGACAATAATAGTACTATTATTGTGACTCAGAATATTCAACCGGAGGCCATTTCTTCTGAATTAGTCAACTTAGAAATAATTAATACTCTTCAGAAAGACAAAGATTTGGCCAATAGTAAGTTTTTGACACAAAATTACTATTTTAAGCCTTTTGAACCATAATTATGCCTTCAACCAGGTAAGGAGCCAGCTATAACCCCTCAAGCAGCTCCCTGAAAGGTGATAGATGAGATTATGGCAGTGGCCAATCAGGTGCAGAAGGAAAAGGGTCAGTTGATGACTTCCAAACAACTAAAATGGGTCATTCTGAAGCTGATAATACCATTTTACCTTCAAAAGGAGCTGACACCGCCACAACAAGCCTCCGTGGACATATACAAAGCCAGCCACAGTGCATACAACAATGCACTTCAGTTCAAGGAGTACCAGATCCTTGCAGAACTGTGGAAGAATGGCATAAATTCCTACCTGAATGTGAGAAAATTCGTGGGGAATCCCAATACTTGCAAATTGCTCAATGGATGGCATCCATTCATGGAGAACAAAAACATGATTCTATTGACACTAGAATGGAGGAAAAACAACCCTCCACCACCCAAACCAGTGCCAAAAACAGCCCCAGTGGCCAGCAGCGGAAATTCCAATGTGAAAAAGCAGCCACAAGCTCAAAAAAGGGCAAAGGGAAGGCACCAGCCCCAAAACCTTACAGCCAAGGCTACAGGATTCCAAAGATTCAGCAGGATGCCATAGAAAATGTATTTCGGATGGCCAGAACCATGATGGAATTACAAAAGAAGGAGGAAGCCAGATTAAAATATCAAAAATGATTTCTGATACTTTTAATTGTATTCCAGAGCTGAATAAAGCTATTATTGATGTAAAAAATCATCTTTCTGATAAGAATACATCAATTTGTGACAATCTTAAAACAAATAACTTGAGTCTGAGCCAAATAAATGATACACTTAAATGCTTTGAAAGAGTTTTAAGAACAATTGAAACTTCCAATAATGATAATTCTTTTGGCATTAAGATAAATGAACAATCTGCCATTATTAAAGAGTTAACAGACAAATATTCCAAATTCAATATTGATGACATAATTGAAACAAGAATAAAACAAGCTATTGATACTATCAAAGAGGATAATAAGAAAGCTCTTGATGATATTTCAAAATCATTTGCTGAAGTAAAGACAAATACAGTTGCCTTGAAAAAGCATTTTGATACCTCAAAAGAGGAAATAACAAAATTCACAATAAAGCTAAATGAAGTTATATCTGATAATACTAAACAAACAGAATTATGGAATGAGCTTACGTATAAAGAGGATGATCAGAAAAAGAATGTCATAGACTCTATACAAAGCTTACAACATGAGTTAAGAAATTCACAAAGGTGTAATAACAGTAAAATGAATGATATTGAACAACTGCTAAACACTTTACCAAGAATGTCTACACCTCTGAATCAAAATGAAGATGCAAGAATTCCCAATCCACAGGTATTGGATATTGAAAATTCACAGTTAAAAAATGAATTTTCTACTTCTTTTCAAAACTTAGAACCATCAATGGGCCAAGCACTCTTGAAAGAAGTTCCAAAACTTAAAGAATGGCCTCACTTCGGTGGTGAAGGAGAGTATGACCATATGGAATTCATGAGAGGTATTCACATGATCAAAGAAGATTTTGAATTACCAGACAGATTGGTAACAGCAAGATTTAACACCTTGTTTACCAAATCAGCTCACAGATGGTACATCAAAATAAGACAAGCACATGGACACCAGAGTTGGACTTGGTGGAAAACCCAAATCATTAACAAATGGGCAAATGATGCTTGGAGGTTTAAAGTGGAAACAGCCTTTTAATCTTCCAAGTTTAATGCTGATAAAGACAAAGCTTTACCATGGTTTTGCCAACAAAAAGACAGATTAACACTATTATATCCAGACATGTCAAAATTTAGGATCCATAGAAAAATTCTGAGACAATGTGGAGGTTACTTTGAGCATGGTGTCAAAAGCAGGACTTCTGAACAATCCTCAGCAGAGGATATTATCAATATATTAGAAGAAGTAACCACCAGAACCAAGATTGGTTCTAGTAGGGTGAATCTCAAAACAAGGTTTAATACACCTTGGAAAGATTCTGTGGACAAAAACCCCAAAGAACATTCTAATAGTGTTAAGTATAAATCTGCAGATACAGTCAGAAAGTCCCATATTTGCCAAAGCACCACCCATTTAGCCAATACATGTCCAAAAAGGGGGAAAATCAATGAAATTGACATTGAAAAGGAACCTGATGTTGAAAAAGAAGACATAATTGAAGAAAGTTCAGATGATAAGTCATCCATATTTTCTGAACCTTCAAAAGATATAGAAAATATCAATGCCACCTTTGACATCATGGAATCTTATTCCCACTTGCCACAATTGAGCAATGGTCAACTTGATTTGTCAAAAGTTCAAGATGCACAACTTATGAAAACAAAACCAAACAGAGGGAAAGGCTATACAGCTGGTAACTCCTATATAACAGAAGTGGTGATTGACAACAAACCCGCCAAACCTTTGCTTGACCCAGGAGCCTTCTGCTCTTGTGTTGGAAAATCGTTTCTTAAGACTTGTGTACCAAATTTTGAAGAACAATTGTTACCAATTGATGGTATAAAATTAAATAGCGCAAGTAATCCAATGAAATCATTGGAAATTTTTGAGACCAATGTCATATTCCCACACATAAATGGGAATTTAAGAATCACAGTTGAATTTGTTGTTATGGAAAATTGCTCTAGTACCCATTTTATATTGGGAAATGACTATTTAATTGTGTATGGGATAGATTTGCATAACAAAAAAGACAGATACTTTACTATTGGAGACAATAAGCATCAAAAATTTGCCTTTTTACCATTTAAAAGACAAATTACAGTAAACAAAGTATCACCAGTCAACTTAGAGTTAGAGAAATTCAAGTCTGAACAGTTAAATGAGGCTGAAATAAGCCTTCATCTGACTTATAAACAAGAAAATGAACTTTCTTCCCTTTTGTATGACCACAGAGGAGCATTTGCTTCAGACAAAGAACCTCTAGGAGCAATTATTTGTCATGAAGTTGACATCATTCTTAACATTGAGAGACCTTATCCACCACTCTTAAGGAGACCAGCATATCCAGCAAGTCCAAAATCAAGAGAAGCTCTAGTAATTCATATCAAAGAACTTCTGGACCTTGGTTTAATAAGAAAACTAGGCCACAATGAAGAAGTAGAAAGAACTACACCAGTCAGAGTGGCATGTCATAATGGAAAATCTAGAATGGTTGGGGACTTTAGAGCCCTGAACAGTTACACTGTTCCAGACAGATACCCAATACCAAAAATCCAAAGTGCCCTTACTCAAATATCTCAAGCAGTGTACATAACCACTATGGATGCCCTTAAGGGATTCCATCAAAATGTGGTGACACCAAGAGAAAGAAAATACTTGAGAATTATTGTTCATTGTGGAGTGTATGAATACTTGAGGATGCCCTTTGGTATCAAAAATGCACCTTCACACTTCAAAAAAATGATGAATGAAATCCTCCCTGAAGAACTCTCAGAGGGATGGTTAATCATTTACATTGATGACATTATTGTCTGTTCCAAAACTTGGGAAGAAAATATGTACATATTATCCAGAGGTTTGACAAAAATTCAATCTTTCAACATGAAAATTTCCTTAAAGAAATGACATTTTGGATTTAAAGAACTTAAAGCACTAGGATATGTTGTATCTGGTTTGTCCCTTGGAATTGACAAAAACAAAGTTGCAGCAGTATTGCTAAAACCCATGCCTCAGCACAAGAAGGAAATTCAGTCATTCTTAGGTTTTGCAGGATATTACAGGCAACACATTAAAGATTTTGCATCCATAGCAAGACCACTTTATAAATTGTGTGACAAAGACACAGTATTTGAAATGACTGTTGACAGAGTCAAAGCTTTTGAGTCTCTAAGAGAAGCCTTGACCACTGCTCCACTCCTACTGATGCCAGACTTTAAATTGCCTTTCAAATTGTATATTGATGCATCAGGGGATGGACTGGGTGCCGCACTTCACCAAGCTCAGATCATAAATGATAAACCTGTAGAAGGACCCATATGTTTCATATCCAGGCAGATCAAACCAACTGAAGCCAGATATGGGGCAAGTCAAATGGAATGTCTATGCCTTGTCTGGGCCTTGGAGAAATTGAAATACTTCTTAGAGGGATGTGTTTTTGAGGTGATCACAGATTGTACAGCTGTCAAATCACTTTTAAACATGAAAACACCCAACAGACATATGCTCAGATGGCAAATAGCCATACAGGAATACAGAGGCAATATGACTATTGTTCATAAGGATGGGAATATTAATAAAAATTCAGATGGACTAAGCAGATGGCAATTACCAAATGATATTGATAATCCTGCTTATGTGCCAGAATAAGCTTCACCACAGATCTCAATAGAAGGAATATGTGTTACAGACTTGAACACCACCTTCTTTGAAGAAGTAAGAAACAGTTACACTCAAGATAGTAATTGTAGCATCTTATGCCAATTACTCAACAAAGACTGTGAATACAACTCTCTAATACATTCCTTGGATGAAGTATGGAAAAAAGCTTATGATGAAGGAAGATTTCACCTAATGGATGGTATAATTTACCACAGAACCAAGCACACATGTGTCATGACAGTTGTAGACAGGTCATTAATCAATCTTGTACTGAAAGAATGGCATGCTAGCCCCTTTTCAGGACATCTGTCTGAAGACAGAACAAGAGAGAAATTAAAGACCTGCATATGGTGGCCAATGTGGCAGAATGATGTTGCAGAGTATTGCAAATCCTGTGACAGATGGAAAAAGGCAAATAAATCTACTGGCAAGAGACTTGGAAATATGATAAAAATCCAAGAGCCAAGCAGACCTTGGGAAATTGTCCATATGGATTGGGTAACTGGACTACCATCAGGAGGTGACAGAAGCTATAATGCTTGCCTAGTAATTGTGGACAGATTCACTAAAAATCTAATCTTTTTACCATTTCACAGGGATGATACAGCCATGGATACAGCTCTTCTGATATGGAATAGAGTAGTGTCATGGACTGGGATATTTACAAATATCATTAGTGATAGGGATCCCAAGTTCACTTCAGAAGTATGGACAAATCTTCACCAATTATTTGGCACTAAGCTGTCTTTCTCTACAGCCTACCACCCACAAACTGATGGACTGGCTGAAAGGATGATCCAAACCTTAGAGGACATGAAGAGAAGATTTTGTGCATATGGCCTTGAACTCAAATATTGTGATAGATTTACCCATGATTGGTGTACTCTGCTGCCAGCACTGGAATTAGCATATAAAACATCAATCCATGCCAGTACAAATCAAACTCCTGCTATCCTATAAAAAGGATGGAACCCAAAATTACCCCAAGATTTCTTGACGAAAGATTTGATTGAAATACATCCCACAGCTGTTAGCTTCAAAGGAATTTCAGACAAAGCTAGGAAGCATGTAGTAAGGTGCATGGAAGACTCCTTTGCATATGCTAAAGACAAATGGGATAAATCACATGCAACTCCAGATTTCAAAGAGGGGGACCTAGTTCTTGTATCCACCACTAACTTCAAAAACATCAAAGGATGTAAAAAGCTGAAAGACTCCTTTGCAGGACCTTTTGTTAGTAAGGGCCTCCATGCATAAAATGCTGTTAAAACAGAGTTATCTGAAGAACTTAGCAATTAGCATCCCACATTTCCAGTGAGCTTGATAATGCCATATGAATCTAGTGATGCTGAAAAATTCCCCTTGAGGAATAAAGTTCCCCAAGTTATAACTCCTATAGAGTCATCTGGTAGTAAGAAAATTACCAAAGTTCTCATAGAAAAAAAGTTGAGAACCAACAAAGTAAGGGAATACCTTGTTAGGTACAGTGACCCAACTTGTGAAGATCAATGGTTGCCAGAAAAGGACATACCTGAAGCTACTAAACTTCTCAGAAGGTTCAGGCACACTAGAAATAGCAATATTACAAAGTAATATTCTTTTGTTTAGGGGGAGGGAATGTGAGCCTTAGAGGTAATTTCATATACCCAAAAGACCATAAATACAAAATTAGCATATAAATATAAATAAAATAAATTTACTTATATTATTAAAATGAAAATCAAAATATAAATATAAAATTATACTCACAATTAAAAATTTAATTACAATTTGAAAATAAAATTACATTAAAATTTTGAAATTGTAAAATTACATTTAGACTTGAAAAAATTAAGTAAAAATTAATTTCTAACAAAATTTCAAAAAAGTAAATAAATTTGGAAAAAAGTTAAATAAAAATTATTATAACTTTTTATCCAATAAATAAACATATAAAAATGATTTCACCATTGGATTCCTCATAAAAAATTAGGTGGGGTCACCTCTGAGTGAAAATTTTGTAACTCAACTCTAAATAAGCTAAATGAAGTTTTTAGTATTTTCTGTATGAAAATTGAAAATCCTCAAAACTTTAATTTGATTCACATCACATATTGTGTTAATCACCAAAATTTGTGTTAAAATTGAGGTGTTGTGTATATTTTAGAAGTTATGAGGAATTAAAGTATTTTCAATTGAGTTCAATTGAAATGTCAAAATGTGCGCATGTATTACATAAGTGAACTTTGATTTACATATGAAGTGTCAATTATTACTTTATTGAACTGTAAAACTTAATTGAATTACATATGTAAATTATAAGCATAATACATGATGAGGAATTAAAGGAACAATAAATTGGAAAGATTAAATTTGGGGGGAAAAGGAACTCTAGCTCTAAGGGGGAGCTAGACCCCCAAAGTCCTTGCTGACAGGAGTCAGGTGTCAAAATTCACACAAAATTTCATCACTTTTGGCCTGGAATTGAGTTACAGGGTCTGTGGACTCAATTGATGATGAGGTTTTGATACAAACTGGGGCAGTTTTAGCAGTCGCCAAGGGGGTAAAGCTACCCTTAAGATAAAACAATCATGGTACAAACAGTGACAACTGGTTTCTGCGTCTTTTACAAAAATTCTGACGTGTTTTGAAGGCTCTAGACCAGGTATTGCTATAGTAATGGCTGATTTAAGGGTCTAAAATTGCTAAAACCAGCCTTTTTTTGGTCTAAACCAGAATTCAATGATGCCATAATTGGCTTTTCTGTTGTCAGAGTTTTACCCACGACTGAAAAGAGAAAAATTTACTTTTGGAGTAAGAAATTTGATGGCTATAAAAGAATTTCTTCTTTGCCCCACTTTTATCTTCATGTTAGAATCTTTTCCTTTTATAATTAGTTTAAACACTGTTAAACCAATCAATAAAAGATTCCAAAAACCTTTTTAAATTATTTTAAACCTTTTAACCACGTTAAAAAATCATTATAATCATTGTTTGTAACTCTTGTAATTATTTTTACCCCTGAACCACCTCAAAAGTGAATTAAAGCATCTTTCATCACTGTAAACTTTGTCACTTTGTTTCCAAATTCACTCTGGTCACTTCTGGGCGTGTTTTCTCTTTAATATCCCTTTTAAAGACTTTTCTCTTTAATTAATTTCTTGCAGCTCTTTTCTCAATTAATTCCAATTGAAATTGCTCTTGAAGAAATTTCTTTTGTAGCCTTAAATATCTTGTGTAGAGTATCTTTGGATAAATATCTTTATTGTTGGTAAAACAATAAATCTTTATAATATTATTTTTTTATACTAATAAAGTTATAAACAATAAATTTGGCATGTTTTCCCTTGAAAATGATATTTCTTACTATTTTTAAATGATTTATACCTTATAAAAATTTTGAGGACAGGAAAAGTACTTTATTTTTAATCAAAGTTTCATATCCACACCTTACAAGTGGCCTGCAACTCAGGAATCAAGGACTCACTTGGAGGGCTCCAAAAGATATAAGGAATAATAAAGATTAAATATTTCAAAGAAGAGTAAGGGGAAAGACAAGTATGACAAAGGTAAAAGAAAAAGATAAGAAGCCAAAGGCCAAAGATAATAGCAGAAGCCAAAGGTCAAGAAGCCAACCAAGTGAATCCTCAATTCACTGTTTCAACCTGCCAGAAAAGGAAATGGAATTAGTAAGGGATATGACCACCAATATCCACTGACAGGTGAGGAAGAAAAAGAGAAAGGGTGCTGAATGACTGAGTTAAGATTATCAGTATTAACTTTAATAAAGTAAAAGAAAATAATGATAAAGATAAATCCAATATATCAATTAATTGGGGAAAAAGTCCCCAGGTGCTGAAAGGTGGCCAGTATATGTGAAAAGCTAAAAGACTGATCCTGGAAGGTGAGTCACCGGCTGTATTTTCTGAATTGGGTCAATACAGATCTGGCCATCTTGAAATTTGAAATGTGTGACTGAATTCCCACAGTGGAATATGAATTGGCCCAATTGAGTCAAGTACATACAGGTTGATTGATTGATGCCTGCATGAACCAATTGAGTTTTCCAAGGAGTATTGAAATACTTGATGCCTTGAAAACTGACTGAAATGATTTATAACCTCTGAGAATGGCCCTTGGAATAATCCTGTATGAAATTGCCAACCCAACTCCTGCAGGGCCAGGTGATTGGAATCCTTAAATGGTCTTCTGATTGCCGGCATGGATTGCCAGACTGATGAGTTAAGAAATTCTCCTTTGAAATGGGCATTGGATTTTGGGACCTTTATTGGGAAATATGGAATTGGGTCCTGAAGGCGTCACCATTTAATTGCTGAGCGAAAATGGCGCATAATGGTATATAATACCATATATGCACCACTCCTGCAATCTTGAGTACAGGGTTCATGGAGAAATGGAAGAATTCCCATTTAAGGTGAGGGGAAAATTTGAGATGAGCTGATCTGGTGGCCTCTGGTTGTTACCAGAGGCCATTTGCTGAAAAATGGTCCATGGTGGTTATTGGTCGAAATTGGGTCCAGAGGGTCTTTATGGAATTTGGGGCCAAACTTGGCTCAGGTGGGCCCAATTGTGGTTTGGGACCCACCTGGCCTTGGGGGCTAATGGGCCTCCCCCTTTGGCCCCTTTTGGCTTCATTGGAATAGGCCAAAAGGGGCCTAATTGGCCCACAGACAGTGGACCGTGCACCGTGATTACGGCCCATGGACCATAGAAGCCGTAGGGGGCCTAAATGGTTCAAAAAGGCCATTTAGGCCCTAGACCCCTAATGAAAAGGGGTGGCCCAGAAGGGCTGGTTCTGTCTAGAGGGCTCAGAACCCCCTAGGACACAAAAGGACACCCCCAGGCCCAAAAAGAAGGATAAAGACCTGGGGGTTGGAGATATGGAAGAATTGGCCAGGGAGGACAAGGATGAAGGATATGGCCTGAGGCCATAAAAGTCCAGGGAAGAGTGATATGGCCAAAATGCCATAGAGCACCAGAAGGGGTCAAATTGGCCATAATAATATGGTGTGGCCAATTGGTCCCAGGTTGGAATTGCCGCAACACCAATGGAGGAGGGTCATTGTTTGTGGCTGTGACAGTACCCCCCTACCTTGAATGGTGAGCTCCTGAGCACCAAGATAAGGTAGAAGCCTGTTGAGGCTGTTGAGACAGATTGGACGTGGGGACTCCAGAGGTATTTCAATCTTGAAAAGAAAAATTTTGAACTGATAAAAGTGTTGGAATATGAATTGAGGTTGACTTGGTCTTCTCTTGACATTTGGCTTGAAAATGCTGAAGAAATGATTTTGGTGCAAAGATTTTGGCATTAAGAGTTATGCGAAAAGAACTGAAAGAAAATATGAAGAATAAAAAAGTAAAAGAAACAAATATGAAGAAAGAAAAAGAAAATAAAAAGGAAAATGAATTTTGAGGGAGAGTCCAATCTTCATCAAGAATTTTGACAGTTGATTTTGCAAGTGACCAAGGACCTGGATAACAGAATTTGATTCCAGGTACTCACAGAGTGACCAAGGTGATTTTTTGAAAGATTTTAGACCCCTGAGGGAAGTGCACACTCGGAGAGGTAATTACTTTGGTAGTTACCACTCCCGCCAATGCCATAAATAAGAAAGGTTTTGATAAATGAATGTGTTGAAAGGCTAATATCTTTGCAAGGAAAATAAGAAAGGAATGGTCCATTTGCCCAAGTGTAAATGGCCATAAATTGGAATTGATATTGATAGCCAGGCCAAACAATCTGTGTTCAAATTGAAAAGTGCTTACAGAGTGGCCAATGTGATGCTTACAACAGAAAAGAGTGGAATACCCCTAAAGGTGCATACCAGGAGTGGGACTTACTTTTGGTAATTTCTCTCCCCACCAAGCACCATAAAAATCCAACCTTTTGAGGAATTTGGTCCTGGCTTGTCAGGATAAAAAGAATTAAAGTCCTTGACGAGTTCAGGACAATTCTTGAGGTTTTCAGCCGGTTCCCATGTGGATTTTTCTGAGTCTTGACTGAAGCCTTTCCATTCCACCAGATAGCATAACTTTCTCCTCTTGAGCTTTGAATCCAGTATTTGGGAGACTTCGCATTCCTCTTATTAATCAATGATGATTGGAGGAGGAGGCTCTCGATGCCAATTTGGGATTGTTGATGTCTTGACTGGTTCCAAAAGTGAAATATGGAAGACTGGATGGATGGATTTCCATTGAGATGGAAGCTTGAGGTGGTAAGCATGAGTACAGACTTTCTTCAAAATTGGAAAAGGACCCAACCATCTTTCAGACAGATTTTTTGTGGGTCTGGTTGATTTGATGTTCTTGGAAGAAAGCCATACCATGTCACCAGGATTGAAAACAGGTGGATGTGCTCTACTTTTATCTGCATACCTCTTAAACCGGTTTATGGAAGCTTCAAGTTCTCTCTTGACATCTTGCTTTACTGATTGGACTTTTGTTGATGACTTTCCGGTTGGAGTATCTTAAGTGATGTGAACTGAGTCAAATTGTGGATCTCTTCCATAAACAGTGAAAAGCGGCGATTGCTTGGTGGAAGAGTGATCAGAATTCTTGTAGGCAAATTCAGCCAGAGGGAGACAGGTGTTCCAATCATCTTGATGATAACTGACATACATCCAGCAATACTGTTCTAGTATCTGATTTACCCTCTCTGCCGGTCCATCAGTTTCTGGATGGTAAGCAGTTGAAAGATCTCTTGAAATCTTGAGCTGCTGAAAAAGATTGGTCTAAAAGAAAGAAACAAAAAGGGGACCTCTATCACTGACAATTCTTGAAGGAAGGCCATGCTTTGAAAAGATATTCTTGATGAATAAATGGGACAAATCTAATGAAGTGATTAAAGAAAGCTTTGGAATGAAAACCACCATTTTTGAGAATCTGTCCAATATGACAAGGATTGAGTCAAATGAGTTGGACAGTGGCAGTTGAGTGATGAAGTAAATTGAAAGACTAATGCAAGGAACATTTGGAATTGGAAGAGGTTTGAGGAGTCCAAACTTCTTGTGGTGAATATTCTTGTTTCTTGAACACTGTTGACAGGATGAGACATAATCCTTGATGAATTGAGTCATGCTGGACCAGTGGAAATCCCACTTGACACGCTTAAGAGTCTTCTCTTGGCCAGGGTGTCCAGCTAAAGGAGAGTCAGCACGTTTTTGAAGAATACTGAGTTGAATTGTGGGGTCATTTGGGACCACCACCCAATCTTTGAAGAGAAGACGTTGGGAAGAGGAATCAAGAGAATAATCCTGAATGGATTTACCTTTTCCCAATTCTTGAAGGATACTTCTGTACTGAGAATCTTGCCATAGAGCCTTCTGAATTGAATAAATCAAATTTGAAAAAGATTCCACCTTGACTGCACTATATCTTGGAGGTTGGACTTCATCCTGCTTGATGAGCTATTGAAAGTTCATTGGATCCTTGCTGATGAAATCCTCCCCCCTCTCTGGATAAATGTTGTCCCAACGTGATAAGGCATCCGGAAGAGTAGCTAGGCGTCCAGGGCCATAAGTGATTGAGAAATGGAATTCAGCCCTGCGGGCTTGATGGCGAGTGAGTACTTCTGAAAACAAGAAGTATTGGAGGGAAAATGATCAGTGAGAACTTCAAAAGGGGAAGAGAGAGAAAGAAGAAAAGCCCTCCAGCGCTTGAAAGCCCAGACTATGCCAAGGAGTTCTTTGTCATGAATCTCATAGTTGATCTCTGCTGGGATAAGCTTGCGGCTGTCAAATGAAATGGGATTTTTTCCTGAGTCAGAGACCTGACTCAGTACGGCACCCAAAGCATAATTGGACGCATCAGTCTCTACAATGGTGGGTAGAGAAGAATTGGAGCAGTGGTGAAAACCTTTTTTAGTTGGTGAAACTGACTGAGAGATTCCTCATTGAGGGGAAAACAGGAATCTTTCTTGAGGAAACTGGTGAGGGAACTGATCTTCTTTGAATAATTATTTGATGAAACAGCGGTAGAAGTTGGCAAAGCCAAGGAATGATTGATGAGCCTTGAGGTTTCTTGGAGGTGGCCAATTGAGAATCTGGTGGAATTTTGCTTGGTCCATCTTGAGGCCTTCAGAAGAAACAACATAACCAAGGTATTCTACACTAGAGACATGAAATAGGCACTTTGAAGCCTTAGAAACAAGGTTATTGGCTCTGAGTCTGGAAAGAACAGTGGACACATGAGTGAAATGTTCTTCCTCAGATTTGGAAAAGACCATAATGTCATTCAAATAAACCAAAACATAAACATCAAGAAGATCTTGGAAAGTATCATTAACAAGATTCTGAAAAGAGGCAGGAGCATTGGTGAGCCCAAATGGCATAACCAAGTACTCAAATCTGCCATATTTAGTTCTGAAGCATGTTAAATGTTCATCACCCTCCTTGATTCTGAGCAGGTTATATGCACCATGCAAATCAATATTGGAGAATATAGAAGAACCATTGAAAACATTGAGTAGCTGATTCATAGGAGGAACAGGATACTTGTTCTTCCTAGTAACAGCATTGAGTTTGCGGTAATCAACACACAAACAGAGGCCACCATCTTTCTTTTTGACAAAGAGGACAGGTGCTCCTGTTGAAGAGGAGCTTTTCCAGATGAATCGTTTCTCTACATTCTCTGAAATGTAGGCCCTGAGTGCATCTGACTATTGGTTTGATAAAGAGTAGATCACCCTAACTGGAGGTAGAGACCCCTCCAGCTCAATATGATGATCACAGGCGCGGTGAGGAGGAATTTTCACTGCTTTAACCTTGGAGAATACAATCAAATATTGGTGATAAGTAGAAGGTACAACCTTCATCATGGTTTCTATTTCTTCTGGCTCTTCCTCTTCATCCCACAACTACTCCAGGGAGTCATGATAAGATGAAGGAGGACAGTCCATTTTCCCAAAGAAGAGATGAAGTGAAGATACAGGATTATCTTCTCCAACATCTTGAATCTCTTTGAAGACTTCATCTCCAGATAGTGGTAATGACTGAGGGGAATTTATGGAAGGAATATGGACAGAAGATTGGAATGATGGTGTTCTAGAATCAACAACCAGAGCTGCACATGACTTGGAAGAAGAAAAGTCATTATGGAAAGATTTAGAAGCATCAGAATAGTCCTTATGATCAGCATTAAAGGTGATCAGCCCTTGCCTCCAATCAATAGAAGGATTAAGATGATTTAGAAAGTCAAAGCCCAACATGAGGTCTTCTCCCTTGAGAGTATCAATGACTAAAAAATCCCATTCAAAGCTTGGGAAGGAAGGGAGCTCAACCATATATTTAGTATGGTGAGTCACAAATAAGGAAGGGGACTCAGAGGAGTCCAAAATGATAATAGGAATCTTCTCTGGAAGTTCTGACGTAGTCAATGAGTACTTGTGGACAAACTGCTTTGCAATAAATGAGTGTGTAGCACCAGAATCAATGAGAATACTGTAAAAAAAATCATAAAGAGAAGAAAAAACAAAGAATTTGAGAGAATTCTTGACACCAGTTTTCAGAATGCCCAATTGCGCTCTGGATGGAAAACAGTGAAGACCATTGAATACAACATGATCTTCATTCAGGCTTTTCCCTGGCTGGGAAAACTGCCTGACGGTTGGGTAAGCTTGTTTTGAGGCATTTTGACACAAGACTCAAGACTATGCTCCCCACAAAAATAAACACACAAGCCCTCCTTGATTCTTCTTTATTTTTCCGAACCTTTTAACTTGAAGTCTTTCTTCAACGAGGAAGAATGGGGCTTGTCCCACTTTTAAGAAGGAAAAATTTTTTCTTATGACTTGAGATTGAAGAATTTTGATGATGAGAAGAGTCTCACTTTGAGGCTGAAGGCTTCTTCTCTTGATTATGATTCTTCTCCTTTTGCCTCTCATGGTACCTGGTATCAAGTTCCAGGCTGACGTCCATTAATTCTTGAAGAGAATCAATATTTGAAGGATGGGAGGCCAATTTATCCATAATCCTGGAGGCCAAGCCCTTCCTGAAATGATTAATAAGGGCCCTTTCACCCCAATCTCCAATTCTTGAAACCAAACTCCTGAAATTGGCAATGTATAAGCCAACATGCCCACCTTCTTTCATTCTAAGGCCATACAACTCTGCTGCAGCCTTTCAAACTTCATTTGGGTCCCCAAATAAAGTGAAGAGTTGGGATTCAAACAATGGCTATGAATTGAGAAGATAACTTGAGTCTTGATTATTGTGGTTGAAAAGATAAGGCTCAATCCAGTTTGCAGCCCTGCCAACTAAAAATGAAGTGGCATAAAGAGCTTTCTTTCTGTATTGAGAGAAAGTTTCCAGGTAATTGTGAAAGATAAGTTGACAAGACTGAATAAAACTTCTGACTTTCAAGGGTTGAGTCCCATCAAAACATTACGGCGCCTTCATAGATGGAGTCTTGAAGGCTGGTGGTCTTGAAACTTCAGAAGATGCAGCTTCTTGAAGATTGGCCATAATTTGGGTCATTTGCTGCATGATGGCCAATAAGGATGGTTCAGTCTGGTGAGAAACAGGCTGATCAGACTGGGCTAGAGCTGGTCCCCTGGTGCCTTCAGATGCTCCCACAAGAGCAGGAGCAGCTTCAGTGCCGTCAGACTCTTCCTCTTCCACGGAATTCTCCTCCTCCGCTTCACCATCTTCACCTGGACCCTTGAAAATGGTCCTTGAAATGCCTGAAAAACCGCCAACTACTCCTGAAAAAGAATTTGATCTTGGCACTCTTCCTTCCTTACTGGATGGTCCTGCTCCCTCCTTGATTGGGCCTTCAGTGGTGGAACTGCTGGGGTCCTATCAAGAGGAGCTCTTGGAGTAGGAGTGAGAACAGCCTGAGCTTGGGCCTGAGATCTTGTATGTCTTGCAGGAGGTGAGTGTTGGAGTGGCATGATTGAATAAAAATAAAATTGAATGAAAATAATCAAAATTTGAATAAACAACTTGAGGCAAAACCAAAATAGTCTTGAGGGTCAAATCAGAATCAAATCTTGAGGAAAAATCAATTAATCAATGAATCAAATATATCAATCACTCAAAATCAAATATCAAATCAATTCAAAATAAAAATCTTGCAGAAAATCAATCAATAAAAATGAATTCTTGAGGCAAATCAATTTATATCAAAATTCTTGATGTGAACAATCAGCAAAATCAATAAAATCTTCAGGTCAATCAATTATCTTGAAGTCAATGTCAATTTATGTCAAATCAATCAGTAAAAATCAAGATCAAGTAAAATCTTCTTCAAAAATCAAAATTCGTGAAGAGAAAATAAAATGTGAATCTTGATGTGAAGATGTGTCTGAATGATAATAAAGATCAATTTGAATTTCCATAATGAGGGCCTGAATACAAAGGATTTGAAGAATTGAATGAAGATGAAAATGAGATAATATTTCAAAAAAGAGAAACAAAAGATAAAGTTGGGTTCAGCTTTCAATTTTCAGGATGAAGAATGAATGAGAGAAAATTGAGAGGTGATTAATAAATCATAAGATCATAAAACGTTAAAGAGTCATAATTTTGATGAAGTGAAATGTATGAATTAAAATATAAGAATGAATGAACAGGAAAGAAATTATGATTTAATTAATATAATGTCACAGGGGCTCTTATGGAAGAAAGAGTGGCCTGGCACTCAGGAATCAAGAGCTCACTTGGAGGGCTCCAAAAGATTAAATTTCTTTAAAGAAGAGTAAGGGGAAAGACAAGTATGCCAAAGATAAAAGTAAAAGATAAGAATCCAAAGGCCAAAGATGATAAGAGAAGCCAAAGGCCAAGAAGCCAACCAAGTGAATCCTCAATTCACTGTTTCAATCTGCCAGAAAAGGACATGGAATTAGTAAAGGATATGACCACCAATATCCACTGACAGGCAAGGAAGAAAAAGAGAAAGGGTGCTGAATGACTGAATTAGGATTATCAGTATTGAATTTAATAAAGTGGAAGAAAATAAAGATAAAAAAAAATCCAATATATTAATTAAATGGGGAAAAAGTCCCCAGGTGCTGAAAGGTGGCCAGTATATGTGAAAAGCTGAAAGACTGATCCTGGAAGGTGAGTCACCGGCTGTATTGTCTGAATTGGGTCAATACAGATCTGGCCATCTTGAGATTTGAACTGTGTGACTGAATTCTCACAGTGGAATATTAATTGACCCAATTGGGCCAAGTACATACAGGTTGATTGATTGACGCCTGTATGAACCACTTGAGTTGTCCAAAGAGTATTGAAATACTTGATGCCTTGACAACTGATTGAAATGATTTATAACCCCTGAGAATGGCCCTTGGAATAATCCTGTATGAAATTGCCAACCCAACTCCTGCAGGGCCAGGTGATTGGGATCCTTGAATGGTCTTCTGATTGCCGGCATGGATTGCCAGACTGATGACTTAAGAAATCTTCCTTTGAAATGGGCGTTGGATTTTGGGACCTTGATTTGGAAAGATGGAATTGGGTCCTGAAAACGTCACCATTCAATTGCTGAGAAAAAATGGTGCATAATGGTATATAATACCATATATGCACCACTCCTGCAACCTTGAGTACAGGGTGCATGGAGGAATGGAAGAATTCCCCTTAAGGTGAGGGGAAAGCTTGAGTTGAGCTGATCTGGTGGCCTCTGGCTGTTACCAGAGGCCATTGGCTGAAAAATGGTCCATGGTGGTTATTGGCCAAAATTGGGTCCTGAGGATCTTTATGGAATTTGGGGCCAAACTTGGCTCAGATGGGCCCAATTGTGGTTTGGGACCCACCTGGCCTTGAAGGCTAATGGGCTGCCCCCTTTGGCCTCATTGGATTAGGCCAAAAGAGGCCTAATTGGCCCACGGATGGTGGACTGTGGATCGTGATTACAGCCCACAGACCATAGAAGCAGTAGGGGGCCTAAATGGCCCACAAAGGCCATTTACGCCCTAGACCCCTAATGAAAAGAGGTGGCCCAGAAGGGCTGCTTCTGGCTAGAGGGCCTAGAACGCTCTAGGACACAAAAGGACACCCCCAGGCCCAAAAACAAGGATAAAGACCTGGAGGTTGGGGATATGGAAGAATTGGCCAGGGAGGCCAAGGATGGAAGGATATGGCCTGAGGCCATAAAAGGCCAGGGAAGAGTGATATGGCCAAAATGACATGGAAAACCAGAAGGGGTCAAATTGGCCATAAAAATATGGTGTGGCCAATTGGCCCCAACTTGGTCCCAGGTTGGAATTGCCGCAACATCAATGGAGGAGGGTAATTCTTTGTGGTTGTGACAGGTGACATGGTATGGCTTTCTTCAAAGAGCATCAAATCAGCTAGACCCACCAAAAATCTGTCTGAAATATGGTTGGGTCCTTTTACAATCTTGAAGAAAGTCAGCACTTATGCCTACCACCTGAAGCTCCCATCTCAATGGAAGTCCATCCACCCAGTCTTCCATATTTCACTCTTAGAACAATTAAAGACATCAACAATCCCAAATAGGCATCAAGAGCCTCCTCCTCCAATAATCATTGAAGAAGAAGAGCAATGGGAAGTCTCTCAAATACTGGAATCAAAGCTTAAGAGAGGAAAATTATGGTATTTGGTGGAATAGAAAGGTTTCAGTCAAGACTTGGAAAGATCCACTTGGGAACCAACTGAAAACCTCAAGAATTGTCCTGAACTGGTTAAGGATTTTCATTCTTTATATCCTGACAAGCCAGGACCAAATTCTTCAAGAGCTTGATATTTTATGGTGCTTGGTGGGGGGAGGAATTACCAAAAGTAATCCCCACTCCTGGTATTCACCTTTAGGGGTATTCTACCTCTTCTTGTTGTAAGCATCACCTTGGCCACTTTGTGAGCATCCTGCAATTTTTGGACACAGATCTTTGGCCTGGCTTTCAACATCAATTCCAAAATTATGGCCATCTTTAACTTGGGCAAATGGACCATTCATTTGTTTATTTCAATTCCAAGTCTTTCCAATTAAAAATCATTCTTTCAACAAATTAATTTTCTTTTATGGCACTGGTGGGAGTGGTAATTACCAAAGGTAAGTTCCTCTCCTGGTGTGCACTTCCATGAGGGGTCTACAATCTGTCAAAATATCACCTTGGCCACTTTGTGAGCACCTGGCATCAAATTTCTCTTTCCAGGTCCTTGGCCAATTTCAACATCAGTTATCAACCTCTGTGCTGAAGATTGGAACCTCCTCATGATTCATTTCTCTTTTATTTTTTCTTTTATTATTTTCATTTTCATTATTTTATTTTTATTTTTATTTTCATCTTAAATTTTCTCTTATCATGTCAAATTTCACATCAAGATTAGCATTCATTTCATTCATCATCAAATCGTGAAGCCAATGTCAAAAGAAGATCAAGCAAGTCCCACATCATATGCCAACATTTTAATATCAGTATCAAATTCATTTTTCTGAAAAGAACTTCTCATTATCCCTCTCTCAAAACCCTTTCAAATAGCCTCAACAGGATTCACCTTGTATTGGTGCCAAGGAGCTCACCATTTCAAGGTGGGGGGTACTGTCACAACCATGGAAGTCCACCCTCTTGGACCTCAATATGGCATATCCATGCCATATCAAATATATGGCAATTTGGCCATATCCATAATCATTGGCCAAATTGGCCATTGTCATGTTTTATGGCCTTAATGGTCATTTTATCATCTGGGGGCCAACCTGGCCCCTTCCCCATCATCAAGCCATTCTAGGCTGTATCTTTGCTTTTGGAAATCTTGGGTATTTTCCATAAAACAGGGAAAATACAACCCAAAATGCCATATCAGGCCTTTTGGGGCTTAACTTCCAGATTTGTGCATTTTTGCGCACTTGTACGCAAATACAGTTTTAGAGCTGTATTAGCTGTATTTGGCCAAGAACCAAACAATGGCCAAATCACTCAAAAGACACTTTCTCACCCCTGATGCCTTCCAAACCCAAATTTCATTCATATCCTCCTGACATCACCTCAAAAGACCTTTGGCCCATTTCAACCTTCAATAACCAAAAGTGCCATATATGGTGTTATACACCATTATGCATCTTTTTTCAGCAGCAATGAAATGGCGGCAATTTAAAGTGGTTATTCCAACTTTTCAACAGGTCATCAAGGCACAACTTCCAGAGGATTTATCAAGGCTCAAGGGCAAGTGTCATAATCTCAAATACAAATGACGCCATCAAGCAATCAATGGTTATTCTCACTCACAGTATTCCTCCAAGGGAATACTGGATGTTCATTCTCAAGGGATATTCAAGAGGTGGTTCCAAAACAAGTTGTCAAGTGTCAATGCTCCATCAATCCAGCTTGGCAACCACATTCATTTCAATACAGTCTGCATTAATCAAGACCTTTATTTCAATCATACATCATGGGAAAATCATTCATCCCAGTTCATTTCCCAATCTGGCAAGGTATACACTTCATCAAGCTGTCAATGCAGCTTCAAGGATTCAATACAGACCAGCTATCAGCCTGAAGGAGTTAAGCTCTCAGAATTTCACATATACCAGCCTCCTTTGACCCTGGGGGGTTTTTCCCCCAGTTAATTAATATATTTTGATTTTATTTTATCTTTCTTTATCTTACCGTTTTGCTAAGTGAATACTGATATTATCAATTCAGTCATTTAGCAATTTTTCTCTTTTCCTTCTTTGCCTGTCAATGGATATTTGGTGGTCATATCCTTACTAATTCCACTGTTCATTTTGGCATGTTAAAACAGTGATTAAGGACTTACTTGGTTGGTTCTTTGGCCACTTGGCTTCTTATTTCTCTTATTGCATCTCATCTTTGTACTTGAATTCTTCTTAGAGCAATTTATTCTTTTATTTTTTTTTATTTATTCTTTGGAGTCTTTGAAGTGAGTTCCCTGATTTCTGAGTGCCAGGCCACTCTTGTTTTTCTGTCCAAGAGCCCCTGTGACATTTTCCTGTCCTCAAAATTTGTATAAGGTAAAATTGTTTAAAAATAGTAAGAAATAGTATTTTTAAAGAAAACAACACAACAATTTTATTGTTTTTGGCTTTTAAGTATAAAAAAAATATAATACAAATTTATTGTTTTACCAAAAATAAAGATTTATCCAAAAATACTCTACAAGAGATATTTAAGGCTACAAAGGAAATTTCTTCAAGAGCAATTTCAATTGGAATTAATTGAGCAAAAAACAACAAGAAATTAATTCAAGAACAAAGCCTTTAAAAAGATATTTACAGAGAATACACGCCCAAAATTTACCAGAGTGAATTTGGAAACAAAGTGACAACATTAACAGTGATTCAAGATGATTTAATTCACTTTTGGGGTGGTTCAGGGGTAAAAATGATCATAAGAGTTACCAACAGTTATTATAATGATTTTTCACGTGGATAACAGGTTTAAAATGATATGAAAAGGGTGGTTGAAATATTTTATTGATTGGTTTAACAGTGTTTAAACTAATTATAAAAGGAAAAGATTCTAACATGAAGAGAAAAGTGGGGCAAAGAAGAAATTCTTTTATAGCCTACAGATTTCTTACTCCAATAGTAAATTTTACTTTTTTCAGTCGTGGAAAACACTCTGACAACAAAAAAAGCCAATTATGGCATAATTGAACCCTGGTTTAGACCAAAAAAGGGCTGGTTTTAGCCATTTTAGACCCTTAAAACAGCCATTACTATAGTAATACCTGGTCTAGAGCCTTTAAAACACGTCAGAATGTGTGTAAGAGTCGTAGAAAACAGTTAAAACAGTTTTTTACTATGATTTCTTTAACTTAAGGGTAGTTTTACCCTCCTGGAAACAGTTAAAACTGCCATGGTTGGTATCAAAACCTCATCGTCAATTGAGTCACAGACCCTGTGACTCAATTCCAGGCCAAAAGTGATGAACATTTGCATGGAATTTGACATCTCACACCTGTCAGCAAGGAATTTGGGGCTCTGGCTCCCCCTTAGAGCTAGAGTTCCTTTCTCACCCCAAATTTAATGTTTCCAATTTATTTTTTCCTTTAATTCCTCATCATGTATTATACTTATAATTTACATATGTAATTCAATTGACTTTTAAAGTACACTACTGTAATAATTGACAACTCATATGTAAATCAAAGTTCACTTATGTAATACATGCGCACATTTTGACAATTCAATTGAAAATACTTCAATTCCTCATAGCTTCTAGATTATACCAACACCTCAATTTGAACACAAAAATTAATGGTTAACACCACATGTGGTGTGAGCTAAACCAAGGTTTTGAGGATTCTCAACTTTTGTACAGAAAATACTGAAAACTTAACTTAAACTTCTTTAGGGTTGAGTTACAGAAATTTCACTCAGAGGTGACCCCACCTAACCTTTTATAGGGAATCCAATGGTGAAATAAATTTTATATGTTTATTCATTGGATCAAAAGTTGTAATAAGTTTTCTTTAACTTTTTTGTAAAATTATTTTTTTTTGGGTAATTTTTTTGAAAATTAATTTTTACTTTAATTTTTTAAGTGAAAATGTGTTTTTACAATTTTAAAATTTAATGTATTTTTCTTTTTAAATTCTAATTAAATTTTTGATTTTTTATATAGATTTATTTTATTCATATTTGAATGTTAGTTTTTTTTGTGGTCTTTTGGGTATATAAAAATACCTCTGAGTCTCACATAGATAATTCCACATGATAATTAAGTGGGTTTTGATTTTAAATGGAAAATTTCCATCCACAATTACTTGAAAGATTTGTCATTTATATTGAATACTGTCAATATGATATCAGAAAGAAACCATATTGGGCCCAAAGGATTTCTTTAAGAATGAAATTTCCATGCATAATGCTTACAGGAAGAAGATGTGATATTTGTCCATGAAACGTTTGATAATTTTAGTCTTAATAAAAATTACTATGACTGGTTTTATGAAATATAATATATAAATTTACCTACAAAAATAAAGAATTAATTTTGTAATTATTTCTTGTGCTTGTTATACACTACCAGTGATCATAGCAGTAAGCAGTAATTTTCTACTAGATTCTATTACAAGAAGTATTTTCAATAAAAATTCTTATTAAAATAATATGCAATTATTTCAGTTAAAAATTATCTTTCTCAAAAAAGAATTATAGTAAATTCTTGAGAAAAACTACAAAATTTAGAGAAAGTACTCACTAATACTCAAAAAAACCTTGATAAGAATTGGAAGAGTGACTTGATGGATAATTTGTGGATTTAAAGGATCAAAATTTATTTTTAACAAAGAGTTTATTTCTTTCATCAAAAGTCTTTTTAACTTATTTGGAAAGACAAAAACACTTAAGAAAAGATTTTATCCAATAATTACTTGTTGGTACTAATGATAAGATTGAATAATAAGATGATTCTTGCGAAACAGAAAGAGTAGGCCTATTTTAATTCTGAAACAGCTCACAGAGGTGTGCTATGAATGAAACTAAAAATTCATTAGGTGAGAAACCTTTTACCCCAATTTTTTTAATGATTACATCACTTTTAGTAATGTGAAATTATAATAATTACTTAATGAAGTCAATTCACATGCCTACCAACCAATTTATTGTTAGAAATTAAAGGAGTAAGAACTGTAAGTCTTCTTTTATGTAAAAATAAACATTATTCTCTCAAATTTATCACTGTTGGTGGAAATTTAATGACAGGTTGTATTTTATGTGAATTGGTGAAGATTCAGTGTTTCATGTGAAAGCATAAAAAATGGACTATAAGTAAGACTTATAATTTGCATTATAAAGTCATAATTATTTTTCTGTTTTAGTGTGGATTATCCCATTATCCATTTGGTCTGGAAGATTAATCAAGAGTTTTATTTATAATTTTGAAGTTTTTACCTCATTTCCATGTCAAAAAGGAAATTGTATAGTTACAGCTAGTTTACATGAGGTAAACTCATGGATAATAGGACAAAAAGGGATTTAATTACTCTTTTTGGGTTCATAAATAAGAAATAATTAATAATGTGCATTTTTACAGGATTCAAAGCTTCTCATTACTTCCTTTTCACATTGAAATAGAAGCTTATTTGCTAATTTCTAATGAATTAATGGTATTTTGCCTTGGTAACTGCAAGGTGTGGATATGAAACTTTGATTGAAAATGAAGTACTTTTCTTGTCCTCAAAATTTGTATAAGGTAAAAATGGACTAAAAATAGTATGAAATAAGATTTTTAAAAGAAAACACGCCAATCTTATTGTTTTTAGCCTTATAAGTATAAAACAATAATGTTATAAAGATTTATTGTTTTACCAACAACAAAAAGGTATCCAAAAATACTCTACAAGAGATATTTAAGGCTACAAAAAAATTTGTTCAAGAGCAGTTTCAATTGGAATTAATTGAGAAAAGAGCTGCAAGATATTAGTTGAAGAACAAAGTCTTTAAAACAATATTTAAGGAGAAAACACACTCAAAAGTGAACAGAGTGAATTTGGAAACAAAGTGAAAAAGCTTACAGTGATGAAAGATGCTTTAATTCACTTATGGGTGGTTCAGGTGTAAAAATGATTATAAGAGTTACAAACAATGATTATCATTATTTTTTCAATTGTTTTGAAGGTTTAAAATGATTAAAAAAGGTGGTAATTGATTGTTTTAACAGTGTTTAAAGTAATTATAAAAGGTAAATTTTCTAACATGAAGAGAAAAGTAGGGCAAAGAAGACATTATTTTATAGCCCTCAATTTTCTTACTACAAAAGTAAATTTTACTCTTGTCAGTCGTGGAAAACACTCTGAAAACAGAAAAGCCAATTATGGCATTGTCGGACCCTGGTTTAGTCCAAAAAAGGGCTGATTTTAGCCATTTTGGACCCTTAAATCAGCCATTGCTATAGTAATACCTGGTTTTAAGCCTTCTAAACACGTAATAATGTGTGTAGGAGACGTCAAAACCAGTTAAAACTGCTTTTACTATGACTGTTTTATCTTGAGGGTAGTTTTACCCTCTTGAAAACAGTTGAAATTACCCTGGTTGGTATCAAAACCTCATCATCAACTGAGTCACAGACTGTGAGCATTGAGGTATATTTTACATACCCAAATAGGCCAAAATTATCTTAAATATAAATGCTGAACTATGCATAGCCCATAAGTCATGCATATATTCAAAATTCATCATTTTTGATTTCAGAAAAGATGAATAACTTTTTATTGAGTAAGTAATTATATGTATTTAAGGCCAGATTTGGATTCTACACAAAATTTGATGTAGCGTAGCTCCATAGAGTGAATAAGCTTAAATCAACTCTTTGAGGTGGTAATATGGAAAATACTTCAATACCATATAAAAGAATTGTGAAACTTTTGTTTTTCTCTATTTCACGCCAAAATAATGGGAATGTGAGAAATCCCATGTTACATATACACTCAGAATAGCTTTATGCATGTTTTTGGCACTTAATATTACGTTATTTGTATTTAACATTTTGGTACACCCATAGTGGATGTCATACTTGAAGCCTGAATTTCTATTTTTGACATGAAAATAGTCAAGGGGGACAAAAGACATCAAAGAGAGCCAGGGTACCCATTTTCTGAGGCCTCTGAGGCATGGATAGCTCTAAAGCTTGTATCCATGGATGATATTGGCCCAATTAGTATAGTAAAACCCTTTGGGAACCTTGTTACCAAGTGAAAATCTCATTAAATCATAAGAAAATAGCAAATAAGCTGCTATTTTGACATGCCAAGGAGGTAAAAAGCAACTTAGACTCCTGTAGCCATGTCAATTCATAATTATTTTCCATGTATAAGCCTTAAAAGAGTAATTGAAACCCTTTTTGGACTAGTATCCATTGATTTACCTCATAGCAACCAGCAATATAGTATTATTTGCAATTCTACATAGAAATGAGGTAAAAACTTCAAAAATTCATTAAAAAAAGAACTCTTAATAAATATTTCTGAAGATTTCAGGAAAAGTTAATAAACTGTATAATTAATATAAGAATCAAAAAGAATTATACTTTTATAAGTAAAATTCAAAGTTTTACTTATAGTCCATCTTTGATGATTCTACATGAAACACTAAATCTTCAAAAATTCACAGAAGATACACTCTATGATGAAATTTCCAATAAAATTGGTAAATTTGAGAGATCAATGATTATTATGAAATGAAAGAATATTTACAGTTTTTGGTATTTTTATTCTTAACCATATTTGGGTTGGTAGTCTTGTATAAGCATCAATTAAGTAATTATGATAATCTTACATGACAACAGATGATGCAATCATTAATCCAAAACGGATTACTGTTTTCTCACTAACTGGCTTTTCAGTTTCCTCCATGGAATGCCTCTGTGAGCTGTGCTAGACTTAAAAGAGGCCTCCTCTTGCTGTTTTCTTTTCAGATCATCACATCATTCAATTACACCTTTATTACCAACAAGTAAGTATTAGTTAATGCTTTTCTTAAGTGTTTTAATCTTTCAAAATAAATCAGAATGACGTGAAATCATCAAAATGAACTATATGTTGTTGTAATATTGCTATAAATCAATTTTGATCCTTTAAATCCCCAATTATCCATCAAATTTCTCTACTATTATCTTTAATAAGCTCTTTGGAGTATTAGTGAGTGTTCTTTGTCTTAACGTTTAAAGTTTTTCTCTCGTAATAGTTTTCTTCAAGAGTTATCTTTATAATTATTCTTATAAAAGATAATTATATATTAAAATAATTTTATTATTTTAATAAAGAAGTTTTTATTATTAAATTCTTGTAATTGATTCTTGTAGACAATTAATGCTTACTGTTATAATCACTAGTAGTGTATAACAAGTAAAAGAAATAATTAAGTAATTAATTATTTAATTGTGGTTATAATAATTCTTATTATTATATTTCATAAGAACAGTAATAGTACTGTTGATTTATAGTAATATTATCAGCAGTTTCATAGACATATCTTACGCATACCCTGTGACTCAATTCCAGGCCAAAAGTGATGAACGTTCGCATGAATTTTGACATCTCATACCTGTCAGCAATGAGTTTAGGGGTCTAGCTCCCCCTTAGAGCTAAAGTTCCTTTTTTCCCCTAGAATTAATCTTTCCAATTCATTTTTCTAATTCCTCATAATGTATTATACTTAAAATTTACATATGTAATTCAATTGAGTTTTACCGTTACAAAGCTGTAATGATTGATACCTCATATGTAAATTCCAGCTAACTTATGTGATACATGCACACATTTTGACATTTAAATTGAAAATACTTCAATTACTCATAGCTTCTGAACTACAAACAACATCTCAATTTCAAAATGAAAATTGATGGTTAAAACTACATGTGATGTTCATTAAATTAAGGTTTTGAGAGCTTTTAACTTTTGTACAGAAAATACTAAAAAATTAATTTAAGCTTATATAGAGTTGAGTTACATAAACTTCACCCAGAGGTGACCCCACCTTATTTTTAATGAGGAGTCCAATGGTTTAATAATTTTAATATTTTTATTTGTTGGATAAAAAGCTATAATAATTTTTATTCAAATTTTTTACAAAAATATTTCAATTTTAGTAATTTTGTTAAAAATTCATTTTTACTTAATTTCTTCAAATAAAAATGTGTTTTCACAATTTTAAATTTTAATGTAATTTCATGTTTATGTTTTAATTAGGTTTTTATTTCTATTTAAACTTGTTTTTTGATAATATAAATAAATCTATTACATTTATAATTGTATCTTGTTTTATTCTTTGTGGTCTTTTGGGTATATGAAAATACCTCCAAGGCTCACAGTAACCAGGTCACCAAAAGGTTTTAATAGTCGAATTGGGCCATTATCAGAAATTAATCCAAGCTTTCAATATTGACACACCTCAGAGGCCTCAGAGGTTAGGTAAACTGACTCTTTTTGATGTCTTTTGTCCCCCATAGCTGTTTTAATGTCAAAAGTAGTAATTCAGGCTTAAGGACTGATATCCACTATGGGTGTACCAAATCTGTATGTAGGAATACAGTAGCTTAAGTGCCACAAAAATGCATAACATTAATATTAGTGTATATTTAACATGAGATTTCTCACATTCCCATGATTTTGGCATGAAATTGAGAAAAAAAAAATTTCACAATTCTTTTATGTGGTAATGATGATGTGTTGGTAAAGTATTTTCCATATTATCAACTCATAGAATTAATTTCAGCTTATCCACTCTATTTGGTTACCCTAGGTAAATTTATGTTCCAAATCAAAATCTTGCCTTAAATCCGTAGATTTACTTACAAACAAAAAATTTATTAATCTTTCATTCAGTAAAAAACAATGTATATTATATATATATATGAATTACAGGTTATTAATAGTTCAAAATTCATTTGTATATTATTTGTGGCATATTTGGCTATGTGAAATATACCCCAAGGCTTACATTCCCTCCTACCAAAAAATGAAACTGTACTACAGTTTTGTTAGCAAGTTTAAGATTAAAAATCCCCAAGGGGGAATTAATGCCCACTTTCCAACCTATTAATATTACTAAGATAAAGTAATTAAAGCAAATATATAGGCATATTTAGGCTTGTGGCTTTCTTTCATGCCCAAATCTTCTCAAACATTCATCTGAGTCAGGTATGTCTTATTCTTCCAGAAATTAATCATCATGTACTGGGTTTCTATATCTGAAAGGATACTCTCTCTCATTTCTACCCCTAAGTCTCCTTTCTTTAATGATTTCTTTATCTTTTTGTCTTCATTCTGTTGCACTGGTGGTACAGTAAAAGGAGTGGTATTCCTCAAATGAAACAATTCTTTATCAGTTGGATGATAGGGTTTACTCAGGCTTTCTGGAAAGGTGGGGTGTTGGTTTTCCAATTAACCACTCAATTAAACTTCAACTGAATTGGCTCCATGTAAGGCAACAATAACAAAAGGCTCTACATAAGAATATTCAAGTTTCTTTGGGCCTTTAATACTATTAAGATTTAAGGTTGAAACTAAAGCTAAGTGGTCTACTTTGAAGTCTGGTACTTTATGACTCTTGTCCCATCTCCTTTTTTCATATTCAAAAGAATCATCAATGCTTGTTCTTTCATTCTGTTTTATTACATTAAGAATTAACTTCAAACTGGAAGCTGCAGGTTAAATTTCAATTGAGTTTTCATTCAATTTAGCTTCTGGAAGTCTTGAATTCCATTGTTTTTCTAACATAGCAGGAGTTTGACCTGTGGAAGAATGATCATATTTCCTATATGCCATATTAGATGCAGGTATCAAAGTACATAATTTGTGAGCCTGTGAGATATGTATGACATACCTACAAGGCCATAAATAACTTTTTATGCAGTTGATTTAGTCTTGAACAGACTTATCAATTGGATTCAAAATAAAAAATAACAAAAAATAAGTATAGCTTTTTTCGGATAAACGTAGTTATAATTCTTATGTCATTTTTGGATTCCACAGCAAAAAATAACCTAGGTTAGACCCATAGGGTGTTATGACCAAAAATGGTTATTTCTTGTGTTATTGGAAGATTTAAGAATATCACAGTACAATTTCAAATTTATTCCAATTTTTTAAAAATTGTTAAATTTAAGCTTATTTAAGCTTAAATTGATAGTTGCATAAGGTTTATGAAAACTTACCAAACATTTAGTTGAAATTGAGTTGTTGTGTATATTTACTTAATTTTGTAAGGATTTTCCATACAGGATGTAAATCCTGTGTGAGCTCAAGCTAAAAGGGTTGAAGGCCATAGTATAGCTTCAAATAAATTAAAGGGCAAAATCCACTCCGAAAGGTGGGAAAAAGGAAAAAGACCAAACAGAGCTGGGGTAACCAGCTTTTTGGATCTGAAAGGATTAAATTAAGTTTTCCACCTGTATTGGTGGATTTTCAACCTTATTTAAATTTTAAAATTAGAATTTGATCCAAACTTAAAGTTTAAACTGGTTTTATCCCGGTTTTGACAGGAACTTTAAGCTGCCAAAGGGTGAATCCCAATATTCAAGTATGAAATCAAAGTTTCAAGGGCTTCCGAAGTTTAAATAAGCTTAAAAATTTAAAGTTAATAGTATCAAGCCATTATCAAAGATTAAGGTTTAGTGTGTATTGCTATTTTAAGTGGAAAATAACAATAACTTCAAAAATTCATTTAAAATACAATTCTTAATGGTTTTTCTTGAGAATTTCACACACCTTACAAATTGGTGTTATCTGGGTATAAATCAAATTGTAAGCTCCTTTTTTAATAGGTTCAATTTCTAATTAGCCTTGAAATTAAGATTTCTTTAAAAATTAATTGAAAATTTATTTGGAGAGATTTTTTCTTGAAACTTTATTTTTAGGTTGTGCATGTGATGAAATTCAATATAATTAATATTTTAAATATTAAAGATTAATATAATGAATCCAAAAGAGGATTAAAGTTACTTGGAGTTAAGAGTAACACTGGTAGCTTTAAATTGGAAGTAAAAATAACTTACCTGAGGTTAAGAACATTACTTTTAACCATGATTTTTCTGTTTTGACCTGAGAAGACCCTCTATATTCATCAATAATCGTGGGAGATTCTCTGAAAACATAAAAAGAGCCTACACATCACTGTTTTTGCCAACAACCAATCATCATTCAAATCAATTACACAATTCAAACAAGTAATATTTTATCAATTATAAAATATTATTATTAAAGTAATTTCTCAAGTATATGACTCCTTATTAATCTTAATTTAAAGAATATAAATTTTAGAAATCGGATTATTGTTGTAATCACAAATAATATATTGTATTATATAAAATTACTGTCTTAAATATCTTTCAAATCCAAAAATTCCTCTTGAAAACTCTTAAATATTTTTTTATCATAAGAAAGTTGTTTTTATCTTTGAAAATAATGATTTTTGGCCTTTTTTTAGCTTATAAACATTATTTAATATAATAACTGTTGTTGTTTGACTTGTTGTATTAAATAAATATTTTAAGTCAGTTTTCTGTAAAATTCTATATCTTTTTTATCTATTATTAGCTTTCTTATATAGAATTTTCCTATAAGAATTACCTCTGCACAGCGTGTAATAATTTCTTATATAAATAATATATATATTATTTATAAGTGGATAGATATTATTATTTTCCATGTGCAATTGTCTCATTAAGAGCTTCACACTTCTTATTTTGATAATTTTTTATTATTCAACTATTTCATAATAATTACATTCTTTTCTTACATGTAGTTATTTTCAATCATAATATTGAATTTGTGGGTATAATATTTCATTATATTATAATTTCTACGAAGGACAGTCATAGTACTCTTAATATTTGCTACTATTATCAAGAGTTTCATAGAAAAACCTTACATTTGGGGCCTGGCTGTGATTTTAACCAATTTTTGGGACATAAATCATATTCTAGACCTTATTTTACTGTTCTTTGACATAACGATTCCATATTTAATTTAATATTGGCTTTTTGGGGACTTATTCCTTATGAATAATCTCTATAATATCAATAAAGTTATGTTTTATTAAGAATACTGTTTGAAACAATATACTACTGAGTGATTCGGAATAAATTTCTATTGTCTAACTAGTGGCTTGTTCACAACACAGACCTGAATTTTATTCTTTGAGTTATTCTAGTTTAAAGTGAATAATAATACAGTTTTTATTAATAACTTATTGATTGCATGATTATTAATTCTTCAAAGAAAATAAAAAATAAAATAAAAAAAATTAAAAAGTTCAAAACATTTAATTAAAAAGATTTTTCTTTACTCCTTAGACATTTTTCTTTATTTTGACATAATTTGCCATAAATTACATCAAAGAAACTTTCTCCAAAACGTTGAGTTAAATAAGCTATGTTTATTATTATTTATACATAAAATAACTTATATTATTTTTTCTCTAGTGTCATCCATCAGGGAAAGCTCATCTGACTCTAGTATTTAAAAATCAAGTACTGAAATTTCAACCAGCATGACACTAAGGGGTTTAATTACTAAAGAATCCTTTCAAGGTCCAGCAGGTGAACTCAAGCAATTTTTTAGTCATTTTTCTTTAAATAAACGTGAAATGACTCCTACTAGAACTGGAAGTAACTACTCCATCCAATAAAATGGATCTGGACCAGGACATTCAAGTAATAAATTAAAAAGACAAGAATGTCACCCCAGAGGAGAGGCACAAATAGAGGATACCAGAGCTTGAACCAGTTCCCAGGGGTTATCCAGCACCTTTGACACTGATTGAAAGTCCAAAAGCTGACATAACTGCTGTTCCTGTTGTGAGACCTGAATAATTTCCAACAGGAAACAGTGGAGATATACCAGTCTCAGTAGAAGAACTGGTTCATGGTGGAAAAGCAGCCTGATTGGAAACTTCTTCCAAGTATTTGGTTAGAAACAATTAACTCTCATATTATAGTGAAGAAGCGCATGGGGCCAGGAAAGACTCAAGACCTTCTGAAGGGCTGGACACCTATGTCTTTCAAAGGACCGGTCCAAAATATAATAGCTTGGTTGAAAAACTAAAGCATTTTTTCAGAGGACCAGAAGAAAGAGTTGAACCAAAAGCAGGAAAATAGCCCAGTGGAAGCTCCTAAAGCCTCCAAAAGCAAGAATCCCCATCAAAAAGTGCCAAAGAAGGGCAAGAAAAATTCAAATCCCAAGTGGAAAAAACCTTACCCACAGAATCACAGAATTTCAAAGAAAGAAAAGACAGACATGGAGGATGTATTAAATATGGCAATAGCTATTATGGAATTCAAAAACAAGGAGGAGGAAAGAATGAATCAATCCTTTCCAAAGAAATAGGCCTTGTAAAGCTTGTATCTCACATTGAAACTTTTAATAAAGAAATTTTAGCAAAGTCAAACAATCTTGAGTATATCCAAAAAAAGTTGGGTAGAGAAATTTTACAAGTCAAAGAGTCACAACAGATCTTCATTGGTCTAGAAAATGTGAATAAGGACAATAATTTTTCTTTGATGCATATTTGTGAGAGAATTGAGTCCAAAATCACTTTTCTCAATGAACCAGATGATAGTTCTATCTCTTTTATTACTAAACAATTGAAAGATTTAAGAATACAAGTTCAAAACTTGGAAAATGCAACTGGCCACAATGCAGCTATTTTCCAAGAGCAATTGGAAAAAAGTGATAAAGAAAGACTTAAGTTGAAAGAAGACATTCAATCAAGTATTAATAATATATCACGCAAAAATGAGATTCCCAGACAGTCAACACCAATTCTTGACAGAAATGTGTTGAACCTGAATAATTACTTACATCATGAAATTTCAAGCCATGAAGAAGTGGAAGCTGCCTGTAATGTATAGGAAACTCCCAGAATGCAGGAATGGCCAACCTTCAGTGGTAAAGGACAATATAGTAATATGGAATTCATGAAAAAATTGATATGTTTAAAGAGGAATTCAACATACCAGATGAATAAATAAGTGCCATATTACACTCATTATTTATTAAATAAGCAAAGAAATGGTATTAAAAATGGGACAGGACCATGGTAGAAATTCCTGACCTTGGTGAAAAGAAAAAAACGTTTTTAAATAGGCAAATAATTCCTGGAGATTTAAAATGGAAGATTATTTTGAAGAAGCCACTTTTAGTATTGAGAGCAACAGGCCCATTTCCTTGTTTCTTGAATAAAAGGACATATTAAATGCCCCTCATCCTGATATGTCTGAAACAATGGTACACAAAAGGATATTAAGAAAGTGTGATGGTGACCTTGAGAATGCTATAAGAAGCAGATTTATTGAGCCTTTCTCTACAGAAGATTATATCAATGCCATGGAAGACATCACTACCAGAACAAAAATTGGGAGAAATTTGTATAAACCCCCAATAGACAATAAGACGAGTGGGAAACCAATTTCAAGACCAAATAAACCACAAAACAGGGCTCCTTTGAAATGTAATAAATGTGGAATTACATCTCATTTAGCTAATACTTGTTCAAAAAAGAAAAGAATTAATGAGATAGATATTGAAAAAGCTGAAGTCACAAAGCAAACAAATGATGTATCTTTACAGGAAAGTGATTCTGAAAATTCTGAAGAAGAGGAACTACCAGATAAACTAAGTATAGAAAATATTGATGCATCCATTGAAGTCACATAAGTGAATACTCACTTACCACAGTAAAGTGATGAATGTATGGATCTCATACATGTGTAAGAGGCTAAAAGGCAGCAAGCAAAGCCTGCCAGAGGTAAAGGCTATACATCTGGATCATCTTGTATCATCAATATTGTGATAAACAGCAAAGAAACCAAGATAGATATTGACTCAGGTGCTTTCTGAACTTGCATTGGAAAAGATCATGTTGATAGCCTTTATACAAATTGGCAGGAACAATTGATGGCAGTTGAAGGTATAAAATCCAGAAGCGCTAGCCAAAATATGTACTCTTTGGAAATTCTTGAAGCAGAAATGATATTTCTTCACCCTGCAGGAAGTATCAGGCTGAAAGTTGAATTCTTTTTATGAATAATTAAATAATAATAAAGAAAGATATTTCACTATAGGGGAAAACAAAAGGCAAAAATTTGCTTTTCCTCCAGAAAAAGAGAGAAATAACTGTCATTAGACAAGTAAAAGAAATTAATAAGGAAGCATTTGTGACAGATAAATTTATTTAATCACAAATGAGTCCTGAATGAAAATTAGAAATGAAGGAAGAGCTTATTGAGATATTATTTCAATATAGAGAAGCCTTTGCTCCTGATAATAAACCACTTGTGGATATTAGAGGCCATGAAGTGGACATTATGCTTATTGTGGAAAGACCTTAACCTCCACTATTAAGGGGACCAGCTTACCCAGCTATCCCCAGAGAGAGAGAAGCATTGAAAACTTATATTAATGAGCTGATGAAACTGGGATTCCTTAGAAAAGTTAGACACAATGAGGAAGTAGAAGTAAAAACCCCTGTAATCATTACTTGGCATAATGATAATCCAAGGGTGGTTGGTGATTTCAGGGAATTGAAGACCTATACTATTCCAGACTGGTATCAAATTCCTATATTCCATGAGACTTTGACTCCATTATCCAACACAAGATTCATCACTTTCATGGATACCCTTAAAATTTTCCACAAAGATTTTTTGAAGCCTCATGATAGGAAAAAATTGATAATAATTGCTAATTGTAGTATCTATGAATACTTGAAAATTCCTTTTGGTATCAAAGATGCACCCTCTCATTATAAAAGAATGATGAATCAACTTTTCCCACATGAGTTATCAGAGGCATGGTTAATCATTTTTATTGATGACATTATTTTCTATTCAGAAACCTGGATATTGCATTTAGAGAGACTTTCATTAGTACCTGAAAACTCTTAAAGTGAAAATGAAAATATCTCTTAATAAATGTAATTGTGAGTTTCATGAGTTAAAAGCTCTAGGAGATGTAGTTTCCGGACTAAGTGTTGGTGTTGATAAAAAAAAGTTGCTGCAGTATTACTGAAATAAATTCCCCATAACAAGAAAGAAATGATGTCTTTCTTAGGGTTTTAAAGTTATTACAGGCAAAAACCTAAAGATTCTGAAATCTGTTCCAGATCATTGTACAGAATTTGTGATCAGCAAACTGTCTTTGAAATGACACATTAAAGTATTAAAGCATATAATAAGATCAATTAATCCCTAACAAATGCACCATTATTATTAATTCCAGACTGAAAACTTCCTTTAAAGCTGTATATTGATGCAGGTGGTGAAGGTCTAGGTGCAGATCTTCATCAAGCTCAGATTTTCAATGACAAGCCTTATGAAGGTCTGGTTTTTCATCTCAAGACAAATTAAACCTACAGAGGCTATATATGGAGAAAGCCAAATGGAGTGCCTTTGCCTTGTTTAGGCTCTGGAAAATCTTTTTTATTATCTTTATGGTAGTGCGTTTGAAGTAATTACTGATTGTAATTCAGTGAAATCACTTCTTGGCATGAAAGCTCCAAACAGACACATGTTAAGATGGAAGATTGCTATAAAGGAGTATAGAGGAAATATGACCATAGTAAGCTTGAGTATATGGGAATTACCAAATAAACTTGATAATCCTGCTTATCTTCTTGCAAATGCAGAACCTCAAATATCAATTTAAGGAATTAACATCAAAGATGTAGGAAGAGAATTCTTTGAGGAAGTTAGAGAAAGCTATAAGAAAGGTAAGAATTTTCATATCATTATTTCTATACTTGAAAAAGATTGAAAATATACAACTTTGGCTAGCTCTTTGTATGATATATGGAAAAAATCATATGAAAATGGAAAATTCAATTTATTTGATGGTATCTTATATCATAGGTCTAAGAGCACATGTGTAATGGTCTTGTGTAGTAGAATTTTAATTAACACAATATGTCTAGAGTGCCATGACAACATTTATTCTGGAAATATGTCTGAAGAAAGAAAAATTGAAAGAATTAAGACATGTGCTTGGTGGCCATCTTGGAGAAAAGATGTCATCGAGTACTGTCACAGTTGTGAAAGGTGTCAAAAGGACAATAGAGCTACTGGTAAAAGATTTGGCTTGATGATTCATATGTAAGAGCCAAGTACCCCATGGGAAGTGGCTCTTATGGATTGGGTAACTGACTTATAACCTGGTGGTGACAGAAGTTTCAATGCATGTATTGTTATTGAAAACAGGTACAGCAAGACCCGAATTTTCTTACCATTTAATAAACATGACACATTAATGGATACAGCTGTTTTAATTTGTAACATAGTAATATATCATACTGTTCTCTTTAAAAATATCATTAGTGATAGAGACCCAGAATTTACATAAGCTTTTGGGTAAAAAACTATCATTTTCAACAGCTTAACATCCACAAACATATGGATTAGCAGAAAGAATGATTCAGACCCTTGAGGACATGATAAGAAGATTTTGTACTTATGGCCTGGAGATTATAGATTCTTATGGCTTTACCCATGATTGGTATACACTTATACCACAATTGAAATTAGCCTACAGGACCTCTATCCATTCTTCAACAGGCAAGACTACTGCAATTTTGGAAAAGGGATGGAACTTTAAACTTCCAGTTGTTACTTTGAATAAAGATTTAGTTGATATTTGTCCAAATGCTTTAATCTTTAAACCATTTCTTGATAACGTGAGGAATAACACAAATTAAAGAATGACTTATTCCCTTGAATATGCTAAAAAAGTGGGATAAAAGGTATAAAACCCCAGAACTCAAAGTAGGGGACTTATTATTAGTTTCCACCTTGAAATTTAACAATATTAAAGGCCCAAAAAAAACTGAAAGATTCCTTTGCAGGACCATTCATTATTAAAACCCTTAATGGGACAAATGCTGTGCAAGTAGAACTGTCAGGAGAATTGGAAAAAAAACATCAATCTTTCCCTGTCAGTCTAGTAAGGAATTACACTTCAAGTGGTAAGGAGTTATTTCCTTTGTGAAATGAAAAACCCTTAGAAGTACCACCACTGGATCAAAGTGAAGAGAAAAAGGTGCTAAAAGTCTTAAAAAAATAAGACTGAGGGTAAAAAATGAAAGAGAATACTTATTCACGTACAGAAACCCACAACATGAAGATGAGTGGATTTCAGAAAGTAAAATAGCTGATTCCCAAAAGGTTTCAGAAGATTCAGACATAAGAGGAGACCAATTCCTCAATAAATTTTTTTAATTGTGTGCTTTACATAGTTAAAAGTGTAAGTAGAGAGGTTGGAAAGTGGATTATACCCCCCCAATTTATTTTGGGGTATATTATCAAGGAAAAATTGTAGTACAATTTTCTTTTGGTGGTAGGGAATTTGAGCCTGTGAGATATGTAAGACATACCTACAAGGCCATGAATAGCTTTTTATGCAGTTTATTTAGTCTTGAACAGACTTATCAATTGGACTTAAAATAAAAAAAATAAAAAATAATTATTGCTTTTTTTGGATAAACAAAGTTATAATTCTTATGTCATTTTTGGATTCCACACCAAAAATGACCTAGGTTAGACCCATAGGTTGTTATTCCCAAAAATAATTATTTTTTATGTTATTAGAATATTTAAGAATCTCAAAGTACAATTGAAACTTTCTTCAACATTTTCTAAAATTGTTAAGTTTAAGCTTAAGATTATAATTGCATAAGGTTTGTCCAAACCTACCAAAATTTTAGTTAAAATTGAGGTGTTGTGTATATTTACTGAATTAGATAAGGATTTTACATACAGAATGAAAATCCTGGGTGAGCTCAATTTGAAGTGGTTTAAGGCCGTAGTATGACTTTAAATAAACAAAAGGGAAAAATACACACAGAAAGGTGGGACAAAGGAAAAAGACCAAACAGAGCTGGGGTACCCAGATTTTTGGATCTTCAAGGATTAAATTAAGGTTTTTCACCTTCATTAGAGTATTTTCAACATTATTTAAACTTTAAGATTGGAATTTGTTCCAACCTTAAAGTTTAAACTGGCTTTATCCCAATTTGGACAGGAATTTCAAGCTGCCAAAGGATAAATCCCAATATTCATGCTTGAAATCCAGATTTTGAGAACTTTCAAAGTTTGAATAAGCTTAAAAATTCAAAGTTAAAATTATCAAAACCTTATGAAAGATTAAATTTTTGTGTGTATTTCTATTTTATGTAGAAAAATAGCAATAACATCAAAAATTCATTCAAAATACAATTCTTAATGGATTTGCTTGAACCTTTAACACAGTTTACAAATTGGTGTTATCTGGGTATGCATCAATTTTTGGGTATCATTTTTAAATAGCTTTAATTGCTAATTAGCGTTGAAATTAAAAAATTCTAATTATTATTAAAAAAAATCAATATTTATTTAAAAATTAATCCTAAATTCAGCCCAAAAGATTTTTGTGTGAAACTTTATTTTTAAGTTTCTCATGTAATGAAAATAAATATAAATAATATTATTTTATATTAAAACTCAATATAATTAATACAAAAGAGGATTGAAGTTACTTGGAGTATACAATAACACTGGTAACTTTAAATCTGAATTGAAAATAAGCTACCTCAAGTTAAGAATCTTACTTTTAAGCATTAACAGCCTGTGACTCAAAACCAGAGCACAAGCATGACAGCCAAATACCATAAACCAATGGTATAGCCAAGATACCACCAAAGCATGGGGCTAAGCCAAATCAGCTCAAAAGGTATCAAAAAAAAGAGAAAACTCATCCCTTTCCAAATATACAAGTCCCATCACCATAAGACAAAGAATGTAAAAGTTATTACTGCTCAAAGTTGTTGCTGAGCATAAACATTAATTTTACCCCCCATCTGAAATACAGAGTAAGAGGCTTAACCCCATTGAATGCGTATTCAAAATGAAGCTCCAAGTCAGGGCTATCCAATGGTACCAGACAAACTCAGCTAGAATCATTATCACTGAAGTTATGGCCTAATTCAGGGTAGATAAGGGTGAACAAAACATCCACCTCATCTAACTCCTACAGTTTTAGTGTGAAATACCTAAAGTGGGGTCTTTTTGGGAAGAGCAAAATTAGGGCTATCTGATGGTGTTATTCATTTCCTCATATTTCAGCTAGATCAAAAGGTATAGGGCAAACAAGTCCAATACAGCTTTTTTGCCTTAAGCACACATGTGTACAAAAATCTTGTACATGGCATAAATTTGCCATATTTAATGATATCCATATCAAATGAGGTATTATTCTGTAGAGCACATACAGGTCTACACACTGAACCAATTTTGAGGTGGATATCTCAAAAGCTGACAAACCTATAGCAGTTTTAAGGTTAAAATCCCACAGTTTGGCCAATACAGCCTTACCATGGGATAATATCACATAACCATGATTATGAGATGTCAAACTGACAAAGAAGCATTTGTATACTTCAATACCTAATAGTTCATTCAATACTGGGGTCCCATACAGGTTCTGTACAGTATTCTACGGGTCATACACATCAGAAACAAGCTATGTGGTCCCCAGATAAACATTTTCACTCTGTATTGGTGAAAACTGCCCAGATGTGGTTTCAAAGCCACATCTGAGCCCAATACAGGTTATACAGGCCTGTACTAGAGTGTAGAAAATCTTCACTTCCTCTACGTGGAAAGGTCTAGCAGCCTTTTAACCTCATTTCAGGATATAAAGGGGGCTTTTCACAGCCAGAAAAGGTTTCCTCATCCTGTTCTTGAATTCCTATGTAGTATAAATGTCAAAGAAAGTTCTACTCTTGGAAATAACCAGGTATACTTCAGATCTCAAGTATTGTAGACTTCATTATTGTATTCCAACAGGTAAAGCTGCACCCAGGGTTTTCAAGCGTGCTCACCACCACTATTCTTCAATAGTAGAACCCTTTTATCTCAATAATAAAACCTTTATTATATTTTGATACTCTTATTTTCAATACTTATAACTGTGTCACAGTCATATTTAAGTAGTAATTAGCCTATTTACTGCTTCATCATAGACTCAGCCTGACAAGCATAGTTTTTTAGTTTTGATTTGAGAACATGCTCTATATCAATTATGAATCATTCACCAGGGCGAATCTTGCGTCAATTGTCAGCAATTGACTTCGCGTCAAGCAGGATAAAAGTCAAGCTCACGTCAAGCAAAAATCAAGTGAACGTCAAGCACATGTCACACTCTTGTCTTACACCTAATCCTGTGACATCCACCAATATTGGTTCCTCTGTGCCTTCAACTCAGATTCCGCACCACCTGATTGTCCCGCAACCGTCCAAAGGTTTGTAAAAATTACACAAGACCCACCTGTTTGCACACACACATCAAACAGGACCTTCTGCCAGTCTTGATTTAGAGGTGGGGGGTTTGACTTCACCAGGTCATCTGTGAAAGGACTCCACCTCCATGGGATTGTCATTTTGCAGATGACACTGGTAGAGCCTGTGGCACAATACTGCAGGTGCGGGTGTGTGTGTGACGGGCACACCAAGGCCAAATGATATGTAGCCATAAATAAGCTCAGCATAAGCGGGTGACATGGTTGGAGCCCACTGCACAATGCAGCGGTGCGGGTGAATCAGTGTGACACATCATGCACACAGAGGCAAAACATGTGAGGCCTAATGTCAAGTGGCATTGACCATTTGCGTGTGGCACAAGAAACCACTTGTGGCGGGTGCGGGTGCAATGCAGTTGCATTGGCGTGTGTGGGGGCCGATGCATAAGGGTTTGTATGCGTGTGCGGTGGCGATTGCGGGTGGTTAAGGGCCAATTCCCCTTCCAACGTGATGAGGGTGCAGCTGGACATTTTGGATTCTGTGATAGGTGAGTGTGTGGGTCATTTGATCATTTAAATTGGCTTATTCACACTGTACCCAATGTCAAAAAAGTAATTTCTTTGTGGCAATGTGAAATAATGGGCTTTGCTTGTCACAATGGCATGTCTCTGTCACGAAATTTTGAGCCAGTTATTTCACTAGCAAAACTGCTAATGAATCTGAGATATTTGCATTTTTGTAGACTAAATATCATGAAATAATGGTTTTATCATTACAAGCAGTCAATATGACATAACCCTGTTATCATACAATCCACAGTTACCTTCTATTTCTTCTTCAGATATAATCAGTTGTCCACCATCAAAACCAACAGCTTTATAAATATTGAGATGCTGCCAATCTGGTAAGAAATTCACATCAATCTTCAAAGTTTTTAATATTAGAAAGTTATTGTTCAGAATGCAAGATGGCCCAGAGACTTTAAAAATGCTATTAATAACACCAAAACGTTGTGAGTTGCCCCTCAGAAAACATATCACACTGTTGCTGACATTTTTGGATTCAGTTGAAAATATATTGTTCCCAATATTAATATTTGAAACTTGAAAATACCAAGGTGAGAAAATCCTTGAAGTGGGATGACTTGTGGATTTTATGGTAGTGTCTACGCTGATCCATTCAACTATTTCCCCTGAGGAATGAAAATTCTGTAAGTACTCACCCAGGCAATGATTATTATTGTTGGTCATGGTGAGATGGTTTTTCATATTTGTGTTTATTGAACGGAGAAGGAGGCTGTGATCTGAAAAGTTGTTTTATTTCACATGGGACGGATGGGGATTTCAGGAGAGAAAGGTTGGAACATCAACAGATATGTTGAAGTAAGGTTTTATCTATATCATCTATTCAGAGCGGCAAGCAGTTAGTCTTATTCAGTTGATGTGTTTAATCAATGTGAATATATTGATCTTATTAATTGATGTAAATATCTTGTTATTTCTTGGAATCTTTGCAAATACTCTCAGCAAGCGCTCATAACCCCATGTGGCTGAGGCTTGTGCGGGGCCCCAACCTTGGAAGAGTTTGGGAATATGATCAGAAAAAGGATGATTTGGTTTACTTTTCTGTTTTGGGAACAGGTGTTGATTGGAAAGGCAGAATTTTTTCCAATGTTCAGCAAATGCAGTTGCATCATCCATTTAAACAGTCCAACTTGTGGCAATGTTGATAGCACTAATCAGATGGAATGTATTCCTGATTAGTTCATTTGCAATTTCTTCTCATTGACCCATGTTTCTTTGTGTGTTGGCGGATTGGTGTTCATCTAATGACATCTGTTGACAGAGCATTGAAAATGGAATATGGACCTTGTACAAGAGAGCCCATTCAGTGGATTTTAAGCTACCATGAGAGAGGGAACCCATTCTGTGGGGTACTCTTGTCCATGATGAGGGAATTATGGTATCAGATATGATTTGTCAGAGAGTCTCCAGAGCCTCACCCTTGATCTGGTGATCACTCATTGCAGTGATATCCAATTCAGAGGGGATTTCAGAAGTGGGGATGTAATCCGCATCAAATGAAGGAATCTCCACAGAACCACTAGATAGATGTTGCATGTGAGGGGTGGGCATGGGGAGGTAGGCCTTGTGGGTGGAAGTAGTGAGGAGTGACTCATTTATTATTTTTTGCTGTGTCTCTTCTCAGGGAGTGTGCCTTTCTCAATGTGACTTTATCCAGAGAGCTGTTGGAGGTCATGGAATCTGAGTCTGAAATGTTGGTGTCATTGGATTTCCTGCAGGACCTGAAGTAAATTTTTGATTTGGACTCTGGAATGCACAAGTTGAAAGTTGCATGATCCTTCAAAATTCCAAGTATTGAATTATGCATTATGTCAATATTAACCATTCTGGCTGCATCCCAATACGGACGGTCTTCCGAATTAAATATTGCACTCCATACTCAGAGAAAATTGCTTTTTGTTGTTTTGGGATTACCTGAAGCCATCTGGAAATGGTTGATTTATGATTTTGATATGAGTGCGTGTAGTGAAATTGAGGACCAATTTCTTCAATTTGAGCTTTGTGAATAGTGTAAAAATTACAAAAGTGGTTTCCTGAATGAGAAATAAATCCAGTAAGCTTGCGCATGGCCACCAGATCCACAATTTCCATGAGGATGGCAACATGGATAAAGGATCCTGAAGGACCTGTTGAGGTGGGTGAAAAATGGTAACCTTGCCATAGCTCTTTGAGCTCCTTGATGAGTGGCATTAATAGGTAATTCAATTGAAGGGAAGTTGGCTCCTTTGGACCAGCGATGATTCCTGCAACATAGACATTTTCTGGCTTCAATCTTTCACTTGGGGGGAGATTAAGACAAATGAGCATGATAGGTCCAATGCTGGCTAACCAGGTTGACTTTGGATGTGCATTAAACCAGTCCACATAAATGGAGAAGGCCAATGCACCAGGAATGGACATGAATGGGAGGTCGTGAATATTTCTAGTGCCAGTGAAGCATCTCCAGACCAATCCATCCCAGATGTAACATTTGGGGGAACCTTTGAGAGTTTGGGATTGTTCATGTTGATGCAGAATTTCCATAATTACAGCCTGCTGGAGAAATCTGGCAAGCCTATTTTTGAATGGTTGATAAATGAAATGTTTTGTTGGTATAAATTTTTGCTTCATGTTGGTTGTTTTTTGGGTGCGGGGTTCAAATGAATAGATGAATCTGCCTAATGATTGTGGGCAAGGGGGATCATGATAATTTGGGTCATTATGGTGTTGACAGTGGGGTTGGTCAGTTGTAACTGATTCAGTAAGGCCATCAAGAAAGAAAAAATGAGGACGACATATATAGGCTTGAATCACTGGCTCCAATTGGAGATGTTCAAATATGGTACTGAGATCTGGAGGTATATGGAATGCAGGAGTGGAAGGACCACCTGAGCTTGAGATACTGGACTTGATCAGCAGGTTCAGGGCGGGGTTGAGAATGTGTGAAGCGCTGCAGGGTATATTATACCTTAATGATAGAATGGCAGATATTATCACTCCAAGGTCTTGTGGGGGAAGGTTTTGACTGCCACTGCATGGTTTCTGTGCAGTTGAATTGAGACCCCCTGGAGTGGAGAAAGTGCTTTGGGTAAATTGTGAATAATCAGCTGGGAAGATTTGATCCAATAGAATTTGCGGGCACTCAGATCCTGATGCAGAAGTAGGGATGTTTGGAAGAGATTTGGGTGCAATGGTTGATTTGAGCTTTTTAATGTTCTGTTTATATTGGAAAGGTGTGAAGGCAACTCCCTGCCTATCACCCTCAGCAGAAGAGTGTGTTTGGGTTGAGCAGTGTTGACACATGCATATACTCATTGAGGAATAGCGGCGGGTTGTCATTGTTGTGGGAACTGTGAGTAAGGTTGGGTGGTGTATAAATATCTATGGTTGATGTGCAACTGCTGAGGAGTGTGATTAATTACAAAAAGAATTGAGTGATTATTTATGAAGGGGGAGATAATTTGAGCCAGGTGAGGATTTCATCCCATTTGTAATGGTGGCTGAGCTGCAGGGGATAAAGTGTAACATGTTTCATCTGGATGGCGCAATTGGTTAGGAGTTTAATTGGGTAAAATGCCATGCTGCTCAATACTCATACATATTCTATTTTATTTACACATGGTGATACTGCAGTTCTGACCCTTGAGGGGTGTTCCATTAGGGATGTCTCAACATTGAATTGAGGGGATTAACATTCAAACCACGTATGCTGGCATGTCATCATACATGGTTTAAACCTTATTACAGACATAACAATATAAATCTATTACATAAGAGTTTGGAGTGGAGATAAAGAATTGATATTTGGTTTGAGTGCAGCAGGCTTTCAATTGGTTAGAATGTGATTTGGATTGTATTTCCTTTCTTGAAAAGGTTATGTCTATTTTGTGGGTAAATCCTTCATGAATATACCCCTTTACAGATGTACAATGCTGTGGAATTTTGATGCATATATTGGCAGTCTGCATAATTCAAAAAATGTGACAATTGGGAGGGAGAAGTTTTAATCAAATCTGATTACTTATGGATGATGGGTCCCCTTTGAGATCAAAGAAATATCACATTATATGTGGGTAGGCCGTGCAGGGTGGTTTCCGACAAAAGCGGAGGAGCTCAAGAGGAGGCAGGGAAAATTCTCCTAAGAAGTGTCTTATTAGACTTCCAAGAGACACTTGGTGACGACCATTCATAGAATTTTCTATTATACATTTGAAAAAATTTCATCTCATATCATTCTAATTTATCAAGTTAAAAAGATTACTGTACTTTTTTAGCCCTTATGTCATCTACCAAGCCACGTAAATCCCCTTCAGGTTCTGTTCATGACTCAGATAGTGAATCTAGCATAGAATATGCTCAAACACAGTCACCATTGAGTCCTAACATTCCTCTAACAAGACCTATTGCATCCTCAATGAATGTATCACGTCTTAACATTGATGTGGGAAATGTGACTTCTCAAACTTCAAGCACTTGGTCCATTCCTAATATTTCTGTCACTCCAATTCCCCCAAATCCCACTAATACACAAATGCATGTTTCTGATGGGCCAGAAAGCACACCTCAAATTTCATCAAAGGCTAATGCCCAATATAAATTTCCACGTGAGTTCCTTCTTATTCCTGGTCGGAATCCAGTTGCATCCCAGGATCCCTTTGGACAAAGTAAACAGCCAACCCTCAATATTCTATCAGGATCTCAAGTTCATGTGGGCAATGAAAAGCAGGTTGATGCCGGGCGCCAAAATACCATTGGAAAATGTTACTCCGAGTGGTCTGTTGGAGGGAGATTCAGGATTGACGCTTCATCAAAATAAGTCATTTTGATGTCAGAGTATAAACTTTTTCATAATTTGATATGTTTGTTTCATGGGTTAGATATGGCACCTAAAGGAAGTCAGTCCGATCTCAGGAGCCAATTGAAGATCGTGAGTATGACCAGTCTTTGTTAATTCTTTGATTTGTTAAATGATGATTTGCATGGCAGGTGATGAACTTTATGCATCTTCACCTCTGGTCCATAAAGAGAAAGTCACTGGACGTCATCATCAATATGCCTCCAAACCAAGAACAGCTCATGCCAGTTCATCAAGAGAAAAAATTGTGGATGATCAGGATGAGAGCATGTCTCCAACTAAAAGTGAAAGAAATGATGAACCAAGGAGGGACAATTTCATGGCGCATGAGCAAGGAACTCAGTCAAATAGTGAGTTCACCCATCCTCAAATGCCCCTTGCCCAGAGTATTCTCAATCAATCCGAGATGAGACAGCGAAGGAACAATGCTCGCAAAGCTCACAATGTGGCAAAATGTGCAAGCCAGAAGGAGCAACAGAAACAGCTGAAAGCAGAACTTCCAGAAAATATCCATGGGATGAGATCAGCTGTAGATGCCCATTGCCTGTTCCTAGTCAAAGTAATGGATAAGGATTTTTCCTCACTACCAGCACCACCCAGCACAGAAGAGCGTGAAATTGCAATTCAAGTGGCTGGTCATCTCTGATATGTTCCATAGGATGTTTTCGATGAGCAATTAACACAGGTTCAGTCTCAGGGTTTCCAAAGCTACTGCAAAAATGAGCTACACAAGCTAGGACTAAAGCAATTCACTTGGGACTGGGAGAGCTCATGGCAACATCCGTTCAATGTGTTGATTTCTATGGTGTTTTACCGTAAATTCCATCTTGCACCTTTCAGCACCAAGTATCATCACTACTGTTGGAACAAGTATCATAATAACCACGTAGTCCTGGCGGCTTTAATGGAGCAATATTTCACTTATTTGAAAGGAGAGTGGAAGTATATTCAAAAGGATGTGGAGTATTTGGTAAAAAGGAAGGAGAATCAAAAGCTTGCTAAGATTTGTCAAAGGGTTAGTTACTGTATCTCTTCTTCATTTTGAAGTAAATATGATGATAATCTAATTGATGATGTTCAGACCTGTGAGCACCATTGTGAATGGTGTGATACAGCTAAATTTCCAATTCTAGCATCACAATTCAATGACCCTCGAGTATTCTCAGATACTGAGGAGATAGTGGGAAATTGATGTCAAGTTTACCACAAAGTGGGCTTATGCTGGTGCTCAGGCCTATTTAATGAGTTGGTATCAAAAATTAATTGAGACATAGATTTTTGTAATTTGATTAAAAAAAAGGGTAAAAAACTATTGATAGACTGCCAGAAATACAATCAACAGATGATGGTGATATTCCTGAAGGGCTATCTTTTCAGGTATTTGATCAAGATTGGCTCAAAGGTTATAGAAATATGCAGACTATTGCCCTCAAAATACTTGAAATGGGATTTATGAGGGCAAATGGCTATGCTCTGCAATACGTTAGGAAAATAAATGTATAGCACATTGACATAATAAGGTTTGGTGAATTGTTTGTGTGGGTGTAATACAATCTGATTATTATTTCTTAAAGATGCAACAACTTGCTAAATATGTTAGAATATAAATGATATGAATTGGAATGTATCACTGTCTCCCTTAGGAATAATACTCTATTGCTCATTTTTTTCATTGAGAAAATATTGAAGAAGTTCTATCCAGCTCATGGTGTTCATGATTGTGGACCTGTGATGGGGTGGAAAGGAATTATTAGCTTTGTTGATCACAAATTAGATAATATCAGGAAGGCTCACACAGTTAATGAGTCTTTCTTTTGTTGGACCTATTGGTGATTTGAATATGGGATTCCCATAAAGAAAGATTTCAGAATAAAAATACAATCAGGGACAAAGATGAGCTTGAAAGGTACCTTCCACATGTTGACCTCAACTGAATGAGAAGTGATATAGTGAATTACCTTCACAGGTTGTTGTTTGCCAATACAATTGAGTCAATCAACAGCCTGAGCCTCAATGGCTGGGCTCCAATTGGGATCCTGGAAATGTGGATGTCAGTGTCCAAAATCACAGTGGAATTTTGGGGGTCCCCTCACCATTAAATAGACCATATTAGCACAAGTTATATTTAGGCCAGCTCCAGCTGCGGAAATGGATGCAATGAGTACTTCACATTCAGGATTATTGATGAAATTCTCCAGGGCTTTCTCCTGCGCTTGTGCTGTAATTGTTCTATCAATTTGTGCTGAAAGGATAGAGTGATGGGAAAGTGCAATACCAATTATACCATAAAAAAAGGTGAGATGGATTCAATTGGTAATTGATGCATATTAGAATTAACTCACAAATTGAGGAACTGGGTCCATTGCATTTAAACCACCAATTTGATTGGACCACATTTTGATTGTTTGTTCTTCAGTAAGCTTTTTAGAAGGTGTGCAATTTCACTACTCATCATTCATGTTTCCACATCCACAATAGTTTGTGTGATTGTTGAGGAGTTATCCTGAGTACTCCTGCCCTTGTTGTCTTCCAAATCCACATCTGCAATTGTGTTAAGCATGATGTGATGGTTATAAAATATTTGCAGCTTATTAATATTTCTGAAAACTTCTCCTGGTCCTTTTCTTTTGGATGATAGGAATTCTTTGTATAATGTGGAATATGTTCTCTGCATTGTTGGGTTAAGTGGGAGCAGTTCAGAATGATGGCTAATAGTGGGGAGGGATTTGAGATGTGTGGTTTTGGTGCGGAGCAAACTTAAATGCTGCAATGCCAAATGAAAATATCATTGCTACCATTGGAAAGACTCTTCAGGATGAATGGTGACCAGTTATCTTGATCTGAGCTCTGGGGTTGGGTGATGAATGATATTTTGCCAAAAAAATCATAAATATTGTTGTGAATAGGTGTGCCCGTTAAACATATTCGATGGGATGATAGGAGGCTATTAATGGTGGTGTGAGTGGCAGTGTATTGATAGTGAATATAGCTATAAAACGGGGGAAGGATTATTGGATATAAAAGGTACTTTGAATCATTTGAAGATCAGACACTCACTGTGCTTCATCCAAAATTATACAATGCCAATTGATTTTAAAAATGAATGATGTAGAGGTATTGGTTTGTTTAAACTCTTGGGTGCTAGTATTGTAAGAAGTGATGATGATATCACATTTTAATATGTTGGCCTTGGATAATGAGTGATGAGTGGGACCATGGTAGATTTTGGCTTGCAGCACTCCAGCCTGAGCATGCTTGGATATTTCAGCTTTCCAGTTGGTAATTAAGCAAGGTGGGAATTTGTCATTAGCTGCTCCTTGGAGGTACCAATTAATGTAATGGCCTGAATGATTTTACCTAATATCATATCATCCGCAAGCAGTCCTCCGAGACGGGTATTGGTCAAAAGGGATTCGAATGAGCTGACAACCTTGTTTGTAATTATGTGCCTGGCATTAAAAGTGGATCCAGGGGGTGAGGTGTCCCAGAGGTTATGGGCTGATTGTCCATTGGGGATTTCTCACTCCCAAAGAAAAGCTAGTCCGGTCTGTTGATGAGGGAGGAGGGCAGTTTGAATAATGGAATGGGGCAGGGTCATCATGAGGAGGTCTGATCCACTGGGTAATTGTATCAGCTTTTTGCTTGGAAGTCAATGAAAAGAGAGCAGGATATGAGGGTGGCATGGAGTTTGAATTGGGAAATGTGGGGGTAAAAAGTTGACATTGACTGCAAGTATTACAGTCATATTTTTTAGGAATTTTAAGCTTGAAGTCTTGTTTTTGAAAACTTTCAATTATGAATAGAATTTTCAGATACCATGTGAAGAACATCAAAACTAGATTGGGTGTCTGAGCTGAGAAAGGATCATTTGGATCAGTCATAAATACTCCCTGAACAAATAATGTTTGAGTACAATTGGATTGGCAATTTTCAATCCACGCCCCACCAGGACCACAGTGCATGAACTTTTGTGGGGCCCCAAGGAATGGTATCAATGTCTTGGAAAGGGTTCCAGCGACAGAGGGAATAGTATTCTGGTGATTGGGGAGATATACAAATATGTTGTGTTGATTGTGCCATAGGATAATGCAAGAAGCTAAATGGGAATTATCAGGATTTGAAGTGATATCTCGATTTATTTGAATACAAATATTAACCATCCCAATGCAAAGTGGCTGTAAAGGGGTTGACATGATGGCTATTATGAACTATTTGGGGACAGTTGGAAATTATACAATCAGGAAGCGGTAGCTAAAGGGAATGAAGACCAATACGCGCCGGTGGGGAACTTATATGAGAGGCAGAAATGGGCTCAAAGGGGGATGGCCTGTGGTTACGTGCATGGTCATTAGGAAGATGGGCCTCTTGTACTCATAATTTTCATATCCAATTTAGGGCATATATCAAGGAAAGGTGACAAGGATGTGGGTGCACTGATATGACTGCTTGATCTGCAGCATATTATGCAAGGATTGGTGAACCAAAGTTGAAATTAGCATATCCAAAATTGGGTGTGTGGTATAAACCTATTGTGCAGTGGCATATTAGAGGCATGCCGCCATGTTTGATTCTGGAACAACCAACCATAAGCATATCTTCCCCAGGTTAATTATTGTACAGTGACCTACTGGGCAATGGTGGGAGCAAATAGGAAAATTTCACTGTGGGGATCTTTTGGTGTGGGCGGGTGAGGTATGTTCTGTGGCATGCCACCAAACATGAGTTTGCTTTTGCTCAAAAATTCTTGTGGACTGACGCCTACTGGAATTCCAGCAGCAAATGTGTGGCTTGATCAAAGGGGGCACCAGCCTTGAGCCGTGATCCACTTATACATTCACCCCTCTTGCATTCAAGGCTGTTACTAATCCACCCAGATTGGCATCAGGGTATTACCCTCATGTGTGTGAGAAACTCCAGAGGAATAGGCCACCCACCCAAGGTTTTTTTTGGCTGCAAGCAAGGTGGAAAAGCTTCCATAGGGCATGGGAGATTGTGCAGCATATGACCCGCGGTGGCGGATCCTCACACATAAATAACCAGCCTCAGGGATCATAGGCGGGGGTTATGCTAATGTGTATGAGACTTAAGCAAGTCTACAATGATTGGCCTCAGGTTTATAGGCGCAAGCGGGACACCCTCACAAGCGAGTATGTCAGCCTGTGACTCAAAACCACAGCACAAGCATGACAGCCAAATAGCATAAACCAATGGTATAGCCAAGATACCACCAGAACATGGAGCTGAGCCAAATCAGCTCGAAAGGTATCAAAAGAAAGAGGAAACTCACCTCTTTCCAAATATAAAATTCCCATCATCATACAACAAAGAATAACAGAGTTGTTCCTGCTCAAAGTTGTTGCTGAGCATAAACCTTAATTTTCACCTCTCATCTGAAATACAGAGTAAGAGGCCTAACCCCATCAAATGCATATGAACAATGAAGCTCTAAGCCAGGGCTATCCAATGGTACCAACCAAACTGAGCTAGCACCAGTATTACAGAAGTTATGGTCAAATTCAGGCCAAATGAGGGTGAATAAAACATCCAACTCTCATCTAACTTCTACAGTTTTAGTGTGAGATACCTAAATTGGGGTCTTTTTGGAAAGAGAAAAGTCAGGGATATCTTCTGGTGTCATCCATTTATCCATATCTCCACTAGAACAAAAGGTATAGGGCAAACAAGCCCAATAGAGCTTTTTCCTAAAAACAGGCACATATACAAAAACCTGTACATGGGATAACTTTGTCATATTGAATGATAACCATACCAAATAAGGTACAATTGTGTAGATCACATACAGGGCTACACACGGATTCAATTGTGATGTTGATATCTCAAGAACTGACAAAGCTATAGCTGTTTTAAGGTCAAAATCCCACATTTTGACCAATGCAGCCTTACTGTCAGCCTGTGACTCAAAACAGAGCACTAGCATGACATCCAACATACCATAAATAATGGTATGACAAGTATTGAACAAACATAGTCAATACAGGTAATAATTAAGAGAAAACAATCCTCTTACATTAAACACCAACCTTATCCAAACAGAATAAGGAAACCTAGAGGAGAATAAACAAGTCAAAACCCTTATTTTCACCTCTCATCTAACTTATGCATATTTAAGTTACCCTATACCAAAATGGTATTTTTCTTAAAGCTCACATAGAGAGCTACACAATGATATCATCCATGTTGTTTTAACACCACTACAACTGGAGATACCATATAACCTCATTTTTAAAAACCAAGTCCCCCTGAAAGTCAAAGAGGGCTTGTACAAAACTGTACAAACGTATAACCAAATTAAAGATCTCAATAAGAGCTTTAATTTGAGACACCTTAGACCTCTGTATCTCTTAAATTGACTGAGGGATCTTGGTTCAAAGGTTTAATAACCAAAATACAGATATTCTGAAAATAAGAAAATAAACAAACCCCTGTATCTTTGGCATACACTCATACAACTGTACAGTGTAATATACCAAACTGTAGAGCTAATCAAGCCTTACAAAACTGTATCATCAGAATACAGCTATCTTCCAAATTGAAGAAGATATCTAGCATGGAAGTTTTTGAAGCCTCATACTGATGTACAAAATTACATCCAAAAACTTAAAACCCTTATAACTTTTGCTATTTGCAAGAAGGGTAAACATGAAGCATACCAAATTGAAGAGCTCATTAAGCCCTCCAATTCTGTGCTCTTGGTTTCTTGATATCTCAAAAATTGACTGAGATATCTTGGTTGGAAGTTTTTTGACCAATACTGGTCTGTACCAAACCTGTACCAACCAGTACAGTCTTGATACTTAAAATAATGGTTATTTAAAGCTTAAACCAGCCCAGAATGACTAATATTGATCATACAGACACCAGAACAACGTCATCCAAGTGCTGACGTGGCAGGTGAAAAGTTTTTTCACCCTGTATTGATCCAGAATGATCATTTGTGGTTCCAAAACCACAATTCTGTCCATATTGACGTCAGAATTGAGGATCCAGAACCACAGACTGACCACTGGAGTGAAAATTTTCACTCCTCTGACGTGTGAAGAGTTAATAACTCTTGACAGTCTTGAAGGATATAAAAAGAAGGGTTTTTTCCCTTGAAAACCCCTTATCTTATCTTATTTTACCAATATTCTTACGTGAAAAGACTGTTAATCATCAGTAGTGTCCTTAGAATAATTAAAAGATATAATTAGAACTTAATTATTGTAGTGTTTCTTTACAGTCAAAGATATTAGAGCATTGCAACCCAGGTCCTCAATAGACTCATCACCACTGTTACCACGTAGCAGTAGGACCTGAAGATTTCATTTTTATTATATTTGACGTGTCACAGTCATAGTACTAGCCTGTATTTACTGTTTTTAAGCTACTACATAGACTCACCCTGACATTTTGGGGGCCTGGCCGTGGTTTTTCAACCTTATTGGACGTATTTGAACTGAATTAGGCGTAAAATTCAGTCATTTAAAAGGCATTTTACTAACAGTAAGTAAAATTTCGAATTTTTTTTTATTTTTATCATTATTTTTTAGAATCATATACAATTTTTCCTCCAAAAAATATATATTATAAATATCTTTTGTTGAGAGTAAGAGTACATATCCTTTTTTTTTACTATATTGCAATAATTTCCACGAAATTTGATAATAATACAACAGTATTATTCAAATTTCAATAAAAATAATAATATACAAACAGTATATTATTCATTTTACTATTTCTTCTCACCAAAGTGCGTGAAAATCAATACAGAAACAATTTATTAATAAATAATTAATAAATTTTAAATAATAAAATAATTTTTTATTATTTATAAGGAATATTTTAATTGAATATTTCCTTTAAAACAAGATATCACTCAAATTGACGTGAAAACTTGTACTTATTGATATTTGTTAAACAATATCAACTGTTATAATAAATATTATTTATAATATTTATAATAACAAACCAAATTTATTATAATTTAATAAAATTAACGTGTTTACATAAAAAACACAATAATATCCAAGTGAATCATTCACAAAACACTTGGATATTACAGTTTTCACTTATAAAACATAAGTGAAAAACTCAAAAACTGTTATTTTTCAATTAAAAACACATAAAAACAATAAAAAATAATAATAAAAAATAAAAAAACTCAAAAAATTTCGAAAAATAACAGTAGAATTGAATATAATCATTTTTTTTATCATAAAATACTGATACACAATCTGAAATATCTTTTCTGAATAGTGGAAAAAGACTATATTCCACTAGAAACCCAGTCACAAGGAAATCCATCCGTGACAGCCTCAGAAGACAGAGAGGTGCTGCCAAAAACCAAGGGCAAGCAGAAAAGACACAGTGAAGTGACAATCAACTCAAAAGATTGGACACCAATAGCTGTGCCAAGGGCCAAAAAACCCAGAAAAGCTCCAACAAAACCAGTTGGATCACCAAAACAGATTGAGAAACAGAAAATCACTGTTATCAACCCAATTGTAAACTCTAAAGGCAAATTTCCAAAGAGTATAGACCATAAATTTGTACAAGGGCCTGCCAAAGGTAAATAAACCTTGAAAAATACAATATTTTTTATTGTCTGTCATTTTTTAACATTGTTAACATGACACCTCCACTTCTTAGAGATCTTGGATTCCCAAGAAATCAACCAGAACACTGGCCAAGAAGACACAGAGGAAGAAGAACTGGAGCAAATGACCAGCAAAGGACTTACCATCAGGGAACTCCTGCCCAAGGTCTTGTTCCAAATCAAATTCAACCCAGAAGTCCAACCAGGAGACTGGACAGATGCAGAACAGGTCCTCCAAATACACAAACTCCTGAGAGACCTCTTCACATGGAGCATGGACAACAAAATGTTCACTATGGCAGCATCATGGCCAGAAGTGGGGATAACAACCCAGAAGATCTGTCTCAAGCAAATGGCTTGGATGGAACTTATGACAGAAATGCAAGGTTGGAACCCCAACAAGAATTTCAAACTCTTAGAAGAAAGAGCAACCAGAATCAAAGAGAACCAGGCAGCCATACAAGCCATAGAGAGATCTTGGCACAAGGAAGAGCCCAGTCAGATTCAGGTACCCCCAGAAATGAAAGGAGAAGCCCCATCTTCCCCACAACAATCCAGCAGTTCCAGGCCCTACAAGCCAAAGGAAACTTCATCCAAGACTCCCCAACCCTTCCAGGTAGTTTCCAACAGGAGAAAAGGAGCCCAAGGGAAAAACAAAACTTCTTTCAACCAGAGGAAGAAAGAAGCAGACCCATTGATGAAAAAGCTGATGGACTTAGTCCAAGAAGTACACAAAAGCAAGAAATAGTTGTACCTACAAATAGTTTTGATAGTTCTGACTCAATAGACCCAGAATTAATGACTGAAAATACAATCCACACCCATGAGTTTGAAAACAAATTCACATGGACCAAATTGGCCCAATTCATGGATTGGACATATGAAACCTCAGGAAAAATGAGGACAGAATTGGAAACATTGAAAGAAGAAAATGCTTTCCAAGCAACAGTCATTAAAGACTTAAATACAAACCTGGCCAAAATTTGGACAGAATTTGAAAAAACTAACACACAGTTGAATTCAATTCTAGAAGAACAACAAACTGTGAGGAGGGATCTGAGGAATATCCAGCAGCAGCAGGATAACTTTGACAAAGAAATTGATTACCTCTATGACAGAGAAGACAATCAATACCCTCCAACACAAGGTCAACCTACTACCTCTACAAAATTGAAAGAAGAGGATAAAGACTATGACCAGGAGCCTGAATATCAGATTCCAAAGTTAAGATCAGAGTCAGTATACCAAGATGGGGAAAATCTCAACTATTCAGAGAAACAGGCACTAAAACAGTTACCAGAAGTAACAAACTGGCCAAAGTTCTCAGGAATTGGGGAATATGACCATATGGAGATCATTGACTATATTGATGGACTCTTTGTTGATGTCCCAAAGATACCAGACTACTGGATCACAACAAGACTTAACACAGCTTTCAGAGGCCATGCAAGCATATGGTACACTGAGATGAAAGAAATACATGGCAGGAAAAGCTGGCCATGGTGGAGGAACCAGATTATACAAAAGTATAGCAATGGTAGTTGGATCTGGCAAAAGACCATGTCCTTTGAAAGTGATAGATACTTCCCAGAAAAAGACCCTTATGAATGGTGCCTCAAACAAACAAAGAGGCTAAAAGCTATTGTTCCCAATATGACAATAGAAATGAGAAACCATAAACTCCTGACAGAATTGCCAGGAGATCTAGAACATGCAGTCAAATGCAGATGCAACAACATCAGCAGCATTGATGACATAGCAAATGTCATACAAGATGTGAGAAAGAAAACCTCCATAGGAAGGTACACATCCTATAAATCAAACTTCAAAGACAAGAGGTCTGAAGTTAAAGAGACAAACAAAGAAAAAGGGAAAGAAACCCAAAAAAGAAATATGTGTGCCACAACTGTGGATCACCAGACCACTATGCCAACAATTGCACAAAACCAAAAAAGAAAATATATACAATTGATGAAGAATCAGAAGAAGAACAAACAGGTGAAAAATATGATTCTGACAGCATGGGAAATGGTATGAGAGCAGAATCACAAAGTGAACCTGATACCATGGAAGAATACATAGTGGAATTCAATGAAGAAAGTTCACTTGACATACAAGACATTGAATTGGATTCAGGAATACCACAAATAACAACAGACAAAGAGCTCTGTAAGCACACACAGAATGCACAAACATTCCTGGTAACCCCAAATAGAGGGATGGGATTCATTCATGGAACACCTACAAAATTGACAGTTTACATTGAGAACTGTAAACACCCAATGATCATTGACACAGGAGCAAGTTGCTCCATAGTGGCAAAAGAATACTTGAAACAACACTTCCCCAAATGGGAAGAAGAGATGATCCCAACAAAAGCTAGGCACTTTAAAAGTGCATCAGGCAAAATGCACTCACTGGGGACAATAATCAAAGAGATAATTATCCCACACCAAAAAGGAAATATCAGACTGGAACCTGAATTTGTAGTTCTAGAAAATGCACATGTACAAGGATTCTTACTAGGTACAGAGTACCAAAGAATGTATGGCATGGATATTTGCAATAGTAAAAACAGATATCTTACCATAGGTACAAACAAAGACAAAAAATTTTCCTTTGACATAAATCATGTAACAAATGATAACACCTTGAAAGAACTAGTGGAAGAATTCAAAGAAGCTCAATATGGCACTCAACTCACCAGTAAAATGAAACTCAACTTACTGAAAGTATTGAGAAAACATAGAGAAGCTTTTGCAATAGGAGATGAACCACTAGGAAAAATCAAAGGACATGATATAGAATTATATCTGGATGTAGAAAGACCATATCCACCTATGCTTAGGAGACCACCATACCCAGCCAGCATGGAAACTAGGAAAGAAATTGAGAAACATATCAATGAACTCCTAGAAATGGGGGTAATAAGAAAAATAGGACATAATGAGATAGTAGAGGTCACTACACCAGTCCTCATAACTTGGCATGATGGTAAATTCAGACTATGTGGTGACTTCAGGGCTTTGAATAATTACACCAAAGCAGACAGGTACCCCATCCCAAGGATACCACATGCACTAGATAAGCTAGCAAAAGCCAAGCTTATTACAAAAATGGATTGCATGAAAGGTTTCCACCAGAATGGAGTGAAACCAGATTCCATCAAATTGCTGAGAATTATATGCCATATGGGCATATATGAATATACTAGAATGCCATTTGGTATTAAGAATGCACCAGCCCATTTCCAGAGGATGATGGACACCATATTTCAAGATGAAATAATGGAAGGGTGGATGGTAGTGTATATTGATGATATCATAATATACTCAGAAACATGGGAAGACCATGTGAGGAAAATTGATAAAATATTGGGAAAATGTACACCAATCAACATGAAGATATCTCTTAAAAAATGTAACTTTGGACAGCAAGAACTGCTAGCCCTAGGACACAAAGTTTCAGGTTTGAGTCTAGCCATAGACCAAAATAAAGTTGCTGCAGTACTGAAGAAACCAGTACCAAAGAACATTAAGGAAATGCAATCTTTTTTGGGCTTTGCTAGTTACTACAGAAGCCACATTAAAAACTTTGCACACATCAATTGTAGCCTATACAAACTGTGCTCAAAAGATGTAGTCTTTGAAATCACCAAAGAAAGAAGGGATGCATTTGAGAAGATCAAACATGAACTGACCAATGCCCCTGTCCTGATGATGCCTGATTTTGAACTACCATTCAAACTATATATAGATGCAGCATGTAGCCAAGGACTAGGAGCAGCACTACACCAGAGGCAACTAGTGGATGGGATACCCAAAGAAGGAGTAATTTGCTATATATCAAGACAACTGAAAGACTCAGAAGCCAGATATGGAGCTACTCAGACAGAATGTCTCTGTTTGGTATGGGCATTAGAGAAACTCCATTACTACTTAGAAGGAGCAGTATTTGAAGTTTTTACTGATTGCACAGCCCTTAAATCACTGTTGAACATGAAGACAACAAACAGACACATGCTTAGGTGGCAAATAGCCATACAAGAATATAGAGGGAATATGACTATCATCTATAAAGAAGGGAAAAGTCATACTAATGCAGATGGCCTCAGCAGGTGGCCACTGAAAAATGACCAAGAGAATCCAGCATATGACCCAGAAAATGGGGCCAAAATACCAATACAATGCATGGAGATAGATAAGAAAAAGAACTTCAAACTATCAAACTGGGCATTAGGAAATGATCCATCAAACCCAGCACAGAGCTTTGGAGAGAGCAAAGAGATACCCATACTGGGAATCAGCTCCTCTAATCTGAACACACAGTTCTTTAGCATAGTACAATCATCATATAATAAACACAAACAGTGTAGTATATTGATAAACTATTAAAACAAAAGTACAGGAGTCCTGAACTAGAAAGCCAATTGGAAGAGCCATGGCTCAAAAAATTCAGAGAGAATAGATTTTTCCTGATAGATGATCTACTATACCATAGGGAAAAACACACAAGTGCCCTGGTAATAATAAATAGAGAACATATTTCCCTGATACTACAGGAATGCCATGATTGCCCATACATGGGACATATGAGTGAAGAGAGGACTAAAGAAAGAGTCTTTAGCACAGCTTGGTGGCCAAAGTGGGAACAAGACTTGAGTGAATACATCAACACTTGTACCAGATGCCAGAAAGCCAACAGAAGTCATGGCAAAAGATATGGATTACTCCAGTGTATAGAGGAGCCCAAACACCCCTGGGAAATAATAAACATGGATTGGGTAACAGGCCTGGTCCCTGGAGGGAAAGACAGCTTTAATGCATGTCTAGTAGTAGTAGACAGGTACAGCAAGAGTGTCAGATGTCTCCCCTGTCACAAAGAGGACACAGCAATGGACACAGCCATATTGTTCTGGAACAATGTGATAGCAAACTGTGGAGTCCCAAGAATTATAATTAGTGACAAAGACCCTAAATTCACATCAGAATTTTGGACCAATCTATATGAGATGCTGGGAACCAAACTAGCATTCTCCACAGCTTACCATCCACAAACAGATGGTCTAGCAGAAAGAATGATCCAAACATTGGAAGACATCATTAGGAGGTTTTGTGCATATGGCATGAAATATAAAGACAATGAGGGATATACCCATGACTGGGTAACCCTCCTACCAGCTGTACAATTGGCATACAACACAAGTGTACACTCAGTGACAGGAAAATCCCCTGCCACATTAGAGAAAGGATGGAACCCACTACTTCCAGTAGACTACTTGAAGAAGAACCTCCTCTTAGTACACCCCACAGCTAAGGACTTCCACACAATGTGGAAGACCGCCTGTGAAAAAGCAGAGCAATGTGTGGCTGAAGCCAAATTATATAACAAACAGAGATATGATAAAAGTCACCAAGAACCTGATTTCAAAGAAGGGGACCAAGTTCTAATCTCAACTCTTAACTTCAACAACCTAAGAGGACCCAAGAAGATGAGACACTCATTCATAGGACCATTCACCATTATTAAATTAATAGGAAAGAATGCAGTAGAAGTCAACCTGACCAAAGAGTTCTCTAGGAAACACCCAGTTTTTCCTGTGAGCCTGGTCAAACCTTATCACCAGACAGATGAGGAGAAATTCCCTGACAGAAAGAAGACAGTCACCCATGAAAGATTGGTAGAGGAAGATGACTCACCTGGACCAGTGAAAAAGATCATTAAAGCCAGGAAAATAAGAATTAATGGGAAAGACAACAGGCAATACCTGGTTAGATTTAAGAATCAACCAGCAGATAAAGACAAATGGTTAACTGAGAAAGAAATATCAGATGGACAAATACACCTCAGAAGATTCAGAGCCTCCAGGAGGGCTGAAGAGTCTCATCAATGATGAGCCTTCTTTTGAGGGAGGGTATGTCAGCCTGTGACTCAAAACAGAGCACTAGCATGACATCCAACATACCATAAATAATGGTATGACAAGTATTGGACAAACATAGTCAATACAGGTAATAATTAAGAGAAAAAAATCCTCTTACATTAAACACCAACCTTATCCAAACAGAATAAGGAAACCTAGAGGAGAATAAACAAGTCAAAACCCTTATTTTCACCTCTCATCTAACTTATGCATATTTAAGTTATCCTATACCAAAATGGTATTTTTCTTAAAGCTCACATAGAGAGCTACACAATGATATCATCCATGTTGTTGTAACACCACTACAACTGGAGATACCATATAACCTCATTTTTAAAAACCAAGTCCCCCTGAAAGTCAAAGAGGGCTTGTACAAAACTGTACAAACGTATAACCAAATTGAAGATCTCAATAAGAGCTTTAATTTGAGACACCTTAGACCTCTGTATCTCTTAAATTGACTGAGGGATCTTGGTTCAAAGGTTTAATAACCAAAATACAGATATTCTGAAAATAAGAAAATAAACAAACCCCTGTATCTTTGGCATACACTCATACAACTGTACAGTGTAATATACCAAACTGTAGAGCTAATCAAGCCTTACAAAACTGTATCATCAGAATACAGATATCTTCCAAATTGAAGAAGATATCTAGCATGGAAGTTTTTGAAGCCTCATACTGATGTACAAAATTACATCCAAAAACTTAAAACCCTTATAACTTTTGCTATTTGCAAGAAGGGTAAACATGAAGCATACCAAATTGAAGAGCTCATTAAGCCCTCCAATTCTGTGCTCTTGGTTTCTTGATATCTCAAAAACTGACTGAGATATCTTGGTTGGAAGTTTTTTGACCAATACTGGTCTGTACCAAACCTGTACCAACCAGTACAGTCTTGATACTTAAAATAATGGTTATTTAAAGCTTAAACCCGCCCAGAATGACTAATATTGATCATACAGACACCAGAAAAACGTCATCCAAGTGCTGACGTGGCAGGTGAAAAGTTTTTTCACCCTGTATTGATCCAGAATGATCATTTGTGGTTCCAAAACCACAATTCTGTCCATATTGACGTCAGAATTGAGGATCCAGAACCACAGACTGACCACTGGAGTGAAAATTTTCACTCCTCTGACGTGTGAAGAGTTAATAACTCTTGACAGTCTTGAAGGATATAAAAAGAAGGGTTTTTTCCCTTGAAAACCCCTTATCTTATCTTATTTTACCAATATTCTTACGTGAAAAGACTGTTAATCATCAGTAGTGTCCTTAGAATAATTAAAAGATATAATTAGAACTTAATTATTGTAGTGTTTCTTTACAGTCAAAGATATTAGAGCATTGCAACCCAGGTCCTCAATAGACTCATCACCACTGTTACCACGTAGCAGTAGGACCTGAAGATTTCATTTTTATTATATTTGACGTGTCACAGTCATAGTACTAGCCTGTATTTACTGTTTTTAAGCTACTACATAGACTCACCCTGACACTTACCATGGGATAACATCCCATAACCATGATTATGAGGTGTCAAACTGACAAAGAAGCTTGTTTTTACTTCAATAACTTATAGTTCATTAAATACTGGGGTCCCATACAGGTTCTGTACAGCATTCTACACGTCATACACATCAGAATCAGGCTGTGGTCCCCAGATGAAAATTTTCACCCTGTATTGGTGAAAATGCCCATATGTGGTTTCAAAACCACATCTGAGCCTAATACAGGCTATAAAGGCCTGTTGTAAACCACAAGCCTGTCCTAGAAAGTGAAAAATGTTCACTTCCTCTACGTGGAAAGGTCTAGCCACCTTTTCACCCCATTTGAGGATAAAAAGCAGGTTTTTCACAGTTAGCAAAGCTTTCCTCATCCTGCTTTTGAGTTCCTACATAGAAAACTGTCAAAAACAGTTTAATCTTGGAAAATAATGAGGTTATACTATAAATCTTAGTATTGTAGCTCTTATTATAGTAATCCAACTTGTAAGACTGCACCCAGGGCTTTCAGCAGCGCTCACCACAACTATCTTTTGATAGTAAAGCCCTTTTATTTGATTATAGCTCTTATTATCTTAAAGCTTCCTTTATTTTAATCTTTATAGCTGAGTCACAAACATAGCTAAAGTTGTGACTAGCCTATTTACCACTTTATCATAGTTTCATCCTGAGGTTTTGGGGGCCTGGCCGTGTTTTTTTGAAATTCTTGGACATTACAAGTAAGTTTTTCACTTATTTATTGCTTTATAACAATTGTTTTTCTTTTTTTAGGCGTATTTTTTCTTAAAAATATATATATCATATATTTTACATTGTTAATTGGTGTATATATCATTTTATACTCATATTATGAGAGTACTTGTCACGTGGCTAATAACCACAAGACCTTTGTTTTTGTTGTGTTTTACATATAAAAACACTTCAGCCATTTATAAGTCCTGTATTTTTGACTAAATAAGGACACCTCTGACTATAAACCCAACAGTTGAGACGTGGTTAAGTGTATTGGTGACTCAATTACACCTATACAGAACAACTTCATACAGATTGTATTTGAAAACCACAAGTCAATCTGGGGGATACTGGTACACAAACAGTGTGACAGGGTACCAACAGCTGTAATTCTTATGTGGAATTGTTAATTCAATTACACTGTCATTATACAGGGCAGATTGTAGTAATATAGAAATCCCAGAGGCCATTCTTAGACATGCAAACAGCATTTTAAGAAGTATTAAATGACATTAAGCCCTCTTTTTCCTCTTTTGATTCAGTGGAAGAAAACTACATCCCACTAGAGACCCAGTCACAGGCCAACACACCAGTGACAGCCTCAGAACCAGAGGGAAGAAAGGGCAAAGGAAAGAGGCACAGTGAAGGCCTGATTACAGCAAAGCAGTGGACACCAATAGCCACCCAGAGGAGTAGAAAACCACGAAACTCTGAATCAATACAAAGTAAACCAACCTTGATAACTTGTACAGGGAAGATTACTATAATCAACCCAGTTGTAAGTTCTAAAGGTAAATTGCCCAAATCAGCAGACAACAAACTTTTACAAGGCCCAGTCAAAGGTAAATACCCTAAGAACATAAAGTTTTTGACTGCTTGCAAACACTGATATATTACCTGTACACCTCAGAGACCTTGGCTTCCAAAGGAACCAGCCAGAGGACAGAGAAGGCTTGTGTAGAACCAGAAGACCTGGAAGAAGACACCTTGGACACAGTGGTGGATGCCAAGACAATGAGGGGGATAATATAAACCCTGCCATTCACACACCAATTCAACAGGAACCTCAAACCAGAGGACTGGAAGGATATGGATCAAGTTCTTCAGCTCCACCAACTCCTCAAAGATTTATTTCAATGGAGCATGGACAGCAAGAGGTTCAACCTAGCATCTCACTGGGCAGAACTTGGAGCAAGTTGCCAGAGGATCTGTCTCAAAGAGATAGACTTCAAGGACGTTATGGTAATAACCAATGGTTGGAATCCTACCACGCAGTTCAGACTCCTGGAGGCAAGGGAAAACAGGATAAGGGAGAATCAAGCCACTATTCAAGCTATAGAAGAACAGTTAACCCAGACAGGGCCTACTCAGATTCCTTAAGGCTCACAAGGATCAGGCCAAATCAGCTCTCCAGTGGCTTCACACCATTGAGAAACCAACAAGTCAGTGACCAGGAGTCACCATTCTTCACAATTCCAGGAGGTTTCCAGGAGAAGACAAGGATACAAGGGGAAAAACAAGACCTCCTTCAATAAAAGGAAGAGAGAGTCAGACCCAATGATCTAGAAGTTGTTGGATTTGGTGAAAGAAGTGCACAGTAACCAGAGGTAGCTGTAAACCACTCTAGAATAAGTAGTCCTATTAATGGAAATATTACCCCCACTCAGATTTAAAATAATGCTGTCTCAACTGAGAGTAACTTAAACAGTGATGAACTGTGTTTAAAAATGTTTCAATATGCTGAGCAAACTCAAAAGCAGTTTGCAGAACTTGAAGCAAGCCATGAGAGGATGAAGAAATTACCAGCCTTCATGGATAAAATTGTTAAAACTCTTGAAGAAGGACATCCTCAATTGAGCAAAGCCTCTGGAGAAACCACCAAAAGACTGAATATAGCCTTTGAAGAACATCACCATGGAAGAAGGGACAGGGATTTTGTGGACCAAGATATAAAAAAATTGTTTAATGTCTACCATAACATGAAGCCCCAACCACAAGACCATGTTATGGATAATCCATATCACCCAGATGACATCAAACCAGATACCATGCTGGTGCATAAGGCAAGATCTCCATCACAATACCAGGATGGGGATAATATGTCTTATTCTGAGAAGGAAGCCTTGAAACAGCTTCCTGAGGCCTCAAGCTGGCCCAAATTCTCTGGAACAGGAGAATATGATCATATGGAACTCATAGATTATATTAACGGACTCTTCATTGATGTACCAAGCATACCAGATTACTGGATTACTGCTAGACTAAATACAGAATTTAAAGGCCATGCTAGTATATGGTACACAGAAATGAAAGAAATCCATGGTAGAAGAAACTGGCCATGGTGAAAGAGTCAAATAATACAAAAGTACAGTAATGGTACTTGGATATGGCAAATGACCATGTCATTTGAAAATGACAAATACTCTGTGGACAAAGATCCATATGAGTGGTGTCTTAGACAGTCTAAAAGACTTAAAGCCATTGATCCTCAGATGAACATTCAAATGAGGAATCACACGCTTTTGACACAACTGCCAGGAGAACTAGAGCATGAAGTAAAATGCAGATTCAACCAAAATTGCACTCTGGATGACATTGCTAATACCTTACAACACATAAGGAAAATACCTAATATAGAGAAATTCACCCCATATAAGAGCAGTGGTTTCAAAGAGAAACAACGTTTCAGGGTAGAGTTTAAAGACAAACCCAAAGGAAGGATGGCAGAAGTGGCAAAGAAGAGGAATTCTTGTCACAATTGTGGTTCAACAGACCACTATGCCAACAACTGTCCAAAGGAACAGAAAAAAGTTGATGCCATTGAGAAAGTCCCAGAGGAGGAATCCCCAACATCGGATTCTGAATCAGACTCCATGGGTGATGCCATCAGAGAACCATCTGATGATGACCAAGACCCAAGAGAAGAATTTCTAGTAGAATACCAAGAGGAAACCCCACTATAAATTCAGGACATACAGTTGGAAGCAGGAATGCAACAGGATACTGCCAACAAAAACTTGTGCAAACATACCCAAGATGCACAAACATTCCTGGTCACACCAACCAGAGAAATGGCATATATACATGGAACAGCCACAAGAATGACTGTCTGTATTGACAATGCTCAAAATCCCTTGATAATTGATAGTGGGGCACACTGCTCCATAGTGGCCAGAAATTATCTGGATAACCACTTCCCCAAATTGGGAAAAACAGCTCTTGCCAACCAAGGCAAAAAACTTCACGAGTACATCAGGGAAGATGACTTCCATTGGTACAATTATTAAAAAAAAATTATACCCCATAGGAAAGGTAATATCAGACTCAACCCAGAGTTTGTAGTTCTTGATGATGCCCACATCCAAGGGTTCTTGCTGGGAACAGATTACCAAAGGATGTATGGCATAGATATTTACAGTAGTAAAAACAGGAATATTACCATTGGTACCAACAAGGAGAAGAAAATTTCACTTGATATATACCAAATCTCTACCCATGACCTACTGGAGGAGCTACTGAATGAATTCAGGGAGGGCCACTTTAGCACTACACTCACCAGTAAACAAAAACTAAGTTTACTGAAGATGCTAAGGAAGAACAGACCAGCATTTGCCATTGGTGAAGAACCATTAAGAAAGATCAAAGGCCATGATATAGAGCTATATCAGGATGTGGAAAGAGCTTATCCACCCATGCTCAGGAGACCTCCTTATCCAGCAAGTCTGGAAACCAGGAAAGAAATTGAAAAACATATCAATGAACTCCTGGACATGGATGTCATCAGAAAGCTTGGACATAATGAAATAGTGGAAATAACCACTCTTTTACTAATCACCTGGCATGATGGCAAGTCTAGATTGTGTGGAGACTTTAGATCTCTGAATAACTCGCAAAAGCAGACAGGTACCCTATACCCAGGATACCTCATGCATTGGATAAACTGGCAAAAGCCAAATACATAACCAAAATGAATTTTATGAAAGGCTTCCACCAGAATGGAGTTAAACCAAACTCCATGAAATTACTCAGAATATTATGCCATATGGGCATATATGAGTATACCAGGATGCCATTTGGCATCACAAATGCACCAGCCCACTTCCAAAAGATGATGTACACAATATTTCAAGAAGAAATATTGGAAGGCTGGATGGTGGTATATATTGATGAAATCATTATATAATCAGAGACATGGGAAGACCATGTACATTACATAGACAGAGTTCTAGGAAAATGTACACCCATCAATCTGAAGATTTCACTGAAAAATTGTAATTTTGGCCAACAAGAGCTACTAGCCCTAGGACATAAAGTCTCAGGTCTTATTCTGGCAATTGACAAGAAGAAAGTAGCCTCAGTACTGCAAAAGCCAGTACCAAAGAGTATCAAAGAGATGCAATATTTTCTTGGGTTTGCTGGCTACTACATAAACCACATCAAGAATTTGCCCACATAACTAGTAGTTTATACAAGTTATGTTCAAAAGATGTAGTTTTTGAAATTACCAAGGAAAGGAGGGTGCATATGAGAGTATCAAACATGAACTCACAATTGTACCTGTGCTCATCTTGCCTGACTTTGAACTACCATTAAGGTTATACATAGATGCAGCATGTAGCCAAGGTTTAGGAGCAGCCCTTCACCAAAGACAAATTGTGGATGGTGAACCAAGAGAGGGAGTAATATGTTACATCTCTAGGCAACTGAAAGATTCAGAAGCCAGGTATGGGGCCACCCAGACTGAATGTCTATGCTTAGTCTGGGCTTTGGAGAAACTCCATTATTATTTGGAGGGTGCAGTCTTTGAAGTATACACAGACTGCACAGCCTTGAAGTCTTTTATAAACATGAAGACTACAAATAGACACATTCTGAGATGGAAAATAGCCATCAAGGAGTATAGAGGGAATATGACCATGATATACAAAGAAGGTAGAAGCCATACCAATGCAGATGGCCACTGGACAATGTCAAAAGCAATCCAGCTTATGACCTTGAAGTTTCAGCCAAGATCCCTATCCATTTCATTCATATAGATAGGAAGAAGAACTTAAGATTTTCTGAATGGGCACCAGAAAGTGGTACTTCTGACAGTGGAAACACTGATTCAGAAGGAACAGAAACTCCCATAATTCAAATAAATTCCTCATAACTGCACAATAAATTTTTCAGTGCAGTACTAAAGTCATATTCCAAGCACAAACAGTGTGGCATCTTACCACAACTCCTTCAACAAAAACACAGGAGCCCAGACCTGGAATCCCAGCTGGAGCAACCCTAGTTGAGGGCCTATAAGGATAACAAGTTCTTCCTTATAGCTGGCCTGCTCTACCACAGAGAAAAACACACAAGTGCACTCACAGTGGTAGACAGGGACCACATCTCTCTGATACTGCAAGAATGCCATGACTGACCCTACATGGGACACATTAGTGAAGACAGGACCAAAGAGAGGGTAGCAAGAATAGCTGGGGGACCCAAGTGGGAACAAGAGTTAAGTGAATACATCAACACTTGTGAAAGATGCCAGAAGGCAAATAGGTGACATGGGAAGAAGTATGGGTTAATTGAACACATAGAAGAACCCAAACACCCATGGGAAGCCATCAATATGGACTGGGTCACAGGACTTGTCCCAGGAGGCAAAGAAAACTAAAATGCCTGTTTAATCATAGTTGATAGGTTCAGCAAGAGTATGAGGTGCCTGCCATGCCATAAAGAGGACATAGCCATGGATACTTAACTGCTATTTGGGAATAACATTATATCTACCTGTGGAGTGCCTAAGATCATCATTAGTGATAGGGACCCAAAATTCACATCTGAATTTTGGAAAAACTGGTATGACATGCTTGGCACCAAGCTTGCATTTTCCACAGCTTACCACCCGCAAACAGATGGCCTAGCTGGAAGGATGATCCAGACAATGGAGGACATCCTTAGAAGGTTCTGTGCCTATGGAATGGAATATAAGGACCATGAGGGGTACACCCATGACTGGGTTAGCCACCTACCAGCTGTCCAGCTGGCTTATAATACAAGTCAGCAATCTACCACAGGAAAACCACCTTCAGTGGTAGAGAAAGGGTGGAATCCCCTGGTGCCTGTGGATCACTTGAAGAAGAATCTTCTGACCATCCACCCCACAGCGAAAGACTTCCATGATATGTGGAAGAGGGCTTGTGACACAGCATCCAGATGCATAGCTGAGGCCAAAGAATATAAAAAGCAGAGGTAGGACAAGACACACATGGAACCTCAATTTAAGGAAGGGGACCAAGTGTTAGTGTCTACACTAAGCTTTAATAATCTTAAAGGACCTAACAAAATGAGAGACTCATTTGTAGGGCCCTTCACTATCATTAAATTGATAGGGAAAAATGCAATGGAAGTCAAACTCACAGAGGAATTTTCCAGGAAACACCCAGTCTTCCCAGTGGGGTTAGTCAAGCCATACGTCCACACAGAGGAGGATAAATTCCCCTCCAGGAGGAAGAACCCCACACCACCAGAAATACTGGAAGTGGAAGACTCACCTGGACAGGTGATGAGAATCATCAAGGCCAGGAAGATCAGACTTAATGGCAAGGATCAGAGACAGTACTTAGTCAGATTCAAGAACCAGACAGCTGATAAAGACAAATGGTTGGCAGAATATGCCATACCAGATGGGAACCTTCATTTAAGGAGATTCAGAGTCTCTAGGAGGACTGAAAAGTCTCATGAATGATGAGCCTTTTTTTAGAGGGAGGGTATGTCAGCCTGTGACTCAAAGCCAGAGCACAAGAATGACAGCCAAATACCATAAACCAATGGTATAGCCAAGATACCACCAAAACATGGAGCTGAGCCAAATAAGTTCAAAAGGTATCAAACAAAAGGGGAAACTCACCCCTTTCCAAATATACAAGTCCAATCATCATAGGACAAAGAATAACAAAGTTATTCCTGCTCAAAGTTAATGCTGAGCATAAACCTGAACTTTCACCTCTCATCTGAAATAAATAGTAAGAGGCCTAACCCCATCAAATGGGTATGCAAATTGAAGCTCTAAGCCAGGGCTATCCAATGGTACCAACCAAACTGAGCTAGCACCAGTATTACAGAGGTTACGGTAAAATTCAGGCCAAATAAGGGTGAATAAAACATTCACCTCTCATCTAACTTCTTCAGTTTTAGTGTGAAATACCTAAAGTGGGGACTTTTTGGAAATAGAAAAATCAGGACTATCTTCTGGGGTCATCCATTCCTTCATATGTCCACTAGAACAAAGGTTATAGGGTAAACAAGCCCAATACAGCTTTTGCCTAAAAACACGCACATGTACAAAGAACTTGTACATGGGATAACTTTGTCATATTTAATGATAACCACAGCAAATAAGGTACCATTGTGTAGAACACATACAGGGATACATAATGATTGAACTTTATGGTTTATATCTGTCAGCCTGTGACTCAAAAACAGAGCACAAACATGACAGCCAAACACCATAAACCAATGGTATAGCCAAAATCCCACCAAAACATGGAGCTGAGCCAAATCAGCTCAAAAGGTATCAAAAGAAAGAGGAGAATCACCCCTTTCCAAATATACAAGTCCCATCACCATAGGACAAAGAATAACAAAGTTATTCCTGCTCAAAGTTGTTGCTGAGCATAAACCTTAATTTTCACCTCTCATCAGAAATACAGAAGGAAAGGCTTAACCCCATCAAATGGGTATTAACAATGAAACTCTAAGTCAGGGATATCCAATGGTACCAGCCAAACTGAGCTAGCTCCAATATTACTGAAGTTATGCTCAAATTCAGACCAAATAAGGTTGAACAAGACATTCACCTCTCATCTAACTTCTGCAGTTTTAGTGTGAAATACCCAAAGTGGGGTCTTTTTGGAAAGAGCACAATCAGAGATATATTACAGTGCCATCCATTTCCCCATATCCCATCTAGAATAAACGTTATGGAGCAAGCAAGCTCCATACAGCTTTTGGCCAAAACATTTATATGTACAAAACAACTTGTACATGGCATAACTTTGCCATTTTTGATGATAGCCATATCAAATGAGGTACTATTGTGTAGAACACATTCAGGACTACACACTGAACCAATTTTGAGGTTGATATCTCAAAAACTGACAAATGTATGGCTGTTTTAAGGTGAGAATCCCACAGTTTGGCCAATACAGTCTTATAGTGGGATACTATCCCATAAGTATGATTATGAGGTGTCAAACAGATGCAGAAGCTTATTTATACTTCAATAACTCATAGTTAAGTCAAATACAGCAGTCCATACAGGTTCTGTACAGTGTCTGACGCCTCAGAAGCACCAGAACACACCTGTAAACTCCCCTGGTGAAAGCTTTGACCCTGTATAGGGTAAAAATGACTACTTGTGGTTCTAAAACTACATTTCAACCCAATACTAGCCTGTATTGAGTGTATAGAGCCACATCCCAGCCCACAGTAGTGAGCATTTTCACTCTGTGGTCGTGTGCAGAGGTAAACCACCTCCCACTACCCCAGACGAAGATAAAAGAAGGCTTTTCCTCACCAGGAAGCTAATCCAGCATCCTGTTCTTAGTATTCTTACATGGTATAACTTCTTAAAAGAAGTGGTACCCTTAGAATTCAACAGGTATACCTTAAGCTTAAGTATTGTAGGGTTTTTTATTGTACACCAACAGGCAAAAACTGCACCCAGGGCTATCAGCAGCACTCACCATCACTAAATTTATTTAGTATAGTCCTTTTAACCATCTCTTATCTTAATTATCATCTTTATTTTCGTGTCACACTCAGAGTTATAGCTTTTATTTGTCATTGTACAGCTATATCATAGAGTCACCCTGACATTTTGGGGGACTGGCCAGGTTTTCTTACCTATTTTAGACAAAATTTTAGCTTTTTTTCACTATTTTTAGCTAATTTTCATGCCTTTTATAGCTATTATACTTGTTTTCTTGCTTGTTTTCATTTTTTCTCAACCATAAGAAGTCCTGAAGGGGATTAATTTCGTGGTTTTTCTCTATTCTGATTTTTATTACCCAAAAATATAAAAAAAAATAATAACAATAAAGAATAAAATAAAAAAAATCTGTATACATATTCTTTTTGAAAAATTATATTTTTTCATCATTTGTGGAGAGTTATAAATATATAATTTATATTTATAAAATACTCTTTTTTTCATAATAAAATAAAAATAATATTTTATTATTGTTTTTTTTATAATATATACGAAGTATATATTATTTGAATTTTTCTTGAAGAAAAACTCTGATAATCCATTTTTTCACCCAAATTGGCGTGAAAAATTGATTATTATCATTCTTATTGATAATACCAATAACAATACTTCATAGTAAAAGAAAAACCATATTTTATTATGGTTTTTTTCACAATATATACAAAGTATATATTATTTGAATTTTTCTTGAAGAAAAACTCTGATAATCCATTTTTTCACCCAAATTGGCGTGAAAAATTGATTATTATCATTCTTATTGATAATACCAATAACAATACTTCATAATAAAAGAAAAACCATATTTTATTATGGTTTTTTTCACAATATATACAAAGTATATATTATTTGAATTTTTCTTGAAGAAAAACTCTGATAATCCATTTTTTCACCCAAATTGGCGTGAAAAATTGATTGTTATCATTATTATTGATAATACAAATAATAATAATTCATAATAAAAAAAACCATATTTTATTATTGTTTTTTTTCATAATATATACAAAGTATATATTATTTGAATTTTTCTTGAAGAAAAACTCTGATAATTCATTTTTTTCATCCAAATTGGCGTGAAAAATTGATAATTCTCATTATTATTGATAATTTCAATCATAATACTTCATAATAAAATACAAACCATGTTTTATTATTGATCTTTTTGTCATAGTATATACAGAGTATATATTGTTTGAATTTTTCTTAAAGAAAAAATCTTATAATTCATTTTTTTTACCCTAATTGGAGTGAAAAATTGGTTATTATCATTATTATTGATAATTTCAATAATAAGACTTCATAATAAAATACAAACCATATTTTATTAATTTTTAATATATACAAAGTATATATTGGGAAAAGCTGATTTGATAATTCTTGGTATTTTCAATAATAATTTGTCCAAAGTGACTTATAGATTCCAACAAAACAGGGATTCAATCAACTAGCTGAAACTCTTACTTTACAAATCAGAAATGATACCACCTCATTCCAAAGACTTTGGATTTCCAAGGGATTATTCCTTACAAAAAGAAACAACCATCAGTTGGAACAGAGGCCTGCAAAAGAGAGAAGTTGAAGTTGTTCAGAGTCATAATACATGGCAAAATGAACATTCCTACACCTTCCAAGATGGCTTTCAACAGCAAACCTCCAGGAATGGAAGACATGGAATTCAAACCACATTCCCACTACAAAGCACTTGTAGAAAGTATTCAGAAGATTTCCCTCAAAGAGATATTTTTCAAAGAGCTTATCATAGACAAGAAATGGAACCAGAGATACCATACTCTGACAATTTCAGGCTCATGAGGACTGGTAACCCAAGCAGACTCCCAAGTGGCTTCACACCACTCAGGCACCAGCAGATAAGTGACCAAGAGTCACAATACTTTTGAATCCAAGATAGAATCCAGGAGAGGAAGAGGATCAGAGGGAAGGAACAAGACTTCCTTTAACCAGAGGCAGAAAGATTCAGATCCCATGATCCAGAAATTGTTGGACCTGTTGCAACAAGTACAAAGAAACAAGAAACAGTTGCAAATAATTATAAAGCAGATACCAGACCTATGATAAGGAATGATATCTCCACTCAGATGAAACACAATGTTTTTATACCTCAGAGTACCATAAGTAGTAATACTCTATTCAAGTTACAAGAGGCTTATACCTTACAAACCAAACCTATTCATACTGTTCAAGAGGACTATACTGAATTGTATAAAGCCTCAGAAGATACCAAAAGAAGACTAAATCAAGTCTTAGAGGAGCAAAAGCACTGCAAAAGGGATAGGGAATACCTGGATCAAGATATTGACAAATTTTTCAATTACTGCCAAAAAATAAAACCCCAAACACAAGGGCATGTTTCTGGAAACACTCCATACCATCAGGAAGACATCAAACCAGATTCCTTGTTGGAGAAGAAGCCAAGATCTCAATCACAATACCAGGACGGAGATAAGATGACTTATTCAGAGAAGGACGCATTAAAACAGCTTCCAGAGGCTTCAAGTTGGCCCACATTCTCTGGCATAGGAGAATATGATCATATGGAACTCATTAATTACATTGATGGACTATTCACTGATGTATCAAGTATACCAGATTACTGGATTACAGCCAGATTAAATACAGCTTTCAAAGGACATGCTAGTATTTGGTACACAGAAATGAAAGAAATCCATGGAAAGAGAAACTGGCCATGGTGGAGGAGCCAAATAATCCAAAAGTAAAGAAATGATTCATGGATATGGCAGAAAACCCTTTCATTTGGAAATGATATATACGCAGTGGACAAAGATCCATATGATTGGTGTCTGAGAAAGTCAAAAAGCTTAATAGCCATTGACCCTCACATAACAACAGAAATGAGAAATAACAAACTGTTGACCAAAGTACCAGGAGGCTTGGAGCATGAAGTTCAATGCAGATGATCCAAAGAATCCACCTTGGATGAAATATCAACTATTTTGCAAGAAGTAAGTATTAGAACATCTATTGGTAGATACAAAACCCATAGTACTGGTGATAACAGCAACAATCCAACCCTGGATGTCAAAGAAACTCATGATTCAGATTCTGAAATCACAGCAGGATTCCACAACTGTGAATCACCCAATCACTATGTAGAAAATTCTCCCAAAGACAGGGAAGAGATATTTGAAAGAGAGGAAGAAACAACAAAAGACCAAGAAGGTCATGAATCTGATTCTGATATTGTGGGGAATGGCTGTGTAGATAATTCATACAGTGAACCTAACCCCCATGAGAAATATTAGGTGGAATTTAAGAGCCATGGAACAGAGGAAATTGGTTCAGTCCACTCCAACAGGACGAAACCAATGACCAAACACCTGGATGGTTTGAAACATAAGCCACCAGACAGGGAGGCTATGACCAAAAGAAAGTTGATGGCTCAAGGTCCCATGAGCCATACTAATACCTCAAACAAGACAGGAAATTCTCAGCAATGATGAGCCTTTTTTTAGAGGGAGGGTATGTCAGCCTGTGACTCAAAACCAGAGCACAAAAATGACAGCCAAATACCATAAACCAATGGCATAGCCAAGATACCACCAAAACATGGAGATGAGAAAAATCAGCTCAAAAGGTGTCAAAGGAAAGAGGAAAATCATCTCTTCCCAAATATACAAGTACAATCACCATAGGACAAAGAATAACAAAGTTATTTCTGCTCAAAGTTTTTGCTGAGCATAAACCTTAATTTTCACCTCTCATCTGAAATCCATAAGGAAAGTCTTAATCCCATCAAATGAGTATTCAAAATGAAGCTCTAATTCAGGGCTATCCAATGGTACAAGCAAAACTGAGCTGGCACCATATTACTGATGTTATGGTCAAATTCAGACCAAATAAGCTTGAACAAAACATTCACCTCTCATCTAACTTCTACAGTTTTAGTGTGAAATACCCGGAGTGGGGTCTTTGTGGAAAGAGAACAATCAGAGCTATCTGATGGTGCCATCCATTTCCCCATATCTCATCCAGAACAAAGGCTATGTAGCAAACAAGCTCCATGCAGTTTTTGGACAAATCATAAATGTGTACAAGTTTTCTTGTACATGCCATAACTTTGCCATATTTAATGATAACCATACCAAATGAGGTGTCATTGTTTATATTACATTCAGCGATACACAATGAACCAATTTTTGAGCTAAATATCTTAAAAACTGACAACGCTATAGCAGTTTTAAGGTCAAAATCCCACAGTTTGGCCAATACCGCCATATAGTGGGATACTATTGCATAAGTATGATTATGAGGTGTCAAACCAACGCAGAAGCTTATTTACACTTCAATACCTCATAGTTAAGTCAAATACAGAGGTCCATATAAGTTCTGTACAGTTTCTGACGTGTCAGAAGCACCAGAACACACCTGTAAACTCCATTGGTGAAAACCTTCACCCCGTATAGGGTAAAAATGACTACTTGTGGTTCTAAAACCACTTTTCAACCCAATAATAGCCTGTATTGAGTGTATAGAACCACAAACCAGCCCACAGTAGTGAAAAGTTTAACTCTGTGGTTGTGTGCAGAGGCAAACAACCTCCCACTACCCCAGAACAAGATAAAAAGAGGCTTTTCCTCACCAGTAATCTAATCCAGAATCCTGTTCTTAGTATTCTTATGTGGTATAGCTTCTTAAAAGAAGTGGTACCCTTAGATTTCAACAGGTATACTTTAAACTGAAGTATTGTAGGGTTTGTTATTGTAAACCAACAGGCAAACACTGCACCCAGGGCTATCAGCAGCACTCACCATCACTAAATTTATTTAGTATAGCCCTTTTAACCACCTCTTATCTTAATTATCATCTTTATTTTCGTGTCACACTAAGAATTATAGCTTTTCTTTGTCACTATACAGCTACATCATAGAGTCACCCTGACAATATGTCAAGAACTGACAAAGGAATAGCTATTTTAAGGTCAAAATCCCACTTTTTGACCAATACAGCCTTACCATGGGATAATATCCCATAAACATGATTATGAGGTGTCAAACTGACATAGAAGCTTTCTTTCACTTCAATACCTCATAGTTCATTCAATACTGGGGTCCCATACAGGTTCTGTACAGCATTCTACGCGTCATACACGTCAGAATCAGGCTGTGTGGTCCCCAGATGAAAGCTTTCACCCTGTATTTATGAAAACTGCCCAGATGTGGTTTCAAAGCCCCATCTGAGCCCAATACAGGCTATACAGGCCTTTTGTAAACCACAAGCCTGTCCTAGAGAGTGAAAAATCTTCACTTCCTCTACATGGAAAGGTCTAGCCACCTGTTCACCCCATTTCAGGATAAAAAGGAGGCTTTTAACAGCCAGACAATCTTTCCTCATCCTTCTCTTGAATTCCTACATAGTAAACTGTCAAAAACAGTTTTAATCTTGGAAAGTAATCAGGTTATACTATAAATATTAGTATTGTAGCTTTTATTATAGTAATCCAACTGGTAAGACTGCACACAGGGCTTTCAGTAGAGCTCACAACCACTATCTCTTTATATTAAAGCCCTTTTATTTAATTATAACTCTTATTATCTTAAAACTTCCTTTATTTTAATCTTTATAACTGTGTCACAAACATAGTTAAAGTTGTAACTAGCCTATTGACCACTTTATCATAGTTTCATCCTGACAAAGTAGCTGGTTGGAAGACAGGAACATAAAAGGTCTGCCAGGCCTGTGAAAGTTCTGTGTGTATGACCTGTGGGGTGCCCGCCAATGTGCAGGCACAAAAAACATGCGGGGCCAGTCATTGTTTGCCCCAACCTCAGCCCTGGAGTGGATCCACTGATTGCATATGACCCAAATCATTAGTAATCCAATTATGCACCCCTTACATTAACTTGGATTACACCAGCATCTGGGTGGTAGTTAGCCTTTGGGTTGTATCCCAAAATGAGTGCCATAGAGCTCTTCTCCTCAAAATTTGATGGCCAATGAGTAAATTATCATATATCTCATTGTGAATGGGCTAACTATATGTTTGGCCCTTCTTGCCTTCATTGGAATTCTCTTTTCAAGAATCTTCAAGGGGGTCTTGTCCCCATTTTACTTGAAAAGGCCTCAAAATATGTTTTTGGGGCCCAATTGGGCCTACCATTGATTTTGGGTCATCACCCTTCTTATGGATTTAGGGCATTTTTAGACCATTTGGGGTCCTATGGTCTGTGGGGGCCATTGGAGACCCCCCGGATTGAAAATGACCGCTGAGCCTAAATTTGCGGGGGCTTCAGGGGCCCCAAGGCCTGGGCCCATTGGAACAGTCCAGAACCATGAAGATTCTGACCTCCCCAAAGTTGCAGGGGAGGTCCTGGGTGGTGACCTCAGTCCAAAAGAGATATGGAATCATCACCTTAAGGACTTTGAGGGGGGGTTAGGTGGAGCTCTCCAAAAAGGTGCATCAAAGGGATGCATTTGAGAAATTTGACTCGATGGCTTGGGGTGATTGCATGTTACATTCTTGTACAGCTCTTCCTCTTCCCTGCAGCATACATGTACAAAGGTGTACATACTACAATGTTGGCTGTACAAATTAGGATGGTGTAATACTACTTCTGCCTGCATGCATATTACCAATCGGGATCCACCTTCCTTATCCTGGCATACATATAGCTCATGTGCCACATGCTCAGCATTGTTATTCACCCAATTTGCACATGCAAGCTAAGAATATCATGGTCAAAGGCTGCGTGTGGAAGTTTTTGGTAGAGCCATGGTCAGGACACTTTTTGCAATAGTTTATTGGAAGGCTCAGTTTGGAGCACTTCACCAAAGCATGTGATATGCTGTGCCTGGCTGAAATGTCATCCAATGCTGTGCCAAATGCTCATATTGCATGCTTACAAAAATGACCTAGCAATTGCTCAGCATGGTTCACTTGATATTGCTATATCAATAGATCAATAACTGTGCAATTCAAATGTTCATCCAATGAGCATTTCAATTATGACCCCAAAGCAGACCTGAGCAATGGGTCGACCCAAGCTCATGCTGTATTCACTTATCATATAGCAGCCCCACCCTTTGTTCAAACACTATCACCCGGCCAAAAGGCCGGTATGCTTGCCATGGTCACCTGTGACCAAATGCGCCATGTGCTTTTCTGCATGGGGAATTTCTGGATTGCACCCACTGTGCACATTCAACAATGCCCTCACAAAAGCCCTCCCAGTAGATAGGATGGCTATTTAACGCAACAAAGGGGATTTGACTGAGTCTGACAGTTCAATCAATTGGAATACTCAGCCAGAACCCCTTTGTTCCTCTGCCTCACATGGGCATTTCCCTTCTCAGTCGCAGCCAATCCTGCGACTGAGCTTCAGTTTTCCTGACACAACTTGAAGCTTAGACTTTGGCAGGTGCTGATACTGCTACGATTGGCTCAGCTTCACCATGGTATAAAAGACAATCTTTGCCCAACACACCCTCCACTTTTTTTCTCACCCACTTTACTTTTTCCCAGTTCACCTGCTCTTCTCATTCCTGTGCTTCTTCAACTTTGTCTTCCTTCCTTTCCACTCTTTTCTATTGCACTCCACTAACCTCACTCCCATTCCTTTTTGCTGTCTGTTTTTCCGGCTTATACCGTCAGAACCCCCCATCTATCCACCTTGGGCATCTCCTTCATTTAAAATTTTTGTTGATATTATGTTCTGATATTACTCCTAATTCTTCTTCATGACTTTCTGCCAGACTTTTAAAACCTTCGGACTAGAGCGTCCATATTTCAATTCCATTTTAAATTTAGAATTCATTGTATGTCTTCATTTTTTTTCTTGATTGTTTACTTTCTATTCAGTAACTAACTTAAATTGTTTTGTTTTTAGATGTCATTCACTTTATGCACTAAGTGGGGTATCCACTGCATCTGCTCCTTGACAACGACCAATGCTTGTGATTCTTACCAACAAGCACACAAGAAATGCTTGTTTATTGTCTGACTCTTCCAGCCATGTGGCCAGAGGAGTTACCAACCAAGATGCCGTTGCAAGGAATCCTTTGTAGTCAAAATTGATGAAAGCATTCCTGAGCGGAAAGTACGCCAGGACCCCAAACAGGCAGACGGGAACAATTCCAGATGATTAGCCCAGTTCCCTCAAATATCAATTTGTCCACCCCCCCTCCTAGGCCACCATCCAATGGTCACTTCACTCCTCAACCAGAGCAAAGTGATTATCCGGCCAATGAAGGATGGCAATGGCAAGAGGACATTTGGGCTTGGGACAATTGTCACCATGTCTTGTCACCCATGGGATTCAAACACCAAAGTAAGTTTTATTTCTCCTACTTAACTCATTTCTCTTCACGCAATCATACTGATCTTTTTCCATTATGCATAGAACAAAACCAACCAAACTCCCCATGACAAGACTCTCCCATTCCTAGTTTGCCTTGCAAGCAAACTCCTTGGCGACCACCCCAGGCCCAAGTGGAACCCGATGGTTGGAGGACTTATTCCGCAGTAAGCAGCCAAAGTTTCATTTAATTTCAACTTTTGACTCAAGTGAACTGACTGTTCCTCCCTTTGTAGAACCCTCCCAAATGGATGAGCCACCTATTCCTGGCCCAAGCCAATCCTCTTAACCACCTGAGGACGTTCTGACTCGTGAACCTGAAGCTGAGGTGGCTCCAACACAATCCATGGAGGAACCTTTTGTTAAGTCCCAACATCACTTTTTTTACTCTTCCCAACTTTTCCTCACCTTTCCTTTGACAATCTCCAGCTTGTCCCACTCCACCCCACTCCATCATCATCATCAACAATACGCCCGTTGGATCCCCAGCTTCCCCTTGTGTTCCCCCTCCCTCCCAGTGCAAAGTTTCCCTCTCTCCCACAATGAGGCTCGCCAGGAATTCACTGACCTGCAACAAACACTAATTATTCCTCAAGCCATTGTCCACAAATCAATCAAACAAATATTGCTGGAGCATTGCTGATTGCTCCACATGATTCCCTTTGTGGATGTGAATCATCAAAATGAGATGCACCAACAATTCCGGGATGAACTAAACTCCCTCCTTGCCCAGGAACTGGAGGCTTATCCAAAGCAGCACATCACCGGGATAGTCTCAAAACACTTAGAAAAAAAAATAAAAAAAAATCACATTCTTTCCTCTTTTTATCTTTTGTAATAATTCTTTTAAATAAGTTATTAGTATTCAATGATTTTTATGTTCCATTTATATTACATTCTTTGTTGACGTGAAACTATATTTTCCTCAATGGTTAAAATATCTCATTGCATGAGAATAATTTTTGTAAGTGCCCCACCAAATTTTTGAGTTAGTATTTCTTTGTGTGAACCTCTTTTGAAGAAAATGCGCAAATAGTCACCATTACTTCCTCCTATATTTTCTACTTCCATGGTTCTAAACCGTATCAGATTGTAACTGTAAAAATGTGGGGGTTCCCCGCATGTGATAAATCCACCGCAGCTTGATGAGTCATGGCTTTTCCTATTGTCACACGCTATTAATCTTAGTCATGCAAGGAATTTTTAGAATTGTCGGGAGGCTGCCCAGGCATAAGGAATGGTCTGTAATGTTGGGAACCTGTACAAGCATAAGGATGTGCGTGTGAAGCGTCAGGAACTTGTACAAGCGTAAGGATGTGCATATGAAGCGTTGGGAACTTGTAAAAGCATAAGTATTTGTGTGTGAATTGTTGGAAGCCTGCTCTAGCATAAGAAATTGTTTGAATTGTTGAGAACCTGCACAAGCATAAGGATTTGGTGGGAAGTGTCAAGCACCTGCACCCACATATGGAAGTGTCCAAGCTGTCACAAGGCTGCCCTGGCATAGGCAATAATTTGAACTGTCAGGAGCCTGTGCAGGCATAAGGATTTTGTGTGTGAGCAGTTGGGAGCCTGGACAGGGGTAAGGAATTTTTGGCATTGTTGGAAAGCTGCCCTGGCGTAAGGAGTTACAGCGCAAGGTTTTTCCTGTAACATGTTGGGATCCTGGACAGGCGTAAGGAATTTCCTGTGACACATTGGGATCCTGGAAAAGACCAAGGAGCCAGGACAAGCATATGGTGGAATTCCACCATAAATGAGCCATTTCACCTCTTTTCCATGTGATCCACCATATAAACCCAATTCCAACCCATCAAAACCAGGTGTATACTGTAGTGCACATTATCATACCCTTATTCACCAATCACCCTCTAACTCCCAGATCCATCCACACTCCCTAATTCTTCTAAATGGGATGAGATTGTATTACCATCCCTGATTTGATAGCCAGCTCCCTTGCCAATCTCATAATAGCCGTGGCTTTTCCGCCACATTGTTTTTGCTAACCTCCTTGAGCATTGTGCGGACATGCCCACCAGTGTTGTGCTTTCATTGTCCTGTGCTGTATCAGTACAATGCACAAATGTACTACTGTCCCAGAATACCTGAATGAGCCCATGAAATTCAGATATATCAATCCAAAAATTATCACTTGAGAAAATCAATTTCCCCCCTGTACACCGCTTTGACGCATCTCTTTGAATTTTGCTGGTCTTCTTATCAGCTTGAAACCACCATCCCAAAGCATACAACAACACATCCTTATCAAGATGAGGTGAGGTTTTGAATCCGTTCATGGTGAAAGTGAGTGCAGAAGCAAACTCGAATGCACCCTGATTTGCGTAGATATTGGCTTCATAGTTAACTTGATCAAAGGACGGAACCCCCAATGATTTGTAGCATATTTGAATCTTTTGAAATGATTTATCCCCAACATATTGTACGTAAGGATTGACCTAGAATGCAGCCAACCAAGCTAAGATTTTCCCCTTGGTTCCACCATTGATCTTTTGCGTTTTCAATTTTCCTGAGACTTCCATAAAGACCAAATTGCTCATACTTAATGCTGCATTTGCACCACCCAATTGCAAACATAAATACCTCCAGTAATTCCCCATTTGTTGCAATTGGGTTGGCCAATTTTCTTTAAAAAAAAGGAATTGTGATAGTTCATCCCATTGATTGACATCTGCTTCACTCATTGTTGAAAAATGGTCTGAATTTGACAAGGGAAATGAGTAATCCGGTTGAAGAGAAAATTGCCAAGTGGCCAAAGTGAATGAGTTTGATCTTATTGACATCCACCAACCTCTGAATTTCACTTGGGGCATATTTGCTGATACTGGCATTGACATTTGTGCTGTCAGTCGAGTGGAGGAAAAAAACTTATTCTTTCAGTTGGTTTTGGCCTGATTTGTCTTTTGGGAGGTCCCACTATTCCCAAGTGGGTGAAGGATCACTTTGTGTTTAAGCATACAAGATATCAGATACTGCTTCCTCCCATTTGAACCTAAGGCCTTTTGAGTCCAGAATGGTACCCAAAGACCAATGAGCTTTATTTGGCACACATCTTTGACTTCCCTGTTGGAGCCCACATGGCATTGGCTTGATCTAAACTGACTAAAGCCAATGTTAATCCATGGGTCCCAATGAGGGTGCCACATTAATGCTGACCCATATATCTATCTATTCATATATGCTAAGAATAAGTGAGCCACTCACACTTTACTTCTTCACACCAATGCTTTCCCGTGAGTTCCCTTTTACGCTCTCTTCCTTTTTTTGTGAATGACATAGTTGCAGCGGAAAATGAAATGAAACCAAATGTTTACTGACTGTTGTGTGAGATATTAATTTCAACTAAATTTGATTTTGCTTGATGATTCTTTTCTAATTGCGGCTGAAAATGAAAGATTACATCTGACTTGCACAAATTGGCAATCTCAATTACCTGAACCTTAAAATTGTAGTGGATACTGAATTATTCAATTTGATATATTCTTATTCCCATTCCATGAGGTTCAAATCCAGCTGTGTGTAATATAGCAAGCACGCGCAAATGCAATATGCACTCCGCTGCAGATCCCTCAACTTCCTAGTGCTCTATGAAAGAACCAGTGGCTTTTGGCCTATTATGAGCTGGGGGGAAGTGATAAAACCCAATTCCTGTGATGTTCCTGCGTGTGCTAATCGCGGGCACAGCTTCCTGACTCAGTTTGCATCTTGTCGAAGTATTTTCAATGGTTTATGGAGGCATGCCTCTGTACAAAGGCAGTTATTACTGTTATTCATACTGTGGAATTTTGGCAGTAGTAGAATAGGTATTCACTATGAATAAATTCATAAATGGCTTTGCAAACTTAAATTAAAATCTATCTGGTACCAAGCTAATCTGAAACAGGTCAATCCTGGTTGTAAGCTTAGCTGACCTGGGTACAGTCAATGTTACCTCATCACTTGAACCAAGACCCAGCTTCTCCACCCAGGCATCACCAAAGTCTAATACGAAGCATTGGGAAAATTCAAATCTAAGAGGTACAGTGGGGTTAAAAGACTCTGATGAGAAGAAACTCTTATTCAGTAAATTACATATATACTTATTAGTAAGTAGCCACACTGGCTCTACTAGATTTTTACCCTCTGAAAGTCTTTTGGAAATGTCAATGAGTGATAAAGCCCCTTTCACTGAGCTTGTTCTCCGGTCATCTGAGCATACCATCAAACCACAAACCCCCGCCGCACAGAAAGCCACTAATATACCATAGAAAATTCAATATATTCCGAGATTCTTGTGACACATCATAAGATATTTGTTGGCCTCATTTTCTTTGTGCTTGTGATCTTTCCTTTGATGCCATTGAATTTGACCTTGCTATGTGCACATACCATGTTGTATGCAATCATCAAATGGATACCTGTATCCATTTGATCCTCCAGGTTCTTGTGTGGCTTTGTCAATATCTCATTGTCAGCCCGGCCACCTTCAATGCTAAGTTGTGTTGCACATTGCTTTGATTTAGTCAAGCAGGAGGCAAAGTATTCAACTGCACCCCATTTGGGTCCAAGAGGATTGGTCAAATTTGATGTTGGTGCAACATATGGTTTGGGTGCAACCATATTTTATTAGAGTAAACTAATGGATTCAAACATAACAGTTGCCCAAAAATGTTGAATTGGATTGGAGGAGTAAAGAAGGCTCTGAACCATTTTGAAGAAGGAGTGTTCAGATTTTGGGAGATTATCTGGAGGTTTAGCTGATTCCTTCATCAATTTGAGAATCCAAATGTAGTTATTAAAAAACACTTCTGTTTCTGTTGGCTTAACAAAATCTAACCCTGTATATTTCAATTTATATCACAGGTCAACAGGCAATAATCATGCAGCATGCACAAAGATAAAAATCACCTTCAATCTCAAGCTCCTCAAGCCACGCTGACATTTTAAGCTCTTGGTTATTGATCACCTTAATACCAATGGGCAGGAATGTATCAGCATCATTTTTTGGTAAATTGTCCCATCAATTTTTGTAAATACTATTGATATTATCAAGCCCCCTTTTCCATGATTGTTGAGTAATATTGGAATGAGAATTAAAAGTTTATCCAAACTCTTCAATGTGGGATAAAAATATTCCTTGAAAATTAGTGGAGGATAAAACTTCAGGCTCAGGGTCAGGCATTATATCAGTCATATCTTGCCCCATTGTATCATGTTTAATTGTCTCCCTTCCTTGAAAAGCTTGAATATTTTGAGGAGAGACAGGAGGGGTTTCATCATGGATTGTTTTATTGAGTATGGGGGGCTTTCAGTATGCAGAGGTTCATTATCAATATGGTCCACTTGAACATTGATCATGTTATCACCTTAATCCCAGGCATCTTTTGTGGCTTCAAAGGTACTGCGCTTTTTGTTGGTTTTTTGGTGGCATTTATATTTTGTCTTTTCCCTAATCCTTTGGCTGGAACTCCAATTACCACTTGAGATCCTTCAGGTAGAGATTCTCCCCCCTCCACGCCTGCCCATATGTTTTAAGCAGAAATTATAATTTTTTTGTATTGAATTAGTAATGGACTTACAGTTCAAATCCATTTTGAGGAGGCTCATTGCTTCAGCAATCTCTTGACGCACATAATCAGGAATTTTACTACCATTTTGAATTTTTTTGAGCCTTGGGATTGTTTGAGCAATGTTTGAAACAAATTGTTCCTTGGATATAATTTCAACCTCCCCACTGAAAATTACGTCATCTTCTGTCAGTGCACAAGGTTCAACAGTCTTTTCCTTCTCATAGCTTTTAGAATTTGGTGTCTGAGAGCTTGGAGGCTGAGCTTAAATAAAGGCTATGACAAAAATATCAGGTTTGGAGAGATTAAAAATATTCAAGATAAATCTATGTTTACATTCTGGAAGAACTGGTGGATCTGGATTACTTTCATGTGCCAGGCTCTCTACTTAAATGCCTAACTCATTACTACTGACCATATCAGATTTTCACTTCGACTCTCTGGGGCTGAAGCTGTTTGTTCATGGAATTCAGTTGAATTTCCCAGGGTTTGGGGCATAGCGGCGGTAATTTATTAAGTAAATAGATGGTGACAAGTTGATTGATAACTTGATTGAAAGTTGTAGAATAAAAAAATCTAAATTTAAGAAAGGCAGGAGTTCTGAAAGTGGTGGAATTAGAGTAAGGTCAAGATCACTTATTCTTTTTTAGGTAATATCAATATTGGAGAATCTGAAAAGTTTGAAAAAAGTTAAATATCAATTTAAATCAGTTCAAGAGTTGGTGAATTTTCTAGAAAAAAGGCTATTCAGAACCATAAGGTGACAAAAAGAAAACTTCCAATCAACAGCCTTGGAGCCTTCCATCAATATATATTGAGCTTGTCATGGACTTTCAAAATATAATTTGTCAGAAATTCAAGGAGGTGATGTGTTGCAAATTATTTAATCTCATTCAAATGAAATCACTTCCCTGTGAGAAATTAAATAAAGTTGACTAGTGAGAAACCTACTAAAGTCAACTTTTGAACTATTCAATTCTCATGAGGTAAGGACTAAGCAAAGTGTTCCATTTGAATGATATAAAATAAAATTGTTTTGTTTGGGAAACAGAAGATAAAATTTGGGTATTAGATAGTTCACTTATTAGGTTTAAGTTTGGGAGCCTCATGATTTAAACCCTAACCACAATATTGTGAATATACCTACAAATTTACCCCCAGAACCTGTTGGAAGAAATGGCCGCTCAGCATATCTCCCTGATTGCGTTCACCATGTACACCAACAAGCCACCATACCCTATGAATCTTGTACCTGAGCGTAAGGATGTTAATTGGCGGAGAGAGGTTGAGGGTGGCGTCAGAGGCATATATTGAGGGCGCCACGGGAGAGTAAGAATTATAAGCGGCAGAGAAGATAAGGCGGGGGTGCCGAAGCATAAGGGGTGGCATTGTAGACTCATATTGAGGGGGCTGCAGGAGTGTAAGGATCATAAGCAGCCTTGTGGATTAGGCCAGTGTGAGGGGGGCGTCAGAGGCATGTCAGGAGGGCACTGCGAGTGTAAGGATGGTAAGCAACGTTGGAGGCATGTCGGGCGGGAACTATACAAGCGTAAGGATGGTAAGTGGTGTCGGAGGCATATTGGGAAGGCACTCCACAAGCATAAGGATGCTAAGTGGTGGGGAGGCATGTCAGGATGATAAGTGGCGCATAGGATTAGGCGGATGTGAGGAGGCACAAGGGGGGGTGCGGGCGGTGTCAGAGGCATAACTTGAGGGCCCTGCAGGAGCGTAAGGATTGTAAGCCAAGGAGAAGATGAGGCGGGGGTGCGGAAGCATAAGGAGTGGTGAGGGTGGAGAAGGGGGGGCGGGGTCGGAGTCTCATCTAGAGGGGGGTGCGGGCGCATAAACATGCTAAGCATTGGTGAGGATTAGGCAGGGATGCGGAAGCCAATTCAAGTGTGAGAGTAGGCATGGTAAAGGGGTGAGATGACCAGGCAGTGGGGAGGACGTTTTCTCATGCACAAATATGAGGATTCCAAACTGCTGGGTAGCACCATGAGGTGTAACTACCCTAAAATTGCAAATAGTGATGAAATGGGTTTGGGCTTTGAGTGACATTCTCATGTGACACATGTGACAATTGACGTTGTCTTGACACAGACGTAACATGAACCACTAAATCCAGTGAGGAGAAAGTGACACTAATGTGACTAAAGCAAGATTTTATACTGACAGCGGTGCAACGTGAAGTCAATTGCCAATTATTGACACAAGATTTGCCCTGGTGATTAGATCTTTTCTGAAGGCATAAAAAGAGTATACAGATCATTGTTTTTGCCAATAACCAATCATAATTCAAATAAATTAGACACTTTAAACAAGTAATATTTTATTAATTATAAAATATCATTGTGAAATTAATTTCATACATATTTTATTCCTTATTAATCTTAACTTAAAGAATTGAAATTATAGAAATCAGATGATTGTTGTAATCACCAATAATATCTTTTCTCATATAGAATTATTGTCTTAAATATCTTTTAAATCCACAAATTCCTCTTAAAAACTCTCAATTTTATCAAAAAAAGCTGTTTTTATCTTTTGAAATATCAATTTTTGGTGTTTTTTTGCTTTTAATTATTATTTAATATAATAAATGTTGTTTTTTGACTTATTTTATTAAGTAAATATGATAAACAGGTTTTCTCTAAATTTCTATATTCCTTTTTATCTATTATTAACTTTTTTATATAGAATTTTTCTATAAGAATTATCTCTGAACAGTGTGTGATAATTTGTTTTGAAAATGATATATATATATTACTTATAAGTGGATAAATATTATTATTTTCCATGTGTAATTGTCTTATTAAGGGCTTTACACTTCTGATTGTTATAATTTTCAGTGACTATAACAACAGTGGAATAATTATAATTCATTATAATTATCAAGTCTTTTTATTACTATTAAATTATTCAATAACTATCAAGTTCTTTTTCTTATATATGATTATTTTTAACATTTGTATTAAATTTTTGGTTATAATAGTATATTAGATTATATTTTCTACCAAGAAAAGTCACAGTACTCTTAATATTTTCTAGCATTATCAAGAGCTTAATAGAAAAACTTTCCAAAAGTCATGAGTAAAGCAATCTGAATCCTGGAACTCTAAACCCTAGGCACAGAATATCTTTATCATGTCTTCAAAATTTTGAATCATTCTCTCTGCTAGCCCATAGTTTTGAGGGTGGTATGGTATGGAAAGTAATATCTTGGTTCCAAACAATCTGAAAAGATTGGTTTAAAGTGCAGATATGAGCTTGGTCTCTCTGTTGCTTATGATATTTTCAAGTAATCCTGCATGAGAAATCACTCTATTTTATAGGAGGAGATCTGTATCCAAAGCAGTGTCATCTTTATGAAATGGTAAGAATACGGTAGTCTTGCTATATGTGTCTACAATTACTAATCAAGCCTTATAGCTCTTGTCACCACTTGGAGGTAGTGCTGTGACCTCAACCATGTGAACAACTTCCCAAAGTCCAAATTGCTTTCCTGTGCTCTTGTTTCATTTTTGAAATCTGACACAAGCATGCAAATGTTCAATGGTTTTGTTGCTCCAAGATGCCAACCATGCACAGTTCTTGACTTTTTCAATTTTCCTTTCCTATGATGGGTTTGAAGAAGAGAGGCTCTGATGAAATTTATGGAGAATGGTATTGATAACTAATCTACTGCATAATATCATCACTCAAAACCTTTTAGTTCTGTGATATATTATGCCATAAAACAAGTGAGATATTTTTTCAGAATAGGAATTTTCCATATTTCATCCCATTAATTAACCAAAGCTGTGTCAGGTTGAGTCTATGTAGAAGCAGTAATTTAGGCTAGTTACAACTTTAACTTTGACTATGACACGGAAATAAAGTGATAAAATAAAGGTATTTATTTATAATAAGGGTTTATAGATGAAATAAAAGGGCTTTACTTTGTTGCAATAGTGGTGGTGAGCGCTGTTGAAAGCCCTGGGTGCAGCTTTACCTGTTGGATTACAATAATAAAGACTACAATACTTCTAAATTAAGAGTATACCAGATTCTTTTCCAAGAGTATAACTGTTTTTGACAGTTGTACTACGTAGGAATTCAAGAGCAGGATGATGAAAGAAATTCTGGCTGTGAAAAGCCTCCTTTTTATCCTGAAATGGGGTGGAAAGGGTGTTAGACCTTTCCACGTAGAGCAAGTGAAGATTCCTTCACTCTCTGAGACAGGCTTGTTGTGAGCCTTTGAGATATGACCACATACCCAATAAGGTCACAAGAAAGACTCAGAATAATTATACCTTTAAGATAATTATAATAAAATTACTTAGAATAATTATACATTAAAAATAATTACTTAAATATACAAAAAATACCATAAATTGGTACAAAAATTGGTTTAACTTAAAAACCAATGAGTCAACATGTGAAATAAATTATACCATTGGATTCCTCATGGAAAAATACACATATACCATTTTTATGGCATATCTGTAAAGTCAATATTTAATGAATTAGAAGGTATAATACCTTATAAAAACCAGAAAACCTTCTTTATCTCAGGAACTAATGAAACAACATGTGAAATAAATTGTACCAGTGGATTCCCCACGAAACTCCACACATAAAACAATTAATAAGCTAATTTCCAAAGTCAATACTTAAGGAATTAACCTGAATATATGCACTTTTTTGGTCAACGCATATATTCAAGGATCATAGCTAATATCTCCTAAACTATACATGATAGAATAATGAACCAGGAATAAAGTTACCACGTAACTACTGTAAGAACACAGATATGAACTTTATTTTACAAATTATAAACAAGGTTAAAACCTATGATGAAATATTGATAAAAATCAACAGAGCTGTTGACCACTTTGTTGTGAAAGTAGTCCAAACTTAAAAAAAAAAAAACAGTTGGATTCTACTAGTTCATTCGTGAAGAATGATGTAATTTTTATTATTAAATTCAGGGTATAACCCCCTGAAATCAAGGTTTGAAGTTTAAAATATTGAATTTCGACAGAAAAGATGAGTTACAAGAAAAATCATCAAAATTAGAGTTTTGATGATGTAATGAAAGGCTCTTGGCAGCATAATGAGGTTATGTCAGGCTATCAAAATTCACTCTCTGAATTGCTGTAGCGTGTAAAACTTCAAAGTTATTAAAGATCAAAGTTTGAACTTAAATTGAGCAGTTATGATCACCTACTGTAACCTTAAATTAAGTTTAACAGTCATATGAGTGATAAAATTGGTGAATACTATTAGTTTATGATTAAAACTAACAAAATCCACGAAATTTGGGGTTCTGCCAAGCCTCTGATGTCATCAAACTTAGAGCTATAGTGATAACTCTAAATAATGGTGTAATAATGATGTAATATGATTTGATCATGATGTAATCATCCTCAAACCTTAAAATATTGATCAAATCCGGTGGATATGATCAGTGCATGTCTACTAGAAGCCTGTTGGACTCTAGCAGGGAGGTATTTACTATAAATAGAGCTCTTTTCCCTCTGTTTTCCCCTAAGACGCATCAAAAACATTAAATCAATTAAATCAAAGGTAATTTCTTTATTCTTTATATATAAAACTATTATATTATCAAAGACCAAAGACCACCTTGTTATAATCATATATTTTGACGTGATTAAATCATTTATTTAATTGTTTTTTTAAAAATCTCTCTAAAAACTCATTTCCACGTAAAAATCAAGAATATTAGTAATTTTTCTTTATTTTTATTGTAAATACAATTTGAAAAGGTTGTATTTATATTTTTTGGCGTACAATATCTCAAAATTATTATATTAAGTATTAAAAGTAGGTTATTTTCTCTTATTATAATAATTTTCTTTTTATTATTATTTTAATAATTCTTTAATTAATATAAATAGTATTTATATTAATTTATAACTTTAATATTGGCAATATTATTGTTATTGATTGTTTTTTATTAATAAAAAACAATTTTTTACGCCTTTATTATTTGTTTGTAACAATAATAAAGTGCTATTAAATATATTAATTATTTTATATTAATATATTTATTATTATTATTATATTTTATTTCATTATATAAATTATATTATTATATTTATTTAATAATATAATCATTTTACGCCATAATTATAATAATTATTTTTATCTTATTTATTACATTTATAAGGACATTCATAGTACAATAAGTAAAATATTAGTAATTTTTACTTATTGTTTCATAGTCAAACCTTACATTTGGGGGCCTGGCCGTGATATTTACTTGAAATACCTTTTAAAAAGATTCTAATTGGGCTTATCCAATAATAAATTATATTTATAATCATAAAACTATATAATAATTTTATAATTTATTGATTTTAAAAGCTATTGAGGCATTTGGAAAGCAATTGTACTGTCTTACACGTTGTTTTTCACATCCTTAGACTTGCAAGAACTTTCTTTGAGTGACTCTAGTGATTAAAAAAGATATTTTATAAATTAAAAATAATTTATTATAATTTAATTTTATAAAGAATCATATTCATTTTTTTATTCTATTCTTTAAAAATAAAAATATAAAAAATATTAAAAACCAATAAAAAAAGTTATTTTTATTCATTTTGATTCATTTCTTTATTCATTTCAGTTTTTTAAAGATATAAAAGCAATTTCTACGTGGAAAATTGCCATATCTTGCCAAAAAAATAACACTTCTTATAAAAAGACTTATATTTATTTGTCTTTTTCAGTGTTTGAAGATAACCCAACAGAAGACAACCAAACTACTGTTGAGAGATTGGTGGAAGAATCTTGTCAAAGTTCTCCAACACCAGTTATCACTAAGAGAAAGAAAGCTAAGAAATTAGACTTTCCAGGACCCACCATTCAAGACTCTGAAGGTGAGCACCTCTTTTTATAATTGCCATAAAAAGAATCTTTATTCTGAAATACTTTTATTTTTCTTATTCCTTAAACTATGACTACCAGAAGAGGTTCCCAATACTCCATCAAATCAGATGGAGCTAGACTCAGAGGTAGAACTGATCCCTCAAAAGGGAAAAGAAAGGGAAATATCCCCAGTGGAACAGAATCCACACAAGGAAGTGCCTTATCCCAAAGGCAAGTCCCAGAAATGCCCATGATATCTGAACCTGAATTGGAACTAAGTATGAGTAACTCAAATAGGTACAAATCACATTCAGAGGGCTCAAATAGACATCTACATGAGCCAGTACAAGCAGTATTACACAGTGTACAAGGACAAAGATTGGGAAATGCTGCCCCAAATACACCAAGGAGTAATGAACTCCTGGCACATCCTGAAAAAATTCCTCAAAGAGGAGGAGATAGTGAAATACTCCAATGGATGGAATCCACTGTCATCCAAACCTCAAATCAAAAAGATCAAGGATTACCACGCCAAAAAGAGGGAGGCAACCAAGGAAGAAGCCCCAGTAGCTTCTACCAGCAAGCCCCAAGCCAACCCACTTCCCCAAGAAGGGAAGAAGAACAAGAAAAAGAATTGGAGGAAACCATATTCCCCAAGCTACAGGATTCCCAAAATCCAAAAAGATGCCATGGACAATGTCTTCAATATGGCCAGAACTTTGATGGAATTCAAAGACAAAGAGGAACAAAGAATGAGACAACCCCATTTCCCAAAGAAATAACCTTGTCTCCTGATGTTGTAAATACTTTAACAGAGATTAAAAATAGTATTTTACCTCTAAAAGAAATTAAAAATAGTTTATTATCATTACAAGAAATAAATAATAATTTATCTTCTTTAACAAAAATTGTTGTACAAAACAAGAAAGAGATTGACAACATAAAATTTATGATTGAAAATAATAAACCGAAAGTATTAATTGACAATACTCAGAAATTAATACAAGGACAACAAGAACTGTACAAATACATAAGTGATATCAAAGAGAAAACTTTGACAATCAATTATGATGTGAGTATTGACAATCTTACACAAAAATTAAACAAATCAAGTCTTTCTGTAGAAAAATTTGGAGAGAAGACTTCATCACACCAAAAATTACTTTTGGACCATGTGGAAAAAAGTGATGAAGCAAGAAGGCATCTAAAAGATGATATTCAAAGTGCAAGAAGGCTTATTACTGAAAAAATGGATAAAATGAATGAGGCTAATTTAAATATGCCAAAGTTATCAACTCCATTTTCCCATATAAGAAGCCCTGTTAAAACAAAAGAGGAAGTGACAAATCCTTTCATAACAGACTTGAGTCACCAAGAAAATAACCAAGTCTTAATAAAGGAAGCACCCCAGCTGAAAGAATGGCCAATATTCACAGGAGAAGGTGAATATGACCACATGTCATTTATTAAAACAATTGACATGTTAGAAGAAGACTATGCAATACCAGATGAATTAATCACTGCAAGATTACAATCATTGTTTGAAAAATCTGCAAAAAGATGGTATTATGGCATAAGACAAACAAATGGCAAAAATACCTGGTCTTGGGGGAAACAAGAAATAATCACCAAGTGGGCAAATGATGCCTGGAGGTACAAAATAGAAAATGCATTTGAAAATTCTTTCTTTGACCCAGAAAAAGATAAACCTTTAACCTGGTTCTTAAAACAAGTTGAAAGACTTAATGCATTGTACCCAGAAATGTCACAAAAAATGGTGCATATAAAAATACTCAAGAAATGTAAAGGAGAGCTAGAACATGCCCTAAGAAGCAGGTGTATAGAACCATGCTCCACAGAAGAGTACATTAATGCACTGGAAGACATAGTGACAAGAACAAAAATTGGCAGGACTTGGAAGAAATTGGAGATTAAAGGCCCAAATAAACCATTTATCAAAAAAGATAAATCAAACGAATCCTTTAAGCCCAGTACATCCAATAATAATGAGCAAAGAAAATGACATAAATGTGGAGGTATTGGACACTTAGCCAATAATTGCCTTAAAAAAGCAAAGATTAATGAAATTGTGGAAACAGAAAGCCACAATGACAAAGAAGAGGAATCTGACTCTGAAAAAGAGACAGAAGAGTCAGAAAGCTCTGAAAGTGATGGAATCAATATAAGTAATGCACAAATTAATAATATTGATATAATTTACGAAGTACTGGATGTTAATTCAAACTTACCACAAGTTGGAACATCTGACACAAACCTAACAAACATACAAGATTCCAAAATGTATAGAACCAAACCTGCAAGAGGAATGGGTTATACAGCTGGAAAATCAAGTATAAGTATTGTTATGGTTGATAACCAAGAAGGAAAAGTTAACTTGGATACAGGAGCATATTGCACTTGTGTTGGCAAAAGCTATTTAAAAACCATTGTCGCAAACTGGCAAGAAAGACTTATGCCAATACAAGGTGTCAAATTTAGTAGTGCAAGTGAGAGCATGAAGCCCCTTGGAATAATTGATTTAACACTAATTTTTCCTCATCCCTCACAATGTGTCAGAATTAAAGTAGAGTTTTTAGTAATGGACAACTGTACTAGTAATCATTTCATACTTGGGAATGACTACTTATCAATCTATGGTATAGATATCTCCAACCAAAAAGATAGATATTTTACCATAGGAGATAACAAAAGACAAAAGTTTGGCTTCTTAAATAACAAAAAACAAATCACAGTTATTAAGAAGGAAGAAAAAATTCCAGAAAAGGAACTTTTTATATCTGAACAACTTAAAGAGGCAGAATTCAATCAAGAATTAACAGAAAAAATGAAAGAAAAATTGATTGACCTCTTATTTAAGTATAAAAATGCCTTTGCAACTGACAAAGAGACACTAGGTGCCATAATTGGACATGAAGTGGATATAATTCTTAATGTAGAAAAGTCTTACCCACCTTTATTAAGAAGACCTGCTTATCCAGCCAGTCCAAGGGCTAGAGAAGCCTTAGAGGTGCACATTAAAGAATTAATCGACCTTGGAGTATCAAGAAAGGTTGGACATAATGAACAAGTAGAAGTTACTACACCTGTCATTATAACTTGGCATAATTGAAAATCAAGGATGGTAGGAGACTTCAGAGCCCTGAACACCTATACCATTCCAGACAGATATCCAATACCTAGAATCCATGAGACATTGACCCAATTGTCACAAGCTAACTTCATCACAGCTATGGATGCTCTTAAAGGTTTTTCATCAAAATGTCTTAACAGACAAAGCCAAGAAACTACTAAGAATAATAGTCCATTGTGGAATTTTTGAATACTTAAGAATGTTATTTGGGATAAAAAATGCACCTTCCCATTATCAAAGAATGATGAATACCATATTCCCTGAAGAATTATCAGAAGGATGGTTAATTATCTATATTGATGATATCATAGTTTGCTCAGAAACTTGGGAAAATCACCTTACAAGACTAGAAAGGGTACTACAAAAAATAGTCCAAGTGAATATGAAAATTTCCTTGAAAAAATGTCATTTTGCATATAGTGAATTAAAAGCATTAGGTCATGTTGTATCTGGCCTTAGTCTAGGCATAGACAAAAATAAAGTGGCAGCAGTACTACTTAAACCAATGCCTCAAACCAAAAAAGAAATGCAATCATTTCTAGGATTTTCTGGTTACTATAGACAGCATATAAAGGACTTTGCAAAGATTGCTAAATCCTTGTATAAATTATGTGACCAACAAACAGTTTATGAAATGACTGAAGAAAGGGTCAAGGCATATGAAGAATTGAAAAATTCACTAACAAATGCCCCATTTCTTCTAATGCCAGATTGGAAACTACCCTTCAAACTGTACATTGATTCTTGTGGAGAAGGACTAGGTGCTGCACTTCACCAAACACAAATTATCAATGATAAACCAGTGGAAGGACCAATTTGTTTCATTTCAAGGCAAATAAAGCCAACAGAAGCAAGGTATGGAGCAAGCCAAATGAAATGCTTATGCCTAGTGTGGGCTTTAGAAAAACTGCATTATTATTTGGATGGCACAGTATTTGATGTAATCACAGACTGTAATGCTGTGAAATCACTATTAAATATGAAGACTCCAAATAGACATATGCTGAGATGGCAAACTACTATCCAAGAATATAGAGGAAATATGACTATTGTTCATAAATCTGGAAATATTCATAAAAATGCAGATGGTCTTAGCAGTTGGGCTCTAGCAAATACCCCTGACAATCCAGCATGGGTACCACCGGAAGAGCACCATATAGAAGGAATATGTGTTACAGAAATTGGCACAGAATTCTTCAACCAAGTTAAAGAAAGCTATAAGATAGACAAGAATTGCTATATCTTAAGCCAACTTCTGATGAAAGACTGCAAAGATCCATCACTTTCATCAAAATTAGATGAAACATGGAAAAAGGCATATGATGAAGGAAGATTCCACCTCCTTGATGGAATCCTTTACCATAGAACAAAACATACATGTGTTATGGCCTTAACAGATAGAGCCCTGATAAACACTATTTTACATGAGTGTCATGATAGTGTTTCAGCTGGACATCTTTCAGAAGACAGAACACTAGAAATAGTGAAAACCTGCTCTTGGTGGCCAAATTGGAAGAAAGATGTTGCAGAATACTGCCAAACCTGTGACAGATGTCAAAATTCCAACAGAGCCACAGGAAAGAAATTTGGAATGATGATCCAAATACAAGAATCAAAATCCCCTTGGGAAATAGTTCATATGGATTGGGTAACAGCACTACCTCCAGGAGGAGACAGGAGCTATAGTGCATGTCTAGTGTTAGTTGACAGGTACAGTAAAACTCCCATGTTCTTACCATGTCATAAAGATTACACAGCTATGGATACAGCCATAATGATATGGAATAAAGTCATTAGCCACACAGGCTTATTCCAAAATATTATAAGTGACAGAGACCCAAAGTTCACTTCAGCATTATGGACAAATCTCCATAACTTGTTTGGGACAAAGTTATCATTCTCAACACCTTATCATCCTCAAACTGATGGTTTAGCAGAGAGAATGATACAGACCTTAGAGGACATGATCAGAAGATTCTGTGCTTATGGGCTAGAATTCAAAGATTCTGATGGTTTTACCCATGATTGGTGTACACTGATACCAGCACTTGAACTGGCATATAAAACATCAATTCATTCTTCTACTGGCAAAACACCAGCAACGCTAGAAAAAGGTTGGAATCCAAGACTTCCTTATGATACCCTCAAAAAGGACTTAGTGGATATACATCCAACAGCAAGCAGTTTTAAGATAATGCTTGAAAGGCAAGACACCATGCAAACAGATGTATGCAAGATTCTTTCAAATATGCAAAAGAAAGATGGGATAAAAGTCATAAGCCACCTGATTTCAAAATAGGAGACTTGGTCCTAGTATCAACCCTTAATTTTGATAACATAAAAGGCCCAAAGAAACTAAAAGATTCCTTTGCAGGACCATTTATGATAAAAGCACTTCATGGACCCAATGCTGTGCAATTAGAACTCACAGGTGAACTAATGAACAAACACCCAACTTTCCTGGTAAGTTTGATAAAACCTTACAGTTCAAGTGACAAGGAGTTATTTCCACTAAGAAAGAAACCCCCACTTGAAATTCCCCCCTTGGAAGAAGGAGAGGAAAAGAAAATAGTAAAAGTCCTTAAAGAAAGAAGGACAAGAAACAAAAAAGAAAGGGAATACCTTGTAAGATATAGAAATTCAACTCAAGAAGATGAATGACTACTTGAGAATGATATAACAAATGCTTATAAGCTACTTATAAGGTTCAGACATGAAAGAACACCTAAAGAATAGAAAAATCAAGCATTGTTGAGCTTCAAGACTAACAAAGTCTAGTGAAGGGGTAGGAAAGTGGATGATACCCTGATTAACTATATCAGATTGTGGTACAATCTTTTTTGGTGGTAGTTAATGTGAGCTATTGAGATATGACCCCATATCCAAAAAGGTCACAACAAAATTTCTGTAATAATTATACTTATGATAATTATCTCAAAACTTAGTAAAATACCATAAGTAAGTACAAAATATGAATTAACTAACAATATAATGAGGAAACATGTGAATTAAATTACACCATTAGATTTCTCATGGTAAAATACACATATGCCATTTTTATGGCATATCTGAAAAGTCAATGATTACTGAAGTATAAGTAATAATATCTTAAAAAGAAACAAAACCCCCTTTATCTCAGAACCCAATTAAGCAACATGTCAAATGAATTGTACCATTGGATTCTTCATAAAGCTCTACACATAAAACAATTTTAAAGCTAATCTCTAAGGTTAATACTTGATGAATCAAGCTGAATATATGCACTTTTTTGGTCAATGCATATATTCATAGTTTTTGGCTAATCTCCTTTGAAATATACAGTATAGAGAGATAGACCAGAAATAAAGTCATCACTTAATTACATTAAAAATACAGATATGAACTTTATTTCACAATTCATAAACAAGGTTAAAACTTGTAATGGATTATTGAACAAAATCAAGAGCTGTTGACCACTTTGTTGTGAAAGTGGTCCAAACTTAAAAACAAGTAGACAGTCAGATTTTACTAGTTCTTACGTGAAGAATGATGTAATTGTTACTATAATATTCAAGGTATAACCTCTTGAAATCATAGTTTGAAGTTTAAAATATTGAATTTCATCAGAAACAATGAGCTACAAGAAAAATCATGAAAAATAGAGTTTTGATGATGTAATGAAATGGTGTTAGATTTTTGATAAGGACATTCCTAACTATCAGAATCCACTCTCAGAACAGCTGTAGCCTTTATGACTCAAATGTTATTCATGATCAAAGCTTAAGCTTAAATTTGATCATTTATGAACACTCACTGTAATCTTATTTTGGGTTAAACAGTCATATAAGTGATAAAATTGATGAATACTATTATATTATAATTAATAATAAGAAAAGGTACGAGGTTTAAGCTTCTGCCAAGCTTATGATGTCATCAAACTTAGATCTATAGTGATAACTCTAAATAATAGAGTAATAATGAGATAAGATGGTTTGATTATGATGTAATCATCACTAAACCTTAAAATATTGATCATTTCTAGTAGAAAGCATCATTACACGTCTACTAGAAGCCCTTTCGACTCTAGAAGGGAGGTATTTACTATAAATAGAGCTCTTTTTACTCTATTTTCCCCTCAGAGGCTTCAAAAACGCTAAATAATTAAATCAAAAAGGTAAATTATTTATTCTTTATATATAGAAATTTTATATTACTCAAAACCAAAGATCATCTTTATTATGATCATCAATTTTGATGTGATTACTTCAATCATTTAAATTGTTTTGTTAAATTTCTCTTAAAAATCTCAAATACACTTAAAATCAAGATAATTTGTAACTTCTCTTAATTTTTATTATAAATACAATTTAAATAAGTTGTATTTATATTATGTTGTCATAAAGTCTTTCAAGATTGTTATATTGAGTTTTAAAAGTAGATTATTTTCTCTTTTATAATAATTTCTCTTTATTAAGAATTCTTATATTAATATAAATAGTATTTATATTGATAAATAACTTTAATATTGGTAATATTATTGTAATTAATCTTTTTTTCTTCATAAAAAACAATTTTTCACGCCTTTATCATTTGTTGGTAACAATAATAAAGTGCTTTTAAATATATTAATCATCTTATATTAATATATTTTTTTATAATATAGATTATATTATTATATTTATTAAATAATATAATTATTTTCACGCCATAATTATAATAATTCTTCCTTATTATAATTATTTTTTATCTTATTTCTTTTATTTATAAGGACATTCCTAGTACGATAAGTAAAATATTAGTAATTTTTACTTATTACTTAATAATCAGACCTTACAGGTTTCTACAGCTCTTACACACATTCTGACGTGGGCTTTAGGCTCTAGACCAAGTATTACTATAGTAATGGCTGATTTGAAGGTGTAAAATTGCTAAAAGTAGCCAAAAAAGGCTAAAACCAGCTCTCTTTTGCTCTAAACCAGGGTTCAATGATGCCATAATTGACTTTTCTGTTGTAAGGATGTTTTCCACGATTGACAAGAGTAAATTTTACTTTTTTAGTAAGAAAATTGATGGCTATAAAAAATTCTCTTCTTTGCCCCACTTCTCTCTTCATGTTAGAATCTTTTCCTTTTATATTTAGTTTAAACACTGTTAAACCAATCTATACAAGCTTCCAACCACCCTTTTTAAATCATTTTAAACCTTTTAACCACGTGAAAAAATCATTATAATAATTGTTTTTAACTCTTATAATCATTTTTACCCCTTGAACCACGCCATAAGTGAATTAAAGCATCTTTCATCACTGTTAATTTTGTCACTTTGTTTGCAAATTCACTTTGGTGACTTTTGAGTGTGTTTTCTCTTTAAATATCTTTTGAAAGACTTTTTTCTTTAATTAATTTCTTTCAGTTCTTTGCTCAATTAATTCCAATTGAAATTGCTTTTGAAGAAATTTTTTTTGTAGCCTTAAATATCTCTTGCAAAGTATTTTTGGATAATGTTTTATTGTTGGTAAAACAATAAATCTTCATAATATTTTTTTTTATACTTATGAAGTTGAAAACAATGAAATTTGAGTGTTTTTTCTTAAAAATACTATTTCATATTATTTTTTAATCATATTTTACCTTATGCAAAGTTTGAGGACAGGAAAAGTACTTTTGGGGGGTCTGGCTCCCCCTTGGAGCTAGAGTACCTTTTCCCCCCCATAATTAATCTTTCCAATTTATTTTTTTCTTTAATTCCTCAACATGTAATACACTTGTGACTTACACATACAATTCAATTGATCTTTAAAGTACCCAACTGTAATGATTGATACCTCATATGTAAATTACAGCTCATATATGTAATACATGTGCACATTTTGAAATTTCAATTGAAAATACTTAAATTTCTCATAGTTCTAAGCTACACACAACACCTTAGTTATAACACAAAAATTGATGGTTGAAACCACCTGTGGTGTGAATTCAATCAAGGTTTTGAGTATTTTCAAATTTTGTATAGAAAATACTAAAAACTTAATTTAAGCTTATTTAGAGTTGAGTTACAGAAACTTTACCCAGAGGTGACCCCACCTTATTTTGTATGAGGAAACAAAGGTGAAGTAATTTTCTTAAGTTTATTTATTGGATAAAAAGCTATAATACATTTTTTGTAACCTTTTACCAAAAATATTTTAATATCATTAATTTTGTTAAAAATTCATTTTTACTTAATTTTTTCAAGTAAAAATGTTTCCTCATAATTTTAAAATTTAATGTAATTTTTCTTTCAATTTATCATTAAGTTTTCATTTTTGTATATAAATTTTTATTTATATTTTAATTCTTATTTTGATAATATAAATAAATTTATTTTATTTGTATTTGTATATTATTTTGTTATTTGTGGTCTTTTGGTATATGAAAATACCTCTAAGGCTCACATCTATCCTCTTGGTTTGGTACAAGGGGGTACTAGACATGGGTATGCCTCCAATAACAGGCTTTGTTTGTATTGTGGCTCATTTAGTTTCATTTTCTCAAATTGTTGATTTACATCTTTTTCTGTTTTATAAAGTTGGTTAAGGAGACTTCTTATGTCCCTCTTAGCTCTGTGTTATTCATCCAAGCTCTGGTTGGGTTTTCTACTGGTCATCTCAAACTTTGACCAAGTTCAATTCTATTATCTTAGAATCTTTGCCTCTTATGGAGCTTTCTTCCTCTAGTGATTTCACATCCTTTCTAATCATGTCAATATTGTTATATGTTCATTCCATGAACTTAGCCATATTCAGCCATAAGCCTTTACTACTGATATCACTTTTGGCTGGCTCTGGAGGTTCTTCTCTTTTATGAGGGTGTTGAGTATTACTTTCAACCAATGAAGTACTAATAGTGTCTGCAATATTTACAACATTTGTAGGTACAATCACTTCTTGTTCTTGGATACCACTTGTACCAATGCCATCAGATTTTGAATTAGTGGGTTTTTCTCCTTCTTCATTTGGTTGAAGGGTGTTTTTTATTCCTTCTTCTCCTTGCCTCTTTTTGGCAGCTAACTGCTATTGTGAAGAGTGGGGAGTTTTGGAAGACCCTGCGACTGATTTTTGGTATCCTGATTGGTGAGTGGCTGGTGATGACTGGTGCTCTTTTGAAACAAAAGTCCCTTCCTTAATCAGATTGGGCTCTTTCCACTGCTCTTCTATATCTTGGATGGTTTCCTGATTATTTTTGATTCTGGCTTCCCTCTCTTCCAGAAATGTTTGCTGTCTGTTGGGGTGCCAGCCATCCATTTTCTGCATATATTCCACCCAAGTCATGTTTCTGAGACATATCTTCTGAATTCTGGTTCCAAAGTCTTCCAATTGGGTTTCTAAGCTAAACCTTTTCCTCTTAATTTTCCATAGGAACATGTTCTTGAGGAGTTGACATATTTAAAGAACTTGGTCCAGGTCTGTCAAGTCTTCTGGTTAAATACCTCTGTTTAAAGTGAGTTCTAATGGCATAGTTGAAAGGATTTCTCTCAAACTTTTGCCATATTTGAAAATGGTGTCCATTCCTAGATCTTCCTCCTCTTCCAGCCCTGTTTCTTTCTTCTAGCTGTTTCCTTGGGATCCCAAAGTCTCTAAGGTGTGCAGTTGACATCTTGATCAGGTTTTGGTCTTTACAGTAAAAGGCTTTCATTTTAAAGGGTATTTATCCTGAATTGTGCCTTATACAAACTTATGGTCTACTTCTCGAGAAAGCTTTCCTTGAGAGGTTACAACAGGATCATAAACAGTTATTTTTCCATCACCAGAAGCTATAGTGGGCTTACCTGTGATTGTGTTCCTGGGTCTTTTGGCCTTTGGAGTGGCTATGGGTGACCATTTTTTTCTGGAAATGGGGACTTCACTGTTCCTTTTGCCCTTGTTCTTCTTCCAGTGATCCCTTGTGTCAGAAGGGGTGAAAGAAGGGTTTCTAGTGGAATATAGTTTTTTCCACTGCAAACAATTCTTAATAAGTTGGTCTTACTGAATTCCTATTTGATTCCACATCAAGAAGGGCAAATAAATGAGTTATTACTTATTACTTTGTGTAATTTTCACACAAAGTTAATATTACATTTGGAAAAATTTCAATTATCAGTTTTTTGTGTCAAAAATGAACCCTATAACTTATTATTAATTAATAACTTAAAATAATAAAATATGGTTATCAACTTTTTATGCCAAATACTAGCTAAAATTATTGCATTAAGTTGTTATTTATAGCTTAAAATATAGTTTAATAGTTAAAATTAAATTCTAAATATATAAAATGATAAAAAATTAAAATTATTAATTTTTACATTGAAAGTAGGTAAAATTATTTTCCAAGTTATTATTTATAGCTTAAAAGGGAATTTTAAATATGATAGTTGAGCTTATTAGTTATTATGTCAAAAATGATTATTATCTTCTTCTAAGTCATTATTTATAGCTTAAGGTATGAAAAATGATAAAAATTGAAAATATGAATTCTTACATCAAAAATTTGAAATTATTTCTTAAGCTATTATTTATAACACAAAATAGAACTCAATTCTTAAAACCAAATTTTGAATATGAAATATGATATTGAGATCAAAATTATCAATTTTACATCAAAAAATGATTAAAATTATCTTTTTTAATTTAGGGTATTGGTAAAAACATGTAAGGGGTGCCCTGGGCCCATTCTTTGGTTCAAAATGAAACATAACATTGCCTGTATTGGGCCAAAACATGCCCAAAAAGGGGTTTTCTCCCCAAAACCTGTCTAACTCCCAATTGTCTCAGATTTTTTGCCCAGACCCCCCTCCCAAAAAAAAAGAAAAGACCAAACACCCCAAATAATCCACATTATCTACACCTCAAACAATTCTTTTTGAAAAACAGCATTACCAAAGCAATTTTGCAGAGCTTTTCACACTTTTCTTTCTTTTTTCCCCCAAAGACTGCATTTTCCACCACAACAAACTGCTTTCAAGCCTCTAAGTTTTCAATGTTTTACTTTCCCTCATCCATTAATTCCACAATTAAACCACTTTTTTTCACTCTTAACCACATATTTTCATTTTTCAAACCTTTTTTCACTTCTTTTTCACCTTTTGAAAGGCTCTCACCCCATTCCAAATCCCCAAATTTCCCTTTTTTTCAAATTTATACATCTTTTTCCCTCAAAAATTCTGTAACCCCCCACTGAAGGTGAATTTCAGACCCTTGAGCTTGTTTGGCAGCATGTGCATAATGTTGCCAGGGCTCGGGGGTATTCTTTGTCCACCTTGGGGTCCAATATGACCCACAACAAATTGAGATAGGTTGTGACAGGTCTGGGACCCCAAATGGCAACAAAAACCCCTCCAAAACAGTCACTTCAAGAAAGCTTGACTTTCTTTTTAGACTTTATGCCAGAAAATATGCCAAGAGTATCACTTGTACTCTTAAAGTCAAGAATCCTGAACATAGCCATGATTCCACTGAAAATATCATGGCACATCCTGCTTTCATGAAGTTCAATGAGAAAGAAACATCCCCAGTTGCTCAAAGGTCTGAATCACTACTCATGCCAAGGAAAATTTGGGCCCAATTATGCAGCCAGAGGGAGTCTGACAGGCCTGTAATCCCTCAAGACATTCAAAACCAAGTTAAGAAAATCAAGAAAGACAAACTGAAAGGAAGAAGGCCCATTGATGCACTTATTGACACCCTCAAAGAAGAAATGTTTGTTTGGTCCTTGGAAAGGGATACTAAGGGACACATTACCTCCTTGTTCTTCACTCACCCCCTTGCCATAAGACTCCTTCATGGCTTTCCTCATGTCATTCTTATGAATTTTACTTATAAAAAAATAAGTACAAAATGCCCCTTTTTCATATTTTTAGATTAAGCTGAACCAATTAGACCTTTTCTGGGGCATTTTGTTTGATGAAGAATGGAGCTGAACCCTCATATACTGGGGCATTAAATAAATACATTGAAAAGTTCCTCAACAACACCAATCTTGTTCCCCCTCCAGTCATTGTTACTTATAGGCATCTGGCCTTGAAAAACACTCTTAATAAGCTCTTCCCAGACTCCAAAGTCATTTTATGAATTTGGAACATCAATAAAGATTTATCTTCTCATTTAATGAAGAAAATTGATCATGGAACTGATTTTGAAAATTTTCTGGGCCTTTGGAATCAAGTAACCTAATTTTATCTTTCACTTTTTTTCTTATCATTGTTTTTATTAATGACTTTGGGATTCATTTCTCAGATTATGTATTCATCCACTGAATAGTCTTTCAAAGATCACTGGAAGAAGCTTCAAAAGCAAGTCAAAAATCCTGAATTCTTGCAATATTTGGAAAATACCTGTCTTCCTCTAAAGAAGTATTATGTGCCAGCCTGGGCCAACCACCATTTCCACCTGGGTGTGGGCTCCACCTCCAGAGTTGAAGGTTCCCATTCCATGGTCAAAATTTGGCTCCAAACGTCTACTGGTACTCTGCTGGAGGTAGTCAGGGCTCTCCACATGGCATTCAGTTAATAATTTATTGGGATCATCAACAGAATTGCCAGAGAAATTATTGTCCATGTCAGAAATTTTCCTCCACAAATCTGTGCTGTCAATGGCAAGGTGTCTCATTATACTCTTCAGATGGCCTTTGAAAATCTCAAAACCAAATTTCCTCCCAAAGAAAAATGCACCAACAAATACAACAATTATCAAGGAACTTCTTGCAAGCATAAGACTCAAAAGACATCTTCCAGGCACCAAAGGCTTGAGATATCAGACTTCCTGTAAGGTGTGGATATGAAAATTTCATAAAATATGAAGTACTTGTCCTGTTCTCAAACTTTGTATAAGGTAAAATTATTTAAAAATACTAAGAAATAGTATTTCTAAAGAGAAAACATGCCAATTTTATTGTTTTCAACTTTTTAAGTATAAAACAATAATATAATAAGAATTTATTGTTTTACCAACAATAAAGATTTATCCAAAAATACTCTACAAGAGATATTTAAGGCTACAAAAAAAAATAATTCAAGAGCAATTTCAATTGGAATTAATTAAGAAAAGAACTGCAAGCAATTGATTAAAGAACAAAGTCTTTAAAAAGATATTTAAGGAGAAAACACACCCAAAAGCGACCAGAGTGAATTTGAAAACAAAGTGACAAAGTTAACAGTGATGAAGGATGCTTTAATTCACTTTTGGGGTGTTTCAGGGGAAAATGATTATAAGAGTTACAAACAATGATTATAATGATTTTCTCACGTGGATAAAAGGTTCAAAATGTTTCAGAAAGGGTGGTTGGTGTGAGCCTGTGAGGTATGTTTAACATACCCATAAGGCCACAAATGATTTTATAAACAATTAAATTTGTCTTAAACAGACTTTTTAGTTGAATTTAAAATAAAAAATAATAAAAAATAAGTATAACTTTTTTTTGGATAAACAAAGTTATAATTATTATGTCATTTTTGGATTCTACACCAAAAATAACCTAGGGTACACCCATAGGGTGTTATACCCAAAAACACTTATTTCTGGTGTTATTAGAAGATTTAAGAATCTCACAGTACTAATGTAACTTTTTTAACATTTTTTAAAATTGTTAAATTTAAGCTTAATTAAGCTTAAATTTAAAGTTACATAAGGTTTATGCAACCTTACCAAAATTTTAGTTAAAATTGAGGTGTGGTGTATATTTACTGAATTGGCTAAGGATTTGCCATACAGAATGTAAATCCTGCGTGAGCTCAATTTAAAAGGGTTTAAGGCCATAGTATGGCTTTAAATAAATAAAAGGGCAAAATCCACGCAAAAAGGTGGGACAAAGGAAAAAGACCAAATAGAGCTGGGGTACCCAACTTTTTGGATCTGCAATGATTCAATTAAGGTTGTCCACCTGTATTGGAGGATTTTCAACCTTATTTAAACTTTAAGATTAGACTTTGATCCAACCTTAAGGTTTAAACTGATTTTATCCTAAATTGGATAGGAATTTCAAGCTTCCAAGAGGGTAAATCCCAATAAGCAGGCTTGGAATCAAGGTTTTAAGAACTGTCAAAGCTTAATCAAGCTTAAAAAGCTTAAATAAGCTTAAAACTTTAAGGTTTCAATCATCAAAACCTTATCAAAACTTAAGGTTTTGTGTGTATTGCTATTTTACGTGGAAAAATAGTAATAACTTCAAAAATTCATTAAAAATCCAAATCTTAATGGATTTCCTTGAAAATTTCACACAGCTTAGAATTTAATATTATCAATATATAAATTAAATTTTAAGTATCTTTTATTAATAGGTTTCCTGGGTAATTAGCCTGGAAAATTACTTTTTTAATTAAGCTTAAAGAAAATTATGATTTCTTTAAAAATTAATTAAAAATTCAGTTTAAGAGATTTCTGCTTGAAACTCTGATTTTATGTTTTTCATGTGATGAACTTTAATATAAATAAACTTATTTTATATTAAAACTTAAAATAATTAAACTAAATGAGGATTAAAGTTACTTGGAGTTAAGAATAACACTGAATTGGAAGTAAAAATAAGTTGCCTTAAGTTAAGAACTTAATTTTTAAGCATGGTTTTTCAGTTTTGACCTGAGCACGCCCTCTACATCCATTATGAATCATGAGAGCTGCTCTGTAGACATAAAAAGAGTCTTTTCATCACTGTTTTTGTCCATCATTCATAATCAATCCAATCATATTAGACATTTAAACAGGTAAAGTTTTATTAAATATAAAATCTTATTATTAAAAGTAATTCTTAAGTTATTTTTATTCTTTATTTATTAAATTAAAGAATTGAAGTCATAGAATTCAGATTATTGTTGTAATCATCTATAATAAATTTTATTATATAAAATTATCATCTTAAATATCTTTTAAAATCCACAAATTCCTCTCAAAAACTCTTTAATCATAATTTATAGTATAAAAAGTTGTTTTATCTTTATATTTATTGATTTTTGGCGTGTTTTTAACTTATAAATCTTTATTTAATATAATAACTGTTGTATTTGACTTGTTGTATTAAATAAATCTTATAAGTAAGTTTTCTCTAAAAGTTCTATATATTTTTTATCTAGTAATAGTTTTTTTATATAGAATTTTATTCTATAAAGAATTATTTCTGCACAGTGTGTGATTAATTCTTTTTATAAATAATATTTATATTATTTATAAGTGGTTAATATTCTTATTTTCCATGTGTAATTGTCTCATTAAGAGCTTTACACTTCTTATTGTTATAACTGTCAGTGACTATAACAATAATAGAATAATTATAATTTATTATAATTATTATATTTTTTTTTATTATTATATTATTATAATAATAATTAAATTTATTTTTTTTATATAATTATTTTTAATAATTATATTTAAATTTGTGGTTATAATATTTCATTATATTATATTTTTCTACTGAGGACAGTCATAGTACTCTTGATATTGTTACTATTATCAAGAGTTTCATAGACAAACATTACAGTTGGAATATTTTATTGATTGGTTTAACAGTGTTTAAACTAATTATAAAAGGAAAAGATTCTAACATGAAGAGAAAAGTGGGGCAAAGAAGACACTCTTTTATAGCCATCAATTTCCTTACTCCAAAAGTAAAATTTACTCTTTTCAGTCTTGAGAAAAGGTCTGACAACATAAAAGCCAATTATGGCATTATTGAACCCTGGCTTAGACCAAGGGCTGGTGTAAGCCATTTTTTGCTATTTTTAGCCATTTTAGACCCTTAAATCAGCCATTACTATAGCAATACCTAGGCTAGAGCCTTTGAATCAGGACATAATGTGTGTAAGAGGCGTAGAAACCAGTTAAAACTGCTTTGACTAATATTGTTTTAACTTAAGGGTAGTTTCACCCTCTGAGCAGAAGTTAAAACTACCCTGGTTGTTATCAAACACTCATCATCAAATGAGTCACAGACCCTGTGACTCAACTCCAGGCCAAAAGTAATGAACCTTTGTGTGGAGTTTGACATCCCACGCCATTCAGCAAGGATTTTGGGGGTCTAGCTCCCCCTTAGAGCTAGAGTGTCTTTTCCCCCCCAGAATTAATCTTTCCATTTTTTTTTTCTTTAATTCCTCATCATGTAATACAATTATAATTGAAATATGTAATTTAATTGAGTTTTTAATTAAACATCTGTAATAATTGATACCTCATATGTAAATTGAACTTGACTTATGTAATACATGCGCACATTTTCACATTTCAATCAAAAATACTTCAATTCCTCATAACTTCTAAGCTAAACACAACACCTCAATTTCAACACAAAAATTGATGGTTAACACCACATTTGGTGTGAATTAAATTAAGGTTTTGGTATTTTCATACTTTTGTAAAAAAAATACTAAAAACTTAATTTAAGCTTATTGAGAGTTGAGTTACAGAAATTTCATCCAGACTTGACCCCACTTTATTTTTTATGAGGAATCCAATGGTGTGATAATTTCTTTATTTTTATTTATTGGAGAAAAGTTATAATACATTTTATATAACGTTTTACCAAAAATATTTTCATTTCATAATTTTTATGAAAAATTTATTTTTACTTAATTTTCATAAGTAAAATGTATTTTCATAATGTTAAATTTTATTGTAATTTTTATTTTTAAATTATAATTAAATCTTCATGTTTAAATATAAATGTGTATTTATATTTCAATTTTTTATTTTTATAATATAAATAAATTTATTTTATTTACATTTGTATCTCAATTTATCATTTGTGGTCTTTTGGGTATATGAAAATACCTCTAAGGCTCACATTCCCTCCCCCTAAAAAAAGAATATTACTTTGTAATATTGTTATTTATAGTTTGTCTGAGCTTTCTGAGAAGTTTAGTAGCTTCAGGTATGTCTTTTTCTGGCAACCATTCATCTTCACAAGTTGGGTCACTGTACCTAACAAGTTATTCCCTTACTTTGTTGGTTCTCAACTTTCTTTTTTTGAGAACATTGGTAATTTTCTAACTACCAGATGACTCAATAGGAGGTCTATCTTTGAGAACTTTATTCCTCAAAGGAAATGTTTCAGAATCACTAGATTTATATGATTTTTTCAAGCTCACTGGATATGTAGGATGCTTATTGCTAAGCTCTTCAGATACCTCTACTTCAACAGCATTTTCTTCATGGAGGGCCTTAATAACAAAAGGTCCTGCAAAGGATTCTTTCAGTTTTTTACATCCTTTGATGTTATTGAAGTTAGTGGTGGATACAAGAACTAAATCCCTCACTTTGTAATCTGGAATTGCATGTAATTTATCCCATTTGTCCTTAGCATATGCAATGGAGTCCTCAATGCACTTTACTGCATGCTTTCTAGCTTTGTCTACCATTCCCTTGAAGCTACCAGCTGTGGGATGTATTTCAATCAAATCTTTCCTCAAGGAATCTTGAGGTAATTTGGGGTTCCATCCCTTTTCTAGGATAACAGGAGTTTGATTGGTACTGGCATGGATTGATGTTTTATATGCTAATTGTAGTGCTGGTAACAGAGTACACAAGTCATGGCTAAATTCATCACAGTCTTTTAATTCAAGGCCATATGCACAAAATCTTCTGACCATGTCCTCTAAGGTCTGGATCATTCTTTCAGCCAGACCATCAGTTTGTGGGTGCTAGGCTGTAGAGAAAGACAGCTTAGTGCCAAATAATTGGTGAAGATTTGTCCATAGTGCTGAAGTGAATTTGGGATTCCTGTTATTAATGATATTTTTAAATATGCCAGTCCATGACACTACTTGATTCCATATCAGAAGAGCTGTATCCATGGCTGTATCATCTTTGTGACATGGTAAAAAGATTGGAGTTTTACTGAATCTGTCTACAATCACTAGGCAAGCATTATAACTTCTGTCACCTCCTGGTGGTAGGCCGGTTACCCAATCCATATGGACAATATCCCAAGGTCTGCTGGGTTCTTGAATTTCATCATATTTCCAAGTCTCTTGCCAGTGGATTTATTTGCCTTTTGTCATCTCTCACAGGTTTTGCAATACTCTGCAACATCTTTCTGCCACATTGGCCACCATATGCAGGTATTTACGTTTTCTCTTGTTTTGTCTTCAGACAGATGTCCTTAAAAGGGGATGTCATGCCATTTTTTTAGTACAAGATTGATTACTGACCTGTCCACAACTGTCATGACACATGTGTGCTTGGTCCCGTGGTAAATTATACCATCCAGTAGGTGAAATCTTCCTTCATCATAATATTTCTTCCATACTTCATCCAAGGCATGTATTAGAGAGTTGTCTTTACAGTCTTTGTTAAGTAATTAGCATGAGATTCTACAATTCCTATCTTGAGTGTAACTGCTTCTTACTTCTTCAAAGAAGGTGGTGTTCAAGTCTGTAACACTTATTCCTTCTATTGGAATCTGTGGTGAAGCTTATTCTGGCACATAAGCAGTATTATCAATATCATTTGGTAATGGCCATCTGCTTAGTCCATCTGCATTTTTATTAATATTCCCATCTTTATGAACAATAGTCATATTGCCTCTGTATTCTTGTATGGCTATTTTCCATTTGAGGATATGTCTGTTAGGTGTTTTCATGTTTCAAAATGATTTGATAGCTGTACAATGTGTTATGACTTCAAAAACACATCCCTTTAAGAAGTAGTTCAATTTTTCCAAGGGCCAGACAAGGCATAGACATTCCATTTGACTTGCTCCATATCTGGCTTCAGTTGGTTTGATTTGCCTGGATAAGAAACATATGGGTCCTTCCACAGGTTTATCATTCATGATCTGAACTTGGTGAAGTGCAGCACCCAACCCTTCCCCTGATGCATCAATATACAATTTAAAAGGCAACTTAAAGTCTGGCATCAGTAAGAGTGATGCAGTTGTTAAGGCTTCTCTTAGAGACTCAAAAGCTTTGACTCTGTCAACAGTCATTTCAAATACTGTGTCTTTCTCACACAATTTATAAAGTGGTCTTGCTATGGATGCACAATCTTTAATTTGTTGCCTGGAATATCCTGCAAAACTTAAAAATGACTGAATTTCCTTTTTGTTCTGAGGCATAGGTTTGAGCAATACTGCTGCAGCTTTGTTTTCGTCAATTTCAAGGGACAAACCAGATACAACATGTCCTAGTTCTTTAAGTTCTTTAAATCCAAAATGACATTTCTTCAAAGAGATTTCCATGTTCACTGATTGAATTTTTGTCAAAACTCTGGACAATCTGTACATGTGCTCTTCCCAAGTCTTGGAACAGACAATAATGTCATCAATGTAAATGATTAACCATCCCTCTGCAAGTTCTTCAGGGAAGATTCCATTCATCATTCCTTGGAAGTGTTAAGGTGCATTTTTGATACCAAAGGGCATTCTTAAATATTCATACACTCCACAATGAACAATAATTCTCAAATATTTGCTTGCTCTTGGTGTCACCACATTTTGATGGAATCCTTTAAGGGCATCCATAGTGGTTATATACACTGCTTGAGATATTTGAGTAAGGGCAATTTGGATTTTTGGTATTGGGTACCTCTCTGGAACAGTGTAAGTGTTCAGAGCCCTAAAGCCTCCAACCATTCAGGATTTTCTATTGTGCCATGCCACTATGACTGGTGTAGTTATTTCTACTTCTTCATTATGGCCAACTTTTTGTATTACACCAAGGTCTGGAAGTTCTTTGATATGAGTCTCTGCAGTTTCCCTTGACTTGGGACTTGCTGGGTATGCAGGTCTTCTCAAAAGTGGTGGATACGGTCTCTCAATATTAAGAATTATTTCAACTTCATGACCAATAATTGCTCCTAGAGGTTCTTTGTCTGAAGCAAATGCTCCTTTGTAGTCATACAAAAGGGAATAAAGTTAATTTTCTTGTTTATCAGTCAGATGAAGGCTTATTTCAGCTTCCTTCAACTGTTCAGATTTGAATCTTTCCAATTCCAAGTTGACTTGTGATACTTTATTTACTGTCATTTGTCTTTTAAGTAGTAAAAAGGCAAATTTCTGACGCTTATTGTCTCCAATAGTAAAGTATCTACCTTTGTTGTTATGAAAATCTATCGCATACATGATTAAATAGTCATTTTCCAATAGAAAATGGGTACTAGAGCAGTCTTCCATAGCAACAAATTCAGCTGTGATTCTTGAATTCCCATTAAGTTGTTGGAATATGACATTGGTCTCAAAAATTCATAATGCTTTCATTGGATTACTTGCACTATTGAATTTTATATCATCAATTGTTAACAATTGGTCTTCAAAATTTGGTACACAAATTTTAAGAAAAGATTTACCAACACAATAGCAGAAGGCTCCTGGGTCAAGCAAAGGCTTAATGGGCTTGTTGTCAATTACCACTTCTGTTATAAAGGAGTTACCAGCTGTATAGCCTTTCCCCCTGTTTGGTTTTGTTTTCGTAAGTTGTGCATCTTGAGCTTTTGATAAATCAAGTTGATCATTGCGCAATTGTGGCAAGTGGGAATAAGATTCCATGATGTAAGAAGTGGCATTGATATTTTCTATATCTTTTGAAGATTCAGAAAATATTTATAACTATCATCTGAATTCCCATCAATTATGGTATCTTTTTCAACATCAGGTTCTTTTTCAATATCAATTTAATTGATTTCCCCCTTTTTGGACATATATTGGCTGGATTGGTGGTGCTTTGGCAAATATGATACTTTCTGACTGTATCTGCAGATTTATACTTAGCATTATTAAAATTTTCTTTGGGATTTTTGTCCACAGAATCTTTCCAAGGTGTATTAAACCTTGCTTTGAGATTCACCCTACTAGACCAAATCCTGGTTCTGGTGGTTACTTCTTCCAATATATTAATAATATCTTCTGCTGAAGATTGTTCAGTAGTCCCGCTTCTGACAGAATTCTCTAAGTCACCTCCACATTGTCTCAGAATCTTTCTATGGATAATAAATTCTGACATGTCAGGATAAAATGCTGTTAATCTGCCTTTTTGTTGGAAAAACCATGGTAAAGCTTTGTCTTTATCAGCATTAAATTTGGAAGATTCAAAGGCTGTTTCCACTTTAAGTCTCCAGGCATCATTGGAACATTTGTTGATAATTTGGTTTTTCCACCAAGTCCAACTTTGGTGTCCATGTGCTTGTCTTGATTTGATATACCATCTGTGAGCTGATCTGGGAAACAAGGTGTTAAATCTTGCTGTTACCAATCTGTCTGGTAATTCAAGATCTTCTTTAATCATGACAATTCCTCTGATGAATTCCATATGGTCATACTCTCCTTTCAAGAGTGCTTGGCCCATTGATGGTTCCAAGTTATGAAAAGAAGGAGGAAATTCATTTTTTAACTGTGAACTATCAGTATCCAATACTTGTGGATTTGGAATCCATTTGCCCTAATTTTGATTCAGAGGTGTAGACATTCTTGGTAAGGTGTTCAGTATTTGTTCAATATCAATCATTTTATTGTTCCTACACCTTTGGGAATTTCTGTATTCATGTTGGAAGGCTTGTATTCAATTTATTACTTAAATTTTATACATGTCTTCCTTATGTGTCAGTTCTTTCCATAACTCTGTCTGTCTTGTATTATGAGCAGTAACTTGATTCAATTTCATTGATAATTTTGATACTTCTTCTTGTGAAACATTAAAACACTTTTTCAAGGGAATGGTATATGTCTTTACTTCAGTAAATGAATTTGAAGTGTGATCAAGGACTTTCTTGTTATCTTTCTTCATAATATTTATGGCTTGTTTAATTCTTGTTTGAATTATGTCCTCAATATTGAATTTAGAATATTTTTCTGTTAATTCTTTAATAATGGCAGATTGTTCATTTATCTTATTGTTAAAAAAATTATCATTATTGGAAGTTTTAATTGTTCTCAAAAAAATTCAAAACATATAAGTGTTTCATTCATTTGGCTCAGGCTCAAGTTATTTTCTTTAAGCTTGTTACAAATTAATGAATTTATATCAGAAATATGACTTTTTACTTCAGTTATAGCTTCATACAATTCTGGGATAGAATCAAAAATATCAGAAATAATTTCTGATATTTTAATCCCGCTTTCTCCTTCTTTTTTAATTCCATCATTTTTCTGGACATCTGAAACACATTTTCCATGGCCTTCTGCTGAATATTTTGTATCATGTATTCCTGGCTGTAAGGCTTTGGGGCTGGTGCCTTCCCTTTGGCCTTGTTTGGAGCTTGTGGCTGCTTTCTTACGTTGAAATTGCTGCGGCTGGTCTTGGCACTTGCTTTGGTGGTGGAGAGTTTTTTTCCTCCATTATGCTGTTAAAAGCATCATATTCTTCTTTTCCATCAATGGATGCCATCCATTGTGTAACTTGCAAGTGTTGGGATGACCCAGGAATTTTCTTGCAGTCAGGTATGAGTTCATGCAGTTTTTCCACAGATCTGAAAGGATCTGGTACTCTTTGTGCTGCAGTGCATTGTTGTAAGCCTTCTGGCTGGCTTTGTAAATGCCCATTGAGTCTTCTTGTGGTGGTGTTAGCTCTTTTTGAAGGTCAAATAGTGTCATCAGCTTCAGAAATGGACAATTTATTGTTGTGGAAGTCTTTTACTGACCCTTGTTCTTCTGTATCTGATTGGCTTCTGCCATAATCACGTCTATGACATTTTTGGGAGCTGCTTGAGGGCTTATAGCTTGCTCCAGATCTGGTTGAAGCCATACTCTATGATTAAAAAGGTTTAAAATAGTAATTTTACATCAAAAACTTACTATTTGTCAAATTTTTAGCCTTCTGAAGAGTATTACTTATATCCAAGTTGATCAATTCAGAAGAAATTGCCTCTTGTTGGTTATTGTGAGTTATAATAAGAGTGCTTGCAAGAATAATGCTGGTGACTTTGGAGGCTGTTTCAATGTTTTCTTGTCTTACCAAGCTGTCAGACACTAAAATAAATGTAAAAGTCAATGAATTAGGTAAGAAAAAGGTATTTCAAAAGATAAATAAAAAATAAAGCCTCACTTACAATTATAAAAAGAAATTAGTTTTTAAGGATTTTTTTAATGATAAGTATTTTTTTTATATATTTTTAAATTTTTCAATATAAGAAAATGGATTAAAAAAGGTAAAAAATTATGTCACAGCTAAAATATCACGGCTGGGCCCCCAAATGTAAGGTATGGATAAGAAACTTTGATAAAATATCAAGTAATTTTCCTGTCCTCAAAATTTGTGTAAGGTAAAATTATTGAAAAATAGTAAGAAATGGTATTTTTAAAGAGAAAACACACCAATTTTATTGTTTTACCAACAATAAAGATTTATCCAAAAATACCCTACAAGAAATTTTTAAGGCTACAAAATAAATTTCTTCAAGAGCAATTGCAATTGGAATTAATCGAGAAAAGAACTGCAAGCAATTAATTAAAGAAAAAAGTCCTTAGAAAGATATTTAAGGAGAAAACACGCCCAAAAGTGACCAGAGTGAATTTGGAAACAAAGTGATGAAGGATGTTTCAATTCACTTTTGGGGTGGTTCAGGGATAAAAATGATTATAAGAGTTACAAACAATGATTTTAATGATTTTTTCACATGTTTAAAACGTTAAAAATGTTTAAAAAAGGGTGGTTGGAATATTTTATTGATTGGTTTAACAGTTTTTAAACTAATTATAAAAGGAAAAGATTCTAACATGAAGAGAAAAGTGGGGCAAAGAATACATTCTTTTATAGCCATAAATTTTCTTACTCCAAAAGTAAACTTAACTCTTGTCAGTTGCAAAAAATAGTCTGAAAACATAAAAGCTGATTATGGAATCATTGAACCCTGTTTTAGACCCAAAAAGGGCTGGTTTAAGCCATTTTAGACCCTTAAATCAGCCATTACTATATCAATACCTGGTATAGAGCCTTCAAATCACGTCAGAATGTGTGTAAGAGGCGTACAAACCAGTTAAAACTGTTTTTACTAATATTGTTTTAGCTTAAGGGTAGCTTTACCCTCTTGGCACCAGTTAAAGCTACCCTGGTGTCACAGCCATGGAGACAGGCAGGGCATTACCACTCATTACTAATGGAAAATCTTCCAACACCTAATTAGCAAAGGTTTTCATGGAATATTCACCAAATACAGTTCCAAACCTCAATACAGCTCAATACAGGCAAAACCCAAATACAGGCCTGCCTTCAATACAGGTGCAAATACCTGTATTGATTCAAATATCTGTATTGGATACACCAATACAGTTTCACATCTCAAATACAGGTTTCTCAATCATACAATCATGTTTTCTCAACACTCAAACTCCATGCTGGCACTTTTTCACATTTACCAGCCCCCTTTCACCCACCTGGGGGCTTTTCTCCCAGTTAATTAAAATATTGGATTTATTATCTAATATTATTTTATTTCTCATTAAGAAATATTATTTTATCATTTATTAAGTTATTCTTGGCCTTCCCTCACCTGTTCAGTAGAGTCCTTGTGGCCATATCCTTTATTAATCCTTTTCTCTTTTCTGAACAGATTGAAACAGTGATACAGGATTATTTGTGGTTGGCTCTTTATTATTCCTTTTGTTTTTTCTCTAATATCTTTTAATTCTTATTATTTTATGACCAGAAAGTTATTCTCTTATCTCATTACTCTCATCAATTGAGTATTTATTCTGAGCCCTCCATAAGTAAGTCTGTTCACTGAGTGCCAGGCCCTCTTCATTTAGAAGAGCCCCTGTGACATTATTTTAATTAACTCATGATTGCTTCTTTTCTTTCATTCATTCTTATTCATTTCTCTCATTCTCAATTATGATTTTTTCATGATCTTATGATTTTTATGATTTCATTGTCTCTAATCAATTTTCATCTCATCAATTTCATTCAAATGAAAATTGATTCTCTTTCTCATTTCAAAGTTTTGCTGACCTTTCCATTCTCTTCTTAATTGTCAATCAAATTTTATTTTCATTTTCTGTCTAAATTCAGGTTTTTTTATCAGGTTTAATTGATTGGAATTTTGGATTAATTGATTCATTGTTTCAGGAGTCTATTAAATTGGGGTTATAATTGTTGATTTGAAGTTCTCAAGAATTATTAATTGATTCATCTGATTACTCAATAAATTGACTTTACCTCAAGACTCTGATTTGATTTAATTGATTGATCTGATTTCATTCCTCAAGATAGCTGATTTATCCTCAAGATTTGATTTACTTGATTGATTTGAATTTTATTACTCAAGAAAATTAAAATGTTTTTTTCAGATATTGATTTAATTCCTCAAGACACAATTGATTTGATTTTTAATTGACTTGATTGATTTCATTTGATTTATTGATTGACTTGATTTTACTTATTGATTGAAAATTGATTATTCATAAGAATTTTACTTGGTCATCTTCACTCTTCAAGATTTATTCATATTGAATCACTTCAAGACTATTGAATGATTTCTCAAGTTCATCAAGATTCTCATTTGATTGTTTTGGTTAAGCCTTGTTTATTCTCAAGTATCATCAAGTTTTATTTTCTTTCTTCAATAATGCCAGTTCAGCATAGCCCCCCAGCCAAGAATACAAGATATCAAAGACATCAAGCTGTCCTCACTCCTACAGCAAGGGCTCCTCTTGACCGCAAACCATCAGTTCATCAACTGAGTGCAAACTTGGACAGAGGACCACCAATTGAAGGCGCAGCAGCCTTCAGAAGAGGAGGTGTGAAGTCAAGAAGATCAAGATCATTCTCTGGCTTGTTGGGTGGCTATCCGAGAATTCCTCAATGGCCTAGAAGCAGATCAGGGGAAGCTGAAGATGAAGAGGGGGAGGAGTCTGAAGAAACTGAAGTAGCAGCTGCCTTGGCAGGTGCCCCTGAGGCTTCTGAAGCTCCAAATCTAGCCCTTTCTAATCAACCTCTTGTCTCTCAAGCTGAACCAAATTTTCTCAAAATGATGGAGCAGACAACTCAATTCATGGGACAACTAACTCAAGCAGTTGCCCCAAGGGGCACTTAAAAAGCCCCAGCATTCAAGACTGCATCAATAAAGGCACCTGATTCCTTTGATGGTACTAAAGCTTATAAATTGAGCAGATTTATTCAATCTTGTCAATTAATTTTCCACAATGACCCAGAAAACTTCTTCTCTGACAGGAAGAAGGTATTGTACTCAAGTTTCTTTCTTACTGGTAGAGCTGGCATATGGATTGAACCTTACCTCTCAAATATCTCCAATGAACACCCTTCTTATCTCCTCAATAACTGGCAGTTTTTTGAAACCCACTTATTCACTCTGTTTGGTGATCCTAATGAAGTCATGAAAGTTGAACAAGAGTTAGACAATCTCATGATGAAAGAAAGTGGTCAAGTTTCCTTGTACATAGCAGATTTCAGAATTTTAATGTCAAGAATTGGAGATGGGGGAAAGGGCCTATATCCCTGTGTATAGGAGAGGCTTGGCATCAAGATTGTTGGACCAATTGGCTTCTCACCCTGGAGACTTTGATAGCCTTCAAGAACTCATGGACATCACTTTGAAATTAGATACAGGATACCATGAGAGGCAGAAGGAAAAGGGTAGTCATCAACAGAAGAAGCCTCCAATAAGTGGATCCAACTCCTCCAAGCCTCCTCAAAGTTCATCATCAAAGAAGCCTTATCACAGGAAGAATAAGAAGGCAAAGAATTTTTAAGTGTTCAAGGACAAGCCTCATGCTGCTCTCCTCAATAAGGACAACAAATTAATTGGTTCTGAAAAGGAGAGGAGGATTAAAGAAGGCTTGTGCCATTATTGTGGTGGAAAGCACCCATTTGAAAAATGCTTCAAGAGGCCTGAGAATAGGCAGGGGTCATCAAAAGGCTTCCCTAGCAAGCAGGGAAAATCCTTAGTGGGAATCATGATGTGTTAAATGGCTCTAGCTTATTTCCTTCAAGAGCACAATTGTGCACTCTGAATACTAGTGTCAAGAAATCTTTAAAATTTCTTATTTTATTTTCTCTCTCTGATATTCTTTATATTATTCTCATTGATTCTGGTGCTACAAACTCTTTTATTGGAAAGAATTTTGTTCTCAAGTACTCATTGACCATGTCAGAGCTCCCTGAAAAGATGCCCCTTTTTATTTTGGATTCCAATGAATCCACTTCCCTGTTCATCACCCATTTTACCAAGTGGGTTGCTGACTTGCCTTCATTCCTAAGCTTTTAATGGGATTTCTTTATCATAGATTCACCCAAGGGAGAAGACCTAATATTGGGCTATGATTTTATTTACCATTTTAACCCCATTATTGATTGGAAAAATGGATTGATCACCTATTATTCTAGCCATAAGTATTCTAGTTTTATTATTTCTTCTAATAGTAATGACTTTGCCACTTCTGTCAACAGTGTTTCTCTGGTTGGTGAACTTAAGACACCTTCCCTTCCTCCTTCTGTCCATATCCCTTCCATCATTCCCTCTCAGTCATTACTTCCATCAAGAGATGAAGTCTTCAAAGACATAAAAGATGTTGGAGAAGATGTTGCTATATTTTCACTTCATCTCTTTCAAGGGGATATGCACCTTCCTCCTTTATCTTTTCATGCCTCCCTGGAGGAGCAGTGGGATGAGGAGGAAGAGCCAGAAGAGATTGAAACTGTGCTGAAGGTAGTCCCTCCTGCTTATCACAAATATTTGGATGTATTCTCCAAGGTGAAAGCAGAGAAACTTCCTCCACACCGTGCCTGTGATTATTGTATTGAACTGGAGGGTCTTCTACCTCCAGTTGGTGTTATCTACTCTTTATCAAAAAATGAGTGAGAAACACTGTGGGCCTATATTTCAGAGAATGTAGCGAAATGTTTCATATGGCCAAGCTCCTCTTCAACAGGAGCACCTGTCATTTTTGTTAAGAAAAAGGATGGTGGCCTTCATTTGTGTGTTGACTACCACAAACTTAATGCTGTCACTTGGAAGAACAGTTATCCTGTTCCTCAAATTAATCAGCTTCTTACCGTCTTTAATGGTGCTACTATCTTCTCCAAGATAGATTTGTGTGGTTCTTATAACCTCTTGAGAATAAAAGAGGGGGATGAGCACTTAACTTCCTTTAGAACTAAATATGGTAGTTATGAATATTTGGTTATGCCATTTGGCTTGACCAATGCTCCTGCTTCATTCCAGAATCTTTTCAATGATATCTTTGCAGATTTCTTGGATATTTTTGTTGTAGTATACTTGGATGATATTATGGTCTTCTCCAGTTCTCAGGAGGAAGATTACAAACATGTGGCTTCTGTCCTCCAAAGACTGAGGGACAATAATTTGTTTGCCAAAGCCTCAAAGTGTCTATTCCATTCCTCAAGTGTGGAATACTTGGGCTATGTTGTTTCAACTGAAGGCCTCAAGATGAATTCATCCAAAGTTCAGCAAATCCTCAATTGGCCTCAGCCAAAGAACATCAAAGCACTCCAATCTTTCCTTGGCTTTGCCAACTTTTATCATTGTTTTATTCAAAATTATTGCAAAAAACTCTCTTCTCTCACTTCCCTTTTTAAAAAAGATTCTCCTTTCATCTTCAATGAGGAAGCTCTTAGTCAGTTTCAAATACTCAAAGAAGCTTTCATCACTGCCCCTATCCTATCTCATTTAAATCCTTCTCTACCAACTATTGTAGGGACTGATGCTTCTGATTATGCCTTGGGTGCTGTACTGAGTCAGTTGAATGACTCAGGAAAGAATCCCATTGCATTTGATAGTCCCAAGCTCCTCCCAGCTGAGCTCAACTATGAAGTTCATGACAAGGACCTCCTTGGCATAGTTTGGGCTCTCAAGCATTGGAGGACTTTTCTTCTTTCTCTTTCTGATTCCTTTGAAGTCTTTACAGACCACTCTTCCCTTCAATATTTTAGTTCCTCTAAAGTCCTTACTCGCTGTCAAGCCCGTTGGGCTGAGTTTCTCTCTGAATTTCACTTCTCTATTGCTTACCGCCCAGGCAGACTGGCCACTTTACCAGATGCCTTGTCACGTTGGGACAAGGTGGACTTCATCAGCAAGAATCCTCAAAACTTTCATCAAGTTCTCAAGCAAAATGAAATTAAAGAGTCAAGATTTTTCTCAATCAAAGTTAAAGTTTTCTCAGATTTAGTTGATCAAATTCAGAAGGCAGTATGGCAAGACAAAGATTATAAGGAAATTCTCAAGCAATTAGCAAGAGGTGAATCAGTCTCAGATTATACTCATGAACATCAAGACAAATTGTTATTATTCAAAGATAGAGTAGTCATCCCAAGCAATCATTAACTTCAACTGGATATCCTTCAAAAGCGTCATGACTCACCATTGGCTGGCCACCCTGGCCAGGAGAAGACCCTCAAGCTCATCAAGAGGGATTTTTATTGGGCTGGCATGAATCAAGTTATCAAGGACTATGTGTCCTCATGTCAGCAATGTTCCAGAAACAAGAAAATTCATAATAAGAAGTTTGGATTACTCAAGCCTCTTTAAATTCCATCTGGTCCTTGAAATTCACTATCAATAGACTTTATAACTGAATTGCCTCTGTCAAGCAGCTTTGATTCAATTTTAGTGGTTGTAGACAGATTCTCAAAAATGGAAATATTTATTCCAACTTATTCAACAATCACTACTTTGGACTTAGCTCAACTCTTTATTAGTCATGTATTTTCCAAACATGGTCTTCCAATCAGTATTTTTAGTGATAGAGGTTCATTATTTGTTTCATCATTTTGGACTCAATTGTGTCAGCAGCTCAAGATATCAAGAGATCTTTCAACTGCCTTTCACCCTGAAACAGATGGACAGACAGAGAGGGTAAATCAGATTCTAGAACAGTATCTTTGCATGTATGTCAGTTACCATCAAGATGACTGGCACACCTGGCTCCCTCTGGATGATTTTGCCTATAATAATGCAGAACATTCATCAAAAAAACAGCCACCATTTTTCACCATTTATGGAAGAAATCCCAGCTTTGACTCAGTTCACATTTCTCAAGATACATCTGCTGGAAAGTTATCAACAAAACTCCAAACACTACAGAAAGTTGTCAAAGAAGAATTAGAGTAAGAAATAAAGTGTTTTAAGAAGTATGCAGATAGAAATAGAGCAATTCCACCTGAGCTCCAACCTGGGGACAAAGTATGGCTAGCTTTCAAGAACATCAAGACAGAAAGACCCACCAAGAAACCTTCAGAAAGATGGCTGGGACCCTTTGAATCTCTCAAGAAGATTGGCAGCCATGCATATCACCTCAGGTTTCCTCAACAATGGAAGTTAGTTCAACCTGTCTTCCATGTGTCCTGGTTAGAACCAGTGAAGCAATCAACTATCCCAAATCAACATAAATTGCCACCACCACCAGTAATAGTGGAAGAGCAAGAAGAATGGAAAGTGGCTCAGGTTCTGGACTCAAAACTCAAGAGAGGTACATTATGGTATCTAGTGGAGTGGAAAGGATTCAATGAAGACCCAGCAAGAAAAACTTGGGAACCAGCTTCCAATCTTACCAGCTCCCCAGACCTTATCAAGGATTTTCACACTTTTGTATCCAGACAATCCTGGCCCAAATTCCTCAAGAGTCTGATTTATGGTGCTTGGTGGGGATTGGAGTTTATGAAAGTAAGTTCCTCTCCTGGCATGCACCTTTAAGGGGGTATTCTACCAAAATATGTTGTAAGCATCACCTTGGCCACTTTGTGAGCACTTTTCAATTTCTTTGGACAGGTTTAGAAGGCCTTGCAACATCAATACCCTTGAATTTGGACCTTTCATCAAGATATGGCCAAATTCCCTCTTTCCCTTTTATTCTTTTTCTTTCTTTCACAATTATTATTCCAAATTATGTCATTCAATATTATTCAAGACATTCTCTAGCTCAAAATATATTTATGGCAAAGTTTTCTATTCTTTTATAATGCTTGGTGGGGAGTGGAAGTTATGAAAGTAAGTTGCATCTCCTGGTATGCATCTCTGAGGGTTCTACTTTTTGTAAAATAACACCTTGGCAACTCTGTGAGCATCAAATATTTGGTTTTATCCTTTTCAGGAAAATTATGGCCAAAATGAAGCACTCACCACAAGAAGATTGATCCTCAGAAGTTTTCTTTATTCTATTTTGTTTACTCTCTTTTTCTCTCAATTCTTTCTTTCTTTTTATTTCATTTAATTTTCTTTTAGTTGTATGATCTTTTTTTATTTGTTGTTTCAACAAGCAGTAGTCATCACTCCCAAATCATGTTTGGGGAGTCAATTCATTCAATAATCAAAGAGCAAAACACTAGTAATGGTAAAGACCAGCTACAGATAATCCTCATCAAGATTTATTCAAGGCTTCTCTAAACTTAAAAACCATGGCTTCTTCATAAGCAACTTCTTCCTTGGCCAAAGCAATAGTAGGCTCCTCTGGAATAGTACTCTTCATAGCCTTATCAACAAACACCTCAGTCAAAGCATCAACTTCAGCAAATAAGGATGTGACCACCTTCTTGTTCACCCTTTTCTGATCAGTGAAGTTTCCAGTTATATTCCAGTGGTGACAGGGTTCAAAGATTGATTCAGGTTCTGGAGACATTGGGTCTCTGGAAGTGCTGGCCACAGGTGGTTGGATACTGGTAGAGGTAGAGGCAAGTGTGGATGGCCTGGTTGGGGATCTAATTGTTAGTTGAGGTGGTTGGGGGGACCTGATCATCTCATTAGTGGTGGTACTGGCTTGGACTGGGGATTGTGAAGGGGATTGGATTCTTCTTTTCTGGATTGGGGTAGTCATTTCAAGCTCTTCTCCATCAATCTCATCACTTCCTTCAGCATCAGTGTCAATTTCATCTTGAACCACCAAATTTCTGTTCAGCTTTCTAAGTTTTCCATCTTTTTTGGTGACCAAGATGGGAACCTCTGGGGCCACTCCAATGGGATTTCCTTGTGGGTGAATGGATCCTCCAATGTTGGCCAGGGAACTGCTGGTGTTATTCTATTTCTGGACACCTCTCATTCTGGAGCCATTCACTGAAGAAGAAGAAGAGAAACAATAGAAGTCAGTAACAAATCAGTTTTACGACCAATCAACTCACAATTGGAGTCACTAGAGGTGGAATGAGAGGTGGGAGGTCAATCACCAGGAGCTTCCAATCCAAATGTTCCACCCTTCTTGATGCTGCTCCATAATCTTCTGTGATTGTCAGGAAAGCAATAGTGGGCTTGAGAACAATTTCTTTTTCCAAGATTGCAGAATTGAAACCTGGTGGACCTAGCAGTAGCAGATTCAACACAAGGAATCCCTTTCCTCTGCCAATTGATGCAGGGTGGTTCAATAACTCTGACAGATTTAAAACCATTATAGGTTTTATTGATGTCCCAAATCTCTGTAGGGGCCATACTCTCTTCAGAAAGCTCCCTCAAGTTATCAAAGACACCACCACCATAAAGTACAGAAGGCCGGGAATCAGAGTGATCAGAGTCACCAATGGAAGTCAGCTTTGAACTCATCTTCAAGTCAAGATTCAAAGCCAAGACCAAGCAAATCATGGCAAAATCCAAGTCAGAAAGTCAAATATGGCAATTTGAACTTCAAGAACAGAGTGAAGCACAATAAAATAGAATAATTCATCATCAAAAGCTGTTTCATTGGCTAAATTGGCCATTTTTAAGGCATTTGCGCATTTTTGCGCATTTGGCACATAATGCCATCAAAACATCTTCAAATTACCTGAAAAGCCTTTGAACATAAAAAACCAAAGAAAAATAGTGGAATTGGTGCATTTGTGCATTTTGCGCACTTTTGCACATTTTGCGCATTTCTGCTTAATTCTTGTTCAAAACCGTCAAAACTTCACTTAATTGGAAAAAATCATCAAATTATGCCATTTGAATCATATTGACATATTTGCGCACTTTTGTGCATTTTTTGCATTCCTGGCTATTACTTCTTCAAAATCATAAAAAATTGCCAAAACAGCAAGTTCAATCAAAAAATCTTCAAAACCTTCAATATCTTGCATTTTGCACACTTTTGCGCAGTTTGGCCATTTTGGCCAAAAAACCCCATAAAACAACAATTTGGGGGGAATTCAAGAAACTCTGAAATAGTCCAAAGCAAGAAAAAAAGGCCAATTTTGACCCAACCCTAAAATGAAGACAATTTGATGAAAAAAGCAGTGGGTTCTCAGGACATAGACCTGAAGTCACTTTTTATCATGAGGCATGAGGACTCAAGACAAATTGAGTGAAGAACTCTGCAATGAGAAGAAGATCAAAAATAGAAGAAAAGGAGGAAGTGAAGAAATTTCAAAGAAGGGGAGAAGAATCAGAATCAAGTCAAAGAAGAAGGACCTACAAGTTGTGAAGATTAAAGGGTTGGAAATTATGATTGATGAAGAGGAATTATGAGGGATGAAAATTGGGTAATTGGGGGAAGAAACTTCAGTTGATCTTATCAAGAGTCACTATTCTTATGGCACTCAAAGCTCACCACTTTCAAGAGGGGGGTAATATCACAGCCATGGAGACAGGCAGGGAATTACCACTCATTACTAATGGAAAATCTTCCAACACCTAATCAGCAAGGGGTTTCATGGAAGATTCACCAAATACAGTTCCAAACCTCAATACAGCTCAATACAGGAAAAACCGAAATACAGGCCTGCCTTCAATACAGGTGCAAATACCTGTATTGATTCAAATATCTGTATTGGATACACCAATACAGTTTCACATCTCAAATACAGGTTTCTCAATCATACAATCATGTTTTCTCAACACTCAAACTCCAGGCTGGCACTTTTTCACATATACCAGCCCCCTTTCACCCACCTGGGAGTTTTCCCCCAGTTAATTAAAATATTGGATTTATTATCAAATATTATTTTATTTCTCATTAAGAAATATTATTTTATCATTTATCAAGTTATTCTTGCCCTTCCCTCACCTGTTCAGTAGAGTCCTTGTGGCCATATCCTTTATTAATCCTTTTCTCTTTTCTGAACAGATTGAAACAGTGATACAGGATTATTTGTGGTTGGCTCTTTATTATTCCTTTTGTTTTTTCTCTAATATCTTTTAATTCTTATTATTTTATGACCAGAAAGTTATTCTCTTATCTCGTTACTCTTATTAATTGAGTATTTTTTCTGAGCCCTCCATAAGTAAGTCTGTTCACTGAGTGCCAGGCCCTCTTCATTTAGAAGAGGCCCTGTGACACCTGGTTGGTATCAAAGCCTCCTCATAAATTGAGTCACAGACCCTGTGACTCATTTCCAGGCCAAAAGTAATGAGCTTTTGTGTGGATTTTGACATCCCACACCAGTCAGCAAGGATTTTGGGGGTCTAGCTCCCCCTTACAGCTAGAGTGTCTTTTCCCCCCCAGAATTAATCTTTCCAATTTATTTTTTCTGTAATTCCTCATCATGTAATACAATTATAATTTACGTATGCAGTTCAATTGACTTTTTAATTACACATCTGTAATAATTAATACCTCATTTTTAAGTAAAGTTCACTTATGTAATACATGCACACATTTTGACATTTCAATTGAAAATACTTCAATTCCTCATAACTTCTAAACTAAACACAACACCTCAATTTTAACACAAATATTGATGGTTAGCACCACATGTGGTGTGAATTGAACTAAGGTTTTGAGGATTTTCATACATTTGTACAAAAAACACCAAAAACTTGATTTAAGCTTATTTAGAGTTGAGTTACAGAAATCTCATCCAGAAGTGACCGCACTTTATTTTTTATGAGGAATCCAATGGTGTGATAATTTCTTCATGTTTATTTATTTGATAAAAAGTTATAATATATTTTATATAACTTTTTACCAAAAATATTTTAACGTCATAATTTTTATAAAAAATTCATTTTCACTTAATTCTTACAAGTAAAAATGTATTTTCATAATTTTCAATTTTATTGTAATTTTTATTTTTAAATATGAATTTGTACTTATATTTCAATTTTTATTTTTATAATATAAATGAATTTATTTTATTTATATTTGTATCTTAATTTATCATTTGTGGTCTTTTGGGTATATGAAAATCCCTCTAAGGCTCACACTTCCATGCTCAGTGGAATTTGAATTTATCTGTGAGGGTTCTTTAGCTTCATATTCCCACTTTTTTCCTTATTAACTGATTTTCTTTGTCATATCCTTCTCAGACTGGTTTTCGAGGTGATGATAAAAGTGTTGAAAAAGAAAGAATGAATGATGGCAAGAAAATATTTGAAGATATTGGGGAAGACATTTTTCAAAGACCAATGGCAGAAATAACCCCAATTCTTCAACATTTTCAAGATGTTTTGACTTGAAAAGTCCCATTTTATCAAATTCCCAAAAGTCAAGAGGATGATCAATATTATGAAGACCCACTAGAATGCAAGAATATCCATGGAAGACCTCAAGGAGTCAAGAATAAAAATGAAAATACAGACAAAATAGAATCATCAAGATTTAAAATTATTGAAAGTCAATCCAAGAGAAGAGGAAGAACCCCATAAAAATTGTCCAGTAAAACAGAATCAAGATCAAAGTCAAATGTCCCCTCTCCAATTATGGAATTGGACTCATCTAAAAATTTTGAACATTCTGAGGCCTCATTATCAAAATCAATCAGTTCATCAGATTCACTACCCTTAGAAACTGAATTAAATAAATCATAATTCACCCTTAGAAGGTCCAGAAGATTGGCAATTGGAAGAAAACCCTCACAAAGAAAATCACACAAGCCTTCCACCAGTTTGAAGATTTATGATGCAATTGACTTGAACTGTGAGCATTTTCAAAGAAATTATCATACAAGTGATGTATGCTCCAAGCTGTTTGTGAGTTTATGATTCTTTTTAATGTATATTTCTCTTGTTTATTTTGATATTTATTCATCTTTTGACTTTATTTTATCAAATACCTGGCTCAGAAGACTTGCCCAAATTTATATTGAAATACACCTTCAAGGCCTTCAATGTCCAGGGTGATGGTAACTGTGGCTACAGAACAGTATCCCACTACATTTACAAGACTCAAGATCAATGGGCTGATGTGAGAGGTGACTTGGCTGAAGAATATCAGCGAAATCAACACCTTTATGAATCCATTAATACTTCAATTCCCTCAGTATACTCTTATTTGGAAAGAATTGAATGGTATGAAGATGTTGGCCAGGCTCCAAAAAGACAGTGGATGTCCATGCCTGACATGGGAGATCCAATTGCAAATAAGTATCAAAGACTGATCTCCTTTTATTCCACAGTCCAATCTTTTTCTTTTTTCCTTTATTTCTGTCCTCCAAAGGATAATCACCCAATTTTCATCTGCTTCTTGGATAGCTGTTCTCATTTTTCTCCTTTGGATATAGTCATTTCCAAAGTTTATCCAGTCCCCCCTATTACTGTGAATTGGGAATTTCATTCCCAACAACAAGCCCTGGGGTGGGCTGATAAATTTAAGAAGCACAGGATGTTATATTTGTCCAATCTCCCTCCCCCCCCCCTCAGAAAAGACCAACTATTTTGGAGGTTGATTCAGATTGATTGATTGTTGTATATACAATTTATGTCAATTATCCCCCTCCTAAGTCCTATTTTTTGCTTAAATTCCATCTCAGTCCCCTTTTTTATCAATCATGTGGCACTTTTTTACTTAAAAATAGTCATATTACAAACAAGAAAAAAAACGGAAAAAAACACTTATTGTGCCTTCACTTGTTGTCCCACCAAAAGAATTCCCCCAATTCATGGGCTTCTGGTTCTTTATTGTCCAGATTGAACCCTTCAGTTCAAAAAAAACAAAGGAAATTCATAAGTGGAAATATTTTAAATGAATTTTCTTAAAAAATATGCCATTTCGTCATATTGGCCAAATTTGAGAAATTTGGCAAAAAAAATATGAAAAAAATTTGTGGATATTGACATCTCATATTGGGAGAAATATGGCAAGAAAGAATAAAAAAAAACCTCTAAGCTGATCCTGAGGAATTTTTTGAAAAATGAGGTCACTGAAGTGTTTTGGCCATAAATTGGTACAAACATGTGAGTTTTTGGTAAAAACACGTAAGGGCTTAGGTGTGTTTACCAAAACCTTTAATTTTTTATTTGTAGCTTAAATTAAAATTTTATATTTAAATTAGGATTATCAATATCAATGTCAAAAAAAGTTGATATTATTTTTTCAGTCATTATTTATAGCTTAAAATGGAATTTGATACTTAAAAGTAAACTTTAAATGTAAGAAATGATATAAAAGTTGAAATGATTGATTTTTACACCAAAAAATAATTAAAATTATCTTTTAAGCTATTAATTATTGTTTGGATTATAGTTTGATATTGAAGAATGAACTTTAAATATAAAAAATGATATAAAAATTGAAGTTATTCATTTCTACAACAAAAAAGTGAGCAAATTTGTCTCTTAAATTATTTCAATTTAATTTTCAGATATGAATTTTAAATATAAGAAATGATATGCAGATTGAAATTCTGAATTCTTAAATCAAAAAATCACCAGAATTATCTTTCAATTTATTATCTATAGCTCAAATGATAATTTAATATGTAAAAATTAATTTGAAATATAAAAACTGATATAACATCAAATTTATTAATATTTATGTAAAATAGTAATCAAAATTATCTCTTAAGCTATTATTTATACCTTGAGCTATAACTTAGTATTAAAAAATGAATCTTCAATATAAACAATGATATAAAAATCGAAATTATCAATTTTCATATCAAAAATGTAAGAAAATAGTAATATGTCACTGAATAAAGCTGAAAATAATACTACAATTATTATTTTCATAAAGAAAAAAGGATACCAAAGTCTAGATAAAGAATAATTAGATAATATAAATTACTTTCATGCTTCACTACATGCCAAAAAGCTTCAGTAAAATGAAATATTGCGCTTTTTCAGCAATATAATCCTCCAAAATGAAGTAATTGTGATCAAAAACATGTAAAAGAACCACTGCTAATCCCCAAAAATGTCAGGCTGAATCTATGTAGAAGGTATAAGATAGTAATCAAAGGCTTTAACTATGACTGTGACACATATAAATAGAGTAATGATAAAACTTTAAGGGGCTCTACCATTGGAAATAGTTTTGATGGGTTTGTTTAAAGTCCTAGTTGCAATAGGTATAAATCCAATTACTATAATAAACACTAAAATATTGATATTTGAATTACATCTTAATATATTGTAAGGCTTGCCTCTGTGTAAGACAGTATAGTCATATAAGAACAAGCTGATCAAATGATGGGGGTTTTTCCTAGGGGGGGAAGCCTCCTTTTATTTCAAATAGGAGTGGAAGTAGATGTATTTCCTCTTACCAGGTTGATAGAGTGAAAATTTTCACTCAGGTGGTTGGTTTGTGGTTCAATACAGCCAGAAACACCTTTATAAGTGCCCAAATGTGGTTTCAAAACCACATCTCAACCTTTTGTACCCACAAGAGATAAAACCTTGCACCAATAAATGTTCAAAGCATATTCTCAAATACAGGATGTGTGAAATGATGTACTAATCACAACTGGGTGAACCTTATTACTCAAGCTATGAGGGGTCAACATAAAAACATCAATTGGGGAGCTTTGACACCTCATAATTCAATAGGATGTAATAAATTCACACAGTACCACTAAGTAAATCTTAGGGTAAGGCTGTAAAATCTTTATTATGAGTAATCAACTGATAAATAGCCTTTTGACGTCTTTGACACCTCATAATTCAGATATATGGGATAGTATTACACTGCAATACTCTGTGTGGGATTATAAACTTACATACTGGATACCTTAGTTGGTGTTTAATACATAGAACTCAAATTGCAGCTAAACGTGAGCTTTACAAGACTGTTACACTTTTGACCTAGCTTGGATTAAGTATTCTAAAACTATACAGGCTCAAAGTGTTTTTACATTTTTTTAAAATAGTATTCTTTTCATGTTTTAGAGAATAATAACAATACCTTCTTAGAAGTGTGAGATACAGGAATAAGGGTTCCATTTTCTTTATCTCTGATCTTTCCCTTATAAAGGGTATGTCATTTCAGAGATCTCTCATCAAAACTGTGGAAGCTATATGAGAGGTGAAAACATGTTATATTATATCTACAAGCTACCCATATATCTTTTGTTGTGTAATGTCTTCTTCATTGGTGTTACAGCCTTTAGGGTGGTAGTATTAGATAGCTCTTACTGAGAGATTCAATCAAAGACCCAATTTTGAGGGTTTTTTGTCCAATATCTGGTTTTTAGATGAGAGGTGAATATGAAGGTTTCATTCTCAAAAAGATTTTGTAACCTTGATAAATTGGCTGATTGCTATTGTTTGGTAATAAGAATTGTATCTTATGAAAGGGGAGTGTTTCCTCTTTAATATTTTTACATTTACAGATTACATTTTCTTATTTCTGTCTTTTTTTGTGGTCTTATTTTACCTTTATTAGTTTAGATAAAGGAGGAAATGTTTGTGTTTCACCCTTTTTTTGGTACCATTTTGCATATTTTTGGATTCCATTCTTGTTCTCTAGGTTTGAGTAACAGGCTGAAATCTTCAATCTGATATCTACCATGGCCCTAATTTTCACTCATTATCTGATTTTTACATATTACAATCTGACATTATCATCACATCTTACAATACTGTTACATAAGAATTTCAAATAAAAGCCTCAAACTCTTCCACTTTTGAAATCAAATGGCAACTCATTATTTTTCATGAAGTTCAGTAAGCATCTGATCCTCAAATATCTTATATTAGCTATTATAACCTTTCTTATTTTCCACTTTTTATATTTCTATCTCCCCTCAAAAAGATACCACTTGTGGGGGCTATTAAAATCCTCCAATAAAATGTTCAAAAATTCTTAATGCAAACCTCAATTAATAGCACCATACATGACTCTTTAGGGATAATATCATTTATCAAATACCCCCAGGGCCCAGATAAAGATAATTGGTCACCTTTCATCCTGAATACTCTTTTTTAATATAGCAATTACATTTTGAATTTTTCATTGCACCAAAAGAAAACACTAATCTCAAATACCTACCTCCCATTAGTCATGAATATGAACAGATTCAACTTAACCCCACAATGTAGAAAAAATATGATTCATTATATGTAGAATTTTTATCAGAAAAATCCAATGTACTAGGGGAATCTTTTTGATGTATTAATAAATTTCAGATTTGCTGTAATAACTATATCCTGATCAGAAATTTTGTAAATATTGACTTATATTATTATGAGGGGAAAGCTTTGATAGTAAATATACAAATACCTGGAAAATTGTGTATGTTGAAAGTTTTATTATGATTATTAAAATTCAACACCTCCTCAAAGGTTTATTGATAAGAAAAAAAAACCTGTGAGTAACGCAAATCATTAGTTTATTCACAATAGACCCAGTTTCTTGATTTTTGAGTCAACTCTAATATTTTCAATTCAAAAATGAATTATACTGACCCATATTGATTTGTAGTGTTAGGATAGTACTTTCACATAGCTCTATCCATTCAGTGCAAATATATTGCAGAATATAGGCAAGAGACAAGGAAAATTCTCCTGAATGATTGCTTGATAATCCTCAATGTAAAGTACTCATTGCATCCATTTCTGCTTCTGGAACTGTTTGCAACATCAATTTTGCTAATAATTTGTATTTGATGGTAATTGGACCCTTAAAATTCAACACAAAATCTCTGAATCTAACATCCACCCTTACAGTATCCCAATTTAAACCCAGCCATTGAGACTCAGGCTGCTTATATTTGACAAAAACAACCCATATAGGTCACACTATGTGAGGCTTCATTCAGTCAAGGTCAAATTTTAAAAGGTATTTTTCAATCTTATATGCCACAGCTATCATATTACTCTTATAGAATTTCCCACCATAAAATCCCCATGACCTTCTTACAAATAGGTCCAATACGAAAATCCTCAACTTTGTGAGCCTTTCCAATTGAATTTCATTGGTATTTGATATACTGGAAGTTCCACAATAGTGAATAACATGAGCTAGATTGAACCTGAAAATAAGATATAGAGATTTTCACAGAGGGTAAACTACATTACAATCCCCACATGGAAAATCCTACCAATTGATATTTGATCCATTTCTCAGTATATTGTGCATTTAAGAAAGACTCATAAGATTTTATTGCGCCCACAAAAACATTTTTCAAAATAATAATATGTATCTGTGTTATAAATTTATTGTACCAAGTAATTTCAGAGAATCACCATTTGTGCTAATTATAGAAATCTCTAGTATCTTGAGGGAAAAAATTTGTTCTTTGCTAAAATATTTAGGCCAATATTAATTAAATACTTGAAAATATACCCCTTTAGGAATATCACTAGTGTCTACTAAAGGTATTTCTGGAAATTTATTTATTGGTTTGTTATCCTTTGTTTCAATCAGATGGAAAACCTCTATATCTCTATTTATTTTTGATACTCACTCATTTGATAAGCATGAACACCTGGTTAATACTATTTTGTGTTTAAATTTTTTTTATTTTCAACTATCCCCTCAGTATCTGAGCCTACTCAAGGGGCATTGAGTAGTGATTATAAGCTTAGACTTTTTGTCTTCTCACACCAATTAAAATATTTTTCACATGTCTGTGGATAATTTATCACATTCTCCTCAGTACACCTTCAACATAAAGAAAATATATGAAGGGCTCACTCTTTCCAATATCTTCAAAATCCTTTGGCTCTCCTTCCTTTGTGCCAAATATTTTGGAATCATTTTGAAATTAATTCAATTGCCTTTTTGAAAAAGTGATATATTGCTTCATTAGGGCTGAAACCACCCAATGATTATTATGATTATTTTTCCAACAGTAATGATGATACTGAGAACTGAAAATTGAAACTTTGAGGGTATGTTAAGAAATACTCATCATCAACTTGTTGAGAAAATTTGGTCATGACCTCTCCCATTATCATTTTGATTTATTGATTCCTAACTTTTGGAGTTCATTTTAAACGTAGCTACAGAAACCTTTAGACTGAACCTGTGTTAATTGCTCATTTAAAACTTCTTCTGGGATACATTCCAGATGACCAGAAATATTCATTTAAATTTGATTCTCTTCTGGACTTGGTGGTTCTGGTATTGTTGGAAAATCCTCATCCTTCAGTTTTAGTAGGAAAAGGAAATTAATTAATGCTTTATAAATATGAAAATGAAATTCTCATGATAAATATATGAAAATATAAAACTTTCATAAAAATTTAAATAAATGTTTTTACCTTAAATAATGAAGTAAAAATGAATTTTCATCAAAAATATTTTAAATGAAATAATCTTTGGAAAGAATCAAAGAAATATTATTATGGTTTTTTTTCCAATAAATAAAGATATAAGAATCATTTCACCGTTGGATTCCTCATAAAACTTTAGGTGGCATAACCTTTGGTTAAGGATCTCTAGCACAACTCTAAATAAGCTTAAATTAAGTCTTCATTACTTTCCATATGAAAATCTCAAAAACCTCAAAACCTAATTCAGTTAAGACCACATCTGATGATTATAATCAAATTTTGTGCTGAAATCAATATTTGGTGTGTAATTTAGAACTCATTAGGAATTTCATTTTAAATATTTGTGCATGTGACAAATAAGTGACCTTAAATTTACATATGAGGAATTAAAATTTACAATTTTTTACTCTGATTTTTCTGGTTAATTACATTTGTAAAGCTTTATATATAATAAGTTTTGAGGATTTAAAGGAAAGATAAATTTCAAAGATTTAGATTTGGGTTGTAAAGAAATCTTGGCTCCAAGGGTGCCAGACTCCCCCCAATACCTCTCTGAAAGGAGTAATATGTCAAAATTAATGCAAAAGTCAATTAATTTTGGCCTTGAATTTAATCATAGGGTTTGATACTAAAGCTTCAGTCCTAACTCTTTCTTAGAGGTTTAATCTAAGCTTAATTTAAATAAAAATTCATAAAAATACTTTTACCTGTTGGCTCTTACACACATTTTGATGTGTTTTGGAGGCTGAAAACCAATTATTACTATAGTAAGGGCTGGCTTACAGAATCAAAATTTCTAAATCCAGCCATTTTTTGGTCCAAACAAGTGCTCAATTATGCTAAAATTTGTTTTTTTGCTGTCAGTATTTCTCTCACAACTGATAAAAGAATATTTTAGCTTTCAAGGAAGAAAATTGGTGCCTAGAAAAAAATGTCTTCTTTGGCCCTCTTTTCTTTTCATGTCAGAATGTTTTCCTTTGAGATTATTTTAAGCACTTTCAAATCATTTTATAAAAGGTTCCAATTATAGCTTTTGAATCATATTTAACCTTTTTAGAATGTAAAGAAATATTGTAATCATTTTACCCTTGAACAATGCTGTAAGTGAATTGAAGCATCTTTAATCACTGTAAAATTTGTTGATTTGTTTCCAAATTTACTTTTTTCACTTTCAGATGTGTTTCTCTTTAATATTGATTTTAGATACTATTTTCTCATATCAACTTCTTGCAGTTGTTTTCTCAATTGATTCCAATTGAAATTGCTCTGGGATAAAAATGTTTTGTAGCTAAAAATATTTCTTGTAGAAATTTTTTGGATTATTTATTATTTCTTTTAAACAATAAATCTTTATAATGCCATTTTTTTATACTAACAGAGTCAAAAGCAACAATTTTGATGTGTTTTCTCATAAAAACCTCTGAAATTTCTATTTTCACATAATTTTAACTTATACAAATTTTGATGATGGGAAAAATTCTTGCTTATTTAATCCAATTTTAAAATCCACACCTTGAAAGTTTACTGGGAGAATGATTATATCTCTAGTTAAATTCAAATAATACCTCTAAAAATCCGGTTTGCATAAAAAATGCCAATTATGTAATATTACTATTTTAAATATTGCAATTACACTTCAAAGCTAGTTTTTTTTACTAAATTAGGATTTGGAATATTTAAGAACCTTTATCCAAAATATTTTCATTAATCATTTTGTATGCATTATGGTTTCCTTCTTTGGACCAATTTTCAAATTATCAAGTTTATAATATGAATAGATTTTACATTAATTATAGCTTTGATATGGGTAATAATTCATCTATTAACTTTTATCTTAATTTAAAAAACAATTCTGTAATTGTATTTCTTGATTTTCAGAATATTAATTAGCTTATACTCATATCCTTATTTTATATCCAAGTGCTTTATAAGTATGTCATCTTTTATTTCCTTCCAAGAATCAATATTACCACTTTTACACCACAATCACAATAAATTGTATTGTTTTATCTATTTTTAGCTCATCTTTATTCATTGATTAGGATATTCAAATAGAAGTAAGTCAAAAATTAGTATTTTTGACTTCCTGTTTCAAAGCCAAACCATATCGTACCAATCAGTCCAATATTTAATTAATAATATATATATTATGGAGTCAAATATTGTAACTTTATATGCACTTTATTGGTTTCATATCCTTTATATGTTTCATGAATAAATTATTTTAATTCCAGAATTTGAGATAATACCAGTATAATCTTTGATAACTTACTATCCTATGAAGCTTTGATTGAGGAGTATTTTTCATACACACTAATTGCTCTTGAAATCCCGTAGTTGTTCCTTTTGATTTTTTTTTGCGTAATTATAATTTTCAGATAGTTTATTTTGGCTTACTTTGATATATTTTTATTCAATAATCATCTATCAAGATCTCCTTCATCCATGTTAGATTTATTCATATTTTTATTTTTTTTTCTGAATTAAATTACATAATTATCATTAAATAATTTTTTAAGTTATTTTATTCATAGTTTAACTACATAATTTTTGAAAATTAAATTTATATTCCATACAAGCCAAGATGATTTTTTCCACAAGAGATTCTATATTCTCATTAATGCATGTTTCCATTACTTAAACTAATTATGGAATAGCTATATAGTATTTATATGTATATATTATAATTTTTGTTATAAAATGATTAATAGCTATTTTTTTATTATTTTCTTAAAGATATCAAGATTAGTAAGAATTATATATTTGATTTGTGGCAATAATATCTGCATATATTGTATAATTGTTTGACAAATTCTATGATTATTTTGATTAATAATTATCCTTTTAAGAGTTCTATAGATAAACCTTACAGATATAATCTCAAAGGAGTTTAAACTTGATTTCATTTTAGGATGTAATGTTATTTTTGGTATATATCTTCATTTAATAAAGAATTAAGGAATTCAGCAAGACAATATGTGTTGTTTGGATGAATAATACAGTTGGAAGCTTTGTTGGATAAGGCTTACAATTAGCTAAAAATAAACACCAATGTGTTGGTATTCTCACAAGAGATTCCCTCCTTTCAAGGATTATCTTTGAGTTTGAATCAAGAATCTGTTTGAATTCACTACATCTTGAAATCAACATTCCACAACAAACCTAGAGGAAAACTAATTTATTTCTTATTTCTATTGAGAGATTACTAATTTAGTAATTCTTATTTAAAGACTTTTGGCTAATTTTTATAAGTTTTAATCCAATTATTTTTATTGATTCAATCAACACTATCAGTCCTGGCTCTCAAGGTAGGTTATTGTGGTTTATTTGAGTCAATTCAGCTATTTTATTTGAGTTTTATGGAATACTTAAAGTTTAAATTCAATTTGATATATTCCTTGGAGAAATTTTAGAAGAATGAGTAACATCCCAGAACATATGAGGATGGTCCTAAATATATGTCCAATTGTTATCCTCAGATGCTGGGTGAATAGCCTGAGGATCTTCTTAGTTCAACAAGAATTAAATTTATCTAAAAATAAAGATATACAATTTTTATTTATAAACAGTCGACTGATAAATTACATCATTTAGGTATAGGATAAATTAGATCTTGTTTTTTGATAAGTAGAGTATTTTTATTGAAAGCTACATTATGACCCCAAATGATCATTCCATTATTCAATGGAACTATACCATTATATATTTGTGATTATTACCCAAACTCCTTCCCTTTGGTATATTTATGTGATATATATAAGAATTTTTACAAAAAACAACATCATAAAGTTATTCATGCATGGACTGTACAGATGTCTTTTGCTTAAAAGCTCATAACAATATGCTTGTTGATTTATTTCAAAGATATAAAGTTTTCAGTGAATACACTTAACATGACTGATCTCCAAAAAAATAGAAGGCAGGCTTGATTAATAATTTTTTTTCTTTTCACTTTCTTTATGATACATTTTATGAGATATTGGCTTGTTTTGAGGCAATTTAGGTTCATTGAGCTCTATTTTCAATACCTTTTGATTCAATTTCAATTTTAATTTCAATAAGGAGTTTTTGTTTCAATTTTAATGCATTATAAATATTATAGGTTTCTTTTCCTTACATCATTTAAATCCCTTTCATTCATTTTAACATATCCTTGGTTGAATCAGATTTTTTTATATTCTGTAAGTGGTGCTAGAATATTTCCTGTCATAAGTTAAATTGATGTATTTGTTTCCACTGGGAATTAAGAGGTAGGTTTATTTCAGAGCTTAAATCTAAGCTTATAGTGTGACTGGGACAAGGATCTTTGGAAATACCACTCTTGTAGGTTAGTCAATAGGATTTTTCTCCATGAAACCCCTTGTCAGTCTTTGACTCAAAACTAGAGCACAATAATAACATACAAAAGTACCACAAATATGGCACACAAGAAAGGGTGAAAAACAAAACTTTAACTTTTACTGAAACTGACAAAGGTAAAATAAGACCAAAAATACAAAATAATAACCTAAGAAAGGTAACCCGTAAGTTTAACCATCTGAAAGAAAAAATCTTTCCCTTTCAAAATAGTATCATTCACATTACAAAGAAATAATAATCAAGCAATTTTTTAAGGTTATGAACCCTTGCTGAGTATAAACCTCATTATCCACATTTCATATGAAATCTGGACATGGAGCACAGAACCACAAAGTGGGGTCTCTTATTAAATCTCCAAATGAGGGCTATCCAATGGTACTACCTTCAAGACTGTAGAACCATTGGAGCAGAAATTACCAAAAAAATATTATTTGGGCAAATTGAAAAAAAAATATCTATTTTTTCACCTCTCATCTGTCTCCCACAGTCTTGACAAGAGACCTGTCAGATTAAATATTTTCTAGAAGGGCTAGGGAGATTATACATTAAAATGTAACCCTTATCCCTGTATCTTACACTTTTCAAAAGTTATTTGTATTTTTCTCTTAACATAAGAAAGATACTTTGAGCCTTTATAACTTTTACATATTTGATTCCAAGTGGGTCACAAATGTAGCCATCTTTTATATCTCACTTGTGGATACAATTTGTGCTACTTCTGAGCCCTATATCTTGACAACTGACAGAGCTATACAAGATTTAGGGATAGAATCCCACACTTAGTGGCATTGTAGGATACTATCCCACATAATTAGATTAGTTGGGCTCAGTATTTGCTGTAAGTGACCCTTGGACATCATTAAATCCAAGTGTCTTATTTGGAAATCAGGTATTCAGTATTTACTATTATCTCACAAGAGTCACATTAATACAGTCTTCAAGTTTATCTCATGAAGACCCCATATTTTCTCTTTCCTTATTTTTTTTGACCCATTCTTTTCTCAATCTTGTTTATGCAATTATTTTCCATTTTTTAACCCTTCTAGGTTTCTTTTCCATGTTCCAGGTTTGATTCAATGCAGGCAAAAGTTAAATTATTCTTTTCTTGTCTCCAAATGGCTACCTATTGCGACTATGCTGGGTAACAATTTCACACTAATGAAATTAGTGTTTGGATGGCTCTTTATTCAAGATCTGAGTTTGGAAGCTATACTTCATAGAGCTCTAAATATCTTGTATGTTTTCATTCATATTTCCTCAATTCATTGGGCTGACTTATGCACTTTTTTCTTTAGCTACTTTACCTTACGTCTCTCACAAATTCAAAGGGAAGACTTCAATCTCATGGTGCTGATGACCATGCACAAAATTGACTTTCAGAAAGCTGTTTGCACAATCCATTTCAGTTTCCATAATATATATAGCTTGATCAAAGGAAGTCCCGAATATAAAAATAGGAGCTACTGTGGCCATCTAGATGTGTAACAAAAATTAGCCATCACTTTTGGATGCCTTTGGAGCAACGGAAATGGTGCCTCACTAAGGAAATTTGCATAAAATTACCACAAGTCAGTCAGGGGAGTGTATTGATGGCTTCGTGAAGGGTCATAAATAACTCTTTTTGAAAAAATGAAGAGAATAATGGTGATATTTAAATGCATCTAGCAGAAAAAGGTTTTCCAAGGTGTGTTGTATTTTTGGATGGGGATACAAGCCCACTGTTTCAAAGACCTGGAGTGCATGATGAGTTATTTTAGGATTGCAAGAAGTTATATTCCTTAAATTTAAAGATGGCTTGTGATAATTGCAAAATGATCACTGCCATACTAAGTGGTTGGCCAGGATATTGTGATAATAGTACAATGTAAAAGCACATGAGCTTGTTTGAATGGCCACAAGATTTTTTTGGTTTGGGTGATTAAGAATAATTTTCTTTTTTTTAGTGTTCATGTCTTTGATTCTATGTCAATTTTGGTAAATATATCCTCACCGACTCCGCTTGTCCCTTAGGAATACATTTTATACCTTGTTACATAGGTTCAGCAGCCAATCACAACCTAAATTGATCATTTAATTACTAAATTTCTCAATCCTTTTCTAAATCCTGAGTTCAGATTAAAAATTACCTTGGGAGTTTGAAAGGGAAGTGGGGCTCGTTCCAGAGCTTTTGATTGGGGTACAATAAGGCCAGTGATATGGTTCACATTAACAATTTGATCTATGTTTTTTCAGTACTACATAATATTATTCTAGAAAATAGAGACGATGGCAATGAAAATATATTTGATAGGCTAGAGGCTTATTCTCCTCAAGCACATTGTGCTTATGTTTTCATGGGTGAATCTACTCAGATAGGCTGAAAATTATGCTATTAATTTGAGTAGTCATGTGTTTTGAATAGTGTTATTACTTTCTTTGCTGGAAATTTATATTCTACTTATATATTGAATAAAATGTAAGAATGGATACCTCTTCATTAAGGAATCAGCCAACTGATCCATATTAATGCACTTTGGAACAGGTGATTATGAGTACAATCACTTGGGGAACTCTAAAAATTCACATCTTAAATAATCTTAACATAGATATGTGATGATGATATTTTGGAAATGCATGTGTAGCTGAAATTACTAATACAATCTACAACTTCCTAGTGCTAAAATATGATTTGTTCTGTATGTGGTAGCTATCAAGTCCTTATGAAAAATTTCTATAAGGCCTTCATAATGGCTGCGATTGCTTCACTAATTTTACCCAATAATATCAATTCATGTGCAATTCCTAGAAAGTTTTCCCTTTCCCTCATTATTTCCTCCCTTTCAATTTTTCCTTTTCCAATTGTAACTGGTGCTCTATGCATTCCTTTTCCAATTCAAATTCATGCTAATGCCTATCCTTTTCTAAATAATCTATACAGATTTTTCTCTCAAATTTCTCTTGATCTAAATTATATTTCCTTTCATTCTCCACCTTGTCCTTCTCTTCCTTCTCTGCATCTATACAAATTTATTTCTCAAATTTTTCCTTCTCTAAATTAAATTCACATTCAATTTTTTCTCAGGTATGGATTCTTCTGCAGTCCACTTGCCTTTCTGCAATGTAATAGAATTTTTGATGGCTGGTAATTCAGAGCTTAGGCTTGAAAAATCTTTTTTCAACTTTTATTCTGAAACCCCAGAATGACTGTTATTAGGGAACTTGATATTGGATTCCCCTTCTACCTCACTCATCCTCATTACTTCCGTTGATTTATTTGAATCCCTCCATTAAATTCTTCTACATTGTGTTTTTTCCAAAAGGTTTTGTCCATGCAATTTTAAAATGCGAAAATAGATTCCATTTTTTGTTCCATTGTCAGGCCCAACCAAATAAGCCTTGGTCAATCAAGCCTCAGTGTTCTTAACCCATAGCCAAGAAGTAAGGTCCTTTTTATACGTACTAAACCCTTTTTCACAGTGATGACCACTGATCTAAATAGCTGGATTAAAGGCAATGAAATATCCTAAAAATATTTCACAAACTGCTTGTCTTTTCATAATCTGCTACTCAATGTTTTCTTTAGTTCTTTTACCAAAGAGGAAATCAAATATTATCATAATCATTAAAAGTAAATTTAGGTTTTCTATCTCCACTAGCCTTCTTTTTTCTTTTCTTGTGCCTTTTATTTTGCTTCTAAATAGCTTTCCCATGGTGACCTAATTCAGAACCACCACCACTAGCCTCAGCTTTTGCCAAGCTGACTCCACTGGTTTATCTATATTGTGTTAGATGCATCTTATCCACCAAATGACTGAGTCCCAGTTCATTGACTTATTGATTTGAGTTATCACTAAAATCTGGTTGATTGGTGGTCATCATCATGGAAATTCATTGTAATTGATCTTAAACATCATGAAATGATTGATATTACAAATTAATCACATCACAATCTAGAATGTGAAAGAATTAAAAGTATCTTGTTGACTGTGGCGGTTGCATCTGTATTGGCCTGGGCCAATAAATTAACATGGTCCCTTGGACTGTCTGATTTTTTGTGGTACCTTTAAGATATCTGTTTGACCAGTGGCTCATATTACCACCTTGATCCACTAGTGGATTCTACCAGAGTAATAAGTGACCTCTCAGCCATATTCTTCTGGTAGTCTTCCAGACAGTTACTGTCCTGTGATATACCTTTGATTGTGGTTCATGTAATGCAATCTAATGTTGGAGGTAATCTTATCCATTTAAAAAAATATTGAGAACCTATTCCCAGCTCTTCAGATACTAAATCTAATTGACTTCACCTTTGAAAGCCCAAAAAATAGAAGAATCTTTCTGCATTAACTCCCCCCCCCCCAAAGAAAAATTTTCCAGCTGTAAGTATGAAGCTTTTGGAATTTCTAAGCACAGAAAAAAATACATGAAATAAGGAATTAAGTTGATGTCAAAGCTTTTTACAAGGAAAAAAGAGAAGGCTTACCAAATAGCCAGGTGAAACAGGCTTGAAATTAAAAATACAATTTTTTTATCTTTTTGGAAAGATAATGATTTTTGGAGTTTTAAATGATTTGTAAAAAGCTTTAGGAAAAAAAGGAAAAATTAGAGGCCCAAGAAACAGACCTGAAACAACAGACTCACCAATTTTAGCTCCAAACTCTCAGAGGGCTTGCCTGATTTTGGATTTTTTTTTGTTGAATGTTAATCTTTCTTGGGGTTTTGTGTTGTCAAGAATAAGAAACCCAAAATTTATCATTTTTTGGAAAGACTGAGCCCCAGTATCATGAGGTGTGAAAGCCATAAAGTGGTTTTTTATATTTTTATTACTCATAATACAGGCTTTTCAGATCCACTCCAGACTGTATTGGGTGGTACTGTGGAAATTTACTACATACAATTGAATTATAAGGTGACAAACACCTTCAATTGGTGTCTTATGTTGATTACTTGTAGCTTGAGACATAAGGGTCCTCCAGATGTGTTATTTAATTCATTGGATGCTTCCTGGCTTTTAGAAAATGCCTGAAGCCTCTATTGATGAAAATTTTTATTTTATGTGGGCACCTAAGGTTGAGATGTGGCTTTAAAACCCTGTTTGGACACTAATACAGGTGTTTTTGGTTGTTTTGAACCACAAAACATCTACCTGAGTAAAAATGTTTACTCTATCAGTGTGGTAAAATATTATTCACCCCTCTTCACCCTGATTTGAGATAAAAGGTGGTGCCCCCCCCCATCATCTTACCCACTTATTTTTATGTGGTTAAACTTCCTTAAACAGAAGTAACCCTTAGAGTGTTCTAAGATATAATTATAATATCAATTATTGTAGTTCTTATTATAATAATCCAATTGATAATAATTGGAGCCAGGTGTTTCAACAGACTCATCACCACTATTCCTCAATAGTAGAGCCCTTTGTATCCATTATTAAACCATCTCTACATGTCACAGTCATAGTTGAAACTTGTGATTACTGTCTCATAGCTTTTACATAGACTCAACCTGTTAATTCTTCACAAAATTTAGTCAGGGTTGAAACAGAGAACACTTTCTTCAAATATCAATTTCTAGGATGACCTTCCTGTTTGTGTAGAGTCTTGATAAAAAGTTTTGATTGTGAAAAACTATAATTTAGTAGGAAAATTAATCATTTAACTTATTTGGAAGAAAAATTAAACCCTTTATCAAAATGGAATCATTCTTTTCCCTCCAAATTTGTTTTTTTCCAAATATTTATTAAGAACTGTGTCTTAATATCCTCTGCAAGGTAATCTATGTATTTTTAAAGCTAAGAGGGTGAAATTACTCCAAAGATATCTTGGATCTATTTAAATTAAACCAGACCTTGTCACTATGTAAAGAAGACGTGTAGGAGCCATTTGCAATTTTAAGAGATAGGGACTGATTTTTCAAGCAGTTAAATCTTCCAAGTCTCCTACAATGTGGCATAAAGAAGCCAAGCCTGTAGGATTTTTCATGAATCAGGAGTGTGTTTTCTGAGGGAGTTGTGAACACTATCCTCACAGGTTGGGTAGTGTTTGAAATCAGGGGAATTCTCGCACTTGATGTCGAAATTCGAGAATTTTTGACTGCGTGAAGATTTGTGATCTTTGATAAAGCAATACATCGTCTGAATGATTCACTTGGTATTCAATAGTCCCTGTGCGTAGTTTGAGCACGCCAGGCTATCATAACCAACTCAAAATAAATAATAAGTTTTTCTATGTGCTCATGAGAAATGTCAGTAATTTTGCCCATCCTCCTCCATCAGTGTGGATTATATGATTGATTGGGATAAGACGGAGAAAGAAGTTAAACACAAAAATATTTGGTTTAAAAGGAGTCAAAACTATGCAAGTAGGAAGACCAATCTACAGTTCAATATGCCATAGTGGAAGATAGATAGTTATGACACAAAAAGTTCAAGACACTCAATCGTCAACTCAGCCTCATAAGGGAAAGCATTATGGTAAGGACTTGCTGGAGTTATTAATTTTAGAATTCGATCATACATGCAGAAGTGACACCCCATGAGAACGATGAAAGAGTAATTTTCCAGTTTGTACTAAATTTGACATCTGAGGTTGCTCGGCATTGTGTTGAGCTTATGCAATAAACTAAGGTATGTATTCCGGTAACAGTTAAAGCATAAACAAGACTACGTAAAAGATCATACCTAAAGGATAGAACAAAGTAACAGACGGTAGAATGTAAGAGTTTGTTAGTAGAGCACAAAGAACTCACAAGAACAAGGTTCTTACAACTACAAAAGTGAAATTGAAGAACAAAGTAACAATAGGAAACAAAAAACGATAAGAAGCAAAAAGAGAAAGAAAGGAGAAGATGAATGGAACTAGAGAAGGAAACGAAGGAGTGCAGCGAGGCAGGAAGAGAGAGGAGGAGGGTCCTGTTATCTTGACGTCGTAAGTGATGAGTGTGAAAATTATCGTCAAGAGAAAACCTAATCTCGAGTAAATTGATCAACCCTAATCTACAAACAAATCCCCGACCTCAAGAGTAAACTCTACACAAGAAAATGTCCTCAACACTCCTCTCTCAGTTACTCATTGTCTCATTTGTTGAATCTAACGCTCATCCTCCATTCTATTTATATATCATGATGTTTCTCCCTTCTCAATTAAAAATTAAAAATTAAAAAAATTAAAATAAAATATATTTTCTAATTATATATGCGTGTGAAATTGTAATTTGTTTTTGCTCTAAGAAACATAAAATTGTCGTTGTCATTCAATTCATATTATAGGCTTGTCATCTAGGTATAATACATCTTCAATCATCTTCCTTTTTATCCGATCAGAAAAATATTGAAATGAAATTCTAGTTTTTTTTGTCTGAAAACTTAACAGATTTACAGTCTTGATCGACTCAAGAACTCCTAAAACTAGATAACCTGACTACAAGATGAACACCAATGAACAAAATAACGACTTACAAAAAATCATTCCTATCTTGACTGATGAAAACTACTCCGAATGGAAACTACGAATGATCATCTGCTTAAAACAGAAAAGGCTCTACCAATACTGCATTGAACAGTGCATTCCTGGCGATGGAGTAACACGAACACCAGCCGTGGAAGCAAAAGTAGTTGATGCCAACGTCGAAGCTTGTGGATTAATTACCAATTTCCTAGACTCAAGAACGTTTGCAGCTATAGTTACATCGGAAGAAGTCACACAAAACAGTTACTTACTTTGGAAAAAGGTCAATGAAAGATTTGCATCATCAACTTTCAACAGTAAAGCAAGAATTTGGAGCAAATTCCAAAAATTAACGTTCGATAGCAACCTTAAAGATTTCATTACAAATACGCGGAAATGCCTTAGCGACATAGCATCAGTCGGTATAGCCGTGGAAGAAGAGATACTCGCTTTCTCAATTCTCACCAAGCTCCCCGAAGAATTTCATTCATTGATAGAAAAAGTGACGTTAAATGCTGAAACTCAAGGAAATCCAGATGCTATCCTCAACGTACTTCATGAAGCAAGTCTTAAAGAAGAAGCCCTTTCAACAGACACTACTAGAGCACTAATCCTAAAAAAGGACAATTTTCCATCCAAACTTGTCCACTACTGCAGTAACGGAAAACATAATCCTCTCGTTACCACACATGGGCCAGAAAAATGTTGGCAATTGCACCCAGAATTAAAACCTGAAAGACGACGAAAGGATAAAGAACAAAAAGCAAACTTTACTATAGCTCGCGCACTATTCACACATGAATCAAGAGAAACAAATACATCAATAACAATCGTTCTCGACACCGGAGCATCTAATCATATGTTCAACAACAAATCTTTCTTTGAAAATCTTCACACCAATCATCACACTAAAGTATCCACAGGATGCGGCAAATCTACTTTAACTGCACAAGGAAAAGGACTAGCAACAATAGTTGATCGTCTTGGTAATTTATGGCTGCTACCAAACAGCTTATATGTACCTGATCTGACAACTAACCTATTAGCTCTCTCTAATATAGCAAAAAAGGAGACGCGAATTAAAAAAACTACTTCCTTTTTTGAAGTCTATCTTGATAACAACAATCGACCATCATTCATATGTCCCGTCACAAGTGGCATCTTAGAAACCCAAATCAAATTTTCTGACTCTCGCTGCCTAAACACCCAAATCAAAGGAAGTGGTGATTTATGGCACAAAAGACTAGGACACATGAATAAACACGATATAATGAAGTTAGTTAAAACAACTAAAATAAGTGACATCTGTGATGAATGTATAAAAGGTAAGATTACCCAATTACCTTTTAAACAGACATTCAAGGTTGCTAATCATGTATTGGAAAACATTCATCTCGATCTCTGTGGACCTTTTCAAACTCCCTCTATAGCTGGTGCTAAATATTTCCTCATAATTATAGATCAAATGAGCGGATTTATTTCTACCAAGTTCCTTAAAAATAAAAGCGATTGCTTCAATCACTTTCGCAACTTCAAATTATCAGTCGAAAATAAATTTACAACAAAAATCAAAAATATTTTAACAGATGGTGGAGGAGAATTTATCAACAAATCATTTAGAAATTACTGTGCTGAATCGGGAATCAATCACATAGTAAGTCCTCCATACACTCCCCAACACAATCCATTCGCAGAAAGAGGCAATCGATCAATATTAGAAAAAGCAAGATGCATGTTACTCCAATCTCAATTACCCAACAAATTTTGGGCAGAAGCAGTTTCAACGGCAACATTTCTTTGTAACCTAATTCCTAAACATGATGATCAAAGAACACCATATGAAATCTGGCACAACTCAAAACCACCCTTACATAGATTAAAGCCATTCGGATGCAAGGCTTGGTTGAAGATTCCAGCACATTCGATAAAAAACAAGTTTGATTCAAAGGCATGGGATGGTATCTTCCTTGGGTATGAAAATGAAGCTTCTAGCTACCGTATATTAAGACTTTTAGATCAAAAGATTATCATCAGCAGACAAGTGATATTTGATGAAAAAAACTTTCCATCACTACTCAATCAAAAACAATCCTTAGAAAACATCATAGAGATTTTTCCCAATCCAACTCAAACAACGGAAGAAGAAATACAAATCAACTCTAATACAGATGAAAACTCCTCTAGTATCGATGAAAACTCCATAGATAATGAAAGTGATGAAATTTATGTCGACGCCTTAGAACAACAACCAAAAAGAATTCGCGTGATCGGCCCCAGACATCCCACCTTAATATCCAGTGAAATCGACAGCAACAACATTCTTCCATTTTCTCGAAGACACACCAGAGCAAATTTGACAAAAATAAATCAAACTCCAAAAACCTTCGATGAAGCAATGACCAGTCCAAATAAAGAAAAATGGGATCTCGCAATCAAAAAAGAACTTCAGAATATGGAAAACCTGAACGTATGGACCCTAAGAAATAAAAAAGACAGCGATCACCCAATCACTAGCACTTGGGTGTTTAAAGAAAAAGAAGACGATTCTGGAAAAATAATCGAACATAAAGCTCGACTATGCGCCCATGGTTTTCATCAAATAGCTGGACTAGATTATCAAAGCACTTTTGCTCCAACTGGAAGACTATCTTCTCTACGTGCACTAATATCGTTTGCAGCAATCTATAAGTTCAACTTTCACCAAATGGATGTACGAAGTGCCTTCTTAAATGCACCACTACAAGAAGAAATCAGTTTAGAAATACCTCAAGGAATATCAGCAAACAAAGAAACCCAAGTCTTACAATTAAACAAAGCGTTGTATGGACTCAAGCAAGCATCCCTTGCCTGGTACAAACACCTTTCGAAATGGCTAATCACATTGGGTTTTTCATGCTCAATCACTGATCCCTGTGTTTTTTGGAGAACTGGTAAAAAACCCATTTGGATTTATGTTCATGTTGATGACCTTGCTATTTTTGGTCCAAATTTAGAAGAATTTAAAAAGGAAATCAAAAACGAATTCGACATGAAAGATTTGGGCAAAGCCAACTTACTTCTAGGAATAAAAATTAATCATCTCGATGACGGATTTAGCCTTGATCAAGAACATTACATTAAAGAACTAGCCAATAAATACGGAATCAGAGACCTTATCCCATCAAATACACCTCTTAAACCACACTTACAACTCTCAAACTCATCCGAAAAAGAACATGAAGAATTCAATAACTTAAACATCAATTACCGAAGTGCTGTTGGATCACTAAATTATATCAGTTCCAACACTCGCCCTGACATCACCTTTGCAGTCAGCCATTTATCTCAATTTCTTGAAAAACCTGGATTACAGCATTGGAATGCATGCCTTCAAGTCTTTCGTTATCTATTTTACTCAAAAAACTTATGTCTTACATTCAAAAATCATGGATTTCATCACATAAATACGTATGCAGATGCAGATTGGGGAAATAACCCAATCGATCGAAGATCAATTTCGGGATTTACTGTCAGTATAAATCTTCACCTAATATCCTGGCGTTCAAAAAGGCAACAAACAGTTTCTCATTCGACAACAGAAGCCGAATACAAATCCCTCAGCGATGCTGCCAAAGAAACAACATGGTTAATAAATCTCCTTAATGAAATTCAAATCACAACTTCTCCACTTGACCCTCTCTTATTAAATGACAATAAAGGAGCAATTGATCTAGCCTTAAACGATGCAAACCATAGTGGATTCAAAACAAAACACATGGACATCAAATTTCATTTCATCCGAGAACTACTCAAAAAGGGCACTATGTTGTTAAAACATGTTCCCACTACAGCAATGAATGCTGATTTCTTAACCAAAGCCGTAGGTAAAACAATTCTTTTTAAATCTCTTAATTTCCATAATCTCTTAAAAAAAACCTGTGCTCTCTCTCCCTGTTCGTCGCAAGGGGGGATGTGAAAATTATCGTCAAGAGAAAACCTAATCTCGAGTAAATTGATCAACCCTAATCTACAAACAAATCCCCGACCTCAAGAGTAAACTCTACACAAGAAAATGTCCTCAACACTCCTCTCTCAGTTACTCATTGTCTCATTTGTTGAATCTAACGCTCATCCTCCATTCTATTTATATATCATGATGTTTCTCCCTTCTCAATTAAAAATTAAAAATTAAAAAAATTAAAATAAAATATATTTTCTAATTATATATGCGTGTGAAATTGTAATTTGTTTTTGCTCTAAGAAACATAAAATTGTCGTTGTCATTCAATTCATATTATAGGCTTGTCATCTAGGTATAATACATCTTCAATCATCTTCCTTTTTATCCGATCAGAAAAATATTGAAATGAAATTCTAGTTTTTTTTGTCTGAAAACTTAACAATGAGCAAGTTGGTGGTAGTGGTTAAGGAGAGGACGTTCACTGCTAGGTTTAGGCGATGGCCTATCTAGGTTAGGTTAGAATTCCGAAGTTGGAGGTTGATCAGCGAGATGGCTTCCTCCAGCAATTCTGCACGCCTGGCAGAAGTTGGGGATAGCAACCTTCGCAGACTATTTCCATAAGTAAGCTTGGGTGAGTAAAACGTTGGAACAAGATTCAAGTTGGATGCTCATTGGCTGTTTTGGCAACTTACCGACTCGAATGTTATTTCGTTCATAGCCATTCCGGTAGTTACAACGAGCAGACGTATTTATGTTAAGTCTTGTTCCATCAAACCGGTCACTCCATTTTCCTCGTAAAATATCTAAAGTTATAAATTGATGGAGGTAAATCTTGTGGTCAAGCGAGGAAGAAACAAAAGTTCAGAGGATATATTACCACTCACTGGCATACTGTTTGGAGGGAAAAGCCTCATATTCCGTGGGCCAAACGTACGGGTATTGGGACACTGGTGAAGGTCCTTGTGATGGACAATTCATGAAATAAAGCTGGGCGTTGATGGCTTGATAACAATTTGTGGTTAGGCTAGAGAAGCGTGATATCTCAAAAATTATTAAAGCAACTATAAAACTCACCTCCCTGGGGTGTAGAGCACCTTTCGGCTGGGCACTTGTAACAATGCATTCCGGGATTTTGACAGCCTAGAGGATGGAATACATATGATAGTTAGTTAAGCGACAGTGAAAACAGGCAAGGAAAGTTGTCGATTTGATTCGGAACAAACCGAGACTTACCCACTTGATTTCCTTTTGTTAGATTACCGTTTGAATAATAGTATAAACCACAATACTGGTGACTTCCGTCTGATATCGCTACGTCAAGGATACTCAAGATGTAATAATTAAGAAAAATAATTTTTAAGATATGATTTTTGAACATTTTTGAAGAATTTAGGATGATGAATGTTGAGCTTGCCAGAATTTACGGACAAATCAAAGCGATGATCAACAATAGGCTGGAATGCTGGGATGGTGGTGTGATGTCTCCTCGTTTTATAGGTTCAAACTCAGTTTCAGTTCTCCTTCCGGAATTCCCTGGTTTTTGCACCAGGGTGCTGTGTGACCTGTTTTCCAACAGCTGTAACATTGTGGGATTTTACTTAAGTAGTGTGATCCACGGTAGATTTGTTGTTTGCCGAAAATGACCCTGGGAGACCATGAAATCTGAGTATTCCTTATTTACTATTATCTCACAAGACTCACATTTATTCATAGGCGGTTTCAGTTATGGCCAGAAATGGTCCTGAGATACTGGCAAATACGCCTGAGTGATATTGAATTCAGGCATGCCAGGTTTACTAGTATCTCAGGGCAATTGCTGGAAGTTGGGTATTAGGGCGCTTCAACCTTTGCCATAAATGACAATTTTACGACCCCAAAAGTTTAACGTATGGTTCAACAAAATGCCGTGGGAAATCAACAAATCAGCCAAAAATTTGGCGCCAAATCATGCCTCCCCCGGTTCTGAGGCCACCCGTGGGATCATAGGGGCTGAGGGTATTATAAAAATATTTTTTATTTTAAATTACTAATCGAATTTATATATATATAACTACATGTAAAAATAGGTACTATCTCTGTTACAAATACTAATAAGACTATTAGGGGGCTTCAGTTATTGCCGCAAATGACACCACTTACGTTTACGGATTTCCCTCGAAAACCCATCGTGAGAAAGGGCCATATCCGGCAAAAGTATTTTTCACCCCACACCTGCACGATCAAAAACCCCCAACAATTCCATTTTTTTGCTCATATCAATATCGATACAGCTTACAGACAGACTCATCCAACCCACCAACCCAATCACAAACAAAGCAACCTCCTTCTAACATCAGGAACCTGACTGTTACGGCTAGACCTTTTGAATTTCCGGAATACTTGTGGGGCCTTGATCAGTCAGTGTCCGTTTGTTATGCTGGTTGGACCCAAAAATCTGATAATTCCTCCTTCTTCAGCTCACAGTACAATTTTTCACAGCAATTGGGAGGTTCTGTAGCTTTGTTTGTTCTGTGACTCATAAGTGCGCTTGTTCATGAATCTCATAAAATGGGCAAAAGAGGAGACCTTGCTCATGTTGTGCTTGCTAGATGAATCCCCCAAATTGGCACTTACCACACCCGAACCCAAACCACCATCCTATTTATCAATCTGGGGATTGTTACTTAAATAGCGATGTTCAGCCAGCTGAGATGCGGAAAAGGCAAGGGTGCTTTGAGGAAGGGTCACTGAGGCCGCAGGGTAATCAGCATGTCAACTCTGGTTGTGCGGACCACTGTCACCCTGGAATGGCAAATAATCACTCATGCAATGTGCCTACCAGAAACTCTTGTTGGCAATCTCATTACGTGGCGCCACCTCCTCATTTTCATGAAGAAATACTTTCAATGCCACCCAGTCCCACACTGGCACAATTATTCCCCTCCGACTCACCTGTTCAAATTGCACCACACCAACAACTCAATTCAACGGGGCTCTCACAGGGGGTGGAGAGGATGAACTTGACCCCTTCACGATCAGGAAGTGTTATTAGCTAGGCAACAACCCAAGCAAGCAGTGGTAACCCCACCATGGGTGCGAAAAAAACCAAAAGGGCCAAGAAGAAGACCAATCGTGACAGCAATCCAAATTTTACAGAGAGGGATTTTGCCAACATCTGTACGTACATTGAAGACGAGGTCAATTATAACCATCTTTTTGGTAAAAATACAAAAACAAGTATTGGAGAAAAGTTGATGACCAGAACAGCGGCATATGAGCTATTTGCAGGGTACCTGAACTCATTGAATCCAGGCCTAGAACTCAATGGACGACACTGCGCTCAAAGGTTTAGTACATATAAGAAGAAATATGTCATGACCCGGGACTGGGCTAGACAAACAGGGGCTGGGCTGAACGAGGACGAACTTGGAATGACAATGTCTCAAAAACTAGACATGATGTGTCCTTGTTTCAAACGCATGGATCAAATCTTTGGCAATAAACCCAACATCGAAAGCCTGAATGAATTCGACTCAGCCCTGCCAGCAACTATTATTGATGTAAGCGACTCGGATAAGGAATCGGACCCAAATACTTCGAACCATACAGACTCTGGGCTGTCCGCATATGAGCTCCAGGAAAAAAAAGAAAACAAACGAAAAATTCATAAGAGGCAGACCCAACCCAAAGCCGGCCACGCTGGCAAATTGGTTGCACCACTCCAAATGGCTGGTACATCAAAGAGGGCTCGAGGAAACATGCGAGAGATCTATGAAAAAGAGGCACACGAAGAGAATGATCAAAGGATGCGGTTTTTTGGAGACTTTGTAACTGCACAAAGCAAACAATGGGCCACTGATGCAAACTATCAAAAAGAGGCTCAAGAGAGGGATTACACCTTGCAAAGGGCCCAATTTGCCAGACAACTTTGGCTGGATGAGGAGGCACGTTCGCGCATGAAGACACAGTCGGATCGTGATTACGACTTGGAAAAACTCAAGCTGGATCAGCAGCTAGTGATTGAGAGGGAGCGCATTGCAGCTGAAGCATGTGTTAAGGAGAAGGAAGCCAAGCTAGTAATGGCTTGTGAGCTCATGTTGTCAGGGAAGTCTCACGAAGAAATTGCAATCTTAATGAAGCTTGTGTAAACCTCTCAGGGGTTGTAGCTTATAAAATATTTTCTTTTTACTGTGTTTGCAATCATCATATTGAAATATAAAACTATCACAAAGGAAGAGCAGGATCACTCAAATCAATCCATTTGACTGTAGACAAAAGTCCTTAATCGCAGTCCTATGCGCCTGAGCCAAAGTTTGGCCAGCAACTGGTTCATTAAGGTTGAAAATATTGACTTCAATAGGCAAATTCTGTTGGTGCCATTCCTTGCCATTGTGGAGTAGGATGTTGTGCAAAATTGCACAGGCATACACCCACCGATTGACATGTACCATATCATCAGCACTGTTGCAGCGCAATCGCAGGTTTTGAAGGGATGCCCAACGCCCTTTCAGGATCCCAATGCAATGTTCAATGCGTACACGGGCTTGGGCAATGTAATAGTTAAAAGAGCGATTGCAATGACTATTTGCTGCTGCACCCTTATAACATGTGATGCAGCGCATGCCCAGGGGGTAAGCAGAATTGGCAAGAAGATATTCTCCTATGAGGAGCCCATTGTTAGCACGTACATGGGCTGAAGTATATGTGTAGCCCACTTATCACTCACCAGGACTGAAAAAGTCATCAGGCCTTTTGAAGAGCCACATTCGTTTGTACATAGAACCATCACCACAGGAGCCAGGCCAGCCGCTCAGGAGCGCTGTGATGCGCTTGTGGTGATCAGACACCAACTGAACATTTAGTGAGTACCGTGATTTGCAATCAAAGAATACTTCACCATCCACCCCTGGTCACTGGAAGAGAGGGATGCACGTCCCATCCAAAAATCCAACACAACCAGGAAAGCCCTCGCCTGCCAGTTGCATCGAGATTTCTTGTCGCCTGTCCGCATTAGGCCAACAAAGGTTTGTTGGACCCAGAGCTATAATTGCCCCAATAACTCGGCGCAATGCCTCAACAACGCTTCCACGGCTCATTTGGTAAGTCCTTGCCAATCGCCCAACGGAAGATCCATTACCGTTGCTTCCAAGTCTCTCCAAAGTCATTGCTAATTGGAAGCAAATGTCCAATTGGCAATGTTTGCTATTATTCTGAAATATCTTGCTGTCCTTGATTAGGTTATAGATGTGAACAAATCCTGTTTTTGTCATCCGCACAACCTGATTGAAATCAGTATCAATCATACTGAAGAATTTATCCAATTGCAGTTCTCCTCTTGACATTTGCACACGATTAATTGTAAAATATCTAAGTTCAAACAAAAAATCAGTCCAATCAGAAAGGATAACAATGAGCTTCCTCCCACCTTGTTTGAAAGGCGCTCCTGATCATATCATCCAGTTGTACCTCCCGGCTTAATAGCCATTCAATCATCAGTGCAGTGATTGGGCTGTTGCGACCAAAAATGGTCCCAATGCTTGGCAATTCTGGGAAAAGTAATATTTCAATCCAGCGGTCCAAAGTATGTGCATGTTCTTTCTTCTTCTTTCGCATTAATTCTTTAATGAAGTGCTGACGTCTTGATTGCTTGGGCATTAAATATTGCTCTTGGTAGTGTGGTAGGGGAAAAAGATTTGGGAAGGATTTTTAATCCACTGCATCAAAAGAAAACAGACTGCGGGTTACCCGATTTCCAGAAATGTGCCTGAGATACCAACAAATCCGGCATGCCTGATTTCAATATCAGTCAGGTGGATTTGCCAGTATCTCAGGGACATTTCCGGCAATAACTGAAGCCCCCTATTATATCTCCCTTTAAAAGAGATACGTACCCATAGAGAATAGTAATAAAAATAAAATTACTAATTCAATTAGTAAAAAATAAAAAATAAGTTTTGAGAAAAGGTCTCCCCCAAAGAGAGATCCTTTTGAGTTGAAATTTTGCAATTATATATAGTCAATAATGTGTTATGCATATGCATATACACATTGTGGCTATGTGTTAGGTTTCAGTATGATAGTAACACAACAGAGGGCCAGGCACGTATACCCCTTGGTTTTTTGCCTTTTCTTTCCTCCCTCCAGGACGTTTTTTTCAACTTTTTTCCAATTTTTTTTGACATCTCATCTTTGTTTTTTTTCAAAGCTCTTAGAGAATTCCCACCAGCATTGCTAAATAGTGATATTTCACAGTTTAGCCCCTCCTGCGTCCAAAATCCAGCCCCACCAGCATTGCTAAAGGCAAATTTCATTTAGCTCCATCACTAAAAAAGGAGCTTGGGTTTCCAGATTTGGAAAGCCTCTAGCTCTGGTAACACTCATCAATTCATGTGAAACTTGCATTTGGAACATCCAAACCATTGCTCAACCACCCCTACTCAATTAGAAAACAAACTCTTTTGGTGAAAGTAACAATTTGCCTCCCCCAATACCTACACTGAAAAATGCTGCAGCTGCTGTGATTCTCCAAAGAATCAAAAAGAAAGCGATGGAATATTCCAAAACCTAACACCTGAAACCTAACTCGATGATACATAACACTTGTGAAAAGACTTAAAAGATGCGACTCCTATCGATGAAGAATCTTTTCCTCAGGGGAGATCCTTCTTTGATATCAATTTTTTACTAACATTTTATACTTTTTATTATATTATCAGGTACAACTATTCATAACTAATAAGGGGAGATCCTTCTTCAATATCAATTTTTTACTAACATTTTATATTTTTTATTATATTATCAGGTACGACTATTCATAACTAATAAGGGGAGATCAAATAAAATATAATCAAAAATTATATTCAAATCTTATCTATTTTTTGTATCTACTTATTTATAAATATTAAGAATTATAATTGAAAAGAATTTGTTATAAAATTTTATGATGAAACAATTGGTTATGGGCCGCCTACCATTATAATCTTTTTTGTTTTTCAGTTTCTTTTTATTTTTTATTATATTAATTGTATCTTTTATTATCTTTGAATCTTATTCTCACGCACTGGAGTACTCCACCACTCGATCGGGAAAGAAATACTCCACCAGTAAAAACCCTATATCCAAGAATATGCCTCCTTCAACCAAGGACGAGGCAAACCCTCCCAATATGTCCTCCCTCAAAATCTCCAGTGATGATGCTGTAGCTCAAGCCAATCAACAGGCTGAAAGTTTCAATTGTTTCTCTCTTATAGCCAAAAAAAAACCGTCCCCGACTTTTGCTTGATGGATCGAATTTTAATCTATGGTCCCGTGCGATGGTTGAAACCTGGGGCAGCTGTTTTTTCGATGACCTTGACTACTTCAGTATCTCAGAATGCAATACCAATTATTGACGTAATTTAGTGGCTTTATCTTTCATCTGCATAAGCGTGGATTGTACTCTATTCCAATTGACTACCTCTTGGCTTTATATGCCTAATGCTCGATCAACTTATCAAGCACTAAGGAAGCGCTTCAGCAAAGCCTCATGGTTGGCTATTTTGCAACACACAAGCCGGGTTTTTATGCCGAGTGATCAATCAACCAATCTGCTTCAACACTCGCTCACTGTTCAAGCATCCCTGGACGCATTGCAATATCAAATAGGGCCACTCACGGCCAAAAATGTTGCACCTATTATTCTTTTCTTCTTGGCTCCTCAATTCCAAGATCAAATAACACTGGTCCTTGATATGTGGAAGGCCAGAAATTCCGATCTGAATATTACAATGACTGATATTCTAGATATTAATAATCATTTGAAATCAAGATTCCCGCCTGAATCCTCCTCAGCCATCCAACTCTCAAGGTTGGAGAGTTCGAAGCGTGAGAATTTCTCTCCAAAACAGAAATTGATTTCTCCACGCCATCCCAATAGTCCAAGACCTTCAATGACGGCTCAATCTATCAACCAGCAATCCCCAGACTGGAAGAAGAAATGGTTGACCTCAAGGAATCCTTGCTTCTACTGTGGAGGAACTGGCCATTGGGCTCCTAATTGCCCGATAAAATTGAAGGCGGAGGAGGCCCGATTGAAACACGGCAAGATCCCTTCTGTTGCTAGTTTAGGAGTAATACCATCTTTGGAATCTAATGAAGCCTTACTTGACTCTGGAGCTACACATTGAGTTGTAGGCGATATCTCACTTTTTACCCATATTTCACCTACTAATCTTTTGATATCTGTCGCTTCTTGTCACTGTTTTGTTGCAGAAGGAATCGGAACAGTCCAACTGAATACCCCAAATGGTACACTCCAACTCAAGAATGTGCTATATTGCAAAGCAATTCCTGGCATTGTAATTTCATTAGGCGGGATTTTTCATGATCGCATCCAATTTTTTTTCTCAGAAAACAACTTCTTCCTGCACCAGAATGGCATTTTATTTTCATGTTTTTTCCGTCAATATCGATGGTTTCTGCCTATTATTTCTAATTTCCCAACGAATCCATCCATCAACCCCATATCAGCTCACAATGGGCATGATGCGCCTCCAATCAGCTTAGCAACTAAACCAATATCTATTCCGAATGACTTGGCGACCTTATGGCACCAAAGAATTGGAAACCTCTCACTCCGCAATATTAAGCAAATGATTAAGCACGACGCTGTTAGCGGGTTACCATCATCATTCAACCATAATATCTCCATCTGCCATGATTGTTTGATATGCAAGAGCATACACTTTCCTGTATCCACTCCTTCCCGAAATCATATTCGGAGACCAGGAGACTTAATTGTTGCCGACTTGGTAGGGCCCCTACCAATAAGCTACGACAACATGAAATACGTTCTTGTCATACAAGACTTCTCATCTCGACTAACAACAACTATACCCCTCCGCGACAAAACAGAAGCCAAAAATCAATTCATCGACTGGATGAAGCAATTTATGACGACCACCTCATTTAAAATCAAAAGCATTCCTACTGATAATGGATCAGAATTCAAAAACTCAACCATCTTAACCTTTACCACTCAACATGGGATTGCCCATGAACTCTCTATTCCTTATGAACACCACCAAAATGGTCTAATTGAATGCACTAATCGAACAATCATTGAAATTGAACAAACATCTCTCATCTCGGCTGGAATACCTGTTCAATTTTGGCCTTATTCTTTTAAACATGCTGCCTTCATTTTCAACCGAGTGCTACATGCTGATTTGGACAAGACGCCTTACAAAATTTTTAGTGGCTTGAAACCAACATTATCTCTTCTAAAAGTTTTTGGTGCGAAAGCGTACCTTTTTAATCATCTACACCGGAAAGATCTTGGCCCGAGAGGAATTTTAGGTTACCATATGGGCATATCACCGGATTCTAAAGGTTTGATATTTTGGATCCCCGAAAAGGGTAATTTCTTTATGAAATCGGCAAGTGTAAAATTTGATGAAAATAATTTCTATCATATTCCGAAAGATCAAATATTATCATCTATTCAAGTGTTGGATCTGATGGATAACTCTATGGTGAAAGAAATTGAACTTCAAGACTCACTCATATGCTCATTGAACACTCAGTCCAACCTGTGTGATGTTATTCTGACTAGTCTTAAAGAAGTATCTTTGCTCCCTGACAAAGAACTATGGGAAGAAGCGATGAATGATGAAATCACTAGTATGGAAGAAGAAAAAGTATTTGAATTAACTGACCTTAGCACAGTTCTCAAAACCCAGAAGATTTCCGAAATCCTTAGTTCCAAATGGGTTTTTGCGAAGAAAACCGCACCACTACGTTACAAAGCACGTTTAGTCGCACGGGGATTCCGACAAACTAGAGGGATCAACTTCGAAGAAACATTTGCACCAACTCTGACCTTTGGAGCTTTATGGCTCTTACTTTCTATAGCGATCAGTAATAATTGGACGATCAAGACATTTGATGTGAAAGTCGCTTTCTTGCACAGCATGATCAATATGCCTGTTTTTATTTGGCCGCCTCAAGGCATGGAGGTTGGTCGTGGTAAAGTTTTTAAGTTAAAGAAAGCTCTGTATGGCACGAAGCAAGCGGCAAGGTGTTGGTGGAAACACCTGACAAAAATCCTTCAAGACATTGGGTTCCAACCTAATAAGGAGGACCTAAGCACCTACACTTTTTGTTGAAATTAACGATCTAGACCAAGACGATCGTCAATGCGCCACTCCTAGATCAACAAACGCCCAACCACCACTATTCGAAAATCAACCGAACAATGATCAACACGCGCAGATCACTGCGCATGACTAAACACCCTTGAAGATAAAAACCCCGAGCCAACAACCTGAATCATGGCTGCGACAATCATCCTCCTCTTTCCTTTTTCCTCATTACTTCAACTCACTCCTTTCTCTCCTTTTCTTTTTTCTTACTCTTTTTCTCTCACTTTTTCATTCTTACCTTTCTTTATTAAATCGTCTCTCATTCTCTTCTTTTTCTCTATCACTCGTTCCTTTATTTATCGTTTATTGTTGTTTGATTCAGGTACTGTTGTTTCTCGAAATCAATAGATTTCAATCTTCATGTTAACTAAATTCCTCATTGTTTAAGCAGATCAATTCCTTGTTGTACCCTACGTTGCTACTGCCTCTTTATTATCATAGCTATTTGTAGTCCACCGTTTAGGTATAATCCTTTCTTATTAAAACTTGTCTATTGCTAAATTCATTAACGCAATGTCATTTGTTTAGTTTTGATCTCTAACAGATTTACAGTCTCGGGGCTCTCAACTACCTCATATCACGGTGGACTATCAGACTCGCTATGAATTTCGAGAATAATGCCAAAGTCAACTCGATACCCATACTCAACAATTCCAACTACGGTGAATGGGTTGCTCGAATGACCATTCTCTTAAGATCCAAAGATCTACTCGATGTTTGTGAAAAGCCAATTCCCTCGGACCTTTCTATCACAGCTACAAACAAGTGGAACAAGGCAAGCTTCGATGCAATCAGCATCATTTCATGTCGAGTCAGCAATCGAGTATTTATTGAAGTTGTTAAGCAATTCTCGAAGAATGCTCATCTCCTTTGGAACAAACTAGAAGAGCAGTACACATCGAAAAAGGCAGTCAACAGGGGCAGAGTGTGGATGCAATGGCTCAAGTTCAACTATGATGGAAATCTCCAGCATTACATTGACAACAGTAGAACGTTAATGATGGCACTTGAGACGGTCAACATTACTATTCCCGACGAATGCCACTCATTTTCACTTCTTGGAAAACTATCGGGAGATCCTAAATTGCATTCGTATGTTGAAGTTCTCACCTTAAATGAAGATCTAGTCAAAAATCCGGAATTAGTCCTTGCTAAATTGCAAGAATTTCATGACAATTCCTCTTCACAAGAAAAATCCATTTCACCATCAGCCTCCGCTCTCTTATCTGAATCATCTCATCCGTATAAAATCACATACTTTTGCTCGAACAGGAAGCATAATCCCATGTGCACTACTCACAGCAAAAATGAATGTTATGCCGAAAATCCGCATCTCAGACCACCTCGGCGAAACAACAAAAGGAAAAACCAAGCCTCAGCTCACCTATCCACCGCTCAGGCTCTGATCACAAGAAATCAACTGGAAATTAATTCTCAAGAGTTAATTATTGATTGTGGTGCAATGCATCACATGTTCAACTCTCCTAGGTATTTCACTTCCTTTACTCAAACGCCAAAAATAAATGTTAGCACCGGAGACTCGGCCAGCACTCTCGTCTCAGTAGGAACGGGCACCGTCGTTATTCTATGCGGCAATCAAGTCCTCACTCTTGAAAACTCTCTTCTCGTTCCAAGGCTTAATTGCAATCTGGTCAGCCTTCTGGCATTAAGTCACAAAAAGATGGTTATTCATCGAGAAGGAAATTTGTTTACGCTTGAAACCGGTGAAAAAGGGACAATTGAAGGAAAAATCATTAATAACCTAATGCGAATGGAATTCTCGATTCCTGAAAGTAACTCAACCTTCTCCCCGTTAAACGTATGGCATGAAAGGTTGGGTCATCCTGGGAACATGGTGGTCAAAGCAATGGGACTTCCCACGATCGATTCAGCTTGTTCAACATGTGATCTAAACAAAATGCGCATGCTTCCTTTCAACGATTATTTTGGGGATGTAAGTCAACCTCTTGACTGTATCCATCTTGATCTTGTTGGTCCCATATCCCCTGCATCAATCTCTGGTTTTCGCTATTTCCTTACCATAGTGGATCAAGCCACCTCATTTAAAATTGTTCGTCTGCTAAAGCTAAAATCCGATGCTTTTGATCAGTTCGTCATTGTTAAAAATCATATAGAAAACCTGCATGATCGAAAAATAAAGACCGTGGTTTCGGATCGTGGGGGTGAATTTGTGAATAATCAATTTAAGAAACTCACTGAAACAAACGGCTTTCTTCACATCTTGTCTCCACCAGAAACCCCACAACACAATGGGTTTGCAGAGAGGACTAATCGAACGATAATTGAGAAGGCCAGGTGTATTCTTAATCGCTCAAATCTCCCGAAGAGATATTGGGCTGAAGCAGTGAACACAGCGACCTTTCTCTCGAATCTTATACCCACTCCTTCCAGAAGTAACAACAGTCCGTATGCCATCTGGAAGGGCTTGCCACCTAGAATCAAACGGCTTCGGGTCTTTGGCTGTCGAGCTGTCGTCTCGATACCAAAGAGTCAGCGAGACTGGAAGTTTGATACTGTGGGGGCAGAAGGTGTGTTTTTAGGATACGAAAATGACAACACCGCCTATCGTATTCTTCGCCTCTCCGACCTCAAGGTTGTAATCTCAAAGCATGTGAAATTCGAGGAAAATGTCTTCCCTCGTATTCAAGCTCCTTCTTTGAGAGATGAAGCGTGGATCGTACCATGGAACGATCAGCGTGAATTGACTGAAACGGTAGATGAATTACGTCAGTCAGATCGTTCCTTGGCAGGAGAAATCCAAGCAAATGACTCATTACACTCAGTGGAGGATTCATCAAGACTGGTAGATGAAGCCCAAGAATCCTCCAGTGGTGTTGCAGCCGTTGAAATACCTGTACCTGTCAACCGTTCTAGAATTAAAGTAATTGGCCCACGACATCCAACCTTGATCAGGGGAAGTGTTGACAGTGGTAACATCCTTCCTTACAATCGACGACCCAAGACCCTTTTTACTGCTCTCACCAAATCGCCAAGAACCTATAATCAAGCCATTAAGTCCCTGAACAAGGAGTCTTGGCGAGCAGCGATTGACAAGGAGTTGTCATCAATGAATTGATTGCACGTCTGGGATGTAGTTGACTTGCAGCCTGACTACAAGCTTGTGGGAACAACTTGGGTATTCCGAATAAAGAAGGACCATCTCAACAACGTCACTGAATACAAGGATCGCCTCTGTGCACAGGGGTTTACTCAAACTCCTGGGATTGATTTTGAGAAGATGTATGCTCCTACTGGTCGTCTCAATTCTCTTCGCTGTCTCATTTCTTATGCTGCATCGAGAGGGCTAAAATTTCATCAGATAGATATCAAGAGTGCCTTTCTCAACGCACCGCTTTCTGAGGTTGTTTATCTTTCAGTTCCTCAGGGTTTGGATTTGGACAGAAGAGCATTGTGTCTTTGTCTGAACAAGGCCATTTACGGTCTCAAGCAGGCGCCGTTAGCTTGGTATCAACGACTCAAGCAGTGGCTCCTTCAGGCAGGGTTCTCAGCTTGTGTACTCGATCCCTGCGTCTTCTTTCGCTCTAGGCAAACAATGATTTGGCTCTACATCCACGTCGACGACATTGCAATCTTTGGCGAAGAAGTCTACTCCTTCATTAAAGAAATATTGCAAGAGTTTGATATCAAGGACATGGGTCCCGCTGATCTCATGTTAGGGATAAGAGTTTTGCATGGAGACGGGTTCATCTCTCTTGATCAGAGCCACTTCACCGATTCCTTATTAGACCTTTATGGTTTGAGTGACTGCAAATGTGTCGCTACTCCGCTGGAACCAAATGTCCACCTTCAACCGGCGAGTGATGAAGAGGTGGAGAAGTTTCTAGGCCTAGGCGTCAACTATCGAAGCGCAATCGGTAGTATCAACTACCTAAGCACCGCCACTCGCCCTGATCTTTCTCATGCGGTTAGCTCACTATCGCAGTTCCTTGAGCGCCCTGGCATTGGTCACTGGAACGGCTTCCTTCACGTGTTGCGATATCTAAAAGGGACTCAGAACGTTGGATTGGTCTATTCCCAGGGACTGGAAAATGAGGTCAGGGGTTATAGCGATGCGGATTGGGGGAACTGCAGGACAACTCGTAGGTCGGTAACGGGATTTCTTGCACTTTTTGCTGGAAATCTTGTTCTCTGGAAAACTCGCAAGCAACCCTCTGTCTCAATCTCAACTGCCGAAGCCGAGTATAAAGCGTTATGTGATCTGGTTTCCGAACTTCTCTGGCTCCGGCAATGGTCTCGTGAATGTCATCTCTTACCCTTTGATTCCGCCATCCCAGTACATGAGGACAATCAGTCCTGCATTAACACCGCTAATGGGGACTGCAACCTCAATAACAAACGAATGAAGCACGTCGACATTCAGCTTCATTTCATCAAGGAGGCTATTAGGGACTCAGTTGTCAATCTTATTTACACTCCCACTTCTCTAATGCTGGCCGACTTTTTGACTAAGTCCGTCAGTAGGCCGATTCTCTCTCGATCAATGGAGGCCTTACAGATTGTTGAGCTAGGAGTGAGGGGGGATGTTGAAATTAACAATCTAGACCAAGACAATCGTCAATGCGCCACTCCTAGATCAACAAACGCCCAACCACCACTATTTGAAAATCAACCGAACAATGATCAACACGCGCAGATCACTGCGCATGACTGAACACCCTTGAAGATAAAAACCCCGAGCCAACAACCTGAATCATGGCTGCGACAATCATCCTCCTCTTTCCTTTTTCCTCATTACTTCAGCTCACTCCTTTCTCTCCTTTTCTTTTTTCTTACTCTTTTTCTCTCACTTTTTCATTCTTACCTTTCTTTATTAAATCGTCTCTCATTCTCTTCTTTTTCTCTATCACTCGTTCCTTTATTTATCGTTTATTGTTGTTTGATTCAGGTACTGTTGTTTCTCGAAATCAATAGATTTCAATCTTCATGTTAACTAAATTCCTCATTGTTTAAGCAGATCAATTCCTTGTTGTACCCTACGTTGCTACTGCCTCTTTATTATCATAGCTATTTGTAGTCCACCGTTTAGGTATAATCCTTTCTTATTAAAACTTGTCTATTGCTAAATTCATTAACGCAATGTCATTCGTTTAGTTTTGATCTCTAACACTTTTAGCTCCGACATGGGATCTGCGATCCTATGGATTCATGTCAACGATGGGGCAATCACAAGTTCATCCAACAAACTGTTACTTACTATATGCAATCGCCTGAATAAAGCCTTGAAAATTAAATGGGATGACCAGATTAATGGATTGGTAGGCCTTGAAATTATGCAACATCGAAAAGGACTCCTTATCTCTCAACCAAAACTAATTCATAAGCTGATCAACTTATCCTATAGCAACATTACAGCCAAATCACCTTTACCTCATAATTGTAGCTTGATATCTAACAAGGCGAAGCATATGGATATTCCTTATCTCAAACGGATTGGTATATTACTATACATCGCACAAGGATCACGTCCCAATATCACGTATGCTGTGAATTATCTGGTGAGATTCTCCTTAGGAACGGACTCATCTCATTGGGAAGCTCTGGAACACTTGATAGCTTATCTTTGTTACACGATCAACATTGGTATCTATATTAATAATGAACATCCGGAAAACAAAATTTAATGCTATGTAGATGCTAATTGGGGAGGAGAGGGCGACCGATCTTCCCATGGTTTTATATTATTTCACAACAAAAATCCGATCGCATGGCAGTCAAAGAGGCAGGCAACCATAGCATCCTCGACATGCCAAGCTGAATACATGGCTCTTTCGTTCGCCTCGAAGGAATGTCTATGGATGGCTAACCTATTTCACCCAGTACTAGCAGCAACTACCCCAATTCTTTACTCCGACAACAAGACCTCTGTCAACATCGCCCTTGATATTTCAAACCGAAAAGAGACGCGACATCTGATACGAGAATTCAACCTAATTAATGAATACATATGCATGAAGAAAGTACTTATTTCTTGGGTATCTACTAACGATCAGATGGCAGATATTCTGACAAAAGCATTAGGCTCTGTTAAAGTAAAACAATTTTTATCCAGATTAATAGGTGATACTCATCTTGACAAATGTTAAGGAGGGGAGTGTTGTGATTCTCCGAAGAATCAAAAAGAAAGAGATGGAATATTCCACAACCTAACACCTGAAACCTAACTCGATGATACATAACACTTGTCAAAAGACTTAAAAGATGCGACTCCTATCGATGAAGAATCTTTTCCTCAGGGGAGATCCTTCTTTGATATCAATTTTTTACTAACATTTTATATTTTTTATTATATTATCAGGTATGACTATTCATAACTGATAAGGGGAGATCCTTTTTTGATATCAATTTTTTACTAGCATTTTATATTTTTTATTATATTATCAGGTACGACTATTCATAACTAATAAGGGGAGATCAAATAAAATATAATCAAAAATTATATTCAAATCTTATCTATTTTTTGTATCTACTTATTTATAAATATTAAGAATTATAATTGAAAAGAATTTATTATAAAATTTTATGATGAAACAATAGCAGCACTTTGAGTAGGTATTCCACAGCATGTGGGAGCTATCTTGTCTTTTAATTTCCCAGCGTATAGCAATTCTGGTGGAGATGCTCTTAAAAAACTTCCAAATTTCTTTAGTAAAGCTCAGCCCAGGTATTCTTTAACCAAAACCGAATGTTAGAGAAACTCCGGTGAGTACATAACGGCATCTTATTCTGATTTCAATTTATATACCTCATGCTTAACCCTATGAATCCTTTGAGTAGATGCATAAAGATGAGTATTTTTCTATAACCCACCAGTCAAACTGCTCTTGCCCCCGCCATTGGTTAATGAGCTAATGTGCCATTGCCTCAACTCAATTGGCCCCATAATTTCCAAAGACAAGGACGCATCTTATGTCACCAAATAGATGGGAGAAATAACCACATGAGGACGGCAGCAGCAGTTAATTATATACCTTTCAGGGACAATTTGCTCAATGGTCATCCATATAGCGTTAATGGCTTGGCTATGATTTGGCAGGCAAACAATCTGGCTGGAGCTATCTTATCACTATGTCACCGTCCACTACAACCAACAACCCCAACAGTGCTCACTGAATCTGTTGAGAAAATGCAGCTGAATGGTCATACTCCACTCAGCAATTGTGGCTTTCAAGGTTCAATGAACAGCTCACTTAAACAATTGGAGGTTATCTCATATGCTAGCAAAGGAACAAACAAAACCAGAAAGCGCAAGTCCAAAAAAAACCAATCAAGCTACTAATCCAAAATTCACAACTAAAGGGTACAAGAATATATGGGCATACATTTAAGACCAAGAAAGTTATGATAAAATCTTTGGTGGTAAGAATATGAAAACCAATGTTGGTGAATGCTTAATGACTGGGGGGAAGAATAAAACCTGTTTGCTGGATATTTGAGCTTGCTCAATTTTTCTTTGGAGATTACTGGACACCATTTCTCTCAATGATTTGGAACCTACCAAAAGAAGTATATGATGGCATGGTTGTGGGAAAATAATACTGGGGCTGGCTTGACTGAAGGTGACATGGGAATTACACTTGCATCCATGCTGGAATCCTTGTGTCCTTGCTATGATTGCACGCACTTCATTTTCGGCTTGAAAGCAAACATGGATGCTTAAAACAAGTTGAACAACACTAATCAAATCACACCTTCACAATTGAGTGTGAATGGGAGTGATGATGAGTCAAGTGATGTCAGTGAAAGTGAGTCTGGGCTATCTGCGTGAGGCAATGCAAAGAGCTGGACAATGGGTTTTTAGAGTAATTAGTCAGGTAAATTCAAATAATGGAATCAGTTTGCAAAGATTTGATAGCCCAGGTTCCATTCAAGATGCTCAAAGGGTAGAAAAAGCATCCAAATGTGTGTGCAAGAGTGTTAAGGATTGAATGATCGGAAGGACCAAGACAGTAATCACTGACGTTTCAGAATTAGTGAGGATTATTTGTCATTGCAACAACTCAAATGGAAAGATGAAAGATCTTTGAGGAAGAAGAAACAAGACAGTAAATACCACTTGCAGTGAGACAAAATCAAGAAACAGTACAATTTGGAGAGAGAATAATTGGATGGTGAATTACGCTTAAAGGAAAAGGAATTTTAACCTATGACAGTAAAAAAGCTCTTATTGTCTGGAAATTTAAGCAGAAAGATTGAACATTTAATGATATTGTCTCATAGGTAGTTATGATGTGATCTCAAGGGTCTTTTGTTTTCTGTTAGCCTATTGGGATAACATGTGAAGTTATTGGATAGTTTTTTATCTTAGATATTGTTATGTGGTTCCCCCTCTTGCAATTCATATTTATCTTGTATTTTTTCTGTATACATTGGGCATAAATGGTTATTTGTTTCAGATATTGTACTATATCTAAGAATATCTTTACATATATTTTTTTTGATTTATGATTCTCTTATTGATATTTTTATCATTTTTTATAGTCCAATTATTGTCTTGAAAATCTTTTATATATCAAATGATAATCTGAAAAATGAAACAATACAATAGTAAAATCATTATATGAATAATGATTCTATAATTATTCCTGTAATAATAAAATAGTTATTTTGATAAATAACTTTAACACTTTTGAAATTAAAGTGATAATTTTACATACTTTTTTTTTACTTTCTTAGTATTGAAATACTCAATGTGCTTGTCCTTTGAAATAATTGGTTTATATTACTCCTTATTTTAATAATAATCATGATTATTTTTGTTGACTTTATCATTAAGGGAATGATAAAATGACTTTGATGATCATTCCCATAATAATCTCTTGATGAATTCCACAATATCATCATTACTATAGTAATAACTTTATTATTATTAATACTGAATAATTTTATTATTATTTAGAATAATAAAGTTATTATGGAAATTGATTTATTAATTATATTAATTTATTTCAAGTTTCTTTTTCTTTTCTTTAACTTTCTTTTTCTTATTAATGAAATTTAATAATTATAATTTAAATTCAATAAGAACTGTACGATTCTTTATATAATTTACTTCCTAAAATATTAAGTCTTGAATTAATGTGGAACTCCACCTAAGCCATAATAGCTAATGTTCTTTTTATTAAAAGTGATATTTAATATTAATTTTAGTTTTATGTTTATAATTTACCTAATTGAATTTCTTAGTGTTTATGGGTTTTCTGAAGGAACTCCACACCCAAAAAAACATAAATTTATTATCATGATTGATAATAGAACTCTGGTGGGAAATTAAGATTGTAATTAATTCAATGTAACTTAATTCCCTTATTAATATTAATTAAATTTGATAATTAAAATATAAATGCAATAATAATTTTACTATTTATCTCTTAATTTACATAATAACCATTGCAATCTTTTTTTACAAAAATCATTATGAACCCAAAAACACAAAAGCCAATCCATTACAATGTTATTATTATTAGTAATAATAAAATTTATATGGAAATTATTTATTTCCTGTCCTTTATTAAACTTATTTTTCTTTTCATTTTGATTGTAAATTCATAAATATATCAAATTCCTAAAATAGTTTTATTCTTTTTTTTCTCATAATTAACTAAAACAATTCAGGCTTCTGTTTACTAAATTGCATATGCAGCTCATGAGCCATGACTTCTATTGTAATTTTATTATTATGATGAATAATAATACCAAGGTTATGAATGTCTTTTTCTGGAATTTATTTAAATTGAATTTCTTTTTTGATATAATAGACATTTATTAATTAATTGTTTTTTATTCTGATTAATACTTAATACTTACATGATTATTATAATAAGAATTTTAGTCAATTTTTAATAAACTGATAGAATTATTATGGGAATTATTTTTTTAATTGTTTTTATCATTCTCTTATTATAAGTGAAATTTAAATAATAAAAAATGAATTCTTCTTGTTTAAAAAATATTATGGAGCTCAAAACACAAAAAAAAATCAATCAAAATTTTATAAATATTATTAATAATAATAAAATTATCATGCAATTTGGTTTGCTTCCTTTTATTTGGCTTAAATTTCTTTACATTATAATAACAAATTTGAGAATCAATTTCCTTTAAATTATTATTGAATTAAAATTTTTATATTATTAATTTAATAACAATCTTAGTACTTGGGTCAGTCCTTGCCTGATTCGGGTGTGGGAAATGAGAAAATCCGAGTGACCAATTCTAAAATCAGTCTTGCCTTATCTTTATCCCTCCTAAAATAATACAGGCCACTTCCACCTCCCTCAGATGGACCGGGGGTAACACAAATCTCAATTAAAACACTTGCTCCAAAATTTTGGGGGGCTTGACTGATTCACCCTTTTGCTGTCTGATTTACCTCTTTCTCACAGGGTTCTTGGGATAAAGATACAAAAAGAAAAAGTGGTAAAATTTGTCAAGGACTGAACCCCCTTATTAGGGATTCCTAACTTCTACCACAAACCCACCACACTCTCCAAAAATATATACAACTCAACAAAACAAATAACCATCAAAAAACCTTAATCAATTATAAACACCACCATCATCACAACAGTGAAACCTGACGCTCCCTCTCAATTCTCTCTCAAAAATCCATTTTTCTCTCTCTATCACACAATTTTACCTACTCTTAAAAACTCTTGAATTTCATGAGCCCTAGCTCAGTTCATAACAAACTACCTCCCTCTCAGCTAGCATCACTGATGAACCCTCCTCCAAATACACCCAACAAAGAAAATTATATGATCATCCCACAAGTATACAAAATCAAACCGAGATTCCTAACCCAAACCCAAAATGAAAAACAATCAAGAATTTTAGCTATCATCCTCCAAAAAAGGGAAGCAAATGTGTCTCTACCCACAGCTATGACAACGCTACCAACATTCTTAAATTACAAAATAGACAAGTTGGCAGAAAAATAGTCAATGATGGATAAAATAATAAATGACTTGTTAAAAAAGATCAATAATTTTAGAAAGTAAAAAACAACAACAAACAGCATGATAGGAACATTCTTGTCTGACAACTCTACTTTCCTTTGCAGAAATAGCAGCCAAAAGTCCAAACATGGGCAAGCCAAATCTCCCCAAACATCCACCACCAGCAATTTGTCAAAGCCAACCCCAATATAATAATGAATTTGAAAAGTTTCACATAGTCATCTGAGCAAAATTTGGCGCACCAAAGCCCTTTGTTAAAACATCCCCACAAGAAGCATGCAACACCATCAACAAAGTGTTGATAGACATCAATGCAAAATGTGAAGATACACTGATCAGAATTAAAGCATTTAAAAAATATCCATCAGGAGACATCAAAACTCTACACCAAATTGAAAGCAGAAGCTCAATGGTTATTAGAAAACAGAACAACTTGGACTCACCAAGCGGACCCCTTATTTGTAATGTCTCCTCCCAATTTCCCTGTTATTTTTTATTCCTTCCCAATGCACATAAACATTGATGAAGAGGCCTGCAGAAAAAAGCCTTCTCCAACAAATAAAAATAAAAAAGAAGATGTAGACTGGATGAAATGGTTAGGGAACCCCAAAGAAGAAGAAAAGTCTCACGTATTGTTAATTATATACCTAACCAACAAACAACTAACTCACCAGATCCTCTGAGGAGGCTTGCTTTTAAATGGGAACTTTATGAGAAAAATTCCATATAGACGAGGACCACCCTGATGCTTCAACTTCTTAAGAACAGGTCACTGAGCTTTCAAATTCAAAGGCAACCCAACATGCTCCAAATGTGGCAGAACACACCTCTCGCAAGATTGCAAAGACATAAGCTATGCCCCATAAGTAAGAAGGTGCGTAAAATGCATAAATAAAGACAAATCGAACAGCCAAACAATAGAACTCCATGAGGAAAGATATTGCCACTCAGCCCTCAGCCAGAAATGTCCAATCCAAAAAAGGAGATCCAGAGCCTAATTTCACCACCCAGAATTAATGGAAAATAAAACCCAAACAGAAAAGTGCAATAAGAACAACAGGAGCCACTAAAAGGACTGATGACAAAGAGAGTTTTACTTTAGAAAATAGCCATAACATATTTCAAACACAACCACACTAAGACCTCACTTTACTTTGATTAAACTGTCACAAAAGATATTATTTGACAATTAGTGTACTAAAATCTGAACTGACTCGCACAAATTTAATTCTACAAGAACCACAGGTCAATCAACACACCAAAATTGGCACAGGATTACCCCCACCACAAACCCAAAGAAGAAAGAATAGAAGCCTTGAGAATGAATATACATCAAGAAACAGCTGCAATCTCATAAAATGATAAACCAGAAGCTAGACAGTACCCTACTGACCATAAAAACACTACTAAAAGTCTCCAAAACAAAGCCACAGACCACCCACCATCCACTTTCTCTGGACTTGAGATACTGACCCAATGGCTGCACGCAGAAGCATCCCAAAAGACACCTACAATCATCATGATGGACTCCAACCTTTTCCACCCACACTAAGAGCCAATTGGGTATAATCACACCCTTTCTGTGGTATTCTGTACCTTTTTCACAGTTTAAAGCAATTTTTGAAGATAAAAAGTTGGAAAACTCAAGATTTAAGTAAATAATTCAGGAATTCACAGCTAAAAATACATTATTACAATCACAAAAACGCAGGAATAAAATTAATAGTATGGATAAAAGGAAGATTTTTTAGCATTCAGAATGGAAATAACCAAGATATTTCCATAATTAAATGAATGATAAAGGAATAAGATCTTATGGATTTATAAAAGAAAGTTTAAATATAGGCTTCAAATAATCAACAATATGAGCTTAATAGAAACAGAAAACACAAAGTTACATATACAAGTAACAGTATGGCACTATATCCACCCCAAAGCCACCAGGAAGACCATATTAATAGGAATAAAATAATCAAAAATAAACTTTATGCAACACCGGAATCACCTGAAAGAATCAAATCCCACTTGATGCATGGAGAATCCACTAAAAGCTTTGAGTTAACTAGCAATACAGGAACCCAAATAGGGTTATTCAATCCACATTCATAAGATCTTTACATGACACAGCAACAGGATCATCCATTTCAACTCAAATTGACTTCAACTAACTGAATGCAAGGGAAATACACTAAACTGTAAATTACAAAGCAATTACAGTAATAAAGAGTTAAAACTCAAAAAGATATCCCAACATTACACAGAATGATCACCTGGGACTAACTAAATATCAAAAACAATTTATGCAAGGTCTTATTCACATGACACCATCTTCATCCTTTACTTACCAGCATCAATTCCTCAAGGCTGTGAAACCTGAGTAAAGAAGTGTAAAGGAGAAGTCATCTGATAAATTTATCAAAATAACCACGAAGAAAAAACATCTCAATATTAAATTTGGCCAAACAAATGGTGAAAATATCTCAGTCATATGACACCATTCTCAATTTTACCTACCAGAATTAGTCCCTAAAGGTTGTGCAATCTTACTAATTCAGCTTAAGCAGATAAGTAATCTGAATTTTTGTGAAAAAATCTACACCAGCAAAATTATCTCAAGGGAAACAAAAAGACTAAACATGAACAGCCCATCAGTACTTCTCACAACATAAAAGGTGGCTTATATTCCTCATTTTCACTTTCACCACAAACGAACTTAATTATATACCAAGAAGGAGGATAATTATTCATCCCTTACTATTAGGATAATCTAGGGATTCTTACTATTGATATTAAATTTCACTAATAGTGATTTATAATTAGTTTTAGTGCTAACAGTAGGTCTGCCTATATTGTAAATTCATCTATTAGTCAAATACACATATTCAACAAAATATTTATATTATACTCTTCTAACTAGAAGGAAGAGTTTTATTATTATTATTATTATTATTATCAAGTTAAAAAAAGAAACACTAGTAATTTAGTAACTGTTACTATCAGTATATCTTATTATTTATTATTATCCCAATAATCATCCATTATTATGATTATAAGTAGTAACCTATCTATCAAAATTAACCAGTATTTATTTTGAGTTATAGTGGTATTATAATGCATAATTAATATTCCTTAATAGCTATAAATATTATTATTATCAAAAGTATAGCTAAAATATTGTCAATATTGTTTATCAATTACAACTATTGAGCCATTAAACAAATTAACATATATAATCACTATTACTATATATTCTCATATCAAACTATTACCCATCAGAAAGAAAAACCTTTAACAACAGAAAAAACTTAAATAAACACTCAGTACTATTATAACGATTCATATGCTTACTTATTATTTTATTATCTTGAAATCACCTAAAAGTTTATTATTTTAAATTAGTATTATTGTATCATTAGGCTTATTATTGCTTATGTCTAATAAAGGCTACTGAAAAGTATTTGGTTTTAAAGCCAAAATCTTAAACATTGATTTGTGAGATCTCTAAGGAGATTGTTTAGTATATTGGGAGGGGTAGCCAAAACACCATTAGCACCCTTGGTCACAGGATTATTTCAGCAATTTAAAATTGTTTACCTGTGATTTCCCCCTCAAGGACTGCCTTATTCAATCCCAAACCAAAAGGAGCTCCACATCTAGTGTCCCAACAGTGGCCTTTTCAGCTTCAACATTCCATAATAAGTCAATAATTAATAAAGAAGATAATCAAATAAACCTACCTCACAGAATATCATTATTTCTAAAGAATTATCCATTAACAAATCTATACAGTTTGAATTGTGCAAGCAAATCACATTCCAAATCATTATCATCACCATCACAATCCTCAAACCAATCCTATCATTTTTATTATTCAGTGAAAGAAAGAATACCAGAAGATCAAAAATATAAGGATATTGAATTACTTATTGCAAGACCAAGAACAGAACAGAAATAAAATGAAGAAATAAGGGGATTTTTCTTCAAGCTAATTCAAGAAGCAAAGAAAAACAAGCAAAGTAGAAAAGAATTTAAAGGATCAGCTTACCAAGTAAAAATGGATCAACAATCAACATCTGAATTACCACCAGTACCTGAGGATACTGTAGAAAGACAGTATGCAGAAGAAAGTGAAGAAGAGGATAAAACAGTACAGATACAAAGTCTTATGGAGAAAATTCAAGATTTATTATTGACAAAAATAAAAAAGAAAGGAAAAAGAAGGGAACAAACATCTTATAAACCTGGAGCCAGTTTAAGTTAATCCACATTTCCAAGGCATCATAGGCCTGAAAGATCACCAATATCACCTACAACTGGTCAAGGAGCAAAATATACACCTAAAACAGAACAAATATTACAGAGTATTCAAAGAAAAGTATTTCTGTCCACACCAAATCATCCAAGTCCATTACAAAAGGAAATACCTGAGGTAAATTATCCTATTGTTAATATAAGGGCTAAAGATTATAATCTTGTTTTTGATGGTAACAAAGTAGAAAAATTAATCAAGAGAGTAGAAGAAGCAGCTGAAATTAAAGGATAAAGTGGAGAAGCTATAGCAAGAAAAGTTATTTTTATTTCAGAATCTGAAGAAGTTAAGGAGAAAATTGAAGCAATGCAAGCATATGAAGAGAAGAATTGGAAAAAACTCAAAGAACTTACCAAATAATGGGGAAGTTTAGATCCAGACAGAAGATATAGACCAGAGTCCTTGGAGAATATTTTCAATAATAAAAAAAGAGAAGGAGGAATTGGAAATTTAGCTTAATACAAAATATTTATTGGAGAATATGAAAAAATCACAAATTATCTGTATAAATAGGGATATATTAGAAGGGAATTTGAGAATAATGAAGATATCTATGCCAGTATTTCACCAGAAATTAGAAGATATAAGCTCATGAGTCAATAAAGGTATGGCTGATATATACTACCAGAAATGAAAGTATTGAAGAGCTATATAGAGCAAGAGCTAGAAACTGTGGTCATATCAAGAGAAATAGTTTAAAGCAAAATTTCTCAGGATGAATTCAGCTATCCTCATTTGGATAAGGCACAAGAAAAGAAAGTTAAATTTGAAGATGAAATAATGGAAACTGCCTTGAGCCAATTGAAAGATTTTAATAAGAAAATCAAAGAAACACAAAGACCCAAGATTCAGGATCAAGAAGAAAAGAAGGAAATGAAGGATTTAATCGAGAAAATTAAGGAATTGACAGAAGAAGTACTACTTCAAATTAAAACAGTTCAGGTACTCAAGCAAAAAATTCAGACAAGCTACACAAAAGATAGCTTACCACTCTTTTCACAAAGGCATATTCCTTATAAACCAGCAAAAAACATACCGAAGCCCTATGTCAAATTTTATTACTGTCTGGAGGAAGGAAATTCAGTGAAAAGATGTAACTACCTCTTTGAAGGTCAGAATAAAGAATGGGTAAGCAGACAAGGAGGTGAATTATTATTTCACAGTTGGAAAAGAGTACCAAAGATGGAAAAACTCTCCAAAGAAATTGGGTGAAGAATTTGAAAAATAAGAAGAAAAGCCTACAGAGAAAAGGAAAGAAAATGAAGCTAAACAATCATTACCCAAACCAAAGATAATTAACATAATACAGTTAAGAAGTATGATGTTTCAACAGATATAGCCAAAATTGAAGATTGGGGAATCTGGAAGTGTGGTATTCCATACCATTTTTTTACCAGGCTCAAGCTCATAGTACCCCATAACAGCAGTGAATCCAGCCTACAGGCAGACTTACACTCAGTTTTTTCACTAAAAGGTCAATTTTACAGCAAGAAGCTGGATTTAACTCATAAATCCATGGCACAGGCACCAAAGGGAAGTGTATGTGTTTGAAAAAATTATTCAATTTCATTATGCATATGTAAAAAATCAAGTTACATATAGCAAACTAGTCACAAAACATAAGGTACCACCCTTCAAATTACACACACCACCCAGCCTTACATCCCCTTATAGCCACAGGACTCATACAGAATGAAAATGGCACATGCATTAGTTACACAGCCACCTTGCATTAAACATAGAGAGTCACATGATGCAAAGCTAAATCCCATGGAATTCCTGCAAGTCATTTACAACACAGACACAGGAGTACCTTATCTTACATCCACAGTAACCCCACTTGAAACTTTAAATCAGAATAAGAATTATTTACACCACTAAGAACCTCATGAAAACCAATGCTAGTTACAACAGGCTACATGCAGTACATAATTTTGATTAAATCTCAACCACATGACTATGCACAGCATGTGTCAAACTCAAAAATCACATCATATCACAAAAAACAGTTAATTCATCAGTGAAAGAAATTATCACCTGACCTCATTTTAAAGTTCAAAAAGAAGAAAAAAAACCATGACACCTGCATAAATTAAACAGCTACTTCTACCAAGCCTTAAATATGACATATGAAAAGGAAATACATAGTCATCATGTGATACTACACCCAATAACAGAATATCATGTGACAGAAAATAGGCTGTGCACAAGGAAAATACTCAGCCAAAATGAAATCACCTCATTCATGCAAGGAAAATACAAGAATATCACATCATAATCAGTCCACCAAAAGATAATCATGTGATAAATGGAGGCTGTGCAGAGAGAAAATTATCACCAAACCTTGATACACCTGACTCATGCAAGAAAGGTCCTCACCAAAAACAGAGTCACATGATGAAATCAAGAGGAATTGAAGTGGAAAAAGACAGCTCCCGTGGAGGGCCCTCTGGGATCCCAAAAGGTATATATAGAAGGGCTCTCTCCCCCCAAATTTCAAAAATCCCGCCATGCACATTATATCCACTGCACAGTAGGAGCATAGGAATAATTCATCCCTCACCTGGGAGGTAGTCCAGTATACTATAGTAAATTTACTTGCACAGTAGCTAAGCTTAGTGGAAGTATATTGTTAGATATTACCCAGTAGCTAAGCTCAGTGGAATCTTATTATTCTTAAAATAAAAAAAATAAAAAATATCCAGTACCCAATATTAGGGTTTCTATTCTATTAAAATATTTTATCCAGTAAAATCAACACCATCTATAAAGACTTAAAAATAACTTACCCCTTTAAAAGTCCAATATCAAGGAATCTTACCTCTTAAATTTAACAAATACAATTTTATCTTATTATCAACAACTCTTTAAAAAAGTAACAAAACTTTAAAAAATTATTTTACTCTATTTTAACTATACCTTAACAAAATTACCTTTATCAGCACTCATCAAATTTTTCTAAAAACCTTAAATAACTCATCTTACCAAAATTTCATTACCAAGAAGAAACCACTCACCCCAATCTCTCTAAAAAAATAGAAATTATACAGACAAGTATTTTATTAAAAATCTCAAAATTTAACCAAAATTACTGACATTATTTTTCATATTATATATTGAATAGGTCTGATCTGAGACTGCTGAATTTTGTCTTCTGCAGTTGTAAAGCCACTTACTAATTTTATTTTGGTTTGTGAGCTCCAAGGAAGATTTTTTTTAGTATTTTAGGAGGAGCAGGCAATACACCCTTGCCACCCTTGGTTACAGGAGTTATTAGCAATTCAAAACCATTTACCTGTGATTTCCCCCTCCAGGTACTGCCTCATTTTAATCCCACACAAGAGGAGTTCCCACAGCAGCAACAAAATATATCATCAGCCAATGATCCATTTCTCAATAGCTATGGATTAAGAAACACCAAAAAAATATCCTCAAGAATTTAGCATCCAAGGTAAAAATAAAAAAATAATTACCAAGGATATCTGAAACATCAAAAAAGGAAATGGAAACACCACTGAAAAAGAAAACAAACATACCTGGAGCCTATATTGAAGATGAACAGGTTACAGTGGAAAAAAAATGATTCCCACTAAATACAAGAAGACTAAAGAGTTCAAAGAGGAAGAGGAAGTTATGTCAGAAGTTAAAAAAAGAATTCTTGAAAGGAGCAGGAATGAACTCGACATAATTTTCAAAAAAAGATATCAAGCAAGAAAACACAGAAGCTCAGGAGGTTATGAGTAAAGCTATTAAAGAGGTTTTGTATCAGAAAATAAATCTCACCTTAGAAAAAGTTCTGATTATGTCACCCAAAGCTATCAACAAATTAAAAAACCTAACAACAGAAGAAAGAAAGTCAATAAACTCACTTGAACCAAAAGAAATTAAAACAAAGCTCATAAAGAATCATTTGGTAGATTATAAACAACCCAAAATACATTATGCCTGTACATTGGGATTTATGCAAGTATATGTAGGAAAAGAAAGACATAAAATAATGGAATTAGTGGATACAGGATCATAATTCAACATAATACCAGAAGATTCAGAAATAACAGCAGGAATCACAACAAGATGTCTCATCATTAATCTAAGGGGAATTGGTGGTCACTGTATGTCAATAGTTGGATTAGAAGAATTTACTCCAATGTCCTTGGTTACTGGGGAATAAATAAATATACACCTTTTTGTAGCAAGGGGAGCAGTAGAAACAGTATTGGAAAGACCCTTTCTTGCAGATAACAACATAAAATTATACTTTTCTCAACAAAAAGAGGAAATTTTCAGTTATATAGAGCTAGATGGAAGAAGACTTTGCTTACCAATTTGTTCACCACAGAAAGTAGGGCAGAGATAAAACCCACCAGCAGGAATGGAAGTTTGTGCAGCTTCAAAATTAGTTGAGTGGAAATAATTACCAGTAGAAAAAGAACCAAGTTCCAACAATCAGGAAATTTTATAAGAACATCCTCATCAGATATTCAAGGGAGAAGAAATAAAGGAATCTGAAGATAAAGTGAAGATAGGAGTGGAATTAGCCTCAGATAATAAAGAAGATATCAAGTAGAAGCCCAAAGAAAGAAACCTTACAGGAATTAAAACCTCAAGAAGAGAAAATGAAAATGCTTGTAGCAAAATATCTCAAGCCATCAACAGTTATACTTTCAAGAATTCTGAGGAAATAAGAAGCAAACCACTCACAAAGATTCTCTAACCTATCAAAGCATTAAAATCCCTTTCAAAAGGGATATTCAAAAATAACTGGAATTCAAGTATAAAGCCAGTTAGGAAAACAATGAATGTCACGCAAGAAGCAAGGATTTTTAACTCTCAGCTTAATACATCAGAATTGAATTCCTTAAAAGAAATTTCTCTCAAATACAAAATTACCAGCAATAAAAATCTCAAACACTCAAGACAACCATAGAGCTCAAGAATAAAGAATTGAATCAATTCCAAAACCTAAGTAATATTTAGCATTGAATAAAAACTTGGAAAATATCATTAAAAATCAAAAAACAAATGAAAATGATCATGTTCAAGACACTCTAAAGAAAGCAAAACTTAATAATATAAAGTAGACACCCTCTTTGGACCTGGAATATCTAAATAAGAAATTGTTTCAAGATAAGGGGATCACAAAATTTAATGAAAAATTGGCCCTCCTGTAGCAGATCTTAAAAGGAATGTAGGGTATACTGAGATTACCAAGCTTTTAAAAGAAAAAGGACCTGAACAGAAAGCTGAAGATACCAGCTTCAAGCAAAAAGAGAGAAAATAAAATAACCTGAATGAATAACCTTTTTCAACTAAAAAAGAACTTCAAGTAACATAAATTGAAATTTGAAGGATTCATCCTGACATATTTTTTCAAGGCTCAAATACAGAGAAAATGGACATTCATGAAGAATTCACCTACCCAATACACAGAGAAATTTATGGAAAACAAACCATACCAAAATGGAATTTGTAGCTTAAATCCTATGAGATGTTCAGCCAATGCCAAAGAAGAAGACTAATCTACTCCACATCATAGCTCTGATAAAGAGAATACAAAGTTAGACCTGGGAACAAATTATTTTACCTTGGAAAAAGTCAAAGAAAGTCAAGTAAAGTTAAATGAAGGAATTAGTGGGGAAATCAGTAACAGAAAGAGAAAACAAGATCAAGAAGATTCATTAATTTCAATAAATATGGGAGAGATTGAAAAAGATGGAATTTTACTTACAGAAGAACAATTTCCCCAGGACAGCCATATCAATTGGCAGCCTTTGAGGAATGAAAATTGCAACCTGGAACTTTACAAAATATCAGAATGGAATCATCAATGCTCAGGCCAGAGTGTAAAGTGGCTGGAAGAAATAAAGAAATTACCAAGTAAAAAGAAGTAATAGAGAAAAACTCACAAAGGGAGAAATGGAATTATTTTGGATCAGCAAGAATGCAAAGATACAGGTAAGATTTCAGGATCAAAGACAGGGAGAATACCACAACATAGCTCAATATATGGAATTGGTAAAAATGCCAACCAAAATCATGAAAGACCAGGAATTCAAGATAAAAAAGGGTAAAACCAAGCCCAAAAAAAAGAATAATTAATCATCAAGAAGGTACTAGCAATTTCGATCCTACAAGAAATGTCAAATTTAATTATGAATCTGGAAAAGAATTCCAGCAAAATTGTTAAAATATTCATAAAAGACCAGACTGACATTTTTTTTGTTTTTTTATCAGTATTATAAGAGCAATACACAAGTAAAAAAGAAAAATAAGAATAATAATAATAAGAATTAAGTGAATATATGGCTATTTATTTTCCTCATGGAATGAAATAATTCCATTTAAAATCTCAATTATTTAACCTATTTTATTATCTTAATAATACAATATATTCATATTATTGATATTTTATATCAAATATATATATAAATGAATAATTTTCTATCATTAATATATATGAATATATATATATAAAATCAAAAATAAATCAATAAATATTTTTGATTTTTTATTATATCACAGCTAAATGTAACCTCAGCACAAGAAACAAAACATCAAGAGTATCATGTTGATTTACTATTTCAAGCTTTGAATTGCAGCACATAGAAAAATAAAAATAAAAAACATGCAGAAATCAATTCAAAACAACCAATTGATAATTCAATGGTTTACAATATTTGAAATATCTCATTCAAAAAAAAGTAAAACAATATATAAGATTTTAGGGCCAACTCTGTGAATAAAATTAAGCCTAAAAAACACAAATGCTAATTTGATTGCGCAACAATGGAATTTAAGATGACACTTATGTTTCTTTGTCAAGGATTCTATGCCTTAATAATATTATATTAGTATTATATATAAAAAACAACTAACCTCAACATCTGTTTATACAACTCCATAACCATGCACAATGACAAATGAAAAAATGGAAACTGGCCATATTTGATGAAGTCTCCTCCATTTAATGATAATTTTTGTGAAACTCTAAAAAGTAGCATTAAAAAATACAATCAAAGGCCTTGTAAATTTGATGTAAGTGGTTCTCATGACATGATCATAATATAGGAGGAAAAAAAGGAAGAGCCAGAGGTTTGTAAGGAAGAGGGGCAAGGAATTTTTGGAGTACCAACTGCAGGAGGTATTGTATTGCCAAAGATGGAGGAAATACTGGAGGAAGTTGGCCCATCAATGCCATTAATATTAGGTGGGGAAGAATTAGGCTGATAAGGCAGGTTGTTGCAAGAAAAGGATGATAAAAACAATTGAACAAGATTTTACTTGAGAAAGCTGATGATTGAAACAAGAAATTTAGGAGGAGTAGAGAAAGGTATTTCAATTATGGCCTTCTGCATTTTGGGAACTCCTTTTGGTGTGAGATGAAATAAGGAAGTACCTTGAGGGGGAAATTATTGGTAAATCTGTTGTGAATTTCAGAATTGTCCAATAACCATGGGTCCTAAGGTGTATTAGCTGCCCCTCTAAATAATACTGAATAGTCAGCCTACAGAGAATCACAAAATTAAATAAGATTTGCGGCTTTAACAGATAGAGAAGACTTATCAGCAGTCTCTAAATCAGACCTATCAATAACACTACAGTAAAAACTCTTATTTAAAGCTGAAATTTCTAATACAATGAAGACTAAGAGTTTTTGTTATTTTAATAAAGGTAATGATGATGTTTTCTTTTCTGGTTTGCTATTATTTTAATAAAACTAATAAGAATAACTTATTTCATTTTTCTTTTTCCTCTTGTATGTTTATTATAATGATTTTTATATTAATACTAATAATGAGACTACTGGATTTGATTTTTTGATATTTTTTGATAATTTGTTTAATACTGAGTTTATATCACTACTACTTTTATTTTAATAATCCTAAGCTTCTGAGCAAGGCTACTAATCCTTCACTATAGTTATACTACTATTCTTTGAAAATGCTAAGCTTTTCAGCCTGTGACTCAAAACCAGAGCACAAGCATGACAGCCAAATATCATAAATCAATGGTATAGCCAAGATACCACCAAAACATGGAACTGAGACAAATTACCTCAAAAACGTATCAAAAGAAAGACAAAACTCACCCCTTTCCAAATATACAAGTCCCATCACCATTGGACAAAGAATGACAAAGTTATTCCTGCTCAAAGTTGTTGCTGAGCATAAACCTTAATTTTCACCTCCCATCTGAAAAACAGAGTAAGAGGCTCAACCCCATCAAATGGGTATTCAAAATGAAGCTCTAACTAAGGGCTATCCAATGGTACCAGTCAAGCTGAGCTAACACCAGTATTACTGAAGTTATGGCCAAATTCAGGCTAAATAAGGGTTATCAAAACATTCACCTCTAATCTAACTTCTACAGTTTTAGTGTGAGAGACCTAAAGTGAGTCTTTTTGGAAAGATCACAATCAGGGCTATCTGATGGTGTCATTCATTTCCCCATATTTCTACTAGAACAAAAGTTATAGGGCAAATAAGCCCAATACAGCTTTTTTCCTAAACCATGCATATGTACAAAAATCTTGTACATGGCATAACTTTGCCATATTTAATGATAGACCTACCAAATGAGGTACAATTGTGTATAGCACATACAGGGATACACACTGAACCAATTTTGAGGTTGATATCCCAAAAACTGACAAAGGTATGGCACTTTTAAGGTCAAAATCCCACCATTTGGCTAATACAGCCTTACCATGGGATAGTATCCCATAACCATGATTATGAGGTGTCAAACTGACAAAGCAGATTTTTTATACTTCAATACCTCATAGTTCATTCAATACTGGGGTCCCATACAGGTTCTTTACAGTATTCTACGCGTCATACACATCAGAATCAAGCTGTGTGGTCCCCAGATGAAAATCTTCACCCTATATTGGTGAAAACTGCCCAGATGGGGTTTCAAAACCACATCTGAGCCCAATACAGACTATACAGGCTTTTTGAAAACCACAAGGCTGTCCTAGAGAGTGAAAAATCTTCATTTCCTCTATGTGGAAAGTTCTAGCAGCCTTTTCACCCCATTTCAGGATAAAAAGGAGCCTTTTAATAGCCAGAAAAGGTTTCCTCATCCTTCTCTTGAATTCCTACATAGTAAAACTGTCAAAAACAGATATACTCTTGGAAGATACTCAGCTATACTTCAAATTTAAGTACTGTAGTCTTTATTATTGTAATCCAGCAGGTAAAGCTGCACCCAGGGCTTTCAACAGCACTCACCACCACTATTCCACAATAGTAAAGCCCCTTTATTTTTATTATAAACCCTTATTATCAATAAATACTCTTATTTTAAACCCTTATCACCATGTCACAGTCATAGTTAAAGTTGAAAATAGCCTAATTACTGCTTCATCATAGACTCAGCCTGACATTTTGGGGGCCTGGCCATGCTTTTTTGATCTTTTTTGGACCTTAAAAGTGAGTTTCTTTATTTATTCTCTTTATTCTAACCTTTTGTTTTATCTTTTTTAGGCATAAATTCTCTTAAAAATTATAAAATATATATCTTATTATATTTTTTCTGAGTGGTATATGTCTTATACCAATTTTTATTGATAATATTACTATGTGTTTGATAACTATAAAACTCTTATTTTTGGCATGCTTCACATTAAAAAACACATTAAGCCATTAATACAGTCCAAATTTTTAATTAAATAAGGACAACTCTTAATGTAAATCCAACAGTTGAGGCGTGTTGAGGGGTATTGTTAATTCAATTACCCTCTTATACAAACCACTTTGTACAGATTATACTTTGTAATTACAAGTTAATCTGTGAGGTACTGGTATACAAACAGTATACCAGATATCTGTAAGCTGTAATTCTGACCCATAATTGTTAATTAAATTACACTGTCATTATACAGGGAATATTGTAGTAACATACAAGCCCAGAGGCCATTCTTAGATGTGCAAACAACATCTCAAGAAGTCTTAACTGACATTAAAGCCCTCTTTTTCTGTTTGATTCAGTGGAAGAAAACTACATACCACTAGAAACCCAGTCACAGGCCAACACACCAGTGACACCCTCAGAGCCAGAGGGCATCAAGGGAAAAGGAAAGAGGCAAAGTGAAGGCCTTATCACAGCAAAGAAGTGGAAAATCATTGCCACCCAGAGGAGTAGAAAACCACAAAACTCTGCTTCAATACAAGGTAAACCAACCTTAACAGCTTGTACAGGGAAGATTACCATAATTAACCCAGTTGTAACCTCTAAAGATAAATTGCCAAAATAAGCAGACAAAAAATTTGTACAGAGCACAGTCAAAGGTAAATACCCTAAGAACATAAAGTTTTTGACTGCTTGCAAAGACGGATATGTCACCTGCATACCTCAGAGACCTTGGCTTTCAAAGGAACCAGCCAGAGGACAGAGAAGGCTTGGCCAGAACCAGAAGACCTGGAAGAGGACACCTTGGACACAGTGGTGGATGGAAAAACACTGAGGGAAATCCTACCCACACTGCCATTCACATTCCAATTAAACAGGAACCTCAAACCAGAGGACTGGAGAGGTATGGATCAAGTTCTTCAGCTCCACAAACTCCTAAAAGATTTATTTCAATGGATCATGGACAACAAGAGGTTCAGTTTGGCATCTCACTGGGAAGAACTTGGACCAAGTTGCCAGAACATCTGTCTCAAAGAGATAGACTTCAAAGACCTTATGATAATCACCAAAGGTTGGAATCCCACCAGGCAGTTTGGACTCCTGGAGGTGAGGGCAAACAGGATAAGGGAGGCTTCACACCATTCAGAAACCCACAGATCAGTGGCCAAGAGTCACCATTCTTCACACTGCCAGGAGGGTTCCAGGAGAAGACAAGGACACAAGGGCAAAAACAAGACCTCTTTTCACCAAAGGCAGAGAGAGTCAGACCCAATGATCCAGAAGCTGTTGGAATTGGTGAAAGAATTACACAAGAACCAGAAGTAGTTGTAAACCACTCTAGAATCAGTAGTTCCCTTAATAGAAATATTACCCCCACTCAGATTAAACATGATGCTGTCTCACCTGAGAGTAACTTCAACAGTGATGCATTGTGGTTACAAATGTCCCAATATGCTGAGGAAACTCAAAAGAAGTTTTCAGAACTTGAAGAAAGCCATGAGAGGATGAAAAGAGTAACAGCCTCCATGGATAAAATTGTTAAAACTCTTCAAGAAGGACATGATCAATTGAGAAAAGCCTCTGAAGAAACCAACAAAAGATTTAACATAGTCTTTGAAGAACAACACCACAGCAAGAGGGACAGGGATTGTCTGGATCAAGACATAAAAAAATTGTTTAATGTCTACCATAGCATGAATCCCCAACCACAAGGCCGTTGTGGGAACTCCTTTTGTTGTGGGATAAATAATAGGCAGTACCTTGAGGGGGAAAATATTGGTTAGTCTGTTTTGAATTTCAGAATTAGCCAATAACCATGGATGCTAAGGTGTATTAGCTTCCCCTCTAAATATACTAAAAAAGATACCCTTTTTGATGAGATCACAAATCAATTATATAGTTTTGTGGCTTTTTGCTTAGATAATTTTCTTCAGCAGTCTCTATCAGTCTGTCAATAAAAGATCACTATGATAATAATGGTAATAGTCAATATTTGTTTAATAATTGAGGTTTGCTTAAATTCTTGTTTTTGATTATAATTATTTTCAATTAATTCTTCTAGGATTCCTACTTTCAATACCTGAGATATTTGAAGAATATTTTTTAGGATCACTATTAATATTAATAATAATCTTTATAGCTAATTAATACTTTTAAAGGTGATTTAATAATACTTTTAATATAGCTATAATAATATATGGGTAAGATAGTTTTATAATGGTGGTTCTGGTTAATTTAAGGGTAAATTATAAATAATATAATAGAAATATAATAATATTAGGATAAATATAAATCTAATCCAATATACCCAAAAGGGTTATAATATAAGGTATAAGTATAAGATGATATCCCTTCTATAAATAAGGGTTATTGATAAATTAGATAAGATCACTAATGATAATATCTTCAAACACTACTTCAACACTACTACTATGATGGTAAGACTATTAAATAATATTAAGCTCTTTCATTAATATTATAAATATCTTTCATCCATTAATCATAAATACTACTATAAGATACTGAGCCTTGCTGCTGATCTTTTTCAATATAATACTAGATTATCCTACTAGAGAAGGGATGGATTGATCCTCGAGATTATTTTATGAATTAAAAGCATGGGGGGAAAAACAGGGAGAGAGGCCCTTCATTTATACCTTGTGGGCCCTCCATAGAGCCTTCCAAAAACAAGGGACTTAGAAAAAATTCCACTTTGAGACATTTTTGCTGGTGGGTAAATCAAAAATGGTGTCATTTGATCAAGATATTGCACCATATGCTTGGCTGATTGCACCCTTTTGAAAAACTGTATTCTTATCTCTACTAACCTTATTTTGCTTCACAGACTTGTTATGTATTTAGTTGAGTATTTTTCTATGTAAAATTTAATTTGTAAATAATAGCTGTAATGTTTGATTATGGGAGTTTAAGTGGGGATTGAGTAATGTAACACTATCTTAACCTATATGTAAGTGTTTGTTTATGTCAAGACATGTAACACATGAAGCTGTAAGAGTAATGGTATCACTTATGTAGTATTACACATGTTTATTCATATTGAATATTTAGACAAGCTGCATTATCTTTAAGCATATTCTTGTACCTAGTATAGAGTATATGGTATCATTTCTCTTCTTTAATCCATGATATCTAGAGAATTATTGATATTATGGGGTTGAGGCAATATGTGACAATAGGTATAATTTGATGTAGATTCCAGTGGAATCCTTATTTTTATTATTTTAATATAATTATATCTCTTTGCCTTGCAATTATTTACTTTTATCTTTATTTTCTATATATATATATATTATGATTATTATTATTGATCAAAGTTTTGAATTTGACATTGTGGATTTGAACCTTGGAAGAACTGGTATGTAATACAACATCCCCCTCTCCATTTAATGCTGTCCCCAGCATTCAAGGTGATAATCCACTTTTTTTTAAAAAAAATAATCAAAAATTTCCCCCTTTTTTTTTGAATAAAAGGATTCTTATTCATCAAATTCCTCTTCAGCTTCAAATTGAGATTAATCTTCAAGTTCATCTTCTCCTTCTTCCTCCTCTTCCTCTGAGTCCAACTATTTTCCTCTTGGATAGAACTTCTTTATTTGATTTGCTGTAAACCTTCTTGCTATCTTTGTGTTGAAAGTGGGAGAGAATCATCTCGGGTAAATTTAACTTACTCACTACTTTTCATATCACTCCTTGAGTGGTACTTTAAGATTAAGAATAAGCGAATCAATCTTGGATTAATTCTTGGCTAATATAGTAGTTAATAGTAAGCGACTAATCATTGGGTCTGTCAATGATATAAATAGAGTCAGTTCTATCAAATGTTTGTAGAAGAACAATCACTTAATTACTTGTTCTCTCAGTTGTTCATAACTACTAGCCTAATACTCGTACACACAGTTCTGGAGGAGTATAGGTACAGTTGACTCGGTTTGTTCCATAGCTAGCTAAATCAACTAATGTTTACTTATTAATCCAGAGTACTGGGTCTACTGGTTACGTACAACTATTTACTAGTTATTATTAGAGTCATATTAATTGAACTGTTCCCTATCAGGTATATTTTTTATCTGTTCAGTTGTAACAGTCATAATGTTTTTTACTTACATAATGTTTCTAGTATTATTAACTACTGGTTTTTCTAACTGTCATAGCAATTATAAGATTGATAAACAACTACTCATTGCACTTTGTACCATCTAATTCTTCCAGCTCATATGAACCATTGTTGATTTGTCTCACAACTCTATAGGGTCTATCCCATCTATTCTTGAACAATAATCCCCATTGTGACTCTAATGCTTTATTGTGTACAAGAAAAATTTCACCTGGATGAATTAGCTTTCTTATTTGATGCGCTAGTTTCCTGTCCCAATATTTTACTGAATCCTCCCTGGCTTTTTTTAATTTCTCTCTTGCCCTTTTTCTCATTTCTTCTTTTCCTGACAGCTGTTCAGCTCTTGCTTCCAATAAATCTTCTGTTTGTTGGACTTTGTGCCATCCAATTTGTCAGCCTGTGACTCAAAACCACAGCACAAGCATGACAGCCAAAATACCATAAACCAATGGTATAGCCAAAATACCACCAAAACATAGAGCTGAGCCAAATTAGCTCAAAAGATATCAAAAGAAAGAGGAAACTCACCTCTTTCTGAAAATATAAGTCCCATCACCATAGGACAAGAAATAACAAAGTTATTCCTGCTCAAAGTTATTGCTGAGCATAAACCTTAATTTTCACCCCTCATCTAAAATCTAGAAGAAGAGGCTTAACCCCATCAAATGGATATTCAAAATGAAGCTCTAAGCCAGGGCTATCCAATGGTACCAGCCAAGCTGAGCTAGCACCAGTATTACTTGAGTTATGGTCAAATTCAGACCAAATAAGGGTGAACAAATCTTTCACCTCTCATCTAACTTTTACAGTTTTAGCGTGAGATACTTAAAGTGGGGTCTTTTTGGAAAGAGCACAATCAGCGCTATCTGATGGTGCCATCCATTTCCTCATATCTCAACTACAACAGAAGTTATTGGCCAAACAAGCTTAATACAGCTTTTGCCCAAACCACACCAATGTACAAAAATACTTGTACATGGGATACCTTTGTCATATTTAATGATAACCATGTCAGGTTGGGTACCATTGTGTAGAGCGCATACAGAGCTATTCAATGAACCAACTTTGAGCTTGATATCTCAAAAACTGACAGAGGTATGACCATTTAAAGGTCATAATCCCTCAATACAGCAAATACAGCTGTATTATGACAGCATACAGTTGTACTTTGATTATGAGGCGTCAAACAGACGAAAAAGCTTGATTAGACTTCAATACATCATAATTCATTCAATACTGGGGTCCTGTACAGTTTCTGTACAGCATTCTACGCGTCATACACGTCTGAATCAGGCTATGTGGTCCCCATATGAAAATTTTCACCCTGTATTGGTGAAAACTGCCCAGATGTGGTTTCAAAACCACATCTGAGCCCAATACAGGGTATACTGGCTGTTTGCAAGCCACAAGCCTGTCATAGAGAGTGAAAAATCTTCACTTCCTCTACGTGGAAAGGTCTAGCAGCCTTTTCACCCCAATTTCAGGATAAAAGGAGGGCTTTTCACAGCCAAAATCCTCTCCTCATCCTGCTCTTGAATAAACTACGTAGTAAACTGTCAAAAACAGTTCTACTCTTGGTTAATAATCAGGTATACTCTTAAATTAAAAGTATTGTAGTCTTTATTATTGTAACCCAACAGGTAAAGCTGCACCCAGGGCTTTCAACAGCGCTCACCACCACTATATCTCTATAGTAAAGCCCTTAAAATCTTAATTTAAACCATTTATTATCAATCTTATCATCTTTGAAACGATTTTTACCATGTCACAGTCATAGTTAAAGCTTGTAAATACTTATATACACCTTTATCATAGACTCAACCTGACACAATTGCTAAACATGTTTTTGCTTCAATTTCCATTGTTAGTACTGCCTTTTGACCATTTGAAGCTCAAATGGGGAGTAACCTGTTGTTCTTTTGGTTGATATTCTGTCAGAAAATGTAACCAAAGGTAAGTATTCTTTCCATTTTGAACCATTTTCACCACACATCTTCACCAATGCATCCTTCAATTGTTTATGCCCCTTTCTACCATTCCTTGTGACTGAGGGTAGTAGGGTGTTGTTACCCTTATCTTTGAACCTGCTTTTATCACTGCATCTTGTAATTCCTTTCCAAACTCAGGCGCTCCATCTACTGTGACCTTGTTTGGGGCACCATACCTGCAAATCCATCCAGAAGTGAACCATTCTGATACTGACTTTGCTGTAAGCTTTACTAAACCAATTGTCTCTGGCCATCCTGAGAAATCATCCCTGGCCACTACTAAATACTTCCATCTTCCTGCTTTTACATGTACTGCATCTATAATGACTCTTTCAAATAATGTTGAGGTGAATGAGATTTGTCCTTCCTCTTTTTGGTGATAATGACTTCTCTTTTGACAAGCTTTACAGGATTTGACCCATTTTTTGACTATTTCTTTCATTCCTTCCCACCAAAATCTTTGTTTAACTCTTCTGTATGTTTCATTTTCTCCTCTGTGTCCTGTTTTTTCATGTAATGATTTTAATATTCTTCTTTGAGAATTTTGACTTGACACAACTACTTGTGGATTTGGCGTATTCCTTCTTTTGAGTGGGCCTTCCTCCAAAAAGGAATTTGATGAATTCCTTTTAATTTTTTTGAAGTCATCCTCTTTACTACCAAAGGGCCTTTTTAATGTATTCAAGTATTCCTCCATTCTTTTCCAAAATCCTTCTTGTGTTGATGGTAGCTTTATTCCTGAAAATCTTATTATATTATTATGTTTTACTCCAAACCCTGGGTGTGGTTTTATCAATTCTTCTTCTTCATCAAAATCAGATTTTTCTTTTTTTCATCTTCTGACTGAGGTCTTCTTGATAGCCCATCTGGCATTGTGGAGGTCTTGCCTGGCTTATGAACTAAGTCAAATTAAAACAATTGAATAAATGCAACCCATCTGGTCATTGGGGCATTAGGAAAACAGGGTGAATTTATCATTTCAATTAAGGCTTTTGCATCTACTTGTAGCTCAAAATGTTTTCCCCAGAGTACTGTTTGAAGTTTCTTGAGCATTTTGGCCACTACACATAGCTCCAGATTTGGCTGTAAGTATTTCTATTCCAGTATTGAGAATGTGATTGATTCATAAAGAACTGGTCTGTACTTTCCTTCTTTGTCTTCTTGGGTAAGTACTGCTCCTGCAGCTATATAGCTTGAGTCTACTGCTAATTTAATCTTCCCTGCTCCCTTTTCATAATCCAAATTTCTTAATGTTATTTCCTCCCCTGAAATTTTTCTTAACTTTTCAAATGTTTCATCATATTTAGTATTCCATTCCCATTCCTCATCATCTCTTGTTAATATTCTTAGTGGTGATGCAATTTGAGATAAAGTTTGAATGAAGATTCTAACATATGCACAAAGTCCCAAAAAACCTCTTACTCCCTTTTTATTGAGGGGCTTTGGCCAACTTTGTATTTTATTAATCTTGTGCTTTGAAATTTGTCTTCCATTCCAAGAAACTAAATGCCCTACTATGTCCAATGCTGGCACATAACATGCAAATTTTATACCTGATATGGTAACTCCTGCCTCTTCAATTCCAAATAATATTCTCTCTAATCTAACTTCATATTTGCAAATGAATCTTCTTATCAAATTATTTTCTTGTAAAGTTTCATTATTACAGGTTGATCTTGGACCTTTTATCCCTCCATCATCAATAAAAATTCCTACATTTTCTGGAATTTCTTCTTGGAGTATCAAAGTCATTTGGGATTGATAAAATGAAACAGAATTGGTTTCTCCTTGTTGTAATCTTGTGAGTTGTAGCCTTCCAAGTGGTGTTTCAAATGTAGTTAAGGGTCTTGTAGAAAGGTCTAATTCTCTTTCATAATACCCTCCCATTATGTCACCCAGTCCATAACAAGCTCTTCCTGAAAAGGCATCTACAAATTCTTCAATGTGTGGTGGTGATCCTGCATCTTTAATTGTTACCGTATTAAGATCCTGAAAGTCATGGACAATTTTAAGTTTTCCATTTGACTTTGCAACACAAAATACTGGACTTGTATAGCTAGAGGTAGACTGCTCATACAAGCCTGTTCTAATCCTTTCCCTTACCAATTCAATAAACTGGGGTATTATGGGCTTTGGTATTGGTATTGCCTTCTTTTGCCAAGGTGTATGTGGTATTACTGGTATTTTGTAGGGTTTTCCATATGAATGTTTCAGTAAACCCCTTTCCTCTGCACTGAATGCAATTTCTTTTTCTCTTAAAGCTATGACACTCATCAGAGGACTCCTTTCTTCTTCTGAAAGCCATCCAGGTGGTCCAAAATCTATCAATTCAAATCTTTCTTGTGTTATTTTTGATGTGAACATAAATTTACGTGGTTTTGGTGATAGTGGTGTATTATAAGGGTCTCTTGATAATGGTGGCCTTCCCAAAGGAGGATTTATGTCTTTTGGCATAGGCTCATTAACTGGTTTAACCTTTTTGAGTACTGATTTATATTTTGCTGCACTGTTTTGGGAAACCATTTTATATATCACTGAATTGATTCTGTCTTTTTCTTTATTATTTTATATATAAATTTTCTTTTATTTTTTTATTATTTATTATTTATTATTTATTATTTATTAATTATTATTTATTATTTATTATTTATTATTTATCTTTTTTTTAAAAAGACTGGTTATGTTAAAATTAATATAATATCACTTCTTCTATTTTCTTTGTTTCTTCTCCTTATTTTAATAATTTATTAAATTAAATAAATCTTCACTTCTTTTATCTTCTTCTGTCCATATATTTGAGGTTGCAGTTTTAGGTCATACAGGACCCTACAACTCAGGTGTGCAGACCCTATATATTAGGTATACAAAATCCTGCCTTTTTATGTCATACAAGGACAATAAGACCCCTTGTCCATTCCTTCACAAGGGAGAAGTTTCCTGTCATGCTGAAGAAATCCTGCTCTTCAATTTGACTTGATCCAAGGGCATTTTTTTTCTCCTTAAGCTGAAAGATTACTTATACTAATATCAACTTGAGCTACCTTGAGGCTTAATACTTCATAAAATGTTTGGGTTGATAGATATTTCTTTCTTCTTTTCAGTCATTACCAATCTCCTTGCATATTTCAATTCTACATTTTTGTCCTTCTTTCTTCAATATTTTATTCTTTGGCCAATTTATCACATATATTTGAGGATCTTATTTGAACCATTTCAAACCTGACCTCTTCTTTCTTCACTTTTTCTCTTTGATACCACTACTCCTTTCATGGACTAAAATAAAGAAATAGATTATAAGCCCTCAGGTGTGCCACCCCTGTAGTTTTAAGTCATACAAGGACTTAAAATTCCACTACTATGTTCCAGATCCATTAAATTGCCAATTTTATATATTGAAAGAAATTCTCATAATATTAGAGTTTAATATGCCTTCAAAATGTTTTGATGATGAGTTTGAAATAAAATCATTATATATTTATCATCTCCCATTCATTATTATAAAAATTCATCATATCATGATTGAGCCTCCAAGATACTATTAATATATCTTTCTTTTATTCTTCTTTCTTCTTTCAATTTGTAATATTAATCTTCATGTTTGGGATAGCACCCCCTCTCCATTCAAATTTCTGTAGTTGGTTTCTTTAGTTTCTGTTTTTAATATATTTTTTCAAATTCTTATTCTTGTTATCTCTTCTTTAGGAGTTTTAAATTTTTAGATTTCTTATTATTATTATTATTATTATTATTATTATTATTATTATTATTATTATTATTATTATTATTATTATTATTATTATTATTATTATTATTATTATTATTATTATTATTATTATTATTATTATTATTATTATGAGTCTTATTCATATTAAGAAGAGGTTTTAATTTGTGTGGTGGCCTGACACTATATAGTGGCAGTCTACAAGGCTGTAGCTCTAATCAACTCAGAGATATTTCCCCTGATCAGACCAGGTCTGATCTTGGCTGCTCAGTGTATATGTATTTTTTAAGTACATACAGACCAGTTGTCCAAGTACCACCTAGAGCAGGAAGACCATTAAAGCATCTCTTTTCTGAATGATATTTTCTTAATAATAACATGAATAATCAAAATCATATCTCCAATGTTTGAGTGATTGATAATTTTTGATGTTTCTTTTTCTTTTCTGTTTTTTGGGTATATATATATATATATATATATGTTTATATATATATATATCTTTGATTTTTTCATATATAACCTTTTATAAAATTAAGATTGTAATATTTCCAGTTTAAGGTCATGGTGGACTGATATAATGATTCAATATGAATTTTTTTAAAAACTATAAATGTAAAAGTTGCAGTTTATATTCTTTGTGGACTTTGAATATTTATTGAGTGAAAAATATTAATAAAATGAAATTCCAGTCTATAGTCTTGGTAGACTTTATTCTTTCAAATTGGATTTTGAAATAAATAATCAAATATTAAATTAATTATTAAGATATTCTCAATTTAAAATAGATATTGTAAGTTATTATTCCAATAATCTTTAATTTTTTTGCTATATATTCTATATGGCTAATATATACTATTAGAAAACCAAAAAAATCTCCAGTTTAAAGTCACGGAGGAATATATATAATATTTGAAATAGTAATTCTCATAATATTCTTGAGAAAACATTAATAGAAATTTATAAGTGAAATTAATTAATTAGTGAAGAAGTAATAATCCAGTTTAAGGTCATAGAAGACCGTGGTTATTAAATAAATATTAAAAAAGATACTAGATTGATTAATGATAATCTAATATAAGAAATAAGTCCAGTTTAAGGTCATAGAGGACCCAATTGACACTAATGAATATATATATTTTTTGTAAGTAAAAAAATGAATTCAAAAAATAAAAAATAAAAGACCAAAGACAAATCTAATTATTTCCATAATTTCCCAGTTTAAAGTCATGGAGGCCTTTTTTTTTAAAAAAAAAAGAATTTTTAAATTAATAATTCAATAGATAAATAAATCAAACAATATACAATTGACTTTAATGCTCATAGGCTTGAAATAAATTATTGGTGTATTAAATTTGGTTTGTTTAAAGGCTCTATTATTATTAAAACAACAGGTATGCTGATTTTTAGCTTGCTTAATTATTATTACTATTACTTTTATTTGAATTTTTTTGGTACTTAGTGTAAATTCAAGTACAGTACATTATTGTGACTTTGTACTGTTTTTCACAATTTTTTTCTATTGTTCACATTCTTTGAAAACATTAAAATGATAATTTATTTCTTTTCATTTTTTTCATTTTCAGTCTTTTTATTTTCTATTATTATATTAAATTTTTTTTATTTAATCGCACGAGCAATTCTTTTTTTTTTTGTTTTACAACAGTAAAGTAACTTTAAGTGCAGTACTGGAAAGTTTACATTGGAGGAGCTTTACAGAAAAGTGCTGTACTGTACTGTAATTTAATGTAAAAATTTATTTTATATTGTGATTTTTGTTTTTTTATTTTTTTTTGTATAGTAAGCTGTACTGTACTGTAGTCTCTTTGTTTTTATTTGCATCTATTTTTTTTAATTGATGATGCTTTATTTTTTTTTAGTGCAGTACAGTAATGGCCTGTACTTTACTCTGTTTCTTTTTTAATTGTGTCTAGTTTTTTTTTCTCTATTAATTTCTTTTTAATAATTTTTAATCATTTTTTTTTGATACTAGAGCTTACAGCAAGGCTGGCTCCTGGGTACATAATCATTTTTGAGTAAGCCGGTTATCAGAAGACTCCCGGTTATTCCATACTCAAAGCATAAATTAGTGGTCCCAAACTCAATAAGTTTAAAACTGGAAAATTTGCTATTGGGTATCATTACTACCCTCAATCAAGTCTAAAAAATAATGTTTGTAATAAAAGACTATTTTTTATAGGTTTGTTTCTTTTAAATAGTTGCTAAACACCATCAAAATGTGCAAAAAGCAGTGAAAATATTGATTGCAACTATACTTTTGAGGGTCAGTAGCAGTGGAGCACTAATGAGTACAGACTAAATAGCTGTTTATTTAGTATTAGTACAAACCCACTTAAATCATATTGAGTTGGGAATAATTCAGTCCATACTGGAAAATGTTGAGAATTGGTTAGTAAAGACCGACGGGACTAACCGACAAGCCAGCCTTGGTTTACAGTACAGCAGCATGACTGTAATGTGCTGTACTTTTGTCTTTTGTTTGTAATGAGAAGTGCCCAAATGTAGAGAAGCTCACTTGTCAGTCAGTCCCTGGTCTGTCACCTCCAAATAGAAGAGGTCAGAAAATGCATTACCTAATGAGAAGTGCCCAAAGGTAGCAAAGCTCACTTTCCGTCAGTTCCTGGTCCATCACCTCCAAATAGAAAGAGGTGAGCAAAAGGATTCAGGTGCGGCCGGCAAGCAGGTTTTTAAATCACAACTAGACAACTGCAGCGCATTGTACATGTGCAGTGTGGATATCTACATACATGGTTATAGTTTTTCTACAAGCATATTTTGGGTAACGCGTCATTGTGTTACCCAAATCTTAACACCCTCCCCAAAAATTTTAACCATTACCCAGTGATCCCTAAGAAAGGCAGAGCTTGCAGAAGTACCGGGCCCAAGAGTTGCTTGGTCAGCGCGTTGGCCTGCATGTCCGTTGTCTTAACCCAAACTACCTTGATGTTGTGCTTCTGAATGGTATCGTTGACAAAGAAGAAAGCCCTGTCCAGGTAGCACATGCGCTTCCGGGACTTGTTGTAAATGGAGACCTGCACTGCTGCCTGGTTGTCGCAGAATATTGTCTTGTTGAAGTTGCCCGCCAATTGAGTGAGCTGGTTGATAGCCTGTACAAAGTGCTGAGTTGAGTCAGACAATGCCACGTATTCCATGGCACAAGTAGATAGGGCTACCACAGCTTGACGCTTTGAACCCCAAAGTATTGGTGTGTCCCCCAATTTGATGACGAAACCCGCCTGCAAGCGTTTGAGGTCACCTCCCCAGCCTGCATCACTCCACAGGCTGAGGGACAGATGCTTTGGGCAAATGTTGATTCTGCAATTGCAAGTTTTATGAAGTTAGCCGATGACGTGATCCAAAAGCAACCAGTGTTCTGCTGTCGGTCCCATGGAATGATGCGCCAGGTAGTTCATGGCGAAAGACAAGTCAGGCCTTGAACCACCCACCAGGTAGGCTAGAGATCCAATCACGGACCAAAATCTCTGCATCCATCATCAGTCCACCAGCTGGTAACATTGGTAGTGGTGAGTCGCGCTGCAAAATTGGTCTCAGATAGGTGTCCAGGATACTGTCGGTCAGTCGCCATTGTGCGGTGGTTACTTCACCTTCACCAATTGCACACTTGAGGCCAACAATTTGCTGTACCACATCCGACCATTTTATGTTGAGCTCAGCGCATAGCGCGTTTTTGAAACTAGATACGGCATCCACGGAATTGGAAGCGACGACACCATCATCAACATGTATCCAGATGGTAATGATTGTCTCTTCATTTTGGAATATATACAGAGACTGATTGACCTCTGTGGCAATGAAACCCATACGGGCCAGTATGCCGGACAGAAACTTCCACCAGCACCCTCCTGCCTGCCGCAGACCATAGAGGGCCTTCTTCAGGCAAAGGACTTTTCACCACAGCTCCAGAAGAATTGCAACCGGCGGTTCAACAAGTACAGTCTCAACAACCGGGCTGTACAAGTATGCACTGCTGACGTCAAAAGAAGCAACTCGCCAGCACCAGACGCAGAGACATGAGTGAGGTGGTGGGCGTGTACGTCTCAGTACAGTCCACCCCGGGTCGCTGTCTGTTGCCACGTGCAACGAGCCTTGCTTTGAATCGCTACACGCTGCCTTTGGGCTTCCGTTTAAGCTCAAAGACCCATTGGTGTCCAATGGTTTTCATGTGAGATTGTTTCTCCACCACTTCCCACGCATCCCTTGCAGCCATCTGGTCAAGTTCCACCAAACATGCTTGCCGCCATTGCTCGCGGTGTGAACCCGACAGTGCCTTAGCCAGGTGTTCGGGGATGTTGATATCCTTGGCGAGGAAGAGGGAGTCAATGGCCTGGGTTTCTGTGTCGAAGAGGTGTTCTGTCGGTACCTCACTCAGTGTCATTGAGTTGACAACGTGGCTCAGTGAACCCTTTGCAACAGGGGCTGCGGACACAGCAGACGGTTGAAATTGAGGGAAGACAACACTGGCCAATTGCACCATCTTGTTGGTACTCGGTTCCCATAGTAGCCAGCCACCGGTCATCAGGGGTTTCAGCAGCTTACACTCAATCCCTCTAGACGCACGTTTTTGGGACTGATTGATGGCAGGAACATGCACAATAGCATCCGCCCCAAACAGGTACAGCCTCGTTATTGATGGGGTCAACCTGAATAGCTCTTGATGTGGTGACGAGCTGGTGCATCAGGAATTTGGAAGACGGTGGTGCAGAAACGCCGCCAAGGAGTAAGCAAATTTCCAGAACCGCTCAGGCATCTCGCTCTGGACCATCATCACCCTAGCCATATCCCCAAGCGTTTGGTTAAGATGCTCCGCCTTGCCATTCTCCTGGGGCAAGCAAGGAAGGAATGGGCAGAAAGCCACACCCAGTTTGGTGAGGGCGCTGGTAAAGCTTGCTGACGTGAATTCACGGGCGTTGTCCGTCCTCAGCGCCTTGGGAGTGGCCCCAAGGCGTACCTGGAGCTGTGTTACTGCATCCAGGATTGCTTCAGGTGCTTCCAAACGTGATTTCAAGGAGTAGACAATACTGTAGGTTGATACATGGTCCCGGATGGTGAGCAGATATTGAAAACCCTGGGCATCATCCATAAAAGGACCCATGATGTCCGAGACTAAGAGGTTGAGTGGCTTGTCTTTTGGGATGTTGGTACGTGCCTTTGCAATTCCGTGGGTACTCTTTGCCTTCGCACAGACTTTGCAGTAAAATGATTGCCAGATCTTCACATCAAAACTCGGCACATGCTGCTTAAGCAAAGAAATAACAAATTTGTTGCAAGCATGGCCCAGGCGATTGTGCCAACCTCGCGGGCTCAGGGAGACAGAAGTTGGGAGTGAAATCAGATTCATTTCAAGCAGACAAGGGGGAGAGGACACAGCTGCTGACCTATTGGTCTCCCCCCCATGTACAACATCCAGCCACCAACAGCTATTTACAAAGGTGGTGGTCACAAGTACATTTGACAAAAGCAGTGATAGTGAAAGCCCATCAGACAGAGGTACAACACCCGCCCTGCACAATCGCCCCACGGACAGTATTGTGCCCGATATTTCCTTGGAAAAAGGGACGTTGCGAATGATGACAAAGCCGTTGTTGACCAGGATCTTAAGGGCCGTTGTCTGTGATATCGTCACAGAAGAATTTGAGTCGGCAAAGAAAATACGAAAGGGGGGAATGTCTTGCATGACCGTGGTAAACTGAAGAGAGCCAGACAGGTGTATAGACGCACCGTTATCAATTAATACCCTATCAGCAGTGCCATGTTTGACAAATTTGACCTGTGAGACGCATTCCCGTTGGTAGTGGGGGCTTGAGGGGGGCTGAGACCAACGTTCAGGCGTCCCTTGGCGTATCGGATGAGAAGGCCCAGGTGATGGAGGCCGTGGATTAGGATTTGCAAACCCCTTGGTGTGTGGGCAGTCGGCTCGCCAGTTTCCAGTCCGACCACAGTGGAAGCAAGAGCCCCCAAACCTATTGAAAAGATGTTCAGGGGGCGGTGCACCTTATTGGTCAATGCAAGAGTCCTGGGGAAGTGAGGGGATTGCAGTCGAGAATAGAGTGCCGGTGAGTCCAGTGGTTCAGATACACAATAGAAAAAAGGGGAGGGGTGCTGAGTGGCCTCGCTGTCCTTTTGTGAGGCATTCATGATGATTTGGCCAATGAAAGTTGACGGCGGTTTCTTGTCACCCTTCGCTAGTATCGCCGCCGTCACCAGTTGATCAAAAGCTACCTCCCCAAGGCTGGGAGGTGCATGACACGCTGCTTGCGCAAGTAAACCCTCCAGTTCATCTGCCTCAACACCCAGCTTCTTGAAGATGGCAAAGGGTTAAGATGATGGTGGTATTAGGTTTAGGGTGGCCAGCGCCATTTTCCACCAACACTTTGAGAAGGTCTTGAACCACCTTCAACTTAGTGATTACCAGGACAGCACCTGGCCTTGATGGCATCGAAAAACTCCTTGGCCGTTGTGCATGCCGGGATAACACCAATGCACAAGGTGTAGTCGGGGGGCAGAGTGGTGTCAATGAAGTGCAAGATTTCCCTGTTCTCCTGAGGAGACCAATTTTCCAGCAGGGAGGGGCAATCATCGACTGATAACTCGGAATTGAGGGCGATGCAAAGCACTTGGTTGAGGCCTGCAACCCACTCGGAAAAATTTGATCCGTCGCCGTGAAGGTGGCTGAATTGGTGGGCCGCTCCATATGGTTCTTGCATAAAACGTTTGTATTCAGAGGAAACCGTACAAGGGGTGGGATTCTATGGTGAGAGGGCCGGAGGTGGGGAAGAAAGCGCCATTTGCAGCAATTGCATTTTGTATGCGTCGGAAGTTCGAGAAGATTTTAAATACAATATTTCTGAGCATAAGGACTTAAGCATTGACTACACCTCCTTGTTGGAGAGAGGTTTGGCATTGGTGGCTTTCTTCAAAAGGGTGGAACCTGACATCTTCAAGGGCGGCCTATCGCTGGAGCTTGGTAGAGGCAAGGCTTTTAACCTAATGAGAAGTTCCCAAGTGTAGCAAAGCTTGCTCACTGGTCAGTTCCTGGTCCGTCACCTCCAAATAGAAAGAGGTCAGAAAATGCATTACCTAATGAGAAGTGCCCGAATGTAGCAAAGCTTGCTCGCTGGTCAGTTCCTGGTCCGTCACCTCCAAATAGAAAGAGGTGAGGAAAAGGATTCAGGTGCGGCTGCCGAGCGGGTTTTTAAATCACAACTAGACAACTGCGGCGCATCGTACGCGCGCAGTGTGGATATCTACATACATGGTTATAGTTTTTCTACAAGCATATTTTGGGTAGCATGTAATTGCGTTACCCAAATCTTAACAGTTTGTTTGTTTGTTTTTTGATTGCATCTACTTTTTTTATATTATTATTATTTCTTATATTTGATCACTTGAGCAATCTTTTCTTTTTTTGTTTAAAAGAAAAATTATTAGGTTTTTTTTTTAAATATTTAATAAGTTTTTTCTATATTAAGTTATTAATTTTTTTTACAATTGTTTTTTTATTCTTATATTTTTCTTTTGGTTGAAATTTGAATTGCATGCAGGTTTTTTTTATTTTATTTTTATTTTTTATTATTTTATTCTTAAATTATATTTTTATTTGTATATATTTATTTATATTTATTCTTATTGTTATTTATATTTGTTTATGTTTATATATTTATATATTTATTTATATGTATTTATATGTATTTATATGTACTTAATTATATTTGATTATATTTGTATTTATATATATTTATATGTGTTTATATCAATTATACTTATATTTATATTTATTCATATTTATTTATTTGTATTTTATTTCAATGTGTTTTGTTTTGTTTATTTATATTTATTTATTTTTATTTACATTCATTTATATTGCTTTGTATTTATACATATTTATTTGTATTTATTTATATTTATTTATATTTATTTATATTTATTTATATTTATTTATATTTATTTATATTTATTTATATTTATTTATATTTATTTATATTTATTTATATTTATTTATATTTATTTATATTTATTTATATTTATTTATATTTATTTATATTTATTTATATTTATTTATATTTATATTTATTTATATATATTAAAATTTACTTATTTAATTGAATTTTCATTTATTTTTATTTATGTTTCTTTATATTTATTTATATAAATTTAAATTCATTTATATTCATTTATATCTATACTTCTATATGTTTATTTATATCTATATTTCCATATATTTATTTAGATTTATATTTGTATATATTTTTATATATTTGTGTTTATATATATTAATTTATGTGAATTTATAGTTATTTATGTTTATTTTTGTATACATTTATTTATATAAATTCACATTTATTTATATTTATTTGTATTTATATATATTTATTTATGTAAATTTATATTTGTATATATTTACTTATATTTATATTTGTTTAGAAGAAAATTAAGTCAAGATAAATTAAAAATATAAAATAAACTAAAAACTTTCAAAGAACCAACAAGTTTATTTTATTTCTGGTGTTATGAGGGTTGAGTTGTGGGTGAGAAAAAAGCCCTTCTCTTCAATAAAAAAGGAGCTAAATTTTCAAGCTACTCTCCCATACTTTTCATAATGATTTTTTTAAGGCAACTTTTTATTTATATATTTAGAGAAAAAATATTCTAATTTTTTGTTATGCTTTAAACCAAGTGAGGTTAAAAAATAAATTATGTAGGGTCAACCTGGCCAGTTGCCTCTGTGTATTTATATTTTAAATAATCTTGATAGTATTTATTAATATATATTTTAGGGTTGAAATTATATTCTAAATATTATGATGTTGAATCAATAAGATTATTTATATTTAATTATCATTTAGGGAAATATCCCTTTTACTATAGCTGTTTTTTTAAATTATTGAATTTTGAAATTATAGTATTATAATATTATTTTTTGTTTTAATAGTACTTTATTTTCAATATTATAATACTATGATAGCTATATTATTATAACATTATCTTATCCAATATAGCTTTATACTTATTTTCTATATTGCTTCCTCCTTCCTCATGGATTGGTTTCATTTTGTTTATTTCTTTTAATTCCTTTTTAAAGCAGGGGGGTCGGCCAGTTTTTTTTTATTAATTTTTTTTTTTCAAAAAAATTTAAAAGTTAAAAAATCAAAAAATTAAAAATTAAAAAAAGAAAAAGATTAAATTAAAAAAAGCTGGTCACCCCTCCTTGTGAGTTGGACTCTATGCATGTGCTGTGTGTGTGCATGCTGTGTGTATGTGTGTAGCATGTATGTGTATTGAGTAGTTCAGCTCAATAATTTCCATTTTGGCTTCCTGATTGATTCAGTTCTAGAATGTTACAATAAGTTTCTTTATAATCTCTCTTAAGGATTGATACTATACATAACTGATAAGTGGCTTTTTTCTTTCTTGTGAAATATATTATCTTGTAGTGAAAAAAAAACTTGAAGTATTTTTTATTCAACATTTTATTTCTTTTTTTTTGTGAAAAATAAAGAGATTTTGTGTTTTATATTTGAAATCTTCAATATTAATTTGAGCTCTACTATTTTATTGGTAAGTTAATGAAACTTCTTTTCATTTTTTCAATTTCAACATAATACTGATTAAACCTTCCTTGTTTTCAGATTATTTTGTTACATTATATTTTGAAATTATTTTCTTTTTGTAATTGGAACTTGGATATTTTTTTAAAAAACAATGATCTTCTTTTGAAGAAGTGCAATGATAAATGATTTTTTTTGACCTTATGAAAGGTAATTATCCATGAAATTGAGAATTCAAAACACCTCTAAGTGATTTATTAATGAAAAATAAGCTTAGATAAATTATAATTTAATAGTATATTAATGTTGATATTTTCAAGCTGACCGATTTTTTCTTATAAACTGATGCTTAATTATTGAAGTCCCACTTTCCTCAAAGCCCATAGCCACTTGTTCTTTGGGTGGTATAAGAAATAGCTAACCACCCCTATTTTTTAATTATGAAAAACTACTGATACTATTACAGAATCAAAAACTAAAAAATTCTATTTATATGAATTTGATAACCAGCTCTTTTTTTATTACTTTAACTTTTTTTTATTTTTTTTCATACTAATTGACATATCTTTACCACAACTATCACTTCTGAATCCCATATCAATTATTAATTTTTATTGTTTTATTAGTTATATATAGATTTTTTTTATATTTTTCTTTTATATATTTTTTTTCATGTTTTTTTGATACTATTACAGAAAAGTCAAAAATTAAATTTGCAGTGTAAGGCCATGCTGGGCCATCTTGTATCATTGGTCCTTGTATTTGTTGATATATTCTTCTTTGATGAACTGACTTAAGATAGAGTAAGAGAAACATTAATTAAATAGTTGAATTGCAGTTTAAGGCCATGCTGGGCATTTAATTATCTGAATAATAATTTTCTTAAAAAAATCTTGATTCTTCTTCATTCTCATTTCAATCTTGCTGCTGACAATTTCTTTCCATAAATTATTCCATTCTTCTTTCTTAAAATGAAACTGGTGTTTTTTCATTATAATTATTAATTGTAAGACTTTATTCTCTAAAACAAAATCCAATTCTTTGTCAATAAAATAGCAACCTCCTCTCCATTTAATACTTTTTCCCTCAACTTGATATTCTTGAAGAAAAAACCATCTCTGAGCTTGTATTGTTCCCCAGTAAAGACTACTTCTTATATCTGAATCCATATAGAAAATTTAATTCCAATAGTCATTATTAAGATTTCCTTTAATTCCATCATAATGAAGTATATCCATAAATTCTACTTTTGAAAGGTTTGATCCAAGAAGCTGGATTAAATAGACTTCTGTAGGGGTTTCTTGAGTAATATCTTCATTTCCAAATAAGTCTTCAAATTCAATAAAGGGGATACTTTGAATAATGGTATCTTGAAGTATTCAATAGTTGGTAAGCCCCATCTTTGGTCTTCATTGTTAGATCCTTGAAAATTTGATTAATCCAGAGGTCTTGGCTTTCTTCATTTGTTTCTGAGTTTGGCCAATAGATCCAGAGGGTATTGTCTGCTTAATCAATTTCAGAAATGATGATTTTAAAATATAAAATATGATAAAAAAGCTGCTAATGGCTTCTTGATGTTAAAAAAAATTCAGATAATTATAACAGCTTCTTGGTAGAGGTGGATGAGCTAAGTAATATAAGTAAAATATTTCTTAAAGGCTCCATCCTCTTTGATAAGGCAGGAAGTTACTGCCAAAATTTGAATCAATTGAAATTTCAAGTGATAAGGTGAGAAATATTTGGGTCTTCTTTGATAAGGCAGGAGGTCACTGCCAAAAATACTGGAATTGATTATTTAAATTGAATTTTACTGTTTTTCTTCTCTTCTTTGTTTCTGAATTATGTAGGTTGGAGGTTCTCAGAATTGGATTCAGCTGTACTTTGCTCATTGATGGTAAGTAATTTCTATAATAAGCTAATTTTTCATTAAAAACTCTAAGTTCCTCCAATAACAACCTTATTTCTTCCAATTTTTCCTTTTCTTCTCTTTATTGTTGACTTGATGACTGACATTCTTAAAATACATCTTCATACTCAAAGATGAATTCTTCATATTGCTTCTTCAATTGCCTTTTATCCAAAATTTCTTCATCATCCAACAACTCATCCCCATAACATCCCAGCTTTGGCATATTGATTGTTTGTTAATTTTATGAAAGATTATGATCTTATCCATTTTCTCTTCTGTTTTTAAAAGGTCTTGAAATTAATGATATTGAAATTGAAATTGAATAGAAATCAGTATTGAAATTCCCAAGGATTTCATCCCAAAAACTTAAACCATTAGAGGTGGAATAAGAAACAGACACCCACCCCTATTTTTTAATTTAAACATAGCCTTATAATACTTTGACAGTTAAAACTCTTGCATAGCCAAATCATCATTCATATATATTTTTTCCCATTTTTTTAAGTTTATATTTTATTTTATTTTTTTAAGTCATTTTTTGAAGTTTTTTTTTTTGAGCTTTCCCTTCTCTTTTTTTACATCTGTTGTGCAAAAGAAACATATTTAATTCATGAAACCCATTTTCCTTTTTCTTTTTTTCTGAAGAGTTCTATTCACACATATATCCTTGGCTATTTCTCCCAGTATTTTCCTTCCTTTCTTCCTTTCTTCTAGGGTTTTACCTTTCCAATTTCTTATGAATCCTTCTTCTTTGTGTATGAAGAGGTGTCCATACTCTTCCCAGAAAGGATTTCCACCAAGAAGCTCCAAATTATGCAAATTGAAGTCTTCTTGTGGCCAAATTCTTCCTTGTTTGTTCATCAAAGGAAAATACTTCCTCCCAATATTGGTTTTCCAAATTCCTCTTAATTCCTTCCTCATCCAAGAGTTTCATGAAGTCTAATTTAGACAGGTCATATCCTGGAAGATTCTTCAACCATTTTCCTCCTTTTATTCTTGATTGACCCTCAAAGTATATATCTTTGAATTCAATGTAGGGAAGAATTATGAAATCTGGCTCTTCTTCAGGTGTTGGAAGTTGCCAGTATGACATTTCATCATAATAATTCCAGAAACTTTCTTTATCCAAGCTTATTTCCTTGTCTTTATCAATTATCCATGGGCTTTTTGGGTTTAAATCATATTACAGAATAGTGTTCATGAGATCTTTTTGCAATGGTGAGACTTCAACTTCTATCAAATTTTCTTCTGGCTTTGAATCTGAAGATAATCTTGGTTTAATTTCTCTTAAAGATTCATGATTATTGTAGGCCTCCCAAAGATTCTCATAAGCATGAGAGTACTTTATTGTCTTCTTTGGAGGATCTTGAGAAATTTCATGTATTTAGAATTCATACGTTTGATGAGATTCTTCTTTATTGTATTCCTTAATAAATTCTTCATCTCTGAAACAGTCAAAATTTTTATTTCTAAGCTCTTCCAATGGGTCTTCACAGTATTGATCATTGTTCATTTCTGGCTTGATTTCAATTTCCATATCTTGTGGGGATTTTGGCTTGGAAAATATGTCAAACAGATTTTTTTTACTATGTATTGGTGGTCCTTCTATTATTTCTGAGCCATTAACTAAAACATGATATACCATACCATTGGTGTCAATTGGTTTACATATTATTTTATTTTCCTTGTTTCTGCTTCATTAACTTCTTCCATATACAAATTTTATTTTTTATCTTGCTTCCATATATGCCTTTTGTTGTTTTCAGGTTCATCATCAATTTTCCAGAAGTCAGGGCATGGGCTTAAGCTTAAGTTGTTTACTTGAGGGTTTTCATTTTTAACATAATCTTCATATTCACTTGAAGGTGGTAGATTTCTGTTGATTAATTCCTCCCACTTTTTGGGATCAAATGTAGCCCATTCCTTGTTTTCTTTTATTGACTTGTATAAATACCAGGCTAATGACTTTGGCTCTTCTGGTTTTATTTGATTTGATAGTGCTTCTGTTGATGGTCCCTGTTCTGGCTCTTGTGTTTCTACCTCTTGGTCTCCTTCCACTTCCTCCTGAGGTTCATCCTCTATTTCCCTATCCATTATGGATAATATTTCATCTAAATCACATTCCATAGACTTTATCTTTTGATAATCTTTGTTTTTAGTTTATTTGAAAATACTTTTTATTTTTGCTTTAGATTTATCTTCAGCTTCTTGTAATTTTACTTTGCTAAACCCATCTTTTATTTTTCCCATTGAACAAAGCTCCATTCCTGTTGGTGGTCTTGTTTGCCATCGTAACATATGGGGTTTGCATATTGGCATACATAATCTGCTACCATCTGCTTCTTGATAGCTAAATATTTCACCTTGTTTCTGTGAAAAGTCCAATCTAATGTTATTGTCTGCCAAGGAGGGTCTTCCAGCGACTGTATGTACTGCTCCCTTGGCAATGAAGAAATGAATTTCTTTTTCTTCTCCAGAAGGCAAGAGTACTTGTGTGAATTCAGCTAATCCAATTAATGATGTTGTATGACCTCCAATTCCTCTTAAATTCATGTTGAGCTTTCTGTTTGAAAGAGAGGATTTTATTGCTGCATCTTCAGTGATTATGTTGAGCTCCGATCCTGTATCAACCAGTTCCATCACTGGATATTCTTCTTTTCCAACAAATACTTGCATAAACCCAAGTGGATAGGCATAATGAAGTCTTGGTTTTTCAGAGTCTTTAATCTTTATAGAAATAACATTTTCTTTAATGTCCAAAGTGTTAACTGATTTCAAAGCTTCCTTTACTTAAAGAGAAATCCCTTGCAGCCTGTGAATGAAGGTTGTGGAAACTGATAAGATTTCTTCCAAGGTTAAGTTAATTTTCTGTTCCAAGATTTTCTTTATCACATTCTCAATTGCTAATTTTGGTTTTAATTCTTTCTTATCCTTTGTGAATCATTTCTTTTCAGTTTTGTGGTGAGCTATCCTTTTATTTAACTTGTCACTTTCCTCATCAAAATTCTCTTTTTCTTTACTTTCAGTCTCTTCAAGTGTTTCATCTCTTTTAGTATTTTTATCTTTATATTTGGTTGGAACAATCATCTTCATCTCTTCTTCAGCCTCATCCTCATGATAGGTTCCTGGTAGTATAGGTTTTTTACTGTGAGAATCTTCTTTATTTTGGCTTTCTGTCTTAGCCAATCTTTGCTTTGTCTGTCTGAGAGTTGCATGTGTTTCCAATATCTCAATGGGTGAAGATACTATTGGTGGTTCCAATTACCCCAGTCTTTTACTTGAGCAATTGAAACTTCTTTTTCTTTCTTTTTAAGCTCAACTATCTTTTGATCTTCTGGTCTTGATAAAGGATTTTCCTTTTCAATTATCTTGTTTGAAATTTCTTTTTGTTCCTTATCAAATTCCCTGACTAAATTCTTTGGAGATTTGGTTCCCTCTGAGGGTACTCTTTGGAAATTAGGGTAAAGGAAATTTAATCCTTGCCTACTGACAATTCTCTTTTCCATATCTTCTGCCAGGTAGCTGCATCTTGTCAATGAACAACCATTTTCAAAACAGTAATAGCACTTTAAGGGTGGTCTTTACTACAGTTGTGCTGGAACATAAGGTTGATAATTTGCGGGTAAAGGTGCCTGGGTATTTCTTGGTCTGAATGGTTGTGTATTTGGTGCTAAGCCTGATCCTTGTGTAATTGGTTTATCCTTTCAGACCTTCTTTGATGAATTAACAGCTTCTGACAGTTCTTTCAGCTGGTCCAAAACATCCTTCATTGAATTTACTTGTTTTGGGGCTTCATTGACATGGGCCTCTTGAGCTGGTGGATTCTTTATTTTCTTTGTAATATCTTTCATTTGCTTGATCACCTCCTCCCAGATTTCATCTTCAAATCTGGTTTTCTTTTTGCTTTTGATTTCCTTTACTTTGATAATTGTGATTTCCCTTTAATAACTAATTCTTCCTCCAATTCTGCCTCAATATAATTTCTGAGAATATCCATTTAAGGTAAGATATATCCTCCATCCCTTGCTTGAACCATGGTCCTGTCTCTGATCATTTCTTTAGTAAAACTACTTCTAATTTCTGGTGATAAGGAATAAAAGACATCTTCATTATAATAATTTTCCTTTTTGATATACCCATACTTCAGCAGACATTTTGAAATTATGTCATATTCCCCAATAAACTTTCTGTATTGTGACAAAATTTTGACTCCTCCTTCCTGTTGAGTTTGATGTAATAGTCTTTATAATGAATCTTTCCTGTGTCTTCTTTCTGGTTCCACCTTCCCCCATTTACTGATCATTTCCTTTTACAATTGATCCCAATCCTCCATTTCATATCCTGGCATTCCTTCAATTTCATATCTTATATCCTTATCTTCACTCCAGAATGCTTTTTGCATGGCCAAATCCCTTTCATTGGCTCCTTCAATTGATGCTATCCTTTCAGCTCTCTTGATAAAATCCTTAACATCACTTCCATCAAAGTCAAGGTTATAATCCTTTGCCTTTATTTTGACAATCTTTCTTGTGGGTATTGTAACTCTTTCAGGTTGCTGAGTTGGTGTTGTAATATGTACCCTTTTTGCAAACCTTGCAGCTCTTGGCAATGTTCCTGGTGTGGATGTTGCAAATGTCTTTGGGGTTGGTGATGGTGATGGTTGCTGGGTTCTGAGCATTCTTTCAATAGTTGCATCCCCAGTAGTTTAAGATGAGAATTGAGTTGATTTTTTCTTCTTTCCAAGTCTTCTTGCAGCTCTTTCCATAGCCTTCTTTAATTCTAACCTTTTCTTCTGAAATTCTTCATCATTTTCTAAATAAGAAAAATCCTCTTCTTCACTTTCTTCCGGACCTAATTCTTCAATTCTGGACTGCTCTTTTTCCAATTCCTCCTCCAAGGTTAAAGCCTTCTTTGAGGATGATGATTCCTCCCTGATAATTGTGATCTAAAACAATTATTATTTATTTTTTTGTTTTTGATTTACTCTTTTTGATTTTTTTTTTGATTTTTTATGATTTTTTATGATTTTTTTAAGATTTTTAAAATTGATAATGTGATCATATTAATGATAATTGAGATTGAAAGGCCACTGTTGGGACACCAGATGTGGGAACTCCTTTTGTTGTGGGATAAATAATAGGCAGTACCTTGAGGGGGAAATTATTGGTGAGTCTGTTTGGAATTTCAGAATTAGCCAATAACCATGGGTGCTAAGGTTTATTAGCTGCCCCTCTAAATATACTGAAAAAGATACCCTTTTTGATGAGATCACAAATCAATTATTTAGTTTTGTGGCTTTTCCATTAGAGAGTTTTCTTCAGAAATCTCTATCAGTCTGTCAATAAAAGATCACTATGATAATAATGGTAATATTTGATATTTGTTTACTAATTGAGGTTTGCTTACTTCTTGTCATTGATTATAATTATTTTGTATTATTCCTTCTAGGATTCCTTCTTTCAATACCTGAGATATTTGAAGAATATTGTTTCAGATCACTATTAATATTAATAATAATCCTGATAGCTAATTAATACTTTTCAAGGTGATTCAATAATACTATCAATATAGCTATAATAATCTAAGGGTAAGATAATTTGATAATGGTGGTTTTGTTTAATATAAGGGTAAGATATAAATAATATAATAGTAAAATAATACAATTAGGATCAATATGAATATAATCAAATATACCTAAGATGTTTATGATATAAGGTATAAGGGTAAGATGATATCCCTTCTATAAATAAGGGTTATTGATAGATTAGATAATATCACCAATGATAATATCTTCCAAACCGACTTCAACACTGGTACTATAATGGTAAGACTATTGAATAATATTAAACTCTTTCAGTAATATTATAAATATCTTTCATTAATTAATTATAAATAATACTATAAGATACTGATCCTTGCTACTGATCCTTTTGAATATAATACTAGATTATCCTACTAGAAAAGGGATGGATTGATCCTCAATATTATTGTCTGAATCAGAAGCATGGGGGAAAACAGGGAGAGAGGCCCTTTATTTATAACTTTTGGGCCCTCCAAAGAGCCTTTAAAAAACAAGAGACTTAGAAAAAATTCCACCTTGAGACATTTTTGTTGGTGGGTAAATTAAAAATTGTGTCATTTGATCAAGGTATTGAACCATATGTTTGGTTGATTGCAACCTTTTGAAAAACTGTATTCTTATCTCTACTAAGCTTATTTTTCTTCTTCACAGCCTTGTTCTGTATTTAGTTGAGTATTTTTCTATGTAAAATTTAATTTGTAAATAATAGCTGTAATTTTTGGTTATGGGAGTTTAAGTGGGGATTCAGTAATGTAACACTATGTTAACTTATATGTAAGTGTTTTTTTATGTCAAGACATGTAACACATGAAGTTGTAGGAGTAATGGTATCAATTATGTAATATTACACATGTTTATTCATATTGAATATTTAGACAAGCTGCATTATCTTTAAGCATATTCTTGTACCTAGTATAGAGTGTATAGTATGATTTCTCTTCTTTAATCCATGATATCTAGAGAATTATTGATAGTATGGGGTTGAGGCAATATGTGACAATAGGTATAATTTGATGTAGATTCTAGTGGAATCCTTATTTTTGTTATTTTAATATAGTTATAATCCTTTTTCTTGCAATTATTTACTTTTATCTTTCACTTTTTATCTTCATTTTCTTTATATATATATATATATATATATATATTATTATTATTGATCAAAGTTTTAGATTTGAAATTGTGGATTTGAACCTTGGAAGAACTGGTATGGAATACCACACCGTGTTATGGATTATCCATATTACCAAGATGACATCAAACTAGATGCCATGTTGGTTAATACGGCAAGATCTCCATCACAATAACAGGATGGGGATAATATTTCTTATTCTGAAAAGAAAGCCTTGTAACAGCTTCCTGAGGCCTCAAGCTGGCACAAATTCTCTTTAACAGGAAAATATGGTCATATGGAACTCATAGATTATATTGATGGAGTCTTCATTGATGTACCAAGCATACCAGACTACTGGATTACTGCTAGAATTAATACAGCATTTAAAATTCATGCTAGTATATGGTATACAGAAATGAGAGAAACCCATGGAAGGACAAACTGGCCATGGTGGAAGAGTCAAATTATCCAAAAGTACAGCAATGGTACTTGGATATGGAAAAGGACCATGTCATTTGAAAATGACAAATACTCAGTGGATAAAGATCCGTATGAGTGGTGTCTTAGACAGTCTAAAAGACTCAAAGCCATTGATCCTCAAATGAACACTCAAATGAGGAATCAAAAACTTCTGACACAAATGCCAGAAGAACTAGAGCATGCAGTAAAATTCAGATGAAACCAAAGTTGCACTCTAGATGAGATTGCAAATACCTTACAAGATGTAAGGAAAAGAACTAATATAGGGAAATTCACCCCATATAAAAGCAGTAGTTTCAAAGAGAAACAACCTTTCAGGGTAGAGTTTAAAGAAAGACCCAAGGAAAGAGTGGCAGAAATGGCTAAGAAGAAAAATTCTTGTCAAAATTGTGGTTCAACAGACCACTATGCCAAAAACTGTCCAAAAGCAAAGAAAAAAGTCTATTCCATTGAGAAAGTCCCAAAGAAGGAATCCCCAACAGAGGAGTCTGAATGAGACTCTATGGGTGATGCCATCAGAGAACCATCTGATGATGACAAAGACCCAAGAGAAGAACCCACTAGAAATCAAGGACATACAGTTGGAAGCAGGCATGCCACAAGATACTGCTAATAAAAAGCTGTACAAACATACACAGGATGCACAAATATTCCTAGTCACACCAACTAAAGGAATGGCATACATACATGGAACAGCCACAAAGATGACTGTCTGTATTGACAATTCTCAGCATCCATTGATCATTGAAAGTGGAGCACACTGCTCCATAGTGGCCAGAAATTATCTGGACAACCACTTCCCAAACTGGGAAAAACAGGTCTTTCCCACCAAGGCAAAGAACTTTAAAAGTAAATCAGGGAAGATGACCTACATGGGGAAAATTATCAAAGAGATAATTATACCCCATAGGAAAGGTAACATCAGACTCAACCCAGAGGTTGTACTGCTTGATGATTCCCACATCCAACGGTTCTTACTGGGAACAGACCACCAGAGGATGTATGTCATAGATATTTACAACAGTAAAAATAGGCACATTACCATTGGTACCAACAAGGAAAAGAAGTTTTCACTTGATATATACCAAATATATTCTCAGGATCCACTTGAAGAACTACTGAATGAATTCAGAGAGGGAAAGTTTAGCACTGCCCTCACCAGTAGACAAAAACTAAGTCTACTTAAGATACTGAGAAAAAATAGACCAGCATTTGCCATTGGGGAAGAACCATTAGGCAAAATTAAAGGTCATGATATGGAACTATATCTGGATGTGGAAAGACCTTATCCACCATGATCAGGATACCTCCTTACCCAGCAATTGGGAAACCAGGAAAGAAATTGAGAAACATATCAATGAACTCCTGGACATGGATGTCATCAGAAAGATTGGACACAATGAAATAGTGTAATTTACCACTCCAGTCCTCATCACCTGGCATGATGGCAAGTCTAGAATGTGTGGAGATTTCAGAGCTCTGAAGAACTACACAAAAGCTGACAGGTACCCTATACGCAGGATACCCCATGCCTTGGATAAACTAGCAAAAGCCAAATACATAACCAAAATGGATTGTATGAAAGGCTTCCACAAAAATGGAGTTAAAACAAACTCCATGAAGTCACTTAGAAGCATATGCCACATGGGCATATATGAGTACACCAGAATGCCTTTTTACATCAAGAATGCACCAGCCCACTTCCAAAGGATTATGGACACAATATTTCAAGAAGAAATATTGGAAGGCTGGATGGTAGTGTGGGAACTCCTCTGCGTGTGGGATAAAATGAGGCAGTACCTGGAAGGGGAAATTACAAGAAAACAGTTTTGAATTGCTGTTTGGGACTTGTAACCCTTGCTCTGCTTGTTTGCTAGAATAATCTAGACTGCCCTTCCTAACATGCTAAGTTATCTTTACTGAGCTCACCAAATCAATTTTATTATTGATAGTGGCTTGATCAGAAAATATTAGACTCAACAATCTCTAATCAGACTTTGCTCTACTCAAAACAATGGCTATTTAAAACCTTAACAAATAAATTCTTTTTAAAACTTTCAGAAGGCTGAGTGGATTCCACCAGATGATAGTACAACAATATATAAAATAATATAATGACTAAAATAAATAAAAAATAACAGGAAACACTATCTTCTAATAAAAATCTACAAAATATTCTTTCTTGATAATTCTTGGATAAATATAGAAACTAATAGCTAGGATAACAGCAATCTTCAATTATATGAAATAATAAACTTGAAAAGGATAAAAAAATATATTTCAAGCCCTTTGTTATGTGATGGTTAGGCTACTAATCTAATAATTGTTAATAATTTAGTATAATATGGGTAGTTTGATGTTATGTTTTGTGTTTTGATTTAATAATAGATTATATGATCTCTTCTGTTTTTTTTTTGATAATGATACTAGCTAATTGCTTTAGGTTTAATATTAATTTGAACTAAAGACTAAAGTATTTAATTTTATTTTGTTCCTTGATGATAATTCATTAGGGATTACCCAATAAATACAAATCCACTTTTATTTTAAAAGTAGTAAAATTACTTTGGTTGTGCAGGTTTTGTTTTAAAACAAGCAAAATTACTCTCTTTGAGGGAGTTTTCAACAAAAACTAGCCCAAAACTAATTATAATGATTAGGTTTTATTTTAAAGCCTACAAAATTACTTTGGTTTGATGGTTTTATTTTAAAACTCTCTAAAGATTACTTTTAAGGATTTAAACACTAAACTCCAGAGACGCCTTGCTCATGAGCTTCAAGCTTTAAGATCCTAATTAAATAAGGCACTAGTCTACCTGCTAGTAAGGGATGAATTAAAGTCTTTTCACACTATTGGTTCTCTTGATCTATGTCAACAACAAACCTCAGTTACTAGGCTTAATTTATCAGAATTTCTAGTATACCTCCTAGAAGAGGGATCAGAAAAAATAAATTCAATTTACAATTTCTAGATTGGGAAAAGGGAAAAAGTGGGAGAGAGGGCCTCTATTTATAGCCGTGGGGCCCTCCATAGGAGTGCAAAAAAGAGGGGACTTAGAAATTTTCAGCCTCTGGTGGCTGTGCAAAGCTGTGCAAACTTTAATCTTGTATTTTCAGGGGCAACGTGTCATGACGTGACACGAGTCTAGATCTCTGACCAATCAGATTGCTTCACTTCACTTTTTCATATTGATGTGACGTGTTTCTGACCAATCAGATCAATTCATTTTCATCTTACCTGTTCATGTGACATGTGGCTGTGAAATACAGTCAAACCTTAATTTGGGCCCTGGAACCCTTATCTCCATGTATTACTCAATTGATTACTAATCTGTCAGCTGATTTTCCTGTATTCTAGTTTTCTGGCTTCCTGTGCTCCTTATTGACCTATATTACCTATATTACCTGTATTCTTCCTGATAATTCTTAAATCTTCTATATCCCTTCCAAAATTCAGCCCCACTCTTCATCTCTGCAGCTTCAATGAGAAATTTGGGGGTTACATTCACAGAAAGGTTGATGTAATATGACCTTTCCAATTCAACAATAAATATTTCAGTCTTTGATAATTCATCATTTAATTATCTAAAGGAACTCAACTATGCCTATCCCCTCTTTGGGTGGTTCATAACAGCAAAAATACATGAAACTCCCAAAAATTGATACTTCAAAAGTGTTTTGTTCCACACCTTGAATCTTCTATGTCCCCTATGATGCCTAAAACTCTGCTCTTTATTAATTGGCATCCTCATTGTGACTCTGATTATATTAATAACCCAATTGCTTACATTTAAGCATATTAAAAAAAATATATATACATAAAAAATTATTTACAGAGAAAATTGAAAAATGTCTTTTATTTGGGTACTTTCTATCACAATTATGTGTGGATAGTGCAGTGGGGTGACACTGGCAGAGCAAACCTGTGGTCAATTTTCCTTAATGAATATATCATTTGTGTCATTCCATGCTTATTTTACTGTTATTTACCCTCAAAGGTGATTTCATACTATTGATATCCTCTTTGATATAAATAATTACCATAAAAATAGAACATTTATTCAGCTGAACTGTCATGGTATACCACATCCCCCTCTCCATTTAATGCTGTCCCCAGCATTCCAAGTGAAGCTGAATGAATTATACTATGACATCCGCAATATACTCCTTTGATATGCTACTACCATTTTCTTCCTATCCATCATTTAATATATCCAGTTCATAAAAAAATGATATGATCCCCTTAAATAATTTCCACTAATCCCCCAAAACTTAACATCATAAGGTGTGATGTAAAGAAACAAGCACCACCCCTTATTTTTTATATGTTTTCATTACAAATACCAGGTCAACCATAACAATGATACTAATACATAAAAAAAAATTATAACACTAAAAAATAAAAGATATCCCTCCATTAGCATATCATTTTTGAGAATGGAGGGGTTGAAACCCCTCTCCATTCAAAAAAAAATCATCATAGCCTATTCCAAAAAACACTAAATCAGACTTCAATCCAAAACAAACACAAGGTATATCCCTTTTGACTCTACAAAAAAAAGATAATCTTGACAAAAGAATCATAAAAAATGGAAAAATAAAAAAAAACAAAACAATGATGAAGTTTTATGTCTTGCTCAGGACCCTTATATTTATGGAAAGGGTAACATACCCCTCTCCATTTTATAAAAAAAATCATATGCATATCCAAAAAACAAACAGAAAACAGTTAAAAACTCTAAAATTGATACTCCAAGTCTTTCTTATCATTCTTATTACCCTTTATATCACTTAATACTTCTTGTTTATATTGTTATTTTTCATACTCAAGAAAATCTTTAACTTTAAATAGCGCCCTGACACTATATAGTGGTCGTCACCAAGGACATAAATTTAATCAACTCAAAGTTATTTCCCCTCATCAGACTATGTCTGACCTTGGCTGCTTAGAGTATGTGCTTATCAATGTGAATTTACACCTAGTCTGCCGGTCCAAGTACCACCTAATGCAGGGAGGCCATTAAAGATCATCAGTTTTTGAATCAATAATGTCTACAAAACTCAAAGTTATAAATGAATCAAAGTTTATGAAAAAGATTTAAAAGTCTTGTTGTAATAATATAAGTATAGTGCTTTTATAAAATTAATTAAAGTAAAAGATAAATGAATATTTTAAGTGAAAGAGGCTTCAAAAGTTTCCTTTTGAAGCTACAGGTATAAATAAAAATGTAAAACACAAAATAAGAGGTACAAAGTAAAATTAAATAATAAACTTAGTCAGGAAGACTAAAAAAAGAATAAATTAAAACAACAATTTAAAGTCTTGTTTGGGACTAAAGTGAGGGTAAACAGCAACCTCTATTTATGTTCTTTTTTAGTATCCTAAGTCCACCTTAATTCCATTCTATTGAAATACAGAAAAAAAAATCTGACCAATCACAAAAAATGTCAAATCCTGACCAATCAAATACCAAAATTGAATTCCGACCAATCAGAAACCATACACAGGTTTTGGCCCATTAAAAAAAATCCTTGAGCTAAAATTAAGTTTCAGCCCAAGTCTCAACTTCAGAAAAACCATTCTCTAATTCATTAATAATGAATTATTTGGGCTTTAGCATCCTCCTTTTTATATTGAATATATATACATAAAATAATTTAAAATCTCAAAAGAAAAAAAAAAGAAAAACCAAAAAATAAATTAAATAAATAAAACAATTTCAAAATCAAACAAAAAATAAAAAATAAAAATAAGACAATTAAAAGATATATATATAGTTAAAAAAGATAAAAAAAATGAATACCAAAGGAATTCGTAAAAAAAAACAGAGAATAAAATGAACAATAAGAAAATAGAATTACAATAATTTTAATTGAATCAAAATATAGCTTAACCAATAGAATAGTAATTTTGTATTACTGTAAATTAAGATTATAAAGAATGTTAATTTTTTATTTATTTATTATTAATATTATTTTTTTTAAAGTTACAAGTAAAATATTTATTTAATAATGTTTTTTTTTTTAATTACTTTTTTACTTTTTTTTCATTTTGTTTTTTTTTAAATAGAAATTAATTTTAAATGTAAAATTAATTTAATTTAATTAATTTTTATTAGAAAACAATTTTTTTTTTATTTTATTATTTTATTATTTTATTTTAATTATATTTTTTTTTTAAATTGGAATTAATTTTCAATTAAAAAATCAATTTAATTAAAATATAGTTTATTGTTATTAATTTAATTTTTATTTTTTATTCTTATTTGATTATATATTTTCTTCCTTATTAATTAAAATTAAATTAACTTTAAATAACTATTCTTTTTTTTGGAAAATTAATTAATTAATTTATAAAATTTGAATAAATATTATTTTTATTATTATGTTTTTTTTTTCTTGACTGAGTTTAAATTAAGTTTAAAATTAATTTAAACTCTTATTATTTTAATATTAGTTTAATTATATATATTATTTGTTTAAGTTTTAATATATATATATATTTTTATTTATATTTTTTTTTAAAAATAACTGAACTACTGCATGTTGTAGTTCAGTTATTACCCGGCCCGGACGCTGCGCTGCTGCGGTTGCGTCTTTTCTTTATCTTTCAACAATGGCTCTTCTGCCGTCGTCTCTTTTCTTATCTTCTTCATTTTTTTTCTTTTTCTTGGCAGTGGCGCTTTTGTGACTTCCATTTTTCTTTATTATTTTTATTTTATTTTATTTAATTATATATATATTTTAATTGTTTTATTTTTTTTAACACATCGCCACCACCGATCATCTATCCCCTCTTATCGTCCATTGCAGCTGTCAACCTTCCGTATCGCCTCCTTCAAGTCATTATTGTGGTTTATTTCCTTTATTTGCTTTCACGCTCCATTCGCCGAGGTGAGTTTTTTTTTTTCTTTTTTATATTATTTTAGTTACTTGTTATTTGATTCGATGACTTGTGGCTTTTTATTTATTTATTTTAGTTTATTTTAATAAGCAAGTAATCACTTTGCAGGAACCATTTTAATTGTCTCATGATGCTATGACTAGAAGTGTTTTGTAGCATTATTTAAGGAGTTGCTTTGGTAAGTCATTTCCCCCCTTTTTTTTTTATAAAATACATTAATTTTTTTTAAATATATACTAGTTAATTATATTTTTTTATTTATTTATTTTTCTTCAAAATGTCATTTCGCGTCGAAGTCAAGCCTTCCGGCGACGCAGGATATTCCGTCACAATTTTTTTAAATAACCAATTCTACGCCTTCGAACTCAATTTGGATGACATTTCTTTTTATTTCCTCAAAGCTTTCTCCCATCAGCATTCCCCAGAACCACCCTCCTTATCCAATGACAATAGTACAATTTCCCAGCCTGCTCTTTTTGTACCCGCAGATCTAGAATCGATCATTGATCCTCAATTAGGGTCTACATCCACCCTCAATCCTTTGGCCAACGAATTTGTTCCAGCAAACATTTCCCCCAATTACCATCCTCCTACTTCTCCCGTTGCTACTCTTCCCGCCTATTCACCTCCTATAATTCCGATATCCGAATTCAATCCAGCTTCTCCACATTGTACCGAACAAAGCCTTTGGGCCGAATTTCTTTACTTTTTCGAATTGTTCCGCGACAAGATGGCCAATACAAAACACTTAATCAAAGATATTTTTTTTAAAGTCGCCCAAAATGCTGCTGACGACCACTCGCACGAGGCGGTCGTCTTGTCGATTCGTACCATACTCCACTGGTATAACCAGATGGAGCGGTAAGTTTTTGTTTTTTTTTTAATTCACCAAAAATAACCAACATGTTTTTTTTTTTTTTTTTAATATTTCTATTGCGCTGATTTGATTTGAACCTTGCGACGATACCACCGATGGCGAGTTCCTCGATTAAAAAAAAATATTTTTTTTTTTTATTGTTATGATCAAACCAGGGTTTTTTTATTTTTTAGTTCTGGGGTTTTTTCGGATCTTGACGATTGAGTCAAGTGCTGGGTTATAGAGTTGATTGATTGCTTGAGTGCCTTCTCTTGTTTTTACAAGCTCATTTGAGCGATTTACTTTATTATTTTTTTTGTTTGATTTTGAGCGAGCTATCTTGGTAATAAATGGAAAAGACATTAAAAAAAAAAAAAAAATTTGCCCTTGAGAAAAAAAATGTGCCCCCCAAAAATAAAATAAAATAAAATAAAATTAAATATAAAAAATAAAAAAAATAAAAAATAATAAATAAATTAATATTAAAAATAAAAATAAAATAAAATAATAAAAAAATAATCTTATTTATTTATTTTTATTTTTTTGGTTCAACAAGATAAAAAATACATATTAAAAGAATAACCAAAATGAAAAAAAGTAACAATAAAAAATAATAAATAATAAATAAAATAGGTGTAAAATCCACAAAATAATTAAGTAGATAGAGAAGTGAGTCCAAATATATATATATATATATATATATAATGACAATATAAGTAGATTAACACATAATACTCCTTTGGGGTCTAAACTTTGATCCCCTTTTGGACTTATGTCTTTCAAATTTAAAAGAAATTTCACTTTTAAATTTATAATTAAAGAAATTAAATAATTGTTTTTTTATTTTATGCTTAAGCACTCTGAGTGGAAGAGGAATTTTCTCTTTATGATTATTATAAGTAAGTCCAAGATTAACTTCAATTTTACTTCTTGTGGTAAGTTCATTATTTTGATTATTGATGGAAAATCTTCTGATTTTTTTATTTCTGGTGACTTTTCTCTCTCTAGAAATATGGATTTATTGATTTGAAGTGTTATCATGTAGAATTCCAGACATCTGGCCTGGATGAATGGTATTTTCTTGTGGAAGTTGAGAGTTATTCAACTCCAATATCTGGGCCAAATCTGTTGTTTCCAATTGTTGGTTACCCATATTAAAGAATGCATTGTAAAGCTTTAAAATTTCTTTTTCTTCAGGGGTTAACTGATTTTGGCATGTTTGCTCAAAATTAGCTGAAGGTTGATTTTCATCATCTTCTTTCTTCAAAATTCCCTCAAATGGCGTTTTGTCCATTTCTTTTGAGAATTTGCCTTCAGAACTTGAGGGGTCATTAATTTTTACTTGAAAGTGGGGAGTTTGAGGGTTCATATCCCAATTTTGATTAAGTTCTTGAATATAAAGAGGAGGACCCTCCTGATGTGTACTTGATTCTTGAGGTTGAGATAACACTTCATTATCCTGAGGATTTTCTTTGAATATTTCTTCCAGAAGAGCTTGGATTTCTTCTTCTGGTTTAGGAAAGGTGCGTGTATTCTTTAAGTTATTCCCTTGGCTGAAAGGTACAGAAAATATGTCTGGAATATCATCTATAAATAAGTCACTTCCAGATGCAAATGTCTCCTGAATTGGTTTCTTGTCCCTCTCAAACAGATTGAATGCTTTTGATTGTCTAATGTTGATTAATTCTTGATTTTCTTCTGAAAGGTCTTCATTAACTTTATGAGTGTGTTCCATGACATAAATTCCCTCTGAATTGAAGGTGTTTACTTTGAAGGTACTAAGACTCTTTTCTTCCTCCTCTTCTTCTTTTGAGCAGTAAAATTCTCCCTTTTTCTTCATTTATTCTTCTCCTTCTATCCCAATATCTTGTGAATTTTCACTTTCTTCATCTTCTATTGATGACTTATGAATACTCTTTATAACAGAAAAGTAATGACAAAACTTCTTTCCCAAAATTAAATGATTGGATTATCCTTCAACTTTAAATGGTAAGTAAATGGTTTCATCAGTTGGCATCACAATCTGTACTTTTTTCATTAAAATTTTATGTTTTGTTTTATTTTTCCTCTTGGGCTTCATTCCAATACTTAATCCAATTTTCAATGGCAAAATACTTTCTTCTAGGCTTGGGTTCATAATTGCCATAACAGGATATTCCTCCCATCCCACTCTAACATAAATTGGTGAGTTGAATTCCTCAAACTGAGTTACATCTTCATTATTGGTGTTCAATTCTTTATTTTCATCTTTTCCTTCAATTTTATCTTCTTTAATACTAAGGTAATTTACCTTACTGCATGACTGATAATTTGTCTCTATGTTTTGTTCCTCCTGGGATGAAGATTCATTTTCAATGGGATTGGAATTTGTCATATTTAGTGTATGCTCTTCAAGGCTTGGATTAATTGGAGGATTGTCTATTTGATTAGTTTCTTCTTGAATGAGGTTATTATAAGATAATTCTGAATTTATTTGTTCATTATTCTGATGTTGATTTTCAACTGGTGCATCTTCCTTGAGCTTTTCTTGCCTCCTCTCGTTTTTGAATTTATTGAACAAATTTTGTGTAAATTTTATTGAAGCACCAGACGTCACTCTCAACAAATCCATGGGTGAAATGCTATGCTTTGGTTTTGAAAATATAGCTTCTACATATAGTTTGTAGAATTCAGAAACAGGATTCAGTTTCTTATTAAAATGAAAACCATTTTTACCACACACACAGGTGAGAAATTATTAACTAGCTGTTTTGGCTGAAAGCCTTTCTTTTGTACTAGTTCCACTTGAGTGGAAGCTTCCATGTTAGAGCTATAAGTATTCTCAAATGTTTGAGGGTAAATAGGGTTTACATTATTGTTTGTGCTAATTTTCAATTCATTGCTAGTTACTTCAGCTTTGGAATTCTTGAGATGAATTTCTGGATTTTGTTTTATAGGCACTTGATTTTCTTCTCTTCTTGACTTTCCTTGAGGTAACTCTTCAAATCTTCTAATTCTGCTTATATTATTTATCTTCCATTCTTCAATTTGAGTAGAATTACACAACTAAATTCCTCTGGGTGGTCCTGTGTGCCATCCTTTTGATTCAGGTGTACATATTGGTATGCACAATCTTCTTCCATAAGACTCTTTGTAACTCAGAATTTCACCTTGTTGTTGAGAGTGTTCAAGTCTAATACCATTGTCAGCAAGGAAAGGTCTTCCAATAACTGTATGAACAGCACCTCTGGCTACAAAGAAGTGAATTCTTCTTTCATCACCAGATGGTAATACTAGTAATGTATTTTCAGATAATCCCACAATTGCTGTGCTGTGTCCTCCAATACCTCTAAGCCTCATGTTCAGAACCCTCATTGGTAATCTTGCTTTAATGGATTCCACTTCCGGTATTATACTGAGTTCAGCTCCAGTATCTACTAATGATTTTACTATATGTCCTTCTTGCCCAACTGATACCTCAATCATTCCAAGGGGACAAGAGTAATGCATTTTATCTTGAATGCTCATTTCTTGAGTGGTTGTTTGCTCCTGACTATTGATTGATTTTAGAGACATTAAGTATTTCATTTCTTTATCTGAAAGAAACTTTAATTCTTGCATAAACTTGGGTGAGATTGTGACTATTTCTTCTAAAGTGAGGTTAATTTTCTGATCCATGACCTTCTTCATAACTTTTTCAATTATTGATCCTTCTTCTTCAACTAAACGATTTCTGTTCACTTCCACCTTTGGTAGTTTGATTAGAGCTTTCTTATCAGTCTCCTTCTCTTTTGCTGATGTATTAGGTTTTGGTTTGATTTGTTCTGGTGGTTTAAAAACCTCTTCAGATTTTGATGACTTATATTTTGTAGGTATTATAACCTTTTCTTCTTCAGCTTCTTCTTCTTCAATGAATCCACCAGGAATACTTGTCTTCTTTTTTATGGTGTCTTTGGGTTGAATAGTCTCTTTTGAGGGAAGGGGTTGGGCTTTAGATTTCTCTTGATTTTCAATCCTTTGCTTTGTGTTTCTCAAGCCATAAGCATACCCAAAATGTTCTTCTCATCCTGTTGAAATGCATGGTGGTTCCCAATCACCCCAATTGTCCATTGATATAAAGGCAGTTGATTTTTCCTTTTTCTTTTGTTCTTCCTCTTTGGTCTTTTCCTCTAACTTTCTTTTGAGTTCCTCTTGTTCCTTCTGGAATTCTCTGACTAAATATTTTGGTGGAAATTTTCCATCATTGGGGACCCTTTCCCAATTGGGATATAAATAATTGAAACCTTGTCTGATAACCCATTTCTTGTTTTGATCCTCCACTAGCTCACTACATCTTCCAACTGAATGACCTTCTTCCATGCAATAGTAGCATTTAACAGAAAACTTTGGTACATTCTGTGCTGGAACGTAGGGTACACTTCTGTTTGGTGGTGGAGAAACATTATCTCTTGGTCTGAATCCTTGATTTGTTAACTGAGGGTTACTAATTATTTTCTTTTGGGGTGTAGCCGCATTAGTTAATTCATTTAATTGAGCCATGAAATGTTTGACATCTTCATTCTCAGTAGGTGCCTCTTCCTTGACTACTTCCTTTTGTTCTTTTAAGGTTATTGTAATTTCTTTCATTTTCTTAAGGGCCTCTTGCATTCCTGGAAATACCTCTTCCTTGAATTGAACTCTCCTTTCCTTATTCTTTAATTATTTCTTTTCAGCTATCCTTGAGGGTGAAAGTCTTTTGGTGACTAATACTCTTGCTTCCAATTCCTGTTCAATGTACTTCTTCAAGATCTTCATTGGTGGTATGAGATATCCTCCATCTTCTGCTCTAACAATGACATTCTCCTTTATCATTTCTTTACTGATAACTCCCTTTATATCAGAGGAGAGACAGTCAAACAGATCCTCATGAAACATATTATCTTGAGGAACATATTTATATCTTAAAAGGTATGTAATAATTGTCTCATATTCTCCCATGAATCTCTTATGAAGTGAAAGATTACTGATTCCACCTTCATCCTGTGTATCATTGAATATCTGTACAAGGGAATCCTTTCTATATCTTCTTTCAGGTTCAACTCTCCCCCATTTTGTTATAAGGTCCTTTTTAAGATGTATCCAATTTCCTTCTTAATATCCTGGCATAGCTTCTATTGCATCACTAATTTTGGAATCCATTGTCCAAAATGCCATCTGCATTGCCAGATCTTCTTCTGTTGCACCTTCAATTTGGGCTATTCTTTCAATCTTCTTGATAAATTTTTCAACTTCTTCACCATTGAAATTGAGGTTGTAATTCTTTGCTTTAATTTTTACTACTGATCTTTCTTTCCTTGGGATCTCTTGTTGAAGTGGACGTGAATGTGTTGGTGTTGAAACAAAAACACTCCTTGGAATATTTGATGGTCTTGACTCTGTTTCTGGAGTAGATGTTGCTCTAGGTCCAGGGGTTGGTGATATTGGTGATTCTTCTGGTCTAGCATGTCTAGGTAAGCTGGGTTCATTAGGGCTTGCCCCTGGTGTATATGATTTTGATTCTCTTCTCTTTCCCTTCTTTTTACTTAGATTATTGATAGTATCATGCAACTTCTGTGCCATTTGCTGTTGTGTCTCTTTGAAAAGCCTCATGAGATATTCACTCTGATCTTCTTCTTCACTTTCCTCCTCATACTGTCCTTCTACAGTATCCTCAGGTAATGGTAGTAATTTTGATGTGGACTGATCCATGGTCTCTACTTTATAAATGATCCCTCCTGACTCCTTTGATTTATTTATTCCTTTTCTTGATTCTTGAATGAGATTAAAGAAGAACTTCCTTATCTTCTCCTTTTCCTTTTCTTCTGTTCTTGGTGTTGGGATAAGATCACTATATTCTACTTGAGATTCTTGTGCTGATGGTGTTGACTTTTTAAGTGGATAATAATAATGATATGAGGATGATGATGATTGATGTGATGATGGTGGATTATGATATAATGATTTTTGATTGGTTTATTCCAGTTTTTAAAAGATATTTATTGTGTTAATTTTATTGTTTTGAGGTCAAGCTGAAGAGATGCTAAGGGTATTCCAATCTGACATGCCACTGTTGAGACACCAGATGTGGGAACTCCCCTGCATGTGGGATAAAATGAGGCAGTACCTGGAAGGGGAAATTACAAGAAAACAGTTTTGAATTGCTGTTTGGGACTTGTAACCCTTGCTCTGCTTGTTTGCTAGAATAATCTAGACTGCCCTTCCTAACATGCTAAGTTATCTTTACTGAGCTCATCAAATCAATTTTATTATTGATAGTGGCTTGATCAGAAAATATTAGACTCAACAATCTCTAATCAGACTTTGCTCTACTCAAAACAGTGGTTATTTAAAACTTTCAGCAGGCTGAGTGGATTCAACCAGATGATAGTACAACAATATATAAAATAATGTAATGACTAAAATAAATAAAAAATAACAGGAAACACTATCTTCTAATAAAAATCTACAAAATATTCTTTCTTGATAATTATTGGATAAATATAGAAACTAATAGCTAGGATAACAGAAATCTTCAATTATCTGAAATAATAAACTTGAAAAGGATGAAAAAATATATATTTCAAGCCCTTTGTTATGTGATGGTTAGGCTACTAATCTAATAATTGTTAATAATTTAGTATAATATGGGTAATTTAATGTTATGTTTTGTGTTTTGATTTAATAATAGATTATATGATCTCTTCTGGTTTTTTTTTTGATAATGATACTAGCTAATTGCTTTAGGTTTATTATTAATTTGAACTAAAGACTAAAGTATTTAATTTTATTTTGTTCCTTGATGATAATTTATTAGGGATTACCCAATAAATACAAATCCACTTTTATTTTAAAAGTAGTAAAATTACTTTGGTTGTGCAGGTTTTGTTTTAAAACAAGCAAAATTACTCTCTTTGAGGGAATTTTCAACAAAAACTAGCCCAAAACTAATTATAATGGTTAGGTTTTATTTTAAAACCTACAAAATTACTTTGGTTTGATGGTTTTATTTTAAAACTCTCTAAAAATTACTTTGAAGGATTTAAACACTAAACTCCAGAGACGCCTTGCTCATGAGCTTCAAGCTTTAAGATCCTAATTAAATAAGGCACTAGTCTACCTGCTAGTAAGGGATGAATTAAAGTCTTTTCACACTATTGGTTCTCTTGATCTATGTCAACAACAAACCTCAGTTACTAGGCTTAATTTATCAGAATTTCTAGTATACCTCCTAGAAGAGGGATCAGAAAAAATAAATTCAATTTACAATTTCTAGATTGGGAAAAGGGAAAAAGTGGGAGAGAGGGCCTCTATTTATAGCCGTGGGGCCCTCCATAGGAGTGCAAAAAAGAGGGGACTTAGAAATTTTCAGCCTCTGGTGGCTGTGCAAAGCTGTGCAAACTTTAATCTTGTATTTTCAGGGGCAACGTGTCATGACGTGACACGAGTCTAGATCTCTGACCAATCAGATTGCTTCACTTCACTTTTTCATATTGACGTGACGTGTTTCTGACCAATCAGATCAATTCATTTTCATCTTACCTGTTCATGTGACATGTGGCTGTGAAATACAGTCAAACCTTAATTTGGGCCCTGGAACCCTTATCTCCATGTATTACTCAATTGATTACTAATCTGTCAGCTGATTTTCCTGTATTCTAGTTTTCTGGCTTCCTGTGTTCCTTATTGACCTATATTACCTATATTACCTGTATTCTTCCTGATAATTCTTAAATCTTCTATATCCCTTCCAAAATTCAGCCCCACTCTTCATCTCTGCAGCTTCAATGAGAAATTTGGGGGTTACATTCACAGAAAGGTTGATGTAATATGACCTTTCCAATTCAACAATAAATATTTCAGTCTTTAATAATTAATCATTTCCTTATCTAAAGGAACTCAATTATGCCTATCCCCTCTTTGGGTGGTTCATAACAGCAAAAATACATGAAACTCCCAAAAATTGATACTTCAAAAGTGTTTTGTTCCACACCTTGAATCTTCTATGTCCCCTATGATGCCTAAAACTCTGCTCTCTATTAATTGGCATCCTCATTGTGACTCTGATTATATTAATAACCCAATTGCTTACATTTAAGCATATTAAAAAAATATATATACATAAAAAATTATTTACAGAGAAAATTGAAAAATGTCTTTTATTTGGGTACTTTCGATCACAATTATGTGTGGATAGTGCAGTGGGGTGACACTGGCAGAGCAAACCTGTGGTCAATTTTCCTTAATGAATATATCATTTGTGTCATTCCATGCTTGTTTTACTGTTATTTTCCCTCAAAGGTGATTTCATACTATTGATATCCTCTTTAATATATATAATTACCATAAAAATAGAAAATTTATTCAGCTGAACTGTCATGGTATACCACAGTAGTATATATTGATGATATCATTATATACTCAGAGACATGGGAAAACTATGTGCAGTACATAGACAGAGTGCTAAGTAAATTTACACCCATCAATCTGAAAATTTCACTGAAAAAGTATAATTTTGGCCAACAAGAGCTACTAGCTCTAGGACATAAAGTCTCAGGTCTTAGTCTGGCAATTGACCAGAAAACGTAGAAGCAGTATTGCAAAAGCCAGTACCAAGAAACATCAAAGAGATGCAATCTTTTCTTGGGTTTGCTAGCTACTATAAAAATCACAACAAAACGTTTGCCCACATAGCTAGTAGTTTATACAAGTTATGTTCAAAAGATGTAGTTTTTGAAATCACCAAGGAAACAAGGGATGCATATGAGAGAATCAAACATGAACTCAAAAATGCAGCTGTGCCCATCTTGCCTGACTTTTAACTACCATTCAAGTTATACATAGATGAAGCATGTACCCAAGGCTTAGGGGCAGCCCTTCACCAGAGACAAATTCTAGATGGTGAACCAAGAGAGGGAGTAATATGTTACATCTCTAGGCAGCTGAAAGATTCAGAAGCCAGGTATGGGGCCACCCAGACTGAATGTCTATTCTTAGTCTGGGCTCTGGAGAAACTACATTACTATTTGCAGGGTGCAGTCTTTGAAGTCTACACAGACTGAACAGCCTTGAAGTCTTTACTAAACATGAAGACTACAAACAGACCCATACTGAGATGGCAAATAGCCATCCAGCAGTATAGAGGGAATATGACCATCATATACAAAGAAGGTAAAAGTCATACCAATGCGGATGGACTGAGAAGATGGCCACTAGATAATGTCAAAAGCAATCCAGCTTATGACCCTGAAGTTGCAGCCAAGATCCCTATCCATTTCATGGAAATAGATAGGAAGAAGAACTTCAGATTTTCTGAATGAGCCCCAGAAAGTGGTACCCTTGACAGTGGAAACACTGATTCAGAAGGAACAGAAACTCCCATGCTGGGAATAAGTTCCTCAGAATTGCACAATGAATTCTTCAGTGCAGTACTGAAGTCTTATGCCAAACATAAACAATGTGGCATCTAACTACAACTCCTTCAGCAAAAATACAGGAGTCCAGAACTGGAATCCCAGCTGGAAGAACCCTGGTTGAGGGCCTATAAGGATCAAAGGTTTTTCCTTATAGATGGCCTGCTCTACCACAGAGAAAAGCGCACAAGTGCACTCACAGTGGTAGACAGAGACCACATTTAATTGATCCTGCAAGAATGCCATGACTGCCCCTATATGGGACACATGAGTGAAGACAGGACCAAAGAGAGGGTAGCAAGCACATCTTGGTGGCCCAAGTGGGAACAAGAGTTGAGTGAATACATCAACACTTGTGAAAGATTCCAAAAGGCAAATAGAAAATATGCGAAGAAGTATGGGTTACTTCAGCATATATAAGAACCCAAACACCCATGGGAAACCATCAATATGGACTGGGTTACAGGACTTGTCCCAGGAGGCAAAGAAAACTACAATGCCTGTTTAATCATAGTTGATAGGTTCAGCAAGAGCATGAGGTGTCTGCCATGCCATAAAGACGACACAGCCATGGATACTGCTCTGTTATTCTGAAATAACATCATATCTAACTGTAGAGTCCCTAAGATAATCATTAGTGATAGGGACCCAAAATTCACATGTGAATTTTGGACCAACTTGTATAACATGCTTGGCACCAAGCTTTCTTTTTCCACAGCTTACCATCCACAAACAGATGGACTAGCTGAAAGGATGATCCAGACAATGGAGAACATCCTTAGAAGATTCTGTGCCTATGGCATGGAATACAAGGACCATGAAGGATACATTCATGACTTGGTTACCCTTCTACCAGCAGTCCAACTGGCTTATAATACAAGTAAGCACTCTACCACAGGAAAAACACCTGCACTGGTAGAAAAAGGGTGGAACCCCCTGTTGCCTATGGATCACTTGAAGAAGAATCTTCTGACCATCCACCCCACAGCCAAGGACTTTAATGAAATGTGGAAGGAGGCCTGTGGCACAGCTTCCAGATGCATAGCTGAGGCCAAAGAATATAACAAGCAGAGGTGGGACAAGACACACATGGAACCTGACTTTAAGGAAGGGGACCAGGTGTTAGTATCTACACTAAAATTTAATAATATTAAAGGACCCAGGAAAATGGGAGACTCACTTATAGGGCCCTTCACTATCATTAAGTTTATAGGGAAAAATGCAGTGGTAGCCAAACTCACAGAGGAATTTTCCAGGAAACACCCGGTCTTTCCAGTGAGTTTAGTCAAACCATACTTCCAGACAGAGGAGGATAAACTACCCTCCAGGAAGAAAACCCCCACACCACCAGAAATAGTGGAAGTGGAGGACTCCCCTGGACCTATGAAGACAATTATCAAAGCCAGGAATATTAGACTTAATGGTAGGGATCAGAGGCAATACTTAGTCAGATTCAAAAACCAAACAGCTGATAAATACAAATGGTTAGTAGAATATTCCATACCACATGGGAGCCTTCATCTAAGGAGATTCAGGGCCTCTAGGAGGACTGGAAAGTCTCATAAGTGATGAGCCTTTTTAGAGGGAGGTTATGTCAGCCTGTGACTCAAAACCAGGGCACAAGCATGACAGCCAAATACCATAAATAAATGGTATAGCCAAGATACAACCAAAACATGGATCGGAGCAAAATTACCTCAAAAGGTATCAAAAGAAAGAGAAAATGCACCCCTTTCCAAATATACAAGTCCCATCACCATGGGACAAAGAATGACAAAGTTATTCCTGCTCAAAGTTGTTGCTGAGAATAAACCTTAATTTTCACCTCTCATCTGAGATACAGAGTAAGAGGCTTAACCCCATCAAATGGGTATTTAAAATGAAGCTCTACCTAAGGGCTATTCAATGGTACTAGTAAAACTGATCTAACACCAGTATTACTGAGGTTATGGCCAAATTCAGGCTAAATAAGGGTGAACAAAACATTCACCTCTAATCTAGCTTCTAAAGTTTTAGTGTGAGATACCTAAGGTGGGGTATTTTTGGAAAGAGCACGATCAGGGCTATCTGATTGTGTCATTCATTTCTTCATATTTCTACTAGAACAAAAGGTATAGGGAAAATAAGGCCAATACAGATTTTTGCCTAAACCATGCATATGTGCAAAACTCTTGTACATGGCATAACTTTGCCATATTTAATGATAGCCATACCAAATGAGGTACCATTGTGTAGAGCACATACAGGGATACACACCAAACCAATTGTGAGGTTGATATCCCAAAAACTGACAAAGTTATGGCACTTTTAAGGTCAAAATCACAACATTTGGCTAATACAGCCTTACCATGGGATAGTATCCCATAACCATGATTATGAGGTGTCAAACTGACAAAGCAGCTTGTTTATACTTCAATACCTCATAGTTCATTCAATACTGGGGTACCATACAGGTTCTGTACAGCATTCTACACGTCATACACATCAGAATCAAGCTGTGTGGTCCCCAGATGAAACCTTTCAATCTGTATTGGTGAAAACTGCCCAGATGTGGTTTCAAAACCACATCTGAGCCCAATACAGGTTATACAGGCTTTTTTCAAACCACAAGACTGTCCTAGAGAGTGAAAAATCTTTACTTCCTCTATGTGGAAAGGTCTAGAAGCCTTTTCACCCCATTTCAGGATAAAAAGGAGCCTTTTCACAGCCAGAAAAGGTTTTCTCATCCTGCTCTTGAATTCCTACGTAGTAAAACTGTCAAAAACAGCTGTACTCTTGGAAATTAATCAGCTATACTTCAAATTTAAGTATTGTAGTCTTTATTATTGTAATTCAACAGGTAAAACTGCACCCAGGGCTTTCAACAGCGCTCACCACCACTATTCCACAATAGTAAAGCCCTTTTATTTTTATTATAAACCCTTATTATCAATAAATACTCTTATTTTAAACCTTTAACACTGTGTAACAGTCATAGTTAAAGTTTTAAATAGCCTAATCACTGCTTCATCATAGACCAAGCCTGACAAAGCTACTGAGCTTTTGCTATGTTTATACTACTATTCTTCAACAATACTAAGCTACTGAGCAAGGCTACTGATATTTTAATACTAAACCACTACTAATCCTCTAGATATCCTGCTAGTTCAGGGATGGTTGTGATCCTGAATAGTGGGAACTTGTTCCATGATGATGGGAAAAATGAGGGAGAGAGGGCCTCTATTTATAGCTTTTGGGCCTCTATAGAGCTTCTCAAAACAGGGTAATTGGAAAGAATTATAGTTGAGCGGTTTTAGCTGGTGAGACATGTATGCTTGGTGTAGCAACATGTTTTCTGAGAGAATTATGCTGGTGGTACTTTTTCTTATCAAAATAATGTGATGTATTTGAGATAATTTGGCTGGTGAGATCTTCTTTTTGCCAAGAAAGTGGAGAAAATACAGCTCCTGAAAAGTTAATTTTCTTCTAGTCATATGATATATATAAGAAAAGTATGCTATGTTTCTGTTTCTTATAAAAATCATGTGATGTATTTGATATTATTTGGCTGGTGAGATTGTCATTTTTGGTGACTTTGTTACATGTTTTCTGAGAGAATTATGCTGGTGGTGCTTTTTATTATTAAAATCATGTGATGTATTTGACATAAATTGGCTGGTGAGATTGTATTTTTGACAAGAAAATGGAGAAAATACAGCTCCTGACAATTGAGCCTTCTTCTAGTCATATGATATATATGAGAGAATTATGCTGGTGTTTCTGTTTCTTATCAAAACATGTGATTTCTTTGAGATAATTTTGCTGGTGATGTTTTATTAAAGGTGAGGAAAGTATTCTTGTTTATATTGGTTACATATGTTCTGAGAGAATTATGCTGGTGGTTTTATTTTAGTATTGTATCATTTCATATGGATTTTGCATCATTTATATCAAGTTTAATGCATGTCATTATTACTAAGAAAACATTTGTTCTTGGAAAATATATTTTAATTTTATGCATAGCCTTGAGGTCTTTCTTATTTCAATTGATTCAAGGTGTGGAAAATACAGCTCTGATGCTGTGGTCTGTCTTCATATACCTTTATTTAGATTAACTCCTTTTAATTTCATAATTTGTTATTGATGATGCAATAAGGTGTATAAATCCTTTGATACTATACTGTTTTGATAAGATCTTGAGGCTCTGTATTGTATATTTCTGTTTGAAACCTGTAGCTGTAATGTGTAAATATGTTTTGCCTAATTGGTTTTATTATCATTTTTTTGTTTCATTGGTAAGCTTGAAACTGATACTAATGGTATGGAATACCACAGTGTCAATCACAATTAATTGTATATCAAATTCCTTTGTAAAAAAAGATAATCTTGTTGCAACTGTTGTATGCTGTATTGATAAGCAATGCTACCTTTGGAATTACAACTGGGTTAATAAAAAAAGCTTTATCAATAACTACATAAATTTATAAATTCAAGTAAAAATAAAAAAAATAAAATACTAACTGCTTTTGAGGACCATCATGAACCCATGCATGCAACAGCATAGCATCCTAAACCCAGAAAAAAACCAAAGAAAAAAAACAGATATTAGTAAAAGAAAAGGTTGGAGATTAAAAAAACATAATCTACCAGAAGAAAAATAATATGGCCAATGTTGAATATTGGCATTATTAGAAATAATGATATAAAAAAATAGAAATAAAAATGAAAAATAAATAGGGAGGTGTGGAATTGGATAAACAAATAGAAGGAACCAGATGCATAAAGCAAAGAAGCTATGATAATAAATAAATAAGTTAAAAAGAGAGATGTTGCATTTGGAAAAAAAAATAAAAAAAGATGAGATCAAGAAGGCAGAAAAAAGAAATACCTGTGGCTAGAAAGTGAACACAAAATACTTGAAATCTTAAGTATTTTCACTGGAACACTTCAAAAGAAATATTATCAAATAAATAAATAATAATAATATTAATGAAATAATTTGGAACACTTACTTCATTTATATTATTTGATCTTACTGATAGTTATTTTTATTATTATTATCTTCATTTTATGAATTATTATCATTATTTATTGTTAATACATATTATAAATATTATATATATATATATATATCAATTTCTTGAAAATATTTTCAATTACATTTGAAAAATTGAAAGAATTATTGCTTCAATTATTTTTGTGGTATTCAATACTATTTGGGACAGACTCAAGCTCATCCTTTACCTCAGATTAAAAAAAAAGAGGGAAAAGTCTATATAATCAAAAACTTAAATAATAAAAAAGAAAATTTATATCTCAATTTAGCCCCAATGATATAATGGCATAACCAACAATCCCATTCAGCAAAGGACATAAGAGAAGGTTTTTTAGAACAAAATATCATATTACCAGAAAGCCTATCAATTAATTCAGCCATTTGTTTTCAGAAATGGAATCTAAATCAAAAATTACCCTAGGTCACATCTTGAGCCAACTATTCAGGAACAGTAGTTTAGATTATTATGAGAATAATTAGTGAACAACAGAGTTTTCTGAATGTCTCAGAAATTCTGGATCCAAAAAAGAAAGGCCCTCTCTCTAAGCTAAAAAGGAAGATATATGAAGCCAAAATCTTCCAATTTCATGGGTTCAAGCCACAGTGGAAACATTCTCAAAATTCAGGTTATGGCTGGAAATTAATTTTGTGGAAGTTTTGGGAATGTTTCAGAAAATACCAAAAGATTCAAGAATCTCTAGGAATGATGAAGGAGATTAATAACTAAAAAAATACTGTGATTAAGAATCTACACCTAAACAACAATATTACCTTGAAGATGCACAGCAAATGAATAAAACCTTATGAAACCAGATAATTACTAGTATATTACTTACAATTACCAACTCAAAAGAATAATCACAGTAACAATAAAAACAAAATATCTCAGTAATATTATCTCCAATATAACTTCACAAAAAACCCTCAACCCATACAATAAATCTCAAAATTTCAAAAATCACCCAAAAAATCATGAAAAATATGTGCAAAGAAAGAAAAAAGAACCTCCTTAAATCCTCAATTTCCACATTTAATTGGAAGAATTACATGTAATAAATACAAGACCATCCCAAAACCACTTGAATTCCTGAAGAAGACCCTCATTACAGAAAATATCAAGGTACAGAAACATATCCACAATAAAACCACTAAATGAAACGACACAGCCTCACTGCATGCATAAATTAAACTACATCAAATAATTCAAGAAAATATCAAATGAACCCTAAATCCCACCTAGTTCCCCAGTTCATGCACTACAAAGCCCAAACACCTTCATCATGACACATCCCCATTATAATATGGAAGAAGAGACACTATATTACTAAGCACATCATGTGTCAAACTAAAAAAAAAATCAAATCATCTCATCCACTACAGGAAATTAAAAATCTCAAGAAACTATCACCTGGACTCACTCTAAAGTTCAGAAAGAAGAAACAAATCCATGAAACCTGCATAAACTATACAGCCACTTTTACCAAGCCAAAAGTAGGACATATGCAAAGGAGATACAAGCTCATCATGTGATACTGAACCCACCAATAGCATATCATGTGACAGAAAAGAGGCTATGCACAAGGAAAATACCCAGCCAAAATGGAATCACCTAATGAATGTAAGGAAAATCCAAGAAGATCATGTCATAACCAGGTAACCAAAAGAGTCATGTGATAAATGGAGGCTGTTCAGAAGGAAGCTTATTACCAAAACTTATATCAACTGAGCCATTCAAGAAAGGTCATCACCAAAAACAAAGTCACATGATGGAATCAAGAGGAATTAAATTGGAAAAAGACAGATCCCATGGAGGGCCCCCTTGGCTCCCAAAAGGTATAAATAGAAGGTTTCTCTCCCCCCAAATTTCAAAATTCCCTAATACACATTATAAGCACAGGAAAAAGTCATCCTTCACCTGGGAGGTAGTCCAGTATATTATAGTAAATTTAATTCCCCAGTAGCTAAGCTCAGGGGAATCTTATAATTAAGAAAATAAAGTAAATTATCCAATACCAAATATTAGGGTTACTACTCTATTAAAATACTTTATTAAATGAGAAATGATACTATATCTCAAATATTTAAATTGACTTACCCCTCAAAAAATCCAATATCAATGAAAATTACCTCTTAAATTTGATAAATAAAATTTATCTTATTATTAAATTCTCCTAAAAAAAAACCTTTAAAAAATATTTTACTCTATTATAGCTTTACATTAACAAAATTACCTTTCAAAACACTGATAAAAATTTCCAGAACACCTTAAGTAGCCCATGTTACCAAATTTATCACCAAGAAGAAACCACTAATCCCAATTTCACTCAAAAATAAAAATCAAGCAGACAATTATTTCACCAAAATATCAAAAATTAACTATATTACTAACATTAAATTTCTCATTATATATTGAATAGGTCTGCTGTGAGACTATTAAATTTGGCCTTCTGCAGTTGTAAAGCCACTGACTAGTTTTATTTTTGGTTTGTGAGCTCCAAGGCAGATTTTGTTCAGTATTTGAGCAGGGGCAGGAAATAAACCCTTGCTAACCTTGGTTACAGGAGTTATTAGCAATTCACAGCTAGTTACCTGTGATTTCCCCCTCCAGGTACTGCCTCATTCTATTCCCACACAAGAGGAGTTCCCACATTGTGAAGTCTTTATCATCATTATTTGATTTCTAATTGTTATTTTGGACCATTTATATTAATCATTGGCAATTACTCATGTATTTCTTATATATAATTTATTATTCAAATATTAATAGTGTTCTTTTTTATTATGACTATATTCTTTTAATTAGTGTTCTCAATAGAAATTATTTTATTGATATTCATTTATTTACTTTATATAATATTTATATTCTTATATAAATCAACTTAAAATCATTTTATATTTTTTTTATTTATATCTTAAATTATGATTTTTTTTCAAAAAAAATAGAAAAAAAATCATTATAATAGAAGGTGAAAACTAAGGCATAATTATTAAATGCAGAAGGGTGCTCAACCAATTAATAATCATGAATGGAAAAGAATTTGGCAGTTGTCATGAAAAGGAAAACATGGGTTCTTAAGGTTAAAAAAGATGGATATGGGAACTCAACATCAGTCAATAAAATAAAAAGGGACAAAATCAAGCCAATTAGGCAAATATTCCCAACAAAACTCAAGATTCAATTTAAGGTCCTAGATAAGACCTTAAACTTTCTAAATAATTATTTTATCTTCCATAAAGACCATTCAACAAAAATAAGCTCAAGAAAGGGGTCCTTGATAAGATCTTCAACTGTCTGGAAATTTTGCTGCCAATAATGAACCAAAATGCCTTCAAGAGATTTCCCTGAGTATGACCTTAAACTGCCTCATCAATATTATTCTATGCTACTACAGTATCAGGACTCAAAACAGAGGTCTTGGAAAAGAACTTAAAATATGCCAAGTTATGTTTTTTTATCATATATTTTTATGACAAAAAGAAATTGATGGATATGTTCAGTTAGAAGGAAGAACTAGTGGCTTGGAATAAAGTTATCAAATGGAGAGGGAAATTTCCCTCAATAAGTATTAATTGTATTGGACAAGAATTAATAAAAAAAATAATCTGAAGACACAAAAGAAATCAAATCAAGTCAGAAGGAAAGAAAGATTAAAAAATTAATACACAGAATCATCAACTGGGTATTTCACAGGAATTGGAAATTGGAGTAGAAGATATGGAAGACTTTCCATAATTAAAGAAGATTCAAAAATGAAAATTACAAGCCACAAATGGAAGTTATAAACTGAATTTATTAAAATGAAAAAATTTGAAGAAAGGAAATTCACATTTATGAACCTAGGATAATCTCTTGAAACTGGAATGCCAGGGACAGAATTGAGTGGAGAGGGGGATGTGGTATTCCATACTTTTTTTCCCAGTTTCAAGCAATTTTTGAAGGTAAAAGGTTGGAAAAACAAAACTTTGTATAGCTAATTCAGGAATTCACCACTCAAAATACATTATTAAAATCACAAAAGCCAGGAATAACATCAATAGTATGGAGAAAAGGAAACTTTTTGTGAGCCTTAGAGGTAATTTTATTTACGCAAAAGACTACAAATAAGAAATTATGTTATAATAATTATAAAGAAATAAATTAATTTATATTATACAGAAAAAAATTAAAATATAAATAAAAAATTCATATAAAAATTTACAAATGTTATTATAGTATAAAATTAAAATTACATTGATATTTGAAACTGTGAAAACACACTTTTACTTGAAAAAATTAAGTAAAAATAATTTATCAACAAAAATACTATAATTGACATTTTTTTGGAAAAAAATTAAATAAAAATTATCATAGCTTTTCATGCAATAAATAAACTTATTAAAAATTTTCACCATTGGATTCCTCATAAATAATAAGGTGGGGCCACTTCTGGATAAGATTTCTGTGGCTCAACTCTAAATAAGCTCAAATTAATTTTTTACTATTCTTTGTATAAGAATTGAGACCCATCCAAACCTTAATTTAATTCACACCAGATGAGGTGTTAAACATAAATTTTTGAGTTGTAATTGAGGTGTGGCATGTAGCTTAGAATTTATGAGGAATTGAAGTATTTTGAATTGGAATGTCAAAATGTGCATGTGTATTACATAATTGAACTTTCATTTAAATATCAGGTATCAATTACTGCAGTTGTGTACTGTAGAAAATCAATTGAATTACATATGTAAATTACAAGTATAGTACATGATGAAGAACTAAAGAAAAAATAGATTGGAAAGATTAATTCTGGGGGGTAAAAGGAATCTTGGCTCAAAGGGTGCCAGATTCCCCAGATTCCTTGCTTACAGTCATGGGCTGTCAAAGTTAATGCAAAAGTTCATCACTTTTGGCCTGGAGTTGAGTCACAGGGTCTGTGACTCAATCGATTTTGAGGTTTTGATACCAACCAAGGAAGTTTTAACTGTTGCCAAGAAGGTAAAACTACCCTTAAGTTAAAACAGCTTTAACTAGCTTTGGCATATCCTACACAAATTCTGATGTTCTTTGAAGGCTCAAAACCAGGCATTTTTATAGAAATGGCTGATTTAAGGTTCTAAAATGGCTAAAAGAAGCCCTTTTTGGGTCCAAAACAAGGTTCAATAATTCTATAACTGGCTTTTCTGATGTCACAGTGTTTATTAATACTGAAAATAGTAAAATTTTACTTTTGGAGTAAGAAAGTTGGTTGGTATAAAAGAATGTCCTCTTTGCCCCACTTTTCTCTTTGTCTTAGAATGTTTTCCTTTTATGATCAGTTTCAACACTGTTGAACTAATCAAAAAATAATCCAAAAAGCACTTTTAGATCATTTTTAACCTTTTATCCATGTGAAAGAATCATCATAATCATTTTTTGTAACTCTTATAATCATTTTTACACTTGAAACATACCATAAGTGCATCAAAGCATCTTTCATCACTGGTAGCTTTCTGCCTTTGTTTCCAAATTCAGGCCAATCACTTTTGGGTGTGTTTTCCCTTTTATAACCTTTTTGGATACTTTTTTATCATATCAATTTCCTGAAGTTTTTTTCTCAATTCATTCCAATTGAAATTGCTCTTGAAGGTATTTCTTTTGTAGCCTTAAATATCTCTTGTTGAGTATTTTTGGATAAATTTTTATTGTTGGTAAAACAATAAATCTTTACAATAACATTGTTTTATACTAAAAAAGCTGGAAAAAACTGTGGTGTTTTCTCTTGAAAATATTAAATTTTACGATTTTTAATCATATTGTACCTTATACAAATTTTGAGGACAGGAAAAGTACCCAATTTTTTAATTCAAGTTTCATATCCACACCTTATAATCTTTTAGAATTCAGCATGGAACTGACAAAAATATTTTTATAATTCAATTAATAATCAAGGAATAGGGTCTTATGGATTTATAAAAGAAAACTTACATACAAGCTTAATACATAAAGAAAACACAAATTTACATGTACAAGTAGCAGTATAGCACTATATCCACCCCAAATCCACAGGGAAGATTCTATTACTAGGAAGAAAATCATAATAAATAAATTTTATGCAACACAGGAATAACCTGACAGTATCAAATCCCAATTAATGCATTGCAAATTCACCAAAAACCTCAAATTAAATAGCAATTCAGGCACCCAAATAGGATTATAAAATCCACATGTATGAGATCTGTACATGACACAGCCACAGTATGCTCCATTTAAGCTCACATAAAATTCAACTAGCTGCATGGAAGGAAAATACACCAAACTATAAACTACACAGCAATTACACTAATCAAGAATTAAAACTCAAGAAGATATCCCCACATTACACAGCATGATAACCTGGAACTAACTCAATTTTATAAACAAATTATGCAAGGGATAATTCACATGACACAATATTCATCCTTTACTCACCAGGATTAATTCCTCAAGGCTGTGCAAGCTGACTAAAGCAGTGTAAAGGAGAAGTCATCTGATAAATTTATCAAAACACCCACCAAGAAAAAAAATCTCAATATTGAATTTGGCCAAACAAATGGTGAAAATATCTCAGTCATATGACACCATTCTCAAGTTTACCTACCAGAATTAATCCCTCAGGCTGTGCAATATTACTAATGCAGCTTAAACAGATAAGTCATTTGAATCTCTGTACAAAACTCTACACCAGCAGAATTTTCTCAAGGGCAACAAAAAACCCTTTACATGGAGATCCCATGGGTACTTCTCAAAACATAAAATGAGGCCTATCTCCCTCATTTTCTCCTCTTTCAGCATGAATGCAATTTATTATATACCAAGAAGGAGAATAATTATTCATTCCTTACTAGTAGTTTAATCTAGAAATACTTATTATTGATATTAAATTACACTAATTGTGAGCCTTTGAGATATGACCACATATTCAAAAAGGTCACAAGAAAAACTTAAAAAAAACTTTATAATAATACTCATAATAGTTATCTTAAGATATGTAAAATACCATAAAAAGATAAAAACTCTGAATTAACTCATAATATAATAACTAAACATTTGAAATGAATTGAACCATTAGATTCCTCATGGTAAAATACACATATTTCATTTTTATGGCATATCTATAAAGTCAATAATTACTGAATAATAAGTAATAATAACCTAAAAAAGACATAAAATACTATTTAACTCAGAAACCAATGAAGCAACATGTAAAATAAATTGCACCATTTGATTCCCCATAAAACACCACACATAAAGAAATTATATGGAAACTCTCTAAAGTCAATACTCAAGGAATTAAGCTGAATATATGCACTTTTTTGGTCAATTCTGTAACAACCACTCATCAGTGGTAAGGGTATTATTTATTACACCCACTCAAACACCTCAAATCAGCAAATACACTTTTTGCATCATAATTCAGTTTCAGCAATCTTCCTTGCTGAAACATGCATACAGCTTGGTTCTTCAATACAGCCTGTCAACATCTGTACAGGTTGGATTCACCCAATACGGTAGGGATACACCATCCTGAAACTGTATTATCACTAAATACAGCCACACCTCTTGAACAGGCCCTGTACAGCTGTACAAGACCTGTATTGGCCAGACTCAATTAAATCATCATTTATTCTCATGAAAATTCTCTGCATGGATCAGGGCTGGTTATTATCACATATACCAGCCCCTTTTTCTCCCCCTGGGGACTTTTCCCCAGTTAATTAATTTAGTTTATTTATTATTTCATAATTATTCTTATCCTTATTTTGGGTATTATAATTATTTAACTTTAAGTTAGTCTTTGCCTTTTTCTTTCTTTGCCTGTACAGTATGAGCTGGGTGGCCATATTCTTATTAAACCTTCTCCTTCCATTCTGAAAGCTTGAAACAGTGGACTTGGACTTGTTTGTGGTTGGCTCTTTTATTCCTTACTCTTATTCTTTTGTTGCTGCTTTTCTATATTTCTTTATTAGTAATTCATCATACTACACTCTTAAGTGTATCCATCTCTTATCATATCCTTAAGCCCTCCAAAAGTGAGTCCCAGTTTACTGAGTGCCAGGCCCTCTTCACTTAGAAGATCCCCTGTGACATTGAATTAATTAACTCATATTTGATTCTTTCTTTTCATTAATCTAAATTCATTTATCTCACTCATCCATTTTGACCTCTTTATGATTTTATGATTTTTTCATGATTATGATTTTTCTCTCATTAATTTCATTAATATGAAAATTGATCCTTTCTATTTCTCTCAATCATTGTGAACATCTCATTTCACTTCATTTTTATCTCAAATCCAATTTCTCTTTGTTTCTTTCTTCAGCTCTTATCAAGAGTTATTTATTGGTTAATTGATTGGTTGTTTGATTGGGACTCATTTGGGTTATTGATTCGGAGATTCAGGATTTTATTTGGATTGGACTGATTGACTTTTGAATTCCTCAAGATAACTGATTTATACTCAAGAAGTGATTATTGATTATTGATTTATTTTGATTCCTGAAGATATTGATTTACTGATTGATTGTTCAAGACCTTGAATTGATCTTGAAGACATTGATTGATTGATTGATTGATTTATTATTGAGTTCTTCAAGATTATTGATATTGAATTTGAATTAATTGTTGATATTGTTTGAATTGAATTGATTGGTTGTTTATTGAATTGGATTTCACCTCAATACTGTTGATTGATTCCTCAAGATTATCAAGATTTGATTTATTATTGATGTGGCCAAGCTTTGATTCCTTATTCTCAAGTATAATCAATTTTTTATTATTAATCTCTAAATAATGCCAGTTCGGCATAGCCCTCCAGCCAAGAATACTAGATCCCAAAGAAATCCAGCTGTTCTCACTCCTACAGCAAGGTTTCCTCTTGACCACACACCACCAGTTCATAAACTGAGTGCAAATTTGGACGGAGGACCACCAATGGAAGGAGCAGCACCCTCCAGAAGAGGGGGAATGAAATCAAGAATATCAAGATCATTCTCCGGCTTGTTGAGTGGCTATCCAAGTACTCCTCAAGGGCCTAGAAGCAGATCAGGGGAAGCTGAAGATGAAGAGGGAGAGGAGTATGAGGAAGCTGAAGTGGCAGGTGCCCCTGTATAACAATGCTGTCTGCCAGACCTCAGCAAAGGCAACTCTTGCAAAAAAGGCTATTTAACCAGTTGAAAGACCGATTAATACTGGCAAGTTGTAGACAACATTACACCATGTGACACCCTGAGGCTTCTGAAGCTGTAAAATCTTTCTCTGGCCTTTTGGGTGGTTATCCTGGAATGTCTTAAGGTGCAAGAGCAATACTAGGAGAGGTTGAAGATGAAGAGGGGGAGGAGTCTGAGGAAGAGGAAGATTCTGGGGAAACTGAAGTGGAAGATTCTTTGGAGAATGCTCCAGAGGTACCCCAGGGCTCTAATCTAGCCCCTACTAATCAACCTCTTGTCTCTCAATCTGATCCAAGTCTCCTCAAGATCATGGAGCAAATGGCTACTATTATGGGACAAGTTTTACAAGAATCAGCCCCCAGGGACTGCTCAAAATCCCCTGCATTCAAGACTCCATCAATGAAGGCACCTGATTCTTTTGATGGTACTCAATCTCATAAATTGAGAGGATTTATCCAATCCTTTCAATTGATTTTCCATAATGATCCAGAAAATTTCTTCTCTGACAGGAAGAAAGTTCTGTACTAAACTTCTTTTCTCACTTGTGAAGCTGGCAAATGGATTGAAACCTACCTCTCCAATATTTCCAATGAAGATCCTTCCTACCTCCTCAATAATTGGCAGTTATTTGAAACTAAATTATTCACTCTGTTTGGTGATCCCAATGAAGTCAGGAAAGCTGAACAAGAGTTGGAAAATTTGAGGATGAAGGAAAGTGGTCATGTATCCTTGTACATTGCTGATTTCAGAAGCTTAATGTCAAGAATTGGAGATTGGGGAGAAAGAGCTTATATACATGTCTATAGAAAAGGATTGGCATCAAGACGTTTGGACCAGTTGGCCTCTGTCAGGATGATACTATGATAAAGGTATAACTAGGCTAATTACAACTTTAACTGTGTATGTGACACGGCAGAAAATGATTTAAAAGAGATTTATAAAGGTTTATAATAAGATAAAAGGGTTCTACTATTGAGAAATAGTGGTGGTGAGCGCTATTGAGAACCCTGGGTGCAGGCTTTATCTGTTGGATTACAATAATAAAGTCACAATAATTAAAGATTATAATTATACCTGATTATTTAACCAAGAGTAAAACTGTTTTTGACAGTTTACTACGTAGGTTATTCAAGAGCAGGATGAGGAAAGGTTTTTAGCAGTGAAAAGCCCTCCTTTTATCCTGAAATTGAGGTGAAAAGGCTGTTAGACCTTTTACATAGAGGAAGTGAAGATTTTTCACTCCTCATGACAGGCTTGTGGTTTGCAAACAGCCTGTACACCCTGTATTGGGCTCAGATGTGGTTTTGAAACCACATCTGGGCGGTTTTCATCAATACAGGGTGAAAATTTTCATCTGGGGACCTCACAGCCTGATTCTGACGTGTATGACGCGTAGAATGCTGTACAGAAACTGTATGGGACCCCAGTATTGACTGACATATGAGGTATTGAAGTAAAAACATGCTTCTTCGTCTATTTGACACCTCATATTCATGGTTATAGGGTATTATCCCATGGTACGGCTGTATATGACAGCAGGTGGGATTTTTACCTTAAAATGGTCATAACTCTGTCAGTTTTTGAGATATCAAGCTCAACATTGGCTCATTGAATAGCCCTGTATGCGCTCTACACAATGGTACCCAGCTTGACATGGTTATCATTAAATATGGCAAAGTTATCCCATGTACAAGTATTTTTATACATTGGCGTGGTTTGGGCGAAAGCTGTATTAAGCTTGTTTGGCCAATAACCTCTGTTCTAGTTGAGATATGAGGAAATGGATGACACCATCAGATAGCCCCGATTGTGCTCTTTCCAAAAAGACCCCACTTTAAGTATCTCACACTAAAACTGTAAAAGTTAGATGAGAGGTGAATGTTTTGTTCACCCTTATTTGGTCTGAATTTGACCATAACTCAAGTAATACTGGTGCTAGCTCAGTTTGACTAGTACCATTGGATAGCCCTGGCTTAGAGCTTCATTTTGAATACACATTTGATGGGGTTAAGCCTCTCCTTCTAGATTTTAGATGAGAGGTGAAAATTAAGGTTTATGCTCAGCAATAACTTTGAGCAGGAATAACTTTGTTATTTCTTGTCCTATGGTGATGGGACTTATATTTTCAGAAAGAGGTGAGTTTCCTCTTTCTTTTGATATCTTTTGAGCTAATTTGGCTCAGCTCCATGTTTTGGTGGTATTTTGGCTATACCATTGGTTTATGGTATTTTGGCTGTCATGCTTGTGCTCTGGTTTTGAGTCACAGGCTGACATACCCTCCCTCTAAAAAGGCTCATCATTGATGAGACTGTTCAGTCCTCCTAGAGGCTCTGAATCTCCTTAAATGAAGGTTCCCATCTGGTATGGCATCCTCTGCCAACCATTTGTCTTTATCAGCTGTCTGGTTTTTGAATCTGACTAGGTATTGTCTTTGATCCTTTCCATTAAGTCTGATTTTTCTGGCCCTGATGATTTTACTCACAGGTCCAGGAGAGTCTCCTACTTCCACTATTTCTGGTGGAGTGATATTTTTCTTCCTGGAGGGGAATTTATCCTCCTCTGTCTGGAAGTATGGTTTGACCAGGCTCACTGGAAAGACTGGGTGTTTCCAGAAAACTCCTCAGTGAGCTTGACTTCTACTGCATTCTTCCCTATCAACTTAATTATAGTGAAGGGCCCTACAAATGAGTCTCTCATTTTCTTAGGTCCTTTGAGATTATTAAAGTTCAGTGTAGACACTAACACCTGGTCCCCTTCCTTGAAGTCAGGTTCCATATGTGATTTGTCCCACCTCTGCTTGTTATACTCCTTGGCCTCAGCTATGCATTTGGCTGCAGTATCACAGGCTTTCTTCCACATATCATGGAAGTCTTTGGCTGTGGGGTGGATGGTCAGAAGATTTTTCTTCAAGTGATCCACAGGTGACAGGGGATTCCACCCTTTCTCTACCAGTGCAGGTGTTTTTCCTGTGGTAGAGTGCTGGCTTGTGTTATAAGCCAGCTGGACTGCTGGTAAGAGGGTAACCCAATCATGGGTGTATCCCTCATGGTCCTTGTATTCCATGCCATAGGCACAGAACCTTCTGAGGATGTCCTCCATTGTTTGGATCATCCTCTCAGCTAGGCCATCTGTTTGGGGATGGTAAGCTGTGGAAAAGGCAAGGTTGGTGCCAAGCATGTCATATAAGTTGGTCCAAAATTCAGATGTGAATTTTGGGTCCCTGTCACTAATTATGATCTTTGGGACTCCACAGGTGGATATGATGTTATTCCAAAATAACAGAGCAGTGTCCATGGCTGTGTCTTCTTTATGGCATGGTAGACACCTCATGCTCTTGCTGAACCTATCAACTATGATTAAACAGGCATTGTAGTTTTCTTTGCCTCCTGGGACAAGTCCTGTAACCCAGTCCATGTTGATGGTTTCCCATGGGTGCTTGGGTTCTTCTATATGTTGAAGTAACCCATATTTCTTCCCATGTTTTCTATTTGCCTTTTGGCATATTTCACAAGTGTTGATGTATTCACTCAACTCTTTCTCCCACTTGGGCCACCAAGCTGTGCTTGCTACCCTCTCTTTAGTCCTGTCCTCACTCATGTGTCCCATATAGGGGCAGTCATGGCATTCCTGCAGGATTAAAGAGATGTGGTCTCTGTCTATCACTGTGAGTGCACTGGTGTGCTTTTCTCTGTGATAAATCAGGCCATCTATAAGGAAGAATTTATTGTCCTTATAGGCCCTCAACCAGGGTTCCTCCAGCTGGGTTTCCAGCTCTGGGCTCCTGTATTTTTGTTGAAGGAGCTGGAGTAGTCTGCTACACTGTTTGTGTTTAGCATAAGATTTCAGTACTGCATTGAAAAATTCATTGTGCAGTTCTGAGGAGCTTATTCCCAGTATGGGAGTTTCTGTCCCTTCTGAATCAGTGTTTCCACTGTCAAGGGTACCACTCCCTGGTGCCCATTCAGAGAATCTGAAGTTTTTCTTCCTATCTATTTCCATAAAATGGATAGGAAGGTTTGCTGCAACTTCGAGGTCATAAGCTGGATTGCTTTTGACATTGTCCAGTGGCCATCTGCTAAGGCCATCTGCATTGGTATGGCTTTTACCTTCCTTGTATATGATGGTCATGTTCCCTCTATACTCCTGGATAGCTATCTGCCATCTCAGCATATGTCTATTAGTAGTCTTCATGTTTAGTAAAGATTTCAAGGCTGTGCAGTCTGTGTAGACTTCAAAGACTGCACCCTCCAAATAATAATGGAGTTTTTCTAGAGCCCAGACTAGACATAGACATTCTGTCTGGGTGGCCCCATACCTGGGTTCTGAATCTTTCAGCTGCCTGGAGATGTAACATATTACACCTTCTCTTGGTTCACCATCCACAATTTGTCTTTGGTGAAGGGCTGCTCCTAGGCGTTGACTACATGCTGCATCTATGTATAGCTTGAATGGTAGTTCAAAGTCAGGCAAGATGAGCACAGGTGCATTTGTGAGTTCATGTTTGATCCTCTCATATGCATCCCTCCTTTCCTTGGTTATTTCAAAAACTACATCTTTTGAGCATAACTTGTATAAGCTACTAGTTATGTGGGCAAAGGTTTTGATGTGGTTTCTATAGTAGCTAGCAAACCCAAGGAAAGATTGCATTTCTTTAATGATCTTTGGTACTGGCTTTTGCAGTACTGCTGCTACTTTGTTCTGCTCAATAGCCAGACTAAGGCCTGAGACTTTGTGTCCTAGAGCTAGTAGCTCTTGTTGGCCAAAATTACACTTTTTAAGTGAAATTTTTAGATTGATGGGTGTACATTTACTTAGCACTCTGTCTATGTATTGTACATGATCTTCCCATGTCTCTGAGTATATAATGATATCATCAATATATACTACCATCCAGCCTTCCATTATTTCTTCTTGAAATATGGTGTCCATCATCCTTTGGAAGTGGGCTGGTGCATTCTTGATGCCAAATGGCATCCTGGTGTACTCATATATGCCCATATGGCATATGATTCTGTGTAATTTCATGGAGTTTGGTTTAACTCCATTTTGGTGGAAGCCCTTCATACAATCCATCTTGGTTATGTATTTGGCTTTGGCCAATTTATCCAAGGCATGAGATATCCTTGGTATAGGGTACCTGTCTGCTTTTGTGTAGTTGTTCAGGGCTCTGAAGTCTCCACACAATCTAGACTTGCCATCATGCCAGGTGATTAGGACAGGGGTGGTGATTTCCACTATTTCATTGTGTCCAATCTTCCTGATGACATCCATTTCCAGGAGTTCATTGATATGTTTCTCAATCTCTTTCCTTGTTTCCAGGCTTGCTGGATAAGGAGGTCTCCTTAACATGGGTGGATAAGGCCTTTCTACATCCAGATATAGTTCTATATCATGGCCTTTGATCTTGCCTAATGGTTCTTTACCAATGGCAAATGCTGGTCTATTCCTCCTCAGCATCTTCAGTAAACTTAGCTTTTGTTTACTGGTGAGGGTAGTGCTAAACTGTCCCTCTCTGAATTCTTTCAGAAGTTCTTCCAGTGGGTCCTGAGAAGATATCTGGTATATATCAAGAGAAAATTTCTTTTCCTTGTTAGTACCAATGGTAATATGCCTATTTTTACTATTGTAAATATCTATGCCATACATCCTCTGGTAATCTGTTCCCAGTAAAAACCCTTGGATGTGGGCATCTACAAGCACTACAAACTCTGGGTTGAGTCTGATATTACCTTTTCTGTGGGGTATAATTATCTCTTTGATAATTGTCCCAATAGAGGTCATCTTTCCAGATGCACTCTTAACGTTCTTTGCCCTGGTGGGCAAGAGTTCTTTTTCCCAGTTTGGGAAGTGGTTATCCAGATAATTTCTGGCCACTATGGAGCAGTGTGCTCCACTGTCAATGATCAGTGGGTGCTGAGCATTGTCAATACACACAGTCATTTTTGTGGCTGTTCCATGTATATATGCCATTCCTTTGGTTGGTGTAACCAGGAATGTTTGTGCATCTTGTGTGTGTTTACACAAGTTCTTGTTGGCAGTGTCTTGTGGCATGCCTGCTTCCAACTGTATATCCTGGATTTCTAGTGGGGTTTCCTCTTGGTATTCCACTAGAAATTCCTCTCTTGGGTCTTGATCCTCATCAGATGGTTCTCTGATGGCATCACCCATAGAGTCTGATTCAGAATCCTCTGTTGGAGGTTCTTCTTCAGGGACTTTTTCTATAGCATAGACTTTCTTCTTTGCTTTTGGACAGTTGTTGGCATAGTGGTCTGTTGAACCACAATTGTGACAAGAATTCTTCTTCTTTGCCACTTCTGCCACTCTTTCTCTGGGTTTGTCTTTAAACTCTACCCTGAAAGGTTGTTTCTCTTTGAAACTATTGCTTCTATATGGGGTGAATTTCCCTATATTAGTCCTTTTCCTTATGTCTTGTAAGGTATTGGCTATATCATCTAGAGTGCAATTTTGGTTGCATCTGCACTTTACTGCATGCTCTAGTTCTCCTGACAGTTGTGTCAGAAGTTTATGATTCCTCATTTGAATGTTCATTTGAGGATCAATGCCTTTAAGTCTTTTAGACTGTCTAAGACACCACTCATATGGATCTTTGTCCACAGAGTATTTGTCATTTTCAAATGACATGGTCTTTTGCCATATCCAAGTTCCATTACTGTACTTTTGGATTATTTGACTCTTCCACCATGACCAATTTCTTCTGCCATGGATTTCTTTCATTTCAGTGTACCATATACTTGCATGACCTTTAAATGCAGTATTCAGTCTAGCAGTAATCCAGTAATCTGGTATGCTTGGTACATCAATGAAGAGTCCATCAATATAATCTATGAGTTCCATATGATCATATTCTCCTGATCCAGAGAATTTGGGCCAGCTTGAGGCCTCAGGAAGCTGTTTCAAGGCTTCCTTCTCTGAATAAGACATGCCATCTCCATCCTGGTATTGTGATGGAGATCTTGCCTTATTCAACAACATGGCATCTGGTTTAATGTCATCTGGTTGATATGGATTCTCCATAGCTTGGCCTTGTGGTTGGGGCTTTAAGCTATGGTAGGCATCAAACAATTTGTTGATGTCTTGGTTCAGAAACTCCCTGTCCCTGCTGCTATGGTGTTGTTCTTCAGAGACTTGATTCAGTCTCTTGTTGGTTTCTTCAGAGGCTTTGCTCAGTTGAGCATATCCTTCCTGAAGGTTTTTAACTATCTGCTCCAATGAGGCTTGAGTTTTTCTCATCCTCTCTTGGGCAGCTGCAAATTCTGCAGCCTGCTTTGCAGATTGCTCAGCATATTGGGACATTTGCAACCACAGTGTGTCACTGTTGATGTTGCTCTCAGATGTGATAATGTTATTTTCAGTCTGAGTGGGGGTAATGTTTCTATTACTAGGACTACTGATTCTAGAGTGGTTTACAACTACTTCTGGTTCTTGTGTACTTCTTTTACCAAATCTAACAGCTTCTGGATCATGGGGTCTGACTCTTTCCTCCTCTGGTTGAAGGAGGCTTTGTTCTTGCCCTTGTTGCCTTGTCTTCTCCTGGAAACTTCCTGGAATTGTGAAGAATGGTGACTCTTGGCCACTGATCTGCTGGTTTCTGAATGGTGTGAAGCCACTGGAGAGCTGATTTGGCTTGCTCCTTGTGAACCTGAAGGAATCTGAGTAGGCCCTGTCTGGGTTAACTGTTCTTCTATAGCTTGGATAGTGGCTTGATTCTCCCTTATCCTCTGTGCCCTTGCCTCCAGGAGTCTGTGCTGCCTGGTAGGATTCCAACCCTTGGTGATTACCATAAGGTCCTTGAAGTCTATCTCTTTGAGACAGATCTTCTGGCAACTTGATCCCAGTTCTGCCCAGTGAGTTGCTAGGTTGAACCTCTTGTTGTCCATGCTCCATTGAAATAAATCTTTGAGGAGTTGGTGGATTTGAAGAACTTGATCCATATCCTTCCAGTCCTCTGGTTTGAGGTTTCTGTTGAATTGGAGTGTGAATGGCAAGGTTGATATTATCTCCCTCATTGTTTTGCCATCCACCACTGTGTCCAATGTGTCTTCTTTCAGGTCTTCTGGTTCTAGACATTCCTGCTCTATCCTCTGGCTGGTTCCTTTGGAAGCCAAGGTCTCTGAGGTATGCAGGGGACATATCAGTGTTTGCAAGCAGTCGAAAACTTTATGTTCTTAGGGTATTTACCTTTGACTGTGCCTTGTACAAATTTGTTATCTGCTGCTTTGGGCAGTTTGCCTTTGGAAGTTACAACTGGGTTAATAATTGTAATCTTCCCTGTACAAGTGGTTAAGGTTGGTTTACCTTGTATTGAAGCAGAGTTTTGTGGTTTTCTACTCCTCTGAGTGGCTATTGGTGTCCACTTCTTGGCTGTAATGAGGCCTTCACTAAGCCTTTTTCCTTTACCCTTGCTGCCCTCTGGTTCTGAGGGTGTCACTGGTGTGTTGGCCTGTGACTGGGTTTCAAGTGGGATGTAGTTTTCTTCCACTGAATCAAAACAGGAAAAAGAGGGCTTATGTCAGTTAAGACTTCTTAAAGGGCTGGTTTTGCATGTCTAAGAATGGCCTCTGGGCTTGTATATTATTACAGTATGCCCTTGTATAATGACAGTGTAATTGAATTAACAATTTCACGTCAAAAATACAGCTTATGGTGTCCTGTCACACTGTTTGTGTGTCAGTATCCCTCAGATACACTTGTGGTTTGCAAGTGTATTCTGTAAAAGTGGTTTGTATACAAGTGTTATTGAATTAACAATACACTTGACCACGCCTCAACTGATGGTCTTTCATTCAGAGGTGTCCTTATTCAGTCAAGAATACAGGACTTTATTAGTGGCTTATGTGTTTTATATGCAAAACACGCCAAAAATAATAAATTACTGTGGGTGTTAACCACATAAAAAATACTCTTACAATATGAGTATATATAAAAAAAAGGTAAAAATATATAAAATATATATATTTAAGTAGAAATTACGCCTAAAAAGGATAAAACAATATGTTAATAAGTCATAAAAAAGAGAAAAGACTTACTTGTAAGGTCCCAAAAAAGTCAAAAAACACCGCCAGGCCCCCAAAACATCAGGATGATACTATGATAAAGGTATAACTAGGCTAATTACAACTTTAACTGTGTATGTGACACGGCAGAAAATGATTTTAAAAAAGATTTATAAAGGTTTCTAATTAGATAAAAAGGGTTCTACTATTGAGAAATAGTGGTGGTGAGCGCTATTGAGAACCCTGGGTGCACGCTTTATCTGTTGGATTACAATAATAAAGTCTACAATAATTAAAGATTATAATTATACCTGATTATTTAATCAAGAGTAAAACTGTTTTTGACAGTTTACTACGTAGGTTATTCAAGAGCAGGATGAGGAAAGGTTTTTGGCAGTGAAAAGCCCTCCTTTTATCCTGAAATTGAGGTGAAAAGGCTGTTAGACCTTTTACATAGAGGAAGTGAAGATTTTTCACTCCTCATGACAGGCTTGTGGTTTGCAAACAGCCTGTACACCCTGTATTGGGCTCAGATGTGGTTTTGAAACCACATCTGGGCAGTTTTCACCAATACAGGGTGAAAATTTTCATCTGGGGACCTCACAGCCTGATTCTGACGTGTATGATGCGTAGAATGCTGTACAGAAACTGTATGGGACCCCAGTATTGACTGACATATGAGGTATTGAAGTAAAAACATGCTTCTTCGTCTATTTGACACCTCATATTCATGGTTATAGGGTATTATCCCATGGTAAGGCTGTATATGACAGCAGGTGGGATTTTGACCTTAAAATGGTCATAACTCTGTCAGTTTTTGAGATATCAAGCTCAACGTTGGCTCATTGAATAGCCCTGTATGCGCTCTACACAATGGTACCCAGCTTGACATGGTTATCATTAAATATGGCAAAGTTATCCCATGTACAAGTATTTTTGTGCATTGGCGTGGTTTGGGCAAAAGCTGTATTAAGCTTGTTTGGCCAATAACCTCTGTTCTAGTTGAGATATGAGGAAATGGATGACACCATCAGATAGCCCTGATTGTGCTCGTTCCAAAAAGACCCCACTTTAAGTATCTCACACTAAAACTGTAAAAGTTAGATGAGAGGTGAATGTTTTGTTCACCCTTATTTGGTCTGAATTTGACCATAACTCAAGTAATACTGGTGCTAGCTCAGTTTGGCTAGTACCATTGGATAGCCCTGGCTTAGAGCTTCATTTTGAATACACATTTGATGGGTTTAAGCCTCTCCTTCTAGATTTTAGATGAGAGGTGAAAATTAAGGTTTATGCTCAGCAATAACTTTGAGCAGGAATAACTTTGTTATTTCTTGTCCTATGGTGATGGGACTTACATTTTCAGAAAGAGGTGAGTTTCCTCTTTCTTTTGATACCTTTTGAGCTAATTTGGCTCAGCTCCATGTTTTGGTGGTATTTTGGCTATACCATTGGTTTATGGTATTTTGGCTGTCATGCTTGTGCTCTGGTTTTGAGTCACAGGCTGACAAAAACCTTCCAATCAAGATATCTCAGTCAGTTCTTAAGATATCAAGAAACCAAGAGCACAAAATTGATGGGCTTAATGAACACTTCAATTTGGTATACTTCATGTTTACCCTTCTTTAAAATAGCAAAAGGTATAAGGGTTTTAAGTTTTTGGATGTATTTTTGTACATCAGTATGAGGCTTCAAAAACTTCCATACCAGATATCTTCTTCAATTTGGAAGATATCTGTATTCTGATGATACAGTCTTGTAGGGCTTGATTAGCTCTACAGTTTGGTATATTACACTGTACAGTTGTATGAGTGTATGCCAAAGAACCAGGGGTTTGTTTACATTGTTGTTTTCAGAATATCTGTATTTTGGTTGTTAAACCTTTGAACCAAGATCCCTCAGTCAATTTAAGAGATACAGAGGTCTAAGGTGTCTCAAATGAAAGCTCTTGTTTAGATCTTTAATCTGGTTATACTTTTTTACAGTTTTGTACAAGCCCTCTTTGACTTTCAGGGGGGTCTTGGTTTTAAAATAAAGGTCATATGGTATCTCCAGTTGTAGTGGTGTTACAGTTACATGGATGATACCATTGTGTATCTCTCTATGTGAGCTTTAAGAAAAATACCATTTTGGTATAGAATAACTTAAATATGCATAAGCTAGATGAGAGGTGAAAATAAGGGTTTTGACTTGTTTATTCTCCTGTAGGTTTCCTTATTCTGTTTGGATAAGGTTGGTGTTTAATTTAAAAGGAGTTTTTTCCTCTTATTTATTACCTGTATTGACTATGTTTGTTCAATACTTGTCATACCATTATTTATGGTATGTTGGATGTCATGCTAGTGCTCTATTTTGAGTCACAGGTTGACAAATTTCATGACAAATAGCTGCTCCTAGAGGTTCTTTGTCTGAAGCAAACGCTCCTCTGTGGTCATACAAAAGGGAAGAAAGTTCATTTTCTTTTTTATCAGTCATATGAAGGCTTATTTCAGCCTCATTCAACTGTTCAGACTTTAATTTCTCTAATTCTAAGTTGACTGGTGATACTTTATTCACTGTTATTTGTTTTTTGAATGGTAAAAAGGCAAATTTTTGGCGCTTATTGTCTCCAATAGTAAAGTATCTGTCTTTTTTGTTATGCAAATCTATCCCATACATGATTAAATAGTCATTTTCCAATATAAAATGGGTACTAGAGCAATTTTCCATAACAACAAGTTCAACTGTGATTCTTAAATTCCCATTTATGTGTGGGAATATGACATTGGTCTCAAAAATTCCTAATGCTTTCATTGGATTACTTGCACTATTGAATTTTATACCATCAATTGGTAAGAATTGGTCTTCAAAATTTGGTACAAAAGTCCTAAGAAAAGATTTTCCAACACAAGAGCAGAAGGCTCCTGGGTCAAGCAAAAGCTTGGTGGGCTTGTTGTCAATCACCACTTCTGTTATACAGGAGCTACCAGCTGTATAACCTTTCCCCCTGTTTGGTTTTGTTTCGATAAGTTGGGCATCTTGAACTTGTGATAAATCAAGTTGACCATTGCTCAATTGTGGCAAGTGGGAATAATATTCCATGATGTCAAAAGTGGCATTTATATTTTCTATATCTTTTGAAGATTCAGAAAATATTGATGACTTATCATCTGAATTGTCTTCAATTATGTCATCTTTTTCAATATCAGGTTCCTTTTCGATATCAATTTCATTGATTTTCCCCTTCTTTGGACATGTATTGGCTAAATGGGTGGTGATTTGGCAAATATGGCACTTTCTGACTGTATCTGCAGATTTATACTTAATATTATTAGAATTTATTTTGGGGTTTTTGTCCACATAATCTTTCCAAGGTGTATTAAACCTTGTTTTGAGATTCACCCTACTAGAACCAATTTTGGTTCTGGTGGTTACTTCTTCTAATATATTGATAATATCCTCTGCTGAAGATTGTTCTGTACTCCTGCTCTTAATAGCATGCTCTAAGTCACCTCCACATTGTCTCAGAATTTTTCTATGGATCATAAATTCTGAAATGTCAGGATATAATGCTGTTAATCTGTCTTTTTGTTGGAAAAACCATGGTAAAGCTTTGTCTTTATCAGCATTAAATTTGGCAGATTCAAAGGCTGTTTCAACTTTAAACCTCCAAGCATCATTTTCCCATTTGTTAATGATTTGGGTTTTCCACCAAGTCCAACTCTGGTGTCAATGTGCTTGTCTTATTTTGATGTACCATTTGTGAGCTGATTTGGTAAACAATGTGTTAAATCTGGCTGTTACCAATCTGTCTGGTAATTCAAAATCCTCTTTTATCATGTCAATACCTCTAATGAATTCCATATGGTCATACTCTCCTTCACCACTGAAGTGAGGCCATTCTTCAAGTTTTGGAACTTCTTTCAAGAGTGCTTGGCCCATTGATGGTTCCAAGTTATGAAAAGAAGTAGAAAATTCATCTTTTAACTGTGAATTTTCAAAATTCAATACTTATGGATTAGGAATTTTTGCTTCCTCATTTTGGTTCAGAGGTGTAGACATTCTTGGCAAGGTGTTTAGCAGCTGTTCAATATTATTCATTTTACTGTTGTTACACCTTTGTGAATTTCTTAATTCATGTTGTAAGCTTTGTATAGAGTCTATGACATTATTTTTATGATCATCCTCTTTTTATGTACGCTCATTCCATAATTCTGTTTGTTTAGTATTATCAGATATAACTTCATTTAACTTTATTGTTAATTTTGATATTTCCTCTCTTGAGGTATCAAAATGCTTTTTCAAGGCAACTTTATTTGTCTTTACTTCTGCAAATGATTTTGAAATGTCATCACGAGCTTTTTCATTATCTTCTTTGATAGTGTTTATGGCTTGTTTTATTCTTGTTTCAATTATGTCATCAATATTGAATTTAGAATATTTGTCTGTTAATTCTTTAATAATGGCAGATTGTTCATTTATCTTAATGCCAAAAAAAATATCATTATTGGAAGTTTTGATTGTTCTCAAAACTCTTTCAAAGCATTTAAGTGTATCATTTATTTGGCTGGGACTCAAGTTATTTGTTTTAAGGTTGTCACAAATTGATGTATTTGTATAGGAAAGATGACTTTTTACATCAGAAATAGCTTTATACCACTCTGGAATACAATTAAAGGTATCAGAAATCATTTTTGATATTTTAATCTGGCTTCCTCTTTCTTCTGTAACTCCATCATGGTTCTGGCCATCTGAAATACATTTTCCATGGCATCCTGTTGAATCTTTGGGATTCTGTATCCCTGGCTGTAAGGCTTTAGAGCTGGTGCCTTCCCTTTTCCCTTGTTTGGAGCTTGTGGCTGCTTTTTCACGTTGGAATTGCTGCTGCTGGCCACTGAGGCTGTTTTTGGCACTGGTTTGGGTTGTGGAGGGTTGTTTTTCCTCCATTCTAGTGTCAAAAGCATCATGTTTTTCTTCTCCATCAATGGATGCCATCCATTGAGCAATTTGCAAGTATTGGGATGGCCCAGGAATTTTCTCACTGTCAGGTAAGAATTCATGCAATTCTTACACAGGTCTGCAAGGATCTGTTACTCCTTGAACTGAAGTGCATTGTTGTATGCACTGTGGCTGGCTTTATATATGTCCACAGAGGCTTGTTGTGGTGGTGTCAGCTCTTTTTGAAGGTAAAATGGTATTATCAGCTTCAGAATGACCCATTTTAGTTGTTTGGAAGTCATCAAATGACGCTTTTCCTTCTGTACCTGATTGGCCTCTGCCATAATCACGTCTATTACCTTTCTGGGAGCTGCTTGAGGGGTTATAGCTGGCTCCTGATCTGGTTGAAGGCATAATTATGGTTAAAAAGGCTAAAAATAGTAATTTTACGTCAAAAAACTTACTATTGGACAAATCTTTGGCTTTCTGAACAGTATTACTTATTTCCAAGCTGACTAATTCAGAAGAAATTGGCTCTGGTTGAATATTCTGAGTCACAATGATAGTACTATTACGATCAGAATTAACAGTACTGCCAGGAATAATGCTGGTTACTGATGAGTCTGTTTCAATGTTTTCTTGTCTTACCACGTTGTCAGACACTAAAATCAATGAAAAAACCAATTAATTAAGTAAAAAAAGGATATTTCAAAAAGAAATAAAGATATAAGCCTCACTTATAATATTGAAAAAAATAATATTTTTTTATGGATTTTTTTTGATTATAAGTATTTTTTATATCTTTTAAATTTTTCAATATAAGAAAAAAGATTAAAAAAGAGTAAAAAAAATATGTCACAGGTAAAATATCACGGCTGGGCCCCCAAATGTAAGGTGTGGATATGAAACTTTGATTAAATATCAAGTACTTTTCCTGTCCTCAAAATTTGTATAAGGTAAGAATCAATTAAAAATAGTAAGAAATATTATTTTGAGGAGAAAACACGCCAATTTCATTGCTTATAGCTTTATTAGTATAAAACAATAATATTGTAAAAATTTATTGTTTTACCAACAATAAAGATTTATCCAAAAATACTCTACAAGAGATATTTTAAGGCTACAAAAGAAATTTCTTCAAGAGCAATTTCAATTGGATTAATTGAGCAATGAACTGCAAGCAATTAAGTAAAGAACAGAGTCTTTAAAAGAAATATTAAAGAGAAAACACACCCAAAAGTGACCAGAGTGAATTCGGAAACAAAGTCACAAAGTTAACAGTGATGAAAGATGCTTGGATTCACTTTTGGGGTGGTTCAAGGGTAAAAATTATTATAAGAGTTACAAACAATGATTAAAATGATTTTTTAACGTGGTCAAAAGGTTCAAAAAGATTTAAAAAAGGTGGTTGGAATCTTTTATTGATTGGTTTAACAGTGTTTAAACTAATTAATAAAAGGAAAAGATTCTAACATGAAGAGAAAAGTGGGGCAAAGAAGACATTCTTTTATAGCCATCAATTTTCTTACTCCAAAAGTAAAATTTACTCTTGTCAGTCGTGAAAAACAGTCTGCCAACAGAAAAGCCAATTATTGCATCATTGAACGGTGGTTTAGACCAAAAAAGGGCTGGTTTAAGCCATTTTTAGCCATTTTTAGCCATTTTAGACCCTTAAATCAGCCATTACTATAGCCATACCTGGTCTAGAGCCTTCAAAACACGTAAGAGTGTGTGTAAGAGGCGTAGAAACCAGCTAAAACTGTTTTTACTAAGTTTGTTTTATCTTAAGGGTAGTTTTACCCTCTTGGCAACAGCTAAACCTACCCCAGTTGGTATCAAAACCTCATCATCAATTGAGTTCACAGACCCTGTAACTCAATTCCAGGCCAAAAGTGATGAACTTTTGTGTGAATTTTGACATCCCACGCCTGTCAGCAAGGATGTTGGGGGTCTGGCTCCCCCTTGGAGCTAGAGTTCCTTTTCCCCCCCAATTTTAATCTTTCCAATTTATTTTTTCCTTTAATTCCTCATCATGTATAATACTTATAATTTACATATGTAATTCAATTGAATTGTACAGTAAAATACAGTAATAATTGATACCTCATATGTAAATCAAAGTTCACTTATGTAATACACGTGCACATTTTGACATTTCAATTGAATTCAATTGAAAATACTTCAATTCCTCATAACTTCTAAACCAAACACAACACCTCAATTTTAACACAAAAATTGATGGTTAACACCACATGTGATGTGAATTAAATTAAAGTTTTTAGGATTTTCAACTTTTGTATTGAAAATACTAAAAACTTAATGTAAGCTTATTTAGAGTTCAGTTACAAAAATTTCACTCAGAGGTGACCCCATGTAATTTTTTATGAGGAATCAAATGGTGAAACAATTTTTATATGTTCACTTATTGGATAAAAAGTTATAATAAATTTTGTTGAAATTTTTTCCAAATTTATCTGATTTTTTTAAAATTTTATTAAAAATTCATTTTTACTTAATTTCTTCATGTATAAATGTAATTTTACAATTTCAAAATTTAATGTAATTTTATTTTTAAATTGTAATTAAATTTTTAATTTTGAATATAATTTTATATTTATATTTTGATTTTTATTTTAATAATATAAATAAATTTATTTTATTTATAGGTATATGTTAATTTTGTATTTGTGGTCTTTTGGGTATATGAAATTACCTCTAAGGCTCACAAAAATAGTGTCATCAGCTTCAGAATTGAACAATTTATTGTTTTGGAAGTCTTTTACTGACCCTTGTCCTTCTGTATCTGATTGGCTTCTTCCATAACCACATCTATGACCTTTTTGGGAGCTGCTTGAGGGCTTATAGCTTTTAACTGATGTGGTTGAAGGCATATTTTATGATTAAAAAGGTTCAAAAACAGTTATTTTACATCAAAAACTGACTATTTGCCAAGGTTTTAGCTTTCTGAAGAGTATCGCTGATATCCAAGTTGATCAATTCAAAAGAAATTGGCTCTTGGTGGTTATTTTGAGTTATAATAACAGTGCTATTATGATCAGAAATCACATTACTGGCAGGAATAATGCTGGTAACTGTTGAGGCTGTTTCAATGTTTTCTTGTCTTACCATGTTATCAGACACTAAAATTAATGAAAAAGCCAATTAATTAAGTAAAAGAAGGTATTTCAAAAAAGAAATGAAAACATAAGCCTCACTTATGAAAAAATTATTTTTTAAGAATTTTTTGAATTACAAGTATTTTTTTTATATATTTTTAAATATTTCAATATAAGAAAAAAGATTAAATGTAAGGTGTGGATATGAAACTTTTATTAAAAATCAAGTACTTTTCCTGTCCTCAAAATTTTTATAAAATAAAATTATTTAAAAATAGTAAGAGATAGTATTTTTCAAGAGAAAACACATCAATTTTATTGCTTTTAACTTTGTAAGTATAAAACAATAATATAATAGAAATTTATTGTTTTACCAACAACAAAGATTTATCCAAAAATACTCTACCAGAGATATTTAAGGCCACCAAAGAAATTTCTTCCAGAGCAATTTCAAATGGACTGAATTGAGAAAAGAACTGCAAGAAATTAATTAAAGAAAAAAGTCTTTAAAAAGATATTTAAATAGAAAACATTCCCAAAAGTGACCAGAGTGAATTTGGAAACAAAGTGACAAAGTTAACAGTGATGAAAGATGCTTTGATTCACTTTTGGGGTGGTTCAGGGGTAAAAATGATTATAAGAGTTACAAAAAATGATTATAATAATTTTTTCACATGCTTAAAAGGTTTAATATGATTTAAAATGGTTTCTGGAATATTTTTTTGATTGGTTTAACAGTGTTTAAACAAATTATAAAAGGAAAAGATTCTAACATGAAGAGAAAAGTGGGGCAAAGAAGAAATTCTTTTATAGCCATCGATTTTTGTACTCCAAAAGTAAATTTTACTCTGTTCAGTCGTGGAAGACACTCTGACAACAGAAAAGCCAATTATGGAATCATTGAACCCTGGTTTACACCAAAAAAAGGCTGGTTTTAGCCATTTTAAACCCTTAAATCAGCCATTACTATAGTAATTCCTGGTCTAGAGCCTTCAAAACACGTAAGAATGTGTTTAAGAGGCATAGAAACAAGTTAAAACTGTTTTTTACTATGATTGTTTTAACTTAAGGGTAGTTTTACCCTCTTGGAAACAGTTAAAACTGCCCTGGTTGGTATCAAACCCTCATCATCAATTGAGTCACAGACCCTGTGACTCAATTCCAGGCCAAAAGTGATGAACCTTTGCATGGAGCTTGATATCTCACGCCTTTCAGCAAGAATTTTGGGGGTCTGGCTCCCCCTTAGAGCTAGAGTTCCTTTTCCCCCCCAAATTTAATCTTTCCAATTTATTTTTCCTTTAATTCCTCATCATGTATTATACTTACAATTTACATATGTAATTCAATTGAGTTTTACAATACAATATTGTAATAATTGACAACTCATATTTAAATCAAAGTTCACTTATGTAATACACAGGCACATTTTGACAATTCAATTGAATTCAATTGAAAATACTTCAATTCCTCATAACATCTAAAATATACACAACACCTCAATTTTAACACAAACATTGATGCTTAACACCACATGTGGTTTGAATTGAATTAAGGTTTTGAGGATTTTCAACTTTTGTACAGAAAATACCAAAAACTCTATTTAAGCTTATTTAGAGGTGAGTTACAGAAATTGTACCCAGAGGTGACCCCACCTTATCTTTTATGAGGAATCCAATGGTGAAGTAATTTTATTAAGTTTATTTATTGGATAACAACTTATAATATATTTTATTTAACCTTTTACCAAAAATATTTTAATTTCATTGATTTTATTAAAAATTCATTTTTACTTTATTTTTTCAAGTGAAAATGCATTTTCACAATTTAAAAATTTAATGTAATTTTTATTTTGAATTATAATGAAATTTTTATTTTTATATATTGATTTGTATTTATATTTCAATTTTCATTTTTATAACATAAACAAATTTATTTTATTTGTATTTATACTTTATTTTGTTATTTGTGGTCTTTTGGGTATATGAAAATACCTCTAAGGCTCACAATTTTAACCCTTATCAATCATACCAAACTTTTTTTATAGATTTTTACCATTTCACAGTCATACTTAAAGCTGTATATAGCCTTATTATAACTTCAACATAGACTCAGCCTGACATTTTGGAGTCCTGGCTGTGTTTATTTTGGATTTTTGGAACTTTTTTATGCCAAAAGTGAACATTCTATTTTATTTTAAAATTCTGAAACTATTGTTTCTTTTTTTAGGCATAAATTTTCTCAAAAGATAATGTAATACATATCTTAAAATATCTCTTGAGTGGTATCTTACCATATACCACTGTGGTTTTCCATTTTTTATTGCCTTGTTGCATGGTTGATTATAATTTAATCACCAAAAACCTTTATTTTTGGTGTGTTTTAAATATTAAAACACTTTGTGCCATAAATACTGTCCTTTTTTAATTAGCAAAGAACACCCCTCTTACTGTAAATCAACAGTATTAGAGGCATGGTTGGGTATATTGATAATTTCAATTGCCCTTTATGTAGCCACTTTTACATTACACTTGTTAATTACACATTAATATGTGAGATACTGGTATACAAACAGTGTACCAGAAATCCACAAGCTGTGTTCTTGATGTGTAATTGATATTTTTAATTGCACTGTCATAATACAAGGATATAACATAGAAATATATTTCCCAGTGGCCATTTGTAAATGTGCAAACAGCATTTTCAGAAGTCTTAATTGACAATAAGCCCTTTTTTCCTGTTTGATTCAGTGGAAGAAACTTTCATACCACTTGAAACCCAGTCACAGGCCAACATACCAGTGACACCCTCAGAACCAGGGGGAAGCAAGAGAAAAGGAAAGAGGAATAGTGAAGGCCTCATTACAGCAAAGAAGTGGACACCAATTGCCACCCAGAGAAGTAGAAAACCATGCAACTATGTATCAATACAAGGTAAACCAACCTTAATCACTTGTACAGGGAAGATTACAATAATTAACCCAGTTGTAACCTCTAAAGGCAAATTTCCCAAAGCAGTAGATAATAAATTTGTACAAGGCACAGCCAAAGGTAAATAACCTAAGAACATTAAGTTGTTTACTGGTTTCAAACACTGATATGTCACCTGTACACCTCAGAAACCTTGGCATCCCAAGGAACCAGCCAGAGGACAGAGAAGGCTTGTCCAGAACCAGAAGACCTGGAAGAGGACACCTTGGACACAGTGGCGGATGGCAATACATTCAAACCAGAGGACTGGAAAGATTTGGATCAAGTTCTTCAGCTCCGCCAGCTCCTCAAAAACCTTTTTCAATGGAGCATGGACAACAAGAGGTTCAACCTAGCATCACACTGGGCAGAACTTAAAGCAAGTTGCCAGAAGATCTGTCTCAAAGAGATAGACTTCAGAGAATTTATGGTAATCACCAAAGGTTGGAATCCCACCAGGAAGTCCAGACTCCTGGAGGTGAGGCCCAACAGGATAAGGGAGAATCAAGCCACTATCCAAGCTATAGAAGAACAACTGACGCAGAAAGGGCATACTCAGATTCCTTCAGGCTCACAAGGAGTAGACCAAACCAGCTCTCCAGTGGCTTTACACCATTCAGGAACCAACAGATCAGTGTCCAAGAGTCACCATTCTTCACAATCCCAGGAAGTTTTGAGGAGAATCAAAAAAAATTTGGAATCCCACCAGGCAGTTCAGACTTCTGGAGGAGAGGGAAATTAGGATAAAGGAGAATCAAGCCACTATCCAAGCTACAGAAGAACAGCTGATAAAATGAAAATGAAAATACAATCAAAACCAAATCAAAATAAAATAAAAAAATGGAAATAAAATAAAAAAATTAAATTAAAATCAAATGAAAATCAAGTAAAAAGTAAATGAAAATAAAAGAAGAGAAAAATAAAGGGAAAACTAAAGCAAAAAGAAAATCAACAATCAAATTTAAATCAAAATTAAAGCCGCAATAACAATGAAATAAAAATAAAACCTGAAAATGAAATGAATATTAAGTACATATTAAAGCAAAAAATTGAAATAAAATGAAATAAAATACAAATAAATTAAATAAACAAAAAATAAAAAATTGAAAGTACAAAACAGAATCAAAAATCAAAACTGGGGAATGTAAGGGTTGGTTTTACAGTTGTGTGGTGCACACAAAAACACCATTACTATGTTACTTGAACATTTGTGCAAGCATAGTCAAGTTTAACAGCCGCATGCATGAAATTCCCATGCATATGTCAAGGTGATATAAAACTGCATAAGCCACCTGTTTGCCAGGGGTGCCTAGGACAAATGTATTTTTATTTTGTTTCCAACAGAGAGTACCTATGGAGGTACTCCTGCCTTTCACTCCCCAGAAAAGAAAATTTATTGAGCTGATGTGGTATGGCATACCACAGTATAATCATTTTTGATAAATATATCTCCATTACATGTAAATCCCTTCTGCACTTTTTTCATTTATTTGGCATTTTATTCTAATTTTCTTATTCTTCTCTTTTCTTATTCCAGCCATTTCTTGGTGTTGATCATATATTTCTACTCAACTCTGGATGAGGTTTAGTCCAGCTATATATATATTTGTTTTGAAAATAACATAGTAACTAATCAAAACATTGTATAGTTTTGTCATCTTATTGAGTGATTGTTGCTTTTGTATAACATAGTTAAATCTTAATTCTTTGTACGTTATTCTCCACCTTTACATAAATCTCAGTCATTATTATTCATTCCAGTGGTGGAGAACTAGTGGAGCTAATGATTTATCTAGTTTAAAGTTGTAACAAAATGTTGATGATGGGGTTGTATTTGCAAGGGACAAGACCAACATTGATAAACTATGGAAATCATTGGACAATAAATTTGTTCTTACATGAAGCACCATCAGATTTGAAGTAAGGAGAAATGATGTCAGTTTAGATATTCTGGAGGCTGCTTTTACCCAATCCTTGGGTCCACTTCCATGCCTTTTTCACTGAGAGACTCCTAAGTCATGAAGCTCTAACAACCAACAACTTTCTGGGCCTAAAAATTCTTCTTGTTGCCCATCAATTTTTTCAATTGTGAACACATATCTCCACCAATTCTTGTACTTTGTGGTTTTCCTTTTTTATCAACTTCCATTTCTCCGCCGAGATGGGGGGGCTGTAAGAGCCACATGGCTACCTATTGTACCCAACGGCCCAACTACAAGGTGAACACATTATATACACTATTTAAGCTGATATAAATTCATCTAGAAGACCTCATCAGTCTCTCTCCCTCTTACATGCTGGAGTGGTTGATGCCACCCTGGTCAGATTTGACTCCTGTATGCTCTACAGGGGGAAAACCCCTGTGCTTGATACAAAACTGTACTGTTGTGTTTTCAAACAGCCCAAAATTATGTGTAAGAGCTTTTCAATTAATACAGTAATGATATGACTTGATATTTTCAATTGTTCACGCTGAAACACTGTAATAAGTGTTAGTCTACTCTCACAAAGGGAACACTGCAGTCAAGTACTGTGATCAAAATCAACACCATAGGATAGTGTGTTACCACCTTTAATCAATTTTCTTTCTTAATAATAAGGAATTTCCTGTTTGCACACCATGTGCTCTACCATCACCACTCACTCCAAATTTCAAGAAAGTCCATATTCTGCTTTCATTCATAGCCCCCATAATTATATTACATGGATTCCTCAGCTCAAAGCTGATGGTTCAAATTTTCATGATTGGATGACACAACTGGACCTATTTATATGTTTTATTTTTTATTTTTCTTATTTCACCCATAACTACCTCAACCATACCTTACAGCCTCAAGAAAACAAACCACTTTGCTACCTAATTCAAAAAATAATTGATATAAAATTGCTTGATCTAGTCAAGGATGAAAAATCAGCAGCAAAGGAAATCATAATTTTACAAAACTATTTTCATTATTTGATATGAAATAATCAACTAGAATTGTTCCTTCAGCTAATGGATTTTCACCACAGAGCTGGATCCCAAAACAAAGGCTCAACTGCAATGATCCCCAAGTATTTTTCACTTTTAAAAGAGCTTTGTCAAACAGGATTGAATATACCTCAAAATATTCAGATTATTTTCATTCAAACAGCAATACCACCACCTCCCAAAGTTTCTCAGGATGAATGGTTTGAATTCATGACATCAAAAATGAAAAAAAATAAAATCTTACTCTCCAAAAGATTTTCATAAGATGATGTATACCTACTTCCACTCTCATGAGACTGAAATGAGACCAGTAGAGAAAAAAGAATTCATCAAAGGAAAAACAAGTACCTATGCCAGTACAGCTTCTCTAGTCAAATCATTTCATTGTCTAGATGTTCAAGATACTGAAAGCAAAGAAAATGAAGACAAAGAACAGGGAAAATCAAATAATAACAAGCCCCTTAGGCCTCCCAACATGAATGAAATCAGTCAAGCCTTATTGAAAATTGAATTTGGAAACAAACAGCCCGATTTTGAAAAGCAAATGAGATATGGCATTCAATTTCATTACTGCAAATTACATGGAAATTGGGAATCTACCTGTCCATTCATACAGGAGATAGAGAATCTTCAACAAGCTCCCTCACCAATTCAAGAAAAACAATAATCAGAATATTCTCCACGTCTCTTGATATGCTTCTGACAATTTATGAGCCAGATGATACTTATGGTTTCTTTATACATTATCCAATATTTGCTCCAAGAAGCTCAAAATGTCTTCAATCTCATTTTCTTCTATATCTATAATTCTTATTTTATTATTTTCATTTATTTTGTACTTTTATCATCTTTGAATTATTTTTATAATCCATTAATTGTTTTCAACTCCAAAGAAAAAAACGAGAATCCAAACCAACTATTGGACTTTACAAAGGATGTGAGACTAAGTGAGCTGAATTGCATCAGATTTTGATCATGATTCAGAGATCATCTGGAAGCCAAAAATTACAAAAGCAAATGGCCTTCAAGAAAAAGTGTATTAAAGAGAAAAAGACAATTTGATTAATTCATTACTCAAATTTTTAAGTAACTAATCATCATCTTCTACTTTAAGATCCATTTGATGATCACCCAAATCATCAAACCCTTCTGTGAATTCACCATCATGTTCATTGAATGCCTTGTCTTTTACTTTTCCTATTTGCATTATGTGAGCTTCCTTTGGCCATTCTTTGTATGATCCTGCATTGTGGGATAATATTTGATCAAGATTCACAATATTGTCAAATATTTTGGGTCTCATTTGTAGGCCATGCTTCTCAGAATATGATAGCTTGCTTAGAAAATTTTCTTCATAAAAATCCCTTTGGAGGCCAATGGGGATATGTGCATGCAAGTCAAAGACTGGTGGATTTGGTCTTTGATGGGGTCTTGGGCTAGCTACTGGTCCAAAGCTTCCCAGGGTGAGATATTTGTGGCCTGTAGAGAGCTTTATGCAACGTCTTCATAATTCAATCCAATCAATAAATTCAGTGCTTTTTTGAGCACCAAAATGGGTTTTTAGGTTGTACAAGGGAGCTTTCATTCTTTAAAACAACTTCATCATCCGAGTTCACTGTTTTCTCATCAAACAAAGTAACAAACTGCGCATCCACACCTTGTTCTTGAAGATAAACCTGACAAACTTGAGATTTCTATTAATTTATAAGGCAGATGGGTTAGTATTGGCTGTTCTAGATAAAGAAGGTTAGACTTACACAAAATAGAATCTAAAGTTTAGTATTTGCTTCAGAATCTTTCTGCAACCCTTCTTGATCAGAAATTCCACGTTTGTAATAGCGCTTTAGACTTTTTGCATGTCGCCAATAGACTGCCATCAAGATCAGCTCATCCATATTTATAGATTTTGCTTGAGATTCAGCAACTAAACCAAAGCGATTGCAAAAAAGACCCCATTTCCAAACACGAAGGAAAAATTGGGTCATTATTTGGTTAAAGCGATTGTCCCAATGGCTGTCCCAGTCCATTGTAAATCTAGGTATTCCCCACTGGTGCATTGTTGCATTAAGGAATACAACATAATCTGTGTCAATTTTGGAATTGTGCTGAATAGGGGTAATTTTTTTTAATTGAAGTCAATGACTGGCAGCATCAGAAGGAAGTTCTGGTGAAACATTGAAGAAACCTTCTACAACTTGTCTCTCAGCTTCAGTGGGGGGGGGGTTAGGTACCAATGATTTTGCATTTCTATGGTTCATAAGTACCCTTTCCAGGGTATAACAGCTGTTCTGTTGCCACATGCATAAGTAAATTTGTGTCAGTTATGAGTTTGTAAAGGATAGTTTAAAAGCATGGAGATTAAGGGTGTGCTTACTAAGAGTTTCTGGTTGAGGTTGCCAAGCTCAACATGATCAAGGTCAAAGTCAGCATAAGGCTTAGAGCTCTGGAGTTTTTCTGGCCAAATGGATTTACAAGGTCCCCCTTTGCAGCGTGGAGAGGGTGTAATGGGGTTTTGAAAAGATGTGTTTACTTGTGAATTTTCTTGATTGACATTGAGGTTTTGAAATAGTGCTTTTAATTGTGATATTTCATCTTTCAAACGTTGATTTTCAGCTTTCATATATTCTAAATCATCAGAAATGGTGGGATCGATTGGAACTGTTTGTGAGCGAAATGATGCCATTGAATGTTAGAGGCGTTCTGGAGAATAAGGTGTTGGCTTGAGAAAGCAAGCTTGGTTAGAAAAATAAGACTTTGGTATAAAAAACTGAAGGATAATTTGAAAAGGGAGGTTGATGAGTATTTGAAAATCGATGAAATGGGTAAGAGCGAGGTTGGTTGTAAAAAAAAAACCAAGGACGAGCAACTTGGGTCAATGTCTCCTAGGAAACCTAATACACTTTCAGTAATATGATTTTTTCCATCTTCAATGACAGCATAACTTGAAAAATGGAACCTTTTAAATGAATTTATTTCTGTTCACAGTAAACTACAAGTAACGAATAACAAATATGATTTCTGAATGCAAGCCATCATTAAGATAAGGTGTGACTTCTTGAAAAAATTATGAGATGTACCAAAGGCTGCAGAGCTATGTGTATATGTTGCCACATGATAAACAATATCCTCTATGTGGATTAAATGTCTAAATCTCAGTTTATCTTTTTCTGAAAGAACTGGGGGCTGATAAAAGCATCTTATATCTAATTCAGGACATAATTTTTTATAAGGGACTTTTAATGAATCATTATTATCCAGTGTGGGAAACTCATAAACGCATAAATATTCATCTAAAATATACTTGTTTTCCACAAATGTGCGGTGTTGAAAGATCCCCACAACAATTCCAAATCTGGTGCTTCGCACTTTTGTCAATGGGGAATGAAATTCAACCACCGCATTGTTCCACTTTAGCCCTTTCCCAACACTGAAGACCATGTTCTTATACTTTAAGCTTGAGACAAACTTTCCAACAATGGGAACAGGAACCTCGCCTTTTTTAAAATATCCCTTCTGCTCATTAACATAAATCCAGCTGTTACCCTTTCTCAAATCCAGAAGTTCAATCAAGTGATAATACAAATCCTTGAGGAGAAAGTCTTTCATTTGTTTCGGTTGAGTTTTCTTTTCTATTTTCATTTTTTCTTTGGAAAATTCACCCACCAAGGACCAAAGCTTTTTGTGGTTGTTTATGACTAGTTCCAGTTTGTGCAGAATTTCAGGCAAGTCCTTTGAATCCATAAAACTCCCAAGATTTGAGGCTTGGCATATACAACTGAGCATGGCTAGCTCAATTTGATCTAAAAATATAATGAAAAATCATCAGAAAGTATACTTTGATGAAATTATATTATAATAAAAAGTAAAACTTACTTTGTTTTTGATTTGTTGGAAACCTTTGTAAGATACCATTTATCTGCTCAAAATGCCAAGCTGCCAGATGATTTGTTGGACCAAAATTCCAAAGCTGTTGTGGAAGGTGGAATGCAACGTGATGATTAGGTGTTGGATTAGGTTCTGGATAGATTTCTCCAACTAAGCAGCGATAAGTAACTAAAGGGTAGAAATAGATTTGAATTTTTTCTTCACTGATCTCATAATCCATTTCCAACTCTGGTAATCTTGCTAAATGCTCAAATGCATCAATAAATGTTTTATGATGGCCTTTAATTTCAACGATAACAAAAGGTATGATGATTGTAAATAAAGCAATCCAGTTGGCTGAGTGAGCTTTACCAGCTGAAGGGTCTCCCAACTTCCTTGATGGCCTCTTGAGCAAGGAAGGGAGTTGAACCTTGCTAATTGATGAATGTATCAAGAACCAGTCATTTGTTGATAGTGAAGGACCTAAGCTATTTGAATTTTCTTCTTTGAATTCATCAACACCTTCATCTATCTCCATCAAGACTTCTTGCAGGGCACCTAAGTCTAAGTAATCCAAGTTTTTGTCATTTTCCCTCAAGCTACCCAAATTTGCAATTTCATGGTCATCTTCATTGAAAAAATCTTCCATCTCAATGACTTCCATATTCTCTTGGATTGCTGACCTGGTGTTCTTAATTGCTGCAGCAGTCAAATCAAGTTTCCATGATTTACGTGCATGCCATTCTAGCATTCCTTCTATGCAGTGCATGGGCTCAACAATCATCATCTGAGTCGGATCCCAATAAGGTAGTTTGTTCAGAACTGACCATCTAACCCCATTTGAATCAAGTAAGTCTTTTCTCTCCGCTTGGGTTCTTGCTTCTTTCCATGCAGTTGACTCTCTTTTATGGCCTTCATAATTTTGAGATTTCCAACAATTATAATTGACAGACTTATTTTTGTTTTTCTGGAGAGAACAGAATGAGCAAAAATACTTGGCACTATGACCAGCATAACCTATCAGCTTCCACACAGCAGGAAGATCACAAACAACTGCAATTACTGCAACTTTGACTTTACAGCCTGTGGAGCAGTGCCTGGTAGGACAAAATAGACCAGTCTCCCATAGCTCAATAAGCTCAGATACGAGTGGTAAAATTGTATTGTTCATTTGGATTATGCTTGGTTCATTTGGCCCCGGCGTGATCCCAGCGAAAAATAGGTTGTTCAACCAATAGCGATGACGTGGGGGTAGTGAGAGACAAAAGAGAATGATAACACCAACGGATTTTCTTTTCCCAGATGTTTTATTTCCAAGAGGGTTGAACCAGTTGACAAACATTGCAAAAGACAGGTTACCAAACCCAGTTGAAAATAATTCATGTTCCTGATTTTTGAAGGAATTCCAGAATTTCCCATCCCAAATGTTTTTTGAGGTTCCTTCAAATTTGGGTGTCTGTTTTTTAGTGGAAGGAAGTAGTAATTCTTCAATTCCATCATGCATTAAGAATTCTTGAAGCCAATATTTAAAGTTCTGAGTGCAATATTCACACATTGGATGGCCATCATCTGTAAATAATCTGGAGGAGCATTTCTGACTGTGTGATGTTTCTTGATAGTCACAAAGTAGGTTTTTGGAAACCATTGGTGAGGGGAATAGCTTAAAGCATGTTGAGCATCATATTGTTCATTTGATTTTGGGGTTTACTTGTAACCAGGAGAGGGCAGTACAAATATCGGAGGGGAAATTTTGAACCAGTTTTCTGTTGGTGAGTGAGCTGCCCTTATTCAAATTTTCAATCATAAGCTTCATTGCTTTGAGGTAGATATTTGTGTTGTTTCTTGACAGATTGGCTATAACATGAAGGTAAACAACAAGAGTAAGACCTAAAATCAACTGATTGTGAGAAAACTGTTTGTCTAAAAAAGAATGGAAAGATGATTAGACATTTTCAGAATTTTGTTTTATTCATGTCATTTCAAAACAACCAACCAGAATGTGAAGGCTTTGAGCTTTTTGAAGATGACAAGGCTTGGTTTTCATCGCAGGTTGATCTGAGCATGTTGATTGAGACTTCTCTTGGAAAGTTTTGAGCACTAAGATGCTTTTGAATTGTTTGTTCTGTGACATATGGTCTGTTTTGTTTGTACTTGAGGATACATGAATTGCATGGGCAGGGTCAATCACCCATCAGTAGTAGAGGAAGGTGAGAAAGTGAAAACCGTGTGAAATGAAATATTCTTGAGTGGAATGTAAAATATTAAAATAAATGAGAGTTAAAAGCTACAAGATCAATTTGGAATTGCATATAGTCTTCAAGAAAATGGCATACATTATTGCAACAGGTGATATAAGCATATTCAACACTTAGAGTACTGTAAGTCGTGCGCAGCTCTAAGTGTTGTATATGTGTGATTTTTTTACACACCTTTGCATCCTGTATGGTATACAGGATTTGAATCTGTCCAGGGTGTGCGTCATAGGAGCACCTGCCGTAAAAGTCTCTTAATTAGTAGACTATGTCACACTTTTCAACATAAACTTAAGGGTTTTCTTCCTAAACCCTCTCTTTCCAGGAACTCAAGGGTAATTGATCAGACTATGGGCTGAGGATGCATTTTATTGCATACTTTTCGCGCATAACTCTTATTTTGGTAATTCAGGGTACAAACTCGTCTCAATCATGGCAAGCGAAACCCCGCTTTGATGAGCGCGTAAAGGCAATCATACACGCAGTATGCAGATAACAAAAAATCTCAATCGATATCATTCAAAAAAACTCTTCAAATATACTGTAGTAAGAAGAATGATATTTTGTAATAAAATATAATCTGCCGGAATTCATCAGGAATCTCACACACAAAGACAAAGAATCCTAACGAAGTGAGACCGACCTTTCCTAGCTAGGATGTATCATTCTTGTTAACAACTCAGAGACCAAATCCTCTGTTTAAGGCGGCTCTGTGCCTGCTTTGAGGGTCTGCTACGATAAATTTGTGTATGCTATCTTTGTTTTCAAAGAGGGACAGAGTGTGAATCAAACATTTTCAAGTTCAAGCACCAACGATGGCAATTTCGGAAAGATTACGACTTGCCACTTACAAGCCATTATAGCAGCTCCTACAGGAAACAAGAGCGCTGGCAAGAGGGTTCCGGTCATACCCATACTTGTCAAAGTCGCAAAAACACCGCCTGCCGGAGTGAATCCACCATACATAGCTGATTGAAACGTTGCTGCCAAGCTCCCTAAGCCATCAGAATCAGCAATCCACATGAAAGCCTGAAAATGGCGTGAGGCCTACCTGCAACAATACCCTCTGTACCAAAACCAAGGACCATTGTTTATGGGCAAGTAGCGTAGTCTGTTGGAAAACTGTTTTAGCTGATATAGAATATCTATGAAGCTTGTTTTGGTAAGCCACAAAATATAGGGCAAAAATTAGAAAAAAAGGACGCTGAAACAAATCTTTTCGATTGTGAACATGGTGGATTTTTACCACAGGCTGACATATTACTCACACCCAACACATTTATGTGAAAAAACGTTTTTTGAATTAAGGACTATTGTTATGAGGTATTTAAGAGTTAATAATAGCTTACTTAAGGGTTTCAACGAATTGAGAAGGTGATTTATTGGGAGGAAAACTCGAGGGAGAATCTTGATTTTTTACAATCCTGTGACTCTTCTCTTGTCCTATCTACACAAAAAGTATGTTGTGTGAAATGAAACCATCTTTAGGGCAATAAAAGTCTCCTTAGTTTGTCAATTTTGTAACATCTACTTGTAAGGCTGCCGCCCGAACCCAAGAGCTCGAGGAATCCCCGTCGGAGAGGCCTTTGAGTGCGGGAGACGGGGCTGTTAAAAGAAGCCTTAATCCTGGACCAGGACAGGCTCAGTATAAGCCTCCAGAGCCAACAGTACCCCATACATTGCAAAGCATCATAGTATGCTTACATTTTTTTCAAGATCTTTTTTGTTGTACTGTAGGTACACAGTACAGTGCCCTGCCAATTATATGCGAACGAAAAAAAATACAGGCAGGGCACTGAATTCTTTTTTGCTGCACAGTTGGTATCTCACACTCATGGGGCCCTTTTTTCTGTAACTACAACTCATCAAGACTTGATTGTGAACTAAAAGAATAATTAAAAGGAGAAAAATAAATATCACAAGTTAGAGAAACAATTGCAAGTAAAGAAAAAAATAACAAGTTCAAAAAAAACTATAAGATTTGGAAACAGACAATTGCAGGTATAAAAAATAAGAAGTTAAAAAAACAATAAAACAACTTTTGAAAACACTTTTGTCTTGTTAATGAGATGCCAGATAAAACAAAAGTCAATTAGTTTTTCTTGATTGATTGATTGATTGATGTAAGAAGCTGAACATCAAATATTTTAGACTGAAGGTTGATTGAATAGACTGTTAGATGAATTAAATTGATGTGGTAGTGATAGTGTGACAATGAATTGGATTGGGTGATCTACAGCTGAGGAATTCAAAAAAAAATTCCGCATTTTCTTCTTGCTTCTTAATTTTTTTCCTTTCTTGGTTTGAATGAAATTGCATCACACTCAAAAAAAGAAAAAAAGAGTGAAGTAAAATTAATTTTCCTGGATTGTGTTTGTGTGTTGGAGTTTCTGAAAACAAACTGAAATTTAATTATTTTTGGGTTATTATTAAGAGAAATGGCTTGATGATAATGATGAAAAAAAGTTTTTTTGAGATGTTGAGGTAATGAAAGATAGAGAAGTGAGTAAGAACAAAAAGCTGAGGTGAAACAGATGATGAGTTAATCTTTTTGAAACAGAGTTAACAAAGAATGCAAGGGAAGTTAAAAAAAAGTTGAACTCAAAAACTGGCTCTTGACCTTTGACAAATGAGAGTCAAGGGCTGAAACACACAGATAGAGAAGGTGCATCCATACACCTGCCCTTCCCTCATTTGCATAATTTGGGCAGGGAAATCAGTACAGTACATCTCTGCTGTGTACTGTACTTTACAGTTCCCTGAAGCATGTATTCAGACACTTTTTTCTAAAAAAGGCCACATGGACCTTTTTTTTGAAATACCACCTTTCTGTGCATAGAAATTTCTAGCTGATTTCTGAACCATTATTGCACATTGTACAGATGATGTTACATTATCTTAATTGTGCTACATACATGATGATACAAAGAAAATAAGATGAAGCAAAATGAAGAGGGCTACCACCTGGTGGGCTGTGAGCCTTGACGTATATTTTACATACCCAAATAGGCCACAATTACCTTAAAAATAAATTCTGAACTATGAATAAATCATAAGTCATGCATGTATCCAAAATTCAGCATTTTTGATTTCAGAAAAGATGAATAACTTTATATTGAGTAAGTAAATCCATGGATTTAAGGCCAGATTTGGATTCTACACAAAAAATCACCCAGGGTAGCTCCATAGAGTGAATAAGCTCAAATTAACTCTTTGAGGTGGTAATATGGAAAATACTTCAATACCACATCAAAGATCTGTGAAAAATTTTGTTTTTCTTAATTTCACGCCAAAATCATGGGAATGGGAGAAATCCCATGTTACATATACACTAAGAATAGTGTTATGCATGTTTTGGGCACTTAATATCATGGTATTCTTACATGGACCTTTGGTAAACCCATAGTGGATATCTCAATTTAAGCTTAAATTTCTATTTTGTCATGAAAAATAAGCAAGGGGGACAAAAGACATCAAAGAGAGCCAGGGTACCCAACTTCTGAGGCCTCAGAGGTATGGAAAGCTCCAAAGCTTTGATACATGGCTGATCTTGGCCCAATTAGTAAACTAAAACACTTTTGGAACTTGGTTACCATGTTACAACTATAGTAAATCATAAGAAAATAGCAAATAACCTGCTATTTTGACATGCCAAGGAGGTAAAGAGCTACTTAGACTCCTGTAAACATGTCAATTCTTAATAAATTTCCATGGATAGACCCTAAAAGAGTAATTAAAAAACGTTTTGGACTTTTATCCATTGATTTACCTCATAGCAACCAGTTAAACACTGATATTTGCAATTCTACATAGAAATGAGGTAAAACCTTCAAAAATTCATTAAAAATACAATTCTTAATTAATCTCTCTGAAACTTTCAGGACCAATGGAGAACTGTAGTATCTATGGTAAAACCAAAAAGAATTATAGTTTTACTAATAAAATTCAAGGTTTTGCTTACAGTCCATTTTTGACTATTCTACGTGAAACACCGAATCTTCAAAAATTCACAGTAATTACAACCTGTGATGAAATTTACAATAAAATTGATAACTTTGAAAAATCAATGATAATTTTGAAATAAAAGAAGATTTACAGATGTTACTCTTTTTATTCTTAACCATATTGGGTTGGTAGTCACGTAAAAGCATCAATTAAGTAATTATGATAATCTTATGTGACAACAGATGATGCAATCAATAATCCAAAAGGGTTTATTGTTTTCTCACTCACTGTTTTTTCAGTTTTCTCCAAGGCACGCCTCTGTGATCTGTTGTTGACCTAAAAGAGGCCTCCTCTTGCTGTTTTTTTCCAAGAATCATCTTATTATCCATTTATATCATTGTTACCAACAAGTAAGTATTAGTTAAACTATTCTTAAGTGTTTTAATTCTTTCAGAATCAATCAGAAAGACGTGAAAACATAGAATACAACAATATATTGTTGTAATTCTGCTCTAAATCATTTTGATCCCTTAAATCCACAATTCTATGTCAAATTTCTCTACTTATATCTTTCAATAAGTTCTTTGGAATATAAGTGAGTCATTTATCTTTAATTCTTAAAGTTTTTCTCTAAAATTAGTTTTCTTCAAGAATTATCTCTTTAATTATTCTTGCAAAAGATAATTATATATTAAAATAAATTTATTATTTTAATAAAAGAAGTTTTCATTATTAAATTCTTGTAATTGATTCCTGTAGACAATTACTGCTCACTGTTCAAATCACTAGTAGTGTTTAAAACGTGAAAGAAATAATTCTTTAATCATTTAATTGTGGCTATAATAATATTTTATTATTATATTTCATAAGAACAGACATGGTACTGTTGATTAATAGTAATATTATCATCAGTTTCATAGTAAAATCTTACATGGGCCCTCCATTGGCACTAATAACTGCCTTAAAACAAGCTTGCATACTAGGGAGTAGCTTTTTAAAGAAGGCTTTGTAGAGATCATTCCATGCCAACTGAATTTCTGCTTGTAATTCTTCCATTGTGTGGGGCTGGTGATTCTTGTCAACTTGAGTTTTGATTGTTTTCTACACATTCTTGATTTAGTTCAGATCAGTGGAGTAGGCAGGCCAGGGCAGCTTATCAGTCTGATTGGTCTCCCACCAAGAATTTCAGATCCGGGATGTGTTAATTGACACCCTTTCCTCCATAATCGCAATACATTCTTGAGTGAAAATTTATGGAACATCCACCATTGAGTCATAAAATGGTTGGAGATGAGGTTTATATACTTTTTCAATGAACAATTCTGCCATATTGTTCCAATCTAAAAACACAAGCAGGCCTTTTGTCCTTCTGATTAACATCCCCCAAACCATCAGCAATCCTTGGCCTGAACAATGATTCACTTGGAAGTTTTCAAGGATGTACTTCTATTGTATTGTCCACAAATCCCATACACAATCACACTTCTTCTCCAATTCAAAGGGTGATTTGGGCCAACTGCTGTATCATCCAATGGCTGAAGTCATTTGCCAAACTTGATCGGTGTTTTAAATCCAAGGCTTGCAGGTAAGGCTTTCTTGGGGCAATACATGGCCTTTTACAAAGCTCATGTATTGCCTTTCTGATGGTGCAATGACCCACATCTTTGGAAATGGCCTGTAAGACTTTGTTCAGGTTTCCTCATCAGTTCTAACTTATAAATCTGTCCAAGTTCTGAAAGTCTTCATGGTTGAAGATTTTGGGATGAACCAACTTCAGTTGGTTTGCACAGGTACCACTATCCCTAAAACATTGGATTGTATTGTATACTGTGGATTTGGGTCATTGAATTTGCAGTAAAATTTGTCTAATTGATAGGCCAGAATTCCACATGCCAAAAATTTGGCCCTGTTGCTCTGGCCCAACATATTTGGGCATGACACAATATTTATAAATAATCCCTAAAAATTAAACCAAAAATACGAGAAATAATTAGTTTCATAAATGAGAGGATCAAAAAAGAATAAGTGAATACTGTGACCAACACACTGCACAAAGAAATTACTTAAATCTTGAAGAGGCAATGAGCATTAAAAAAGACAGGAAGATGTAAATTACAAAAATACAAAAACAAGTCTTAAAAACAAAAAAAAGGAAGAAAAATAATATTAAAGCAGCTCTAACGCATATCATGCACAGGCGACATGCTTTGTATTGATGAATATAGTGCTCAAATGCATGCTTTGGGGAGCTGTACTATATAGTTACAGAAGCAGATGATTTTTTTCTATTTTTATTTATTTTTGTTTATTTTTTGTACATGTTTTACCCTGTTCTCCTTAACTGATCCCTTTTTCCCCTCCAGGATGGGTTCAGTGTTGAAAAAATGAAAAGATGTCTTTCTGGTCAGGCTAGGGAGCATGATGTCCTGGAGGCTGCAGAATTCCCATAGGAAGAAGGATTAACTTTTAGCAATGGGAGGGATCCATTCACAGTGAATAAAAGGCACTAAAACTTCTTAGTATAAAGAAATTCTCCAATATCCAGTAAAGATGAAGAAAAACTGGTATAAACTCCTTACTAAAATTATTTTTTTCCTCAACAGGTTCTTCTCAGACCATAGCCATGAATATGTTTAACATTTGCCCTAATGGACCTGATTTATTATGCCCATCAAGAGTAAGGTCATTAATGGATTACACTCCTATCTACCATATCATAATAAAGGTTTCCAATTCTGTCAATAAAGAAGAGTTCTGAAAAACCCAAAATTTCCGATAACCTTTGAGGCCAAAAGATCTCATGGTACAGTATCTTCACCATTCATCATGATCATCTCTTCTTTCATTATGAAAAGAAATGACAAAACAATGAATTTTATGTATTTTATTGATAGTACTAATTATTTCTACCAAATTTTGTTGCACCTTCCACTTTTATGAGTATATTCTTAAATTACTGGGTTTTTTCTTTTATACCTCTTACTCCCATTCCTCTGTTATTTAATGTCTTTTGTGTGTCATTAATATCCATAATCCTATTAGAGCATATAAGTGCACTCCACCATTAGTTCCTGAATTTAAAACAGATTTACAGTCTCAATTTACTCTAAATAAAAGCTGGTCTGCAATAAGAATAGTGAATTCTACTATTTCTGAGAATAATACTGAGAACAAAGAAAATGCCAAAATAAGCTTCTCTGCTTCAAAAAACTTAAGAAAATGAAGTCTGAAAATGAGAATAAATCTCAGATCCTGACAATTATTAAATCTGTATGGAAAGAATATACCTGATCAAACCTCAACTTAATTAATCAATAAGTGAAAAATTCTGAGCTGAAAGGCTAATGAAATAGTTATCATCAAAGGAAATCAATGGTTTATTTAAAAATAGTATATGAAGAGAGTTTTTTCCAATGATCACCTATTATGGGCTAATAAAATACACCAATATTCTTTACAGAATGGACTCAACAGGGGAAGAGTATGGACAAGTTTGGAAATATTATCCTTTTATGGTAACTTGCAAAGATATATTTGTAAAAAATGAGATGATATTGGTCAAGTGAGAGCTAATAAAGCCTCCCTTTTCTTATTATTTATGTTTATGGTTTAGCTTTTGTATCTTAGCTTGTAATTATTTTTGTTGCTACTGCTTTATTTCACACCTAGCCTGAGAGGTGAATGGGTGAATGGTTTCTAAAAATTACCAGTGAATAGTGATCCATATGTCTCACTATTTTAGGGTTCCTTATCTTTTTCAATCAAATGCCTCCCCTCTTTCTCTAAGAACTTTCAGATATTGTTTCTCCTCACTACCATACATGTGTGATGTATTCTCTGTTAGGGTCACTCTATGATATAGATTTAAATTGATAATAAAAAGCTATAGATCTAATTTATACACAAAAGGAATGATTATGATTGAGTATTTAGATGATTAAAAGATGATTAATAAGTGTCTTGTGGCTTTAATAATGATTATTAGTGATGGTGAGTTCTGCTGAAAGACCTGGGTGAAGTTTTTATCTATTGGTTTACAATGATAAACCCTACAATTATCAAGAATGTAATCATAAACTAATTAATTGTAATAGTACCACTTACATATGACGCTATAAAACATATGAATACTAAGAAAAAATGATGGATTTGCATTTTTGGGAAGGAAAAGCCACCTTTTGTTTCTTTTTGGGATAATGGGAGGTTTCTTAGCTCTGCGCACTACAACAGAGTGAAATGTTTCACTACTGTGGGTTGATTAGTGCTTATATACACTCAATACAGACTGGTATGGGGTGGAAATGTGGTTTTAGAACAAGTTGAAATTATTAGCCTATAAAGGGTGAAAATATTCACCACCAGATTTTACATGTGTCACCAGGGTTAATATCGCGTCAATTTGCCGCAATTAACTTCATGTCCCACCAGGGTCAGTATAAAATCTTGCTTCAGTCACATTAGTGTCACATTATAGTCACTGGATTTAGTGGGTCACGTCACGTCTGCGTCAAGACAACATCAATAATTACATGTGTCACATTAGAATGTCACTCAAAGTTCAAACCCATTTCAACAATATTTGCAAGGCTTGGGTAATTACACCTCATGGTGCAAGGAAGCAGTTTGGAATGCTCATATTTGTGCATGAGAAGATTGTCTCCCCACTGTGTGATCATCTCACCCCTTTACCATGCCTACTCATGCATTAATTGGCTTCCACATCCCTGCCTAATCCTCTGTGACCCTTAGCATGCTTACGCGCCTGAACCACCCTCCAGATGTGACTCCCACACTTCCCCCCATTCCGCTTAACATGCTAACGCTCCCGCGGCGCCCTCAAGATATGACTACAATGCCCCCCTCAAACCCCCTTATTCCTAATCCTCTCCACTGCTTACCATGCTTAGGCTCATGTATTAGATTTATAGGATATGGTAGCTTGTTGGTGTACATGATGAATGCAATCACAGAAATATGCTGAGTGGCCTTCTATTCCAACAGGTTCGGGGGGGAAATTGGTGGGAATATTCCCAATGTTGTGGTTAGGGTTTAAATCATGAGGCTCACAAATTAAAACCTAATAAGTGCACTATTTAAAACCCATATTGTCCCTTCTGGGTTTGAAACAAAACCATTTTATTTCATATCATTCAAATGGAACACTTTGCTTTGTCCTTACCTCATGAGCTTTGAATAGCTCAAAAGTTTACTTTAGTAGGTTTCTCACTAGGAAGTTTTATTCAATTTCTCACTGGGAAGAAATTTCATTCAAATGATATGAAATAATTTTCAACACATCAACTCCTTGAATTTCCTGACAAATTGTATTTTGCAAATACAATACAGGTTCAATAGATATTGATGGAAGGTTTGAAGGCTGTTGATGGGCATGTTTCTTTTTTTCAGCTTGTGGTTCTAAAATTTCTTTTTTCTATAAGACTCACTAACTATTGAACTGACTTAAATTGATATTGAACTTCTTTCAAACTTTCCGAAATTCTCCAATATTGATACTGCCTAAAAAATAATCAATTATCTTAAGCTTATTTTACTTCCTCCACTTTCAGAACTCCCGCCTTTTCTCGTCAATTGTGATATTTTATTCAAAGAATTTCAATCAAGCCATTCATGAACCCATCACCATCTCTATGCCCCAAACCCCGGGAAATTCAACTGAATTCAATGAACTACAAACTTCAGCCCCAGAGAGTGGAAGTGAAATCTCTGATATGGTAAGTAGTCATGAATTACGCATTGAGGCAAAGAGCCTGGAACATGAAAGTAATCCAGATCCACCAGTTCTTCCAAGATGTGAGCATAGATTTATCTTGACTCTTTGTAATCTTTCCAAACATGATAGTTTTGTCATAGCCTTCATTTGAGCTCAGCCTCCAAGCTCTCAGAAACCAAATTTTAAAAGCTATGAGAAGGAAAAGACTTTTGAAACTTGTGTACCAACAAAAGATGCTGGGTAAGATGACATAATTTTCAGTGGCAAGGTTGAAATTATATCCAAGGAACAATTTGTCTCAAACATTTCTCAAACAATGCCAAGGCTGGAATAAATTCAAAATGATAGGAAAATTCCTGATTATGTATGTCAAAAGATTGCTGAAGCAATGAGCCTCCTCAAGATGGATTTGAAAAGTAAGTCCATTACTACTTCAATACAAAAACGTTAAAAATGGCTGCTTACAATATATGGGCATGTGTAGAGGTGGGAGAATCTCTACCTGAAGGATCTCAAGTGGTAATTGGAGTTCCAGGAAAAGGTTTAGGAAAAAGACCGAATATAAATGCCACCAAAAAACCAACAAAGAACGCCGTACCTTTGAAGCTGCAAAAGATTCCGAGGATCAAGGTGATGACATGATCAATATTGAAGTGGACCATATTGATATTGAACCTTTGCATACTGAAAGCCCCCAATGCTCAAAGAAACAATCCATGATTAAACCCTCCCTGCTTCTCCTCAAAATATTCAACAATTTCAAGAAAGGGAGACAATTAAACATGATACAATGGGTTAATATATTACTGATATAATGCCTGACCCTGAGCCCAAAGTGTCATCCTCCACTAATTTTGAAGGAATATTTTTCTCCTGAATTGAAGAGTTTGAAGACATTTGGAATTAGCATTCCAATATTGCTCAACAATCATGGAAAAGGGGGCTTGATAATATCAAGAGTATTTACAAAAATCAATGGGGCAATTTCCCAACAAATGATTCTGATACATTCCTTCCCATTGCTATTAATGTGATCAGTAACTGCGAGCTTAAAATGTTGGCATGGATCGACGAGCTTGGGATTTCAGGTGATTTTTATCTTTGTGGATGATACATTATGATTTGGCTAATGACTCACTGTCACAGGGGCTCTTGGACAGAAAAAAAGAGTGGCCTGGAACTCAGCAATGAGGGAACTCACTTGGAAGACTCCAAAAGAATAAAGAATTAAAATAATAAGAATGAACTCCTCTAAAAGATATGCAGGTACAAGATGAGATGCAAAAGAGGAAATGGAAGCCAAATGGCCAAAGAGCCAACCAAGTAAGTCCTTAATAACTGTTTCAACCTGCCAAAAATGAATAATGAAATTAGTAAGGATATGACCACCAAATATCCATTGACAGGCAAAGAAAGAGAAATAGAAAGGTGCTAAATGACTGACTTAATAATATCAGTATTTGCTTAACTAAAATGAAAAGAAAATGAAGATAAAATAAAATCAAAGTATATTAATTAACTGGGGAAAAACACCCCAGGGTGGAAAGGGTAGCCAGTATATGTGAAAAGCTGGGAGCTTGAGTTATTCAGGCTGAAAACTGATCTGTATTGATCCTTGAGGCTGTATTTATTGTTTTGGGAATTGATACAGCTGGCTAATATTGAAATCAAATTGGGTTGAATGAATTTCCCATGCTTGAAAATGAAATACAGTTCTTGATGGATCCAGACTGTATTGAAATGAAAGTGGTTGCCAAGAGGGATTGAGTGAAGCTTTGACATTTGACAACTTCTTTTGGAACTGCCTCTTGAATACACCTTGAGAATGAATTGACAGTATTCCTTTGGAAGGAATACTCGGAGTGAGAATGTGAGCCTTAGAGGTAATTTCATGTACCCACAAGACCACAAATACAACAATAACATATTAATATAAATAAAATAAATTTATTTATATTATTAAAATAAAAATCAAAATATAAATATAAAATTATATTAAAAATAAAGAATTAATTACAATTTAAAAATAAAAATACATTAAAATTTTGTAAATATAAAATTACATTTATACTTGAAAAAATTGAGTAAAAATGAAATTTTAATAAAATTGTGAAAAAATAAATAAAATTGGAAAAAAGTTAAATAAGAATTATTATAACTTTTTATCCAATAAATAAACACATAAAAATTATTTCACCATTGGATTCCTCATAAAAAATCAGGTGGGGTCACCTCTGAGTGAAATTCTTGTAACTCAACTCTAAATGAGCTTAAATTAATTTTTTAGGATTTTCAATACAAGAGTTGAAAATCCTCAAAACTTTAATTCAATTCACACCACATGTGGTGTTAACCATCAATTTTTGTGTTAAAATTGAGGTGTTGTGTTTAGTTTAGAAGTTATGAGGAATTGAAGTATTTTCAATTGAATTCAATTGAGATGTCAAAATGTGCGTGTGTATTACATAAGTGAACTTTGATTTACATACGAGGTGTCAATTATTACTTTATTGTACTGTAAAATTCAATTGAATTACATATGTAAATTATAAGTATAATACATGATGAGGAATTAAAGGAAAAATAAATTGGAAAGATTAAATTTGGGGGGGAAAAGGAACTCCAGCTCTAAGGGGGAGCTAGACCCCCAAAATCCTTGCTGACAGGCGTGGGATGTCAAAATTCATGCAAAAGTTCATCACTTTTGGCCTGGAATTGAGTTACAGGGTCTGTGGACTCAATTGATGATGAGGTTTTGATACCAACTGGGGTAGTTTTAACTGTTGCCAACAGGGTAAAACTACCCTTAAGATAAAACAATCATAGTAAAAACAGTTTTAACTGGTTTCTACGCCTCTGACACACATTCTGACGTGTTTTGAAGGCTCTAGGCCTGGTATTGCTATAGTAATGGCTGATTTAAGGGTTTAAAATGGCTAAAAATGGCTAAAAATGACTTAAACCAGCCCTTTTTGGTCTAAACCAGGGTTCAATGATGCCATAATTGGCTTTTCTGTTGTCTGACTGTTTTTCACGACTGACAAGAGTAAATTTTGCTTTTGGAGTAAGAGAATTGATGGCTATAAAAGAATGTCTTCTTTGCCCCACTTTTCTCTTCATGTTAGAATCTTTTCCTTTTATTAATTAGTTTAAAACTGTTAAACCAATCAATAAAAGATTCCAACCACCTTTTTTATATCATTTTGAACCTTTTAACCACGTGGAAAAATAATTATAATCATTGTTTGTAATCCTTATAATAATTTTTACCCCTGAACCACCCCAAAAGTGAATTAAAGCATCTTTCATCACTGTTAACTTTGTGACTTTGTTTCCAAATTCACTCTGGTCACTTTTGGGCGTGTTTTCTCTTTAATATTCTTTTTAAAGACTTTGTTCTTTAGTTAATTGCCTGCAGTTCTTTGCTCAATTAATTCCAATTGAAATTGCTCTTGAAGAAATTTCTTTTGTAGCCTTAAAATATCTCTTGTAGAGTATTTTTTGGATAAATGTTTATAATATTATTATTTTATACTAATAAAGATAAAAACAATAAAATTGGCGTGTTTTCTCTTAAAAATAATATTCTTTACTATTTTTAATTGATTTTTCACCTTATACAAATTTTGAGGACAGGAAAGGTACTTGATTTTTTAATCAAAGTTTCATATCCACACCCTACAGAGAATAACCAATGACTGCTTGATGGCGTCCTTGGTATTTGAGGTTTTGACACTTGCCCTTGAGCCTTGATGAATCCTATTGATGACGTGACTGGATGGCCTGATGGAAAGTTGAAATAACCAGATGATATTGCCGCCAGTGTATTGCTGCTGAAAAAAGATGCATAATGGTGTATAACACCATACATGGCATTTTGGTTATTGGAGGTTGAAAATGGCCATAAGTCTTTAGAGATGACGCCAGGAGGATATTGGTGAAATTTTGTTTTGGAGGGCTTCAGAGGTGTTAGAGTGTCTTTTGAGGTATTTGGCAAAATACAGCTCATACAGCCTTAAAACTGTATTTGCGCAAAGTGCACAAAAATGCGCAGAAGGCGCAAAAGTGCACAAATGCGCAGAAACTATATTTAAAGCCAAATACAGCTTCTTGGGCTGTATTTCCCCTGTTGACTGGGAAATACCAAAATTGCCCAAAAGTAGAGAAAGGCCAGGAAAGGCCTCCCAGATGATGAAATGGCCATAAAAGGCCAAATGAGGTGAGATGGCCAATTTGGCCAATGATTTATGGATATGGCCAAATTGCCATATATTGGATGTGGCATGGATATGCCATATTGAAGTCCAAGGGGATGAATTGCCATGGTTGTGACACTCACGTGAGATAAATTGCATTATATATAGGGTCAGATTTCTTTAAGGCAAAAGAAACAGAAGTGTTTTTTAATAATAACATTTGGAATCTCAAATTGATGAAGGATGCAGCAAAACCTCCAGATTATCTCCCAAAGTCTGAACACTCCTTCTTCAAAATGGTTCAGAAACTTCTTTACCCCCCCGATCCAATCAAAATGTTTTGAGCAGATGTTATGTTTGAATCCATTTGTTTAGTCTCATACAATGTGATTGCACCCAAACCATATGTGGCACCAACAACAAATGCTGACAGACCTCTTGGACTCCAACAGAGAACATCTGAATACCTTGCCTCCTGCTTGAGTAAATCAAAGCATTGTGCAACACAACTTAGCATCAAAGGTGGTGGGGCTGACATTGAGATATTTACAAAGCTGCACAAGAACCTTGAGGATCTAATGGATACAGTTATCCACTTTATGATTGCATAAAACATGGTACATGCACATACAAAGGTCAAGTTCTATGGCATGAAAGGCAAACTCACAAGCTCAGAAAAAATTAGGCCATCAAAGATCTTTTGGTGTTTCACAAGAATATTGGAATAAATTGCATTTGCTATGGTATATTAGCAGAATTCTGTGCAGCAGGTGTTTGTGGTTTGATGGTATGCTCAGATGACTGGAGAAAAAGCTCAGTGAAAGGGGATTTATCACTCATTGAAATTTCCAAAAGACTTTCAAAGGGTAAAAATATAATGGATCCTGTGTGGCTACATACTAATAAGTATAAATGTAATTTACTGAATAAGAGTTTCTTCTCATCAGAGTCTTTTAAAGCCACTGTACCACTTAGATTTGAATTTGCACGATGCTTAGCATTAAACTTTGGTGATGCCTGGGTGGAGAAGCAACATCTTGGTTCAAGTGATGAGGTCACATTGACTGTACCTAGGTCAGCTCAACTTACAACCAGGATTGACCCGTTTTAGATTAACTGTGTATCAGATAGATTTTAATTTAATTTTAGAAAGTTATTTATGAACTTAATAATTGTGACTATCTATCCTACTACTGCCCCAATACCTCACTAAGAATGCCAAGTAACTACCTGTGTATGGAGGCATACATCCATACACCATTGAAAATACTCCGAAAAGATGCAAAATGAGTCAGGCAGTTGTGCCGGCAATTAGCACCTGCAGGGGAATTGGGGGAAGGGGGTTTTATCACTTGTGGCCAGCTCATAATAGGCAAAATGGCACTGGTTCTTTCAAAAGGATTAGGATGATTAGGGTTATGCAGAAGAGTGCATATTGCATTTGCGCGTGCTTTCAATATTCCACATAGTTGTATTTGAAACTCATTAATTGGGAACATCAATATATAAAACTGAATAATGCAGTATCCACTGCATTATTTTAGGCCCAGGTACTTGAGATTGCCAATTTTCAAAACCTGGATGTAATATTTCTTTTTTAGCAGCAAATGAAAAACATTCATCAACTGAAGTAAAATTTAGGTGAAATTAAGAATTCACAAAATTCTAACTAATCCTTTGGTTTCATTTAATTTTCCTATGCAAGCATGCCATTCACAAAAAAAGGAATGGACCGCAAAAGGGAACTCAGGGGAAAGCGTTGGGGTGAGGAAGGAAAGTGTGAGTGGCTCACTTATTCTCACTGTATATATATAGATAGATAGATATGCTTTGGCATTCATGTGGCACCCTCATTGGGCCACATGGAATAACATTGGCTTTAGTAGTGATGATGATATCACATTATAAGATGTTGGCCTCAGATAATGAGTGACAAGTGGGGCCATGGTAGATTTTGGCTTGCAGTGCTCCAGCCTGAGCATGCTTAGATATTTATGATTCCCAGTTGGTGATTAAATGAGGTGGGAAGATGATAATAGTGGGCATGGAGAATTGGGGGTTTGTAATTAGCCACTCCTTTGAGGTACCAATTAGTGCAATGGCCTGAATGGACTTACCTAATCCCATATTATTGGTAAGCAGTCCTCCAAGAGGGGTATTGGTCAAAAGGGATTTGAATGAGCTGAAAACCTTTTTTGTAATTATGTGTCTGCAATTAAAAGTGGATCTAGGGGGTGAGGTGGCCCAAAGTTTATGGGAATATTGTCCATTGGGGATTTATTGATCCCAGAGAAAAGCTAGTCTGGTTTTTCATGAGGGAGGAGGGGGGTTTGAATTATGGGAAGGTCTGATCCACTGGGTAATTGTATCAATTTTTGCTTGGAAGTCAATTAAAAGAGAGCAGAATATGAGGGTGGCCTTTATTTTTAAGCGGGAAATGTGGGAGTAAAAAGTTGACATTGACTATGAGTATTACAGTCATATTCTTTAGGCATTTGGAGGTTTAATTCTTGTTTTCAGAAACTTTCAATGATGAATAGAATGTTTGGATACCATGTCAAGAACATCAATGCTAGATTAGGTTTCTGAGATGAGGAAGGGTCATTTGGACAAGTCATAAATACTCACTTAACAAATAATGTTTGAGTAGGATTGGATTGGCAATTTTGAATCCATTCCCCACCAGGACCACAGTGCATAAAATTTTGTGGTGCCCCAAGGAATGGTAGCAACATGATGGAAAGGGTTCCAGGGAGAGAGCCAATAGTATGCTGGTGATTGAGGAGATATGCAAATATGTTATGTTGATTGTGCCATAGGATAATCCAAGAATATAAGTCTGAATTATCAATTTTTGAGGCTATATAACTATTTATTTAAATAAAAATACTAATCATCCCAATGAAAAGTTATTGTCAAGTGATTGAAATGAGGGCCATTATGAATTATTTGGGGACAGTGGGAAATGATATGATCAGGAAGGGTTAGCTAAAGGGAATGTAGACGAATAAGCACAGGTGGGGAACTTATATGAGAAGCAGCAATGGGCTCAAAGGGGGATGGCCTGTGGTTACGTGCATGGTCATTAGAAAGATGGCCCTCTTGGACGTATAATTTTCATATCTAATTTGGGGCATACATCAAGGCAAGGTGGCAAGAATGTGGGTGCACCAATATGACTTCTTGTCACAGGGGCTCTTCGAAGTGAAGAGGGCCTGGCACTCAGTAAACTGGGACTCACTTATGGAGGGCTCAAAGATATGATAAGAATGGATACACTTAAGAGTGTTAAGAATGAATTACTAAAAGAATAAATATAAGAAAGAAGCAACAAAGAAATAAGAGTAAGAAAAAGAAGAGCCAACCACAAACAAGTCCAAGTCCACTGTTTCAACCTGTCAGAATGGAAAGAGAAGGGTTAATAAGGATATGGCCACCCAACTCATACTGTACAGGCGAAGAAAGAAAAAAGGCAAAGACTAACTTAAGATTAAATAAATATAATACCCAAAAAAATAAGGGTAAGAATATTCAGATAATAATAAATCAACTAAATGAATTAACTGGGGAGAAAGAGGGGCTGGTATATGTGAGAATCACCAGCCCTGATCCAGAGGAAGAATTTTCATGAGAATAATTGATGATTGAATTGAGTCTGGCCAATACAGGTCCTGTATGGCTGTACAGAACCTGTACAAGAGGTGTGGTGTATTTGAGTGATCATACAGTTCCATATTGGTGTATTGAAACTGTATTGGGTGAATCCAACCTGTACAGGTGTTGACAGGCTGTATGGATGTACCAAGCTGTATGCATGTTTCAGAATGAAGATTGCTGAAACTGAATGCTGATGCAGATACTGGATTTGCTGATTTGGGGTGTTTGAGTGGGTGTATGAATGAATACCCTTACCCCTGATGGATGGTTGTTACAGTATCCCCCTCTTGAAACTGGTGGGCTCCTGAACACCATAATACCCTGCCACTGTTGAGTGGCATCTCCATATCCCCACATTTTTTCAAAAAAATTTCTTTTTAATTTTCTTTCCCCTTGACCATTATCCTGTAAATCCTTCATTACTTCTTCCCTGCCAAATTCAATTGATTCCCCCCTTTTTCCAAGCTTGAGTGAGTATTCCTTCCAGAATATGCCATTCTTTTCTTTTGATTCAATCAGCCATGCCTTGGGATATATCCCAGAATAAAGGCCATTGAGCACTTGTGCTCAAAAATTGGTGCCCAATGAGTATATGACTTGTGCTCATTGGCCTAGACTTAATCCAATGAAGTGATGAAACTTTCCTCCAAGGGGTCTTGTCCCCATGATCCAAGGAATTGGCCTCAGGCAGCCCTCCAAGTGGTTTTTGGGCTGTGGCCTCCATCCAGAGTGATCTTGATGCAATTTGCTTTTTATGGCCTTTTTGGCCTGCTGGGTTTTTTAGTGATTGGGGCATTTTTTTTGATTTTTTGGCCATAATAGGCCTTTTTGAGTCTTTGGGGTCCTACGGTCCGCGGGCCGTACGCCGCGGTCCGCGGTCCGTGGGGCTATTGGAGGCCCCCAGGACCAAAATGGAGCCCCTGGGCCCAAATTTGCTGGGGACCCAGGGTGACCAAGGGGCCCAGAAATGGCCCATTCCCAAATTTCACCATATATGGCCTGGACCCATTGAAGGGGTCCAGGACCATCAAGATCTTGGCCTCCCCCAAAGTTGCAGGGGAGGCCCTGGGTGATGAGTTCAGCCCCAAAGGGGTGTGAACCTTCACCTTAGAGGCTTTGAGGTGGGGCATAATTGAGTTATGGCCCCATTTCCTTGAGTCAAATTTCTTTTTCTTGATGTGGAGTGGATTGATTCTGACGTCTTGAATCTTCTGCTTGCACATTCTTCAGTTATGAGTTCCAAGCTGACTGAACTCACTGAATCTTCCCCTTCTGCACCGCCACCGTCTGTTCTTCATGGTTCTGGCGTCTTCAGTCGATTGTCTTCTCCCTCCATGGCGTCTTCTGGCCATTTTGACCCCTCCCAAACATATGATGGGTTCAGAGCAGTTGAAGTTCTTGATCCTGCCTGTACTGAGTGTTTGGCCAGGGGTAAGGATTGCTTTCAACATTACAATCCTCGATCGTCAAAATGCCATTTCTGCTTTATTGGGGAGAAGCCATGCCGCCGTACCAGATCAACTTTGTCCCAGGTCAGGAGGCACTTATGGAGTAGGAAGGATGGGCCTTATGGGCAGGAATTCCCCATTCTTGAGGAACCTACCCCTGATGCCACTTCTGGATTTTCTCAATGTGAGTGATTTGCATTTCTTGGTTGAATTGATGCTGATATTTTGATGTAGTGACTGGTTCCAGGCAGAGGGATGTGGCCAGATGGACTAATGTTGGAGGGTCCCTTCCAATTGGTGGTAGGTCCATACACTACAGCTCAGAAATCCCAATTTCAAGGACCAATGCCGATGGAGTGGTGAAAGTAGTGAAAAAACTAAGAAGAATTGTTGATTCCCCAACAGATCCAGATACTGAAGGAAGTGATGAGTTGGATGGTGAAGAAGTTCAAGTTATTCCTCATTAAAGTGGCCATCCATCCAGCAATTCCTCTTCTCAACCTCTTGCCAACAACAGATTCCAAAGCCAAGTGATTCCCAGCACTCCAAGAACCTTCCAACCAATGCTTGCTTCCATTCCTACAACCCTTCCTCCTCCTTCACCAACTACTTCCCACACCACCAGGCCTGCCTTGAATCCAGCAGTAATACCATCTCCAGTTCAACAGCCCAGAAACTCACCCATAAACACCTCCCGTCAACTCCAACCTGTGGCCAGCTCCAGCAGAAGAAGAGATGGATTGTCTCCTTTGCCGTTTCCTGCCGCTCAAGTTTTTCAAAGAAGAGAACATTGGCCTATCCGGATTACCAGAGAAGATCCCAACGCGGCTAGTGAGAATCAAGATGCTGTGGCCAGATTATTCAGGAGGGTTGATAGAAATAGCAGAGAGGTGATTATGTATGCCAATGACAGGACTCTTCCAGGTACTGCTTCTGAAGGGATGGCTGCAAAATTTGCCTGGTATGAAGATGAGTTGATAAATGATTTCCAGAGAACTTTTGATGACTTGGGTAGAGATAACTAGTTTCCTTTTCCTTGTTTGTGTTTGGCTTGCCTTCTATCCCCACTCTTATAAATACTAAAAAATGAAAAAATAATGGAACCTCCCAATACATGATTTGGGGAGGGGATGCTGCTGCTTTAAAGAAATAAAAGAAAGAAAATTATACAAGTAAAGAAAGAAGGAAAAATAAAAGAATAAGAGAAAATGAGAGTAAAGAAAGAAATAAAGAAAAATCCTGATGGTTGGTCCTTCTTGTGGTGAGTTGCTTGATTTTGGCCAATAAGTGTCTGAAAAAATGAAAACCAAGCATTTTGATGCTCACAGAGTGGCCAAGGTAATGTTTTACAAGAAGTAGAACCCTCAGGGATGCATGCCAGGAGATGGAACTTACTTTCATAACTTCCACTCCCCACCAAGCACCATAAAACTGAAAAGAATTGCCATAAATTACTTCTGAGATGAATTGCCATAAATGACTTCTGAAATTAATTGCCGTAAATGACTTGAAGTAATGAATGTCTTGAATTATGATGATTGGCATAAAATGAAATGATAATAGAGAAAGGAATGAAAAATAAAGAAAGAAAACATTGGTCCATATCTTGATAAGGTCCAAATGGAGGGTATTGATGTTGTATGCTTCCTGAAACTGTCCAAAGAAATGACAAGTGCTCACAAAGTGGCCAAGGTGATGCTTACAACAACATATGGGTAGAATACCCCCTTAAAGGTGCATGCCAGGAGAGGAACTTACTTTCATAACTTCTTCTCCCCACCAAGCACCATAAATCAAACTCTTGAGGTATTTGGGCCAGGCTTGTCTGGATACAATGAATGGAAATCCTTGACAAGGTCTGGTGAGTTGGTAAGGTTGGAAGATGGTTCCCAAGTGGTTCTTTCTGGGTCTTCACTGAATCCTTTCCACTCTACAAGATACCATAATTTACCTCTTTTGAGTTTTGAGTCCAGAACCTGAGCCACTTCCCATTCTTCTTGCTCTCCCACTAAAACTGGTGGTGGCGGCAATTGATGACGATTTGGGATAGTTGAATGCTTCACTGATTCTAATAAGGACACATGGAATACAGGGTGAACTGTCTTCCATTGCTGAGGCAACTTGAGGTGATATGCATGGCTGCCAATCTTCTTCAGAACTTCAAAGGGTCCCAACCATCTTTCTGATAATTTCTTGGTGGGTCTTGTTGTCTTGATGTTCTTGGAAGCCAGCCATACTTTGTCCCCAGGTTGGAAATCAGGTGGAATTGCCCTATTTCTATCTGCATACTTCTTGAATCTCCTTATTGCTGACTCTAATTCTTCTTTGACAACTTGCTGTACTGATTGGAGTTTTGTTGATAACTTTCCAGCAGGTGAGTCTTGAGAAATATGGATTGAGTCAAAGCTGGGATTTCTTCCATAAATGGTGAAAAAGGGTGATTGCTTGGTTGATGAATGTTCTGCATTATTATAGGCAAATTCAGCCAGAGGGAGCCAGGTGTGCCAGTCATCTTGATGATAGCTGACATACATCCAAAGGTACTGTTCTAGTATCTGATTTACCCTCTCTGTCTGTCCATCTGTTTCAGGGTGAAATGCAGTTGAAAGATCTCTTGATATCTTGAGCTGCTGACATAACTGGGTCCAGAATGATGAAACAAATAAGGAACCTCTATCACTAACAATACCTACTGGAAGGCCATGTTTGGAAAATACATGACTAATGAAGATTTGAGCTAAGTCCAGTGCAGTGATTGTGCCATAAGTTGGTATGAAGATTGCCATTTTTGAGAATCTGTCTACAATTACTAACATTGAGTCAAAGTTGTTTGACAGAGGCAATTGAGTGATGAAGTCCATTGATAAAGAATTCCAAGGACCAGATGGAATTTGAAGAGGCTTGAGTAATCCAAACTTCTTATGGTGGATGTTCTTGTTTCTTGAACATTGCTGACATGAGGACACATAGTCCTTGATGATTTGATTCATGCCAGCCCAATAAAAATCCCTCTTGATGAGCTTGAGGGTCTTCTCCTGGCCAGGATGGCCAGCCAATGGTGAATCATGACGCCTTTGAAGAATGTCCAATTGAACTTCATGATTGCTTGGAATAACTACTCTATCGTTGAACAATAATAATCTTGCTTGAGGTTCAAGAGAATAGTCTGGGACTGATTCTCCTCTTGCTAATTTCTTGAGGATCTCCTTATAGTCTTTGTCTTGCGATACTTGTCTTTGAATCTGATCAACTAAATCTGAAAACATTTCAACTTTTATGGAAAAGAATCTTGACTCTTGAATTTCATTTTGCTTGAGAACTTGATGAAAGTTTTGAGGATTCTTGCTGATGAAATCCACCCCCCTCTCTGGGTACACGTCTTCTCGACGTGACAAGGCATCTGGTAAAGTGGCCAGCCTGCCTGGGCGGTAAGTGATAACAAAGTGAAATTCAGACAAAAATTCAGCCCAACGGGCTTGACGACGAGTAAGGACTTTAGAGGACATAAAATATTGGAGAGAACAATGGTCTGTCAAGACCTCAAAGGAATCAGAAAGAGAAAGGAGAAAGGCTCTCCAGCGCTTGAGAGCCCAAACTATGCCAAGGAGTTCCTTGTCATGAATTTCATAGTTGAGTTCAGCTGGTAAGAGCTTGTGAATATCAAATGCAATGGGATGCTTTCCTGAGTCATTCACCTGACTCAGTACAGCACCCAAGGCATAATCAGAGGCATCAGTCTCTACAATAGTTGGAAGAGAAGGATTAAAGTGAGATAAGATAGGAGCAGAGGTGAAAGCTTCTTTGAGTGCTTGAAACTGACTAAGAGCTTCCTCATTGAAGATGAAAGGAGAATCTTTTTTGAGAACGGAAGTGAGAGAAGTGATTTTTTTGGAATAATTTTTAATGAAACAACGATAAAAATTGGCAAAGCCAAGAAAAGATTGAAGAGGCTTGATGTTTTTGGGCTGAGGCCAATTGAGGACTTGCTGAAATTTTGAAGAATCCATCTTGAGGCCATCACTTGAAACAACATAGCCCAAGTATTCCACACTTGAGGCATGGAATACACACTTTGAGGCTTTGGCAAACAGATTATTGTCCCTCAGTCTTTGGAGGACAGAGGCCACATGTTTGACATGTTCCTCCTCAGAACTGGAAAAGACCATAATATCATCTAAATAAACCACAACAAACACATCCAAAAAAACTGCAAAGATATCATTTACTAGATTTTGGAAAGAAGCAGGAGCATTGGTCAAACCAAATGGCATGACCAAATACTCATAACTGCCATATTTGGTTCTAAAGGCAGTTAAGTGCTCATCCCCCTCTTTGATTCTCAGAAGGTTATATGCACCACGCAAATCTATCTTGGAGAAGATAGTGGAACCGTTGAATACGGTAAGAAGCTGGTTCATAGGAGGAACAGGGTATCTGTTCTTCCTAGTGACAGCATTGAGTTTGCGGTAGTCAACACACAAACGAAGACCTCCATCCTTTTTCTTGACAAAAAGGACAGGTGCTCCTGTTGAAGAGGAGCTTGGTCTAATGAAACCTTTCTCTACATTCTCTGAAATGTAGGCCTGCAGTGTTTCTGACTCTTGATTTGATAATGAGTAGATAACACCAATTGGAGGTGGAAGACCCTCCAATTCAATATGGTGATCACAGGCGCGGTGTGGAGGAAGTTTCTCTGCTTTCACCTTGGAGAATACATCCAAATAATGGTGATAAGCAGGAGGAACAACCTTCAACACAGTTTCAATTTCTTCTGGCTCTTCCTCCTCATCCCACTGCTCCTCCAGGGATGCATGAAAAGATAAGGGAGGAAGGTCCATATCCCCTTGAAAGAGATGAAGTGAAGATATGGCAACATCTTCTCCAACATCCTTTATCTCTTTGAAGACTTCATCTCTTAATGGAAGTAATGACTGAGAGGGATTAATGGAAGGGATATGGACAGAAGAAGGAAGGGAAGGTGTCTTAAGTTCACCAACCAGAGCAACACTGTTGACAGCAGTGGCAAAGTCATTACTAGTAGGAGGAATAATACCACTAGAATCCTTATGACTAGAATCATAGGTGATCAATCCATTTTTCCAATCAATAATGGGATTAAAATGGTAAAGGAAATCATAGCCCAATATCAGGTCTTCTCCCTTGGGTGAATCTATGATAAAGAAGTCCCATTCAAAGCTTGGGAAGGAAGGCAAGTCAACTACCCACTTGGTATAATGGGTGATGAACAAGGCAGGGGATTCATTAGAATCCAGAATGAAAAGAGGAATCTTTTCAGGGAGCTCTGACAGAGTCAATGAGTACTTGAGAACAAAATTCTTTGCAATAAAAGAGTTTGTAGCACCAGAATCAATGAGAATACTATAAGAAATATCAGAGACAGAAGAGAAAATAAGAAATTTTAAAGATTTCTTGACACTAGTATTCAGAGTGCACAGTTGTGCTCTTGAAGGAAATAAGTGAGAACCATTGAACACATCATGATCCCCACTCAGGCTTTTCCCTGCTTGCTAGGGAAGCCTCTTGATGATGACCCAGGCTTGCTCTGAGGTCTCTTGAAGCATTTTTCAATTGGGTGCTTTCCACCACAATAAGTACACAACCCCTCTTTAATCCTCCTCTCCTTTTCAGAACCAATTAATTTATTGTCCTTATTGAGGAGAGCAGCATGGGGCTTGTCCTTTGAAGATTGGAATTGCTTGCCCTTCTTGTTCTTCTTCTGGTGAGGCCTCTTTGAAGATGAGTTTTGAGGAGGCCTAGACTGATTGGATCCAATGACTGGAGGCTTCTTCTCTTGATTGCCACCCTTTTCTTTTTGCCTCTCATGATATCTTGTGTCTAATTCTAAGGTGACATCCATAAGTTCTTGAAGAGTATCAAAGGTTCCAGGGTGAGAAGCCAACTGATCCAATAATCTTGATGCCAGTCCTCTTCTGTACACATGAATGTAAGCTCTTTCCCCCAAATCTCCAATTCTTGACATTAAGCTTCTGAAATCTGCTATGTACAAGGAAACATGACCACTTTCCTTCATCCTCAAACTGTCCAACTCTTGTTCAGCTTTCCTGACTTCATTGGGGTCACCAAACAGAGTGAATAATTGAGATTCAAACAATGGCCAATTATTGAGGAGGTAGGAAGGGTCTTCATTGGAAATATTTGAGAGGTAAGGTTCAATCCACTTGCCAGCTCTACCAGTAAGAAAAGAAGTTGAGTACAAAACCTTCTTCCTGTCAGAGAAGAAGTTTGCTGGATCATTATGGAAAATTAGTTGACAGGATTGGATAAATCCTCTCAGCTTATGAGCTTGAGTACCATCAAAAGAATAAGGTGCCTTAATGGATGGAGTCTTGAAAGCAGGGGCTTTGGAATTGTCCCTGGGAGCAACTGCTTGAGTGATTTGCCCCATGAATTGAGTCATCTGCTCCATCATCTTGAGGAGACTTGGATCAGTTTGAGAGACAAGAGGTTGACTAGAGAGGGCTAGATTAGAACCCTGAGGCACCTCTGGAGCATTTGCCAAGGCATCTGCCACTTCAGTTTCCCCAGAATCTTCCTCTTCCACAGACTCTTCCCCCTCTTCATCTTCAACTTCCCCTTGTCTTGCTCTTGCACCTTCAGACATACCAGGGTAGCCACCCAAAAGTCCAGAGAAAGATCTTGATCTTCTAGATTTCATTCCACCTCTTCTTGAGGGTGCTGCTCCTTCCATTGGTGGTCCTCTGTGTAAATTTACACTCAGTTGATGAACTGATGGTGTGCGGTCAAGAGGAGCCCTTGCTGTAGGAGTGAGAACAGCTTGAATTCTTTGGGATCTAGTATTTTTGGCTGGGGGACTATGCTGAACTGGCATTTTGAAATAAATGAAATAAAACTTGATGGTATTAAGGATAATCAAAACTTGGCCAAATCAATCACAATAAAATCTTGATGTATCTTGAGGAATCAATTCAAATCTTGAGGAATCAAATTCAATCAACAGTCAAATAAATTCAATCAATCAACAATCAATTCAAATCAAATATCAATAATCTTGAGGAAATCAATAATCAATCAATATTCAATCAATAATCAATCAATAAATGTCTTCAATATGAAATCAAGTCTTGAGGAATCAATCAATCAGTTCAAAATCTTCAGAAATCAATTCAATATCTTGATGAGTCAACTCAAATAAATAATGAAAATCAATTCTTGAGGATCAATCAATATCTTGAGAGTTCAAAGTCAATAAATCCAATAAATCCTGAATCAATAACCCAAATGAATCCCAATGAATAATCCAATCAATTAAACCAATCAATAATTCCTAGATAAAACCTGAATAAGAACACAGAAACAATTTTGATTGATAAAAATGAAATGAAGTGATGAAATGGTCAGCAATTATTAAGAAAAGAAAAAGAATCAATTTTCATAAGAATGAAATGAGTGAGATGAAAAATTGATAAGAGAAAAATCATGATCATTAAGAATCATAAAGTCATGAAGAGATCATAATTTGATGAATAAAAGAAATGAATATAAATGAATTAAAAGAAAGAATCAAATATGAGTCAATTAATTTAATGTCACAGGGGCTCTTTGAAGTGAAGAGGGCCTGGCACTCAGTAAACTGGGACTCACTTATGGAGGGCTCAAAGATATGATAAGAATGGATACACTTAAGAGTGTTAAGAATGAATTACTAAAAGAATAAATATAAGAAAGCAGCAACAAAGAAATAAGAGTAAGAAAAAGAAGAGCCAACCACAAACAAGTCCAAGTCCACTGTTTCAACCTGTCAGAATGGAAAGAGAAGGGTTAATAAGGATATGGCCACCCGACTCATACTGTACAGGCGAAGAAAGAAAAAAGGCAAAGACTAACTTAAGATTAAATAAATATAATACCCAAAAAAATAAGGGTAAGAATATTCAGATAATAATAAATCAACTAAATTAATTAACTGGGGAAAAGTCCCCAGGGGGGAGAAAGAGGGGCTGGTATATGTGAGAATCACCAGCCCTGATCCAGAGGAAGAATTTTCATGAGAATAATTGATGATTGAATTGAGTCTGGCCAATACAGGTCCTGTACGGCTGTACAGAACCTGTACAAGAGGTGTGGTGTATTTGAGTGATCATACAGTTCCATATTGGTGTATTGAAACTGTATTGGGTGAATCCAACCTGTACAGGTGTTGACAGGCTGTATGGATGTACCAAGCTGTATGCATGTTTCAGAATGAAGATTGCTGAAACTGAATGCTGATGCAGATACTGGATTTTCTGATTTGGGGTGTTTGAGTGGGTTTATGAATGAATACCCTTACCCCTGATGGATGGTTGTTACACTTCTGGATGTGCCACGTATTATGCAAGGATTGGTAGACCAAGGTTTACATTAATATATCCAAAATTGGGTGGGTTGTAGCAAGTTCTTGTACAGTGGCATATCAGAGGAATGAAGCCATGCTCACACGTGTGAAAGCAAACAGTAAGTGTATCTACCCCAGGTTAATTGTTGTACAGTGACCTACTGGGGAATGGTGGCAGTGCAAAGGAAAATTTCACTGTGGGTTTTTTTTTGTGTGGGCGTGTGAGGTATGTATGGAGGTGTTCCACCAACAATGAGTTGGTTTTGTGCAAATATTCTTGTAGACTGACACCTACTGGGATTCCAGGGGGGAATGTGCGACTTGATCAAAGGGTGTGTCAGCCATGAGCCGTGATCCACTTACACATTCACCCCTATTGTGTTTGAGGCTGTTACCAATCCACCTAGATTTGCATCAGGAATTTTCCCTCATGCATGTGAGAATTTCCAGAGAAATAGGCCACCTGCCCAAGGTAATGTTTGGCTGGAATACAGGCTCCAAAAGCTCCATGGTCCATCTGAGAATGTCCAGTGGTGAATCCATGTGCAAAAATATCTGGCCTCACAAATCATAGGCCAGGGCTATGCTCATGCCTATGGGCCTTAAGGAAATCCATGCTGATTGGCCTCAGGCTTCCGGGCACCAGCAGGTGAGGGTCTGCAGTTAAGCGGGCCACTCCCACAAGCAAATAGTTGGTTGGAGGACAGGCGGTAAAAGGTCTGTCAGGATTGTGAAAATTGCCTGCATATGACTAGTGGGTGGGTGCATATGAACGCATGTGGCAGCCCAACAATGTGCAGGCATGAAAATCATAAGCAGGTGCCATTCATAGTTTTCCCCAACCTTGTCACTGGTGAGTCCACTGTTTGCATATGACCAAAATCATTACTCATCCCAATATGCACCCTGTCAGCCTATGACTCAAAACCAGAGCACAAGCATGACAGCCAAAATACCATAAACCAATGGTATAGCCAAGATACAACCAAAATATGGAGCTGAGCCAAATAAGCTCAAAAGGTATCAAAAGAAAGAGGAAACTCACCTCTTTCTGAAAATATAAGTCCCATCACCATAGGACAAGAAATAACAAAGTTATTCCTGTGCAAAGTGATTGGTGAGCATAAACCTTAATTTTCACCTCCCATCTAAAATCTAGAAGGAGAGGCTTAACCCCATCAAATGGGTATTCAAAATGCAGCTTTAAGCAAGGGCTATCCAATGGTAACAGCCAAACTGAGCTAGCACCAATATTACTGGAGTTATGGTCAACTTCAGGCCAAATAAGGGTGAACAAAACATTCACCTCCCATCTAACTTCCCCAGTTTTAGTGTGGGATACTTGAAGTGGGGTCTTTTTGGAAAGAGCACAATCAGGGCTATCTGATGGTGTCATCCACTTCCTCATATCTCAACTCCAGCAGAAGTTATGGGACAAACAAGCTCAATACAGCTTTTTGCCAAAAAACACGCAAAGGTACAAAATCTTGTACATGGGATAACTTTAACATATTTAATGATACCCGTATCAAATGAGGTATCATTGTGTAGAACACATACAGAGCTACACACTGAGCCAATTTTGAGGTTGATATCCCAAGAATTGACAAAGCTATGGCTGTTTTGAGATCAGATTCCCACCTGCTGTCATATAAAGCCTTACCATGGGATAATATCCCATAATCATGAATATGAGGTGTCAAATAGACAAAGAAGCATGTTTTTACTTCAATACCTCATATGTCAGTCAATACTGGGGTCCCAAACAGTTTCTGTACAGCATTCTACACGTCATACACGTCAGAATCAGGCTGTGAGGTCCCCAGATGAAATTTTTCACCCTGTATTGGTGAAAACTGCCATATGTGGTTTCAAAACCACATCTGAGCCTAATACAGGTTATACAGGCTGTTTGCAAACCACAAGCCAGTACTAGAGAGTGAAAAAATCTTCACTTCCTCTATGTGGAAAGGTCTAGCATCCTTTCCACCCCATTTCAGGATAAAAAGGCGGCTTTTCACAGCCAGAATTGTTTCCTCATCCTGCTCTTGAATATCCTACGTAGTAAAATGTACAAAACAGTTTTACTCTTGGGTAATAATCAGGTATAATTATAATCTTAATTATTGTAGCTCTTATCATAGTAATCCAACTGGTAAGACTGCATCCAGGGTTCTCAATAGCGCTCACCACCACTATTTTTAAATAGTAGAACCCTTTTATTATATTATAAATCATTATATTATCAATAAAATCTTATTTTAAAATTATTCTCACGTGTCACAGTCACAGTTCTAGTTGTAAATAGCCTAATTACTGCTTCAACATAGACTCCAGATGACATTTTGCGGGCCTGGCCGTGTTTTTAACCTTTTTGGACCCTTATAAGTGAGTTTTTTTCTTATTTCTCACTTTCTGACATTTTTTTATTCTTTTTAGGTGTAATATTTCTTAAAAATATATATATTTTATATATATTTCTTTTTTTGGTACATATACCACCTTTTTTACTCATATTTTAAAAGTACCTGTCACGTGGCTAATAACCACAAGACCCTTATTTGTGGCCTGTTTTACATATAAAAACACATAAGCCATCAATACATATTTTTTAAGTAAAATAAGACACCTCATACTGATAAAACAACCATTGAGGCGTGGTTGGACATATTGTTAACTTAATTTCCCTGTTACACACCACTTTTTGACATTTACACTTGCTAAATACAAGTTGTCCTGTGAGATATTGGAATACAAACAGTATACCAAATATCATCAAGCTGTATTTCTGACATGGAATTGTTAATTCAATCACACTGTCATTATACAAGGGCACAATGTAATAATATACAAGCCCAGAGGCCATTCTTAGACATGCAAAACCAGCATTTCTTGAGAAGTCTTAACTGACATAAGCCATCTTGTTCCTGCTTTCGATTCAGTGGAAGATAACTTCATACCAATTGAGAGCCAGTCACAGGCCAACACACCAGTGACACCCTCAGAACCAAAGGGCAGCAAAGGCAAAGGAAAGAGGCACAGTGAAGGCCTGATAACAGCAAAGAAGTGGACACCCATTGCCACTCAGAAGAGTAGAAAACTACAAAATTCTGCATCAATACAAGGTAAGCCAACCTTGATAACTTGTACAGGAAAAATTACAATTATTAACCCAGTTGTAACCTCCAAAGGCAAACTGCCCAAATCAGCAGACAGCAAATTTGTACAAGGCACAGTCAAAGGTAAATACCCTAAGAACATAAAATTTTTGACTGCTTGAAAACACTAACATGTCACCTGTACACCTCAGAGATCTTGGCTTCCAAAGGAACCAACCAGAGGACAGAGAAGGTTTGTCCAGAACCAGAAGACCTGAAAGAGGACACCTTGGACACAGTGGTGGATGGCAAAAAAATGAGGGAGATAATATCAACCCGGCCATTCACACTCCAATTCAATGGAGACCTCAAACCAGAGGACTGGAAAGACATGGATCAAGTTCTTCAGCTCCACCAACTCCTCAAGGACTTATTCCAATGGAGCATGGAAAACAAGAGGTTCAACCTAGCAAGTCACTGGGCAGAACTTGGAGCAAGTTGCCAGAAGATCTGTCCCAGAGAGATATACTTCAAAGACCTGATGGAAATAACCAAAGGTTGGACTCCTACCAGGCAGTTCAGACTCCTGGAGGCAAGGACACAGAGGATAAGGGAGAATCAAGCCACTATCCAAGATATAGAAGAACAGTTAACCCAGACAGGGCCTACTCAGATTCCTTCAGGCTCAAAAGGAGAAGGCCAAATCAGCTCTCCAATGGCTTCACACCATTCAGAAACCAGCAGATCAGTGGCCAAGAGTCACCATTTTTCACAATTCCAGGAAGTTTCCAGGAGAAGACAAGGAAACAAGGGCAAGAACAAAACCTCCTTCAACCAGAGGAGGAAAGAGTCAGACCCCATGATCCAGAAGCTGTTGGATTTGGTAAAGGAAGTACACAAGAACCAGAAGTAGCTGTAAACCACTCTAGAATCAGTAGTCCTAGTAATAGAAACATTACCCCCATTCAGACTGAAAATAACATCGTCACATCTGAGAGTAACATCAACAGTGATACACTGTGGTTACAAATGTCCCAATATGCTGAACAATCTGAAAAGCAGTTTGCAGAAATTGAAGCTGGCCAAGAGAGGATGAGACAAACTCAAGCCTGCTTGGAAAAGATAGTTAAGAATCTTCAAGAAGGATATGCTCAACTGAGCAAAGCCTCTGAAGAAACCAACAAAAGACTGAATATAGTCTTTGAAGAACAACACCACAGCAAAAGGGACAGGGAGTGTCTGGATCAAGACATTAACAAATTGTTCAATGCCTACCATAGCTTGAAGCCCCAACCACAAGGCCAAGCTATGAATAATCCATATCAACCAGATGACATCAAACCAGATGCCATGTTGTTGAACAAGACTGACTGTATGTATTGACAATGCTCAACATCCATTGATCATTGACAGTGGAGCACACTTCTCCATAGTGGCCAGAGATTATCTGGACAACCACTTCCCAAACTGGGAAAAACAGCTCTTGCCCACCAAGGAAAAGAACTTTAAAAGTGCATCAGGGAAGATGACTTCCATTGGGACAATTATCAAAGAGATAATTATACCCCACAGGAAGGGTAATATCAGACTCAACCCAGAGTTTGTAGTACTTGATGATGCCCACATCCAAGGATTCTTACTGGGAACAGATTACCAGAGGATGTATGGTACAGACATTTACATCAGTAAAAATAGGCACATCACCATTGGCACTAACAAGGAAAAGAAATTTTCACTTGATATATACCAGATATCTGCTCAAGATCCACTGGAAGAGCTACTGAATGAATTCAGAGAGGGACAGTTTAGCACTACCCTCACCAGTAAACGAAAAGTAAGTTTACTGAAGATGCTGAGAAAGAACAGACTAGCATTTGCCATTGGTGAGGAACCATTAGGCAAGATCAAAGGCCATGATATAGAACTATATCTGGATGTGGAAAGGCCTTATCCACCCATGCTTAGGAGACCTCCTTATCCAGCAAGCCTGGAAACCAGGAAAGAAATTGAAAAAAATATCAATGAACTCCTGGATATGGATGTCATCAGGAATATTGGACATAATGAAATAGTGGAAATCACCACCCCTGTCCTAATCACCTGGAATGATGGCAAGTCTAGACTGTGTGGAGATTTAAGAGCTCTGAATAACTACACAAAAGCAGACAGGTACCCTATACCCAGGATACCCCATGCCTTGGATAAACTAGCAAAAGCCAAATACATAACCAAAATGGATTGTATGAAAGGCTTCCACCAAAATGGAATCAAACCAAACTCCATGAAACTACTCAGAATAATATGCCATATGGGCATATATGAGTACACCAGGATGCCATTTGGCATAAAGAATGCACCAGCCAATTTCCAAAGGATGATGGACACAATATTTCAGGAAGAAATACTGCAAGGCTGGATGGTGGTATATATTGATGATATCATTATATATTCAGAGACATGGGAGGACCATGTGCAATACATAGACAGAGTACTAAGTAAATGCACACCCATAAATCTCAAAATTTCACTTAAAAAATGCAATTTTGGCCAACAAGAGTCCCTGGCTCTAGTACATAAAGTCTCAGGTCTTAGTCTGGCAATTGACCAGAATAAAGTAGCAGCAGTACTGCAAAAGCCAGTACCAAAGAACATCAAAGAGATGAAATCTTTCCTTGGGTTTGCTAGCTACTATAGGAATCACATCAAACATTTTGCCCATATAACTAGTAGTTTATACAAGTTGTGTTCAAAAGATGTAGTTTGTGAAATCACCAAGGAAAGGAGGGATTCATATGAGAGGATCAAATATGAACTCACAAATGCACCTGTGCTCATCTTACCAGACTTTGAACTACCATTAAAGTTATATATGGATGCAGGATGCAGCCAAGGCTTAGGAGCAGCCCTTCACCAAAGACAAATTGTGGATGGTGAACCAAGAGAAGGTGTAATTTGCTACATCTCAAGGCAACTGAAAGATTCAGAAGCCAGGTATGGGGCCACTCAGACTGAATGCCTATGTCTATTCTGGGCTCTAGAAAGACTCCATTATTATTTGGAGGGTGCAGTCTTTGAAGTCTACACAGACTGCACAGCCCTGAAATCTTTACTGAACATGAAGACTAAAAATAGACACATGCTGCAATGGCAAATAGCCATCCAGGAGTATAGAGGGAACATGACCATCATATACAAAAAAGGTAAAAGTCATACCAATGCAGATGGCCTCAGCAGATGGCCACTGGACAATATGAAAAGCAATCCAGCTTATGACCCTGAAGTTTCAGCCAAAATCCCTATCCATTTCATGGAAGTAGATAGGAAGAAGAACTTCAGATTTTCTGAATGGGCACCAGGAAGTGGTACCCTTGACAGTGGAAACACTGATTCAGAAGGAACAGAAACTCCCATACTGGGAATAAGTTCCTCAGAACTGCACAATGAATTCTTTAGTGCAGTACAGAAGACTTATGCCAAACACAAACAGTGTAGCATACTACTCCGACTCCTTCAACAGAAATACAGGAGTCCAGAACTGGAAGCCCAGCTGGAACAACCCTGGTTGAGGGCCTATAAGGATAACAAGTTTTTCCTTATAGATGGCCTGCTCTACCACAGAGAAAAGCACACAAGTGCACTCACAGTGGTAGACAGAGACCACATTTCATTGATCCTGCAAGAATGCCATGACTGCCCCTATATGGGACACATGAGTGAAGACAGGACCAAAGAGAGGGTAGCAAGCACAGCTTGGTGGCCCAAGTGGGAACAAGAGTTGAGTGAATACATCAAAACTTGTGAAAGATTCCAGAAGGCAAATAGGAAACATGGGAAGAAGTATGGGTTACTTAAACATATAGAAGACCCCAAGCACCCATGGGAAACCATTAACATGGACTGGGTTACAGGACGTTTCCCAGGAGGCAAAGAAACCTCCAATGCCTGCTTAATCATAGTTGATAGGTTCAGCAAGAGCATGAGGTGTCTACCATGCCACAAAGAGGACACAGCCATGGATACTGCTCTGTTATTTTGGAATAACATCATATCTACCTGTTGAGTCCCTAAAATTATCCTTAGTGATAGGGACCCAAAATTCACATCTGAATTTTGGACCAACTTGTATGACATTCTTGGCACCAAGCTTGCTTTTTCCACAGCTTACCATCCCCAAACAGATGGCCTAGCTGAAAGGATGATCCAGACTATGGAGGACATCCTTAGAAGGGTCTGTTCCTATGGAATGGAGTATAAGGACCATGAAGGGTATACCAATGACTGGGTTACCCTTCTACCAGCTGTCCAACTGGCTTATAATACAAGTCAGCACTCTACCACAGGAAAAACACCTGCACTGGTAGAGAAAGGGTGGAATCCCCTGTTGCCTGTGGATCACTTGAAGAGAAAACTTCTGACTATCCACCCCACAGCCAAAGACTTCCATGATATGTGCAAAAGGGCTTGTGATACAGCTGCTAAATGAATAGCTGAGGCAAAAGATTATAATAAGCAGAGGTGGGACAAGACACATATGGAACCTGACTTTAAGGAAGGGGACCAGGTGCTAGTGTCTACACTGAACTTTAATAATCTTAAAGGACCCAAGAAGATGAGGGACTCATTTGTAGGGCCTTTCACTATCATTAAGCTTGTAGGAAAGAATGCAGTGGAAGTCAAACTTACAGAGGAGTTTTCCAGGAAGCACCCAGTCTTCCCAGTAAGTTTGGTCAAACCATACTTCCAAACAGAGGAGGATAAATTCAGTTCCAGGAAGAAGAACCCCACACCACCTGATATAGTGGATGTGGAGGACTCCCCAGGAACTGTGAGTAATATCATCAGGGCCAGGAATATTAGACTTAATGGGAGGGATCAAAGACAGTACTTAGTCAGATTCAAGCACCAAACAGCTGATAAAGACAAATGGTTGGCAGAGGATGCCATACCAGATGGGAACCTTCATCTAAGGAGATTCAGGGCCTCTAGGAGGACTGAACAGTCTCATCAATGATGAGCCTTTTTTGGACGGAGGGTATGTCTGTCAGGATGAAACTATGAAGAAGGTGTATATAGGCTAAATACAACTTTTTCTATGCTTGTGACACGGTAATATAGTTTAAAAAAGATTTATAAAGCTTAAAAGATATTTAATTTAAGATAAAAAGGGCTTTACTATAGTGGATATAGTGGTGGTGAGCCCTGTTGAAAGCCCTGGGTGCAGCTTTATCTGTTGGGTTACAATAATAAAAGACTACAATAATTAAAAATATAATTATACCTGATTATTAACCAAGAGTAAAACTGTTTTTGACAGTTTACTACGTAGGTTATTCAAGAGCAGGATGAGGAAAGACTTTTGGCTGTGAAAAGCTCTCTTTTTATCCTGAAATTGAGGTGGAAAGGCTGCTAGACCTTTCAACGTAGAGGAAGTGAAGATTTTTCACTCTTTATGACAGGCTTGTGGTTTGCAAACAGCCTTTATACTCTGTATTGGGCTCAGATGTGGTTTTGAAACCACATCTGGGCAGTTTTTACCAATACAGGGTGAAAATTTCATCTGGGGACCTCACAGCCTGATTCTGACGTGTATGACGTGTAGAATGCTGTACATAAACTGTATGGGAGCCCAGTATTGACTGACATATGAGGTATTGAAGTAAAAACATGCTTCTTTGTCTATTTGACACCTCATATTCATGGTTATGGGATATTATCCCATGGTAAGGCTGTATATGACAGCAGGTGGGATTTTGACCTTAAAATGGTCATAACTCTGTCAGTTTTTGAGATATCAAGCTCAACGTTGGTTCATTGAATAGCTCTGTATGGGCTCTACACAATGGTACCCAACTTGACATGGTTATCATTAAATATGACAAAGTTATCCCATGTACAAGTATTTTTGTGCATTGGCATGGTTTGAGCAAAAGCTGTATTAAGCTTGTTTGGCCAATAGCGTCTGTTGTAGTTGAGCTATGAGGAAATGGATGGCACCATCAGATAGCCCTGATTGTTCTCTTTCCAAAAAGACCCCACTTTAAGTATCTCACACTAAAACTGTAAAAGTTTGATGAGAGGTGAATGTTTTGTTCACCCTTATTTGGTCTGAATTTGACCATAACTCAAGTAATACTGGTGCTAGCTCAGTTTGGCTAGTACCATTGGATAGCCCTGGCTTAGAGCTTCATTTCGAATACCCATTTGATGGGGTTAAGCCTCTCCTTCTAGATTTTAGATGAGAGGTGAAAATTAAGGTTTATGCTCAGCAATAACTTTGAGCAGGAATAACTTTGTTATTTCTTGTCCTATGGTGATGGGACTTATATTTTCAGAAAGAGGTGAGTTTCCTCTTTCCTTTGATACGTTTTGAGCTAATTTGGCTCAGTTCCATGTTATGGTGGTATTTTGGCTATACCATTGGTTTATGGTATTTTGGCTGTCATGCTTGTGCTCTGGTTTTGAGTCACAGGCTGAAATACCCGCCCTCTAAAAAAAGGCTCATCATAGATGAGACTGTTCAGTCCTCCTAGAGGCTCTGAATCTCCTTAAATGAAGGTTTCCATCTGGTATGGCATCCTCTGCCAACCATTTGTCTTTGTCAGCTGTCTGGTTCTTGAATCTGACTAGATATTGTCTCTGATCCTTCCCATTAAGTCTGATTTTTCTGGCCCTGATGATTTTACTCACAGGTCCAGGAGAGTCTTCTACTTCCACTATTTCTTTTGGAGTGACGTTTTTCTTCCTGGAGGGGAATTTATCCTCCTCTGTTTGGAATTATGGGTTGACCAGGCTCACTGGAAAGACTGGGTGTTTCCTAGAAAACTCCTCAGTGAGCTTGACCTCTACTGCATTCTTCCCTATCAACTTAATGATAGTGAAGGGCCCTACAAATGAGTCTCTCATTTTCTTGGGACCTTTGAGATTGTTAAAGTTCAGTGTAGACACTAACACCTGGTCCCCTTCCCTGAAGTCAGGTTCCATATGTGATTTGTCCCACCTTTGCTTGTTATACTCTTTGGCCTCAGCTATGCATTTGGCAGCAGTATCACAGGCTTTCTTCCACATATCATCAAAGTCTTTGGCTGTGGGGTGGATGGTCAGAAGATTTTTCTTCAAGTGATCCACAGGTAATAGGGGATTCCACCCTTTCTCTACCAGTGCAGGTGTTTTTCCTGTGGTAGAGTGCTGGCTTGTATTATAAGCCAGTTGGACTGCTGGTAAGAGGGTGACCCAATCATGGGTGTATCCCTCATGGTCCTTGTATTCCATGCCATAGGCACAGAACCTCCTGAGGATGTCCTCCATTATTTGGATCATCCTCTCAGCTAGGCCATCTGTTTGTGTAAGGTGTGGATATGAAACTTTGATTAAAAATCAAGTACTTTTCCTGTCCTCAAAATTTGTATAAGGTTGAAATCAATTAAAAATAGTAAAGAATATTATTTTTAAGAGAAAACACGCCAATTTTATTGTTTATAACTTTATTAGTATAAAACAAGAATATTATAAAAATTTATCGTTTTACCAACAATAAACGTTTATCCAAAAAATACTCTACAAGAGATATTTTAAGGCTACAAAAGGAATTTCTTCAAGAGCAATTTCAATTGGAATTAATTGAGCAAAGAACTGCAAGCAATTAATTAAAGAACAAAGTCTTTAAAGAGAATATTAAAGAGAAAACACGCCCAAAAGTGACCAGAGTGAATTTTGAAACAAAGTGACAAAGTTAACAGTGATGAAAGATGCTTTAATTCACTTTTGGGGTGGTTCAGGGGTAAAAATGATTATAAGAGTTACAAACAATGATTATAATGATTTTTTCACGTGGTTAAATGGTTTAAAATGATTTAAAATAGGTGGTTGGAATCTTTTATTGATTGGTTTAACAGTTTTTAAACTAATTAATAAAAGGAAAAGATTCTAACATGAAGAGAAAAGTGGGGCAAAGAAGACATTCTTTTATAGCCATCAATTCTCTTACTCCAAAAGTAAAATTTACTCTTGTCAGTCGTGAAAAACAGTCTGACAACAGAAAAGCCAATTATGGCATCATTGAACCCTGGTTTAGACCAAAAAAGGGCTGGTTTAAGCCATTTTTGGCCATTTTTAGCCATTTTAGACCCTTAAATCAACAATTACTATAGCAATACCAGGCCTAGAGCCTTCAAAACACGTCAGAATGTGTGTAAGAGGCGTAGAAACCAGTTAAACCTGTTTTTACTATGGTTGTTTTATCTTAAGGGTATTTTTACCCTCTTGGCAACAGCTAAAACTACCCCAGTTGGTATCAAAACCTCATCATCAATTGAGTCCACAGACCCTGTAACTCAATTCCAGGCCAAAAGTGATGAACTTTTGCGTGAATTTTGACATCCCAAGCCTGTCAGCAAGGATTTTGGGGGTCTAGCTCCCCCTTAGAGCTGCAGTTCCTTTTCCCCCCCAATTTTAATCTTTCCAATTTATTTTTCCTTTAATTCCTCATCATGTATTATACTTATAATTCACATATGTAATTCAATTCAATTGTACAGTACAATACATTAATAATTGACACCTCATATGTAAATCAAAGTTCACTTATGTAATACACGCACACATTTTGACATTTCAATTGAATTCAATTGAAAATACTTCAATTCCTCATAACTTCTAAACTAAACACAACACCTCAACTTTAACACAAAAATTGATGGTTAACACCACATGTGGTGTGAATTAAATTAAAGTTGTGAGGATTTTCAACTTTTGTATTGAAAACACCAAAAACTTAATTTAAGCTTATTTAGAGTTGAGTTACAAGAATTTCACTCAGAGGTGACCCCACCTGATTTTTTATGAGGAATCCAATGGTGAATTAATTTTTATGTGTTTATTTATGGGATAAAAAGTTATAATCATTTTTATTTAACTTTTTTCCAATTTAATTTATTTTTTCACAATTTTGTTAAAATTTCATTTTTACTTAATTTTTTCAAGTATAAATGTAATTTTATATTTACAAAATTTAATGTATTTTTATTTTTAAATTGTAATTAATTTTTTATTTTTAATATAATTTTATATTTATTTTTATATTTTTATTTTAATAAGATAAATAAATTTATTTTATTTATATGTTATTGTTGTATTTGTGGTCTTTTGGGTATATGAAATTACCTCTAAGGCTCACAGTTTGTGGATGGTAAGCTGTGGAAAAAGCAAGCTTGGTGCCAAGCATGTCATATAAATTGGTCCAAAATTCAGATGTGAATTTTTGGTCCCTGTCACTAATTATGATCTTAGGGACTCCACAGGTGGATATGATGTTATTCCAAAATAACAGAGCAGTGTCCATGGCTGTATCCTCTTTATGGCATGGTAGACATCTCATGCTGTTGCTGAACCTATCAACTATGATTAAACAGGAATTGTAGTCTTCTTTGCCTCCTGGTACAAGTCCTGTGACCCAGTCCATGTTGATGGTTTCCCATGGGTGCTTGGGTTCTTCTCTGTGTTGAAGTAACCCATATTTCTTCCCATGTTTTCTATTTGCCTTTTGGCATCTTTCACAAGTGTTGATGTATTCACTCAACTCTTTCTCCCCCTTGGGCCACCAAGCTGTGCTTGCTACCCTCTCTTTAGTCCTGTCCTCACTCATGTGTCCCATATAGGGGCAGTCATGGCATTCCTGCAGGATTAAAGAGATGTGGTCTCTGTCTATCACTTTGAGTGCACTGGTGTGCTTTTCTCTGTGATAAATCAGGCCATCTATAAGGAAGAATTTATTGTCCTTATAGGCCCTCAACCAGGGTTCCTCCAGCTGGGTTTCCAGTTCTGGGCTCCTGTATTTTTGTTGAAGGAGTTGGAGTAGTATGCTACACTGTTGGTGTTTAGCATAAGATTTCAGTACTGCATTGAAAAATTCATTGTGCAGTTCTGAGGAACTTATTCCCAGTATGGGGGTTTCTGTTCCATCTGAATCAGTGTTTCCACTGTCAAGGGTACCACTCCCTGGTGCCCATTCAGAGAATCTGAAGTTCTTCTTCCTATTTATTTCCATAAAGTGGATAGGAATTTTTGCAGAAACTTCAGGGTCATAAGCTGGATTGCTTTTGACATTGTCCAGTGGCCATCTGCTAAGGCCATCTGCATTGGTATGGCTTTTACCTTCCTTGTATATAATGGTCATGTTCCCCCTATACTCCTGGATAGCTACTTGCCATCTCAGCATGTGTCTATTAGTAGTCTTCATGTTTAGTAAAGACTTCAAGGCTGTGCAGTCTGTATAGACTTCAAAGACTGCACCCTCCAAATAATAATGGAGTTTTTCTAGAGCCCAGACTAGACATAGACATTCTGTCTCGGTGGCCCCATACCGGGCTTCTGAATCTTTCAGCTGCCTGGAGATGTAACATATTACACCTTCTCTTGGTTCACCATCCACAATTTGTCTTTGGTGAAGGGCTGCTCCTAGGCCTTGACTGCATGCTGCATCTATATATAACTTGAATGGTAGTTCAAAGTCAGGTAAGATGAGCACAGGTGCATTAGTGAGTTCATATTTGATCCTCTCATATGCATCCCTTCTTTCCTTGGTAATTTCAAAAACTACATCCTTTGAGCATAACTTGTATAAACTATTAGTTATGTGGGCAAAGTTTTTGATGTGGTTTCTATAGTAGCTAGCAAATCCAAGGAAAGATTGCATCTCTTTGATGTTCTTTGGTACTGGCTTTTGCAGTACTGCTGCTACTTTGTTCTGGTCAATTGCCAGACTAAGGCCTGAGACTTTGTGTACTAGAGCTAGTAGCTCTTGTTGTCCAGAATTACACTTTTTGAGTGAAATATTCAGATTGATTGGTGTACATTTACATAGCACTCTGTCTATGTATTGTACATGGTCTTCCCATGTCTCTGAGTATATAATGATATCATCAATATATACTACCATCCAGCCTTCCATTATTTATTCTTGAAATATGGTGTCCATCATCCTTTGGAAGTGGGCTGGTGCATTCTTGATGCCAAATGGCATCCTGGTGTACTCATATATGCCCATATGGCATATTATTCTGAGCAACTTCATGGAGTTTGGTTTAACTCCATTTTGGTGGAAGCCTTTCATACAATCCATCTTGGTTATGTATTTGGCTTTGGCCAGCTCATCCAAGGCATGAGGTATCCTTGGTATAGGGTACCTGTCTGCTTTTGTGTAGTTATTCAGGCCTCTGAAGTCTCCACACAATCTAGAATTGCCATCATGCCAGGTGATCAGGACAGGAGTGGTGATTTCCACTATTTCATTATGTCCAATTTTCCTGATGACATCCATGTCCAGGAGTTCATTGATGTGTTTCTCAATTTCTTTCCTGGTTTCCAGACTTGCTGGATAAGGAGGTCTCCTCATCATGGGTGGATAAGGTCTTTCCACATCCAGATATAGTTCTATATCATGGCCTTTAATTTTGCCTAGTGGTTCTTCACCAATGGCAAATGCTGGTCTGTTCTTCCTCAGCATCTTCAGTAAACTTAGTTTTTGTTTACAGGTGAGGGTAGTGCTAAACTGTCCCTCCTTGAATTCCTTCAAGAGTTCTTCTAGTGGATCCTGTGAAGATATGTGGTATATATCAAGTGAAAATTTGTTTTCCTTGTTAGTACCAATGGTAATGTGCCTGTTTTTACTGTTGTAAATATCTATGCCATACATCCTCTGGTAATCTGTTCCCAGTAAAAACCCTTGGATGTGGGCATCTTCAAGCACTACAAACTCTGGGTTGAGTCTGATATTACCCTTCCTGTGGGGTATAATTATCTCTTTGACAATTGTCCCAATGGAAGTCATCTTCCCTGATGCACTTTTGAAGTTCTTTGCCTTAGTGGGCCAGAGCTGTTTTTCCCAGTTTGGGAAGTGGTTATCCAGATAATTTCTGGCCACTTTGGAGCAATGTGCTCCACTGTCAATGATCAGTGGGTGCTGAGCATTGTCAATACATACAGTCATTTTTGTGGCTGTTCCATGTATATATGCCATTCCTTTGGTTGGTGTAACCAGGAATGTTTGTGCATCTTGTGTGTGTTTGCACAAGCTCTTGTTGGCAGTGTCCTGTGGCATGCCTGCTTCCAACTGTATATCCTGGATTTCCAATGGGGTTTCCTCTTGGTATTCCACTAGAAATTCCTCTCTTGGGTCTTGGTCATCATCAGATGGTTCTCTGATGGCATCACCCATAGAGTCTGATTCAGAATCCTCTGTTGGAGGTTCTTCTTCAGGGACTTTTTCTATAGCATAGACTTTTTTCTTTGCCTTTGGACAGTTGTTGGCATAGTGGTCTGTTGAACCACAATTGTGACAAGAATTCTTCTTCTTTGCCACTTCTGCCACTCTTTCTCTGGGTTTGTCTTTAAACTCCACCCTGAAAGGTGGTTTCTCTTTGAAACTACTGCTTCTATATGGGGTGAATTTCCCTATATTAGTCCTTTTCCTTATGTCTTGTAAGGTATTGGCTATCTCATCCAGAGTGCAATTTTGATTGCATCTGCATTTCACTGCATGCTCTAGTTCTCCTGGAAGTTGTGTCAGAAGTTTGTGATTCCTCATCTGGATGTTCATCTGAGGATCAATGGCTTTAAGTCTTTTAGACTGTCTGAGACACCACTCATATGGATCTTTGTCCACAGAGTATTTGTCATTTTCAAATGACATGGTCTTTTGCCATATCCAAGTTCCATTACTGTACTTTTGGATTATTTGACTCTTCCACGATGGCCAGTTTCTCCTGCCATGGATTTCTTTCATTTCTGTGTACCATATACTTGCATGACCTTCAAATGCAGTATTCAGTCTAGCACTAATCCAGTAATCTGGTATGCTGGGTACATCAATGAAGAGTCCATCAATATAATCTATGAGTTCCATATGATCATATTCTCCTGATCCAGAGAATTTGGGCCAGCTTGAGGCCTCAGGAAGCTGTTTCAAGGCTTCCTTCTCTGAATAAGACATGCCATCTCCATCCTGGTATTGTGATGGAGATCCTGTCTTGTTCAACAACATGGCATCTGGTTTGATGTCATCTGGTTGATATGGATTATTCATAGCTTGGCCTTGTGGTTGGGGCTTCAAGCTATGGTAGGCATTGAACAATTTGTTAATGTCTTGATCCAGACACTCCCTGTCCCTTGTGCTGTGGTGTTTTTCTTCAAAGACTTGGTTCAGTCTTTTGTTGGATTCTTCAGAGGCTTTGCTCAGTTGAGCATATCCTTCTTGAAGATTCTTAACTATTTGTTCCAAGGAGGCTTGAGTTTGTCTCATCCTCTCTTGGCTAGCTTTAATTTCTGCAAATTGCTTTGCAGATTGTTCAGCATATTGGGACACTTGTAACCACAGTGTATCACTGTTGATGTTACTCTCAGATGTGACAATGTTATTTTCAGTCTGAGTGGGGGTAATGTTTCTATTACTAGGACTACTGATTCTAGAGTGGTTTACAACTACTTCTGGTTCTTGTGTACTTCCTTTACCAAATCCAACAGCTTCTGGATCATGGGGTCTGACTCTTTCCTCCTCTGGTTGAAGGAGGTTTTGTTCTTGCCCTTGTTTCCTTGTCTTCTCCTGGAAACTTCCTGGAATTGTGAAAAATGGTGACTCTTGGCCACTGATCTGCTGGTTTCTGAATGGTGTGAAGCCACTGGAGAGCTGATTTGGCCTGCTCCTTGTGAACCTGAAGGAATCTGAGTAAGCCCTGTCTGGGTCAACTGTTCTTCTATAGCTAGGATAGTGGCTTGATTCTCCCTTATCCTCTGTGCCCTTGCCTCCAGGAGTCTGTACTGCCTGGTAGGATTCCAACCCTTGGTGATTACCATAAGATCTTTGAAGTCTATCTCCTTGAGACAGATCTTCTGGCAACTTGATCCCAGTTCTGCCCAGTGAGTTGCTAGGTTGAACCTCTTGTTGTCCATGCTCCATTGAAATAAATCTTTGAGGAGTTGGTGGATCTGAAGAACTTGATCCATATCCTTCCAGTCCTCTGGTTTGAGTTTTCTGTTGAATTGGAGTGTGAATGGCAGGGTTGATATTATCTCCCTCATTGTTTTGCCATCCACCACTGTGTCCAGGGTGCCCTCTTTCAGGTCTTCTGGTTGTGGACAATCCTGCTCTATCCTCTGGCTGGTTCCTTTGGAAGCCAAGGTCTCTGAGGTATACAGGGGACATATCAGTGTTTGCAAACAGTCAACAACTTTATGTTCTTAGGGTATTTACCTTTGACTGTGCCTTGTACAAATTTATTGTCTGCTGATTTGGGCAGTTTGCCTTTGGAAGTTACAACTGGGTTAATAATTGTAATCTTCCCTGTACAAGTGGTTAAGGTTGGTTTACCTTGTATTGATCCAGAGTTTCGTGGTTTTCTACTTCTCTGAGTGGCTATTGGTGTCCACTTCTTGGCTGTGATGAGACCTTCACTGTTCCTCTTTCCTTTGCCCTTGCTGCCCTCTGGTTCTGAGGGTGTCACTGGTGTGTTGGCCTGTGACTGGGTCTCAAGTGGGATGTAGTTTTCTTCCACTGAAATCAAAGCAGGTAAAGGGAGGGCTTATGTCAGTTAAGACTTCTCAAAAAATGCTGGTTTTGCACGTCTGAGATTGGCCTCTGGGCTTGTATGTTACTACAATGTGCCCTGTATGATGACAATGTAATTGAATCAACAATTCCACGTCAGAATTACAGCTTTTGGTACCCTGTCACACTGTTTGTGTGCCAGTATCCCACAGATACACTTGTGGTTTTCAAGTGTATTCTGTACAAGTGGTTTTGTATAAGTGTTATTGAGTTAACAATACACTTAACCACGCCTCAACTGATGGTTTTTCAGTCAGAGGTGTCCTTATTCAGTCAAGAATGCAGGACTTATTGATGGCTTATGTGTTTTTATATACAAAACACGCCAAAAATAGTTATATTCAGTGGGTATTAACCATGTGAATAATACTCTTATAATATGAGTATATATATATAAAAGGATAAATATATATAAAATATATATTTAAATAGAGAAATTACGCCTCAAAATCATGAAAACTTATCAATAAGTCATAAGAAGAGAAAAGACTTACTTTATAAGGTCCAAAAAAGGTTTAAAACACGGCCAGGCCCCCAAAATGTCAGGATGAAACTATGAAGAAGGTGTATATAGGCTAAATACAACTTCTTCTATGTTTGTGACACGGTAAAATAGTTTAAAAAAGATTTATAAAGCTTGAAAGATATTTAATTTAAGATAAAAAGGGCTTTACTATAGTGGATATAGTGGTGGTGAGCGCTGTTGAAAGCCCTGGGTGCAGCTTTATCTGTTGGATTACAATAATAAAAGACTACAATAATTAAGAATATAATTATACCTGATTATTAACCAAGAGTAAAACTGTTTTTGACAGTTTACTACATAGGTTATTCAAGAGCAGGATGAGGAAAGACTTTTGGCTGTGAAAACCTCTCTTTTTATCATGAAATTGAGGTGGAAAGGCTGCTAGACCTTTCCACGTAGAGGAAGTGAAGTTTTTTTACTCTCTATGACAGGCTTGTGGTTTGCAAACAGCCTGTATACTCTGTATTGGGCTCAGATGTGGTTTTGAAACCACATCTGGGCAGTTTTTACCAATACAGGGTGAAAATTTTCATCTGGGGACCTCACAGCCTGATTCTGACGTGTATGACGTGTAGAATGCTGTACAGAAACTTTATGGGACCCCAGTATTGACTGACATATGAGGTATTGAAGTAAAAACATTCTTCTTCGTCTATTTGACACCTCATATTCATGGTTATGGGATATTATCCCATGGTAAGGCTGTATATGACAGCAGGTGGGATTTTGACCTTAAAATGGTGGTAACTCTGTCAGTTTTTGAGATATCAAGCTCAACGTTGGTTCATTGAATAGCTCTGTATGGGCTCTACACAATGGTACCCAACTTGACATGGTTATCATTAAATATGACAAAGTTATCCCATGTACAAGTATTTTTATGCATTGGCGTGGTTTGGGCAAAAGCTGTATTAAGCTTGTTTGGCCAATAACTTCTGTTGTAGTTGAGCTATGAGGAAATGGATGGCACCATCAGATAGCCCTGATTGTGCTCTTTCCAAAAATACCCCACTTTAAGTATATCACACTAAAACTGTAAACGTTAGATGAGAGTTGAGTGTTTTGTTCACCCTTATTTGGTCTGAATTTGACCATAACTCAAGTAATACTGGTGCTAGCTCAGTTTGGCTAGCACCATTAGATAGCCCTGGCTTAGAGCTTCATTTTGAATACCCATTTGATGGGGTTAAGCCTCTCCTTCTAGATTTTAGATGAGAGGTGAAAATTAAGGTTTATGCTCAGCAATAACTTTGAGCAGGAATAACTTTGGTATTTCTTGTCCTATGGTGATGGGACTTATATTTTCAGAAAGAGGTGAGTTTCCTCTTTCTTTTGATACCTTTTGAGCTAATTTGGCTCAGCTCCATGTTTTGGTGGTATTTTGGCTATACCATTGGTTTATGGTATTGTGGCTGTCATGCTTGTGCTCTGGTTTTGAGTCACAGGCTGACACTATCCGCCTTGTGCATCTCCTCCATTTAAAACTTTTGTTAATATTATGTTCCAATATTAATACTAAATCTTCTTCATGACTTTCTTTCAGACTTTTAAAAACTTCCAACTAGAGAGTCTGCATTTTAATTCTGTTTGAAATTCATATTTCATCATATGTCTTCCTCTTTGCTTTAAATTTACCTTTCTATTCAGTCACTAACCTAAATTGTATTGTTTTTAGATGTGGTGCACTTTATGCACTAAGCGGGGTATCCCCTGCATCTGCTCCTCCATGAAAACCAAGGCTTGTGATGCTTGCTGACAAGCACACAAGCAATCATTGCTTGTTGTGCAACCCTTCCAACCACATGGCCAGAGGAGTTCCCTCACAAGATGCCCTCATGAGGACTCCTTCTTGGTGAGCAATGATGAAAGCATTCCCAAGCGGGAATGGACACCAGGACCCCAAACAGGCAGGCGGGAATGATTCCGGACAATTAGCCTGGTTCCATCCAGTATCAATTTGTCCACCCCCTCCTAGGAAACCATCCAATGGTCACTTCACTCCTTGACTGGAGAAAAGTGATTATCTGGCTGATGAAGGATGGCAATGGCAAGAGGAAATTCAAGCTTGGGCGAATCATCACCATGTATTGTCACCCATGGGATTCAAATGCCAAAGTAAGTTTTCTTTTTCCTCCTTGACTCACTTCTCTTCACCCAATCATGTTGAATTTTTTCCATTACGCATAGAATAAAGCCAACCAAATCTCCCATTCCTACTTTGCCTCGCGACCAAGCTCCATGGCAACCGATTCCAGGCTCAAGTGGCACCTGAGGGTTGGAGGACTTATTCCGCCGTAAGCAGAAAACCTCTCCTTTGCTGATTTAAACTTTTGACTCAAGCAAACTGACTCTTCCTCCTTTTGTAGAACCCTTCCAACCCAATGAGCCACCTATTCCAGGCCCAAATAAACCCTCAGAATGACATGAGGACACTTAGACTTGTGAGCCTGAACCTGAGGTGGCTCCGACCCAATCCACAGAGGAACCTTTTGGTAAGTCCCCACTTCACTTTTTTTACTCTTCTCCACTTTTCCTCACCCCTCCTTTGCACATTTCCAGCTCATCCCGCTACACCTCCTCTGTAATCATCATGAATGATACACCCATTAGATCCCCCCCTCCGGTTTCCCCTTCCCCAGAGATCCCAAACCCCTCCTACCTCATTCCCACATTGAGGCTTGGAAGGAATTGATGGACTGGAAACTGACCTTCATGATTCCTTGAGCAATTTTCCATGAATCAATCAAGCAAATCTTGTTGACACATTGCCAATTGCTCCACATGATTCCCTTCTTGGATGCAGCTCATGGAAATGAGATGCACCAGGAATTCCGGGAGGAACTAAGATCCCTCCTTGGCCAGGCACTGGAGTCTTATCCAAAGGAAGACATCACTGGAATAGTCTCAATATTCCTCGAAAAATAACAAAAAAAAGTTGTTTCCTTTTCACTTATTTCCTTTTGCAATACACTCTTTTAAATAAGTTAGTTGTAATCAATAGATGATTTTTTGAATTTTTTTATGTTCTTTTTTACTGTGGGATTTACTTTTTTGCCGATTGTGAAAATTTCCTATTGTGTGCAAATAATTTTCATAAGTTCCCCACCAAATTTTTCAGTCAGTATTTCTTTGTGTGAACCTCTTTTGTAGAAAATGGGAAAATAGTCACCATTACCCCCTCCTATATTTTCTTCTTCCATGGTTTACAACCATATCAGATCTTAACTTTAAAAATGCAGGGTTTTCCCTCATGTGAGCAATCCACCAGAGATTCATGAGTCATTGCCTTTCCTATGGTCACATGCTATTAATCTTAGTTGTGGAAGGAATTTTCAGAATTGTTGGGAGGCTGCCCAATGTAAGGAGCTGTCTGAATTGTTGGGAACCTGTAAAAGCATGAGGATGTGCGTGTGAAGCATTGGTAAAATGAGGCCAAAATTGCGTGAAAGAATAAGTTTTTTTCCTTCAATTGACCAACAGCACAACTATCAATTCCAGTATTGGAAAATATGAACCAAAGTGAAATTAAAAGGGTTGTGAACGTCACTCAGATCAAGCACATTTACTTTGACTGTGTGGCAATTTTCTCTTCCATCAGATTACTCATTGCCCTTGTTGAATTCAGACCATTCACAACAATGAGTGAAGTCAAGGTCAATCAATGGCATGAATTATCACAAAAAGAAAACTCACCAACCCAATTGCAACAAATGGGGCATTACTGGAGGGATTTATGTAGGCAATTGGGTGGGGCAAATGCAGCACAGAGAACAAACAACTTGGGATTTACGGAAGCCTTGGGAGAATTGAAGACGTAAAAGATGAATGGAGGGACCAAGGCACAAATCTTAGCTTGGTGGGTTGCATTCTAGGCCAATGCTTAAAATATGTTGGGGATAAATTATTTCAAAAGATTCAAACTTGATTGAAGTCATTTGGGGTTCCATCCTTTGATAAAGTAAACTATGAAGCCAATATTTCTGCAAATCAGGGGGCATTTGAGTTTGCTTCCGCACTCACTTTCACCATGAAAAGATTCCAAAACTCACCTTGTGTTGAGAAAGATGCATTTCTGTATGCTTTGGGATGGTGGTTTCAAGGTGATTAGTGTACAGGCCAAATTCAAAAAGTTGTGTCAAAGCAGTGTACAGGGGGAAAATTGATTTTCCCAAATGAGCATTTCTGGATTGATCTATCCAATTGTCATGGGCTCATTCAGGTAGTGTGGGCCATTAGTACATTTCTCTATTATACTGATCCAGCACAGGACAGTGAAAGCACAACACTAGTGGGTATGTCTGCACAATGCTCAAGGAGGTTAGCAAAAACAATGTGGTGGAAAAGCCACGGCTATTATGAGATTGGTGAGGGAGTGGGCTATCACATCAGGGATGGAAGTACAATCTCATTTCAATTAGAAGAATGAGGGAATTTGTATGCATCTGGGAGTTAGAGGGTTATTGGAGAATAAAGGTGTGATAATGTGCAGGAGAGTATACACCTGGTTTTGATGGGTTGGAATTGGGGTTATATGGTGGCTCACATGAAAAAGAGGTGAAATGGCTCATGTATGGTGGCATCCCACTGTATGCTTGGCATGAGTGCTTTCTCTTCTTTGCACACAACTCCTTGCACTTGTCCATGATCCCAACGCTTCACATGCAAAACCTTGCACTGTAAATCCTTATGCCAGGGCAGCCTTCTGACAATGCCAATAAGTCCTTATGCTTTTCCAGCCTCCCAACGCTTCACACACAAATCCTTATGCTTGTACAGGTTCCCAAATATTCAAACTCCTTATGCCGGGGAAGCCTTCCAACAATTCCAACACTTCCTTACACCAGGGCAGGCTTACAGGTTCCCTAAGCTTCAAATGCACATCCTCATGCTTGTAAAGGTTCCCAACCATTCAGAAAATTCCTTAAACTGGGGAAGCTGCACAACAATTATAAAAATTCCTTACATGACAAAGATTAATAGTGTGTGACCATAGGAAAGGCAATGACTAATGAATCTCTGTTGGATTTCTCACATCATTTTTACAGTTAAGATCTGATATTGCTGTAAACCATGGAAGAAGAAAGTATAGGAGGTGGTAATGGTGACTATTTGCACATTTTCTGAAAAAGAGGTTCGCACAAAGAAATACTGACTGAAACATTTGGTGAGGCCCTTATAAAAGTTATTCTCACACAATAAGGGTTTTTACCATTGAGGAAAAAAAATATTTTCACATCAAAAAAGAATGTAATAGAAATTGAAAAATTCTTTCATTGAATACAAATAACTTATTTAAAGGAGTATATTACAAAGGGTAAAAAGAGAAAACAATGCAAAATTATTTTTTTCAAGGAATCTTGAGACTATCACAGTGATGTCCTCCTTTGGATAATCCTCCAGTGCCAGGCTAAGGAGGGCATTTAGTTTCTCCCAGAATGCACCGTGCATCTCATTTCAATGAGTCTGTCCACAAAAGGAATCATGTGGAAAAATAATCAATGCTCCAACAAGATTCGTTTGATTGATTTTTGGACTATTGTACAGGGAATCATGAGGGTTGGTCACAAGTCTATAAATTCCTGCCAAGTCTCATTGTGGCAACGAGGGGAGGGGGGGATCCGATGGGTGTATGACCAATGATGATTGTGGAGGTGGGTGTAGCCAGACAAGCTATAGATGGCAAAAGGAGGGGTGAGGAAAGGTTGAGAAGAGTGAAAAAAGTGAAGTGGGGACTTACCAAAAGGTTCCTTTGTGGACTGTGTCAGAGCCACCTCAGGTTCAGGCTCACAAGTCAAAGCATCCTAATGTGGTTCTGGGGGTTGGCTTGGGCCTGGAATGGGTGGCTCTATGTGTTAGGAGGGTTCTACAAAAGGAGGAAGGAGTCAGCTCACTTGAGTCAAATGTTGAAATTAGCAAAAGAATCGTTTGCTGCTTAACGCAGAACCAGTCTTCTGACCATCAGGTGCCACTTGGGCCTGGAGTTGGTTGCCACAGAGTTTGCTTTCAAGGGACACGAGGAATGGAAGTTTCTTGTCACAGGGGATTTGGTGCATTTTGCTCTATGGGTAAAGAAAAATATTTATTATGATTATGTGAAGAAAAATGAGACAGAGAGGAGAAATAAGAGCTTACTTTGACATTTGAATCCCATGGGTGACAAGACAGGTTGACAATTGGCCCAAGCTCAAATGTCCTCTTGCCATTGCCATCCTTCATTGGCCAGATACTCGCTTTTCTCCAGTCAAGGAGTGAAGTGACCATCAGATGGTGGCCTTGGAGGGGTGTGGAAAAATTGATACTTGAGGGCATGGGGCTAATAATCCGGAATTGTTCCCGTCTGCCTGTTTGGGGTCCCAGCGTCCATTCCCTCTTGGGAATTCGTTCATCATGGTCAACCACAAAGGAGCCCTCACAAGGGTGTCTTGGGCGGGAACTTCTCTGGCTGCATGGTCGGAAGGGTTGCACAACAAATGAGCATTTCTTGTGTGCTTGTTGGCAAGCATTACAAGCATTGCTTGTCATGGATGAGCGGATGCAGGGGATACCCCACTTAGCACACAACGTGCACAACATCTAAAATAAATACAAATTGTGTTAGTATCCATATAGAAAGTAACATGTGAAGTGAGAAGGAAGACATACAATGAATTGAAAATTTAAAATGTGATTAAAATAATTAAGCTCTAGTAGCAATTTTTCAAAGTAAGAAAGAAAATAAGGATGAAGATTTAGTATCAAAAGCAGAAAATAACATGGAAAAAAATGTCAAATGGAGAATATGACACATGATGTAGATAGAAGGGGGTTTCTGAAAGTATAATCAGAGAAAAAACAGCAAAAGGGGAGGGAGGGTGGTGGTTAGGTTGGTGCAATAGAAATGAGTGGAAGGGGAGGAAGACCAAGGGGAATATGCACAGGAATGAGAAGAGCATGTTGTGGAACTCCTTTTAGTGTGGGATTTGATAAGGCAGTCATTGCGGGGGAAATCACAGGTAAACAATTTTGAATTGCTGAAATAATCCTATAACAAAGAGTGCCAATGGTGTTTCAGCTGCCCCTCTGAATATACTAAATAATCTACCTACAGAGCTCACAAATCAATATTTAAGATTGGGGGTTTAAGACTAGAGAAGACGTTTCATAAGTCTCTATCAGACCTATCCAATAATCAGACTAATGATAAAATAATGATACTAATTTAGATAAAAAAATTCAAAAGATAAATCTGTAGGTGATTTTTAGGATAATAAAGTAATAATTGAGTAAACTAAATAGTAGATATAATAGTACTGAGTGGTGATTTCAAGTTGTTTCTTTTGTTAAAGTTAATTCTTTTGTTGAATGGAAATAGTTTGATATGGTAATAGTTAGTATAAGTGATAATATGTAATAATATTGTTTAAGATTTTGAATAATTGTAGTTGATAACTGATTTTGATAATATGTTAACTATATTTGTGATAATAATAATAGTGATAGCTAAGAAGTATTTAGAAATTATAAATGATAACACCACTATAGGTTTAAAAATACTGGTGAATTTTGGTAGATTAATTACTACTTATAATAGTAATAATTGATTATAAGAGGGATGATCATTCATAATAGGATATACTGATAGTGACAGTTAAAAACTACTAGTGTGTGTTTCTTTTGATTGATTTGATTTTAATAATAGTAATATATCTTTTCTTCTAGTGAGAAGAGTATAATATAAATATTTTGTTGGATATGAGTATTTTACTAATAGATGAATTTATAATATAGGAAGACCTAATGTTAACTACAGCTATATTTAAATAACTATTAATGTAATGTAATAATAATTGTTATTTATAGATTAACCTACTAGTAAGGGATGGAGAGTTATTCTCCTTCTTGGTATATAACTAATTATATTTCATTCATAGGGAGAAGAGGAGAAAATGAGAGAGAGAGGCCTCCTTTTATGTGGTGAGAAGTACCCATGGGCTCTCCATGTAAAGCTTCATTCTTTCCCTTTGAGGCAATTTTGCTGGTGTGGATTTTGTAAGAAGAGTCAGATTCCCTATCTGTTACACTGCATTAGTAAGCTTGACCAGCCTTGAGAAATTATTTCTGGTGAGTAAGATTTGAGAATGGTGTCATATGATTGAGATATTTTCTCCATTTGTTTGGTAAAAATTAAGATTAAGATATTTTGCTTGGTGGGGATTTTGATAAAAAATATCAGGTGACTTCTCCTTTTATACTGATTTAGTCAGCTTTCACAGCCTTGAGGAATTAATGCTGGTTAGTAAAGGATGAAGATGGTATCATGTAAATGAGCCCTTGGACAATTTGTTTGAAAGATTTGTTTAATCCCAGGTGATCATGCTATGTAATCTGGGGATAGCTTATGAGCTGTAAGATACAATTACTGTAATTTCTGAGAATTTCTGTGCTTAGTGTTTTTTTACTTGCATGCAGCTAGTTGAATTTGAATTAAGGTCAATTTGATGATCCTGTCGCTGTGTAATGTCCAGATCTTATGCATGTGGACTGCATAAGACTTATTTGGGCTCCTGTATTGTTGTGTAATTTTAAACTTCTCAGTGGATTCTCATTTATTGAGTTGGATTTGATACTTTCAGATGATTCTTTTGTCACATTAGCTGTATCTTTGATGATTCTGATTGTGAGTAATATAATCTTCCTGATGGATTTAGGGTGGATATAATGTTGCAATGTTACTTTTCCCATGTAACTTTTGAGTTTTCTGTATGTGTTAAACCTATATTGTTGATTCTGTAGGGCTTATATGTAGGCTTTTTTGTATAACTCTATAATATATTATTCCTCTACTATTCATTTGATTATAGAAATATGTTGGTTATTTCTATTCTGACTGCTGTATTCTTCCTTTCCTCCATACTATTGCTGCTATTACTGTGTTTTTGTGATTTGAATAATTTTGTTTTAGTGGTGAATTGCTGAATTAGCCATTGTGATCTTGATTTTTCCAAATTTCAATTTTCAAAAATATTTCTTGAAACTGGTAAAACGGTATGGAATACCACAGTTTGAACTGGAAAAAAGTGGAGCAGATGAGAAAAAAAATGAAGGGCATGTTGGGAAAGATGGTCTTTTATACCATGGTGAAGCTGAGCCAATTGCAGCAGTTGCAGCACACAAAAAAGTCTCTCCTTCAAGGAATGTCAGAAAAATGAAAGCTCAGTCACAGCCAATGCTTCAACTGAGAAGGGAAATGTTGGTGTGAGGCAGAGGAACAAAGTGGTTCTGGCTGAGTATTGCTCTTGATTGAATTGTCAGACTCAGTCAGATCCCCTTTGTTGCATTAAATGTCCACCCAATTGCCCAGGAGTGCTTTCCTGAGAGAATTGTTGAATGTGCATGGTGCATGCAGAAAATTACATGGTGCATTTGGTCAAAGCTCACTGCGGCAGGCATACACCATCATAGCTGGGTGATAAAGTTTCAAAAAATGGTCAGGAGGCTGTATAACCAGTGAATACAGCATGAGCTTGGGTTGACCAATTGCGCAGGTCTGCTTTGGGGTCATCACTGAAATGGTGAGTGGCTGAACATTTGAATTGCACAGTTGTTGAGCTATTGATATGACAAGATAAAATGCACCACTGCTGAGAAATTGATATTTAATTTTTTTGAGCAGGAAATCAGAGAATTTGGGACAACATGGGAAGACATTTTGGCCAGGAAGAGCATTTCATGCGCTTAGGTAAAGTGCACCAAATTGGGCTTTTGGATGAGCTATTGTGAACAATGCTCTGTTCATGGCATTCAAAAAATCTGCTGTAGTGAGCTTTTGACCATGGAATGCTGAGGTGGCATGTGCAAATCAGGTGAATCACCAAGCTGAGCATGCAGCACATGATTCACACCTATGAAAACAATTGGAAGGTGGATAACCATTGGCAATATCCATGCAGGCTGAAGTAGTATTACACCATCCTCATTTGTACAGCCAACATTGTAGTACATACATCTTTGTACATGTATTCTGCAGGGAAGAGCAAAAGCTGTACAAGAATGGAACATACAATCATGCCAAGCCATTGAGTCAAATTTCTCAAATGCATCCCTTTGATGCACATTTTTGGAGGGCTCCACCTAACTATTTCACATAGGCTGGTGTATTCCAGGTTACCTGTAACAACCAGTAATCAGGGGTAAGGGCATTCATACTTACACCCACTGCAACACCTCAAACCAGCCAATCTACTGTGTGTATCAGCATTCAGCTTCAGAAATCTTCCTTGCTGAAACATGCATACAGTCTGGTTCATCAATACAGCCTGTCAATACTTGTACAGGTTGGAATTACCCAATACAGTTTGGATACACCATTTCCAAACTGTATGATCACTCAATACCACCACTCCTCTTGTACAGATCCTGTACATCCGTACAGGACCTGTATTGGCCAGACTCAATTCACTCATCCAATCTTCTAATCAAAATTCTCTGTCTGGATCAGGGCTGGTGATTCTCACATATACCAGCCCCTCTTTCTCCCCCCTGGGGATTTTTCCTGAGTTAATTAATTTAGTTTATTTATTATTTTAAAATTATTCTTATCCTTATTTTGGGTATTATAATTATTTAATTTTGAGTTAGTATTTGCCTTCTTTCTTTCTTTTCCTGTATAGTATGAGTTGGGGGGCCATATGCTTATTAACCCTTCTCTTTCCATTCTGACGGGTTGAAACAGTGGACTGAGACTTGTTTATGGCTGGCTCTTTTTTTCTTACTCTTATTTCTTGTTTCTGCTTCTCTTATATTCTTTTATTTAGTAATTCATCTCTTAACACTCCTAAGTGTACTTCTTTCTTACCATATCATTGAGCCCTCCATAAGTGAGTCCCAGGCCCTCTTCACTTAGGAGAGCCCCTGTGACATTACCGTAAGGGGTGCATATTGGGATGAGTCAGGATTTGGGTTATATGCAAACAGTGGATTCACTCTGTTTCCAAGGTCAGGGAAAACTATGAGTGGAACGCCCACATTGTGAGGGTGCCACATGCTTTCAGAGGGAACCCCCCAACAGGAAATATGTAGGCAGTTTTCACATGTCTGGCGGACCTTTTACCACCTGTCATCCAACCAAAACCTTGCTTGTGTGGGTAGCCTGCTTGGCTGCAGAACCTCACCTGAGGCCAATAAGCATGGATTTGCTTGAGACTCATATGCATTAGCATAACCCCGGCCTATGATCCCTGAGGCTGGATATTTCCGCACAGGGATCTGCCACCGCAGGTCATATACCAGACATTCTGACATGCACCACAAAGCTTTTGGTGCCTGTCTTCAAGCCAAACGTTACCTTGGGAAGGTTGCCTATTCCTCGGGAGATTCTCAAACGCATGAGGGAATAAGCCTGATGCCAACCTGGGTGAATTTGTAACAGTCTCAAACACAATTGGGGTGAATGTGTAAGTGGATCACGGCTCATGGCGGGCGCCCCCTTTTATTAAGTCACACCTTCCCCCATGGAATACCAGTAGGCATCAGTCCACAAGAATTTTTGTGCAAAGCCACACTCATGTTTTGTGGCACACCACTTTACATACCTCACCCCCTCACAGTGAAATTTTCCTCTCCACCTCCACCATTGCCCAGTGAGTCACTGTATGACAATTAACCTGGGGAACATGCAGTACTGTTTTCTATCACAATAGTGAACATTTCTGCATGCCTCTAATATGCCACCATACAAGAATTTGCTACAATCCACCCAATTTTGGATATCTTAATGTAAGCCTTGGTCCACCCATCCTTGCGTAGCATGCAGCAGATCCAGCAGTCATATTGTGCACCCACATTCTGGCCACCTTTCCTTGATATATTCCCCAAATTGGATATAAAAATTATAGCTCCAAGAGGCCCATATTCCTAACAGCCATGCATGTAGCCACAGGCCATCCCCCTTTGAGCCCATTGCTGCCTCTCATATAATTTCCCCACCTGCGCTTATTGGTCTTCATTCCCTTTAGCTAGCCCTTCCTGATCATATAATTTCACACTGTTCCCAAATAATTCATAATAGCCATCATGTCAACCCCTTCAGAACCACTTTTCATTGGGATGATTAATATTTGTATTCAAGTAAATAGTGAGATAACCTCAAAAATTTGATAATTCCCACTTAAGTTCTTGGATTATCCTATGGCACAATCAACACAACATATTTTTTTATCTCACCAATCACCAGCATACTATTTGCTCTCTCCCTGGAACCCTTTCCAACACGTTGATACCATTCCTTGGGGCACCACAAACTTTCATGAACTGTGGTCCTGCCGGGGCATGGATTGGAAATTTCCAATCCAATCCTACGCAAAGATTATTTTTTGAGGGAATATTTATTACTGATCCCAATGATCCTTCCTCATCTCAGAAAGCCAATCTAGCATTGATTTTTTTCACATGGTATCCAAACATTCTATCCATCATTGAAATTTTTGAAAACAAGACTTGACATACTCAATGTCAAATTTTTACTCCCACATTTCCTGCTCCAAACTTGACATCCACTCATATCCTGCTCTTTTTTCATTGACTTTCAAGCAAAAACTTATCCAATTACCCAGTGGATCAGACATTCCCATTATTCAGACCCCCCCTCTTCCCCCATCAAAAAACCAGACTAGCTTTTCTCTTGGATTGAGAAATCCCCAATGGAGGATCCACCTGTAACCTTTGGGGCACCTCACCCCCTGGATCCACTTTTAATTCCAGGCACATACATACAAACAAGGTCATCAGCTCCTTAATTTTCTTTCAACCAATACCTCTCTTGGAGCAATGCTCGCGGATGATATGGGATTAGGTAAAACCATTCAGGCCATTTCACTAATTGGTACCTTCCAGGAGTGGCTCATTACAAACCCCTAATGGTGCATACCCACCATTATCATCTTCCCCCCTCACTTAATCACCCACTGGGCATCCGAAACATCCAAGAATGCTCAGGCTGGAGCGCTTAAAGACCACATCTACCATGGCCCCACTTGTCACTTGTTATTCAAGGCCAACATCTTACAATTTGATATCATCATCACTTCTTACAATAATCTCACCCAAGAATTCAAACAAACCAATACCTCTACATCATGCATTTTCAAAATCAATCAGCATTGTATAGTTTTGGATTAAGCACAGTGAGTTCCTGATATTTTAATAATTCAAATTCCCTATTATATCCAATTACCCTTCCCCCATCTTATAGCTTTATTTTCTCTCAATTCACTTCCACTCACAGTGCCAGGAATAGCCTCCTATCATCAAGTTGAATATGTTTAACAGGCACACCTATTCACAGAATCCTTTATGGCCTTTTGGGAATAGTATCAATAATCACCCAACCCCAGAGCTCAGATCACAATAACTGGTAACTATTCATCCTGAACAGTATTTCCAAAGGTAGCACTGATATCTTGCATTTGGAATTGCGGAATTTAAACTTGTGCTGCACCAAAACCACACATCTCCAATCCCTCCCCACTATTAGCCATCACTATGACCTGTTCCAATTTAACCCAACAATGGAGCAAGAATATTCCACATTATACAACGAATTATTATCATCCAAAAGCAAAGGACCAGGAGAATGTTTCAGAAATATTAATCAGCTGCAAATATGTTATGAGCATCATATAATTATTAACAGTATGGCGGATGTGGATTTGGAAGACCATTAGGGAAGGAGCACTCAGGATAACTCCTCAACAATCACCTGCACTATTGTGGATGTGGAAACATGCATGATGAGTAGTAAAATTTCACACCTCCTAAAACGCTTACTAAATAACAAACAATCAAAGTGTGGTCCTACCAAATTGGTGTTTTACACCCAATGGGCCCAATTTCTTGATTTGTGAGTTAATTCTCATATGAATCTATCTGATCTTTTTTTATGGTAGAATTGGTATTGCACTTGCCCATAACTCTATGCTCTCAACACGCATTGATGGAACAATTACAGCACAAGTACAGGAGAAGGCCCTGGAGAACTTCTTCAATAATCCTGAATGTGAAGTCCTCATTTCATCCATTGCTGCAGCTGGAACTGGCCTTGTCAGCCTGTGACTCAAAACCAGAGCACAAGCATGACAGCCAAAATACCATAAACCAATGGTATAGCCAAAATACCACCAAAACATGGAACTGGGCCAAATTAGCTCAAAAGGTATAAAAAGAAAGAGGAAACTCACCTCTTTCTGAAAATATAAGTCCCATCATCATAGGACAAGAAATAACAAAGTTATTGCTGAGCGTAAACCTTAATTTTCACCTCTCATCTAAAATCTAGAAGGAGAGGCTTAACCCCATCAAATGGGTATTCAAAATGAAGCTCTAAGCCAGGGCTATCCAATGGTACTAGCCAAACTGAGCTAGCACCAGTATTACTTGAGTTATGGTCAAATTCAGACCAAATAAGGGTGAACAAAACATTCACCTCTCATCTAACTTTTACAGTTTTAGTGTGAGATACTTAAAGTGGGGTCTTTTTGGAAAGAGCACAATCAGGGCTATCTGATGGTGTCATCCATTTCCTCATATCTCAACTAGAACAGAAGTTTTTGGCCAAACAAGCTTAATGCAGCTTTTGCCCAAACCACGCCAATGTATAAAAATACTTGTACATGGGATAGCTTTGCCATATTTAATGATAACCATGTCAAGCTGGGTACCATTGTGTAGAGCTCATACAGGGCTATTCAATGAACCCACTTTGAGCTTGATATCTCAAAAACTGACAGATGTATGACCATTTTAAGGTAAAAATCCCACCTGCTGTCATATACAGCCTTACCATGGGATAATACCCTATAGCCATGAATATGAGGTGTCAAATAGACGAAGAAGCATGTTTTTACTTCAATACCTCATATGTCAGTCAATACTGGGGTCCCATACAGTTTCTGTACAGCATTCTACGCGTCATACACGTCAGAATCAGGCTGTGAGGTCCCCAGATGAAAATTTTCACCCTGTATTGGTGAAAACCGCCCAGATGTGGTTTCAAAACCACATCTGAGCCCAATACAGGGTATACAGGCTGTTTGCAAACCACAAGCCTGTCATGAGGAGTGAAAAATCTTCACTTCCTCTACGTGAAAAGCTCTAACAGCCTTTTCACCTCAATTTCAGGATAAAAGGAGGGCTTTTCACTGCCAAAAACCTTTCCTCATCCTGCTCTTGAATAACCTACGTAGTAAACTGTCAAAAACAGTTTTACTCTTGGTTAAATAATCAGGTATAATTATAATCTTTAATTATTGTAGACTTTATTATTGTAATCCAACAGATAAAGCCTGCACCCAGGGTTCTCAATAGCGCTCACCACCACTATTTCTCAATAATAGAACCCTTTTATCTTATTATAAACCTTTATAAATCTTTTTTTAAATCATTTTCTGTCGTGTCACATACACAGTTAAAGCTGTAATTAGCCTAGTTATACCTTTATCATAGTATCATCCTGACATTTTGGGGGCCTGGCCAGGTTTTTTGACTTTTTTTGGACCTTACAAGTAAGTCTTTTCTCTTTTTTATGACTTATTAACACATTTTTTTATCCTTTTTTAGGCGTAATTTCTATTTAAATATATATATTTTATATATTTTCACCTTTTTTTTATATATACTCATATTATAAGGGTATTTTTTATGTGGCTAACACCCACAGTAATTTATTATTTTTGGCGTGTTTTGCATATAAAAACACATAAGCCATTAATAAAGTCCTGTATTCTTGACTGAATAAGGACACCTCTGACTGAAAAACCATCAGTTGAGGCGTGGTCAAGTGTATTGTTAATTCAATAACACTTGTATACAAACCACTTTTTACAGAATACACTTGCAAACCACAAGTGTATCTGAGGGATACTGACACACAAACAGTGTGACAGGACACCATAAGCTGTATTTTTGACGTGGAATTGTTAATTAAATTACACTGTCATTATACAAGGGCATACTGTAATGACATACAAGCCCAGAGGCCATTCTTAGATGTGCAAAACCAGCCTTTTAAGAAGTCTTAACTGACATAAGCCGTCTTTTTCCTGTTTTGATTCAGTGGAAGAAAACTACATCCCACTTGAAACCCAGTCACAGGCCAACACACCAGTGACACCCTCAGAACCAGAGGGCAGCAAGGATAAAGGAAAAAGGCTTAGTGAAGGCCTCATTACAGCCAAGAAGGGGACACCAATAGCCACTCAGAGGAGTAGAAAACCACAAAACTCTGCTTCAATACAAGGTAAACCAACCTTAACCACTTGTACAGGGAAGATTACAATTATTAACCCAGTTGTAACTTCCAAAGGCAAACTGCCCAAAGCAGCAGATAACAAATTTGTACAAGGCACAGTCAAAGGTAAATACCCTAAGAACATAAGGTTTTTGACTGCTTGCAAACACTGATATGTCCCCTGCATACCTCAGAGACCTTGGCTTCCAAAGGAACCAGCTAGAGGATAGAGCAGGAATGTCTAGAACCAGAAGACCTGAAAGAAGACACATTGGACACAGTGGTGGATGGCAAAACAATGAGGGAGATGATATCAACCTTTCCATTCACACTCCAATTCAACAGAAACCTCAAACCAGAGGACTGGAAGGATATGGATCAAGTTCTTCAAATCCACCAACTCCTCAAAGATTTGTTTCAATGGAGCATGGACAACAAGAGGTTCAACCTAGCAACTCACTGGGCAGAACTGGGATCAAGTTGCCAGAAGATCTGTCTCAAAGAGATAGACTTCAAGGACCTTATGGTAATCACCAAGGGTTGGAACCCTACCAGGCAGCACAGACTCCTGGAGGCAAGGGCACAGAGGATAAGGGAGAATCAAGCCACTATCCTAGCTATAGAAGAATAGTTAACCCAGACAGGGCCTACTCAGATTCCTTCAGGTTCACAAGGAGCAAGCCAAATCAGCTCTCCAGTGGCTTCACACCATTCAGAAACCAGCAGATCAGTGGCCAAGAGTCACCATTCTTCACAATTCCAGGATGTTTCCAGGAGAAGACAAGGAAACAAGGGCAAGAACAAAGCCTCCTTCAACCAGAGGAGGAAAGAGTCAGACACCATGATCCAGAAGCTGTTAGATTTGGTAAAAGAAGTACACAAGAACCCGAAGTAGTTGTAAATCACTCTAGAATCAGTATTCCTAGTAATAGAACATTACCCCCACTCAGACTGAAAATAACATTATCACATCTGAGAGTAACATCAACAGTGACACACTGTGGTTACAAATGTCCCAATATGCTGAGCAATCTGCAAAGCAGGCTGCAGAATTTGAAGCTGCCCAAGAGAGGATGAGAAAAACTCAAGCCTCATTGGAGCAGATAGTTAAAAACCTTCAGGAAGGATATGCTCAACTGAGCAAAGCCTCTGAAGAAACCAACAAGAGACTGAATCAAGTCTCTGAAGAACAACACCATAGCAGCAGGGACAGGGAGTGTCTGAACCAAGACATCAACAAATTGTTTGATGCCTACCATAGCTTAAAGCCCCAACCACAAGGCCAAGCTATGGAGAATCCATATCAACCAGATGACATCAAACCAGATGCCATGTTGCTGAATAAGGCAAGATCTCCATCACAATACCAGGATGGAGATGGCATGTCTTATTCAGAGAAGGAAGCCTTGAAACAGCTTCCTGAGGCCTCAAGCTGGCCCAAATTCTCTGGATCAGGAGAATATGATCATATGGAACTCATAGATTATATTGATGGACTCTTCATTGATGTACCAAGCATACCAGATTACTGGATTACTTCTAGACTGAATACTGCATTTAAAGGTCATGCAAGTATATGGTACACTGAAATGAAAGAAATCCATGGCAGAAGAAATTGGCCATGGTGGAAGAGTCAAATAATCCAAAAGTACAGTAATGGAACTTGGATATGGCAAAAGACCATGTCATTTGAAAATGACAAATACTCTGTGGACAAAGATCCGTATGAGTGGTGTCTTTGACAGTCTAAAAGACTTAAAGCCATTGATCCTCAAATGAACATTCAAATGAGGGATCATACACTTCTGACACAACTGCCAGGAGAACTAGAGCATGAAGTAAAGTGAAGATGCAACCAAAATTGCACTCTAGATGATATAGCCAATACCTTACAAGACATAAGGAAAAGGACTAATATAGGGAAATTCACCCCATATAGAAACAATAGTTTCAAAGAGAAACAACCTTTCAGGGTAGAGTTTAAAGACAAACCCAGAGAAAGAGTGGCAGAAGTGGCAAAGAAGAAGAATGCTTGTCACAATTGTGGTTCAACAGACCACTATGCCAACAACTGTCCAAAAGCAAAGAAGAAAGTCTATGCTATAGAAAAAGTCCCTGAAGAAGAACCTCCAACAGAGGATTCTGAATCAGACTCTATGGGTGATGCCATCAGAGAACCATCTGATGAGGATCAAGACCCAAGAGAGGAATTTCTAGTGGAATACCAAGAGGAAACCCCACTAGAAATCCAGGATATACAGTTGGAAGCAGGCATGCCACAAGACACTGCCAACAAGAACTTGTGTAAACATACACAAGATTCACAAACATTCCTGGTTACACCAACCAAAGGAATGACATATTTACATGGAACAGCCACAAAAATGACTGTATGTATTGACAATGCTCAGCACCCACTGATCATTGACAGTGGAGCACACTGCTCCATAGTGGCCAGAAATTATCTGGATAATCACTTCCCAAACTGGGAAAAAGAACTCTTACCCACCAGGGCAAAGAGCTTTCAGAGTGCATCTGGAAAGATGACCTCTATTGGGACAATTATCAAAGAGATAATTATACCCCACAGAAAAGGTAATATCAGACTCAACCCAGAGTTTGTAGTGCTTGAAGATGCCCACATCCAAGGGTTTTTACTGGGAACAGATTACCAGAGGATGTATGGCATAGATATTTACAATAGTAAAAATAGGCATATTACCATTGGTACTAACAAGGAAAAGAAATTTTCTCTTGATATATACCAGATATCTTCTCAGGACCCACTGGAAGAACTTCTGAAAGAATTCAGAGAGGGACAGTTTAGCACTACCCTCACCAGTAAACAAAAGCTAAGTTTACTGAAGATGCTGAGGAAGAATAGACCAGCATTTGCCATTGGTGAAGAAACATTAGGCAAGATCAAAGGCCACGATATAGAACTATATCTTGATGTAGAAAGGCCTTATCCACCCATGTTAAGGAGACCTCCTTACCCAGGAAAGAGATTGAGAAACATATCAATGAAATCCTGGACATGGATGTCATTAGGAAGATTGGACATAATGAAATAGTGGAAATCACCACTCCTGTCCTAATCACCTGGCATGATGGCAAGTCTAGATTGTGTGGAGACTTCAGAGCCCTGAACAACTACACAAAATCATACAGGTACCCTATACCAAGGATACCTCATGCCTTGGATAAATTGGCCAAAGCCAAATACATAACCAAGATGGATTGTATGAAGGGCTTCCACCAAAATGGAGTTAAACCAAACTCCATGAAATTACTCAGAATTATATGCCATATGGGCATATATGAGTACAACAGGATGCCATTTGGCATCAAGAATGCACCAGCCCACTTCCAAAGGATGATGGACACCATATTTCAAGAAGAAATAATGGAAGGCTGGATGGTAGTATATATTGATGATATCATTATATACTCAGAGACATGGGAAGATCATGTAGAGTACATAGACAGAGTGCTAAGTAAATGTACACCCATCAATGTAAAAATTTCACTTAAAAAGTGTAATTTTGGCCAACAAGAGCTACTAGCTCTAGGACACAAAGTCTCAGGCCTTAGTCTGGCAATTGACCAGAACAAAGTAGCAGCAGTACTGCAAAAGCCAGTACCAAAGAGCATTAAAGAAATGCAATCTTTCCTTGGGTTTGCTAGCGACTATAGAAACCACATCAAAAGCTTTGCCCACATAACTAGTAGCTTATACAAGTTATGCTCAAAAGATGTAGTTTTTGAAATAACCAAGGAAAGGAGGGATGCATATGAGAGGATCAAACATGAACTCACAAATGCACCTGTGCTCATCTTGCCTGACTTTGAACTACCATTCAAGTTATACATAGATGCAGCATGCAGTCAAGGCCTAGGAGCAGCCCTTCACCAAAGACAAATTGTAGATGGTGAACCAAGAGAAGGTGTAATATGTTACATCTCCAGGCAGCTGAAAGATTCAGAAGCCAGGTATGGGGCCACCCAGACAGAATGTCTATGTCTAGTCTGGGCTCTAGAAAAACTCCATTATTATTTGGAGGGTGCAGTCTTTGAAGTCTACACAGACTGCACAGCCTTGAAATCTTTACTAAACATGAATACTACTAATAGACATATGCTGAGATGGCAAATAGCTATCCAGGAGTATAGAGGGAACATGACCATCATATACAAGGAAGGTAAAAGCCATACCAATGCAGATGGCCTTAGCAGATGGCTACTGGACAATGTCAAAAGCAATCCAGCTTATGACCCTGAAGTTGCTGCAAAAATTCCTATCCATTTTATGGAAATTGATAGGAAGAAGAACTTCAGATTCTCTGAATGGGCACCAGGGAGTGGTACCCTTGACAGTGGAAACACTGATTTAGAAGGGACAGAAACTCCCATACTGGGAATAAGTTCCTCAGAACTGCACAATGAATTTTTCAATGCAGTACTGAAATCTTATGCTAAACACAAACAGTGTAGCATACTACTCCAACTCCTTCAACAAAAATACAGGAGCCCAGAGCTGGAAACCCAGCTGGAGGAGCCCTGGTTGAGGGCCTATAAGGACAATAAATTCTTCCTTATAGATGGCCTGATTTATCACAGATAAAAGCACACCAGTGCACTCACAGTGATAGACAGGGACCACATCTCTTTAATCCTGCAGGAATGCCATGACTGCCCCCATATGGGACACATGAGTGAGGACAGGACCAAAGAGAGGGTAGCAAGCACAGCTTGGAGGCCCAAGTGGGAACAAGAGTTGAGTGAATACATCAACACTTGTGAAAGATGCCAAAAGGCAAATAGAAAACATGGGAAGAAATATGGGTTACTTCAACATATAGAAGAACCCAAGCACCCATGGGAAACCATCAACATGGACTGGGTCACAGGACTTGTCCCAGGAGGCAAAGAAAACTACAATGCCTGTTTAATCATAGTTGATAGGTTCAGCAAGAGCATGAGGTGTCTACCATGCCATAAAGAAGAGACAGCCATGGACACTGCTCTGTTATTCTGGAATAACATCATATCCACCTGTGGAGTCCCCAAGATCATAATTAGTGACAGGGACCCAAAATTCACATCTGAATTTTGGACCAACTTATATGACATGCTTGGCACCAAGCTTGCCTTTTCCACAGCTTACCATCCCCAAACAGATGGCCTAGCTGAAAGGATGATCCAAACAATGGAGGACATCCTCAGATGGTTCTGTGCCTATGGCATGGAATACAAGGACCATGAGGGATACACCCATGATTGGGTTACCCTCTTACCAGCAGTCCAGCTGGCTTATAACACAAGCCAGCACTCTACCACAGGAAAAACACCTGCACTGGTAGAGAAAGGGTGGAATCCCCTGTCACCTGTGGATCACTTGAAGAAAAATCTTCTGACCATCCACCCCACAGCCAAAGACTTCCATGATATGTGGAATAAAGCCTGTGATACTGCAGCCAAATGCATAGCTGAGGCCAAGGAGTATAACAAGCAGAGGTGGGACAAATCACATATGGAACCTGACTTCAAGGAAGGGGACCAGGTGTTAGTGTCTACACTGAACTTTAATAATCTCAAAGGACCTAAGAAAATGAGAGACTCATTTGTAGGGCCCTTCACTATCATTAAGTTGATAGGGAAGAATGCAGTAGATGTCAAGCTCACTGAGGAGTTTTCTAGGAAACACCCAGTCTTTCCAGTGAGCCTGGTCAGACCATACTTCCAGACAGAGGAGGATAAATTCCCCTCCAGGAAGAAAAATATCACTCCACCAGAAATAGTGGAAGTAGAAGACTCTCCTGGACCTGTGAGTAAAATCATCAGGGCCAGGAAAATCAGACTTAATGGAAAGGACCAAAGACAATACCTAGTCAGATTCAAAAACCAGACAGCTGATAAAGACAAATGGTTGGCAGAGGATGCCATACCAGATGGGAACCTTCATTTAAGGAGATTCAGAGCCTCTAGGAGGACTGAACAGTCTCATCAATGATGAGCCTTTTTTTAGAGGGAGGGTATGTCAGCCTGTGACTCAAAACCAGAGCACAAGCATGACAGCCAAAATACCATAAACCAATGGTATAGCCAAAATACCACCAAAACATGGAGCTGAGCCAAATTAGCTCAAAAGGTATCAAAGGAAAGAGGAAACTCACCTCTTTCTGAAAATATAAGTCCCATCACCATAGGACAAGAAATAACAAAGTTATTCCTGCTCAAAGTTATTGCTGAGCATAAACCTTAATTTTCACCTCTCATCTAAAATCTAGAAGGAGAGGCTTAACCCCATCAAATGGGTATTCAAAATGAATCTCTAAGCCAGGGCTATCCAATGGTACTAGCCAAACTGAGCTAGCACCAGTATTACTTGAGTTATGGTCAAATTCAGACCAAATAAGGGTGAACAAAACATTCACCTCTCATCTAACTTTTACAGTTTTAGCGTGAGATACTTAAAGTGGGGTCTTTTTGGAAAGAGCACAATTAGGGCTAACTGATGGTGTCATCCATTTCCTCATATCTCAACTAGAACAGAAGGTATTGGCCAAACAAGCTTAAGACAGCTTTTGCCCAAACCACGCCAATGTATAAAAATACTTGTACATGGGATACCTTTGCCATATTTAATGATAGCCATGTCAAGTTGGGTACCATTGTGTAGAGCTCATACAGGGCTATTCAATGAACCAACTTTGAGCTTGATATCTCAAAAACTGACAGAGTTATGACCATTTTAAGGTAACAATCCCACCTGCTGTCATATACAGCCTTACCATGGGATAATACCCTATAACCATGAATATGAGGTGTCAAATAGATGAAGAAGCATGTTTTTACTTCAATACCTCATATGTCAGTCAATACTGGGGTCCCATACAGTTTCTGTACAGCATTCTACGCGTCATACACGTCAGAATCAGGCTGTGAGGTCCCCAGATGAAAATTTTCACCCTGTATTGGTGAAAACCGCCCAGATGTGGTTTCAAAACCACATCTGAGCCCAATACAGGGTATACAGGCTGTTTGCAAACCACAAGCCTGTCATGAGGAGTGAAAAATCTTCACTTCCTCTACGTGAAAAGGTCTAACAGCCTTTTCACCTCAATTTCAGGATAAAAAGAGGGCTTTTCACTGCCAAAAACCTTCCCTCATCCTGCTCTTGAATAACCTACGTAGTAAACTGTCAAAAACAGTTTTACTCTTGGTTAAATAATCAGGTATAATTATAATCTTTAATTATTGTAGACTTTATTATTGTAATCCAACAGATAAAGCCTGCACCCAGGGTTCTCAATAGCGCTCACCACCACTATTTCTCAATAGTAGAACCCTTTTATCTTATTATAAACCTTTATAAATCTTTTTTTAAATCATTTTCTGTAGTGTCACATACACAGTTAAAGCTGTAATTAGCCTAGTTATACCTTTATCATAGTATCATCCTGACAGGCCTCAACATAACTTTTGCTAATATTGTCTATTTAATGGTGAGGGGACCCCCAAAATTCTACCCCAATGTTCTGACTCTGACATCCACCTTTTCAGGAGCCCAATTGGAACCCAGCCGTTAAGGCTCAGGCTCTTGATTGACTCCATGGTATTGGCCAACAACAACCTTTGAAGGTCATTCAGTAGAGGTCAAAATACGGAAGGTACCTTTCAAGCTCATCTCTGTCCATGATTGTATTACTATTCTGAAATATTTCTTTATGGGAATCCCATATTCCAATCACCAATAGGTACAAGAAAAGAAAAACTCATTAACTGCATGAGCCTTGCTGATATTATCCAATTTGTGTTTGACGAAGCTGATAAAACCTTTTCACCCTGTCACAAGTCCACAATTATGAAGACCATGCGCTGGATCAAACTGCTTCAATATTTCCTCAATGAAAATGAGAACTAGATAAATCTTGATTAGGGACACCATGGTACATAAAAAATCTTTTTGTTAATATTCTAACTTATTTATCAGGATTTTGCACATTTAAGAAATAATAATCCGATTGTATTACACCAGCACAAACCATTCAAAAAGCCTTAATATGGAACAGTACTATAAATTTATTTTCTTAACTAATTGCAGAGTATACCCATTAGCACTAATAACTGGAATTTCAAGTATCTTGAGGGCAATAGTCTGCATCTTACTACAACCTTTGAGCCAATATTTATCAGATAACTGAAAAGATAGCCCCTCAGGAATATCACCATCATCTATTGATCTAATTTCTGGTAATTTATCAAAGGTTTTTTTACCATTTTTCAATCCCATTACAAAACTCTACGTCTCTATCACTTTTGAATACCAATTCATTAAATAAGCATGAGCACCAGTAAAATCCCACTTTGTGGTAAACTTGACATCCATTTTCCATTACCTCCTCAGTCTCTGAGCATACTTAACGTTCATTGAATTGTGATGCTAGAATGGGAAATTTAGCCATATCACACCATTCACAACGGCGCTCACAGGTCTGCACATCATCAATTAGATTATCATCAGACTTACTTCACAATGAAGAAGAGATACAGTAACTAAACCTTTGACAAATATTTTCAACTTTAGATTCTCCTTTGTTTTTACCAAATACTCCACATCCTTTTGAAAACAATTCCCTTCTCTTTTCAAATAAGTGAAATATTGCTCCATTAAAGCTGGCAGGAACCCATACCTATTATGATCCTTGTTCCAAAAGTAATGATGATACTTGATGCTGACAAGTGCAAGATGGAAGGCACAGTAAAACACCATAGACATCAACTTGTTGAACAGATGTTGCCACAAGCTCTCCCAGTCCCAGAAGAATTGCTTTAGTCCTAACTTATGGAGCTTATTTTTGCAGTAGATTTGGAAACCCTGAGACTGAACCTGTGTTGATGGCTCATTGAAAACATACTTAGGGAAATATACCAGATGACCAGAAACTTGAATTGCAATTTCATGCTGTGGGATGAAATAAGGCAGTACCTTGAGGGGGAAATTATTGGGAAGTCTGTTTTGAATTACAGAATTGTCCAAAAACCATGGGTGCTAAGGTGTATCAGCTGCCCCTCTAAATAGTACTGAATATTGAGCCTACAGATAATCACAAAATTAAATAAGATTTGTGGCTTTTAACAAATAGAGAAGAAGTATCAGCAGTCTCTAAATAAGACCTATCAATAACACTACAGTAAAACTCTGATTTAAAACTAAAATTTCTGATAAAATAAATACTTAGATTTTTTTGTTGTTATTTTAATAAAACTAATAATAAGATTTTTTTAATGAAACCTTTTCTTTCAATAATAATAGGATTCTGAGAAAATCTACTGAGCTTTTACACTATGGTTATACTACTATTCTTTGAAAATACTATACTACTGAGCAAGGCTACCAAGCTTTTTCTATGCTAATACAGCTATTCTTCACTAATACTAAGCTATTGAGAAAGGCTACTGAGCTTTTACTGCGTTAATACTACTATTTCCTTAACAATGATAAGCTACTGAGCTTTTTTTACTATGGTTATACTACTATTCTTCACTAATACTAATTATACTGAGCAACGCTACTGAGATTTTACTACTGAAACACTACTACTCTACATATCCTGCTAGCTCAGGGATGGTTGTGATCCTGGATAGTGCAAACTTCTTCCATGATGATGGGAAAATGAGGGAGAGAGGGCCTCTATTTATAGCTTTATGGCCTCCATAGAGCTTCTCACCACAGAAAAAAGCTGGGGACTTGCATACAGGTCCTTTACAGTATCTTCAGCTTATGTCTGAGTGTATCTCTGGAAGTATCCCTAGTTCAACTCACATTCATTGTATTCTGAAATTTTTACTCCCCCTTTAATTTTTATTAATATTTTCTCAACTCAATATATACACTGGCAAAAAACATAGGTAATAAATATTATTCAATTTTTGGAGTGTGAGAACATTGAAATTCCCTAATGATGCTTATAGTTAGTAGAATAATCTTCAAATTCTCTCATCAATTGAGTTCCTTACAATTCACTTCATTAATGCTTGTGAATTTTGAAAGTTCATCCAGCTATATGGGGAGCCTTGAAAAGGAATTCTTTGATACTTGTAGCATTAATTGATTATTTGATCTTATTGTCATTCCGCTGCCTTGATTCTTGAACTTCTTTGATTTTAATTTATCTTTCATGATGGCTTAAAGAATGAGGATAACTTAAGAATTAAGAAATTGTAATTACTAGAATGCTTGTTTTAAGATGAATCAAAAATTAAGCTTTAACTGATTTCCCAAAATGATAATAATAAGTAATGATGAATTTGAAAATTATAATGGCAAGCATTTTGAGGGAATCCTGTCCAAATTTAAATTAAAAATAGGTGTTCCTCCTCAAAATTATTAAAATTTAGTAAAAAATAAGATCAAATAATTTTATAATAAGTAAAATACCTCTCCTTGAGTAATGATTATCATCATAGAAATTTGGAGAAATTATTTGAAAGTATGTTTCCATAAAAATTAATCTTAATTTATTAGAATAATGTTTCAAAATAAAAAATTAATAAATCAAGAGAATAAAAGAAAGTTGAAGCTCTTCAAATAGTGAGTCAATGGCCTTCAACAAGATTTACTGAATACTTTTGAAATTAGATTTCTGAGAATTTCTGCAAAGGAAAAATAAACAAAGTATAGGAATACTTTGATGAATTAAAAAAAAAGTTGGAAAGGGGTTGCATGGGCCACAAATGAAAGATTTTGTTCAGTGCTGGATATATCTTGGAGGGAACTCCAAATTTGGAAAGGAACTTGTTTCCTCATAAAGAATTTTATTTAAAATAAAAATCCAAGGATTTGGGACAATGGTAATAAGAAATTTAATTGATCTGCAGATTTGGATTATATTTATGTCCATTAATAAACTAAGTTTCAAAATATAATTCATTTTCACACTATCAAGAAAAATTCACAGGCTAAATCTTTAGCTTATCAAAATCACTTACAAAATCCCCAGGGGTATTTCCACTATATAACCCATTCAATCCTATCAAGTATTGTGCGAGGGTGATTTTTTGACATAGAAATATATAATTCAAACTCAAAATGGCTTATTATTCCGTGGTATGTCCCCAAATGTATGGTTCATTCTTTCATATGCCCACACAGCTAAGCTTCTTGGTGGCCCTAGCTCCTTGATACCCTTTGGTAAATGTTGTGTTAGGTGTATATTAGGTTTTTATTTTATTGTGGACCAACCCAAACAAAGTGTTTGACAATAGATCTTTGTAGTACTTTCAATCTTATCTAGGTCTTCTTCATGAATGCTTGTTCTGAGTAACATGTTTGTTAATGTAACTAATGAAATTAGTGATTTGAGTAGAAGATCCTTATGGAGGTAGTTCCCGGGGAATTTTACCCTTTCCTCCCTGTGAGGTATTTTTGTTCTCCATGGTGGTACAAGTTCCAAAGGTAAATACAATGTCATCAAGATTTGCCACTCTGCTGCTTTGAGTGTCTGAAAGTTTTTGAAACCAAATTTTCTGGGTACATGAGAAAACCATGACTGGACTTTTTTTGATTGATGACTTGTTGAAGTACCTCTAATTTGTCTTTTTTTAATCTTGAAGTTTCATCCCCCATTGGATTTAAATACTGATTATCATCAGAAGATAAATCAGAAGGAACCAATGAATCACTACCATGTGTAAAAGGTAATAAGTTGAGTACTGTAGAAGTGGTTTTCTGGGACCTAAGGGAATACCTGGAGTTTGAAGTTCTGTTGCTTTTTGCAGTTTGATCACTTTTGGTCCTGGAGGCTTCACTAGAGCCTTTGTGCCTTTAGGATGTAGGAGGTCAAATGCGGGCAAGGTTAGCTTTTGTAAGGTTTTGTTTCTTGGGTCTACTTATTTTGTCAGAATCATTGTCATCTTCATTTTTACTTTTTCATGGACGCCCCAATAAAAAAAAGGATATTTGGAGGGATTTGAGTCTGCCAAAAAACTTTGCTTTTTCCTTTTAAGCTCTAACTTGTGACCAGCCAACCCCACCTTGAGGAATCACATGGAATAGTCTTTGATATACCTTCAAATCAAAAAATGCATTATATCTATTCCACAAAGGTAAATTTGTCTCCAGTGATCTAGCCTATTTAGAATACTCCACCACAAACCATGCAATTTTACAAATTCATCTTGTTCCTTTTTGGTTTGAAGTTGGAGCCATTCATTTGCCTTGGAAATATGATTTTCATGTGTCCTTGTTTCAAATTTTGTAATATCTATTTCATTCATGTCCACCCTTGTAATATTTCCAAAGGCGCAAAATTGATTGGCCAAATGAGAGGCAAATCCAGCCACTTTACATAGAGCAGGAAGTACTGCTATCAAAGGTAATAAAGCCACTCTAATATGTCTACCCTGTGGAAATCCATGGGTATTAGAAAGCCAAATACCATTCCATAACATTTAAAGCTCAATCACAAGAGGCTCCAAGATTGAATTCATTTGTCAAGAGATGGCTCTTTAGGACCAGGAATTATTCCATACAAAAACATGTTCTCCTCTTTGTGACATTCACTTGGAGGAAGATTCAAACAAGTGAGAAGAATTGACCCAATTGAAATGGATTTTGCAGCCCCTTTCTTACAGAATGGATTGAACCAATCCATATATCAGCTAAGCATCAAATCAACTGTTCTATTGTTAAATGCTTGTTTGCTATGTGGGGAAGATTTGAATGTGTGCCAAATTTTGCTATGCCAAATATCAGAAATAGCTTTAGGGTCTGTTTTAGAATTATGGGTATTGTGAGCATTTAATAGCTTTTCAAAGGAAGGAATCCACATATGGGAGGCCAACCATTTTTGCAAGGATTGGTATGTAAAGGTACAGATTGGTTTTTGGAGTGAAAAATTATTCTTGTCATCAGTTTCAAATAAAATAGAACCACATTATTTTCTTGCAAAAGATCCTAATTTGACAATGGAGGAAGGAAAAGGTTGAATGAATTTGGATATATACTGTTTGGTGATGTGCCCCATTCCAGTCAGATCATACAAGCTGAAGCATTCTAGACAGCAAATCTTTTTTTCAAAGTCCATGGATATGACCAGCTGAACAAAATAGTTTCAATGGAAAGTGGAATTTCTTTAGCAATGTATAATCCATCAAAATTAAATTTCTCTCCAAGGCTAGTTATCTTTTCCCTTTCTGATAGAAGAAATTCTTTGATACTATCTCTGGACATTCCATTTTTGAGGTATAGGCTGGAAGCTTGAAACAAAACTTTAAGAGCATGAGAGTCAATGAATTTAAAGGTCTTGTTTTCATATTTTTTGGTATCAAAAAGTAAATTTCTTTCATTATTCTGACAACATATCTGTTCAATTTGAGAGCGTCCAGGGGTTTTCTGTGTTGACTGTGCCAAAAGATTGTGGAAAATTAGATTTAAGTAATGATGAATAATTGAAATTAATGAGGGAAAGAGTCCTTACATTTTCACTATTTTGGGCTAAAATCCATCTTATTAACCAAAGGCTGGGGTCTCCTGAGTTTTAGTAGTTCCAATTGATGTGTCTTCCAAGCTGGGTCAAACATAGTTCTTCCAGGCTGAACAATATTGTTCAAATCTTCATAATATTGATTGTAACAGCCAAGCTTGTCACAAGTGCAAATCCTTTTAGGGCAGCCCATTGTTTGCACCATGAAACTTTGTGGGGAATGAACAAAAAGGGCCCAAGAAATTGAAATCGAGTAGTGTGGTTATGAGGAATGTTTTGGGGGGAAAAGTGAACTTAAAAGAGCTTTCAAGTGGACACAAATATAGCTTCATTTATATTTGAGCATCTTTGATTTTGCAAAGATAGAAGCCATATATGCCCCTATATGGTTTGCATGGGGGACAAATTTCATACAGCAGTCATAGTTTGACCAGTTTAAAGATTACAGCACCTGTAAAAAAAATGTGTTTACAGCCAAGCTGTATGGTGTCTGGGGCTCATTCAGATACAGATTTTTCTGTATCTGAGTGGGTCTGATTATATTTCCAGGTGACAAACCAATTATGGCTGTAAGTGGTTTGAATATGGTAAAAATTTGTATTGTGGCTGGACCTCATTCAGATACAGTTTTTTGTGTATCTGAGTGGGTCTGATTGGATTTCAAGGAGACAAACCAATTACGGCCATGATTGGTTTGGAAGTGGTACAAATTATGACATGCAGTCATAATTTGATCACCTGTGTAGGAGTACAGCCAAAGCTGTATTCTCTCTGGGCCTCATTAGGATACAGTTTCCTCTGTATCTGAATGTGTCTGATTACATTTCCAGGAGACAACCCAATTATGGCCGTAATTGGTTTGCAAGTGGTACAAATTATGACTGGTGGTCATAATTTGACCACCTGTGTATGATTACAGCCAATGCTGTATTGTCTCTGGGCCTCATTCAAACACAGTTTTTCTGTATCTGAGTGGGTCTGATTGGATTTCAAGGAGACAAACCAATTACGGTCATAATTGGTTTGCAAGTGGTACAAATTATGAGCGGAGGTCATACCTTGACAACCTGTGTACAATTACAGACAAGATCTATTGTGGCTGGATCTCATTCAGATACAGTTTCTTCTGTATCTGAGTGGGTCTGATTGGATTTCAAGGAGACAAACCAATTACGGCCATAATTGGTTTGCAAGTGGTAAAAATTATGACCGGCGGTCATAAATTGACAACCTGTGTACAATTACAGACAAGATCTATTGTGCTGGACCTCATTCAGATACAGTTTCTTCTGTATCTGAGTCGGTCTGATTGGATTTCAAGGAGACAAACCAATTGTGGCCGTAATTGGTTTGCAAGTGGTACAAATGATGACCGGCGGTTATAATTTGACCACCTGCATATGATTACAGCCAAAGCTGTATTGTGTCTGGGCCTCATTCAGATACAGGTTTTTCTGTATCTGAATGGGTCTGATTACATTTCCAGGAGACAAACCAATTGCCGCCGTAATTGGTTTGCAAGTGGTACAAATTATGACCGGAGGTCATGATTTGACAACCTTTGTAAAATTAAAGACAAGATCTATTGTGGCTAGACCTCATTCAGATACAGTTTTCACTGTATCTGAGTGGGTCTGATTGGATTCAAGGAGAGAAACCAATTACGGCTGCAATTGGTTTGCAAGTGGTACAAATTATGACCAGCGGTCATAATTTGACCACCTGTGTAAGACTACAGCCAACCTCTATTGTCGCTGTGTCTCATTCAGATACAGTTTTTTCTGTATCTGAATGGGTCTGATTACATTTCCAGGAGACAAACCAATTACAGCCGTAATTGGTTAGCAAATGGTACAAATTATGACTGGCAGTCATAATTTGACCACCTGGGTATGATTACAGCCAAAGATGTATTGTCTCTGGGCCTCATTCAGATACAGTTTTTTCTGTATCTGAATGGGTCTGATTACATTTCCAGGAGACAAACCAATTACAGCTGTAATTGGTTTGCAAGTGGTACAAATTATGACCAGCAGTCATAATTTGACAACCTGTGTACAATTACAGACAAGATCTATTGTGGCTGGAACTCATTCAGATACAGTTTTCTCTGCATCTAAGTGGGTCTGATTGGATTTCATGTAGACAAACCAATTACCGCCGTAATTGGTTTGCGAGTGGTACAAATTATGACCAGTGGTCATACTTTGACCACCTGTGTATGATTACAGCCAGAGCTGTATTGTGTCTGGGCCTCATTCAGATACAGTGTTTTCTGTATCAGAATGGGTCTGATTAAATTTCCAGGATACAAACCAATTAAGGCCATAATTGGTTTGCAAGTGGTACAAATTACGACTGGCAGTCATAATTTGACCACCTGTGTATGATTACAGCCAAAGCTGTATTGTCTCTGGGCCTCATTCAAATACAGTTTTTTCTGTATCTGAATGGGTCTGATTACATTTCCAGGAGACAAACCAATTAAAGCTGTAAATGGTTTGCAATTGGTACAAATTATGACCGGTGGTCATAATTTGACAACCTTTGTAAAATTAAAGACAAGATCTATTGTGGCTGGACCTCATTCAGATACAGTTTTTTCTGTATTTGAGTAGGTCTCATTGGATTTACTGGAGACAAACCAATTGCGGCCGTAATTGGTTTGCAAGTGGTACAAATTATGACCGGCGGTTATAATTAGACCACCTGTGTATGATTACAGCCAACCTTTATTGTATCTGGGCCTCATTCAGATACAGTTTTTTCTGTATCTTAGTAGGTCTGATTGGATTTACTGGAGACAAACCAATTACGGCCGTAATTGGTTTGCAAGTGGTAAAAATTATGACCAGAGGTCATAATTTGACAACCTGTGTACAATTACAGACAAGATCTATTGTGGCTGGACCTCATTCAGATACAGTTTCTTCTGTATCTGAGTGGGTCTGATTGGATTTCAGGGAGACAAACCAATTGTGGCCGTAATTGGTTTGCAAGTGGCACAAATTATGACCAGCGGTTATAATTTGACCACCTGCATATGATTACAGCCAAAGCTGAATTGTGTCTGGGCCTCAATCAGATACAGTTTTTTCTGTATCTGTGTGGGTCTAATTGGATTTACAGGAGACAAACCAATTACAGCCTTAATTGGTTTGCAAGTGGTACAAATTATGACCAGCAGTCATAATTTGACAACCTGTGTACAATTACAGATAAGATCTATTGTAGCTGGACCTCATTCTGATACAGTTTTCTCTTTATCTGAGTGGGTCTGATTGGATTTCAAGTAGACAAACCAATTACGGCCGTAATTGGTTTGCATTGGTTTGCAAGTGGTACAGGTTATTACCAGTGGTCATACAATGACCACCTAGGTATGATTACAGCCAAAGCTGTATTGTCTCTGGGCCTCATTCAAATACAGTTTTTGCTGTATCTGAATGGGTCTGATTACATTTCCAGGAGACAAACCAATTACAGCGGTAAATGGTTTGCAATTGGTATAAATTATGACCGGTGGTCATAATTTGACCACCTGTGTATGATTACAGCCAACCTGTATTGTATCTGGGCCTCATTCAGATACAGTTTTTTCTGTATCTGAGTGGGTCTGATTGGATTTACTGGAGACAAACCAATTGCGGCCGTAATTGGTTTGCAAGTGGTACAAATTATGACCAGCAGTTATAATTAGACCACCTATGTATGATTACAGCCAACCTTTATTGTATCTGGGCCGCATTCAGATACAGTTTTTTCTGTATCTTAGTGGGTCTGATTGGATTTACTGGAGACAAACCAATTACGGCCGTAATTGGTTTGCAAGTGGTACAAATTATGACCAGCAGTCATAATTTGACAACCTGTGTACAATTAAAGATAAGATCTATTGTAGCTGGACCTCATTCAGATACAGTCTTCTCTTTATCTGAGTGGGTCTGATTGGATTTCCAGGAGACAAACCAATTATGGCCGTAATTGGTTTGCAAGTGGTACAAATTATGACTGGCAGTCATAATTGGACCACCTGTGTATGATTACAGCCAACCCGTATTGTATCTGGGCCTCATTCAGATACAGGTTTTTCTGTATCTGAGTGGGTCTGATTGGATTTACTTGAGACAAATCAATTACTGCCGTAATTGGTTTGTAAGTGGTACAAATTATGACCAGCAGTCATAATTTGACAACCTGTGTACAATTACAGCCAAGATCTATTGTGGCTGGACCTCATTCAGATACAGTTTTCTCTGTATCTGAGTGGGTCTGATTGGATTTCAAGTAGACAAACCAATTACGGCCGGAATTGGTTTGCAAGTGGTACAAATTATAGCAGGTGGTCATAATTTGACCACCTGTGTATGATTACAGCCAAAGCTAAATTTTCTCTGGGCCTCATTCAGATAAATTTTTTTCTGTATCTGAGTGGGTCTGATTGGGTCTTCTTTCTTATAATCCAAATTTCATTCTTCCTCAAACCTAACTTCATTGTTTCTCAATTATTAAATATCATCACCCACCAACTTTTTTTATCACCTCAATTGTTTTTTACTTATTGTATTCTCATCCTTAATTCAACCTACTCTTTCGCACCGTCAATCTCTTTTGCACCCTCAGCTCTTTTGCACTCTCCAATGCTATGGAAACAATCAGGGTCATTGACGTTCCAGCGTTGGTTCCATTGATCCTGGTTGTTGGTTAGCACCTCAACCTTTGATAAATGTGATTGATTATCTTAGAAGACCTCATTGTCATTCAATTGCTTTGAATTCAATTCATCCTAATCTCTTGGGTGCGATCAAATTTAGAGACATCATTAACTCTTTAACTTGGGAATCATCATATAATCCTAATCCCATTTCAGCTGATTCAACCCCTTCAGCAAGTCATTCACCTTCTCAAGCTATATGTCAAAGATCAGGAAGTTTAGGTCTTACACTCAGGAGATCTAATCATATTCCCAACTTCAATCATTCTAACTCACTATCAAATCCATCAACTGACCTTCAAAGATTTTGAAGGCAAAGCAAATTCTCAATACCTAACATCAAACCAAAACCTTTTAATCGAATCAGGCAGATTGGGCATTCAAAACATCATAGTAACAATCCTCCATTCAGTTCAGCCATTTGGGATTCAGAAAGATTGGACGATAATCAATTAGAAGTATCAACTAGTCCATCAAATCAATTAGGCTTAGAGATTAAGCAAACAAATCACAATCAAAATAAACAAGAAGAATTTCATAATAAACTTGATTCAAATCAATCTAGGTCAAACAACCTGCCTAACAAATCATCATCTGCTCAATAAGAATTACCTTCAATTGTTGTCATAACTGATACTAATGAAGTTTGTGACTTGACTCATTCCGATCAAGATTGGGCTCAAGATACAGAAAACATTCAAATAAATGAATCCAATAAACCACATTGGGGAAAACGTTTTAATATTGTTTGGGAAACGTTGTTCCCTTCATTAAAAGATTGGAGAATGAAAAGTCATGTGAAAAATTTGGTTGCCTTGATTTCAGCACCAGCAGTCCTACTACTGACATTAACCTTACCTGTTGTTGATGACGACACGGGTATCAAAAATGAATTTATTGATGAAATTGTTCAAGAAGAAGAAGAAGCTGATGAGGGCTTAATGAGATCAGAATCTTTAAGGTACGAAGAGGATCAAGTGAGAATAGACAAAGTAGAAGAAAATGAATCTGAACCTTTGTTGGTTAGTGATGATTCAAGAGCTCATGATTCAAATTTTCAAATGGGTCGATTGAGTCTTTGAGGAACACCAATTAAAGATTTGAGTGATGAAGGTGTTTTGCCTTCAATGATTGAAATAAATAATTATGAACTTATTGACAGTATGGAAGGATTAGAAGTTGGATCAGAGGATGAAGAATATGTATCACGTTCGACTATTGCTAGATGGCTAGCATCTCTTCAATGTATCTTGGCACCATCATTTTGTTTGATTTGCTTGATAGATTTAGACGCGATTAAAGGAGAAAATTTAGTGATTGGAAGCAAAATCAAGTTACCAGCGTTAATGGTTTATTTGATTGGCACAATTTTGATGGGAATGTGTTTTGGAATGATGGTTTTTAAGCAATTGAAGAATTCTTACGATAATAATGGTCGATTTAAACTTTTACTATGTTTTGTGGGATTTTTTATTTCGATGGTTTGGATTTTAAATTTAGTTAATGAAGTCGTAGGAGTATTAAAACACTTGGGTGAAATTTTAAAAATAAGTGATGCGATTTTGGGATTAACGATTTTTGGTATTGGAAATTCATTGGGAGATTTCATTGCTAATGTCACAAGTTTGTATTTCCCTTTTCTTGGATTCACGACGTAACTGATGAATTGATTAACTGAAATATAATGTCTTAAATTTTCTTCCAAAAAAATTAATAAAATGTAATGAAAATAGTTGCTAGGTTGGGATTTCCAGTGATGGCGATTTCAGCATGCTTTGGAGGGTGAGATTCTCTTTTTTTGTTAAAAGATTCATTCAAAAAGATTTAAAACCTTATAAATGAAGGCATTGAATTAAATTTAAGCTGATGTTAAACATTTTACTTGGGATTGGATTATCATCAAGTTATTTGATTAGCTATAATGATCATGATAAGATGATTCATGAAGGCCCAATTGATTCAATGATGATAACGAGAAGGGTGATTTAATTAATTTTGATTACGAATTTGATGGTATCAGGAGTTGGCTTATTGATTGTGTTGATATCGATATTGATTATTGTACCAGTAAAAGGATACTTATTTCATAGAAAGCTAGGTAAGTTTTTTAATTTTTGAGTATCTTTTATCCAATTTAAAAGCACTGATCGTTAAATTTTAGAAATTTTCAAATCTCAGGTTTCCGATTTCCAAATTTCAAAGAAAATGTCAGCCATTGCAGCTAAATTAAATGCTAAGAACCAAATCCAGCAGGCTCCGAGGAAAAATTTATCAACAAAATCATCCCCATCATCTCCGCTACCCAAGTCATCAAATTTGAATTCAATCACTTTAATCCATCCAGATTTTCATTCAATCCATTCAAATCTGTCAAATCTTTCCAATTTTCAAATCGATCCAAATCCTTCGATATCAAATTGGAAGCCAATCTTTGAGCAAGAAAATAAAAATTTTGAAACTCATTTTGATCCAATTGGTCATGAGGATTTATTTTTCAATTTTGGATTAAAATAAAATCAAGTAGGTCTAATTAATCACCTTACTCAATCAAGCCTGCTTATTGATCATCCATCAATTTATTCTTTGGACTCTAGAATCTAATAATCTTGGGAAATTTCAATCTTTCTGTAATATCAGGTACCATCAAAATAAATGGAAGCAAATTAACTTGTCAAGATACTCTTTCACCCTTAGAAATCTTTGCTCCTGCAAGTCATCCTTTACCTGTCATCACTTCAATTGATTCCAATCAAAGCATATCATCTTCGCAATCAAATTCAACTTTGAAATCAAAAAAATTCTCAGCTATAATACAAATTAAAGACTTGCATTCTAATATTCAATCCTTAGATCAAATTTGGTCATCTTCCTATCATCCAAAACCTTCAATTTGGACATCATCTTTCAACGTTCAAAATTCACTTCATTCCAAGACTTTGTCTTTGATTCGAGAGTTTAATCCTAATCTAGTAGCTTTACAATTACCAAAATCTTGGTGTAATGCTCTATCTTGTTTATTGTCTTCAAAGTCAAGGTCTTCATCTCACTGCATTCAAGGATCAAAATCAGTAGGAAAATCTACCATGGCTTGCCTTCTCATTAACCCATTATTAAATACTTTTGATCGTGTAGCTCTTTTGGATCTTGATCCTGGCCAACCTTTATTAACTCCACCTTCTCTCATCTCACTTCATCTTCTTGACTCACCAATTATCGGTCCCTAATTCTGTGAACTCATCTCACCTTATCATCCTAACTCACATTTGATCTATTTAGGTCATATCACACCAATTGATTGTTCTTTGTGTTATTTAGATGCAACCAATCAACTCCTAAATATCTACTTATTGTTTCAACCCTCCCATCAAAATTCTTCATCTATTTATTGTGGAAGATATCGCAGGCGTCTTAATCAACTCAATCAAACAAAAATATCAAATCAAATCCCTCTAGTAATTACTACAATGGGTTGGACAAAAGGAATAGGAAGAGAATTACTTGATCAATTAATTCAATCCATTCAGCCTACAAAAATCTTTTCCTTTAATGAGGATGAGTCATCTAATCCCATCCATTCAAATGACCTTGAAATCACAAAATTGCAACCAATTGGTCCCACACCATTGTCATCGCATTTGACTCCCGCTGATCATTGTACTTTAAGTCTTCTTTCATACCTTTACTCAAACCCACACCCTTCGTCAGGTCAATTCGTCAATCTTTGGGAATTTAATTAGCCTTTGTGGTGTCGTAGGTCTTTTGAAGTTAAACCTCAAATCATTCAATTACCTGATCATCTGGATTTCAATTGAGATCATTTAGGTTACATCTTAAATGGTTCCATGATGGGATTGGTTGATCAAAATGAAAAATGGTGTCTCGGATTTGGTTTAATATGCGCCATCAATCCAATCCAAAAAACTATTCATCTCTTGATGCCAGCATGTCCAAATATTGAACAAGAAAGTCTAGAAATTGAATTCATCAAATATTCTGAACCACAAGTTCCATTGAATTGCTATTTTAAAGAAAATATAGACTGTATACCTTATCTTGATCAAAAGTTTATTTGTCATCGTCGTAAACGGAGTAATGATAATAAAGCTCCAGGGATTGGTTTTGAAAAGAATTTGGAGAAATCTTCAAAGAAGATCTCAAATAGTTAGAGAATTAATTAGTTTTTAGTATACGTTTTCTAAGTTTTTGTGGACTAAATGAAAAGCAATGGCATTTCCTTCGTTCTGAAACAGCTTATGCCAAAAACATGAACCAGTAGGCAGCAATACAAAATGAAATTAGAAAGAAGAAAGAAGACATCAAACAGATATCCATGTTTTATGAATTCCATAGAGCAACATATTGGAATTTCTCTTTGAACAAACGATTGTTGATGAGCCGTCCTACTATAAGTTGGTGTCAAAAAAGTATGTCCATGAATGTATCTTTTGAAAATAAAGAATCTTTTTAGGCAAGACACTGTCAAATTGACCTACAAAGGGGACAGATAACACAGGAGTTATCTTTGGATGGACAATGATTCTCTATGGGTAGAGATTCAATCCTCCCCCTTCCCCTGGTATTTTTTCTGACTCAGTAAACTCCATCTGACCATTGTATGTTTCCTAGCTGAGTAACCAATCAAGGAGGAACATAATCCTGAATTAGATGTCAAGGATAAAAGGCACTCATCTGTGTGCAAGGATGAGGCTGGATGAAATAAGCCTATTGTAGTCTTTAATATTGATATTCTTCTTCTCTGTCCTATTGAGTATTTCTTATTTGAATTCTTAATTGCAAGTCTTGCTTCTACCCACGGTTTAGGAGCAGTAATAAGGTATTTTTGTGAGATTGTTGATCACACGTTGAGTAGTCTGTTGATTTGTTAATTGTTTATAGCAGTAGGATTTATAGTCTTAATATACAACCTCTCTGATAGAACTACAAGTTTTATTAGGTCTTTCCACGTAAGAGTTAGTGCTATGTTGAGACTCCTACCATAATGCTTACAATAGCTACTGTTTCTCACTACAGACCCAACCTCAACTGTGGTTTTTAACAATAGGATATTGTCACTAGATTAATAATTATTACCACAGGTATATCTATATATCTATTACAATTAGCTTACTGTGTCAAGCTTATGTTTTCTGGTCAAGCTACTATTTCTGCTAATGATTTTTTTTGAGTACCAAAGGCAATAATCGTCTAAATCAATACAGACCACTTCATAGCCATTTGGAATTATTGCGTATGTATACAAGTGTTAGCCAAGAAATGCACTTAATACACTCAAGCATCTAACAAGACTTGACATCACAAGAATCCTATCCATAAATGTTCCCACCAATGATGTGTCAGAATTGCTTTACTATAAAAAGTTTAACAATTAAAACACTTCATCTGATTATTTACTAACACTATGGTCCAGGGCTTGGAAGTCAGCTAGCTATACTTATTAGTATGGAAGTAATGATTAAAACTTAATAAGTTTGGGTATATGATGTGCAAGAGTCACAATTTTTTTAGATGAGCCCTCATTTACTCAAGCTCTCAACCAAAATAAACCCCATGAGGCAATGTTGAAGGTAATGATGAGTAATTTATTGATAACCAGAATTACTTTACTATTTCATTCATACTTCAGATTTTCAACAGAGAACACTAAATGTCAATAACATTTTTCAAAGCAGAAGCCAGTGGACCAATCTCCCAGCTGAATTCTCAGCGTTCGGTTAGTCAATAACAGAATCACCAGAAGCCAGAAATAATACATGTCATGCAAAACTCCATGTTTGAGCTTAAAAATATAGTTTTATTTGGAATTCTTTGAATGCTGGAGAGATTTTAGCCAAAATCAAACCATCACTATTAAAAAACTAATTTTCTTTTGTTATTAAATTATAAAACGAAGGCTTCAAAATTTTGTTTTCTCAGTAAATTTGAATTGTGTATCACTGAATAAGGACCATTTTCCATTGGTATTTTCCCATAGTTTAATGAGGCTTCAGAGAAGAAAAAATAAAAATGAAAAAAAGGCTGAAATTTGATTTCAGTTTACTCAAAAAAGAAAACCCTTAATAAAATAATTCCATTTCAGTTTAAATATATGTGCTTAATGAAAGTAAGTGATCTTTTAGTCCTTTAAAGAAACTTCCTTTGTAAAATTGAAAATCTCAAAAAAAAAGAGGAATGTGTGAGTAGAAACTCATGAGTTTTGAAACAATTTATATCATTCTAAACTTCATAATTATGCAAAATAATTTGAATTTCCAAAAAAAACAATATTTAAATTTAAAGAATCAGAACTTAAGAGAAAAATTGCATTTTGATGAATATTTAAGACTTGGATGATGAAAAGGAGCTCAGTTCCCTTGGAAATAACAGTAGTGTGAAGAAAATAATCACTCAGTTTTGTATTGAATAATTGAATGTAATGTTTGCAGTGTAGGAAAACCCAATGATTTTTTGATTTAAATTCTGGGATGTGAAACAATTGATTCTTGAAATTCAGATTAAAATTTCAAGATTGCAATGAATTTTATGTCTTTTTGTCCGTGGTGTAAGAAGCTTATTTCTTTTCATGAAAAATATTCCAAATATTAAAAAGAAATATTTATAGCACAAAGAGAGATGTAAAAACTGAAAAAGGCAAACTGGATTTATCTTTATATCAGTTTCCAAAAGTATGTTTTTGGCTACATAATAAACTCCATGAGTCTTTTTTAATACTTCACTAGATATAGTAGCTTTTCTTTCTTGTGAAAAAAATAAGAAATGGGTTTTTGAGGCTAAGATATACCTATATAATAATGTTTATCTGTTAGTGTCAAAAAGAGTATCTGCAGCATTTAGTTTAAGCCTAGGAAAAAGGAGGCCAAATACCCCTGTGGTCATTTTGGAAGTGCTTTTTTTAGTAATGTGAAGCTCAAGAGAAACTTTATTTATAGATTTATCTCTCTATATATTTGAATAGTAAGATAGATCAAGTATATCACACCATACCAAAGCTGATACTGAGCCTATATGGAGGTACAGCTAAAGGCCTTTTTTGACATGCTGCTCAGGTAAATGGGAGATACAGATTCAGATAGAATTGTACCTAATTCTGGGTTAAATTTGAGATATAAATGGAGATAAATATGAAGTTAATACTGTATTAACTTGGAGATACAATTGAAGATATGGCTTGAGTTAAGGCTGAGTTAACTGGGAGATCAAAATAAAGGTGGTTGTAAGGGACTTGTAGGCAAGTCCTACCCCAGTATCTCCAGTGTCTGAAAATAGGGTACTTAGAAAAAATAATAGTTGAGAGTTTTTAGCTGGTGAGACATGTAGTTTTGGTGCAGCAGCGCGTTTTCTGAGAGAATTATGCTGGTGGTGCTTTTTCTTATCAAAGTCATGTGATGTATTTGAGATAATTTGGCTGGTGAGATTTCCTTTTTGCCAAGAAAGTAGAGAAAATACAGCTCCTGACAATTGAACTTTCTTCTAGTCATATGAGATATATGAGAAAATTATGCTGGTGTTTATGTTTCTTATCAAAATCATGTGATGTCTTCAAAATAATTTTGCTGGTGAGATTTTCTTTTTATCAGAGTCATGTGAGGTCATTGAGATAATATGGCTTGTGATGTTTTCTTGAAGGTGGGGAAAGTATTTTTTGTTTCTATTTTTACATATGTTATGAGAGAATTATGCTGGTGTTTCTGTTTTAGTATTGTATCATTTCATATGGAGATTGCATCATTTCTATCAAGTTTGATGCGTGTCATTATTACTAAGCAAACATTTGTTCTTGGAAAATATATTGTAATGTTATGCATAGCCTTGAGGTATTTCTTCTTTCAATTGAATCAAGGTGGGGAAAATATTTTTGTTTCTATTTTCTACGTATGTTATGAGAGAATTATGCTGGTGTTTCTGTTTCATTATTGTACCATTTCATATGGATATTGCATCATTTCTATCAAGTTTGATGTGTGTCATTATTACTAAGCAAACATTTGTTCTTGCAAAATATATTGTAATTTTATGCATAGCCTTGAGGTATTTCTTCTTTCAATTGAATCAAGGTGGGGAAAATACAGCTCTGATGCTGTGGTGCATCTTCATATACCTTTTTTTAGATTAACTCCTTTTAATTGTATAATTTGTTATTGATGATGCAATAAGGTGGATAAATCCTTTGATACTAAGCTGTTTTGATAAGATCTTGAGGCTGTGTATTGTATATTTCTTTTTGAAATTTGTAGTTATAAAGTGTGAATATGTTTTGCATAATTTCTTTTATTATCATTTTTTTCTTTTGTTTCATTGGCAAGCTTGAAACTGGTACTAATGGTATGGAGTACCACATCCCCCTCTCCATTTAATACTGTCCCCAGCATTCCAGTTGAAAGGCTTGCCAATATCAATCATATCCATTTTGTTCAATTTATTCTCCCTCCAATATTGATTCTTCATCTTAAATTTCTTTACTGCTTTCATTTTCTGACTCTGTACTTGATTGAAATTTGTTTCCTCTGGGATAAAGCTTCTTGATGTGACTTGCTGCAGCTTTTCTTGTACGTTTAGGGCCAACCAACTCTTTAAGCTCATAAGGTCCATTATTAATTTGATTTATGACTCTATAAGGTCCATTCCAATGGTTCTTGAAGAGTAAACCCCACTGTGACCCAAGTGGTTTATTATAAACTAATACCATGTCCCCTGGTTCAAGTGGATTTCTCAGTCTATGTGCCATCGTTTTGTCCAAATATTGAGCTGATTTTTGTCTTGAATCTCTTAATTTCTCTGCTTCTGCTAATCTTGTTTCCTCTTTTGCTGCAATCTGTATAGTTCTTGCTTCCAATAGTTCTTCTCTTGTTGATATTTTATTCCATTCAATGGCTAGATATGTATTTGTTTCAATATCAATTGGCAAAACAGCTTGCTGACCAAATTGAAGATCAAATGGTGATTATCATGTTGTTCCTTTTGTTGATATTCTATCTGCCAAAGTCAAAATGTGTAAGTATTCTTTCCATTTGGATCCATTTTTACAAGGGCATCTTTCAATTGCTTATGTCCTCTTTTAACCATTCCTTGTGATTCTGGGTAGTAAGGTGTAGTTATTCTAATTATTGATCCTGCTCTTTTGACTTCTTCCTGTAGTTCTTTTCCAAATTCTTCTCCTCCATCAACTGTCACTTCTTTTGGAGCTCCATATCTACAAATCCATTCTGAAATAAACCATTCTGCGACTGATTTTGTAGTTAGCCTTGTTAATGCCACAGTTTCTGGCAATCTTGAAAAGTCATCTGTTGCTACAGATAAATATTTTCATATTCCTGCCTTAATTTGAACCGCATCCATGCTGACTCTTTCAAATAAAGTAGATGTTAAATATATCTTTGCTTATTCTTTTTTTTGCAAATGACTCCTTTTTTGACATGCTTCACATGATTTGACCCATTTCTTGATTATCTTTTTCATTCCTTCCCACCAATATCTTTTCTTGATTCTCCTGTATGTTTCATTTTCCCCTCTATGCCCCAGACTTCCGTGCATTTTCTTTAGTATCTGTTTCTGAGATTTTTCATTGTATACAAATATTTGTGGATGTGCTTTATTTCTTCTTTTCAGCTGCCCTCCTTCTAAATAGAAATTAACTGATCTTCTTTTAATTTTCTTGCAGTATTCTTCCCAATACTTTGTGACTTTTTCAAACTATTCAAATATTCCTGCATATGTTTTCCAAATCCTTCCTGTTTTATTGAGATTTCAATATTTTTTGTTTTATTCCTTGATAATTTTCCCACTTTAATTGTATTTAATTCTTTTAGGCCAAATCCTGGATGTGGTTTAAGCCAATCTTTCTCTTCATCAAAATCATCCCTTTCACTTTCTTCTTTGTCTGTGCCTTTTGGTCTTCTTGATAACCCATCCGGAATAGTAAATGTTTTTCCTGGTTTGTGTACAAGATCAAATGAAAAAATATGAATGTATGCCACCCATCTTGTCATGGGTGCATTTGGTAAGAAAGGTGTGTTTATCATTTCTATTAAAGCTTTAGCATCTACTTGAAGTTCAAAGTGTTTCCCCCATAATATTGTTTGAAGTTTTTTGAGTATTCTTGCTACACCGCAAAGCTCTAATTTTGGCTGAGAGTATTTAGATTCTAGTATGGAAAATGTTACTGATTCATATAGTACTGGCCTATCCTTTCCATTTTCATCCTCTTGCATAAGAATTGCACCTACCGCAATATAACTTGAATCTATTGCTAATTTTATTTTCCCTGAGCCTTTATCATAATTCAATGTCTTCAAAGTAATTTCTTCTCCTACCAACTTCCTGAGTTTTCTAAAATTTTGTTCACATTTTTCATCCCATTTCCACAATACATCCTCCCTTGTAAATCTTCTCAATGGTTCTGCAACTTGTGAAAAGTCCTTGATAAACACTCTGACATATGCACATAATCCTAAGAATCCTCTAACTTCCTTTTTTGTTGTTGGTCTAGTCCAGTTTTGTATCTTGTTTATCTTCTGTTTTGAAATCTTTCTTCCTCCCAAAGACACAACATGCCCCACAATATCAAATGCTGGAACACAACATGCAAATTTTGATCCTGAAATTGTGAGTCCTGCCTCTTCTATCCTGAAAAGTATTCTTTCTAATGTTACTGTATATTCCCAAACAAATATTCTTATGAGCTGATTCTCCTTCAATGTTTCATGCTGATATGTTGAGCTGGGTCCTTTAATTCCTCCATCATCTATAAATACTCCAAGGCGCTCTGGTATTTCCTCCTGAAGTATCCAAGTCATTTGTGCTTGATACAATGCCACAGGGTTTGTTGCTCCTTGAGGTAGTCTTGTAAGCTGAAGTCTTCCAAGTGGTGTTTCAAATGTTGTAAGGGGTCTTGTAGTAATATCCAATTCTCTTTCATTGTATCCTCCCATAATATCTCCCAATCCATAACATGCTCTTCCTGAAAATGATCCTACAAACTCATCAGCATTTGGTGGCAATCCTGCATCTTTTATTGTTACTTTATTGAGGTCTTGAAGATCAAGAGATATTTTAAGTTTTCCAAAGCCCCACAAAATAATGGGCTGTTATAGCTTGATGTTGACTGTTCATAGAGTCCTGTACGTATTCTTTCTCTTACTAGTTCAATAAATTGAGGTAAAATTGATTTTGATATTGGTATTGGTTTCTTTTGCCATGGTTCATGTGGTATAATTGGTATTTTATAAGGTTTTCCATAAGAATGTTTTAGTACGCCTCTTTCTTCTTCACAGAATGCTATAGCCTTTTGCCTTAGTAATATAACATTCTTTAATAACTTAATCTCTTCTTCTGATAATCATCCAGATGGTCCAAAGTTTATCATTGAAATTCTTTCTTCTGTAACTTTTGATGTTTCAAAAAATGGAGGTGGGTTAGGTGATAGGGGTGTTTCATATGGATCTCTTGATAATTCAGGTCTTTCCAAATGTGGATTAACATCTTGCAGCATAGCTTCATTGAATGGTCTAACCTTCTTGACGACTGACTTATATTTTGCAGCATTGGCTTGAGCCTCCATGATTATTAGTCTGGTTTAAAGTATAAATTGATAATAATTTTTTTTTTGATTTTTTTAGTTGAAATAGAAACAGTCTCTTCAGTGTCTTCTTTTCTTTTTGTTCATAATCCAATTTGTGTTGTAGCTTTAAGTCATGCAAGGACTTAACCTCTAGGTGGATAAAACCCAGTATATTAGGTATACCAAATCCTGCAGTTTAATGTCATACAAGGACATTTGTGAAACCTAGTCCTGAGCTTACTGTTTTACTTGAATCTTTCATTATTTCACTTTTGTTTTACTCTTGATATCTTCTTTTTTTTGATGCCTTGATTTTACTTGTGTATTCAGCCCTCTTGTGAGCCTTTGAGATATGACCACATACCCAATAAGGTCACAAAAAGACTCAGAATAATTATACCTTTAATATAATTATATTAAAATTACTTTGAATAATTATACATTAAGAATAATTACGTAAATATACAAAAAATACCATAAATTCGTATACAAATTGGTTTAACTTAAAAACCAATGAATCAACATGTAAAATAAATTATACCATTGGATTCCCCATGGAAAAATACACATATGCCACTTTTATGGCATATCTGTAAAGTCAATATTTAATGAATTATAAGGTATAATACCTTATAAAAACCATAAAACTTTATTTATCTCAAGAACTAATGAAACAACATGTGAAATAAATTATACCAGTGGATTCCCCAAGAAAGTCCACACATAAAACAATTAATGAGCTAATTTCCAAAGTTAATACTTAAGGAATTAACCTGAATATATGCACTTTTGTGGTCAACGCATATATTCAAGGATAATAGCTAATATCTCCTAAACTATACATGATAGAATGATGAACCAAAAATAAAGTTACCACGTAATTACTGTACAAACACAGATATGAACTTTATTTTACAAATTATAAACAAGGTTAAAACCTATGATGAAATATTGATAAAAATCAACAGAGCTGTTGACCACTTTGTTGTGAAAGTGGTCCAAACTTAAAAAAAAAAGTATACAGTTGGATTCTACTAGTTCATTCGTGAAGAATGATGTAATTTTTATCATTAAATTCAGGGTATAACCCCCTGAAATCAAGGTTTGAAGTTTAAAATATTAAATTTCGACAGAAAAGATGAGTTACAAGAAAAATCATCAAAATTAGAGTTTTGATGATGTAATGAAAAGATCTTGGCAGCATGATAAGGTTGTGCCAGGCTATTAGAATTCACTCTCTGAATTTCTGTAGCGTGAAAATCTTAAAGGTTATTGAGGATCAAAGTTTGAGCTTAATTTGAGCAGTTATGATCACTCACAGTAACCTTAATTTAAGTTTAACAGTCTTAAGAGTGATACAATTGGTGAATACTATTAGTTTATGATTAAAACTAATAAAATCCACGAAATTTGGGGTTCTGCCAAGCCTCTGATGTCATCAACTTTAGAGTTATAGTGATAACTCTAAATAATGGTGTAATAATGATATAATCATCTCCAAACCTTAAAATATTGATCAATTCCAGTGGATATGATCAGTACACATCTACTAGAAACCTGTTGAACTCTAGGAGGGAGGTATTTACTATAAATAGAGCTCTTTTTACTCTATTTTCCCCTCAGACGCATCAAAAACATTAAATCAATTAAATAAAAGGTAATTTCTTTATTCTTTATATATAAAACTCTTATATTATTAAAGACCAAAGACCATCTTATTATTAATCACTGCTTTTAAGTGATTAAATCAATTCTTTAATTGTTTTTGTCATAAATCTCTCTAAAAACTCATTTCCACATAAAATCAAGAAATTTAGTAAATTTTCTTTATTTTTTATTGTAAATACAATTTGAAAATGTGGTATTATATTCTTTTGGCGTAAAATATCTCAAAATTATTATTTTAAGTGTTAAAAGTAGGTTATTTCATCTTATTATAATAATTTCTCTCTTATTATTACTCTTAATAATTCTTAATTAATATAAATAGTATTTATATTAATATATAACTTTAATATTGGTAATATTATTCTAATTAATTGTTTTTTATTTATAAAAAACAGTTTTTTACGCCTTTATTATTTGTTGGTAACAATAATAAAGAGCTTTATAATATATTAATTATTTTATATTAATATATTATTTATAATATTATAATTTCATATAATATTAATTATATTATTATATTTATTTAATAATATAATATTTTTACGCCATAATAATAATATTTCTTTATTATTATTATTATTTTAATCTTATTTATTTCATTTATAAGGACATTCAGAGTACAATAAGTAACAAATTAGTAATTTCTTACTTATTGTTTCATAGTGAAACCTTCCATTTGGGGGCCTGGCCGTGATATTTACTTAAAAGACCTTTAAAAAGATTCTAATTGGGTTTATCCAATAATAAATTATATTTATAATCATAAAATTATATAATAATCTTATATTTTATTGATTTTAAAAGCTATTGAGGCATTTGGAAAGCAATTGTACTGTCTTACACGTGGTTTTTCACATCCTTAGACTTGAAAGAACTTTCTTTGAGTGACTCTAGTGATTAAAAGAGATATTTTATAAATTAAAAATAATTTTATTATAATTTAATTTTATAAGAATCATATTCATTTTTTATTTTATTCTTTAAAAATAAAGATATAAAAAATATTAAAAAATATCAAAAAACAATAAAAAAAGTTATTTTTATTTCATTTTTATTCATTTCTTTATTTATTTCAATTTTTCAAAGATATAAAAGCAATTTCTACGTGGAAAATTGCCATATCTTGCCAAAAAAATAACACTTCTTATAAAAAGACTTATATTTATTTGTCTTTTTTAGTGTTTGAAGATAACCCAACAGAAGACAACCAAGCTACTGTTGAGAGATTGGTGGAAGAAACTTGTCAAAGTTCTCCAACACCAGTTATCACTAAAAGAAAAAAAGCTAAGAAATTAGACTTTCCAGGACCCACCATTCAAGACTCTGAAGGTGAGCACCTCTTTTATAATTGCCATAAAAAGAATTTTTTTATTCTAAAATACTTTTATTTGTCTTATTTTTTTTATTATGACTACCAGAAGAGGTTCCCAATACTCCATCCAATCAGATGGAGCTGGACTCAGAAGTAGAACTGATCCCTCAAAAGGGAAAAGAAAGGGCAATATCCCCTGTGGAACAGAATCCACACAAGGAAGTGCCTTATCCCAAAGGCAAGTTCCAGAAATGCCCATGATATCTGAGCCTGAATTGGAACTAAGTATGAGTAACTCAAATAGGTACAAATCACATTCAGAAGGCTCAAATAGACATCTACATGCGCCAGTACAAGCAGTACTACACAGTGTACAAGGACAAAGATTGGGAAATGTTGCCTCAAATACACCAAGGAGTGATGAACTCCTGGCACATCCTGAAAAAGTTCCTCAAAGAGGAGGAGATAGTGAAATACTCCAATGGATGGAATCCACTGTCATCCAAACCTCAAATCAAAAAAATCAAGGATTACCATGCCAAAAAGAGGGAGGCAACCAAGGAAGAAGCCCAAGTAGCTTCTACCAGCAAGCCCCAAGCCAACCCACTTCCCCAAGAAGGGAAGAAGAACAAGAAAAAGCATTGGAAGAAACCATATTCCCCAAGCTACAGGATCCCAAGAATCCAAAAGGATGCCATGGACAATGTTTTCAACATGGCCAGAACCTTGATGGAATTCAAGGACAAGGAAGAGCAAAGAATGAGACAACCTCATTTCCCAAAGAAATAACCTTGTCCAAAGATGTTGTAAATACTTTAACAGAAATTAAAAATAGTATATTACCTCTAAAAGAAATTAAAAATAGTTTATTATCACTACAAGAAATAAATAACAATTTATCTTCTTTAACAAAAATTGTTGTGCAAAACAAGAAAGAAATTGACAACATTAAGTTTATTGTTGAAAATAATAAACCAAAGAATTTGATTGACAATACTCAAAAATTAATACAAGGACAACAAGAATTGTATAAATACATAAAAGATATCAAAGACAAGACTTTGACAATCAATTATGATGTGAGTATTGACAATCTTACAGAAAAATTAAATAAATTAAGAATTTCTGTAGAAAAATTTGAAGAAAAGACTTCATCACACCAAAAATTACTTTTGGACCATGTGGAAAAAAGTGATGAAGCAAGAATGCATCTGAAAGATGATATTAAGAGTGAAATAAGGCTTATTACTGAAAAAATGGATAAAATTAATGAGGCTAATTTAAATATGCCAAAGTTATCAACACCATTTTCTCATATAAGAAGCCCTGTTAAAACAAAAGAGGAATTGTCAAATCCTTTCATAACAGACTTGAGTCACCAAGATAATAACCAAGTCTTAATGAAGGAAGCACATCAATTGAAAGAATGGCCAACATTCACAGGAGAAGGTGAATATGACCACATGTCATTTATTAGAACAATTGACATGTTACAAGAAGACTATGCCATACCAGATGAATTAATCACTGCAAGATTACATTCATTGTTTGAGAAATCTGCAAAAAGATGGTATTATGGCATAAGACAAACAAATGGTAAAAATACCTGGTCTTGGTGGAAACAAGAAATAATCACCAAGTGGGCAAATGATGCCTGGAGGTATAAGATAGAAAATGCATTTGAAAACTCTTTCTTTGACCCAGAGAAAGACAAACCTTTAACTTGGTTCTTGAAACAAGTTGAAAGGCTTAATGCACTGTACCCAGAAATGTCACAAAAGATGGTACGCATGAAAATACTTAAAAAATGTGGAGGGGAACTAGAACATGCCCTGAGAAGCAGGTGTATAGAACCATGCTCCACAGAAGAGTATATAAATGCACTAGAAGATATAGTGACAAGAACAAAAATTGGCAGGACTTGGAAAAAATTGGACATTAAAAGCCCAAATAAACCATTTATCAAAAACGATAAATCAAAAGAATCCTCTAAGCCCAATACATCCAACAATAATGAGCAAAGAAAATGCCATAAATGTGGAGGTATTGGACACTTAGCCAATAATTGCCTTAAAAAAGCAAAGATTAATGAAATTGTGGAGACAGAAAACCACAATGACAAAGAAGAGGAATCTGACTCTGAAAAAGAGTCAGAAGAGTCAGAAAGCTCTGAAAGTGATGAAATCAATATAATTAATGCACAAATTAATAATATTGATATAATTATGAAGTACTGGATGTTAATTCAAACTTACCACAAGCTGGAACATCTGACACAAACCTGACAAACATACAAGATGCCAAAATGTATAGGACCAAACCTGCAAGAGGAATGGGATATACAGCTGGAAAATCAAGTATAAGTATTGTTATGGTTGATAACCAAGAAGGAAAAGTTAACTTGGATACAGGAGCATATTGCACTTGTGTTGGCAAAAGTTATTTAAAAACCATTGTACCAAACTGGCAAGAAAAACTTATGCCAATACAAGGTGTCAAATTTAGTAGTGCAAGTGAGAGCATGAAGCCCCTTGGAATAATTGATTTAACACTAATTTTTCCTCATCCCTCACAATGTGTCAGAATTAAATTAGAGTTTGTAGTTATGGACAACTGTACTAGTAATCATTTCATACTTGGGAATGACTACTTAGCAATCTATGGTATAGATATCTCCAACCAAAAAGATAGATATTTTACCATAGGAGATAACAAAAGACAAAAATTTGGTTTCTTAAATAACAAAAAACAAATCACAGTTATTAAGAAAGAAGAAAAAATTCCAGAAAAGGAACTTTTTATATCTGAACAACTTAAAGAGGCAGAATTCAATCAAGAATTAACAGAAAAAATGAAAGAAAAATTGATTGACCTCTTATTTAAGTATAAAAATGCCTTTGCAACTGACAAAGAGCCACTAGGTGCCATAATTGGACATGAAGTGGATATAATTCTTAATGTAGAAAAGCCTTACCCACCTTTATTAAGAAGACCTGCTTATCCAGCCAGTCCAAGGGCTAGAGAAGCCTTAGAGGTGCACATTAAAGAATTAATGGACCTTGGAGTATTAAGAAAGGTTGGACATAATGAACAAGTAGAAGTTACTACACCTGTCATTATAACTTGGCATAATGGAAAATCAAGGATGGTAGGAGACTTCAGAGCCCTGAACACCTATACCATTCCAGACAGATATCCAATACCTAGAATCCATGAGACATTGACCCAATTGTCACAAGCTAAGTTCATCACAGCTATGGATGCTCTTAAGGGTTTTCATCAAAATGTCTTAACAAACAATGCCAAGAAGCTACTAAGAATAATAGTCCATTGTGGAATCTTTGAATACTTAAGAATGCCATTTGGGATAAAAAATGCACCTTCCCATTATCAAAGAATGATGAATACCATATTCCCTGAAGAATTATCAGAAGGATGGTTAATTATCTATATTGATGATATCATAGCTTGCTCAGAAACTTTGGAAAATCACCTTACAAGACTAGAAAGGGTACTACAAAAAATAGTCCAAGTGAATATGAAAATTTCCTTGAAAAAATGTCATTTTGCATATAGTGAATTAAAAGCACTAGGACATGTTGTATCTGGCCTTAGTCTAGGCATAGACAAAAATAAAGTAGCAGCAGTACTACTTAAGCCAATGCCTCAAACCAAAAAAGAAATGCAATCATTTCTAGGATTTTCTGGTTACTATAGACAGCATATAAAGGACTTTGCAAATATTGCCAAATCCTTGTATAAGCTATGTGACCAACAAACAGTCTATGAGATGACAGAAGAAAGAGTCAAAGCATATGAAGAATTGAAAAATTCCTTAACAAATGCCCCATTTCTTCTGATGCCAGATTGGAAACTACCCTTCAAAATGTACATTGATGCTTGTGGAGAAGGACTAGGTGCTGCACTTCACCAAACACAAATTATCAATGATAAACCAGTTGAAGGACCAATTTGTTTCATTTCAAGGCAAATAAAGCCAACAGAAGCAAGGTATGGAGCAAGCCAAATGGAATGCTTATGCCTAGTGTGGGCTTTAGAAAAACTGCATTATTATTTGGATGGCACAGTATTTGATGTAATCACAGACTGTAATGCTGTGAAATCACTATTAAATATGAAGACTCCAAATAGACATATGCTGAGATGGCAAATTGCTATCCAAGAATATAGAGGAAATATGACTATTATTCATAAATCTGGAAATATTCATAAAAATGCAGATGGTCTTAGCAGATGGGCTCTAGCAAATACCCCTGACAATCCAGCATGGGTACCACAAGAAGAACACCATATAGAAGGAATATGTGTTACAGACATTGGCACAGAATTCTTTAACCAAGTTAAAGAAAGCTATAAGACAGACAAAAATTGCCATATCTTAAGCCAACTTCTAATGAAAGACTGCAAAGATCCATCACTTTCATCAAAACTAGATGAAATATGGAAAAAAGCATATGATGAAGGAAGATTCCACCTCCTTGATGGAATCCTTTACCATAGAACAAAACACACATGTGTTATGGCCTTAACAGATAGAACACTAATAAACACTATTTTACATGAGTGTCATGATAATGTTGCATCTGGACATCTCTCAGAAGATAGGACACTAGAGAGGGTGAAAACCTGCTCTTGGTGGCCAAATTGGAAGAAAGATGTTGCAGAGTACTGCCAAACCTGTGACAGATGTCAAAAAGCCAACAGAGCTACAGGAAAGAAATTTGGAATGATGATCCAAATCCAAGAACCAAAATCCCCATGGGAAATAGTTCATATGGATTGGGTAACAGCAATACCTCCAGGAGGAGACAGGAGCTATAATGCATGTCTAGTATTATTTGACAGGTACAGTAAAACTCCCATGTTCTTACCATGTCATAAAGATGACACAGCTATGGATACAGCCATAATGATATGGAATAAAGTCATTAGCCACACAGGCTTATTCCAAAATGTTATAAGTGACAGAGACCCAAAGTTCACTTCAGCATTATGGACAAATCTCCATAACTTGTTTGGGACAAAGTTATCATTCTCAACAGCTTATCATCCTCAAACTGATGGTTTAGCAGAAAGAATGATACAGACCTTAGAGGATATGATCAGAGAATTCTGTGCTTATGGGCTAGAATTCAAAGATTCTGATGGTTTTACCCATGATTGGTGTACACTAATACCAGCACTTGCACTGGCATATAAGACATCAATCCATTCTTCTACTGGCAAAACACCAGCAATGCTAGAAAAAGGTTGGAATCCAAGACTTCCTTATGATACCCTCAAGAAGGACTTAGTGGACATACATCCAACAGCAAGCAGTTTTAAGACAATGCTTAACAAAGCAAGACACCATGCAAACAGATGCATGCAAGACTCTTTCAAATATGCAAAAGAAAGATGGGACAAAAGACATAAACCACCTGACTTCAAAATAGGAGATTTGGTATTAGTATCAACTCTTAACTTTAATAACATAAAAGGACCAAAGAAATTGAAAGATTCCTTTGCAGGACCATTTATGGTAAAAGCACTTCATGGACCCAATGCTGTACAATTGGAGCTCACAGGTGATTTAATGAATAAACACCCAACTTTCCCTGTAAGTCTTATAAAACCTTACAGCTCAAGTGACAAGGAATTATTTCCACTAAGAAATAAACCCCCACTCGAAATTCCCCCTTTGGAAGAAGGAGAAGAAAAAAGAATTGTAAAAGTCCTTATAGAAAGAAGGACAAGGAACAAAAAAGAAAGAGAATACCTTGTAAGGTATAGAAATCCAACTCAAGAAGATGAATGGCTACTTGAGAAAGATATAACAAATGCTGATAGACTACTGAGGAGGTTTAGACATGAAAGAAAACCTAAAGAATCACAAAATCAAGCATTATTGAGCTTCAGGACTGATAAAGTCTAATGAAGAGGTAGGACAGTGGATGATACCCTAATCACACATATCAGATTGTGGTACAATCTTTTTTGGTGGTAGGGAATGTGAGCCTTTGAGATATGACCACATACCCAATAAGGTCACAAAAAGACTCAGAATAATTATACCTTTAATATAATTATATTGAAATTACTTAGAATAATTATACATTAAAAATAATTACTTAAATATACAAAAAATACCATAAATTGGTATAAAAATTGGTTTAACTTAAAAACCAATGAATGAACATGTGAAGTAAATTATACCATTGGATTCCCCATGGAAAAATACACATATACCATTTTTATGGCATATCTGTAAAGCCAATATTTAATGAATTATAAGGTATAATACCTTATAAAAACCATAAAACTTTATTTATCTCAAGAACTAATGAAACAACATGTAAAATAAATTATACCAGTGGATTCCCCAAGAAATTCCACACATAAAACAATTAATGAGCTAATTTCCAAAGTTAATACTTAAGGAATTAACCTCAATATATGCACTTTTGTGGTCAACGCATATATTCAAGGATCATAGCTAATATCTCCTAAACTATACATGATAGAATGATGAACCAAAAATAAAGTTACCACGTAATTACTGTAAGAACACAGATATGAACTTTATTTTACAAATTATAAACAAGGTTCAAACCTATGATGAAATATTGATAAAAATCAACAGAGCTGTTGACCACTTTGTTGTGAAAGTGGTCCAAACTTAAAAAAAAGGTATACAGTTGGATTCTACTAGTTCATTCGTGAAGAATGATGTAATTTTTATCATTAAATTCAGGGTATAACCCCCTGAAATCAAGGTTTGAAGTTTAAAATATTAAATTTCGACAGAAAAGATGAGTTACAAGAAAAATCATCAAAATTAGAGTTTTGATGATGTAATGAAAAGATCTTGGCAGCATGATAAGGTTGTGCCAGGCTATCAGAATTCACTCTCTGAATTGCTGTAGCGTGAAAATCGTAAAAGGTATTGAGGATCAAAGTTTGAGCTTAATTTGAGCAGTTATGATCACTCACAGTAACCTTAATTTAAGTTTAACAGTCTTAAGAGTGATAAAATTGGTGAATACTATTAGTTTATGATTAAAACTAATAAAATCCACGAAATTTGGGGTTCTGCCAAGCCTCTGATGTCATCAACTTTAGAGTTATAGTGATAACTCTAAATAATGGTGTAATAATGATGTAATATGGTTTGATAATGATGTAATCATCTCCAAACCTTAAAATATTGATCACTTCCAGTGGATATGATCCGTACACGTCTACTAGAAGCCTGTTGGACTCTAGGAGGGAGGTATTTACTGTAAATAGAGCTCTTTTTACTCTATTTTCCCCTCAGATGCATCAAAAACATTAAATCAATTAAATAAAAGGTAATTTCTTTATTCTTTATATATAAAACTCTTATATTATTAAAGACCAAAGACCATCTTATTATTAATCACTGCTTTTAAGTGATTAAATCAATTCTTTAATTGTTTTTGTCATAAATCTCTCTAAAAACTCATTTCCACATAAAATCAAGAAATTTAGTAAATTTTCTTTATTTTTTATTGTAAATACAATTTGAAAATGTGGTATTATATTCTTTTGGCGTAAAATATCTCAAAATTATTATTTTAAGTGTTAAAAGTAGGTTATTTCATCTTATTATAATAATTTCTCTCTTATTATTACTCTTAATAATTCTTAATTAATATAAATAGTATTTATATTAATATATAACTTTAATATTGGTAATATTATTGTTATTAATTGTTTTTTATTTATAAAAAACAGTTTTTTACGCCTTTATTATTTGTTGGTAACAATAATAAAGAGCTTTATAATATATTAATTATTTTATATTAATATATTATTTATAATATTATAATTTCATATAATATTAATTATATTATTATATTTATTTAATAATATAATATTTTTACGCCATAATAATATTATTTCTTTATTATTATTATTATTTTGATCTTATTTATTTCACTTATAAGGACATTCAGAGTACAATAAGTAACAAATTAGTAATTTCTTACTTATTGTTTCATAGTCAAACCTTACACCTCTGGTGTGCTACCCCTGTAGTTTGAGTCATACAAAGACTTATTTTGGCTGTCTGGGAACCACCCTGTAGTTTAAAGTCATACAAGGACCAATTTTAGCCTTCAGGTTGCTACCCTGTAGTTTAAAGTCATACAAGGCCTAATTTTAGCCTTCAGGTTGCTACCCTTTAGTTTAAAGTCATACAAGGACTGATTCTTTTGGCCTTCAGGTTGCTACCCTATAGTTTAAAGTCATACAAGGACTAATTTTAGCCTTCAGGTTGATACCCTGTAGTTTGAGTCATACAAAGACTTATTTTTGCCTTCATTATTTGATCTGATCTTTTATCCTTAATGTTAATGAAGACAGTTTATTTCATTTATTTTTTGTTATTATAATTTTTTTTTGTTTTTTTTAATGGTGTTTACATTGATAAGTGATGTTGAATGAGGTTTAAATTTGAGGAGTGATCCTATATTTTGAAATGGTGTAGTGCACCCCTGGCAAACACCCAAGGTGAAACCCCCCACATTGCACAGTTGTCGAACTGACAAAATTCTTACATTGTACTATAATGAGCCCGCTTCAAGCATGAGCTGTGACTATATGTATTTTGCATTTCTCTTCATTCTTATGCATCCAAATCAATCGTATTCTTCTCAAAATTAACTATTTTATTTTTTTTATTTTGCAACAATCTGATTTCTGAAACTTTTTTAATTCTCAATCACTACTCTCCTCAATCTGAACAAAGTACAAACACCTCAAAACTAGTGCACCTTTCCGATGGAAGTTTTTACTTGTCCCAAATGTTGACAGCATACCATTACCAACAGCAATGGTCATACATGCCAAGGACTCTTTGTTAATCGAACTACTAGGTCAAGAAATTGGGCACAATTCTCACAAGAAGACCATGAAATATCCAAAATTCTTCCAAAGCTTTCACTCGAATCAACTCCACAAACAATTGATTTTTCCCCTGAAAAATTTCATAGTCAAATTTCTGATCTTGAGGATGAAACAGAAAACTTACCAGAAAGAAGCACAAAATTTGAAATTCTCTGTGAGTCCCAATCCCAATCTTTTTTCGGAATCATGTGCTAATCTATGATTTATGTTGAATCCATAGCCCTTATAACACACTTCATCATGTGGCTTCATTTAGTTTGTGGACTCAGCAAACTCAACTGCCAAAGAGCAAGGGATTGCATTGTTGAAAGTTTTGAATCAGTTTCCAGAAGATTTGGTTTTGATCACAAGTTTATTTCTTCCATTCCACATGATGTCCGAACAATCAGCAAACATTTGAACTTGCAGCCTTCCCTTGAGCAATATGTCTGTTGCCCAAAGTGCTTCTCATTGTATGATATCAAAATAGCACCAGACGACTGTGGTTATCAAGCTTCCTCAAAAGGTCAGCCATGTGGTGCTGGGTTTTTCAAAAAAAATACATTCCTAGGATCACTTAAACCTGAACTTTTTTCCAACTATCAAAAGAAAAAACAAATTCATCATCAAAGTTTGATTAGGCTTTCACGGCAGCGTCAACCACGAGTTCCAATTTTAATATTTGTAACACAAAGTGTAACTCCATGGCTTAAGTGGTTCCTCAACTTACATATTGTTGAGGAATGTATTGATCAATGGGCACATGAGTTAGAAGCTGAAGATTCCGATTTCATTTGTGATATGGCTCAAGGAACAGTTTGGAAAAAGCTATTTCCATTGAAAGGTGCAGGTTCAGAGCTTTGCTTAAGATTTTCAATGTTCATTGATTGGTTCAACCCACTCAAGAAGAAGACTGCTGGAAAACAATCATCAATTGGACTTATTGCTCTAAATTGCCTCAATCTCCCACCATGTCTCCTGTGAGCCTTAGAGGTAATTTCATATACCCAAAAGACCACAAAAACAAAATTAACATATAAATATCAATAAAATGAATTTATTTATATTATTAAAATAAAAATCAAAATATAAATATAAAATTATATTCAAATTTAAAAATAAAATTACATTAAATTTTGAAATTGTAAAATTACATTTATACTTGAAAAAATTAAGTAAAAATGAATTTTTAATAAAATTGTAAAAAATTAAATAAAAATTATTATAAATTTTTATCCAGTAAATAAACACATAAAAATTATTTCACCATTTGATTCCTCATAAAAAATTAGGTGGGGTCACCTCTGAGTGAAATTTTTGTAACTCAACTCTAAATAAGCTTAAATTAAGTTTTTAATATTTTCAATACAAAAGTTGAAAATCTTCAAAACTTTCATTTAATTCACACCATATTTGGTGTTAACCATCAATTTTTGTGTTAAAATTGAGGTGTTGTGTTTGATTTAGAAGTTATGAGGAATTGAAGTATTTTCAATTGATTTTAATTGAAATGTCAAAATGTGCGCGTGTATTACATAAGTGAACTTTGATTTACATATGAGGTGTCAATGATTACTGTATTGTATTGTACAATTCAATTGAATTACATATGTAAATTATAAGTATAATACATGATGAGGAATTAAAGGAAAAAATAAATTGGAAAGATTAAATTTGGGGGGGGAAAGGAACTCCAGCTCTAAGGGGGAGCTAGACCCCCAAAGTCCTTGCTGACAGGCGTGGGATGTCAAAATTCACCCAAAAGTTCATCACTTTTGGCCTGGAATTGAGTTACAGGGTCCATGGACTCAATTGATGATGAGGTTTTGATACCCACTGGGGTAATTTTAGCTGTTGCCAAGAGGGTAAAACTACCCTTAAGATAAAACAATCATAGTAAGAACAGTTTTAACTGGTTTCTCTGTCTCTTACACACATTCTAACGTGTTTTGAAGGCTCTATACCAGGTATTGCTATAGTAATGGCTGATTTAAGGGTCTGAAATGGCTAAAAATGGCTTAAACCAGCCCTTTTTTGGTCCAAACCAGGGTTCAATGATGCCATAATGGGATTTTCTGTTGTCAGACTGTTTTTCACGACTGACAAGAGTAAATTTTACTTTTTGAGTAAGAAAATTGATGGCTATAAAAGAATGTCTTCTTTGCCCCATTTTTCTCTTCATGTTAGAATCTTTTCCTTTTATTAATTAATTTAAACACTGTTAAACCAATCAACAAAAGATTCCAACCACCTTTTTTGAATATTTTTGAACCTTTTAACCACGTTAAAAAATCATTATAATCACTGTTTGTAACTCTTATAATCATTTTTACCCCTGAACCACCCCAAAAGTGAATTAAAGCATCTTTCATCACTGTAAACTTTGTCACTTTGTTTCCAAATTCACTCTGGTCACTTTTGGGCGTGTTTTCTCTTTAATATTCTTTTTGAAAACTTTGTTCTTTAATTAATTGCTTGCAGTTCTTTGCTCAATTAATTCCAATTGAAATTGCTCTTGAAGAAATTTCTTTTGTAGCCTTAAAATATTTCTTGTAGAGTATTTTTTGGATAAATTTTTATTGTTGGTAAAACAATAAATTTTTATAATATTATTGTTTTATACTAATAAGGTTATAAACAATAAAATTGGCGTGTTTTCTCTTAAAAATAATATTTCTTACTATTTTCAATTGATTTTTACCTTATACAAATTTGGAGGACAGGAAAAGTACTTGATTTTTAATCAAAGTTTCATATCCACACCTTACATCTCTGGTATCAAACCAAATATACCTGTCTGGAAGGCCTTATCCCTTCACCCAATCAGCCAACAATGTATTAATACGGTTGGTAAATGAACGTTACAAATTGAATAGAGGAATAATAATACCAACATCAAAATACCCTTGTGGACGGAAGATCACTGTGAAATTAGCAACATTAGTTGGTTATATTGTTGCAGTTCAAAAAGCAGCAGGATTCAAATCACACTTGGCCACAAAGGTTTGCTCATGGTGTGATCTCAATGCATCTGATCGTCATAAAATGGCTCTAGGACATCCCCCAACAGGACGCAAAGTCTTGGATGCGGAACAAAGCTGGAAAGGCACTGAATCTGAATTTAGCCAAGAGAAGTTATCAGTGAGGACTGGGGTTTGCTGGTTGGAGCTCAATTGTCTGCCTTTCTGGGATCCTGTTGTCAATGCCACCTTAGGGGTGATGCACAACTGGTTTGAGGGGGTTCTACAACATCATTTCATAAGCCAATGGGGATTTGATTACACCAATATTTCACAGGAGCATGATAATGTTTAAGCTGCCAAGACATTCCAGGAGTCACCAGGAGAAGATAGCGAGATTTCTATTGACAAAGAAATAAATACTGAAGGCTCAGACTATCTTACAGAAGATATCAAAAGAAAGATCCGAGAACGAATTTGCAAAGTGATTGTTCCGAAAGGAGTTACACGGATACCTCCATTTATGGGTAAATCTCAGATTGGAAAACTCAAAGCGAGTGAGTTGAACTCCTTGTTTTCAATTTATCTTCCAATGGTATTTCTTGAAGTCATGTGGGGAATAGCAATAAACAATTATACTCCAAATTTGTTTGATATGCTTTTGAATTTCAGAGCACTTTTTCAATGTACCAACATTGTTGGCGCGGAGGCTGTCAAACAAGAATATTCTACAAGATTTTCTGAAAACTACAATACATATCAAAAAACATCATTAAAGTTATTTCCCAAATGCCAACATGTTCCCAATCATCACTATGCAATGCATATACCAGATCAGCTAAAATTTTGGGGCCCACCTATGGGAATATTGCAATTTTCAGGAGAGCCTCTTATTGGTGAACTTCAAAATTTGAAATGCAAGTTCTTGCCAGGTTTGGTTTTCTCTATTTTTTTCATTTGAATTACTTTTTTTGATTTTTTTTGAATTGAAGGTGCAATGGATGCAACGTTTATGTTAAAGTTTTGTCAAAGGCAGCGGCTAGAGGTTTTAAAAAAAGATAAGGATGATCCCAAAGGCACACCTTTACATAAAAAAGTAGAATTTAATGATGACACATATTACGCCTTGTTGGAATACTTACAACAAAGCCATCCCAATTTGCGTGATCACAGGATGGTCCCTCATCCATCCAGCTCATTAGTACTTTGAAGTTTCGCACAAAACTTCAAATCAATAAGCTGGGTCAAAGGCTCAAAACTATCAACAGAACCTCCTAATGACTGTATCAAATTAAAGAATGCAAAACAAGAAAAACTGGGAAAAGCTATTTACATTTTGGACCTTTGTGAGGAAGAAATTCATTCAGGTCCATTGATAGTTTTGGAGGAGTACGAGGTAGTAAGGAACTGAGATCAATTTTTTGAACATGTCAACACCTTTCTAAATGGTTTGGATCTAGCCCGCGTTGTACCATCACAAAGGCTGTGCTTCATTCCTGTGAGAGATGTTTTGGGATTGGCTGCTTACCTTTGCCTCCCAGCTGGTTCACTAGGTAGCAAAAAGATAAGCTTTCTTTTGCGATTTATTAATAAATTTGTAGGTCTTGAAAGAAAGCAAGGTTGAGCTTCCAGCTCATAATCATTGCACATGTTTTTATACATATGTATCTATTTCCTGAAGGATCTTTTTCAACACAAGCTTTTTTGGTGGAATGAAAGGAGTACTACTCCATGGTATATGATTAAAAGTGGAGCAGATTAGATCATATTGGAAAATAGAGGTTCCAAAAAATCTGATTATTCATTTTGCCAGACCCTTGAGACATGAGATACAAAATGGGTACAACAGCTATTTCCAAACTACTAAAATAAACAACAAACTGAAATACAACACCAAACAAAGCCTAAACTAAAGCTCAACCCTGCTGTTTCTTCAAACAAAGAGGTCGGCATCTTCCACAAGAGTATGTAAAACTCTTCTAATTACACACATCCTTCCAATCACCATTGCTAAATCCAACTCTTTGTATGTTGAACCTATGGTACTATCAATCAACTCAATTAAAGCTCAAATTTCCTGTATTTGGGACTTCCTTTTTGATCCCTTATACCAAAAGGATGTGCTGCATTCGCCTTTTTGAAGCAATAACTTCAGTTCTTTTAGATATATCATATTAACGAGTTTTATTTATTAGAAAGATATAATACCTTACCTAATCCTCTTCCTCCTTCATATGTTCTTCGAGCTACTTCGAGAATACCTTCTGATCCATGCGCTTGGGCTCTTTCCAAAACAACGGCTTTACTGTGAGTAAGATTGGGACCTTGAATAAGCTGTGTTCCCAAGCATAGTCGTCCATTCATGCTTAATAAAAAGCAATCAGCATTGTCAAAGATTAAAAAAGGATATGTTTCAAATAAACATACCAAAAAAATAACAACCCTTGCCTGAAGAAACATTAATTACAGATTTGTGAGGACAATGTATAAAAACTCTGTTCTTTTGATTCATACCAAGGACAGCAAAGGTTTTTTCATTGAATTTGCATAAGACAACCTTTGTGAAATATACTTTGGAGGCCAAACGCTTTATGAAGCTAGTAAGAGGTGACATTATTTGGTTTTTCGATAAGAGCAAGTGGTTGGATGTGATTTGAAGAATTCAGTTTGGGGATAAATTGTTTATTGAAGGTGACATGGGTGCGTGTTTCTTATTTTCCTTTGTTTTCAAACTTTCTTTTTTTCCCTTTGACATGTTGAGCACACATTATCTTGCTTTGTGGAGAAAGAAATCCTTTCTTCACTAAGGCATAGTTTAGTGCACCATCACCCTCAGTTTTTAGTTTGACAAAGAAAAATTACGAATTTAGCAAGCCATTTTGAGACTTAGTTTCTGGATTACATAAGGAGATTTTTTTCAAGAAAAAGCACTATGTACATACAAAAATGTAAAACATCAAACACATGGAAAAGAGGAAAAATCACAAATTAACTAAACAAGTTTTCTACCTAGTACGGCTCAATGACCAAATCAATATCACCAATTGCCTGCCCATTCATTAGTTGAAGAAAAACCTGATCCCCCTACCACAAATTGAGTCAAGTCATGTTTGTGTGCCATTTCTGTATCTCCATCAAAAAGGGGATCAAATTCCTGTTCTTCAAAGTTCTTAATTTCCAAACTTTCCTTCCTGTTATTATCATTGCTTTCAGAAATCTCATTGCTAATTTTGGCCTCATCATTGTTGCTGTCTGAATCTTCATCATCCTTTGCAATCTCATGGTGAAGCTGCAGTCCCTAAGCCTTTCATATTGATTTTGTATACCATGGATGCATTGGGATGCATCAGGTAAGAAGGCAACATTGAATGCATCAGCTAAAACTGTTTTTTTACCATATGGGCAAGTATTGAGCCAGGCAGGATCATAAAAGTCTATTGGAAGGCCTTTGGGAGGCTGAGAATAATGTGAAGTACTTGGGGAATCTACTTTGATTTTGTTTCTTCTTTTTGATTGTTTTTTCTCCATTCTTTCTGTTTTCTAAATTTATTCATCCACTCTTTGCATGAACTTATTTGCATTTTCTGAACGGAATTCAAGCTTATTTATCTTTTAGGTGTTCTTTGAAATATACTCATTGTCACTATGAGCATAAGGTTTAGACAATATCTTAAAGTATCTCTTTGGAAAATTATTTGCAACCCCAAATTTATAGCAAATATTACAAAGCTGTAAAAAAGCATGTAAGTAGGTAAAATAGTAAGAATACATAGTGTTTTAAGCTCTTACCGTTTCCTTGATAACTGAATGGCTGCTTTCTCTTGTTCCTTTTGGTGCTTTCCATATTCTTTTGCCTCCTTCTTGAATAGTTCAGTCATATAGTAATGAACATAGTGGTTGTACGTTGAATGGAGTAATGGAATCTCATTGAGATACCGTAGATTAGCATTCATGTGCTCATATGCACCTCCAATGGCAACCTGGCGAAAGCAATGAATTGCACTGATGCGACAGGCTTTGTTATACAGCGTATTGCTTGTATCTTCAAGATTTGGGGCCCATTGAAGAATTCACAGCTTGGAGAGCAATGCTTGTATGTATAAAATGAAGAAATCTTTTATAAATATTATACCCTTACCAACCTTTTTTCTTCCATGTTGAACTCCTTTCAGTGTCAAAACCTGGTCCTGAGGAAGAAGTGGTATACTTGTTTTGCTTTTGGCCATCTTTTGAATTTCTTCTGGACTTTTAAAATGATTACTAAATTCTTTAAGCAAAGAGTTGTCAGGAGCAATAGGGACTGCATGTGGATGCTCCATCCCCCAAAGAACCTTGATATGCATGTAAAATGCCTCCTGAAGTCACATCTTTGTATCAGCAATATATAAAAACCACTTTTGTTTGTGTAAAAATAATGAAAACATGCCTTTGTGTTCTGAAAATCTGCAGGTTTTTTGCTCATAATTGGATGATATGGGTTTGACTTGTGTGAGCAATTATGATTTTTCTGAAACATGGTGTTCTGTTTTTTGGGTACCTTTGACCTATTATGTCGTGTGCGACTTTGTTTCTTTGCTTGTTAATTATTGTTATCTTTTTTTTCATGCAAATATTTATCTATTTGAAGGTGGTTGAATTTCTCTAAAATAGCCTGATATGCATTTTTTGATTGTTGAAGTTGCTGCTGTAAGAAGGAAATTTGTTGATTTTTCTGGTTGATTATATGATCAGGATCAGGTTCTGCTAGTGGGTCATCGGGATCAATGTAATTGAAAGCTGTGAATCTATTAAAACTCATTGTGGTTTTCCAAAAATAAAGATAGAAGAATAGAAATAGACTTTATGAGTTTTGTCAAAAATAAGCAGCAGTAATATTTTCTGATTGGGAAGATTACTCAAATTTTTTTGGTAGCGCTACGATAGAGCTCAATGATGCACAAGAAAGGATCAAAAGAAGAACGTGTGGACAGAAGCATAATATTTGTTGTCCATTTTCAATGCATTGAGGGTTTAGAATAAATTGAAAGGGTGATGAGGAAGATGAAAGGATGTAATTGAGCATTTTGTTGAGCTGTTGAAAAAAATTTTACTGGAAGGCAACAGTGCAATGTAAAATGCCCTTTTATCAGGTGTTTGCTGGGGGTGGTGGTTAGTTATTCTGGGTTGCTTTCAACTTTCACCAAGGTCCTGGGTTTGATTCCCGCCTCTGGCAGTAATTCTGCTGCCAGACCAGTTAGTTTCAGGAATAGGGTAACCATGCTGGGTAGCATATTCTGAGACTTGAGCAAGCCTAGTGATGCAATTTGGTATTGTTGTGTTCCTTCATTCTGTCAATACAACTGATGTTTGGAAACTTGTTTTGATTGAGGGTGCTCAACCTTGATCATTATTTGAGAAGTACTGATTTCAATTTCCTCATCCAAAATTCTGGAAGGATACATGCTTGTCAAAGATTGGCTAAGATCATTAATTTGGGGCTATAAGAATGTCATCCAGTAGGAATTGTAGTAGACGTTTGGTGAGTTGAATTCTTTTCTGTATTGAGGTGTTTATTTTATGACTGGTGGTCATAATTTGACATTTTAAATTCTTTGATCTTCCTTTTCTGTATCTGAATGGCCTAGCTTGTTTGGTTGGGTTTTCTTCCCTGTCTTGATATAGTTTTCTTGCTTTTATGCCAAACTATGACCGGTGGTCATAATTTTGACATTTTGAACTTCTTCTATCTTCTTTTTCTGTATCTGAATAGCCTAGCTTGTTTGGTTGGTTTTTCTTCCCTGTCTTGATATAGTGTTCTTGCTTTTATCGCAAACTATGACTGGCAGTCATAATTTTGACATTTTGAACTTCTTCTATCTTCTTTTTCTGTATCTGAATGGCCTAGCTTTTTTTGGTTGGTTTTTGTTTCTTCTTGTTTTCCGTTCCATATTTTATCTCTTCCTGTCTCAAACAACCAAGTTATGACCAGCAGTCATAATTTTGATATTTTGAGCTATCTATGTCTTCTTTTGCTGTTTCTTCACACCATCTTTTCATTGCTTTTTTTTTCAAAAAAGAGAAATAACATTAATAAAGGCCTATGGGCCCACACTTTCCCAAACCTGTGCTATATTTTTATGAGGTGGTATAAGAACAAATAACCACCCCTGTTTTTCTTTTTCTTTTCTTTTTATTGAATTGAGATACTTGTACTTTTTTTTTGTTTTTAACACTTCCAAATTTGAAATATCGTCCTGAATACTGATACATAACCTGAGAAAAAATGTTTTTTTTTGTCTTTTCTTCCTTTTTTCATAGTTTGTGAATAATATTCTTCTGAATCCATTGTATAAGCTGTTTCTTGAGTCTTGATATGAATGTTGTTTTTTCTTCTTTAATTTTTTTTGGAAATGATTCTCCCCAGACAAAGCTCCAATCATCCTTATTGATATTATAATTATTTGCCTTGAGACAGATAATTCCAGGTAGAAACACCTCTTCCCATAAGACATCCCAATTGGCCTTTTCATTTACATAATTTCCATGCTTCCATAAGATTCTTCCTTCTGGTATTTCCAGTACAACCAGAAACAGTCTTCTTGAGACTTCCACATCCACAAAAAATATTTTTCTTCTCCATTCTAAATCTGTTAATGTATCCACTTCCCAATATGTGTTTCCTAAATTTCCCTTGATACCATCATATGTAAATAATTCTAGAAATTCTAGTCTTGAAAGAGAGAATCCTGGAAGCTCTTGCCAATCTTTAGATTCTTGAATTTATTGATGAAGTTCTGCAAAATTGAACAATTCTTCAAATTCTAAGTATGAAATCCATATATGAAATAAATCCTCTCCTTCTTTGACAAATGGTTTTCCCCAGTAATTGCCTTCTTCTGTATTTGCTACAATTTTGCAATTTACGTCTGTCCATCCTTCTTCATTCCAACCAATATTCCATTCCAATTTATTTTCATGTGTAATTTTGGCATTCATGACTGTCTAGATCCTTTCTGAGTTTTTTTTTTTTGAGATTATTGAGTTTTGGGATAAAAGAATAATTCCTCTTTGATAAGGCAGGAAGGCACTGTGTGAACCTTTGAGATATGACCACATACCCAAAAAGGTCACAAGAAATATTTAATATAATTATACATTAAAAAAAAGTACTTGAAAATATAAAAATACCATAAATTGGCATAAAACTTGGTTTAACTTAAAAACCAACGCAAAGTCAATATTTAATAAGTTATAAGTAATAATACCTTATAAAATACACAAATCCTTATTTATTTCAGAGACCAATGAAACAGCATGTAAAATAAATGGTACCATTGAATTACCCATAAGAATCCACATATAAAACAATTAATAAGCTAAGATTCAAAGTCAATACTTAAAGAATTAACCTGAATAAATGCACTTTTTTGGTCAACGCATATATTCAAGGATTTTAGCCAATATCTTTTGAAATATGCATGATAGAGTGATGAACCAAAAATAAAGTCATCAGGTAATTACTGTAGGAGTACAGAAATGAAGTTTATCTCACAAGTTATAAACAAGGTTAAAACCTGTAAGGAATTATTGATTAAAATCAACAGAGCTGTTGACCATTTTGTTGTGAAAGTGGCCCAAACTTAAAAAAAAGTAGACAGTTGGATTCTACTAGCTCATTCGTGAAGAATGATGTATTTTTTTATTATAATATTCAAGGTATAACCCCTTGAAATCATAGTTTGAAGTTTAAAATATTAAATCTCAACAGAAAAGATGAGTTACAAGAAAAATCATCAAAAATAGAGTTTTGATGATGTAATAAAATGCTCTTGGAAGCATAATAAGGTTATGCCAAGCTATTAGAATTCACTCTCTGAATGGCTTTAGCGTGTAAATCTTAAACGTTATTAAGGATCAAAGTTTGAGCTTAATTTGATCATTTATGATCACTCTCTGTAACCTTAAATTAAGTTTAACAGTCATATGAGTGATAAAATTGGTGAATACTATTAGTTTATGATTCAAAATAATAAAATCCACGAATCTTGGGGTTCTGCCAAGTATTTGACGTCATCAAACTTAGAGTTATAGTGATAACTCTAAATAATGGCGTAATAATGATGTAATATGGTTTGATCATGATGTAATCATCACCAAACCTTAAAATATTGATCAATTCCAGTGGATATGATCAGTACACGTCTACTAGAAGCCTGTTGGACTCTAGGAGGGAGGTATTTACTATAAATAGAGCTCTTTTTACTCTGTTTTCCCCTCAGACACATCAAAAACATTAAATCAATACAATTAAAAAGGTAACTTCTTTATTCTTTATATATAAAACTTTTATATTATCAAATACCAAGGATCATCTTATTGTAATCATCAATTTTGACGTGATGAAATCATTTATTGAATTGTTTTTGTTATAAATCTCTCTAAAATCTCATTTCCATGTAAAAATAAAGAATATTTGTAATTTTCTCTATTTTCTATTGTAAATACAATTTGGATAAGTTGTATTTACATTATTTGGCGTATAATATCTCAAAATTATTATATTAAGTGCTAAAAGTAGGTTATTTTCTCTTAATATAATAATTTTGTCTTTATTATTCTTTTAATAAGTCTTTAATAAATATAAATAGTATTTATATTAATTTATAACTTTAATATTGGTAATATTATTGTTATTTATTGTTTTTTATTAATAAAAACATTTTTTTACGCCTTTATTATTTGTTTGTAACAATAATAAAGTGTCATTCAATATATTAATTATTATATTATATTTTTAGAATATAAATTATATTATCATATTTATTTAATAATATAATTGCTTTACGTCATAATTATAATAATTCTTTATTATTATAATTATTTTTATCTTATTTATTTCATTTATAAGGACATTCATAGTACAATAAGCAAAATATTAGTAATTTTTACTTATTGTTTCATAGTCCAACCTTACACACTGCCACTGAGTGATAAGAGGTTTTAAAAAAAGATTTTCTATAAGGTAGTTTGAATGATTTGAAGTTCCTCTTTGATAAGGCAGGAGGTCACTGCCCAGAATTATGGGAATATTGAAAAAAGATTTTTTTTATGTTTTTGAATGATTTTAAATTCCTCTTTGATAAGGCAGGAGGTCACTGCCCTGATACTAATACAGATATGAAAATAATTCTCTTTTTTTAGGTTATTTCTTTTATTATTTTGCTATTTTTTATGGTGGTTTTTTTTAATTGGCAATTGGAATTGGATTACTCCAGTTATTATTGAAAAATATTCAACCTTCTGTTGTGAATTACTGAAAGACATATGTCCTTCAATATTTCTCCAAATATCTTGTTGCATTGTTTTCTTTGTGTATTTCATTTCCATTCTGAAACAAAACCTTTGACTTCATGAATAAACATGTACCCAAAATCACACCAGCAAAGAGTTCCTCCCAAGATTTCCAAACTATCTAGATTCAAATCTTCTTGAGCCCATAGCATTTTGTGCTACAGTCCTTCTATTGTCATTTGCTAATATCCACAAGGATTCTTCCAGTAAGGATTCCTTAAATTTCCTTTGATTCCAATAGTGGTTAATAATTCCAGAAAATCAACATTTGTAAGATTTGATCCATGTAGTTCTGAAAGATATTTGGTTTGAATTATTGGTGACTCTAGCTCATAATCATACAGCTCCTTAAATGTTATTATTGGAAATATTACACAATCTTCCAGTACTTCATATTTTGGTATGTCTTTCTGTATGCCATTTTGATTCTGGGAGTCATTTGGTAATCCAAATGTAATTCCTTGATTTTGAGTGAATAAATCAGTTGAGCTTGAAAGGAAGAATATTTGATCATAGGCGTCATTAAATTCTTCTAGAATGCTAAGTCCAGCTAGCCTTTGTGTATTTTCTGATAGCTCTCCTTCTTCTAGGTCTTCAAATATTCTTCCTTGCTTATATTTATCTTCCAAATCTCCATTATTTTGTTGGTATAGCGTCAAGTCATCTTCTGATTCTGCTGTTTCCAGTTTTTGTTCACTCCTCTTTTGAATATTTCTATCCCAAACTTGATCCATTTTGTCTTCAGTAATTATGGCACTTTCCTTTTCCAATTCTTCAAATTTTCTTTCTGCCAATGGATTGATTATGTTGTATTTTAGTTCTTCAGTTAGTAAATCATTGTCAGTATCACTAATGTAACAAGCTTTCTCCTGAAATGAATTGAAATAATCTTCTGAAATTCCTGAGGAATTTGCTTCAGGTGGCTTCAGATCCATTTTGAATTTCTTCTGTGGGCTTTCTACTTTAACTTTTTTATTCATACCACTTAACTCAAGTGCTAGCCATTTCTCTGGGTCTTCTATGGCCATGTCCAAATTTCTTCTCATCTTCTTCAGTTCCATTTTTATTTTTTTGATTGCTTCACTATCTTCTACCTTCAATTCATCCTCTTCTGGATCCTTCCCTTTAGATTTTCTTTCAGTTTGAGGTGGAATACTCTCTTTAGAGAAAGATAATATGCTAATATTTTCTTCATCTATTATCTGGTTGAAATTTTCAAATACTAAGAAGTCCTGGTAGGTTTTCTCCTCATTAAAAGTAGTGACTTCAAGATTTTTAATTTGACCAATTGGTTTCAAAAATTCATCTGTTGATTTTGATGGGTAATGGCTGATTTTTAATTCTGCTTTTAGGGCCATTTCCTTATTTATGATATTCAACCAATTTTTTGCATCAAAAATAGCTGAGAAGGGTATTTTGTTTGGTCCAAGAAATATTGTCTTCACTCTTGTTGAAGATTGACTTTCTGTTTCCTCTGTTTCTTTTCTTTTGGATGATTCTGCTCCATGTATTTACTGTTTTCCAATCGCTGAATATGCACAAAGCTCCATACCTCTTGGTGGAGTAATTTTCCAGCCCATAGCTTGGGGGTTACATATTGATAAACATAATCGATGTCCATCTTGCTCTGGATAACTAGATATTTCCCCTGGCTTGTGTGAAAATTCCAATCTAACATTATTATCTGCTCAAAATGGTCTTCCAGGTATGGTGTGTACAGCTCCTCTTGCTATTAATAAATGAATTTCTTTTTCTTCTCCTGTTATCATAGTAATTGGTGTAAATTCTGAGAGTACAACCAAAGATGTTGTATGTCCACCAATTCCTCTGAGACTCATATTGAGCTTTCTACTTGTAAGTGAGGCTTTAATTGCAATTTCCTTTGGTATTATATCAATTTCTGATGAAGTATCCACCAATTCCATTGTAGGATATTCTTCTCTTCCAATAAATACTTCCATAAAGCCAAGTGGGAATGCAGAATTTAATCTTGGGGTATCATAGTACCGTAGCTTTACTGAGAGTAGTCTTTCTTGAAAATTTGACATATTGACTGATTTTATCACTTCTTTTTCCTGGGTAGTTAAACTTTGTGATTTATCAATAAAGTTTGGTGACATTGATAATATTTCTTCAAGAGGACGATTTATCTTTTGTTCAAGTATGTTCTTCATCACATGTTCAGTTATTAGCTTTGGGGTATTGGCTGTAGATTTTACCTTGTCTTTTAATTCCATCTTTTGCCACTCCTGTCTTAGTCCTTCCTTATTCTTGTTCCTAGAAATAATTTTGATATCATCATTATCTACTTCCTTTCCTTCTTGTTTTTTCTTATTTTTTGTTGGAATTAGAACTCTTATTTCTTCTTCCTCATCATCCTCGTGGTAGGCACCTGGTATCTTCTTTTTAAAGGGTTTGTGTGTTTCATTTTTATCCTCTTGCTGGGTTTGGCTTTGACTTTCCTGTCTTGCAGCTCTTTGCCTTGTCTGTCTAAGCCCAACATTCATTTGAAGATTTTCATTTTCTTGTGATATTTGAGGAGGTTTCCAGTTTCACCATTCTTCTATTTGAGCTATAGCAGTTGCCTTCTCACCTTTGCTTTCCTCAATAACTGTTGTTTCTTGCTTTTTTGGGGGTGGATTTGATTGTTCCATCATTTTCTTTGTAAAATCCTCCTGCTCTTTGGGAAAATGTCTGACTAATTCTTTTGCAGATTTAGGGCCTTCTGTGGGTACTCTTTGAAGATTTGGAAAAAGATGTGTTCCTCCACACTTCTAGAAAATTCTTTTCTCCAAGTCTTCTGTGAGGTGATTACATCTTATTGTGGAATGTCCTTCTTCTAAGCAGTAATAACACTTCAGTAGCTGTCTTGGAGCCATTTGTTGTGGAACATATGGGTGGTAAACGATATCTTGGCCTGAATGGCTGTGAGTTTTGCGTAGCTTTCTGATCTTGATTATTGCCTGCTTGTGTTTTATTTGGAGATTCAACTACTTCTGAAAGGTGTTTGAGCTGATTCAATACTTCCTCAACTGATTCCTTCCCAGTATCCTTCAATAAATGCCCTTGAAGCTGAGGATTTCGAATTTTTTGGGTAAGATCTTTCATTTGCTTTAAGACTTATTCCCAGCTTTCTTCTCTTGTGACTTTGATTGTGAAAATTCCTTCTGTTGAATTAAGACTTTGGCTTCTAAATCTTGTTCAATATATAACTTTAAGATTTCCAATCTTGGAATGATATAACCACCATCCAAAGCTTGCACCATGGCCTTATCTTTAATCATTTCTTTGTAAATAGATTCTTGAACACTTGAGGAAAGACTTGCCCAAATTTCTTGATTGTGATTGATATCTCCTTGTATATATTGATACCTTTTTAGATAATTAATAATGGATTCATATTCACCAATGAACTTTTTATATTGCGTCATATTTCTAATTCCTCCTTTGTGTTGAATCTTTGTAAATAATTGAGTGATTTAGGACAGCTTGTATCTTCTTTCATGTGACACTGTTCCCCATCTCCTCTTCATATCCAATTTTAATTGCTCCCAATTGCCAGCTTCATATCCATGAATTCCTTCAATATGGTAGCTAATTCCTTGATCTTTAGTCCAAAAGGATATCTGTCTTGCTATATCCCTTCCACTTGCTCCTTCAATGTCTGCTATATTTTCCACTCTTTTAATAAATCTTTCCACTTCCTTTCCATCAAACCATAAATTATAATCCTTTGGTCTGATCTTGAAAATGGGTGTATTGTTTGTGGGATTTCTTGTTGCAATGGGCTTGAAGCCTGTGCATGAATATTAACCCACTTTGGTAGAGTATTTGGTCTTTGTGAAGTGAATGGAGTTGATGAGGCCATAGGCCTTGAAAATGATGATGGTGACCCTTCTTGTCTAAAGATCCTTGGCATGCTTGTAGTTTATTCCATTGGGCTGTTTTCTGTGGTAAAACTTGACTCTTTCCTTTTACCTTCTTTTTTAAGGAATTCAATTAATTATTGTTGCATTTCTAACATTCTTTGATGAAGTCTTTCTACATCAGAAATATCTTCTTGTCCTTGCATGGTCTATTCATTTATAATTTCTTCTTTGGCTTCATTGGGATTGTGTGGCATCTTTGATGATGATGCTGAATTCATATTGATATATTCTTTGTCAACTTTTTGTTGTTCACTTTTCTTTTTAACTTCAAATAGTGCCTTGAGTAATTTCTGAAAATAATCTATAGCGATCTTTTGATCTTTCTTCTTGGTTCTGGGTGTACCAACTGGTATACTATAATCTATAGGTGATTCTTCTCCAGGTGGTGTTTCTCCTCTTTTTGGATAATAATAATGAAATGATTTTGTTGAAGAAATTGATGGTGATGATGATTTAGAGTTTTGTGGGCTTTCTGATTCCAGATTGACTTGATAGGCTTTTGAATTTTTTTTTTGATTGATAAAAGGTTTTTTATGGATTGAATTTGAAGTTTTTCTATATATAATTGATGGATTAGTGATGATTGAAGTTGTTGTTGGCCACTGTTGGGACACCAGATGTGGGAACTCCTTTTGGTGTGGAATAAAATAAGGCAGTACCTTGAGGGGGAAATTAATGGTAAGTCTGTTTTGAATTTCAGAATTCTCCAATAACCATGGATGCTAAGGTGTGTTAGCTGCCCCTCTAAATAATACTGAATAGTCAGCCTACAGAGAATTACAAAAATTAAATAATATTTGTGGCTTTAACACATAGGGAAGATGTATCAGCCGTCTCTAAATCAGACCTATCAATAACACTACAGTAAAAATCTGATTTAAAACTGAAATTTCTGATAAAATAAACAGTAAGATTTTTTTTGTTATTTTAATAAAAGTAATGATAATATATATATATATATATTGGGTTTCTGTTATTTTTAATGAAACTAATAAGAATATTATTTTTTTTTTGGGTTTTATGATGATTATAATAATTTTTTTAATTTTGATGATAAGACTACTGGATATTCTTATTTTGATTTTTTTTAATGTTGAGTTTATATCAAGACTTCTTTTCTTTTATTAATACCAGGCTTCTGAGAAAAGCTACTGATCTTTTTCACTACATTTATACTACTATTCTTTGAAAATACTAAGTTACTGAGCAAGGCTACTGAGCTTTCATTACTAAAACACTACTACTCTAGATATCCTGCTAGTTCAGGGATGGTTGTGATCCTGGATAGTGAGAACTTGTTCCATGATGATGGAAAAAATGAGGGATAGAGGACCTCTATTTGTGACTTTTGGGCCTCCATAGAGCTTCTCAAAATAGGGTACTAAGAAAAGCTCATAGTTGAGAGGTTTTAGCTGGTGAGACATGTAGTTTTGGTGTATCAGGGTGTTTGCCAGGAGAATTATGCTGGTGGTTCTTTTTATTATCAAAATCATGTGATGTATTTGAGATAATTTGGCTGGTGAGACTTTCTTTTTATCAGAGTCATGTGAGGTCATTGAGATAATATGGCTAATGATTTTTTCTTGAAGGTGGGGAAAGTATTTTTTGTTTCTATTTTTACATATGTTATGAGAGAATTATGCTGGTGTTTCTGTTTTACTATTGTATCATTTCATATTGAGATTGCATCATTTCTATCAAGTTTGATGCATGTCATTATTACTAAGCAAACATTTGTTCTTGGAAAATATATTGTAGTTTTATGCATAGCCTTGAGGTATTTCTTCTTTCAATTTAATCAAGGTGGGGAAAATACAGCTCTGATGCTGTGGTCTGTCTTCATATACCTTTATTTATATTAACTAATTTTAATTGCATAATTTGCTATTGATGATGCAATAAGGTGGATAAATCCTTTAATACTATACTGTTTTGATAAGATCTTGAGGCTGTGTATTGTATATTTCTATTTGAAACCTGTTGTCATAATATGTAAATATGTTTTGCTTAATTTGGTTTATTACCATTTATTTATTTTTTTCTTTTATTGGTAAACTTGAAGCTTATACTAATGGTATGGAATACCACAACGCCAACAAGCCACCTTACCCTATGGACCTAATGTAAGAGTGTAAGGGTGGTGGGCAGCAGAGAAGATGTTGCAGGGGTGAGCACAGAGATGAGGTGGCAGTGTCAGAGGCATATCTTGAGGGCGCTGTGGGTGAATAAGGATGGTAATTGCAGGGGTGCCAAAGCATAAGGATTGATGAGGGCAGAGATGGGGTGGCGGCATCAGGTGGTAAGTGGAAGAGAGGCTTAGGCATTTGTGAGGAAGTGTAAGGAGGGGTGAAGGAGGCGTTGGAGGCATATCTTGAGGGCAGTATGGTAGCATAAGAATGGTAAGGGTTGCAGAGAATTAGGAGGCAGTTTGGAACCCTATTCATGTGTCAGAGTAGGCATGGTAAAGGGGTCAGATGATCATCTGGCAGGGCAGAAGTCATCTCATGCACAAATATGAGAATGCCAAACTTCTGCCTTGCACCAGGAGGTGGAACTACCCAAACTTTGCCTATGGTGTTGTTATGTGTCAGCCTGTGACTCAAAACCAGAGCACAAGAATGACAGCCAAAATACCATAAACCAATGGTATAGCCAAAATACCACCAAAACATGGAGCTGAGCCAAATTAGCTCAAAAGGTATCAAAGGAAAGAGGAAACTCACCTCTTTCTGAAAATATAAGTACCATCACCATAGGACAAGAAATAACAAAGTTATTCCTGCTCAAAGTTATTGCTGAGCATAAACCTTAATTTTCACCTCTCATCTAAAATCTAGAAGGAGAGGCTTAACCCCATCAAATGGGTATTCAAAATGAAGCTCTAAGCAGGGATATCCAATGGTACTAACCAAACTGAGCTAGCACCAGTATTACTTGAGTTATGGTCAAATTCAGACCAAATAAGGGTGAACAAAACATTCACCTCTCATCTAACTTTTACAGTTTTAGTGTGAGATACTTAAAGTGGGGTCTTTTTGGAAAGAGCATAATTAGGGCTATCTGATGGTGTCATCCATTTCCTCATATCTCAACTAGACAAGAAGTTATTGGCCAAACAAGCTTAATACAGCTTTTGCCCAAACCACGCCAATGTATAAAAATACTTGTACATGGGATAACTTTGCCATATTTAATGATAACCCTGTCAGGTTGGGTACCATTGTGTAGAGCTCATATAGAGCTATTCAATGAACCAACTTTGAGCTTGATATCTCAAAAACTGACAGAGGTATGACCATTTTAAGGTAAAAATCCCACCTGCTGTCATATACAGCCTTACCATGGGATAATATCCCATAACCATGAATATGAGGTGTCAAATAGACGAAGAAGCATGTTTTTACTTCAATACCTCATATGTCAGTCAATACTGGGGTCCCATACAGTTTCTGTACAGCATTCTACGCGTCATACACGTCAGAATCAGGCTGTGAGGTCCCCAGATGAAAATTTTCACCCTGTATTGGTGAAAACCGCCCAGATGTGGTTTCAAAACCACATCTGAGCCCAATACAGGGTATACAGGCTGTTTGCAAACCACAAGCCTGTCATTAGGAGTGAAAAATCTTCACTTCCTTTACGTGAAAAGGTCTAACAGCCTTTTCACCTCAATTTCAGGATAAAAGGAGGGCTTTTCACTGCCAAAAACCTTTCCTCATCCTGCTCTTGAATAACCTACGTAGTAAACTGTCAAAAACAGTTTTACTCTTGGTTAAATAATCAGGTATAATTATAATCTTTAATTATTGTAGACTTTATTATTGTAATCCAACAGATAAAGCCTGCACCCAGGGTTCTCAATAGCGCTCACCACCACTATTTCTCAATAGTAGAACCCTTTTATCTTATTATAAACCTTTATAAATCTTTTTTTAAATCATTTTCTGTCGTGTCACATACACAGTTAAAGTTGTAATTAGCCTAGTTATGCCTTTATCATAGTATCATCCTGACATTATGGGTTTTGGCTTTGATTGACATACTTATGTGACATGTGTGACATTGGATGTTGTCTTGGGGCAGACTTGACTTGATCCACTAACTCCAGTGACTATAATGTGACACTAATGTGACCAAATCAAGATTTTATACTGACCGTGGTGCGACTTAAAGTTAATTTCCATCAATTGACACAACATTTTCCCAGGTGAATACAGTCAAATTATGAAAAAAGGAAAATCCAAAGCAAAATAAATTAAAATGAAATTGTAATAAAAGAAAATTAAATAATATGATAGAGTTTAAGGAAAAATTAAAATGGAGTTTATATAAACTTTAATGAAATTTCAATTAAAATGAAAGAAGTTAAAATTAAAATCAAAATTGAAAAAAAATAAATTAAAATTAAAATTAAAGCAAAATTAAAAAAAACACCATCAAAAGAAAGCAAATGTCAAGTCCCTGAAAGATCAATACAAGGTAAACTTGAAACAGATTATAATTTAAACACCATAGATCAAATAAAAATAGAAAGAAAATGAAATGAAAAAATCAAGTTAAATTGAAATAAAAATTAACATAAAATAAGAGCATAAAATATAACTAAAATAAATTAAGACAAAAATAAAAATAAAAATAAAAATAAAAAATAAAAACAAAATAAAATAATGATAGAACAAAAGCAGTTTTGAAAGAAAATAAAATGAAAATGAAAATACAATAAAAACCAAATCAACATAAAGAAAAGGGAAATAAAATAAAAATAATGGAAGCATAAAATAAAAATAATGGAAGAATTAAATAAAAAGCAAGTGAAAATTATGTAAAAATTAAGTAAAAATTAAATAAAAATAAAAGAAGCGCAAAATCAAGGGCAAACTAAAGCAAAAAGAAAATCAACAATCAAATTTGAATCAAAATTAGTGTTGCAATAACAATGAAATAAAAAAAAACCTGAAAATGAAATGAATATAAAGTACAAATTGAAGCAAAAAATTGAAATAAAATGAAATAAAATAAACCAAAAACCAAAAATAGAAAGTACAAAAAAGAATCAAAAATAGAAACTTGGGAGTGTAAGGGTAGGTTTCACAGCTGTGCCATGCACACAAAAACACCATGGATATGTCACTTGAACATTTGAGCAAGTGTAGTTAAGTTTAACAGCCGCACGTATGAAATCACCATGCATATGTCAAGGTGACATAAAACTGCATAAGCCACCTGTTTGCCAGGGGTTCCTAGGACAAACATATGTTCATTTTATTTCCAATAGAGGATACCTATTGAGGTACTCCTGCTTTTCATTCCCCAGAAAAAAAAATTTATTGAGCTGATGTGGTATGGCATACCACAGTATAATTATTTTTGATCAATATATCTCCATTACATGTAAATCCCTTCCTTAATTTTTTCATTTATTTGGCTTTTTATTCTGATTTTCTTATTCTTCTCTTTCTTCTCTTTGTTTATTACAGCCATTTCCTGGTGTTGATAATTTATTTTTGCTCAACTCTGGATGAGGTATAGTCAAGCTATATATATATTTGTTTTGAAAATAACATAGTAACTAATCAAAAAATTGTATAGTTTGGTCATCTTATTGAGCAATTGGTGCATTTGTATAATATAGTGAAATCTTAATTCTTTGTACGGTATTCTCCACCTTTACGTACATCTCAGTCATTATTATTCATTGCAGTGGTGGAGAGCTAGTCAAGCTAATAATTTCTCTAGTTTAAAATTGTAACAAAATGTTGATGATGGGGTTGTATTTGCAAGGTACAAGACATACATTGATAAACTATGGAAATCATTGGACACTGAATTTGTTCTTAAATGAAGCATCATCAGTTTTGAAGTAAGAAGAAATGATGGCAGTTTAGATAATATGGCGGCTGCTTTTACCAAATGCTTGGGTCCACTTCCATGCCTTTTTCACTGAGAGACTCCTAAGTCATGAAGCTCTAACAACCAACGACTTTCTGGGCCTAAAAAGCCTTCTTGTCGCCCATCAATTTTATCGGTTGTGAACACATATCTCCACCCCGTCTTGTACTTTGTGGTTTTCCTTTTTTGTCAACTTCCGCTTCTCCGCCGAGATGGGGGGCTGTGAGAGCCACATGGCTACCTATTGTACCCAACGGCGCAACCACAAGGTGAACACAATATATACACTATATGAGCTGATAGAAATTCATCTAGAAGACCTCATCAGTCTCTCTCCCTCTTACATGCTGGAGTGGTTGATGTGTCATAGGACCGCCTTCCATAAAAGTCTCTTAGTAGACTATGTCACACTTTTCAACACAAACTTAAGGGTTTTCTTCCTAAAGCCTCTCTTTCCAGGCACTCAAGGGTAATTGTTCAGACTATGGGCTGAGGATGCATTTTATTGCAGAATTTTCGTGGATAACTCTTATTTTGGTAATTCAGGGTACAAACTGGTCTCAATCATGGCAAGCGACACCCCGCCTTGATAAGCACGTGAAGGCAATCATACATGCAGTATGTAGATAACAAAAAATCTCCATCGATATCATTCAAAAAAACTCCTCAAATATACTGTAGTAAGAATAATGATATTTTGTAATAAAATATAATCGGCCGGAATTCATCAGGAATCTCACACACAGAGACAAAGAATCCTAACGAAGCGAGACGGACCTTTCCTAGCTGGGATGTATCATTCTTGTTAACAACTCAGAGACCAAATCCGTTGTTTAAGGCGGTTCTGTGCCTGCTTTGAGGGTCTGCTACGATACATTTGTGTATGCTATCTTTGTTTTCAAAGAGGGACAGAATGTGAATCAAACATTTTTAAGTTCAAGCACCAACGATGGCAATTTCGGAAAGATTACGACTTGCCACTTACAAGCCATTATAGCAGCTCCTGCAGGAAGCAAGAGCACTGGCAAGAGGGTTCCGGTCATACCCATACTTGTCAAATTCGCAAAAACACCGCCTGCCGGAGTGAATCCACCATACATAGCTGATTGAAACGTTGCTGCCAAGCTCCCTAAGCCATCCAAATCAGCAATCCACATGAAAGCCTGAAAATGGCGTGTGAGGCCTACCTGCAACAATACCCTCCGTACCAAAACCAAGGACCATTGTTTATGGGCAAGTAGCGTAGTCTATTGGAGAACTATTTTAGCTGATATAGAATATCTATGAAGCTTGTTTTGGTAAGCTACAAAATATAGGGCAAAAATTAGAACAAAAAGCCGCTGAAACAAATCTTTTCGATTGTGAACATGGTGGATTTTTGTCACAGGCTAAGACATATTACTCACACCCAACACGATCTTGTGCGAAAACGTTTTTTGAGTTAACGACTATTGTTATGAGGTATTTAAGAGTTAATAATAGCTTACTTAAGGGTTTCAACGAAGTGAGAAGGTGATTTATTGGGAGGAAAACTCGAGGGAGAATCTTGATTTTTTACAATCCTGTGACTCTTCTCTTGTCCTATCTACACAAAAAATGTGTTGTGTAAAATAAAACCATCTTTAGGGCATTAAAAGTCTCCTTAGTTTGTCAATTTTGTAACATCTACTTGTGAGGCTGCCGCCCGAACCCGAGAGCTCAAGGAATCCCCATCGGAGAGGCCTTGGAGTGCGGGAGACGGGGCTGTTAAAAGAAGCCTTAATCCTGGAGCAGGACAGGCTCAGTATAAGCCTCCAGAGCCAACAGTACCCCATACATTGCAAAGAATCATAGTATGCTTACATTTTTTTCAAGATCTTTTTTGTTGTACTTTAGGTACACAGTACAGTGCCCTGCCAATTATATGCGGCCGAAAAAAAATACAGGCAGGGCACTGAATTCTTTTTTGCTGCACAATTGGTATCTCACACTCATGGGGCCCTTTTTTCTGTAACTACAACTCATCAAGACTTGATTGTGAACTAAAAGAATAATTAAAAGGAGAAAAATAAATATCACAAGTTAAAAGAACAATTGCAAGTAAAGAAAAAAATAACAAGTTCAAAAAAAACTATAAGATTTGGAAACAGACAATTGCAGGTATAAAAAATAAGAAGTTAAAAAAACAATAAAACAACTTTTGAAAACACTTTTGTCTTGTTGATGAGATGCCAGATAAAACAAAAGTCAAATAGTTTTTCTTGATTGATTGATTGATGTAAGAAGTTGAACATTAAATATTTTAGATTGAAGGTAAATTTAATAGACTGTTAGATGAATCAAATTGATGTGGTAGTGATAGTGTGACAATGAATTGGATTGGGTGATCTACAGCTGAGGGATTCAAAAGAAATTTCCGCATTTTCTTCTTGCTTCTTAATTTTGTTCCTTTCTTGGTTTTAATGAAATTGCATCACACTCAAAAAAAGAAAAAAAGAGTGAAGTAAAATTAATTTTCCTGGATTGTGTTTGTGTATTGGAGTTTCTGAAAACAAACTGAAATTTAATTATTTTTGGGTTATTATTAAGAGAAATGGCTTGATGATGATGATGAAAAAAAGTTTTTTTGAGATGTTGAGGTAATGAAAGATAGAGAAGTGAGTAAGAACAAAAAGCTGAGGTGAAAAAGATGATGAGTTAATCTTTTTGAAACAGAGTTAACAAAGAATGCAAGGGAAGTTAAAAAAAGTTGAAGTCAAAATCTGGCTCTTGACATTTGACAAATGAGAGTCAAGGGCTGAAACACACAGATAGAGAAGGTGCATCTATACACCAGCCCTTCCCTCATTTGCATAATTTGGGCAGGGACATCAGTAAAGTACATCTCTGCTTTGTACTGTACTTTACAGTTCCCTGAAGCATGTATTCAGACACTTTTTTTCTAAAAAAGGCCACATGAACCTTTTTTTAAAATACCACTTTTCTGTGCATAGAAATTTCTAGCTGCTTTATGAACCATTATTGCACATTTTACAGGTGATGTTACATTATCTTAATTGTGCTATAAACATGATGATACAAAGAAAATAAGATAAAGAAAAATGAAGAGGGCTACCACCTGGTGGGCTGTGAGCCTTGACGTATATTTTAAATACCCAAATAGGCCACAATTATCTTGAAAAAATATTCTGAATTATGCATAAATCATAAGTCATGCATATATCCAAAATTCATCATTTTTGATTTCAGAAAAGCTGAATAACTTTATATTGAGTAAGTAAATCCATGGATTTAATGCCAGATTTCAATTCTACAAAAAAATTCACCTAGGGTAGCTCCATAGAGTGAATAAGCTCAAATTAACTCTTTGAGGTGGTAATATGGAAAATACTTCAATACCACATCTTCAATACCACATAAAAGATCTGTGAAAATTTTTGTTTTTCTTAATTTCACTCCAAAATAATGGGAATGGGAGAAATCCCATGTTACATATACACTAAGAATAGTGTTATGCATGTTTTGGGAACTTAATATCATGGTATTCTTACATGGACTTTTGGTAAACCTATAGTGGATATCTCAATTTAAGCTTAAATTTCTATTTTGTTGTGAAAAATAAGCAAGGGGGACAAAAGACATCAAAGAGAGCCAGGGTACCCTACTTCTGAGGCCTCAGAGGTGTGGAAAGCTCCAAAGCTTGGATCCATGGCTGATCTCAGCCCAATTAGTAAACTAAAACACTTTGGGAACTTGGTTACCATGTTACAACTACAGTAAATCATAAGAAAATAGCAAATAACCTGCTATTTTGACGTGCAAGGAGGTAAAGAGCTATGTAGAATCCTGTAAACATGTAAATTCTTAATGACTTTCCATGGATAGACCCTAAAAGAGTAATTAAAACACTTCTTGGACTTTTATCCATTGATTTACCTCATAGCAACCAGTTAAACACTGATATTTGCAATTCCACATAGAAATGAGGTAAAACCTTCAAAAATTCATTAAAAATACAATTCTTAATTAATCTCTCTGAAACTTTCAGGACCAATGGAGAACTTTAGTATCTATGGTAAAACTCAAAAGAGTTATAGTTTTACTAGTAAAACTCAAGGTTTTGCTTACAGTCCATTTTTGACTATTCTACGTGAAACACTGAATCTTCAAAAATTCACAGTAATTACAACCTGTGATGAAATTTACAATAAAATTGATAACTTTGAGAAATCAATAATCATTTTGAAATAAAAGAAGATTTACAGATGTTACTCTTTTTATTCTTAACCATATTGGGTTGGTAGTCACGTAAAAGCATCAATTAAGTAATTATGATAATCTTACATGACAACAGATGATGCAATAAATAATCCAAAAGGGTTTATTGTTTTCTCACTGACTGGTTTTTCAGTTTGCTCCATGGCACGCCTCTGTGAGCTGTTGTTGACTTAAAAGAGGCCTCCTCTTGCTGTTTTTTTCCAAGAATCATCTTATTATCCATTTATATCATTGTTACCAACAAGTAAGTATTAGTTAAACTATTCTTAAGTGTTTTAATTCTTTCACAATCAATCAGAAAGACGTGAAATCATAGAATCCAAAAATATATTGTTGTAATTCTGCTATAAATCATTTTGATCCCTTAAATCCACAATTCTATGTCAAATTTCTCTACTTATATCTTTCAATAAGTTCTGTGGAGTATAAGTGAGTCATTTATCTTTAATTCTTAAAGTTTTTCTCTAAAATTAGTTTTCTTCAAGAATTATCTCCATAATTATTCTTGAAAAAGATAATTATATATTAAAATAATTTCATTATTTTAAGAAAAGAAGTTTTTATTATTAAATTCTTCTTGAAATTGATTCCTGTAGACAATTACTGCTCACTGTTAAAATTACTAGTAGTGTTTAAAACGTGAAAGAAATAATTCTTTAATCATTTAATTGTGGTTATAATAATATTTTATTATTATATTTCATAAGAACAGACATAGTAATGTTGATTAATAGTAATATTATCATCAGTTTCATAGTCAAATCTTACATGGGCCCTCCATTGGCCCTAATAACTGCCTTAAAACAAGCTTGCATCCTAGGGAGTAGCTTGTCAAAGAAGTCTGGGGAGAGATCATTCCATGCCATCTGAATTTGTGCTTGTAATTCATCCATTGTGTGGGGCTGGTGATTCTTGTCAACTTGAGTTTTGATTGTTTTCTACACATTCTTAATTTACTTCAGATCAGTGGAGTAGACAGGCCAGGGAAGCTTATCAGTCTGATTGGTCTCCCACCAACAATTTCAGATCCCGGATGTGTTAATTGGCACCCTGTCTTCCATAATTGCAATATATTCTTGAGTGAAAATTTCTGGAACATCCACCATTGAGTCATAAAATGGTTGGAGATGAGGTTCATATACTTTTTAAATGAATGATTCTGCCATATTGTTCCCATCTCAAAAATCAAGCAGGCCTTTTGTCCTGCCAATTAACACCCCCCAAACCATCAGCAATCCTTGGCCTGAACAATGATTTACTTGGAGGTTATCAAGGATGTACTTCTCTTGTGTTGTCCACAAAACCCATACACAATCACACTTATTCTCCAATTCAAAGGGTGATTTGGGCCCACTTCTGTATCATCCAATGGCTGAAGTCATTTGCCAAATTTAATTAGTGTTTGAAATCCAAGGCTTGCAGGTAAGGCTTTTTTGGGGCAATACATGGCCTTTTACAAAGCTCATGTATTGCCTTTCTGATGGTGCAATGACCAACAACTTTGGAAATGGCCTGTGAGACTTATTTCAGGTTTCCTCATCAGTTCTCACTTATAAATCTGTCCAAGTTCTGAAAGTCTTCATGGTTGAAGATTTTGGGATGACACAACTTCAGTTGGTTTGCACAGGTACCACTATCCCTAAAACATTGGATTGTATTGTATACTGTGGGCTTGGGTCATTAAATTTGCAGTGAAATTCGTCTAATTGATAGGCCATCATTCCACATCCCAAAAATTTGGCTCTGTTGCTCTGGCCCAACATATTTGGGCATGACACAATATTTATAAAGAATCACTAACAATTAAACCAAAAATACGAAAAATAATTAGTTTCATAAATGAGAGGATCAAAAAAGAACAAGTGAATACTGTGACCAACACACTGCACAAAGAAATTACTTAAATCTTGAAGAGGCAATGAAAATTAAAAAAGACAGGAAGATGTAAATTACAAAGATACAAAAACAAGTCTTAAAAACAAAAAAAAGGAAGAAAAATAATATTAAAGCAGCTCGAACGCATATCGTGCACAGGCGACATGCTTTGTATTGATGAATATAGTGCTCAAATGCATGCTTTGGGGAGCTGTACTATATAGTTACAGAAGCAGATTATTTTTTTCAATTTTTGTTTATTTTTGTTCATTTTTTGTACATGTTTTACCCTGTTCTACTCAGCTGATCCCTTTTTCCCCTCCAGGATGGGTTGAGTGTTAAAAAAATGAAAAGATGTCTTTCTGGTCAGGCTAGGGAGCAGGATGTCCTGGAGGCTGCAGAATTTCCATAGGAAGAAGGCTTAACTCTTAGCAATGGTAGGGATCCATTCACAGTGAATAAAAGGCACTAAAACTTCTTAGTATAAAGAAATTCTCCAATATCCAGTAAAGATGGAGAAAAACTGGTATAAACTGCTTACTAAAATTCTTTTTTTCCTCAACAGGTTCTTCTCAGACCATAGCCGAGAATATGTTTAACATTTGCCCTAATCGACCTGACTTATTATGCCCATCAAGAGTAAGGGCATTAATGGATTACACTCCTATCTACCATATCATAATAAAGGTTTCCAATTCTGCCAATAAAAAAGAGTTCTGAAACACCCGAAAGTTCCGATAACCTTTGAGGCCAAAAGATCTCATGGTACAGTATCTTCACCATTCATCATTATCATCTCTTCTTTCATTATGAAAAGAAATGACAAAAAAATGAATTTTATGTATTTTATTGATAGTACTAATTATTTCTACCAAATTTTGTTGCACCTTCCACTTTTATGAGTATATTCTTAAATTACTGGGTTTTTTCTTTTATACCTCTTACTCCCATTCCTCTTTTATTTAGTGTCTTTTCTGTGTCATCAATATCCATAATCCTATTAGAGCATATAGGTGCACTCCACCATTTGTTCCTGAATTTGAAACAGATTTACAGTCTCAATTTACTCTAAATAAAAGCTGGTCTGCTATAAGAATAGTGAATTCTACTATTTCTGAAAATAATACTGATAACAAAGAAAATTCCACAATAACCTTCTCTGCTTCAAAAAACTTAAGAAAATGAAGTCTGAAAATGAGAATAAATCTCAGATCCTGACACTTATTAAATCTGTATGGGAAGAATATACCTGATCAAACCTCAACTTAATTAATCAATACATGAAAAATTCTGAGCTGAAAGGCTAATGAAATAATTATCATCAAAGGCAATGAATGGTTTATTTAGAAATAGTATATGAAGAGAGTTTTTTCCAATGATAACCTATTATGGGCGAATAAAATACACCAATATGCTTTACAGAATGGACTCAACAGGGGAAGAGTATGGATAAGTTTGGAAAGATTATCCTTTTATGGTAACTTGCAAAGATATATCTGTAAAAAATGAGATGATATTGGTCAAGTGAGAGCTAATACATCTCCCCTTTGTTTATTATTTATGTTTATGGTTTAGCCTTTGTATCTTAGCTTGTGATTATTTTTGTTGCTACTGCTTTATTTCACACCTAGCCTGAGAGGTTAATGGGTGAATGATTTCTAGAACTTACCAGTGAATAGTGATCCATATGTCTCACTATTTTAGCGTTCCTTATCTTTTTTTGATCAAATGTCTCCCCTCTTTCTCTAAGAACTTTCAGATATTGTTTCTCCTCACTACCATACATGTGTGATGTATTCTCTTTTGGGGTCACTCTATGATATAGCTTTACAATGATATTAAAAAGCTATAAATCTGATTTATACGCAAAAGGCATGATGATGATTGAGTATTGAGATGATTACAAGATGATTAATAAGTGTCTTGAGGCTTTAATAATGATTATTAGTGATGGTGAGTTCTGCTGAACGCACTGGGTGAAGTTCTTATCTGTTGGTTTACAATAATAAAACCTACAATTATTAAGAATTTAATCATAAACTAATTAATTTTAATAGTACCACTTCCATATGAAGCTATAAAAAATATGAATAATAAGAAAAAATGATGGGTTTGCTTTTTTGGGGAGGAAAATCCACCTTTTGTTTCTTTTTGGGATAATGGGAGGTTTCTTAGCTCTGCGCACTACAACAGAGTGAAATGTTTCACTACTGTGGGTTGATTTGTGGGTATATACACTCAATACAGACTGGTATTGGGTGGAAATGTGGTTTTAGAACAAGTTGAAATTATTAGCCTATAAAGGGTGAAAATATTCAGCACTGGATTTTACATGTGTCACCAGGGTTAATGTCATGTCAATTTGCCACAATTGACTTCATGTCCCACTGGGGTCAGTCTAAAATCTTGCTTCAGTCACATTAGTGTCACATTATAGTCACTGGATTTAGTGGGTCACATCACGTCTGCGTCAAGACAACATCAATTGTTACATGTGTCACATGAGAATGTCACTCAAAGCCCAAACCCATTTCAACAATATTTGCAAGGTTTGGGTAATTACACCTCATGGTGCAAGGAAGCAGTCTGGAATTCTCATATTTGTGTATGAGAAGATTGTCTCCCCACTGCGTGATCATCTCACCCCTTTACCATTCCTACTCATGCATGAATTGGCTTCCACATCCCTGCCTAATCCTCTGTGACCCTTGGCATGCTTATGCACCTGCAACGCCCTCCAGATGTGACTCCCACACTGCCCCCCATTCTGCTTAACATGCTAATGCTCCCGCGGCGCCCTCAAAATATGACTCCAATGCCCCCCTCAACCCCTCTTATGCCTAATTATCTCCACTGCTTACCATTCTTAGGATCATGTATTAGATTTATAGGGTATGGTAGCTTGTTGGTGTACATGATGAAAGCAATCACAGAAATATGCTGAGTGGCCTTCTATTCCAACAGGTTCTGGGGGGAAATTTGTGGGAATATTCCCAATGTTGTGGTTAGGGTTTAAATCATGAGGCTCACAAATTAAAACCTAATAAGTCCACTATTTAAAACCCAGATTGTACCTTCTGTTTTTGCAACAAAACCATTTTATTTCATATCATTCAAATGGAACACTTTGCTTTGTCCTTACCTCATGAGCTTTGAATAGCTCAAAACTTTACTTTAGTAGTTTTCTCACTAGGAAGCTTTATTCAATTTCTCACAGGGAAGTGACTTCATTTAAATGATATGAAATAATTTTCAACACATCAATTCCTTGAATTTCCCGACAAATTGTATTTTGCAAATCCACTACAGGTTCAATAGATATTGATGGAAGGTTCCAAGGCTGTTGATGGGGATGTTTCTTTTTGTCAGCTTGTGGTTCTAAAATTTCTTTTTTCTATAAGATTCACTAACTATTGAACTGACTTAAATTGATATTGAACTTCTTTCAAACTTTCCAAAATTCTCCAATATTGATACTACCTGAAAAATAATCAATTATCTTAAGCTTATTTTACTTCCTCCACTTTCAGAACTCCCGCCTTTTCTCATCAATTGTGATATTTTATTCAAAGAATTTCAATCAAGTTATTCATCAACTCGTCACCATCTTTTTGCTTAGCTAACTACCTCTTCTATGCCCCAAAACCCGGGAAATTCAACTGAATTCAATGAACTACAAACTTCAGCCCCAGAGAGTGGAAGTGAAATCTCTGATATGGTCAGTAGTCATGAATTAGGCATTGAGGCAGAGAGCCTGGAACATGAAAGTAATCCAGATCCACCAGTTCTTCCAAAATGTGAGCATAGATTTATCTTGAATCTTTTTAATATTTCCAGACCTGATAGTTTTGTCATAGCCTTCATTTGAGCTCAGCCTCCAAGCTCTCAGAAACCAAATTTTAAAAGCTATGAGAAGGAAAAGACTTTTGAACCTTGTGTACCAACAAAAGATGCTGGGTAAGATGACATAATTTTCAGTGGCAAGGTTGAAATTATATCCAAGGAACAATTTGTCTCAAGCATTGCTCAAACAATCCCAAGGCCAGAATAAATTCAAAATGATAGGAAAATTCCTGATTATGTATGTCAAAAGATTGCTGAAGCAATGAGCCTCCTCAAGATGGATTTGAAATGTAAGTCCATTACTAATTCAATACAAAAATGTTAAAAATGGCTGCTTACAATATATGGGCATGTGTAGAGGTGGGAGAATCTCTACCTGAAGGATCTCAAGTGGTAATTGGAGTTCCAGGAAAATGTTTAGGAAAAAGACCAAATATAAATTCCACCAAAACACCAACAAAGAACGCCTTACCTTTGAAGCCACAAAAGATTCCCAGGATCACAGTGATGAAATGATCAATGTTGAATTGGACCATATTGATATTGAGCCTCCGCATACTGAAAGCCCCCAATACTCAAAGAAACAATCCATTATTAAACTCTCCCTGCTTCTCCTCAAAATATTCAAGCATTTCAAGAAAGGGAGACAATTAAACATGATACAATGGGTTAAAATATTAGTGATATAATGCCTTACCCTGAGCCCAAAGTTTCATCCTCTGCTTATTTTGAAGGAATATTTTTCTCCTGCATTGAAGAGTTTGGAGAAATTTGGAATTAAAATTCCAATATTACTCAACAATCATGGAAAAGGGAGCTTGATAATATCAAGAGTATTTACAAAAATCGATGGGACAATTTACCAAAAAAAGATTCTGAAACATTCCTTCCCATTGCTATTAATGTGATCAGGAACCGCAAGCTTAAAATTTTGGCATGGATTGATGAGCTTGAGATTTCAGGTGATTTTTATCTTTGTGGATGATACATTATGATTTGGCTGATGACTCACATGAGATAAATTTCAATATATATAGGGTTAGATTTTTTCAAGGCAACAGAAACAGAAGTGTTTTTTAATAATAACATTTGGAATCTCCAATTGATGAAGGATGCAGCAAAGCCTCCAGATGATCTCCCAAAGTCTGCGCACTCCTTCTTCAAAATGTTTCAGAGACTTCTTTACCCCTCCAATCCAATTGAACATTTTTGAGCAAATGTTATGTTTGAATCCATTGGTTTAGTCTCATACAAGGTGATTGCACCCAAGCCATATGTGGCACTAACAACAAATGCTGACAGACCTCTTGGACTCCAACAGAGAACAGCTGAATACCTTGCCTCCTGCTTGAGTAAATCAAAGCATTGTACAACACAACTTAGCATCAAAGGTGGTGGGGCTGACATTGAGATATTTACAAAGCTGCACAAGAACCTGGAGGATCTAATGGATACAGTTATCCACTTGATGATTTCATAAAACATGGTAGATGCACATACAAAGGTCAAGGTATATGGCATGGAAGGAAAATTCACGAGCTCTGAAAAAATTAGGCCATCAAAGATCTTTTGGCGTTTCACAAGAATATTGGAATAAATTGCATTTGCTATGGTATATTAGCAGAATTCTGTGCAGCAGGTGTTTGTGGTTTGATGGTATGATCAGATGACTGGAGAAAAAGCTCAGTGAAAGGGGATTTATCACTCATTGACATTTCCAGAAGACTTTCAAAGGGTAAAAATATAGTGGACCCTGTGTGGCTACATACCAATAAGTATAAATGTAAGTTACTGAATAAGAGTTTCTTTTCATCAGAGTCTTTTAAAGCCACTGTACCACTTAGATTTGAATTTGCACAATTCTTGGCATCAAAATTTGGTGATGCCTGGGTGGAGAAGAAATGTCTTGGTTCAGGTGATGAGGTCACATTGACTGTACCCAGGTCAGCTCAACTTACAACCAGGATTGACCTGTTTTAGATTAACTGTGTATCAGATAGATTGTAATTTAATTTTATAAATTTATTTATGAACTTAATAATTGTGACTATCTATCCTACTACTTCCCCAATACCTCACTAAGAATGCCAAATAACTACCTTTGTATGGAGGCATACCTCCATACAACATTGAAAATACTATGACAAGATGCAAAATGAGTCAGGCATTTGTGCCCGCAATTAGCACATGCAGGGGAATTTGGGGAAGGGGGTTTTATCACTTCTGGCCAGCTCATAATAGGCCAAATGGCACTTGTTCTTTCAAGAGGATTAGAATGATTAGGGATATGCAGCAGAGTGCATATTGCATTTGGGCCTGCTTGCAATATTCCACATAGTTGGATTTGAAACTCATTAAATGGGGACATTGATATAAAACAGAATAATGCAGTATCCATTGCATTATTTTAGGCCCAGGTACTTGAGATTGCAGATTTGCAAAACCTGGATGTAATATTCCTTTTTTAGCGGAAAATAAAAAACATTAATCAACTGAAGTAAAATTTAGGTGAAATTAATAATTCAGAAAATTCTAACTAATCCTTTGGTTTCATTTAATTTTCCTGTGCAAGCATGCCATTCACAAAAAAAGGAACGGAGTGCAAAAGGGAACTCAGGGGAAAGCGTTGGGGTGAGGAAGGAAAGTGTGAGTGGCTCACTTATTCTAACTGTATATATATAGATAGATAGATATGCTTTGGCATTCATGTGGCACCCTCATTGGGCCCCATGGAAGAACATTGGCTTTAGTAGTGATGATGATATCACATTATAAGATGTTGGCCTCAGATAATGAGTGACAAGTGGGACCATGGTAGATTTTGGCTTGCAGTGCTCCAGCCTGAGCATTCTTAGATATTTATGATTGCCAGTTGGTGATTAAATGAGGTGGGAAGATGATAATAGTGGGCATGGAGCGTTGGGTGTTGTAATTAGCCGCTCCTTAGAGGTACCAATTAGTGCAATGGCCTGAATGGATTTACCTAATCCCATGTCATCGGCAAGCAGTCCTCCAAGAGGGGTATTGGTCAAAAGGGATTTGAATGAGCTGAAAACCTTTTTTGTAATTATGTGCCTGCAATTAAAAGTGGATCTAGGGGGTGAGGTGGCCCAAAGTTTATGGGAATATTGTCCATTGGGGATTTCTTGATCCCAGAGAAAATCTAGTCTTGTTTTTCATGAGGGAGGAGGGGGGTTTGAATTATGGGAAGGTCTGATCCACTGGGTAAGTGTATCAATTTCTTCTTGGAAGCCAATTAAAAAAGAGCACAATATGAGGGTGGCCTTTATTTTTAAGCGGGAAATGTGGGAGTAAAAAGTTGACATTGACTATGAGTATTACAGTAATATTCTTAAGGAATTTTAAGGTTGAATTCTTATTTTCAAAAACTTTCAATGATGAATAGAATGTTCGGATACCATGTGAAGAACATCAATACTTGATTAGGTTTCTGAGATGAGGAAGGATCATTGGGATCAGTCAAAAATACTCCCTTAACAAATAATGTTTGAGTAGGATTGGATTGGCAATTTTGAATCCATTCCCTACCAGGACCACAGTGCATGAAATTTCGTGGTGCCCCAAGGAATGGTAGCAACATGATGGAAAGGGTTCCAGGGAGAGAGCCAATAGTATGCTGGTGATTGAGGAGATATGCAAATATTTTATGTTGATTGTGCCATAGGATAATCCAAGAATCTAAGTCCTAATTAACAATTTTTGAGGCTATATAACTATTTATTTAAATACAAATATCAATCATCCCAATGGAAAGTGGTTGTCAAGTGGTTGAAATGAGGGCTATTATGAATTATTTGGGGACAGTGGGAAATGATATGATCAGGAAGGGTTAGCTAAAGGGAATGAAGACCAATAAGCGCAGGTGGGGAACTTTACATGAGAAGCAATGATGGGCTCAAAGGGGGATGGCCTATGGTTACGTGCATGATCATTAGAAAGAGGGCCCTCTTGGACGTATAATTTTCATATCTAATTTGGTGCATATATCAAGGCAAGGTGGCAAGAATGTGGGTGCACCAATATGACTTCTGGATTTTCCAAATATTATGCAAGGATTGGTAGACCAAGGTTTACATTAAGATATCCAAAATTGAGTGGGTTGTAGAAAGTTCTTGTACAGTGGCATATCAGAGGGATGCAGCCATGCTCGCAGGTGTGAAAGAAAACAGTAAGTTTATCTTCCCCAGGTTAATTGTTGTACAGTGACCTACTGGGGAATGGTGGCAGTGGAAACAAGCATTTCACTGTGGAATTCTTTTTGTGTGGGTGGGTGAGGTATGTATGGTGGTGTTCCACCAAACATGAGTTGGTTTTGCGCGAAAATTCTTGTGGACTGACACCTACTGGGATTCCAGGGGGGAATGTGCGACTTGATCAAAGGGGGTGCCAGCCATGAGCCATGATCCACTTACACATTCACCCCTATTGTGTTTGAGGCTGTTACCAATCCACCCAGATTTGCATCAGGAATTTTCCCTCATGCATGTGAAAATCTCCAAAGAAATAGGCCACCTGCCCAAGGTATTTTGGGCTGTAAGACAGGTTCCAAAAGTTCCACAGTCCATCTGAGAATGTCCAGTGGTGAATCCCCGTGCAAAAATATCTGGCCTCACAGATCATAGGCCGGGGTTATGCTCATGCCTATTGGCCTTAAGGAAATCCATGCTTATTGGCCTCAGGCTTCCAGGCACAAGCAGGTGAGCGTCTGCAGTTAAGCGGGCCACTACCAGAAGCAAATAGTTGGTCAGAAGACAGGCGGTAAAAGTTCTGTCAGGATTGTGAAAATTGCCTGCGTATGACTGGTGGGTGGGTGCATACGAACGCATGTGGCAGCCGAACAATGTGCAGAAATGAAAATCATAAGCCTGCACCAGTCATAGTTTTCCCCAACCTTGTCACTGGTGAGTCCACTGTTTGCGTATGACCCAGATCATTACTAATCCCAATATGCACCCCTTACAATAGCCTGGAATACACCAGCATCTGTGTGGTAGTTAGGTGGAGGTCCCCAACAAGGTGCATCAAAGGGATGCATTTGAGAAATTCTAATCAATGGCTAGGCATGATTTCATGTTACATTCTTGTACAACTTTTGCTCTGCCACTCAGCATACATGTACAAAAGTGTATGTACTATAAGGTCAGCTTCACAAATTAGGATGGTGTAATACTACTTTAGCCTGCATGCATATTGCTTATGGGTGTCCACCTTCTGATCATTTGCATAGGTCTAGCTCATGTGCCACATGCTCAGTAGGGTGATTCACCTGATTTTCACATTCCAGCTCAGCATGTCATTGTCAAAAGCTCACTATGGAAGATTTTGGGAATGCCATGATGAGTGGACATTTCACAATAGTTGATCAGAAAACCCACTTCTGTGCACTTTACCTGTGAGCCTTGAGGTATATTTTACATACCCAAATAGGCCACAATTATCTTAAAAATAAATTCTGAATAATGCATACCTCATAAGTCATGCATATATTCAAAATTCATTATTTTTAATTTCAGAAAAGTTGAATAACTTTTTATTGAGTAAGTAAATCCATGGATTTAAGACCAGATTTGGATTCTACACAAAAATTCACCCAGGGTAGCTCCGTAGAGTGAATAAGCTCAATTTAAGTATTTGAGGTGGTAAAATGGAAAATACTTCAATACCACATCATTAATACCACATAAAAGATCCGTGAAAATTTTTGTTTTTCTTGATTTTTAGCCAAAATAATGGGAAAGTGAGAAATCCCATGTTACATATACACTAAGAATAGTGTTATGCATGTTTTGAGCACTTAATATCATGGTATTCTTACATGCAATTTTGGTACACCCATAGTGGATATCTCACTTTAAGCTTAAATTTCTATTTTGACGTGAAAAATAAGCAAGGGGGACAAAAGACATCAAAGAGAGCCAGGGTACCCAACTTCTGAGGCCCCAGAGGCGTGGATAGCTCCAAAGCTTGGTTCCATGGCTCATCTTAGCCCAATTGGTAAACTAAATCTCTTTGGGAACTTGGTTACCAAGTTACATGTACTGTAAATCATAAGAAAATAGCAAATAACCTGCTATTTTGACGTGCCAAGGAGGTAATAAGCTACTTACACTCCTGTAACCATGTCAATTACTAATGACTTTCCATGGATAAACCCCAAAAGAGTAATTAAAACCCTTTTGGGACCCATATTCATTGATTTACCTCATAGCAACCAGCAAAACACTGCTATTTGCAATTCTACGTAGAAATGAGGTAAAAACTTTAAAAATTCATTTAAAATACAATTCTTAATGAATCTTTCTGAAACTTTCAGGACTAAAGGAGAACTGTATTATCTATGGTACAACCAAAAAGAATTACAGTTTTACTAGTAAAATTAAAAGTTTTACTTACAGTCCATTTTTGGCTATTCTACGTGAAACACTGAATCTTCAAAAATTCACAGTAATTACAACCTGTGATGAAATTGGCAATAACATTGATAACTTTGAGAAATCAATTATTATTTTGGAATAAAAGAAGATTTACAAGTGTTACTCCTTTTATTCTTAACCATATTGGGATTGGTAGTCACGTAAAAGCATCAAATAAGTAATTATGATGATGTTACGTGACAATTAATGATGCAATTAATAAACCAAAAGGGTTTATTGTTTTCTCACTCACTGGTTTTTCAGTTTTCTCCATGGCACGCCTCTGTGAGCTGTCTTAGACTTAAAAGAGGCCTCCTCTTGCTGTTTTTTCCATATCATCATCTTATAAATTTATTAAATCATTATTACCAACAAGTAAGTATTAGTTCAACTATTCTTAAGTGTTTTAAATCTTTCAGAATCAATCAGAAAGGCGTGAAATCATAGAATCCAACTATATATTGTTGTAATACTGTTATAAATCATCTTGATCCCTTAAATCCACAATTCTACGTCAAATTTCTCTACTTATATCTTTCAATAAGTTCTTTGGAATATTAGTGAGTAATTTATTTTAATTCTTAAAGTTTTTCTCTAAAATTAGTTTTCTTCAAGAATTATCATTATAATTATTCTTGCAAAAGATAATTATATATTAAAATAATTTTATTATTTTAATAAAAGAAGTTTTTATTATTAAAATCTTCTTGTAATTGATTCTTGTAGACAATTACTTGCTCACTGTTAAAATCACTAGTAGTGTTTAACACATGAAAGAAATAATTTTATAATTATTTAATTGTGGTTATAATAATTTTTATTATTATATTTCATAAGAACAGACATAGTACTGTTGATTAATAGTAATATTATCATCAGTTTCATAGTCACATCTTACATTTGGGGGCCTGGCCGTGTTTTTTGAACCTTGTACCCTTAATTAATATATTTTTAAGCTCTAAAATATATTAATTTAATTAATTTTTTCTTTCAATTTGAAGTTAAAATATTTTTTATTTTTGAAATTGTTTTACAAATCTTTTTCATTGAGGAATTTGGTTTAATTTTATATTGTTTTTACACGTGGCTTTTTCACATCCAAAAACTTATAAAATTATTCTTTGAGTTACTCTGAATTAATTTTTATTCAAAATCTTAAATTTTAAATTTTTTTTTCTTTAAAAAGAATAATTTTTTTAATATTAAAAAATATAAAACTTATAAAAAAATCTTAAAAAATATTTTAAAAAAGTATAAAAAATAATTTTTTTTCTTTTATAATTTCTTTTTAGTGTCTTTAATCAAATACTGTGCAGCTGGCAACAGACTCAGTAAAAGATATATCACTAGTCCAGAATCTTCAGAAGCAGAATCTGAAGACAGTATTGAGGTGCAGATTGCTAAAAGAGGCACCTTATTTAACTCAGAAAAAGCTAAATTACCACCAAAAGGTGTGTATTTTGTCTTATATTTTCACCTTTTATCTTTAAATTGACGTGAAAATGGTGCATACCAGAAATGGAAGCAACTATTCAGTCCAGCCAGATGGATGTGGACAAGGAAGAGGAAAGACCAAATCCAGAAGTGTCAAGTCTTCCACAAGAAAGACACATTTGGAGGATGCCAGAGTTTCCCCCCATTCCCCAAGGTCTGTACCAACAGATTTTGACATGAATTCTGAGCCTGAACTAATTTATGATAATATTTCCAGGGCTGAACCATTTTCAAGTGGCAGCAATAGAAATATATCAGAGCCAGTACAAAAATTGGTTCAGAGCAGCCAAAGAAGAGGAGTGGGAAATCTGCCCAAGCCTTTGGCAGGGGGCCATGAACTCCTACTTACACATCAAGAGCTTTCTGGGTCAGGAGAAGACCATAGAACTCTTAGGAGGATGGAGCCCCCTGTCTTGCAAAGACAAGGTCAAAAAGATAAAGAATTGGTTGAAGAACCAGAGTCTTTTATCCATAGACCAGAAGAAAGAGTTGGAAATGACTCCAACTTTGGAGACAGAGGCACCAGTGGCATCTACCAGCTCCAAACCAGCTCCAGAAGCATCCAAGGACAAGCCCAAAGGACCTCAAAAGAAACAGAGAGGTCCCAAGAACCATAAAGGCAAGGGCAAAGGCAAAGCCAATTGGCACAGACCTTACCCACAAGGGTACAGGATCCCCAGATTGGAGCCTTCAGCAGTGGACAGTGTCTTCAATATGGCCAGAACTCTTATGGAATTCACAGCCATAGAGCAGGAAAGGATGAACAGGACTTTTCCACACAAATAACTGATGTACATAGAAGTATTAGTGTAGAAATTGGCAAACTTGAGTCAAAGTTAAAGCAAATTACATTAGACATCAATGAACTAAAGAAAAATGACAAACAGCATTCTGAATGGCAACAATTGACAAGTGTCACCCTTGAGTCAATTGACAATGCTTGTGAAAGAATTGAGAACCAATGTCAAAATAATAACACAGAGGATCTTTCCATTCTTAAAGTAACTGATAGACTTAAAACTCTTGAAGACCATGTCTTACAAATAGTTGAGAACACTAATCAGTTTGCTATACATTTAGCAAAAAGTGACAGTGAAAGGCAGAAGCTAAAGAATTAAATAATTGCAAGTGTGGAAAAAATTCATAAGAATCATGAACCACATATGCCAAGACATTCTACACCTTTGACTGAAGAAAAACTTTCTGTTAAAGAAAGTTTGACCCCATTCTTAGGAGAAAATGTTATTTCTGCAAAGGATATTCCCAAATTAGAAGAATGGCCAACATTCTCTGGTGAAGGAGAATACAACCATATTGAATTCATCAGGACTATTGATATGTTGCAAGAAGACTTTAATATACCTGATGAAATCATAGTGGGCAAATTACATTGTTTGTTTACCAAGACTGCAAAGAAATGGTATTACAAGATGAGAATAGATCATGGAAGACATGACTGGTCTTGGTGGAAATCTGAAGTGATTACCAAATGGGCCAATAATTCTTGGAGGTTTAAAATGGAAAATGCTTTTGACAGTGCCATTTTTAACTCAGAAAAAGATAAACCACTTACTTGGTTCTTCAAACAAAAAGACAGATTATCTGCTTTACATCCAGATATGTCTGACACTATAATTAATATGAAAATATTAAGAAAGTGTGGAGGAGAACTGGAACATGCTATCAAGAGCAGATGTGTGGAACCCTGTTCAACAGAGGACTACATTAATGCTATGGAAGATATCATAACCAGAACAAGAATTGGTAAGACTTGGATTAAAAACCCAATAGAGTCAAAAATGGTCTCAAAAATTCCTAGAGAGGACAAAAGACCAGAAAGACCTGTCTTGAAGTGTCATAAATGTGGAAGTACTTCACATTTAGCCAACACTTGCCCTAAAAAGACAAAAATCAATGAAGTCCAAGTCATTGAAGAAATTCAGTGTACTGAAGAGAAAGAAGAATCTGATCAAGACTCTGCAATCTCTGAAGATACACCAGTGGAGGACTATCCCATTGAAAACATCACAGCTTTCTTTGAGGTCACAGAAGTCCATACCCACTTGCCACAATATAGTGAGAACTGCTGTAACCTGATCAATATACAGGATGCCAGAATGTGTAAAACAAAACCTGCTAAAGGCAAAGGTTACACTGCTGGAGCCTCCTGTATCACATCAGTTTTGATGAATGATATTGAAGCCAAAGTAAATTTGGATACAGGGGCATTCTGCACTTGTGTAGGCAAAGATTATATCCAAATTATACTTCCAGAATGGAAAAACCATCTATTACCAATAGAAGGTGTACAATTTAGTAGTGCTAGTAACAATATGTACCCATTGGGCATATTAGACACTAATATTGTGTTCCCACATCCTGCAGGAAGTATAAGAATGAAAACTGAGATTGTGGTGATGGATAATTGCACATCTCAGCACATCATTCTTGGAAATGATTACTTGAATATTTATGGTATTGATATCAACAACCATAAAGACAGATATTTCACAATTGGGGATAACAAAAGACAAAAATTTGCTTTCTCCAATATGCCAAAACAGATATCTGTAGTATCCTCTGTCAAAGATACCTACAAAGATGAATTTGTGTCTAAACAACTTGTTGAAGCACAAATTAATCCATCATTGTCACCAAAGATGAGAAATGAACTTATTGATGTATTATATACATACAATAATGCATTTGCATCTGATAATGAACCATTAGGTGCTATAAGAGGACATGAAATTGATATTACTCTTAATATTGATAGACCATATCCTCCAGTACTTAGAAGACCAGCTTATCCAGCCAGTCCCAGAGCTAGAGAAGCCTTGGAAAAACATATCCAAGAGTTGATCCAACTTGGTGTACTAAGGAAAGTAGGCCATAATGAGGAAGTTGAAGTGACAACACCTGTTATTATTGCTTGGCACAATGATAAATCAAGAATGGTTGGAGATTTCAGAGCATTGAATACCTACACAGTTCCAGATAGGTATCCAATCCCAAGAATTCAAGAAACCCTGACTCAATTGTCTAGAGCCAAGTATATAACATCAATGGATGCATTGAAAGGCTTCCATCAAAATGTTTTGACGCCTAAAGCTAGGAAATTACTTAGAATTATCACTCACTGTGGTATTTATGAGTATCTTAGAATGCCATTTGGCATTAAAAATGCTCCATCTCATTATCAAAGAATGATGAATACCATCTTCCCCATAGAATTTTCTGAAGGATAGCTTATCATTTATATTGATGATATTATCATATGTTCTGATACATGGTCTTTGCACCTTGAAAGACTTGCAAGAGTACTTCACAAAGTTGCAGAAGTAAATATGAAAATTTCACTTAAGAAATGCAATTTTGGATTTGAAGAACTCAAAGCATTAGGACATGTTGTTTCTGGTTTAAGCTTGGGAATTGACAAAAATAAAGTAGCAGCAGTGTTACTTAAGCCAATACCCCAGAATAAAAAAGAAATGATGTCTTTTCTTGGATTTGCTAGTTACTACAGGCAACACCTGAAGGACTTTGCAATTCTAGCCAAATCACTTTATAGAATCTGTGATCAACAGACTGTATTTGAGATGACACAAGAAAGAATCAAAGCTTATGAGAAGATAAAGAAAGCTCTTACAGAAGCACCTTTACTCCTCATGCCTGACTGGAATATTCCTTTTAAACTGTACATTGATGCATGTGGAGATGGATTAGGGCAGCCCTACATCAAGTCCAAATTATTGATGACAAACCTACAGAAGGACCAGTTTGTTTTATCTCAAGACAAATCAAACCAACAGAAGCCAGATATGGTGCAAGCCAAATGGAATGCTTATGTTTGGTATGGGCACTTGAGAAACTACACTATTATCTTGATGGCAGTGTTTTTGAGGTGATAACTGACTGTAATGCCGTGAAATCACTTCTTAACATGAAAACTCCCAACAGACATATGTTGAGATGGCAAATAGCCATTCAAGAGTATAGAGGAAACATGACTATAGTTCATAAAGCAGGAAACATTCACAAAAATGCTGATGGACTTAGTAGATGGGCTTTAGCCAACACTCCTGATAGCCCAGCTTATGTACCTTTGGAAGCAGAACCACAGATTCCAATTGAAGGTATTAACATAACTGATATTGGGACTGAATTCTTTGAAGAGGTCAGAGAATGTTATAAACAAGACAAGAATTGCCATATTTTGACTTCTTTATTGGATAAAGACTGCAAAGACACATCTTTGGTTAATGCACTAGATGAAGTTTGGAAAAATTCCTATTCTGAAGGAAGATTTCACTTGTTTGATGGGATTATTTACCATAGAACAAAACATTCTTGTGTGATGACACTGTGTAGTAAATTGCTTATCAATACCATTCTTCATGAATGCCATGATAGCATTTACTCTGGACACCTGTCAGAAGACAGAACACTTGAGAAAGTGAAGAACTGTGCATGGTGGCCATCTTGGAGAAAAGAAACCATTGAGTATTGTCATACCTGTGATAGATGCCAAAAAGCAAACAGGAGTACAGGCAAGAAATTTGGATTGATGATCCATATTCAAGAACCAAAATCCCCTTGGGAAGTTGTTCACATGGATTGGGTCACAGCACTTCCTCCAAGTGGTGACAAAAGTTATAATGCTTGTTTAGTCATTGTAGACAGATATAGCAAAACTCCCATATTCTTACCATGTCATAAAGATGACACAGCTATGGATACAGCTCTTCTCTTATGGAATAGAGTTATTTCCCATACAGGATTATTTAAGAATATCATAAGTGACAGAGATCCCAAGTTCACATCTGCACTTTGGACCAATGTTCATAGATTTTTTGGGAACAAGTTATCATTCTCTACAGCATATCACCCTCAAACAGATGGGCTAGCAGAGAGGATGATTCAAACTTTAGAAGACATGATCAGGAGATTTTGTGCTTATGGGTTAGAATTCAAAGACTCAGATGGCTTTACTCATGACTGGTGCACTCTGATACCTGCACTAGAATTGGCATATAAGACATCAGTCCATTCTTCCACAGGACAAACTCCTGCTATGTTAGAAAAAGGATGGAATCCAAGACTCCCAGCAGACACACTGAGGAAAGACTTGATTGACATTCATCCTACAGCTTCCAGTTTCAAATTAATGCTTGATAAAGTAAAACATCATGCAAAACAAAGTATGGATGATGCTTTTGATTATGCAAAGCAGAAGTGGGACAAGAGTCACAAAGTACCAGACTTCAAAGTAGGGGACTTAGTTCTAGTTTCAACCTTGAATTTTAATAATATCAAAGGCCCAAAGAAACTTAAAGATTCTTATGTAGGACCTTTTGTTATTGTTGCCTTACATGGAACCAATGCAGTTCAAGTGGAATTGAGTGGTGAATTGGAAAATAAACACCCCACTTTTCCAGTCAGCTTGATAAAAACTTATCAACCAGCTGATAAAGAATTGTTTCCTTTAAGGAACCCAACTCCTTTAACTGTACCACCAGTGGAACAGAATGAAGACAAAAAGATAAAGAAAGTCATCAAAGAAAGGAGACTTAGGGGTAAAAATCAAAGAGAATATCTTGTCAGATATAGAAATCCAGTACATGAAGATGAATGGCTGGCAGAATCAGATATACCTGACTCAGATAAACTTTTGAGAAGATTTAGACATGAAAGAAGGCCACAAGCCTGAATATGTCTATAAATGTGCTTTGATTACTTGATCTGAGTAATGTAAAGAGGTTGGACAGTGGACATTAACCCCCTTTGGGGCCTTATTCTTTTATCACTAATAAAATTGTAGTACAATTTTATTTTTTGGTGGGAGGGAAGTTGAGCCTTGAGGTATATTTTACATACCCAAATAGGCCACAATTATCTTAAAAATAAATTCTGAATAATGCATACCTCATAAGTCATGCATATATTCAAAATTCATTATTTTTAATTTCAGAAAAGTTGAATAACCTTTTATTGAGTAAGTAAATCCATGGATTTAAGACCAGATTTGGATTCTACACAAAAATTCACCTAGGGTAGCTCCATAGAGTGAATAAGCTCAATTTAAGTATTTGAGGTGGTAAAATGGAAAATACTTCAATACCACATCATTAATACCACATAAAAGATCCGTGAAAATTTTTGTTTTTCTTGATTTTTAGCCAAAATAATGGGAAAGTGAGAAATCCCATGTTACATATACACTAAGAATAGTGTTATGCATGTTTTGAGCACTTAATATCATGGTATTCTTACATGCACTTTTGGTACACCCATAGTGGATATCTCACTTTAAGCTTAAATTTCTATTTTGACGTGAAAAATAAGCAAGGGGGACAAAAGACATCAAAGAGAGCCAGGGTACCCAACTTCTGAGGCCCCAGAGGCGTGGATAGCTCCAAAGCTTGGTTCCATGGCTCATCTTAGCCCAATTGGTAAACTAAACCTCTTTGGGAACTTGGTTACCAAGTTACATGTACTGTAAATCATAAGAAAATAGCAAATAACCTGCTATTTTGACGTGCCAAGGAGGTAATAAGCTACTTAAACTCCTGTAACCATGTCAATTACTAATGACTTTCCATGGATAAACCCCAAAAGAGTACTTAAAACCCTTTTGGGACCCATATTCATTGATTTACCTCATAGCAACCAGCAAAACACTGCTATTTGCAATTCTACGTAGAAATGAGGTAAAAACGTTAAAAATTCATTAAAAATACAATTCTTAATGAATCTTTCTGAAACTTTCAGGACTAAAGGAGAACTGTATTATCTATGATACAACCAAAAAGAATCACAGTTTTACTAGTAAAATTAAAAGTTTTACTTACAGTCCATTTTTGGCTATTCTACGTGAAACACTGAATCTTCAAAAATTCACAGTAATTACAACCTGTGATGAAATTGGCAATAACATTGATAACTTTTAGAAATCAATGATTATTTTGGAATAAAAGAAGATTTACAAGTGTTACTCCTTTTATTCTTAACCATATTGGGATTGGTAGTCACGTAAAAGCATCAAATAAGTAATTATGATGATGTTACGTGACAATTAATGATGCAATCAATAAACCAAAAGGGTTTATTGTTTTCTCACTCACTGGTTTTTCAGTTTGCTCCATGGCACGCCTCTGTGAGCTGTCTTAGACTTAAAAGAGGCCTCCTCTTGCTGTTTTTTCCATATCATCATCTTATAAATTTATTAAATCATTATTACCAACAAGTAAGTATTAGTTCAACTATTCTTAAGTGTTTTAAATCTTTCAGAATCAATCAGAAAGGCTGAAATCATAGAATCCAACTATATATTGTTGTAATACTGTTATAAATCATCTTGATCCCTTAAATCCACAATTCTACGTCAAATTTCTCTACTTATATCTTTCAATAAGTTCTTTGGAATATTAGTGAGTAATTTATTTTAATTCTTAAAGTTTTTCTCTAAAATTAGTTTTCTTCAAGAATTATAATTATAATTATTCTTGCAAAAGATAATTATATATTAAAATAATTTTATTATTTTAATAAAAGAAGTTTTTATTATTAAAATCTTCTTGTAATTGATTCTTGTAGACAATTACTTGCTCACTGTTAAAATCACTAGTAGTGTTTAACACGTGAAAGAAATAATTTTATAATTATTTAATTGTGGTTATAATAATTTTTATTATTATATTTCATAAGAACAGACATAGTACTGTTGATTAATAGTAATATTATCATCAGTTTCATAGTCACATCTTACATTACCTAAGCACGTGAAATGCTCAGCTTGGCCAAAATTTCTTCCAATGTTGTGCAACATGCTCAGGATGCATGCTTACAAAGATGAAATAGCAATTTCTCAGGAGGTTTGCATTTGATATTGTTATATAAATAGCTCAAAAGCTGTTCAATGAAAATTTTTGGCCACTGAGCATTTCAATTATGACCCCAAAGCAGACATGCGCAATGGATTGAGCTAAGCTCATCCTGTATTAACTTGTCATACAGCCGCCTGACCCTTTGTTCAAACTCTATTACCCTGCCATAATGCTGGTATGCTTGCCACAGTATCCTGTGACCAAATTCCCCACATCCTTTTCTGCATGGGGCCTTTGTGGATTGCACTCACCATGCACATTCAGCAATGCCCTAAGGAGAGCCCTCCTGGGCAATGAGGTGGCTTTTTAACGCAACAAAGAGGATCTGAATGAGTCTGACAATTCAATAAATATCAATACTCATTCAGAACCCCTTTGTTGCTCTGCCTCACAAGGGCATTTCCCTTATCAGTCACATCATTGGCTGCAACTGAGCTTCCATTTTTCCCACCCTACTTGAAGCTGAGACTTTCACTTTCTTTCTCACCCACTCCCCCTTTTTCCAGCTCACCTTCTCTTCTTATTCTTGTGGGTATTTCCCTTTGTCTTTATCTGTTTCCACTCTACTAATCACTCCCCCTCCATCCTGCTTATATGTCCAGAACCCCCCTTCTATCCGCCTTGTGCGTCTCCTCCATTTAAAACTTGCGTTGATATTATGTTCCAATATTAATACTAAATCTTCTTCATGAATTTCTTTCAGACTTCTACAAACTTCCAACTAGAGAGTATTCATTTTAATTAAGTTTTAAATTCATATTTCATCATATGTCTTCCTCTTTCCTTGAAATTTACCTTTCTATTCAATCACTAACCTAAATCGTCTTGTTTTTAGAAGTCGTGCACTTTATGCACTAAGCAGGGTATCCCCTGCATCTGCTCCTCCATGGCAGCCAAGGCTTGTGATGCTTGATGACAAGCACACAAGCAATTATTGCTTGTTATACAACCCTTCCAACCACATGGCCAGAGGAGTTCCCTCACAAGATGCCCTCATGAGGACTCCTTTGTGGTGAGCAATGATGAAAGCATTCCCAAGCAGGAATGGACACCAGGACCCCAAACAGACAGGCGGGAATGATTCAGGACCATTAGCCTGGTTCCATCTAGTATCAATTTGTCCACCCCCTCCTAGGAAACCATCCAATGGTCACTTCGCTCCTTGACCAGAGCAAAGTGATTATCTGGTTGATGAAGGATGGCAATGGAAAGAGGACATTTAAGCTTGGGCCAATCATCACCACGTATTGTCACTCATGGGTATCAAATGCCAAAGTAAGTTTTCATTTTCGTCCTTGACTCATTTCTCTTCACCCAATGATGTTGAATTTTTTCCATTACACATAGAATAAAGCCAACCAAATCTCCAATGGTAAGACTCTCCCATTCCTAGTTTGCCTTGCGACCAAGCTCCATGGCAACTGATTCCAGGCTTGAGTGGCAACTAAGGGTTGGAGGACTTAGTCTTCTGTAAGCAGCAAACCTCTCCTTTGCTGATTTCAACTTTTGACTCAAGCAAACTGACTCTTGTTCCTTTTGTAGAACCCTTCCAACCTAATGAGCCACCTATTCCAGGCCCAAATCAACCCTCAGAATGACACCAGGACACTTAGACTTGTGAGCCTGAAGCTGAGGTGGCTCCAACCCAATGCACAGAGGAACCTTTTGGTAAGTCCCCACTTCACTTTTTTTACTCTTCTCAACTTTTCCTCACCCCTCCTTTTCCCATTTCCAGCTCGTCCCACTACACCTACTCCATAATCATCATTGATGATACACCCGTTAGATCCCCCCCTCCGGTTTCCCCTTCCCCAGAGATCCCAAACCCCTCCTCACCTCATTCCCACATTGAGGCTTGGCAGGAATTGACAGACTGGCAACTGAACTTCATGATTCCTTCAGCAGTTTTCCATGAATCAATTAAGCAAATCTTGTTGAAGCATTGCCGATTGCTCCAAATTATTCCCTTCTTGGAGGCAGCTAATGGAAATGAGATGCACCAGGCATTCCGGGAGGAACTAAGCTCCCTCCTTGGCCAGGCACTGGAGGCTTATCCAAAGGAAGACATCACTGGAATAGTCCCAATATTCCTTGAAAAATAACAAAAAAAAAGTTTCCTTTTGACTTATTTACTTTTGTAATACACTCTTTTAAATGAGTTAGTTGTAATAAATAGATGGTTTTTTTCCATCTTTTTATATTCTTTTTTCCTGTGCGATTTCCTTTTTTGACAATTTTGAAAGTTACCTATTGTGTGCAAATAATTTTTGTAAGTTCCCCACAAAATGTTTCAGTAAGTATTTCTTTGTGTGAACCTCTTTTGCACAAAATGGGAAAATAGTCACCATTACCTCCTCCTATATTTTCTTCTTCCATGGTTTACAACCATATCAGATCTTAACTCTAAAAATGCAGGGTTTTCCCTCATGTGAGCAATCCACCAGAGATTCATGAGTCATTGCCTTTCCTATGGTCACATGCTATTAATCTTAATTGTGGAAGGAATTTTCAGAATTGTTGGGAGGCTGCCCAATGTAAGGAGCTGTCTGAATTGCCGGGAACCTGTACAAGCATGAGGATGTGTGTGTGAAGAATTGGTAAAATGAGGCCAAAATTGCATGAAAGAATAAGTTTTTTTCCTTCAATTGACCAACAGCACAACTATCAATGCCAGTATTGGAAAATATGAACCAAAGTGAAATTAAAAGGGTTGTGAATGTCACTCAGATCAAGCACATTCACTTTGACTGTGTGGCAATTTTCTCTTCCACCAGGTTACTCATTGCCCTTGTAGAATTCAGACCATCCACAACAATGAGTGAAGTCAAGGTCAATCAATGGAATGAATTATAACAAACGAAAACTCACCAACCCAATTGCAACAAATGGGGCATTACTGGAGGGATTTATGTAGGCAATTGGGTGGGGCAAATGCAGCACAAAGAAAAAAAAAATTGGTATTTACGGAAGCCTTGGGAGAATTGAAGACGCAAAAGATGAATGGAGGGACCAAGGAACAAATCTTAGCTTGGTGGGTTGCATTCTAGGCCAATCCTTAAAATATGTTGGGGATAAATTATTTCAAAAGATTCAAACTTGATTGAAGTCATTGGGGGTTCCATCCTTTGATCAAGTCAACTATAAAGCCAATATTTTTGCAAATCAGGGGGCATTTGAGTTTTCTTCCACACTCACTTTCACCATGAACAGGTTCCAAAACTCACCTTGTGTTGAGAAGGATGCATTGCTGTATGCTTTGGGATGGTGGTTTCAAGCTGATTAGTGGACAGTCCAAACTCAAAAAAATGTGTGAAAGCAGTGTACAGGGCAAAAATTGATTTTACCAAATGAGCATTTCTGGATTGATCTATCCAATTGTCATGAGCTCATTCAGGTAGTGTGGGCCAGTAGTACATTTGTCTATTATACTGATTCAGCACAGGACAGTGAAAGCACAACACTAGTGGGTATGTCTGCACAATGCTCAAGGAGGTTAGCAAAAACAATGTGGTGGAAAAGCCACGGCTATTATGAGATTGGTGAGGGAGTGGGCTATTACATCAGGGATGGAAGTACAATCTCATTTCAATTAGAAGAATGAAGGAATTTGTATGCATCTGGGAGTTAGAGGGTTATTGGAGAATAAGGGTGTGATAATGTGCAGGAGAGTATACACCTGGTTTTGATGGGTTGGAATTGGGGTTATATGGTGGCTCACATGAAAAAGGGGTGAAATGGCTCATGTATGGTGGCATGCCACTGTACGCTTGGCATGAGTGCTTGCTCTTCTTTGCAAACAACTCCTTGCGCTTGTCCAGGATCCCAATGTTTCACATGCAAAACCTTGCACTGTAAATCCTGATGCAAGGGCAGCCTGCTGACAATGGCAATAATTCCTTATGCTTTTCCAGTCTCCCAAAGCTTCACACCCAAATCCTTATGCTTGTGCAGGTTCCCAAATATTCAAACTCCTTACGCTGGGGAAGCCTCCCGACAATTCCAACACTTCCTTACACCAGGGCAGGATTACAGGTTTCCAAAGCTTCACATGCACATCCTTATGCTTGTACTGGCTTTAAGCCATTCAGACAGTTCCTTACACTGGGGCAGCTGCCCAACAATTTTAAAAATTCCTTCCATGAAAAAGATTAATAGCATTTGACCATAGGAAAGGCAATGAATTGTGAATCTCTGTTGGATTTTTCACATCATTTTTACAGTTAAGACCTGATATGGCTGTAAACCATGGAAGAAGAAAATATAGGAGGTGTTAATGGTGACTATTTTCACATTTTCTGCCAAAGAGGTTTGCAAATAGAAATACTGACTGAAACATTTGGTGAGGCCCTTACAAAAGTTATTCTCACACAATAGGTGTTTTTACCATTGAGGAAATAAAATATGTTCACATCAACAAAGAATGTGATAGAAATTGAAAAAATCTTTCATTGAATACAAATAACTTATTTAAAGGAGTGTATTACAAAGGGTAAAAAGAGAAAACAATGCAAAAACATTTTTTTCAAGGAATCTTGAGACTATCACGGTGATGTCCTCCTTTGGATAAGCCTCCAGTTCCAGGCTAAGGAGGGCATTTAGTTTCTCCCGCAATGCCCCATGCATCTCATTTCAATGAGTCTGTCCACAAAGGGAGTCATGTGGAAAAATAAGCAATGCTCCAACGAGATTTGATTGATTGATTTGTGGACAATTGCACTGGGAATCATGAGGGTCAGTCACAAGTCCATAAATTCCTGCCAAGTCTCATTGTGGCAATGAGGGGAGGGGGGATCTGATGGGTGTATGATCAATGATGATTGTGGAGGCGGGTGTAGCAGGACAAGCTAGAGATGGGCAAAGGAGGGGTGAGGAAAGGTTGAGAAGAGTGAAAAAAGTTGTCAGGTTGAGTCTATGTTGAAGCAGTAATTAGGCCATTTACAACTAGAAATCTGACTGTGACACATAAAAAATTATTTAAGATAATAATATTTTGAGTAAAATAAAGATTTATAATGTAATTAAAGGGTTCTACTATTAAAGAATAGTGGTGGTGAGCGCTATTGAGAACCCTGGGTGCAGTATTACCAGTTGGATTACTATAATAAGAACTACAATAATTAAAATTAAAATTTTACCTGATAATTACCCAAGAGTAAAACTGTTTTGGACAGTTTACTACGTAGGGTATTCAAGAGCAGGATGAGGAAACAATTCTGGCTGTGAAAAGCCTCCTTTTTATCCTGAAATGGGGTGGAAAGGGTGCTAGAGCTTTCCACATAGAGGAAGTGAAGATTTTTAACTCTCTGAGACAGGCTTGTGGTTTGCAAAGACCTTTAATAACCTGTATTGGACTCAGATGTGGTTTTGAAACCACATCTGGGCAGTTTTCACCAATACAGTGTGAAAGTATTCATCTGGGGACCTCACAGCCTGATTCTGACGTGTATGACGCGTAGAATGCTGTACAGAAACTGTATGGGACCCCAGTATTGGCTGACATACAAGGTATTGAAGTAAAAACAAGCTCCTTTGTCTATTTGACACCTCATATTCATGATTATGGGATATTATCCCATGGTAAGGCTGTATATGACATCAGGTGGGGGTCTGACCTTAAAACAGCCATAACGTTGTCAGTTCTTGAGATATCAGCCTCAAACATTGGTTCAGTGTGTAGCCCTATATGTGCTCTACACAATGGTATCTCACTTGATATGGGTATCATTAAATATGGAAAAGTTATCTCATGTACAAGATTTTTGTACATTTGCGTGGTATAGGCAAAAAGCTGTATTTAGCTTATTTGCCTAATAACGTTTGTTCTAGTTGAACTATGGGGAAATGGATGAAACCATCAGATGTTCCTGATTGTGCTCTTTCCAAAAATACCCCACTTTGGGTATCTTACGCTAAAACTGCAAAGGTTAGATGAGAGGTGAATGTTTTGTTCACCCTTAGTTGGCCTGAATTTGGCCATAACTCAAGTAATACTGGTGCTAGCTCAGTTTAACTAGTACCATTGGATAGCCCTGGCTTAGAGCTTCATTTTGAATACCCATCCGATGGGGTGCAGCCTCTTCTAGATTTTAGATGAGAGGTGAAAATTAAGGTTTATGCTAAGGAATAACTTTGTTATTATTTGTCCCATGGTGATGAGACTTATATTTTCAGAAAGGGGTGAGTTTCCTCTTTTGTTTGCCTCCTTTTGAGCTGATTTGGCGCAGCTCCATGTTTTGGTGGTATCTTGGCTATACCATTGGTTTATGGTATTTTGGCTGTCATGCTTGTGCTCTGGTTATGAGTCACAGGCTGACAAAAGTGAAGTGGGACTTACCAAAAGGTTCCTTTGTGAATTGTGTCAGAGCCACCTCAGGTTCAGGCTCACAAGTCAAAGAATCCTACTGTGGTTCTGGGGGTTGACCTGGGCCTGGAATTGGTGGCTCATTGTGTTGGGAGGGTTCTACAAAAGGAGGAAGGAGTCAGCTCACTTGAGTCAAATGTTTAAATTAGCAAAGGAATGGTTTTCTGCTTACCGCGGAACAAGTCCTCCGACCAACAGGTGCCACTTGGGCCTGCAGTTGGTTGCTGCAGAGTTTGCTTGCAAGGGACACAAGGAATGGAAGTGTCTTGTTGTGGGGGATTTGGTGGATTTTGCTCTATGGGTAAAGAAAAATAGTTATTATGATTGTGTGAAGAAAAATGAGACAGAGAGGAGAAATAAGAGCTTACTTTGACATTTGAATCCCATGGGTGACAAGACAGGTTGACAATCTGCCCAAGCTCAAATGTCCTCTTGCCATTGCCATCCTTCATTGGCCAGATAATCACTTTGCTCCAGTCAAGGAATGAAGTAACCATCAGATGGTGGCCTTGGAGGTGTGTGGACAAATTGATACTTGAGGGCATGGGGCTAATAATCTGGAATTGTTCCCGTCTGCCTGTTTGGGGTCCCGGCATCCATTCCCTCTTGGGAATTCTTTCATCATGGTCAACCACAGAGGAGCCCTCACAAGGGTGTCTTCGGCGGGAACTTCCCTGGCCGTGTGGTTGGAAGGGTTGCACAACAACTGAGCCCTTCTTGTGTGCTTGTTGGCAAGCATTACAAGCATTTCTTGTCATGGAGGAGCGGATGCAGGGGATACCCCGCTTAGCACACAAAGTGCACAACATCTAAGATAAATACAAATTATGTTAGTATCAATATAGAAAGTAACATGTGAAGTAAAACGGAAGACATATGATGAATTAAAGATTTAAAATGTGATTAAAATAATTAAGCTCTAGTAGCAATTTTTCAAATTATTAAAGAAAATAAAGATGAAGATTTAGTATCAAAAGCAGAACATAACATGGAAAGAACTGTTAAATGGAGAATATGACGCATGATGTAGATAGAAGGGGGTTTCTGGAAGTATAATCAGAGAAAAAAAAGCAAAAGGGGAGGGAGGGTGGTGGTTAGGTTGGTGCGATAGAAATGAGTGGAAAGGGAGGAAGACCAAGGGGAATATGCACAGGAATGAGAAGAGCATGTTGTGGAACTCTTTTTAGTGTGGGATTTGATAAGGCAGTCTTTGTTGGGGAAATCACAGGTAAAAAATTTTGAATTGCTGAAATAATCCTATAACCAAGAGTGCTAATGGTGTTTTAGCTGCCCCTCTGAATATACTAAATAATCTACCTACAGAGCTCACAAATAAATATTTAATATTGGGGCTTTAAGACTAGAGAGGTCATTTCAGCAGTCTCTATCAGACCTATCCAATAATCAGACTAATGATAAAATAATGATACTAATTTAGATAAAATAATTTCAAAAGATAAATCTGTAGGTGATTTTTAGGATAATAAAGTAATAATTGAGTAAACTAAATAGTAGATATAATAGTACTGTGGTGATTTTAAGTTGTTTCTTTTGTTAAAGTTAATTCTTTTGTTTAATGGAAATAGTTTGATATGAGAATATTTAGTATAAGTGATAATATGTAATAATATTGCTTAAGATTTAAAATAGTTGTAGTTGATAACTAATTTTGATAATATGTTAACTATATTTGTGATAATAATAATAGTGATAGCTGAGAAGTATTCAGAAATTATAAATGATAACACCACTATAGGTGTAAAACTACTGGTGAATTTTGGAAGATTAATTACTACTTATAATAGTAATAATTGATGATAAGAGGGATGATAATGTATAATAGGATATACTGATAGTGACAGTTAGAAGCTACTAGTGTGTGTTTCTTTTGATTGATTTGATTATAATAATAGTAATATATCTTTTCTTCTAGTGAGAAGAGTATAATATAAGTATTTTGTTGAATATGAGTGTTTTACTAATAGATGAATTTATAATATAGGAAGACCTAATGTTAAATACAGCTATATTTAAATCACTATTAATGTAATATAATAATAATAATTATTCCTAGATTAACTTACTAGTAAGGGATGAAGAGTTATTGTCCTTCTTGGTATATAACTAATTAAATTTCATTCAGAGGGAGAAGAGGAGAAAATGAGAGAGAGAGACCTCCTTTTATGTTGTGAGAAGTACCCATGGGCTCTCCATGTAAAGCTTCATTCTTTCCCGTTGAGGCGATTTTTCTGGTGTGGATTTTGTAACAAGAGTCAGATGACCTATCTGTTACGCTTCATTAGTAAGCTTGCCCAACCTTGAGAAATTATTGCTGGTGAGTAAGATTTGATAATGGGATCATATGATTGAGAAATTTTCTCAATTTTTTTGGTAAAAATTAAGATTAAGATATTTTGCTTGGTGGGGATGTTGATAAAAAATATCAGGTGACTTCTCCTTTTATACTGATTTAATCAGCTTTCACAGCCTTTCGGAATTAATGCTGGTGAGTAAAGTATGAAGATGGTATCATGAGAATGAGCCCTTGGATAATTTGTTTGAAAGATTTGTTTAATCCCAGGTGATCATGCTGTGTGATGTGGGGATAGCTTATGAGCTGTAAAATATGATTACTGCAATTGCTGAGAAGTTCTGTGTTTAGTGTTTTTTTACTTGCATGAAGCTAGTTGAATTTGAACTAAGTTCAATTTGATGATCCTGTGGCTGTGTAATGTCCAGATCTTATGAATGTGGACTGCATAAGCCTTATTTGGGCTCCTGTATTGTTGTGTAATTTTCAACTTCTTAGTGGATTCTCATGTATTGAGTTGGACTTTATACTGTCAGATGATTCTTTTGTCACATGATCTGTATCTTTGATGATTGTTATTGTGAGTAATATAATCTTCCTGATGGATTTAGGGTGGATATAATCCTGCAATGTTACTTTTTCCATGTAAATTTTGAGTTTTCTGTATGTGTGAAACCTATATTGTTGATTCTGTAGGGCTTATATGTAGGCTTTCTTGTATAACTCCATAATATTTGATTCCTTTATTATTAATTTAATTATAGGAATATGTTGGTTATTTCTATTCTGACTGCTATATTCTTCCTTTCCTCCATACTATTGCTGCTATTACTGTGTTTTTGTGATTTTAATAATTTCGTTTTAGTTATGAATTCCTGAATTAGCCATTGTGATCTCAATTTTTCGAATTTCCAATTTTCAAAAGCATTTCTTGAAACTGGTAAAACGGTATGGAATACCAAAGTTTGAACTGGAAAAAAGTGAAGGGCATGTCGGGCAAGATGGTCTTTTATACCATGGTGAAGCTGAGCCAATTGCAGAAGTTGAAGCACACAAAAAAGTCTCAGCTTCAAGGAATGTCAGAAAAATGAAAGCTCAGTCACAGCCAATGCTTCAACTGAGAAGGGAAATGTTGGTGTGAGGCAGAGGAACAAAGGGGTTCTGGCTGAGTATTGCTCTTGATTGAATTGTCAGACTCAGTCAGATCCCCTTTGTTGCATTAAATGTCCACCCAATTGCCCAGGAGTGCTTTCCTGAGAAAATTGTTGAATGTGCATGGTGCATGCAGAAAATTACATGGTGCATTTGGTCAAAGCTCACTGCGGCAGGCATACACCATCATAGCTGGGTGATAAAGTTTCAAAAAATGGTCAGGAGGCTGTATAACCAGTGAATCCAGCATGAGCTTGGGTTGACCAATTGCGCAGGTCTGCTTTGGGGTCATCACTGAAATGGTGAGTGGCTGAACATTTGAATTGCACAGTTGTTGAGCTATTGATATGACAAGATAAAATGCACCGCTTCTGAGAAATTGCTATTTAATTTTTTTGAGCAGGCAATCAGAGAATTTGGGACAACATGGGAAGACATTTTGGCCAGGAAGAGCATTTCACGCACTTAGGTAAAGTGCACCAAAGTGGGCTTTTGGATGAGCTATTGTGAACAATGCTCTGTTCATGGCACTCAAAAAATCTGCTGTAGTGAGCTTTTGACCATGGAATGCTGAGGTGTCATGTGCAAATCAGGTGAATCACCAAGCTGAGCATGCAGCACATGATCCACACCTATGAAAACAATTGGAAGGTGGATAACCATTGGCAATTTCCATGCAGGCTGAAGTAGTATTACACCATCCTCATTTGTAAAGCCAACATTGTAGTACATACATCTTTGTACATGTATTCTGCAGGGAAGAGCAAAAGCTGTACAAGAATGGAACATACAATCATGCCAAGCCATTGAGTCAAATTTCTCAAATTCATCCCTTTGATGCAGATTTTTGGAGGGCTCCACCTAACTATTGCACATAGGCTGGTGTATTCCAGGTTACCTGTAACAACCAGTAATCAGTGGTAAGGGCATTCATACTTACACCCACTGCAACACCTCAAACCAGCCAATCTACTGTGTGTATCAGCATTCAGCTTCAGAAATCTTCCTTGCTGAAACATGCATACAGTCTGGTTCATCAATACAGCCTGTCAATACTTGTACAGGTTGGAATTACCCAATACAGTTTGAATACACCATTTCCAAACTGTATGATCACTCAATACCACCACTCCTCTTGTACAGATCCTGTACATCCGTACAGGACCTGTATTGGCCAGACTCAATTCACTCATCCAATCTTCTAATCAAAATTCTCTGTCTGGATCAGGGCTGGTGATTCTCACATATACCAGCCCCTCTTTCTCCCCCTGAGGATTTTTCCCCAGTTAATTAATTTAGTGTATTTATGATTTTATAATTATTCTTTTCCTTATTTTGGGTATTATAATTATTTCATTTTGAGTTAGTATTTGCCTTCTTTCTTTTTTTTCCTGTAAAGTATGAGTTGGGTGGCCATATGCTTATCAACCCTTCTCTTTCCATTCTGACAGGTTGAAACAGTGGATTTGGACTTGTTTGTGGCTGGCTCTTTTTTTCTTACCCTTATTTATTCTTTCTGCTTTTCTTATATTCTTTTATTTAGTAGTTCATCTCTTAACACTCCTAAGTGTATTTCTTTCTTACCATATCATTGAGCCCTCAATAAGTGAGTCCCAGGCCCTCTTCACTTAGAAGAGCCCCTGTGACATTACTGTAAGGGGTGCATATTGGGATGAGTAATGATTTGGGTTATATGCAAACAGTGGATTAACTCTGTTGCCAAGGTCAAGGCAAACTATGAGTGGCACCCCTACATTGTGCGGGTGCCACATGCTTTCAGAGGGAACCCCCCAACAGGAAATATGCAGGCAATTTTCACACATTTGGCAGACTTTTTACGGCCTGTCATCCATCCAAAAAATTGCTTGCGCGGGTAGCCTGCTTGGCTGCAGATGCTCACCTGAGCCCAATCAGAATGGACTTGCTTGAGACTTGTACGCATAAGCATAACCCCGGCCTATGATCCCTGAGGCTGGATATTTCCGCACAGGGATCCGCCACCGCAGGTCATATACCAGACATTCTGACATGCACCACAAAGGGGCAGGTGGCCTATTCCTCGGGAGATTCTCACACGCATGAGGGAATAAGCCTGATGCCAACCTGGGTGAATTAGTAACAGTCTCAAACACAATTGGGGTGAATGTTTAAGTGGATCACGGCTCACGGCGGGCGCCCCCTTTTATTAAGTCACACCTTCCCCCTTGGAATCCCAGTAGGCATCAGTCCACAAGAATTTTTGTGCCAAGCCACACTGATGTTTGGTGGCACACCACTGTACATACCTCACCCCCCCACACAAAAAACAACCCCACAGTGAAATTTTCCTCTCCACCTCCACCATTGCCCAGTAAGTCACTGTATGAAAATTAACCTGGGGAACATGCAGTACCATTTTCTGTGACACTAGTGAATGTTTCTGCCTGCCTCTAATATGCCACCATACAAGAAGTTGCTACAATCCACCCAATTTTGGATATCTTAATGTAAGCCTTGGTCCACCCATCTTTGCATAGCATGCAGCAGATCCAGCAGTCATATTGGTGCACCCACATTCTTGGCACCTTTCCTTGATATATTCCCCAAATTGGATATGAAAATTATAACTCCAAGAGGCCCATATTCCTAATGACCATGCATGTAACCACAGGCCATCCCCCTTTGAGCCCATTGCTGCCTCTCATATCAGTTCCCCACCTGCGCTTATTGGTCTTCATTCCCTTTAGCTAGCCCTTCCTGATCATATGATTTCCCACTGTCCCCAAATGATTTATAATAGCCATCATGTCAACCCCTTCACAACCACTTTGCATTGGGATGATTAATATTTGTATTCAAGTAAATAGTGAGATAACCTCAAAAATTTGATAATTCCCACTTAAATTCTTGGATTATCCTATGGCACAATCAACACAACATATTTTTTTATCTCACCAATCACCAGAATACTATTGGCTCTCTCCCTGGAACCCTTCCCAACACATTGATACCATTCCTTGGGGCAACACAAACTCTCATGCACTGTGGTCCTGCCGGGGCATGGATTGAAAATTTCCAATCCAATCCTACTCAAAGATTATTTGTTGAGGGAGTATTTATGACTGATCCGAATGATCCTTCCTCATCTCAGAAAGAAAATCTAGCATTGATTTTTTTCACATGGTATCCAAACATTCTATTAATCATTGAAAGTTTTTGAAAACAAGATTTCAACCTTAAAATGCCTAAAGAATATAACTGTAATACTCATACTCAATGTCAACTTTTTACTCCCACATTTCCTGCTTCAAACTTGACACCCCCTCATATCCTGCTCTCTTTTCATTGACTTTCAAGCAAAAACTGATCCAATTACCCAGTGGATCAGACATTGCCATTATTCAAACCCCCCTCTTCCCCCATCAAAAAACCAGACTAGCTTTTCTCTGGGATTGAGAAATCCCCAACGGACAATCCTCCTGTAACCTTTGGGCCACCTCAACCCCTGGATCCACTTTTAATTCCAGGAACATACATACAAACAAGGTCATCAGCTCCTTCAAATTTCTTTCAACCAATACCTCTCTTGGAGGAATGCTTGCAGATGATATGGGATCAGGTAGAACCATTCAGGCCATTGCACTAATTGGTACCTGCAAGGAGTGACTCATTACAAACCCCCAATGGTGCACACCCACCATGATCATCTGCCCACCTCACTTAATCACTAACTGGAAATCCAAAATATCCAAGAATGCTCAGGCTGGATCACTGAAAGCCCACATCTACCATGGCCCCACTTGTCACTCATTATCCAAGGCCAACATCTTACAATTTGATATCATCATTACTTCTTACAATAATATAACCCAGGAATTCAAACAAACCAATACGTCTACATCATGCATTTTTAAAATCAATTGGCATTGTATAGTTTTGGATGAAGCACAGTGAGTTTCTGATCTTTTCATGATTCAAATTCCCTATTATATCCAATTACCCTTCCCCCATCTTATAGCTTTATTTTCTCTCAATACACTTCCCCACAGCGCCAGGAATAGCCTCCTATCATCCAGTTGAATATGTTTAACAGGCACACCTATTCACAGCATCCTTTATGACCTTTTGGGAATGGTATCAATAATCACCCAACCCCAGAGCTCAGATCAAGATAACTGGTAACCATTCAACCTGAACAGTCTTTCCAAAGGTAGCAATTATATCTTGCATTTGGAATTGCGGAATTTAAGCTTGTGCCGCATCAAAACCACACATCTCCAATGCCTCCCCACTATTAGCCATCACTATGAACTGTTCCCATTTAACACAACAATGGAGCAAGAATATTCCACATTATACAAAGAATTATTATCATCCAAAAGAAAACTACCAGGAGAATTTTTCAGAAATATTGATCAGCTGCAAATATGTTATGACCATCATATAATTCTTAACAGTATGGCAGATGTGGATTTGGAAGAACATTAGGGAAGGAGCACTCAGGATAACTCCTCAACAATCACCTGCAATATTGTGGATGTGGAAACATGAATGATGAGGAGTAAAATTTTGCACCTCCTAAAAGGCTTACTGAATAACAAACAATCAAAGTTTGGTCCAACCAAATTGGTGGTTTACACCCAATGGGCCCAATTTCTTGATTTGTGAGTTAATTCTCATATGAATCCATCTGAACTTTTTTTTATGGTAGTTTATTTTCTCAACTAATTGCAGAGCATACCCATTATGTGAGCCTGTGAGGTATGTATAACATACCCATAAGGCCACAAATAACTTTATACACAGTTGAAATTGTCTTCAACAAACTTTCTAATTGAATTTAAAATAAAAAACAACAAAAAATAAGTATAACTTTTTTTTGGATAAACAAAGTTATAAATACTATGTCATTTTTGGATTCTACACCAAAAATAAACTAGGGTACATCCATAAGGTGTTATACCCAAAAACACTTATTTCTTATGTTAATAGAAGATTTAAGAATCTCACAGTACTAATTTAACTTTTTTAACATTTTTTTAAACTTGTTAAATTTAAGCTTAAATAAGCTTGAATTTAAAGTTGCATAAGGTTTATGCAAGCTTACCAAAATTTTAGTTAAAATTGAGGTGTGGTGTATATTTACTGAATTGGCTAAGGATTTGCCATACAGAATGTAAATCCTTCGTGAGCTCAATTTAAAGGGATTTAAGGCCATAGTATGGCTTTAAATAAATAAAAGGGAAAAATCCACACAAAAAGGTGGGACAAAGAGAAAAGACCAAATAGAGCTGGGGTACCCAACTTTTTGGATCTGCAAGGATTCAATTAAGGTTTTCCACCTGTATTGGAGGATTTTCAACCTTATTTAAACTTTAAGATTAGACTTTGATCCAACATTAAAGTTTAAACTGGTTTTATCCCAATTTGGACAGGAATTTCAAGCTTCCAAAGGGTAAATCCCAATATGCAGGCTTGAAATCAAGGTTTTAAGAACTGTCAAAGGTTAATTAAGTTTAAAAAAAGCTTAAATAAGCTTAAAACTTTAAGATTTCAAGCATTAAAACCTTATCAAAACTTAAGGTTTGGTGTGTATTGCTATTTTACGTGGAAAAATAGCAATAACTTCAAAAATTCATTAAAAATCCAATTCTTGATGGCTTTGCTTGAAAATTTCACACAGCTTACAGTTTAATATTATCTACATATAAATTAAATTTCAAGTATCTTTTATAAATCAATTTCCTGAGTAATTAGCCTGGAAATTGACTCTTTTAATTAAAACTCAAAGAAAATTATAATTTCTTTAAAAATTAATTAAAAATTGAGTTTAAGGGATTTCTGCTTGAAACTCTATTTTTAAGTTTTTCATGTGATGAACTTTAATATAAACAAGTTTATTTATATTAAAAGCTTAAAATAATCAGTTTAAATGAGGATTAAAGTTACATGGAGTTAAGAATAACCCTGTTAACTTTAAATTGGAATTAAAATTAAGCTACCTGAAGTTAAGAACTTTATTTTTAAGCATGGTTTTTCAATTTTGACCTGAGCACGCCCTCTATATCCATTATGAATCACCAGAGATGCTCTGAAGACATAAAAAGAGTCTTTAATCACTGTTTTTGTCCATAATCAATTATCAATCCAATCATATTAGAAATTTAAACAGGTAAAGTTTTATTAAATATAAAATCTTATTATGAAAGTGATTCTTAAGGTATTTCATTCTTTATTAATTGAAATTAAAGAATTGAAATCATAGAACTTAGATTATTGTTGTAATCACCAATAATATATTTTATTATATAAAATTAATCATCTTAAATATATTTTAAAATCCACAAATTCCTCTTAAAAACTCTTTAATCATGATTTTGATAATTAAAAGTTGTTTTATCTTTAAAAATATTGATTTTTTGGCGTGTTTTCAACTTATAATTATTATTTAATATAATAACTGCTGTTGTTTGACTTGTTGTATTAAATAAATATTATAAGTAAGTTTTCTCTAAAGTTCTATATTTTTTTATCTAGTATTAGTTTTTTTTATATAGAATTCTATTCTATAAGAATTATTTCTGCACAGTGTGTGTTTTAATTATTTTATAAATAATATTTATATTATTTATAAGTGGTTAATATTCTTATTTTCCATGTGTAATTGTCTCATTAAGAGCTTTACACTTCTTATTGTTGTAACTGTCAGTGACTATAACAGTAATAGAATAATTATAATTTATTATAATTATTATATTTTTGTATAATAATAATTAAATTCTTCTTTTTATATAATTGTTTTTAATAATTATATTTAAATTTGTGGTTGTAATATTTTATTATATTATATATTTCTACTGAGGACAGTCATAGTACTCTTGATTTTGCTACTATTATCAAGCGTTTCATAGACAAACCTTACATTTGGGGGCCTGGCCATGATTTTAACCAATTTTTGAGACATAAATCATATTCTAGACCTTATTTTACTGTTTTTTGACGTAAAATTGCCATATTTATCTTAATATTGGCTTTTTTGGGACTTATCCCTGATAAATAATCTTTATAATATTAATAAAGTTATTTTTTCTTAAGAATATTGTTTGAAACAATATACTATTGAGTGACTTGTAATAAATTTCTTTTTTCTAACTAGTGGCTTTTCACATCACAGACTTGAAATTCATTCTTTGAGTTATTCTAGTATAAAGTGAATAATAATACAATTTTGATTGATAAACTTGTTAATTGCATAATAATTATTTCTTTAAAGAAAATAAAAAATCAAATAAAAAATTAGAAAATTAAAAATCTTTACTAAAAATATTTTTTCTTTTATCTTAGACATTTTTCTTTGTTTTTGACGTAATTTGCCATAAATTACATTAAAACATCTTTATTCAATAAGTTGAGCTTGTAAGTTATTTTTATTGTTTGATAAAATAACTTATATTTTTATTTTTCTCTAGGGTCATCAATTAGAGACAGCTCTTCAGACTCTGAAGCCTCAGAGTCTAGTATTGTCTTCAGACTAGCCCAGCACCAAGGGGTTTAATAACCAAATAACCCTTTAAAGGTCCAGCAGGTGAATTCAATCCATTCTTAGTCTATTTTTTCTTAAAATTGACGTTCAATGACTCCTACTAGAAGTTGAAGTAATTACTCCATCCAATCAAATGGATCTGGACCAGGACATTCCAGTCACAAATCAAAAAGACTGTCAGGCTGAGTCTATGATAAGAGTAATAAAGTGTATTTACAACTTTTAACTATCACTGTGACACGGTGTATAAAAGTTAAAAAGGTTTTATAAGAGTTGAAGATGGTTCTAATTTAATAATAAAGGGCTTTACTATAGTGGATATAGTGGTGGTGAGCGCTGTTGAAAACCCTGGGTGCAGCTTTACCTGTTGGGTTACAATAATAAAGACTACAATTATTAAGATTATAATAATACCTGATTATTACCCAAGAGTAAAACTGTTTTTGACAGTTTACTACGTAGGGTATTCAAGAGCAGGATGAGGAAAGGTTTTTGGCTGTGAAAAGCCCTCCTTTTATCCTGAAATTGAGGTGAAAAGGTGATTAAACCTTTTCACGTAGAGGGAGTGAAGATTTTTCACTCCCCATGACAGGCTTGTGGTTTGCAAACAACCTGTATACACTGTATTGGGCTCAGATGTGGTTTTGAAACCACATCTGGGCGGTTTTCACCAATACAGGGTGAAAATTTTCATCTGGGGACCTCACAGCCTGATTCTGACGTGTATGACGCGTAGAATGCTGTACAGAAACTGTATGGGACCCCAGTATTGACTGACATATGAGGTATTGAAGTAAAAACATGCTTCTTCGTCTGTTGACACCTCATATTCATGATTATGGGGTGTTATCCCATGGTAAGGCTGTATATGACAGCTGGTGGGATTTTGACCTTAAAATGGTCATAACTCTGTCAGTTTTTGAGATATCAAGCTCAAAGTTGGTTCATTGAATAGCTCTATATGAGCTCTACACAATGGTACCCAACTTGACATGGTTATCATTAAATATGACAAAGTTATCCCATGTACAAGTATTTTGTACATTGGCGTGGTTTGGGCAAAAAGCTGTATTAAGCTTGTTTGGCCAATAACTTCTGTTGTAGTTGAGTTATGGGGAAATGGATGACACCATCAGATAGCCCTGATTGTGCTCTTTCCAAAAAGACCCCACTTTAAGTATCTCACACTAAAACTGTAAAAGTTAGATGAGAGGTGAATGTTTTGTTCACCCTTATTTGGTCTGAATTTGACCATAACTCAAGTAATACTGGTGCTAACTCAGTTTGGCTGGTACCATTGGATAGCCCTGGCTTAGAGCTTCATTTTGAATACCCATTTGATGGGGTTAAGCCTCTCCTTCTAGATTTTAGATGAGAGGTGAAAATTAAGGTTTATGCTCAGCAATGACTTTGAGCAGGAATAACTTTGTTATTTCTTGTCCTATGGTGATGGGACTTGTATTTTCAGAAAGAGGTGAGTTTCCTCTTTCTTTTGATACCTTTTGAGCTAATTTGGCTCAGTTCCATGTTTTGGTGGTATCTTGGCTATACCATTGATTTATGGTATATTGGCTGTCATGCTTGTGCTCTGGTTTTGAGTCACAGGCTGACAAAGACAAGAATGTCAGCCCAGAGGAGAGGCACAAATGGAGGATGCCAGAACTTCCACCAGTTCCCAAAGGTTAGCCAGCACCTTTGAACCTCTTATTGAGAGTCCAGAAGCTGCCATAACTGCTATTGCTGTTAGACCTGAATCATTTCCAACAGGCAGCAGTGGAGATTTACCAGTCTCAGTACAAGAACTGGTTTATGGCCGCCAAACAGCAAGAGTGGGAACTTCTCCCAAGTCTTTGGATAGGCACCATGAACTCTTATCTTCAAGTGAAGAGGTTCATGGGGCCAGAAAAGGCAGAAGATCTTCTGAAGGGTTGGACACCAATGTCTTGCAAAGTACAAGTCCAAAAGATAAAAGCTTGGTTGAAAAACCAAAGCATGTTATCAGAGGCTCAGAAGAAGAAGTTGGCACAAGGAAAGGAAAACAGCCCAGTGGAAGCTCCCCAAGCCTCCACCAGAAAAACTCCGCCTCAACAAGTGCCAAACAAGCCCAAGCAAGCCCCAAAGACCAATCACAAGGGCAAGCAAAAGGCAAAGGGAAAGGCAAAGCCCAAGTGGAACAAGCCTTACCCACAGAATTACAGAATCCCAAAGAAAGAAAAGACAACCATGGACAATGTGTTCAATATGGCAAGAACTCTGATGGAATTCAAAAAAAAGGAGGAGGAAAGATTGAGCCAATCCTTCCCAAAGAAATAGATCTTGTTAAGCTTGTAACTCAATTTGAATCTTGTAATAAAGAAGTTATAGCAAAGTTTAAAACATTTGAGTATATCCAACAAAAGTTGGGTAATGAGATATTACAAGTAAAAGACCAACAAAAGACCATTATTGGCCTTGAAAATGTTAATAAAGACAATATTGTGTCTTTTACACAAATTTGTGCAAGAATTGAGTCTAAAGTTACTTTGGTCAATCAACCAGATGACCATTCAATTTCTTTTATAACTGGACAGTTAAGAGAATTGAAATTACCAGTTCAAAACCTGGAAAACTCAACTGGTCACAATGCAGCTCTTTTCCAAGAACAATTGGAAAAAAGTGATAAAGAAAGAATTGAATTGAAAGAGGACATTCAATAAAGTATTAATAATATATCACTGAAAAATGAATTGCCAAGGCAATCCTCACCAATTCTTGACAGAAATGTGCTTAATTATTTACATCATACCATTTCAAGTAATGAGGTGGAAACTGCTTGCAATTTCAAAGAAATTCCAAAATTAGAGGAATGGCCAACCTTCAATGGTGAAGGAGAATATAATAATATGGAATGTATGAAAACAATTGATATGTTTAAAGAAGACTTTAAAATACCAGATGAATACATAAGTGCCACATTACACTCATTATTTACCAGATCAGCAAAGAAATGGTATTACAAAATGAGACAAGACCATGGTAAACATTCTTGGCCTTGGTGGAAATAACCAATTATTTCCAAATGGGCAAATGATTCCTGGAGATTTAGAATGGAAAATTCTTTTGAAGAAGCCATTTTGAATATTGAGAGGGACAGGCCCATGTCTTGGTTTCTTAAACAGAAGGACAGATTAACTGCCCTTCATCCTGATATGTCTGAAACAATGGTACATAAAAGGATATTAAGAAAGTGTGGTGGTGAGCTCGAGCATGCTATAAGAAGCAGATATATTGAGCCTTGCTCTACAGAAGATTATATCAATGCTATGGAGGACATCACTACTAGAACAAAAATTGGAAGAAATTGGTCCAAATCCCCAATAGACAACAAGACTAATGGGAAACCAATTTTAAAGCCAAATAAGCCACAAGACAGACTTCCTTTGAAATGTAACAAATGTGGAAGTACATCTCATTTATCTAAAACTTGTCCAAAAAAGACAAGAATCAATGAGATAAATGTTGAAAAAGTGGAAGACACAAAAGAACCAACTGATGTATCTTTACATGAAAGTGATTCTGAGCCTTCAGAAGAAGAAGAAGTACCAGAGGAGCTTAGTATAGCAAACATTAATGTTTCTTTTAAAGTCACTGAGGTACACACTCAATTACCACAGTATAGTGATGAATGTATGGATCTAATACATGTGCATGATGCTAAAATGCAAAAAATCAAACCTGCCAGAGGTAAAGGTTATACAGCTGGTTCATCTTGTATCACTAATATTGTGATAAAAAACACAGAAGCCAAGATAAACCTTGACTCAGGTGCTTTTTGTACTTGTGTTGGAAAGAATTATCTTGACAAAGTTTATACCAATTGGCAAGACAAACTAATTCCAATTGAAGGTATAACATTCAGCAGTGCTAGCCAAAATATGCACCCTTTGGGTATATTTGAGGCAGCAATTATCTTTCCTCATTGTCACAGCCACGTATTTTGACCCTCCTCCTTGATGGCAGCGGCAATCCAACCTGGAGCCAAGTTGGGGCTAATTGGCCATGTCATATCATTTATGGCCAATTGACCCCTTTTGGGTGTTCCATGGCTCTTATGCCATAACCCACTCCATTGGCCACTTATGGCCTCCATCATCCTTTATGGCCTCAGGCCATATCCTGCGTCATTGGCCCTCTTGGCCAATTTCCACCTCACCAACCCCAGGCCTCCATCACTGTTTTTGGGCCTGGGGGGGTCCTTTTGTCTTCCAGGGGCTTCCAGGCCCCATGGCCACCTTCCTTGGTTTCCTGGCCACCCCTTTCATTATGGGGGTTTTGGCCTAAATGGCCTTTTTGGGCCATTTAGGCCCCCCACAGCCTCTACGGTCCGCGGTCCGTAGGCGGGTTAGGCCCCTTTTGGCCTAATCCAATGAGGCCAAAAGGGGCCAAAGGGGGCAGCCACCTAGTGCCCAAGGCCAGGTGGGTCCCAAACCACAATTGGGCCCACCTGAGCCAATTTTGGCCACCAATCCCTTGGACCCAAATTGGACCAAAAACCACCTTGGATCCATTTTTGGCCATAAATCCCGTAGGACCCATTTTTGGCCCTGGACCACCATAGACCAACTTCACCGTCATGGCCTCTGGCAACCACCAGAGGCCACCAAATCATCTCAACAAGCTTTTCCCTCAACTTAAGGGGAATTCTTTCCTTTCCTTCATGCACTCCGTACTCAAGATTGCAGGTGTGGTGCATATATGGTATTATATACCATTATGCACCATTTTTTCTCAGCAATCCAATGGTGACGTTTTCAGGACCCAATTCCACCTTTCCATTTCAAGGTCCCTAATTCCAACGCCCATTTTCGAAGGAGGACTTTCCAGCTTATCAGTCTGGCAATCCATGGCGGTAATTCAGAAGATCATTCAAGGATCCCAACCACCTGTATCTGCAGGAGTTGGGTTGGTACAATTCATTCAGGATTATTCTAAGGTCAATTCGCAAGAGGTATTACATAATTCAATCAGTTGTCAAGACATCAAGTATTCAATACTCCTTGGACAACCCAATTCATCCGTACAGGCCTTATTCAATCAACCTGTATGGCCTTGGCCCAATTGGGCCATTTCTTATTCCACTGTGTGAATTCCATCACACAGTTCAAATTTCAAGATGGCCAGAACTGTATTTCCCGATTCGGACAATACAGTCATTGATCCACCTTCCAGGATCAACCTTCCAGCTTTTCACATATACTGGCCACCTTTCAGCACCTGGGGGACTTTTTCCCCAGTTAATTAATATAGTGGATTTATTTTTATCCTTATTTTCTTTTACATTATTAAAGTTAATACTGATAATCTTAAGTCAGTCATTCAGCACCCTTTTCTTTTATTTCCTCGCCTGTCCAGTGGATATTGGTGGTCATATCCTTATACTAATTCCATTTCCTTTTCTGGCAGGTTGAAACAGTGAATTGAGGATTCACTTGGTTGGCTTCTTTATTATCTTTGGTCATTGGCTTCATCTTTTTCTTATCTCATCTTTTGGCATACTTGTTTTCCCCTTTATTCTTTCTTAAAGAAATTCATTCTTATTATTCTTTTATCTTTGGAGCCCTCCAAGTGAGTTCTTGATTCCTGAGTGCCAGGCCCTCTTCTTCCAAGAGCCCCTGTGACATTATATTAATTAACTCATAATTCTTCTTCATTCATTCATTCTTTTATTCTTATATTTTAAATTCATTCATTCATTTCATCAAAATTATGATTCTTTGACGTTTTATGATCTTATGATTCTTCGTCACCTCTCAATTTTCTCTCATTCATTCTTCATTCTGAAAATTGAAAGCTGACCCATTTTTTATTTTTTCTGTTATCTTTTCAATCTCATTCTCAATCTTAATCAATCTATTTTTATCCATAATTCAGGCATTTTTATCTTTGGTTCTCAAGTTATTCATCAGGTTATTCAGACACGTTCTTCATATCAGGATTCACTTTGATTTATTCCTCAAGAATTTTTGATTTTTTGGAAGAATTCACTTGAAAATTGATTTGATTGACTAATTTGACATAATTGAAATTGACCTCAAGATAATTGATTGACCTGAAGACTTTATTGATTTTGCTGATTATTCACATCAAGATTTTGACATAAATTGATTTTGACTCAAGAATTCATTTTGATTGATTGATTTTTCTGCAAGATTTCGATTTGATTTGATTTTGATTGTTTGATTGATTGTTTTTATTGACTTCAAGATTCTCATTGATATTGATTTTTACTTCAAGACTCATTTGATTGTGATTGATTGACGTATTTGAAGAATTTTGATTCATTGATTATCCAATTTCCTCAGGATTTGATTGTTGCTTTTGTACTTCAAGAAAATTTTGATTTTATTTCATTTATTTTGGTTGATTATCCCTGAAATCATGCCAGTTCAACATTCACCTCCAGCAAGACAGACCAGATCTCAGGCCAGAACTCAAGCTGTTCTGACTCCAACTCCAAGGGCTCCTCTTGACGGTACCCCAGCAGTTTCTCAACTGAGGGCCAGATTGGACAGAGGACCCATTATGGAAGGAGCAGCACCATCCAGGAAGGAAGGAAGAGGGCCAAGAAGGTCAATGTCTTTATCAGGAGTGGTTGGCGGATTCCCAGGTTTTTCAAGAACCAGTCCCAAGGTTCAAGGTGAAGATGGTGAAGAGGAGGAGGAGAATTCTGTGGAAGAGGAAGAGTCTAATGGCACTGAGGCTGCTCCTGCTCCTGTGGGAGCATCTGAGGGCACCAGAGGACCAACTCTAGCCCAGTCTGATCAGCCTGCCTCTCATCAGTCTGAACCGTCTTTATTGGCCATTATGCAACAAATGACTCAGATTATGGCCAATCTGCAAGCAGCTTCTTCTTCTGAATCATCAAGACCACCAGCCTTCAAGACTCCCTCTATGAAGGCTCCAGAATGCTTTGATGGGACTCAGCCCTTCAAAGTCAGAAGTTTTATTCAGTCTTGCCAACTCATCTTTCATAATGACCTGGCAAACTTCTCTCAAGACAGAAAGAAGGTTCTTTATGCCACTTCATTCTTAGTTGGCAGGGCTGCAAAATGGATTGAGCCTTATCTTTCCAATCTCAATAATCAAGACTCAAATTATCTCCTCAATTCCTGGCCATTATTCGAATCCCAATTGTTCACTTTATTTGGAGACCCAAATGAAGTAAGAAAAGCAGAAGCTGAATTGGACGGCCTTAGGATGAAAGAAGGTGGGCATGTTGCTTTGTATATTGCCGATTTCAGGAGTTTGGTTTCAAGAATTGGGGATTGGGGTGAAAGGGCTCTTATTCATCATTTCAGGAAGGGTTTGGCCTCCAGGATTCTGGATCAATTGGCCTCCCATCCTTCAAACATTGATTCTCTTCAAGACTTAATGGACGTCAGCCTGGAACTTGATACCAGGTACCATGAGAGGCAGAAGGAAAAGAATCATCATCAAGAGAAGAAGCCTGAAGCCTCAAAGTCTCACTCTTCTCATCATCAAGTTTCTTCAAGTTCAAGACCAAAGAAGAAATTTCATTCTCAAAAGCGGGACAAGCCCCATTCTTCATTGTTGAATAAGGACTTCAAGTTGAAAGGTTCTGAAAAGGAAAGAAGAATCAAGGAGGGGTTGTGTGCCTATTGTGGTGGGAAGCATAGTCTTGAGTCCTGTGTCAAAAGGCCTCAAAACAAGCTTACCCAACCGTCAGGCAGCTTTCCCAGCCAGGGAAAAGCCTGAGTGAAGACCATGTTGTGTTCAATGGTCTTCACAGTTTTCCTTCCAGAGCACAATTGTGCATTCTGAATACTGGTGTCAAGAATTCTCTTAAATTTTTTGTTTTCTCTTCTCTTTCTGATGTTTTTTACAGTATTCTCATTGATTCTGGTGCTACACACTCATTCATTGCAAAGCAGTTTGTTCACAAGTACTCATTGACTACGTCAGAACTTCCAGAGAAGATTCCTCTTATCATTTTGGACTCCTCTGAGTCCCCTTCCTTATTTGTGACTCACCATACTAAATATATGGTTGAGCTCCCTTCCTTCCCAAGCTTTGAATGGGACTTTTTAGTCATTGATACTCCCAAGGGAGAAGACCTCATATTGGGCTTTGACTTTCTCAATCATTTTAATCCTTCTATTGATTGGAGGCAAGGGCTGATCACCTTTAATACTGATCAAAAGGACTATTCTGATCCTTCCAATTCCTTCCGTAATGACTCTTCCTCTGCCAAATCATGTGCAGCTCTGGTTGGTGATTCTAGAACACCATCAGTTCCATCTTCTGTCCATATTCCTTCCCTTAATTCCCATCTGTCATTACCATCATCTGGAGATGAAGTCTTCAAAGAGATTCAAGATGTTGGGGAAGATAATTCTGTATCTTCACTTCATCTCTTCTTTGGGAATATGGACCTTCCTCCTTCATCTTATCATGACTCCCTGGAGGAGTTGTGGGATGAAGAGGAAGAGCCAGAAGAAGTAGAAACCGTGATGAAGGTTGTTCCCTCTGTTTATCACCAATACTTGGATGTATTCTCCAAGGTGAAAGCAGAGAAACTTCCTCCTCACCGTGCCTGTGATCATCATATCGAACTGGAGGGGTCTCTACCTCCAGTTGGGGTGATCTACTCTTTATCCAAACAAGAGTCGGATACACTCAGGGCCTACATTTCAGAGAATGTAGAGAAAGGTTTCATCCGGCCAAGCTCCTCCTCAACAGGAGCACCTGTCCTCTTTGTTAAAAAGAAAGATGGTGGCCTCCGTTTGTGTGTTGATTACCGCAAACTCAATGCTGTCACTAGGAAGAACAAATATCCTGTTCCTCCTATGAACCAGCTTCTTAATGTCTTTAATGGTTCTTCTATCTTCTCCAAGATTGATTTGCGTGGTGCATATAACCTGCTCAGAATCAAGGAGGGTGATGAACATTTGACATGCTTCAGAACTAAATATGGCAGTTTTGAGTACTTGGTTATGCCATTTGGGCTCACCAATGCTCCTGCCTCTTTTCAGAATCTTGTCAATGATATATTCCAAGATCTTCTTGATGTTTTTGTTGTGGTTTATTTGGATGACATTATGGTCTTTTCCAAGTCTGAGGAAGAACATGTCACCCATGTGTCCACTGTTCTTTCCAGACTCAGAGCCAATAACCTTTTCGCCAAGGCTTCTAAATGCCTTTTTCATGTCTCTAGTGTAGAATACCTTGGTTATGTTGTTTCTTCTGAAGGCCTCAAGATGGACCAAGCAAAAGTCCAGCAGATCCTTAATTGGCCTCCTCCAAGAAACCTCAAGGCTCTTCAATCCTTCCTTGGCTTTGCCAACTTCTACCGCCGTTTCATCAAGAATTATTCAAAGAAAATCAGTTCACTCACCAGTTTCCTCAAGAAAGATTCCTGTTTCCCCCTCAATGAGGAAGCTCTTAGCCAGTTTCATCAACTCAAAGAGGCCTTCACTACCGCTCCAATCCTTTCCCACTTCAATCCTTCTCTACCGACCATTGTAGAGACCGATGCATCCGATTATGCTTTGGGTGCTGTACTGAGTCAGGTCTCTGACTCAGGAAAACATCCCATTGCCTTTGACAGCCGCAAGCTTATTCCAGCAGAACTCAACTATGAAATTCATGACAAGGAACTCCTTGGTATAGTCTGGGCTCTCAAGCGCTGGAGGGCTTTTCTTCTTTCTCTGTCCTCTCCTTTTGAAGTTCTCACCGATCATTCGTCTCTTCAGTACTTTATGTCATCAAAGATCCTTACTCGCCGTCAAGCCCGTTGGGCTGAATTCTTATCTGAATTTCATTTTTCAATCACTTACCGCCCTGGCCGCCTAGCAACTCTTCCAGATGCCTTATCACGTCGGGACGACGTCTATCCAGAGAGGGGGGAGGATTTCATCAGCAAGAATCCAATGAACTTTCAACAACTCATTAAGCAAGATGAAGTTCAACCCTCAAAGTTTTTTGCAGTCAAGGTGGATTCTTTTTCAAATTTGATTGATTCAATTCAGAAGAAATTATGGCAAGACCCTCAGTACAGAAGTATCCTTCAAGATTTGGGTAAAGGTAAATCTGTCCAAGATTATTCTCTTGATTCCTCCTCCCAACTTCTTCTCTTCAAAGATCGGGTGGTAGTCCCAAATGACTCCACAATTCAACTCAGCATTCTTCAAAAGCGTCATGACTCTCCTCTAGCTGGACACCCTGGCCAAGAGAAGACTCTCAAACTTGTCAAGCGGGATTTCCACTGGTCCGGCATGACCCAATTCATTAAGGATTATGTATCATCCTGCCAACAGTGTTCAAGAAACAAGAATATCCACCATAAGAAGTTTGGACTCCTCAAACCTCTTCCAATTCCAAATGGTCCTTGGATTTGTCTCTCAATGGATTTCATCACTCAACTGCCCCTGTCCAATTCTTTTGACTCAATTCTTGTCATAGTGGACAGATTCTCAAAAATGGCGGTTTTTATTCCAACAATGTCTTCAATAACTTCTTTGGATTTGGCCCATTTATTCATCAAGAATATCTTCTCAAAGCATGGCCTTCCATCAAGCATTGTCAGTGATAGAGGTTCACTCTTTGTTTCTTCCTTCTGGACCAATCTTTGTCAGCAGCTCAATATTTCAAGAGACTTGTCAACTGCTTATCACCCAGAAACTGATGGACAGACAGAGAGGGTAAATCAGATACTAGAACAGTATCTTCGGATGTATGTCAGTTATCATCAAGATGATTGGAACACCTGGCTCCCTCTGGCTGAATTTGCCTACAATAATTCTGATCACTCTTCAACCAAGCAATCACCGTTTTTCACCGTTTATGGAAGAGATCCACAATTTGATTCAGTTCACATCACTCAAGATACTCCTGCTGGAAAGTTATCAACAAAAATCCAATCAGTACAGCAAGATATCAAGAGAGAACTTGAAATCGCCATAAACCGGTTTAAGAGGTATGCAGATAAAAGTAGAGCAAGTCCACCTGTTTTCAATCCTGGTGACATGGTATGGCTTTCTTCCAAGAATATCAAATCAACTAGACCCACCAAGAAACTGTCTGAAAGATGGTTGGGTCCCTTTCCAATCCTGAAGAAAGTCAGTACTCATGCTTACCACCTCAAGCTTCCATCTCAATGGAAATCCATCCACCCAGTCTTCCATATCTCACTCTTGGAACCAGTCAAGACATCAACGATCCCAAATCGGCATCAAGAGCCTCCTCCTCCAATCATTATTGAAGAAGAAGAGGAATGGGAAGTCTCTCAAGTACTGGATTCAAAGCTCAAGAGAAGAAAATTATGTTATCTGGTGGAATGGAAAGGTTTCAGTCAAGATTCAGAAAGATCCACATGGGAACCAGCTGAAAACCTCAAGAATTGTCCTGAACTTGTCAAAGATTTTCATTCGTTATATCCTGACAAGCCAGGACCCAATTCTTCAATGGCTTGAATTTTTATGGTGCTTGGTGGGGAGAGGAATTACCAAAAGTAAGTCCCACTCCTGGTATGCACCTTTAGGGGTATTCTACTCTTCTTTGTTGTAAGCATCACCTTGGCCACTCTGTGAGCACTTTTCAATTTGGACACAGACCTTTTGGCCTGGCTTTCAACATCCGAATTCCAAATTTATGGCCATTTACACTTGGGCAAATGGACCATTCCTTTTTCATTCTCCTTCCCAAGACTTTATTCTTTCAACACATTCATTTATCAAGAGCTTTTTTATTTATGGCACTGGCGGGAGTGGCAACTACTAAAAGTAAGTTCCTCTCCTGGTGTGCACTTCCCTGAGGGGTCTACAATCTGTCAAAACATCACCTTGGCCACTCTGTGAGCACCTGGCATCAAATTCTGTTATCCAGGTCCTTGGCCACTTTCAAAATCAATTGTCGTAACCCGTGATGAAGATTGGATTCCTCCTCAAATTTCATTTTCTTTATTTTTTCTGTTTCTCTCTTTATATCTGTTTCCTTTTCTCTTTTACTCTTTATATTCTTTTAAAATTTCTTTTCTTATAACTCTTTAACGCCAAAATCTTTACGTCAAATCATGTCTTCAACTTTGTCAAAGCCAAATGTCAAGAGAAGACCAAGTCAACCTCAATTCATATGCCAACAAGCTTATCAGTTCAATTTCTCTTTTCAAGATTCAATGCCTCTGGAATCCTTACGTCAAATCCGTCTCATTAGCCTCAACAGGCCTCTACCTTATCTTGGTGCTCAGGAGCTCACCATTCAAGGTAGGGGGGGTACTGTCACAGCCACGTATTTTGACCCTCCTCCTTGATGGCGGCGGCAATCCAACCTGGAGCCAAGTTGGGGCTAATTGGCCATGTCATATCATTTATGGCCAATTGACCCCTTTTGGGTGTTCCATGGCTCTTATGCCATAACCCACTCCATTGGCCACTTATGGCCTCCATCATCCTTTATGGCCTCAGGCCATATCCTGCGTCATTGGCCCTCTTGGCCAATTTCCACCTCACCAACCCCAGGCCTCCATCACTGTTTTTGGGCCTGGGGGGGTCCTTTTGTCTTCCAGGGGCTTCCAGGCCCCATGGCCACCTTCCTTGGTTTCCTGGCCACCCCTTTCATTATGGGGGTTTTGGCCTAAATGGCCTTTTTGGGCCATTTAGGCCCCCCACGGCCTCTACGGTCCGCGGGCCGTAATACGCGGTCCGCGGTCCGTAGGCCACGTACCGCGGTCCGTAGGCGGGTTAGGCCCCTTTTGGCCTAATCCAATGAGGCCAAAAGGGGCCAAAGGGGGCAGCCACCTAGTGCCCAAGGCCAGGTGGGTCCCAAACCACAATTGGGCCCACCTGAGCCAATTTTGGCCACCAATCCCTTGGACCCAAATTGGACCAAAAACCACCTTGGATCCATTTTTGGCCATAAATCCCGTAGGACCCATTTTTGGCCCTGGACCACCATAGACCAACTTCACCGTCATGGCCTCTGGCAACCACCAGAGGCCACCAAATCATCTCAACAAGCTTTTCCCTCAACTTAAGGGGAATTCTTTCCTTTCCTTCATGCACTCCGTACTCAAGATTGCAGGTGTGGTGCATATATGGTATTATATACCATTATGCACCATTTTTTCTCAGCAATCCAATGGTGACGTTTTCAGGACCCAATTCCACCTTTCCATTTCAAGGTCCCTAATTCCAACGCCCATTTTCGAAGGAGGACTTTCCAGCTTATCAGTCTGGCAATCCATGGCGGTAATTCAGAAGATCATTCAAGGATCCCAACCACCTGTATCTGCAGGAGTTGGGTTGGTACAATTCATTCAGGATTATTCTAAGGTCAATTCGCAAGAGGTATTACATAATTCAATCAGTTGTCAAGACATCAAGTATTCAATACTCCTTGGACAACCCAATTCATCCGTACAGGCCTTATTCAATCAACCTGTATGGCCTTGGCCCAATTGGGCCATTTCTTATTCCACTGTGTGAATTCCATCACACAGTTCAAATTTCAAGATGGCCAGAACTGTATTTCCCGATTCGGACAATACAGTCATTGATCCACCTTCCAGGATCAACCTTCCAGCTTTTCACATATACTGGCCACCTTTCAGCACCTGGGGGACTTTTTCCCCAGTTAATTAATATAGTGGATTTATTTTTATCCTTATTTTCTTTTACATTATTAAAGTTAATACTGATAATCTTAAGTCAGTCATTCAGCACCCTTTTCTTTTATTTCCTCGCCTGTCCAGTGGATATTGGTGGTCATATCCTTATACTAATTCCATTTCCTTTTCTGGCAGGTTGAAACAGTGAATTGAGGATTCACTTGGTTGGCTTCTTGGCTTTTGGCTTCTTTATTATCTTTGGTCATTGGCTTCATCTTTTTCTTATCTCATCTTTTGGCATACTTGTTTTCCCCTTTATTCTTTCTTAAAGAAATTCATTCTTATTATTCTTTTATCTTTGGAGCCCTCCAAGTGAGTTCTTGATTCCTGAGTGCCAGGCCCTCTTCTTCCAAGAGCCCCTGTGACACTCATCCTGCAGGAAGTATAAGATTGAAAGTTGAAATTGTTGTCATGAATAATTGTACTTCACAACACTTTATACTTGGGAATGATTATCTCAATATTTATGGTATTGATATTAATAATCATAAAGACAAATATTTCACTATAGGGGAAAATAAAAGAAAAAAATTTGCTTTTCCTCTAGAAAAAAGAGAAATTACTGTCATTAAACAAGTAAAAATGTTAATAAGGAAAAATTTGTGTCAAGTCAATTGATTGAAGCACAAATTAGCCCTGAATTAACTCTAGAAATTAAGGAAGGACTGATTGAAATTTTATTTCAATACAGGGAAGCCTTTTCTTCAGATAATTAACCACTTGGGGCTATAAAAGGCCATGAAGTGGACGTTATGCTTAATGTGGAAAGGCCTTATCCGCCACTATTAAGAAGACCAGCTTACCCAGCTAGCCCTAGGGCTAGAGAAGCATTAGAAAATAATATTAATGAACTAATGAAACTGGGAATTCTTAGAAAAGTTGGACACAATGAGGAGGTAGAAGTCACAACCCCAGTAATCATTACTTGGCATAATGATAAGTGAAGGATGGTGGGTGATTTTAGAGCACTGAATACCTATACTATTCCAGACAGGTATCCAATCCCCAGAATTCATGATACTTTGACTCAATTATCCAAAGCTAGATTCATTACTTCCATGGATGCTATGAAAGGCTTCCATCATAATTTTTTGACATCTCATGCTAGGAAATTATTGAGAATAATTGCTCATTGTGGGATTTATGAGTATTTGAGAATGCCTTTTGGTATTAAAAATGCACCCTCTCATTATCAGAGAATGATGAACACCATCTTCCCACATGAATTGTCATAAGGATGGTTAATCATTTATATTGATGACATTATCATTTGTTCAGAAACCTGGCAATTACATTTAGAGATACTTTCATTAGTACTTAAGAAAATTCTTCAAGTGAACATGAAAATATCTCTCAATAAATGTAATTTTGGGTTTCATGAGTTAAAAGCTCTAGGACATGTAGTCTCAGGACTGAGCCTTGGTGTTGACAAAAACAAAGTGGCTGCAGTTTTACTGAAACAAATGCCCCAGAACAAAAAAGAAATGATGTCTTTTTTAGGGTTTGCCAGTTATTACAGGCAACACCTTAAATATTTTGCAATCCATGCCAGATAATTATACAGAATTTGTGATCAGCAAACTGTTTTTGAAATGACACAGGAGAGGATTCAAGCATATGATAAAATCAAGTATGTGTTGACCAATGCACCATTATTATTGATGCCAGACTGGAAAATTCCTTTCAAGCTGTATATTGATGCATGTGGTGAAGGTTTAGGAGCTTCTCTTCATCAAGTTCAAATTTTGAATGACAAACCTTATGAAGGTCCAATTTGTTTTATTTCAAGACAAATTAAACCTACTGTGGCAAGATATGGAGCTAGCCAAATGGAGTGCCTTTGCCTTGTTTGGGCTTTGGAAAAACTTCATACTATCTTGATGGTAGTGTGTTTGAAGTAATTACTCATTGTAATGCAGTAAAATCACTTCTTAACATGAAGACTCCAAACAGACACATGTTAAGATGGCAGATTGCTATACAGGAGTATAGAGGCAATATGACCATAGTACATAAAGCTGAAAATATTCATAAGAATGCGGATGGCTTAAGTAGATGGGCATTACCAAATACACCTGATAACCGTGCCTATGTTCCTACAAGTGCAGAACCTCAAATTACAATTGAAGGAATTAATATCACAGATGTTGGAACAGAATTCTTTGATGAAGTTAGAGAAAGCTATAAGAAAGATAAGAATTGTCATATTCTTACTACTCTACTTGACAAGGATTGCAAAGATGTAGCCTTGGCTAGTTCTCTGGATGATATTTGGAAAACATCTTATGATAATGGGAGATTCCATTTGTTTGATGGTATACTATATCATAGATCTAAACACACATGTGTCATGGTTCTATGTAGTAGAATGTTAATTAACACCATACTACTAGAATACCATGATAACATATATTCTGGACATCTGTATGAAGACAAAATTATGGAAAGAATTAAGAAATGTGCCTGGTGGCCATCTTTGAGAAAAGATGTCATTGAGTACTGTCACAGTTGTGATAGATGCCAGAAAGCCAATAAAGCTACTGGTAAAAGATTTGTTTTAATTATCCATATTCAAGAACCAAGTACCCCATGAGAAGTGGTTCACATGGACTGGGTAACTGCCTTACCACCTGGAGGTGATAAAAGTTACAATGGATGTCTTGTTATTGTGGACAGATATAGCAAAACACCAATCTTCTTACCATGTCACAAAGATGACACAGCTATGGACACAGCTCTTTTGATTTGGAATAGAGTCATACCCCATACTGGTCTCTTTAAAAATATTGTCAGTGATAGAGACCCAAAATTTACATCAGCCTTATGGACTAATTTACATAAGCTTTTGGGTACAAAACTATCATTCTCAACAGCCTACCATCCACAAACAGATGGGCTGGCAGAAAGAATGATTCAAACCCTTGAGGACATGATCAGAAGATTTTGTGCTTATGGCCTGGAGTTTAAAGATTCTGATGGCTTTACCCATGATTGGTGTACACTTATACCAGCATTGGAATTAGCCTACAAGACCTCCATCCATGCTTCAACAGGCAAAACTCCTTCAATGTTGGAAAAAGGATGGAACCCCAAACTTCCAATTTATACATTGAAAAAAGACCTGGTTGATATTCATCCAACTGCTTCAAGCTTTAAATTATTGCTTGATAAAGTGAGACATCATGCAAATCAAAGCATGAATGATGCCTTTGAATATGCTAAACAGAAATGGGATAAAAGTCATAAGACCCCAGAATTCAAAGTAGGGGACTTAATACTAGTTTAAACCTTGAACTTCAATAATATTAGAGGCCCAAATAAATTAAAAGATTCCTTTGCAGGACCATTTATTATTAAAGCCCTTCATGGGAAAAATGCAGTACACGTAGAACTGTCAGGAGAATTGGAAAACAAACATCCAACGTTCCCTGTCAGTCTAGTAAAGCATTACACTTCAAGTGATAAGGAATTATTTCCTTTGAGAAATGAAACACCCTTAGAAGTACCCCAACTAGATCAAAGTGAGGAGAAAAAGGTACTAAAATTCTTGAAAGAAAGAAGACTTAGGGGAAAAAATGAAATAGAATACTTAGTCAGGTATAAAAATCCACAACATGAAGATGAATGGATTGTAGAAAGCAAAATACCTGATTCCCAAAAGTTTCTCAGAAGATTCAGACATGAGAAAAGACCAATTGCTCAATGAAAAGTTTGAATTGTGTGCTTTACATACTTAAAAAAGTATAAGTAGAGAGGTTGGACAGTGGATTATACCCCCCCCCCCAAATAACTTGGGGGTATACTACAAAAGAAAAATTGTGGTACAATTTTTTTTTTGGTGGTAGGGAATGTGAGCCTGTGAGGTATGTATAACATACCCATAAGGCCACAAATAACTTTATACACAGTTAAAATTGTTTTCAACAGAATTTTTAATTGAATTCAAAATAAAAAATAACAAAAAATAAGTATAGCTTTTTTTGGATAAACAAAGTTATAAATATTATGTCATTTTTGGATTCTACACCAAAAATAACCTAGGGTACATCCATAAGGTGTTATACCCAAAAACACTTATTTCTTATGTTAATAGAAGATTTAAGAATCTCACAGTACTAATGCAACTTTTTTAACATTTTTTTAAAATTGTTAAATTTAAGCTTAAATAAGCTTGAATTTAAAGTTGCATAAGGTTTATGAAAACTTACCAAAATTTTAGTTAAAATTGAGGTGTGGTGTATATTTACTGAATTGGCTAAGGATTTGCCATACAGAATGTAAATCCTGCGTGAGCTCAATTTAAAAGGATTTAAGGCCATAGTATGGCTTTAAATAAATAAAAGGGCAAAATCCATGCAAAAAGGTGGGACAAAGAGAAAAGACCAAATAGAGCTGGGGTACCCAACTTTTTGGATCTGCAAGGATTCAATTAAGGTTTTCCACCTGTATTGGAGGATTTTCAACCTTATTCAAACTTTAAAATTGTACTTTGATCCAACATTGAAGTTTAAACTGGTTTTATCCCAATTTGGACAAAACTTCCAAGCTGCCAAAGGGTAAATCCCAATATGCAGGCTTGAAATCAAGGTTTGAAGAACTTTCAAAACTAGAATAAGCTTAAAACTTTAAGGTTTCAAGCATTAAAACCTTATCAAAACTTAAGGTTTGGTGTGTATTGATATTTTACGTGGAAAAATAGCAATAACTTCAAAAATTCATTCAAAATCCAATTCTTAATGGCTTTGCTTGAAAATTTCACACAGCTTACAATTTAATATTATCTACATATAAATTAAATTTCAAGTATCTTTTATAAATAAATTTCCTGAGTAATTAGCCTGGAAATTGACTCTTTTAATTAAAACTCAAAGAAAATTATAATTTCTTTAAAAATTAATTAAAAATTGAGTTTAAGGGATTTCTGCTTGAAACTCTATTTTTAAGTTGTTCATGTGATGAACTTTAATATAAATAAGTTTATTTATATTAAAAGATTAAAATAATTAGTTTAAATGAGGATTAAAGTTACATGGAGTTAAGAATAACCCTGTTAACTTTAAATTGGAATTAAAATTAAGCTACCTGAAGTTAAGAACTTTATTTTTAAGCATGGTTTTTCAGTTTTGACCTGAGCACGCCCTCTATATCCATTATGAATCATGAGAGCTGCTCTGAAGACCTAAAAAGAGTCTTTTAATCACTGTTTTTGTCCATAATCAATTATCAATCCAATCATATTAGAAATTTAAACAGGTAAAGTTTTATTAAATATAAAATCTTATTATTAAAGTAATTCTTAAGTTATTTTATTCTTTATTAATTAAATATAAAGAATTGAAATCATATAATTTAGATTATTGTTGTAATCACCAATAATATATTTTATTATATAAAATTAATCATCTTAAATATCTTTTAAAATCCACAAATTCCTCTTAAAAACTCTTTAATCATAATTCTTATTATAAAAAGTTCTTTTATCTTTAAAAATATTAATTTTTGACGTGTTTTTAACTTATAATTATTATTTAATATAATAACTGTTGCTGTTTGACTTGTTGTATTAAATAAATATTATAAGTAAGTTTTCTCTAAAGTTCTATATTTTTTTATCTAGTATCAGTTTTTTTTATAGAGAATTTTATTCTATAAGAACTATTTCTGCACAGCGTGTGTTTTAATTCTTTTATAAATAATATTTATATTATTTATAAGTGGTTTATATTCTTATTTTCCATGTGTAATTGTCTCATTAAGAGCTTTACACTTCTTATTGTTATAACTGTCAGTGACTATAACAATAATAGAATAATTATAATTTATTATAATTATTATGTTTCTTTATAATAATAATTACATTCTTTTTTTTATATAATTATTTTTAATAATTATATTTAAATTTGTGGTTGGAATATTTTATTATATTATATATTTCTACTGAGGACAGTCATATTACTCTTCATTTTGCTACTATTATCAAGAGTTTCATAGACAAACCTTATACATTAGCACTAATAACTGAAATTTCAAGTATATTGAGGGCGATAGTCTGCATCTTACTACAACCTTTGAGCCAATAGTTATCAGATACCTGAAAAGATAGCCCTTCAGGAATATCACCATCATCTATTGATCTAAGTTCTGGTAATCTATCAAAGGTTTTTTTACCATTTTTTTAATCCAATTACAAAACTCTATGTCTCTATCGATTTTGAATACCAATTCATTAAATAAGCATGAGCGCCAGGATAATCCCACTCTGTGGTAAACTTGACATCCACTTTCCATTAACTCCTCAGTCTCTGAGCATACTTGAGGGTCATTGAATTGTGATGCTAGAATGGGAAATTTAGCCATATCACACCATTCACAACGGCGCTCACAGGTCTGCACATCATCAATTGGATTATCATCAGACTTACTTCACAATGAAGAAGAGATACAGTAACTAAACATTTGACAAATATTTGGAAGCTTTAGATTATCCTTTTTTTTTACCAAATACTCCACATCCTTTTGAATAGAATTCCCTTCTCTTTTGAAATAAGTAAAATATTGCTCCATTAAAGCTGCCACGAACCCATACCTATTATGATCCTTGTTCCAAAAGTAATGATGATACTTGGTGCTGACAAGTGCAAGACGGAAGGCACAGTAAAACACCATAGACATCAACTTGTTGAACAGATGTTGCCACAAGCTCTCCCAGTCCCAAATGGATTGCTTTAGTACTAATGTATGGAGCTTATTTTAGGAGTAGCTTTTAAAACCCTGAGACTGAACCTGTGTTAATGGATCATTGAAAACATCCTTGGGGACATATAGCAGATGACCAGAAACTTGAATTTCAATTTCATGCTGTGGGATGAAATAACGCAGTACCTTGAGGGGGAAATTATTGTTAAGTCTGTTTTGAATTTCAGAATTGTCTAATAACCATGGGTGCTCAGGTGTATTAGCTGCCCCTCTAAAAAATACTGAATAGTCAGCCTACAGAGAAGCACACAATGAAATAAGATTTGTGGCTTTTGACAGATAGAGAAGGCATATCAGAAGTCTCTAAGTCAGACCTATCGATAACACTACAGTAAAACTCTGATTTGAAACTAAAATTTCTGATAAAATAAAGACTAAGCTTTTTTTGTTGTTATTTTAATAAAATAAATAATGAGATATATCTCTTTTTAATAAAACCTTTTCTTTTAATAATACTAGGCTTCTGGGAAAAGCTACTGAGATTTTACACTATGGTGATACTACTATTCTTTGAAAATACTAAGCTACTGAGCAAGGGTACTGAGCTTTTTCTATGCTCATACAACTATTCTTAACTAATACTAAGCTCCTGAGCAAGGCTACTGAGCATTTACTACGTTAATACTACTATTTCTTTAACAATAATAAGCTACTGAGCTTTTTTACTATGGTTATACTACTATTTGTCACTAATACTAAGCTTACTGAGCAAGGCTACTGAGGCTTTACTACTGAAACACTACTACTCTAGATATCCTGCTAGCTCAGGGTTAGTTGTGATCCTGGATAGTGGGAACTTCTTCCATGATGATGGGGAAATGAGGGAGATAGGACCTCTATTTATAGCTTTATGGCCTGCATAGAGCTTCTCAAAATAGGCTACTTAGGAAAAATCATAGTTGAGAGGTTTTAGCTGCTGAGACATGTAGTTTTGGTGTAGCAGCGTGTTTGCTGAGAGAATTATGCTGGTGGTGCTTTTTCTTATCAAAGTCATGTGATGTATTTGAGATAATTTGGCTGGTGAGATTTCCTTTTTGCCAAGAAAGTAGAGAAAATACAGCTCCTGACAATTGAACTTTCTTCTAGTCATATGATATATATGAGAAAATTATTCTGGTGTTTATGTTCACATCAAAATCATGTGATGTCTTTGAGATAATTTTGCTGGTGATATTTTCTTTTTATCAGAGCCATGTGAGGTCATTGAGATAATATGGCTTGTGATGTTTTCTTGAAGGTGGGGAAAGTATTTTTCTTTCTATTTTTACGTATGCTATGAGAGAATTATGCTGGTGTTTCTGTTTTAGTATTGTATCATTTCATATGGAGATTGCATCATTTCTATCAAGTTTGATGCATGTCATTATTACTAAGCAAAAATGTGTTCTTGGAAAATATATTGTAATTTTATGCATAGCCTTGAGGTATTTCTTCTTTCAATTGAATCAAGGTGGGGAAAATATTTTTGTTTCTATTTTTTACGTATATTATGAGAGGATTTTGCTGGTGTTTCTGTTTTAGTATTGTACCATTTCATATGGATATTGCATCATTTCTATCAAGTTGGATGTGTGTCATTATTACTAAGCAAACATTTGTTCTTGGAAAATATATTCTAATTTTATGCAAAGCCTTGAGGTATTTCTTCTTTCAGTTGAATCAAGGTGGGGAAAATACAGCTCTGATGCTGTGGTGCATCTTCATATACCTTTATTTATATTAACTAATTTTAATTGCATAATTTGTTATTGATGATGCAATAAGGTGGATAAATCCTTTGATACTAAGCTGTTTTGATAAGATCTTGAGGCTGTGTATTGTATATTTCTTTTTGAAATTTGTAGTTGTAATGTGTAAATATGGTTTTGCATAATTTGTTTTATTATCATTTTTTTTCTTTTGTTTCATTGGTAAGCTTGAAATTGGTACTAATGGTATGGAATACCACATCCCCCTCTCCATTTAATGATGTCCCCAGCATTCCAGTTGAAAGGCTTGCCAATATCAATCATATCCATTTTGTTCAATTTATTCTCCCTCCAATATTGATTCTCCATCTTCAATTTCTTCACTGCTTTCATTTTTTTGACTCTGTACTTGATTGAACTTTGTTTCCTCTGGGATAAAACCTCTTTATGTGACTTGCTGCAGCTTTTCTTGTAAGCTTAGTGCCATCCAATTCTTCAAGCTCATAAGGTCCATTATTAATTTGATTTATGACTCTATAAGGTCCATTCCAATTGTTCTTGAAGAGTGAACCCCACTGTGACTCAAGTGGTTTATTATCAACTAATACCAAGTCCCCTGGTTCAAGTGAATTTCTCAGTCTATGTGCCATCTTTTTGTCCAAATATTGAATTGATTTGTGTCTTGAATCTCTTCATTTCTCTGCTGCTGCTAATCTTGTTTCCTCTTTTGCTGAGATCTGTATAGTTGTTGCTTCCAATAGTTCTTCTATTGCCGGTATTTTATTCCATTCAATGGCTAGATATGTATTTGTTTCAATATCAATTGGCAAAACAGCTTGCTGACCAAATTGAAGCTCAAATGGTGATTATCATGTTGTTCCTTTTGTTGATATTATATCTGCCAAAGTCAAAATGTGTAAGTATTCTTTCCATTTGGATCCATTTTTACAAGGGCATCTTTCAATTTCTTATGTCCTCTTTCAACCATTCCTTGTGATTCTGGGTAGTAAGGTGTAGTTATTCTAATGTTTGATCCTGCTCCTTTGACTGCTTCTTGTAGTTCTTTTCCAAATTCTGCTCCTCCACCAACTGTCACTTCTTTTGGAGCTCCATATCTACAAATCCATTCTGAAATAAACCCTTCTGAGACTGATTTTTCAGTTAGCCTTGTTAATGCCACAGTTTCTGGCCATCTTGAAAATTCATCTCTTGCTACAGCTAAATATTTCCATTTTCCTGCCTTAATGTGAACCACATCCATGCTGACTCTTTCAAATAAAGTAGATCTTACAGATATCTTTGCTTCTTCTTTGTGTTGCAAATGGCTCCTTTTTTGAAATTCTTGACATGCTTTGACCCATTTCTTGATTATCTTTTTCATTCATTCCCACCAATATCTTTTCTTGACTCTCCTGTATGTTTCATTTTGCCCTCTATGCCCCAGCCTTTCGTGCATTTTCTTTAGTATCTGTTTCTGAGATTTTTCATTGTATACAACTATTTGTGGATGTGCTTTATTTCTTCTTTTCAGCTGCCCTCCTTCTTAATAGAAATTAACTGATCTTCTCTTAATTTTCTTGAAGTATTCTTCCCAATACGTTGTGGCTTTTTCTAACTATTCAAATATTCCTGCATATGTTTTCCAAATCCTTCCTGTTTTATTGAAATTTAAATATTGTTTGTTTTATTCCTTGATAGTTTTCCCACTTTAATTGTATTTACTTCTTTTAGGCCTAATCCTAGATGTGGTTTAATCCAATGTTCCTCTTCATAAACATCCTCCCTTTCACTTTCTTCTTTGTCTGCGCCTTTTGGTCTTCTTGATAACCCATCTGGAATAGTCTTTTTTTTTCCTGGTTAGTGTACAAGATCAAATGAAAAAGATGAATGTATGCCACCCATCTTGTCATGGGTGCATTTGGTAAGCAAGGTGTGTTGATCATTTCTATTAAACCTTTAGCATCTACTTGAAGTTCAAAGTGTTGCCCCCATAACATTGTTTGAAGTTTTTTGAGTATTCTTGCTTCACTGCAAACCTCTAATTTTGGCTGAGAGTATTTAGATTCTAGTCTGGAAAATGTTACTGATTCATATAGTACTGGCCTATCCTTTCCATTTTCATCCTCTTGCATAAGAATTGCACCTGCTGCAATATAACTTGAATCTATTGGTCATTTTATTTTCCCTGAGCCTTTATCATAATTCAATGTCTTCAAAGTAATTTCTTCTCCTACCATCTTCCTGAGTTTTCTAAAATCTTATTCACATTTTTCATCCCATTTCCACAATACATCCTCCCTTGTCAATCTTCTCAATGGTGCTGCAACTTGTGAAAAGTCCTTGATAAGCATTCTGACATATGCACATAATCCTAAGAATCCTCTAACTTCCTTTTTTGTTGTTTTTCTAGGCCAGTTTTGTATCTTGTTTATCTCCTGTTTTGAAATCTTTCTTCCTCTCAAAGACACAACATGCCCCACAATATCAAGTGCTGGAACACAACATGCAAATTTTGATCCTGAAATTGTGAGTCCTGCCTCTTCTATCCTGAAAAGTATTCTTTCTAATGTTACTGCATATTCCCAAACAAATTTTCTTATGAGATGATTCTCCTTCAATGTTTCATGCTGATATGTCGATCTGGGTCCTTTAATTCCTCCATCATCTATAAATACTCCAAGGCGCTCTGGTATTTCCTCCTGAAGTATCCAAGTCATTTTTGCTTGATAAACTGCCATAGAGTTTGTTGCTCCTTGAGGTAGTCTTGTAAGCTGAAGTCTTCCAACTGGTGTTTCAAATGTTGTAAGGGGTCTTGTAGTAATATCCAATTCTCTTTCATTGTATCCTCCCATAATATCTCCCAATCCATAACATGCTCTTCCTGAAAATGATCCTACAAACTGATCAGCATTTTGTGGAAATCCTGCATCTTTTATTGTTACTTTATTGAGGTCTTGAAGATCAAGAGCTATTTTAAGCTTTACATTGAGCTTTGCCACACAAAATAATGGGCTGTTATTGCTTGATGTTGACTGTTCATAGAGTCCTGTACGTATTCTTTCTCTGAATAGTTCAATACAATGAGGTAAAATTGATTTTGATATTGGTATTGGTTTCTTTTGCCATGGTTCATGTGGTATAATTGGTATTTGAAAAGGTTTTCCATAAGAATGCTTTGGTATGCCTCTTTCTTCTTCACAAAATGCTATAGCCTTTTGCCTTAGTAATATAAAATTCTTTAATAACTTAATCTCTTCTTCAGATAATCATCCAGATGGTCCAAAGTTTATCATTGAAATTCTTTCTTCTGTAACTTCTGATGTTTCAAAAAATGGAGGTGGGTTAGGGTATAGGAGTGTTTCATATGGATCTCTTGATAATTCAGGTCTTTCAAAAGTTGGATTCAGATCTTGCCGCATAGCTTCATTGACTGGTCTAACCTTCTTGACTACTGACTTATATTTTGAAGCATTGGCTTTAGCCTCCATGATTATTAGTCTGGTTTAAAGTATAAATTGATAATAATATTTTTTTCCAATTTTTTATAGTTGAAATAAAAACAGTATCTTCAGTCTCTTCTTTTCTTTTTGTTCAGAATTAAATTTGTGTTGTAGTTTTAAGTCATGCAAGGACTTTACCTCTAGGTGGATAAAACCCAGTATATTAGGTATACCAAATCCTGCAGTTTAATGTCATACAAGGACATTTGTGAACCCTAGTCCTGAGCTTACTGTTTAACTTGAATCTTTCATTATTTCACTTTTGTTTTACTCTGAATATCTTCTTTTTTTGTTTTTTTTTGATGCCTTGATTTTACTTGCATATTAAGCCCTCTGGTGTGCTACCCCTGTAGTTTGAGTCATACAAAGACTTATTTTGGCCGTCTGGGAACCACCCTATAGTTTAAAGTCATACAAGGACTAATTTTAGCCTTCAGGTTGCTACCCTGTAGGTTAAAGTCATACAAGGACTAATTCTAGACTTCAGGTTGCTACCCTGTAGTTTAAAGTCATACAAGGACTGATTTTTTTGGCCGTCAGGCTGCTACCCTGTAGTTTAAAGTCATACAAGGACTAATTTTAGCCTTCAGGTTGCTACCCTGTAGTTTGAGTCATACAACAACTTATTTTTGCCTTCGTTATTTGATCTGATCTTTTATCCTTAATGTTAATCAATACAGTTTATTTTATTTATTTTTTGTTATTATAATTTTTTTATGTTGAAAAAAGAATATTTTGTTTTGGTTTTTTTAATGGTGTTTAAATTGATAAGTGATGTTGAATGAGGTTACAATGTGAGGAGTGATATTATATTTTGAAATGGTGTAGTGCACCCCCGGCAAACACCCGATGTGAAACCCCCCACATAGCACAGTTGTCAAACTGACAAAATTCTTACATTGTACTCTACTGATCCCGCTTCAAGCATGAGCTGTGACTATAAGTATTTCACATTTCTCTTCATTCTTATGCAGCCAAATCAATCATATTCTTCTCAAAATTGACTATTTTATTTTTTTTATTTTGCAACAATCTGATTTCTGAAACTTTTTTAATTCTCAATCACTACTCTCCTCAATCTGAACAAAGTACAAACACCTCAAAACTAGTGCACCTTTCCGATGGAAGTTTGTACTTGTCCCAAATTCTGACAGCATACCATTACCAACAGCAATGGCCATACACCGGGGAGAATCTTGTGTCAATCGTCAGCGATTGACTTCACGTCAAGCAAACGTCAAGCAGGATAAAAGTCAAGCTCACGTCAAGCAAAAATCAAGCCAATGTCGAGCACACGTCACACTCTTGTCTTACACAAAATCCTGTGACATCCAATAATATTGGTTCCCCTGTGCCTTCAACTCAGATTCCTCACCACCTGATCATCCTGCAACCGTCCGATGATTGGTAAAAATTACACCAGACCCGCCTGTTTGCACACACATCAAAGAGGTCCTTCAGCCAGTCTTGATGTAGGCGGGGGGTTTGACTTCACCAGATCATCCATGAAGTGTGCGTGTGCATGCGCGGGGGCGGGTGCGTTTGCGTGTGCGTATGCGTGTGCGGGTGCGTGGGCATGTGCGGGTGCGTTTGCGTGTGTGGGTACGCAACAGCCAATTCCGCTTCCAACATGATGATGGCGCAGTTAGAAATTTTGGATGCTGTGAAAGGTGAGTGTGTGGGTCATTTGATCATTGGACTTGGCTTATTCACACTGTACCCAATGTCAAAATAGTAAGTTCTTTGTGGCAATGTGAAATAATGGGCTTTGCTTGTCACAATGGCATGTCTCTGTCACTAAATTTTGAGGCAGTTATTTCACCAGCAAAATTGCTAATGAATCTGAGAGGTTTGCATTTTTGTAGACTAAATATTATGAAACAACGGCTTTATCATTACAAGCAGTCCACATGACAGAGCTTTGTTATCATACAATCCACAGTTACCTTCTATTTCTTCTTCTGATATAATCAAGTGTCCCTCATCAAAACAAACAGCTTTATAAATATTGAGATGCGGCCAATCTGGTAAGAAATTCACATCAATCTTCAAAGTTTTTAAGATCAGAAAGTTATTGTTCAGTATGCTAGATGGCTCAGAGACTTTGAAAATGCTATTAATAACCCCAAAACGTCGTGAGTTGCCCCTTTGAAAACATATCACACTGTTGCTCACATTTTTAGATTCAGTTGAAAATATATTGTTCCCAATATTAATGTTTGAAACTGGAAAATACCAAGGTGAGACAATCCTTGAAGTGGGATGACTTGTGGATTGCACGGTATTGTCTGAGCTAATCCAATCAACCATTTCCCTTGTTGCATGAAAAGTCTGTAAGTACTCAACCAGGCAATCATAATTTTGTTGGTCATGGCGGGATGGTTTGTTATATTTATGGTGATTGAACAGGGAAGGTGGCTGTGATTTGAAAAGCTGTTTTATTTCACATGGCACAGATGGGGATTTCAGGACAACGGAAAGGTTGGAACATTGACAGATATGTTGAAGTAAGGTTTTATCTATATCATCTATGCAGAGATGCAAAAGATTAGTCTTATTCAGTTCAGGTGTTTAATGAATGTGAATATATTGATCTTATTATTAATTGACATACATATCTTGTTATTTGTTGGCATCTTTGCAAATACTCCAATCAAGCGCTCATAACCCCATGTGGCTGAGGCTTGTTCTGGGCCCCAATGTTGGAAGAGGTCGGGAATATGATCAGCAAAATGATGATTTGGTTTACTTTTCTGTTCTGGGAACAGGAGTTGATTGGAAAGGCAGAATTTTCTCCAATGTTCAGCAAATGCAGTCGCATCATCTATTGAAACAGTCCAGCTTGTGGCAATGTTGATAGCACTAATCAAATGGAATGTATTCTTGGCTAGTTCATTTGCAAGTTCTTCTGACTGACCCATTCTTCTTTGAGTGTTGGCAGATTGGTGTGCATCTAATGACATCTGTTGACTGAGAATTAAAAATGTAATATAGACCTTATATAAGAGAGCCCATTCAGCGGCTTTTAAGCTACCATGAGAGGGGGAACCCATTTTGCAGGGTACTCTTGTCCATGATGAGGGAATTATGGTCTCAGATATGATTTTTAAGAGATGCTCAAGAGCCTCACCCTTGATCTGGTGATCACTCAGTGCAGTGATATCCAATTCAGAGGGTATTTCAGAAGTGGGGATGTAATCCGCATCAAATGAAGGAATCTCCGCAGAACCACTAGATGGATGTTCTGTGTTAGGGGTGGGCATTGGGAAGTAGTGGGGAGTGGCTCATTTATTATTTTTGCTGTGTCTCTTCTCAGGGAGCGGGCCTCTCTCAATGTGATTTTATCAAGAGAGCTGTTGGAGGTCTTGGAATCTGAGTCTGAACTGTTGTTGTCATTGGATTTCCTGCGGGACCTGAAGTAAATTTTTGATTTTGACTCTGGAATGCACAATTTGAAAGCTGCATGATCCTTCAAAATTCGAAGTATTAAATTATGCATTATGTCAAGATTAACCATTCTGGTTGCATCCCAATAAGGAAGGCCTTCCAAAATTGAATATCGCACTCCATACTCAGAGAAAATTGCTTGTCTTTGTTGTGGGGTTGCCCGAAGCCATTTGGCAATGGTTGATTTATGACTTTGGTATGAGCGCGTGTAGTGAAATTGAGGACCAATTTCTTCAATTTGAGCTTTGTGAATGGTGCAAAAATTACAAAAGTGGTTTCCTGAATGGAAAATAAATCCAGTAAGCTTGCGCATGGCAACCACATTTGCAATGGCTGTGAGGATGGCAACACGGATAAAGGATCCTGAAGGACCTGTTGAGGTGGGTGCAAAATGGTAACTTTGCCATAGCTCTTTGAGCTTGTTGATGAGTGGCATTAATAGATAATTCAATTGAAGCGCAGTTGTCTCCTTTGGACCAGGGATGATTCCTGCAACATAGACATTCTCGGGCTTCAATCTTTCACTTGGGGGGAGATTAAGACAAATAAGCATGATAGGTCCAATGCTAGCCAACCGGGTTGACTTTCCATGTGCATTAAACCAGTCCACAGATATGGAGAAGGCCAATGCACCAGGGATGGACATGAATGGGGGGTCATTGATATTTCTATTGCCAGTGAAGCGTCTCCAGACCAATCCATCCCAGACGTCACATTTGGGGGAACCTTCAGGAGTTTGGGATTGTTGATGTTGATGCAGAATTTCCATAATTCCAGCCCGCTGGGGAAATCTGGAAAGCCAATTTTTGAATGGTTGATAAATGAAATGTTTTTTTGGTATAAATTTTTGCTTCATGTTGGTTGTGTTTTGGGTGTGGGGTTCAGATGAATAGATGAATTTGCCTAATGATTGTGTGCAAGGGGGATCATGATCATTTGGGTCATTATGGCGTTGACAGTGGGGTTGGTCAGTTGTGACTGATTCGGTAAGGCCATTAAGAGAGAAACGTTGAGGACAACATATATAGTTTTGAATCACTGGCTCCAATTGGAGATGTTTGAATATGGTACTCAGATCTTGAGGTATATGGAATGCAGGGGTGGGGGGACCAGCTGAGCTTGAGATACTGGACTTGATCAGCAGGTTCAGGGCGGGGTTGAGTATGCGTGAAGCCCTGTGGGGTAAATTATACCTTAATGATAGAATGGCAGATATTATCATTCCTAGGTCTTGTGGGGGAAGGGTTTGACTGCCACTATATGGTTTCTGTGCAGTTTAATTGAGACCTGCTGGAGTTGAGAAAGTGCTTTGGGACAATTGTGAATAATCAGCTGGGAAGATTTGATCCAATAGAAGTTGTGGGCACCCAGATCCTGATGCAGAAGTAGGGATGTTTGGAAGAGATTTGGGTGAAATGGTTGATTTGAGCTTTTTAATGTGCTGTTTATATTGGAAAGGTGTGAAGGCAACTCCGTGCCTATCACCCTCAGGCAAAGAGTGTGTTTGAGTTGAGCAGTGTTGACACATGCATATACGCATTGAGGAATAGTGGCAGGTTGTCATTGTTGCAGGAATTGGGAGTACGGTTGGTTTGTGTATAAATATCTATGGAAGATGTAAAAGTGTTTAGGAGTCTTATGAATTGGAAAAAAAAGTGAGTGATTATTTATGAAGGGGGAGATGATTTGAGCGATCTGAGGATTTTATCCCATTTGTAATGGTGCATGAGCTGCCACGAATAAAGTGTAACATGTCTCATCTGGATGGTGGAATTGGTTAGGAGTTTAATTGGAGTAAAATGCCTTGCTGCTGAATTCTCATACATATTCTATTTTATTTACACCTGGGGATACTGCCATTTTGACCCTTGAGGGGAGTTCCAATAGGGATGTGTCAACATTGAATTGAGGGGATCAACATTCAAACCATGTACGCTGGCGCGCCATTGTACATGGCTTAAACCTTATTACAGACATAACAATATAACTCTTGTACGATGGCGTGCCAGCGTACATGGTTTAAACCTTATTACAGACATAACAATATAACTCTATTACATAAGGGGTGGGAGTGCAGATAAAGTCTTGGTATTTGGTTTGAGTGCAGCAGGCTTTTAATCGGTTGGAATGTGATTTGGATTGTCTTGCCTTTCTTGAAAAGGTGATTTCTCTTTTTTGGGTAAATCCTTCATGAAAATACCCTTATACAGATGTACAATTCTGTGGAATTTCAATGCATATATTGGCAGTTTGGATAATTCACAAAATGTGACAATGGGGAGGCGGAAATGTTACCAAATATGATTACTTATGGATGATGGGTCCCCTTTCAGATCAAGGAAATATCACATTATATGCTGGTAGGCCGTGCAGGGTGGTTTCCGACAAAAGCGGAGGAGCTCAAGAGGAGGCAGGGAGGATTCTCCTCAAAAGAGTCTTATTTGACTTCCACACAACACTTGGTTCCAACTATTCATAGAATTTCTCTATTCTAAATTTGAAAAAATCTCATCTCATATCCCTCTATTTTATCACAATACTGAACTGTTTTATCAAGTTAAAAATATTACTGTACTTTTTCGGCCCTTATGTCATCTTCCAAGTCACATCAATCCCGTTCAGGTTCTGTTCATGACTCAGATAGTGAATCTAGCATAGAATATGTTCAAACACAATCATCATTGAGTCCCAACATTCCTCTCACAACCCCTATTGCATCCTCAATGAATGTATCAGGTCATAAAATTGATGTGGGAAATCCGAAGGCTCCAACTTCCAGCACTTGGGCGATCCCAAATATTTCTGTCACTCCAATTCCCCAAATCCCACTAATACACAAATGCATGTGTCTTAGGGGCCGGAAGGCACACCTCAAATCTCATCAAATGCTAATCCCCAATCAAAATTTCCACATGAGTTCCTCCTTAACCCTGGTCAGAATCCAGTCGCATCCCAGGATCCCTTTGGACAAAGTAAACAGGCAACCCTCAATATTCCATCAGGATCTCAGGTTCATGTGGGAAATGAAAGGCGGCTTGATGGTGGGCGACAAAAAAGACCTTTGGAAAATGTAACTTGGAGCGGTCTGTCGGAGGGAAATCAAGGATTGACGCTTCATCAAAGTAAGTCATTTTAATTTTGAAGTATAAAAATTTTCACAATTTGATATGTTTGTTTCATGGGTTAGATATGGCACCTAAAGGCAAGTCAGTCCGATCTCAGGAGCCAATTGAAGATTGTGAGTATGGCCAGTCTTCATTAATGTTTTGATGTGTTAACTGATGATTTGCTTGGCAGGTGATGAACTTTATGCATCTTTACCTCTGGTCCATAAAGAGAAAGTCACTGGACGTCATCATCCATATGCCTCAAAACCAAGAACGGGTCATGCCAGTACATCAAGAGAAAAAATTGTGGATGATGAGGATGAGAACATGTCTCCAACTCAAAGTGAAAGAAATGATGAACCAAGGAGGGACAATTTCACAGCGCATGAGCAAGGCACTCAATCAAATAGTGAGTTCACCCATCCTCAGCTGGGCCTTGCCCAGAGTATGCTTGAACAATCCGAGGTCAGACAGCAAAGGAACCAGGCCCACAAAGCTCACAATGTGGCAAAATGTGCAAGCCAAAAGGAGAAACAAAAATGGCTGAAGGCAGAACTTCCAGAGAATGTCCATGGAATCAGATCAGCAGTACACGCCCATTGCCTGTTCCTACTGAAAGTTAGGGATAAGGATTTTTCCTCACTACCAGCACCACCCAGCACAGAAGAGCATGAAATTGCAATTCAAGTGGCTGGTAATCTCGGTTATGTCCCCAAGGATGTTTTCAATGAGCCATCAACACAGGTTCAGTCTCAGGGTTTCCAAAGCTACTGCGAAAATGAGCTCCACAAGCTAGGACTAAAGTGATTCACCTGGGACTGGGAGAGCTCATGGCAACATCCGTTCAACGAGCTGATGTCTATGGTGTTTTACCGTACATTCCGTCTCGCACTTTTCAGCACCGAGTATCATCAATACTGTTGGAACAAGGATCATAACAACTATGGGGTTGTGGCGGCTTTAATGGAGCAATATTTCACTTATTTGAAAAGAGAATGGAAGTCTATTCAAAAGGATGCCGAGTATTTGGTTGAAAAGAAGGAGAATCAAAAGCTCGCAAAGATTCGTCAAAGGGTTAGTTAATGTATCTCTTCTTCATTGTGAGCAAAGACTGATGATGATCTACTTCATTATGTGCAGACCTGTGAGCGCCGTTGTGAATGGTGTGATACGGCTAAATTTCCCATCCTAGCATCACAATTCAATGACCCTCGAGTATGTTCAGATACTGAGGAGGTACTGGAAAATGGCCGTCAAGTTTACCGGAAAGTGGGATTACGCTGGCGCTCCCAGTTATTTAACGAATTGGTATTAAAAATGGATCGAGACATAGAGTTTTGTAATCGCATTAAAAAAAAGGGTAAAAAAACTATTGATAGATTGCCAGAATTACGATCGACAGATGATGGTGATATTCCGGAAGGCTTATCATTTCAGGTATTTGATCAAGATTGGCTCAAAGGCTGTAGTAAGATGCAGACTAGCGCCCTAAAGATACTTGACATGCCAGTTATTAGGCCGAATGGTGATGCTCTGCAATAACTTAGTAATATAAATGTATAGCACCGTTACAAATTAACATTTTGTGAATTATTTGTGCAGGTGTAATACAATCTGAGTATGATTTCTTAAAGATGCAACAACTTGCTAAATATGTCAGAATATAGACAATATTAATTGGAATGTATCACCGTCTCCCTTAGAAATAAGACTCTATTGCTCATTTTCATTGAGGAAATATTGAAGGAGTTCGATCCAACTCATGGTGTTGATAATTGTGGACCTATGCCAGGGTGAACAAGGTTTATCAACTTGGTCAAACACAAATTATATAATATCAGTAAGGCTCACGCAGTTAATGATTTTTTCTTTTCTTGGACCTATTGGTGTTTGGAAAATGGCATTTCCATAAGGCAGGATTTTAGAATAGCAATACAATTAGGGTCAAAGATGAGCTTGAAAGGTACCTTCCGCATGTTGACCTCAACTGAATGAGGAGTGATATAGTGGATGACCTTTACAGGTTGTTGTTGGCCAATACGATGGAGTCGATCAACAGCCTGAGCCTCAATGGCTGGGTTCCAATTGGGCTCCTGGAAATGTGGATGTCAGGGGCCGCACATCAGGGCAGAATTTTGGGGGTCCCCTCACCATTAAATAGACCGTATTAGCACAAGTTATATTGAGGCCAGTTCCAGCTGCGGCAATGGATGCAATCAGGACTTCACATTCAGGATTATTGAAGAAATTCTCCAGTGCCTTCTCCTGTGCTCGTGCTGTAATTGTTCCATCAATTCATGCTGAAAGGATAGAGTGATGGGCAAGTGCAATACCAATTCTACAATATGAAAAAGTCAGATGGATTCAATTGGTAATGGATGCATATTAGAATTAATGCACAAATCTAGAAATTGGGTCCATTGGGTATAAACCACTGATTTGGTTGGACCACACCTTGTTTGTTTGTTCTTCATTGAGATTTGTAGGAGGTGTGCAATTTTAATACTCATCATGCATGTTTCCACATCCACAATAGTTTGTGTGATTCTTGGGGAGTTATCCTGAGTGCTCCTGCCCTCGTGGTCTTCCAAGTCTGCCTCTGCAATTGTGTTAAGCATGATGTGATGGTTACAACATATTTGCAGCTTATTAATATTTCTGAAAAATTCTCCTGGTCCTTTCCTTTTTGATGATAGGAATTCTTCATATAATATGGAATATTCTTGCTGCATGGTCGGGTTTAGTGGGAGCAGCTCATAATGATGGCTAATAGTGGGGAGGGATTCGAGATGTGTGGTTTTGGTGTGGCGCAAACTTAAATGCCCAATGCAAAATGCAAAATATCATTGCAACCTTTGGAAAGACTACTCAGGATGAATGGTGACCAGCTATCTTGATTGGTGTTCTGGGGTTGAGTGATGAATGATATTATGCCCAAAAGGTCATAAATGGTGTTGTGAATACGTGTGCCCGTTGATATTCGACAGGATGAAAGGAGGCTATTAATGGCACAGTGAGTGGCAGTGTATTGAGAGCGAATATAGCTATACGATGGGGCAAGGTTTATTGGATATAAAAGGTAATTTGAATCATTTAAGATCAGAGACTCATTGTGCTTCATCCAAAATTATACGATGCCAATTGATTTGAAAAATGAATGATGTAGAGGTATTGGTTTGCTTAAATTCTTGGGTGATAGTATTGCAAGAAGTGATGATGATATCATATTTTAAGATGTCGGCTTTGGATAATGAGTGACAAGTGGGACCATGGTAGATTTTGGAATGCAGAGCTCCAGCCTGAGCATGCTTGGATATTTCTGATTGCCAGTTGGTAATTAAGCAAGGGGGGCAGATGATCATGGTGGGCATGGAGCAATGGGGGTTTGCAATCATCCACTCCTTGGAGGTACCAATTAGAGCAATGGCCTGAATGGTTTTATCTAATCCCATATTGTAAGGTGTGGATATGAAACTTTGATTAAAAATCAAGTACTTTTCATGTCCTCAAAATTTGTATAAGGTTGAAATCAATTAAAAATAGTAAAGAATATTATTTCTAAGAGAAAAAACACCAATTTGATTTTTTATAATTTTATTAGTATAAAACAATAATATTATAAAAATTTATTGTTTTACCAACAATAAAAGTTTATCTAAAAAATACTCTACAAGAGATATTTTAAGGCTACAAAAGAAATTTCTTCAAGAAAAATTTCAATTGAAATTAATTGAGCAAAGAACTGCAAGCAATTAATCAAAGAACAAAGTCTTTAAAAAGAATATTAAAGAAAAAACACACCCAAAAGTGACCAGAGTGAATTTGGAAACAAAGTGACAAAGTTAACGGTGATGAAAGATGCTTTAATTCACTTTTGGGGTGGTTCAGGGGTAAAAATGATTATAAGAGTTACAAACAATGATTATAATGATTTTTTCATGTGGCTAAAAGGTTCAAAATGATTTAAAAAGGGTGGTTGGAATCTTTTATTGATTGGTTTAACAGTTTTAAACTAATTAATAAAAGGAAAAGATTCTAACATGAAGAGGAAAGTGGGGCAAAGGAGAAATTCTTTTATAGCCATCAATTCTCTTACTCCAAAAGCAAAATTTACTCTTGTCAGTCGTGAAAAACAGTCAGACAACAGAAAAGCCAATTATGGAATCATTGAACCCTGGTTTAGACCAAAAAGGGCTGGTTTAAGTCATTTTTAGCCATTTTTAGCCATTTTAGACCCTTAAATCAGCCATTACTATAGCAATACCAGGCCTAGAGCCTTCAAAACACGTCAGAATGTGTGTCAGAGGCGTAGAAACCAGTTAAAACTGTTTTTACGATAATTGTTTTATCTTAAGGGTAGTTTTACCCTCTTGGAAACAGTTAAAACTACCCCAGTTGGTATCAAAACCTCATCATCAATTGAGTCCACAGACCCTGTAACTCGATTCCAGGCCAAAAGTGATGAACTTTTGCGTGAATTTTGACATCCCACGCCTGTCAGAAAGGATTTTGGGGGTTTAGCTCCCCCTTAGAGCTGGAGTTCCTTTTCCACCCCAAATTTAATCTTTCCAATTTATTTTTCCTTTAATTCCTCATCATGTATTATACTTATAATTTTCATATGTAATTCAATTGAATTGTACAGTACAATACCGTAATAATTGACACCTCATATGTAAATCAAAGTTCCCTTATGTAATACATGTGCACATTTTGACATTTCAATTGAATTGAATTGAAAATACTTCAATTCCTCATAACTTCTAAACTAAACACAACACCTCAATTTTAACACAAAAATTGATGGTTGACACCACATGTGGTGTGAATTAAACTAAATTTTTGAGGATTTTCAACTTTTGTATTGAAAATACTAAAAACTTAATTTAAGCTTATTTAGAGTTGAGTTACAAGAATTTCACTCAGAGGTGACCCCACCTGATTTTTTATGAGGAATCCAATGGTGAAATAATTTTTATGTGTTTATTTATTGGATAAAAAGTTATAATAATTTTCATTTAACTTTTTTCCAATTGAGTTTATTTTTTCACAATTTTATTAAAATTTCATTTTTACTCAATTTTTTCAAGTATAAATGTAATTTTATATTTACAAAATTTTATTGTATTTTTATTTTTAAATTGTAATTAATTTTTTATTTTTAATATAAGTTTATATTTATATTTTGATTTTTATTTTAAAAATATAAATAAATTTATTTTTATTTATATTAATATGTTATTTTTGTATTTGTGGTCTTTTGGGTATATGAAATTACCTCTAAGGCTCACATTCCCTCCCCCTAAAAAAAGAATATTACTTGTAATATTGCTATTTCTAGTGTGTCTGAATCTCCTGAGGAGTTTGGTAGCTTCTGGTATATCTTTTTCTTCTAACCATTCATCTTCACAAGCTGGGTCACTGTACCTAACAAGGTATTCCCTCACTTTCTTGGTTCTTAATTTCCTTTCTTTAAGAACTTTGGTAATTTTCTTAGTACCAGATGTCTCAATAGGAGGTATAACTTGTGGAGCTTTATTTTTCAAGGGAAATTTCTCAGCATCACTAGATTTATATTGTTTCACCAAGCTCACTGGAAATGTAGGATGCTTATTGCTAAGTTCTTCAGATAACTCTACTTCAACAGCATTTTCTCCATGGAGGGCTTTAATCACAAAAGGTCCTGCAAAGGAGTCTTTCAACTTTTTACATCCTTTGATGTTATTGAAGTTAGTGGTGGATACAAGAACTAGGTCCCCCACTCTGAAATCTGGAGTTGCATGTGATTTATCCCATTTGTCTTTAGCATATGAAAAAGAGTCCTCCATGCACCTTACTGCATGCTTTCTAGCTTTGTCTAGCATTCCTTTGAAGCTAGCAGCTGTAGGATGTATTTCAATTAAATCTTTCCTCAAGGGATCTTGGGGTAACTTGGGGTTCCATCCTTTTTCTAGAATAGCAGGAGCTTGATTGGTACTGGCATGGATTGATGTTTTGTATGCCAGTTCCAGTGCAGGTAGAAGAGTACACCAATCATGGGTGAAACCATCACTATCTTTAGATTCAAGGCCATATGCACAAAATCTTCTCACCATATCTTCTAAGGTTTAAATCATTCTTTCAGCCAGACCATCAGTTTGTGGGTGGTAGGCTGTGGAGAAGGATAATTTTGTCCCAAATAGTTGGTGAAGATTTGTCCACAGTGCTGAGGTGAATTCAGGATCTCTGCCACTAATGATATTTGTAAATATGCCAGTCCATGATACTACTCTATTCCATATCAGAAGAGCTGTATCCATGGCTGTATCATCTCTGTGGCATGGTAAAAAGATTGGAGTTTTACTGAACCTGTCTACAATTACTAGGCAAGCATTATAACTTCTGTCACCACCTGGTGGTAGTCCTGTTACCCAATCCATATGGACAATTTCCCAAGGTCTGCTGGGTTCTTGAATTTTTACCATATTTCCAAGTCTCTTGCCAGTGGATTTGTTTGCCTTTTGACATCTGTCACAGGTTTTGCAATACTCTGTCACTTCCTTTTGCCACATTGGCCACCATATACAGGTCTTTACCTTTTCTTTTGTTCTGTCTTCAGACAGATGTCCTGAAAAGGGGCTGTCATGGCATTCTTTCAGCACAAGATTGATTAGTGACCTGTCCACAACCGTCATAACACATGTGTGCTTTGTTCTGTGGTAAATTATACCATCCAATAGGTGAAATCTTCCTTCATCATAAGATTTTTTCCATACTTCATCCAAGGCATGTGTAAGAGAGTTGTCTTTACATTCCTTGTTAAGTAATTGGCATAAGATGCTACAATTCTTATCTTGAGTGTAACTGTTTCTGACTTCTTCAAAGAAGGTGGTGTTTAAGTCTGTAACACTTATCCCTTCTATTGGAATTTGTGGGGGGGCTTCTTCTGGTACATAAGCAGGATTATCAATATCATTTGGTAATGGCCATCTGCTTAGTCCATCTGCATTTTTATGAATATTGCCATCTTTGTGAAAAATAGTCATATTGCCCCTATATTCCTGTATGGCTATTTGCCATCTGAGCATATGTCTGTTGGGTGTTTTCATGTTCAGAAGTGATTTAAAAGCCGTACAATCTGTTATTACTTCAAAGACACATCCTTCTAGAAAGTAATTGAGCTTTTCTAGAGCCCAAACAAGGCATAAACACTCTATCTAACTTGCTCCATATCTGGCTTCAGTTTGTTTGATTTATCTAGATATGAAACATATGGGTCCTTCTACAGGTTTATCATTTATGATCTGAACTTGGTGAAGTGCAGCACCTAGCCCATCTCCTGATGCATCAATATAAAGATTAAAGGGCAGCTTAAAGTCTGGAATCAGTAAGAATGGAGCAGTGGTCAAGGCTTCTCTCAAAGATTCAAAGGCTTTTACTCTGTCAACTGTCATTTCAAAGACTGTGTCTTTGTCACATAGCTTATAAAGAAGTCTTGCTATGGATGCAAAATCTTCAATGTGTTGCCTGTAATACCCTGCAAAACCCAAAAATGACTGAATTTCTTTTTTGTTTTGAGGCAGGGGTTTAAGCAATACTGCTGCAACTTTGTTTTTGTCAATTCCAAGAGATAAAACAGATACTACATGCCCTAGTGCTTTAAGCTCTTTAAATCCAAAATGGCATTTCTTTAAAGAAATTTTCATATTGACAGATTGAATTTTTGTCAAACCCCTGGACAATCTGTACATATGTTCTTCCCAAGTTTTGGAGCAGACTATAATGTCATCAATGTAAATTATTAACCATCCTTCTGAAAGTTCTTCAGGGAAGATTTCATTCATCATTCTTTGGAAGTGTGAAGGTGCATTTTTGATACCAAAGGGCATTCTTAAATATTCATAAACTCCACAATGAGCAATGATTCTCAAATACTTCCTTGCTCTTGGTGTCACCACATTCTGATGAAATCCCTTAAGAGCATCCATAGTTCTTATATATACTGCTTGAGATATTTGAGTGAGGGCAATTTGGATCTTTGGAATTGGGTATCTGTCTGGAACAGTATAAGTGTTCAGAGCTCTAAAGTCCCCAACCATTCTAGATTTTCCATTATGCCAAGCCACTATGACTGGTGTAGTTATTTCTACTTCCTCATTGTGGCCTACTTTTCTTATTACACCAAGGTCTAGAAGTTCTTTAATATGGATTTCTAGAGCTTCTCTTGATTTTCGACTTGCTGGATATGCAGGTCTTCTTAAGAGTGGTGGATAAGGTCTCTCAATATTAAGGATAATATCAACTTCATGACCAATAATTGCCCCTAGGGGTTCTTTATCTGAGGCAAATGCTTCTTTATGGTCATATAAAAGAGAATAGAGTTCATTTTCTTGTTTATCACTCAAATGAAGGCTTATTTCAGCTTGTTTTAAGTGTTCAGACTTGAATTTCTCCAACTCTAAATTGACTGGTGATACTTTGTTTACTGTAATTTGTCTTTTAAATGGTAAAAAGGCAAATTTTTGGCGCTTATTGTCTCCAATAGTAAAGTATCTGTCTTTGTTGTTGTGTAAATCTATGCCATACATTATTAAATAATCATTTCCCAATATGAAATGGGTACTAGAGAAATTTTCCATAACAACAAATTCAACAGTGATTCTTAAATTTCCATTGATATGTGGAAATATGACACTAGTCTCAAATATTCCCAATGCTTTCATTGGGTTACTTGCACTATTGAATTTTATGCCATCAATTGGCAACAATTGATATTCAAAGTTTGGTACACAAGTTTTAAGAAAAGATTTACCAACACAAGAGCAGAAGGCTCCTGGGTCAAGCAAAGGTTTAGTGGGTTTGTTGTCAATCACCACTTCTGTTATACAGGAGTTACCAGCTGTATAACTTTTTCCTCTGTTTGGTTTGGTTTTCATGAGTTGTGCATCTTGGATTTTTGATAAATCAAGTTGACCATTGCTTAGTTGTGGCAAGTGGGAATAAGATTCCATGATGTCAAAAGTGGCATTGATATTTTCTATATCTTTAGAAGATTCAGAAAATATGGATGACTTGTCATCTGAATTTTCTTCAATTATGTCATCTTTTTCAACATCAGGTTCTTTCTCAACATCAATTTCATTGATTTTCCCTCTTTTTGGACATGTGTTGGCTAAATGGGTGGTGCTTTGGCAAATATGGCACTTTCTGACTGTATCTGCAGATTTATATTTAATATTATTAGAGTTTTCTTTGGCGTTTTTGTCCACAGAATCCTTCCAAGGTGTATTAAACCTTGTTTTGAGATTCACCCTACTGGAACCAATTCTGGTTCTTGTGGTTACTTCCTCTAATATATTGAGAATGTCTTCTGCTGAAGATTGTTCAGTAGTCCTGCTCTTGACAGCATGCTCTAAGTCACCTCCACATTGTCTTAGAATTTTTCTATGAATTATAAATTCTGACATGTCAGGGTATAATGATGTTAATCTGTCTTTTTGTTGACAAAACCATGGTAAGGCTTTGTCTTTATCAGCATTAAATTTGGCAGATTCAAAGGCTGTTTCAACTTTAAACCTCCAAGCATCATTCTCCCATTTGTTGACAATATGGGTTTTCCACCAAGTCCAACTTTGGTGTCCATGTGCTTGTCTCAATTTGATATACCATCTGTGAGCTGATTTGGTAAACAAGGTGTTAAACCTGGCTGTCACCAATCTGTCTGGTAATTCAAAATCTTCTTTGATCATGTCAATACCTCTGATAAATTCCATATGGTCATATTCTCCTTCACCACTGAAGTGAGGCCATTCCTTAAGTTTTGGAACTTCTTTCAATAGTGCTTGGCCCATTGATGGTTCCAAGTTATGAAAAGAAGTAGAAAATTCATCTTTTAACTGTGAATTTTCACCATCCAATACTTGTGGATTGGCAATTCTTGCACCCTCATTCTGGTTCAGAGGTGTAGAAATTCTTGGCAAGGTGTTTAGCAGTTGTTAAATATCATTCATTTTACTGTTGTTACACCTTTAAGAATTTCTTAACTCATGTTGTAAGCTTTGTATAGAGTCTATGAAATTCTTTTTATGTTCATCCTCTTTATATGTAAGCTCATTCCATAACTCAGTTTGTTTAGTATTATCAGATATAACTTCATTTAATTTCATTGTTAATTTTGATATTTCCTCTTTTGAGGTATCAAAATCCTTTTTCAAGGAAATTGTATTTGTCTTTAATTCAGCAAATGCTTTTGAAATATTATCCAGAGTCTTTTTATTGTCCTCTTTGACAGTACTAATGGCATGTTTTATTCTTGTTTCAATTATGTCATCAATATTGAGTTTAGAATATTTTTCTGTTGATTCTTTAATAATGGCAGATTGTTCATTCATCTTAATGCCAAAAGAATTATTATTATTCGAAGTTTTAATTGTTCTTAAAACTTGTTCAAAACACATAAGTGTTTCATTAATTTGGCACAGGCTCAGGTTGTTTGTTTTAATGTTGTTACAAATGGTTTCATTTTTATCAGAAAGATGTTTTTTCACGTCATTTATAGCATCATACAACTCTGGGATGGAATCAAATATATCAGAAATCATTTCTGGAACTTTAATCTGGCTTCCTCCTTCTTTTGTAATTCCATCATGGTTCTGGCCATCTGAAATACATTTTCCATGGCATCTCGCTGAATCTTTGGGATCCTGTAGCCCTGGCTGTAAGGTTTTGGAGCTGGTGCCTTCCCTTTGCCCTTGTTTGGAGGTTGTGGCTGCTTTTTCACGTTGGAAATGCTGCTGCTGGCCACAGGGGCTGTTTTTGGCACTTGTTTTGGAGGTGGAGGGTTGTTTTTCCTCCATTCTGCTGTTAAGAGCATCATATTCTTCTTTTCCATCAATGGATGCCATCCATTGAGTAACTTGCAAGTGTTGGGATGGCCCAGGAATTTCCTTACACTTAGGTATGAATTCATGCAGTTTCTCCACAGATCTGCAAGGATCTGGTACTCCTTGTACTGAAGTGCATTGTTGTAGGCCTTCTGGCTGGCTCTGTAAATGTCCACTGAGGCTTCTTGTGGCGGTGTCAGCTCTTTTTGAAGGTAAAATAGTGTCATCAGCTTCAGAATTGGACAATTTATTGTTGTGGAAGTCTTTTACTGACCCTTGTCCTTCTGTATCTGATTGGCTTCTGCCATAATCACGTCTATGACCTTTTTGGGAGCTGCTTGAGGGTTTATAGCTTGCTCCTGATCTGGTTGAAGGCATATTTATGATTAAAAAGGTTTAAAATAGTAATTTTAAGTCAAAAAACTCACTATTTGCCAAATGTTTAGCTCTCTGAAGGGTATTACTTATATCCCAGTTAATCAATTCAGAGGTTATTGGCTCAGGTTGGTTATTTTGAGTTACAATAACAGTGCTATTATGGTCTGAAATCACAGTGCTTGCAGGAATAATACTGGTAACTGTTGAGGCTGTTTCAATGTTTTCTTGTCTAACCACGTTGTCAGACACTAAAATTAATGTAAAAAAAGCCAATTCATTAAGTAAAAAAAGGTTATTTCAAAAAAGAAATAAAAATTAAAGCCTTACTTATAATATGAAAAAAAAATAATTTTCTTGATTTTTTGAATTATAAGTATTTTTTATATGTTTTTTAAATTTTTCAATATAAGAAAAAAGATTCAAAAAGAGTAAAAAATATGTCACAGGTAAAATATCACGGCTGGGCCCCCAAATGTAAGGTGTGGATATGAAACTTCGATTAAAAATCAAGTACTTTTCCTGTCCTCAAAATTTGTATAAGGTTGAAATCAATTAAAGATAGTAAAGAATTTTATTTTTAAGAGAAAACACGCCAATTTTATTTTTTATAGCGTTATTAGTATAAAACAATAATATTATAAAAATTTATTGTTTTACCAACAATAAAAGTTTATCCAAAAAATACTTTACAAGAGATATTTTAAGGCTACAAAAGAAATTTCTTCTAGAGCAATTTTGATTGGAATTAATTGAGCAAAGAACTGCAAGCAATTAATCAAGGAAAAAAGTCTTTAAAAAGAATATTAAAGAGAAAACATGCCCAAAAGTGACCAGAGTGAATTTGGAAACAAAGTGACACAGTTAACGGTGATGAAAGATGCTTTAATTCACTTTTGGGGTGGTTCAGGGGTAAAAATGATTACAAGAGTTACAAACAATGATTATAATGATTTTTTCATGTGGCTAAAAGGTTCAAAATGATTTAAAAAGGGTGGTTGGAATCTTTTATTGATTGGTTTAACAGTTTTAAACTAATTAATAAAAGGAAAAGATTCTAACATGAAGAGAAAAGTGGGGCAAAGAAGACATTCTTTTATAGCCATCAATTCTCTTACTCCAAAAGCAAAATTTACTCTTGTCAGTCGTGAAAAACAGTCAGACAACAAAAAAGCCAATTATGGCATCATTGAACCCTGGTTTAGACCAAAAAGGGCTGGTTTAAGTCATTTTTAGCCATTTTTAGCCATTTTAGACCCTTAAATCAGCCATTACTATAGCAATACCAGGCCTAGAGCCTTCAAAACACGTCAGAATGTGTGTCAAAGCGTAGAAACCAGTTAAAGCTGTTTTTACTATGATTGTTTTATCTTAAGGGTAGTTTTACCCTCTTGGCAACAGTTAAAACTACCCCAGTTGGTATCAAAACCTCATCATCAATTGAGTCCACAGACCCTGTAACTCAATTCCAGGCCAAAAGTGATGAACTTTTGCGTGAATTTTGAAATCCCACGCCTGTCAGCAAGAATTTTGGGGGTCTAGCTCCCCCTTAGAGCTGGAGTTCCTTTTCTCCCCCAAATTTAATCTTTCCAATTTATTTTTCCTTTAATTCCTCATCATGTATTATACTTATAATTTAAATATGTAATTCAATTGAATTGTACAGTACAATACAGTAATAATTGACACCTCATATGTAAATCAAAGTTCACTTATGTAATACACGCGCACATTTTGACATTTCAATTGAATTCAATTGACAATACTTCAATTTCTCATAACTTCTAAACTAAACACAACACCTAAATTTTAACTCAAAAATTGATGGTTAACACCACATGTGGTGTGAATTAAATTAAAGTTTTGGGGATTTTCAACTTTTGTGTTGAAAATACTAAAAACTTAATTTAAGCTTATTTAGAGTTGAGTTACAAGAATTTCACTCAGAGGTGACCCCACCTGATTTTTTATGAGGAATCCAATGGTGAAATAATTTTTATGTGTTTATTTATTGGATCAAAAGTTATAATAATTTTTATTTAACTTTTTTCCAATTTCATTTATTTTTTCACAATTTTATTAAAATTTCATTTTTACTCAATTTTTTGAAGTATAAATGTAATTTTATATTTACAAAATTTTAATGTATTTTTATTTTTAAATTGCAATTAATTTTTTATTTTTAATATAATTTTATATTTATATTTTGATTTTTATTTTAATAATATAAATAAATTTATTTTTATTTATATCAATATGTTATTTTTGTATTGGTGGTCTTTTGGGTATATGAAATTACCTCTAAGGCTCACACATATCATCCGTGAGCAGTCCTCCAAGAGGGGTATTGGTCGAAAGGGATTCAAATGAGCTAACGACCTTGTTTGTAATGATGTGCCTGGCATTAAAAGTGGATCCTGGGGGTGAGGTGGCCCAAAGGTTACGGGCTGATTGGCCATTGGGTATTTCCCAATCCCAGAGAAAAGCTAGTCCAGTCTTTTGATGAGGGAGGAGGGGGGTTTGAATGATGGCATGGGGCGGGGTCATCATGGGAAGGTCTGTTCCACTGGGTAATTGTATCAGTTTTTGCTTGGAAATCAATGATGAAACAGCAGTATATGAAGCAGGCGTCGAGTTTGAAGTGGGAAATGTCGGAGTAAAGAGTTGACATTGACTATGAGTATTACAGTAATATTCTTTTGGCATTTTAAGCTTGAAATCTTGTGTTTGAAAGCTTTCCATTATGAACAAAATTTTTGGATACCTTGTGAAGAACATCAATGCTAGATTGGGTTTCTGAGATGAGGAGGGATCATTTGCATCAGTCATAAATACTCCCTCAACAAATAATATTTGATTAGGATTGCCTTGGCAATTTTCAATCCATGCCCCACCAGGACCACAGTGCATGAAAGTTTTTGGTGCCCCAAGGAATGGTATCAACGTTTTGGAAAGGGTTCCAGGGAGAGAGCCAATAGCATCCTGGTGGTTGGGGAGATAAACCAATATTTTGTGTTGATTGTGCCATATGATAATCCAAGAAGCTAAGTGGGAATTCTCAGGATTTAAGGTTATATCACTATTTATTTGAATAAAAATATGAATCATCCCAATGCAAAGTGGTTGTGAAGGGGTTCACATGATGGCTATTATAAATTATTTGGTGAAAATTGAAAATTATATGATCGGCAAGGGGTAGCCTAGAGGAATGAAGTCCAAAAAGCGCAGGTGGGGAACTTATATGAGAGGCAGCAATGGACTCAAAGGGGGATGGCCTGTGGTTACGTGCATGGTCTTGATGGGGGTGGGCCTCTTGGGATGATAATTTTCATATCCAATTTGGGGCATATATCAAGGCAAGGTGGCCAAAATGTGGGTGCACCAATATTTTGCTGGATCTGCAGCAAGTTACTAAACCTTTGGTGGAACAAGGTTGACATTAGCATATCCGAAATTGGGGGGTTGTAGCAACTTATTGTGGAGGGGCATATTAGAGGCATGCGGCCAAGTTCGCTGGTGTGACAGCAAACAATGAGCGTATCATCCCCAGGTTAATTGTCGCACAGGGACCTACTGGGCAATGTTGGCGGTTGAAAAGGGCAATCTCACTGTAGGGATGTTCGGTGGCATGCCACCAAACATGAGTTTGATTTTGCGTGAAGTTTTTTGATGACTGATGCCTACTAGGCTTCAGGGGGGGATGTGTGGCATGATCAAACGGGGCACCGACCGTGAGGCGTGATCCACATATACATTCACCCCTATTGCGTTTGAGGCGGGTACTAATCCACCGAGATTGGGATCAGGGTCTTTGCCTCACGCATGTATGAAACTCCGGAGAAAGAGGCCACACGCCCAAGGGAATTTTTGGCTGCAAGCCAGGCCCCACAGCTTGTGCGGGGCACGTGATAACGTGCAGAAAATGACCCGATTTGGGAGATCCCCATGCAAACATAACCAGCCTCAGCAATCATAGGCCGCGATTATTCTAATTCGGATGAGGCTGAAGCAAATCCACACTGATTGGCCTCAGGTTTCAACCCGCAAGCGGGTGTGCGTCTGCAGTCAAGCTGACCACCCGACCAAGGAAATCGCCGGTCAGAAGACTGGCAGTAAAATTTCTTCCAGGCATGTGAAAGTTGCCTGCGTATGACCCGCCGGGGGTGCATATGAAAGCGTGTGGCTGCCCGACAATGAGAACATCGGATGAACAAGTGCGGCCAGTCAAAGTTTGCCCCGACAATGGCACCGGAGTGAATCCACTATTTGTGTATGACCCAAATAATAAGTCATCCCATTATGACCCACTTACATTAACTTGCGTTACATGCACATCTGTGCTGTAGTTAGGCAGAGCTGTCCAGCAAGGTGCATCAAAGGGATGCAGTTGAGATATATTACTCGATGGCTTGACGTGATTGCACATTACATTGTTGTACAGCTTTTGCTCTGCCCTGCAGCATACTTTTACAAAGGTGTACTGCGTACTACAGTGTTGGCTGTACAGTACAGATTAGGAAGGCGTGTAATACTACTTGAGCCTGCATGCATATAGCAAATGTGCATGCACCTTCCAATCGTTTGCATATACGTAGCTCATGTGCCACATTCTCAGCATTGCGTTTCACCCGATTTGCACACGCAAGCTGAGCATGTCATGGTCAATAGCACCGTGAGGAAGTGCTCAGTAAAGCCATGGAATGAACTATTTTTGCAATAGCTCATTGGAAGGCTCAGTTTGGAGCACTTCACCAAAGCGTGTGAAATGCTGCACCTGGCTGAAATGTCATCCGATGCAGTGCCAAATGCTCAGATTGTGTGCATACAAAACCGACTGAGCAATGGCTCAGCACGGTGCATTTGATATTGTTTTATCAATGGTTCAATTACTTTGCCGTTAAAATGTTCAGCCACTGAGCATTTCAATTATGACCCAAAAGCAAACCTGAGCAATGGGTCGAGGCAAGCTCACGCTGTATTCACTTGTATTACAGCCCCCCCTTTGTTCACATACTATTACCAGGCCATACGGCCGGTAATCTCGCCGCGGTCACTTGTGACCAAATGCACCGGGTGCATTTCTGCATGGGGCACTTGTGCATTGCACCCACAATGCACATTCAATGAGGGCCTCACGACCACCCTCCTGGGTGATCGGGTGGCTATTTAAGGAAACAAAGGGGCTTTGACTGAGCCTGACAATTCAATCAATAGCAATACTCAGCCAGAACCCCATTGTTCTTCTGCCTCACGCCAGCATTTCCCTTCTCAGTTGCAGCATTTGCTGCGACTGAGCTTCAATTTTGCCCACACACCTTGAAGCTGAGCCTTTTGCGGGTGCTTCAACTGCTGAGATCGTCTCAGCTTCACCATGGTATAAAAGACCATCTTCACTTTCTTTCTCACTTGCTCCACTTTGTTCAACCTTACCCATGTTTGTCCTTCTTGTGCGTATTCCCCTTGGTCTTCCTGCCTTTCGCACTCCACTAAACCCACTCCCCTGCCTTTTGCCTGTTTGTTTATTCTGCTGATCCTTTCAGAACCTCACTTCTATCCACCCCGTGCATTACCTCTTTTTTAAACTTTTGTCGACATTACATACCGATATTAATACTTATTTTTCTTCATGACTCTCTTCCAGACTTTTAAAACCTTTCAAGTAGAGTGTCTTTATTTTGATAACGTTTTAAATTTATAATTCATCATACGCCTTCATTTTCTTTCTTGATTGCTTACTTTGTATTCAGTTACTAACCTGTTTTGTTTTGTTTTTAGATGTCGTGCACGTTATGCACCAAGCAGGGTATCCCCTGCATTTGTTCCTCGACGACGACCAACGCTTGTGATGCTTGCCGACAAGCACACAAGAAATGTTCGTTTGTTGTCCGCCCCTTCCCACCACGAGGCCAGAGGAGTTCTCGCCCAAGACGCCCTCGCAAGGACTCCTTTGTGGTCAACAATGATGAAACGATATCCGAGCGTGAATAGACACCGGGACCTCAAGAAGGCCAACGGCAACAATTCCGGACAATTAGCCCTGTCCCCTCAAGAATTTATTTGTCCACCCCCCCTCCTAGGCCACCATCCAATGGTCACTTCACTCCTCGACCTGAGCTAAGTGATTATCCGGCGGATGAAGGATGGCAATGGAAAGAGGACATTCAAGCTTGGGCTGATCGTCACCATGTCTTGTCACCGATGGGATTAAAACGCCAAAGTAAGTTTTCTTTCTCCTCCTTATCTCATTTCTCTTCACGCAATAATACTGACTTTTTTCCATTACTCATAGAACAAAACCCCCCAAATCCCCCCCAACAAGACTCTCCCATTCCAAGTTTGCGCCACGAGAAAACCCCGTGGCAACCCACTCCAGGCCCGAGTGGCACCCGATGGTCGGAGGACTTATTCTGCGGTAAGCAGCCAACTTTCCCTTTTCTCATTTTCACTTTTGCATCAAGTTAACTGACTCTTCCACCTTTTGTAGAAGCCTCCCAACACAAAGAGCCACCAATTCCTGGCCCGAGTCAATCCTCTGAGCCACCCAAGGACGTTCCAACTCGTGAGCCAGAACCTGAGGTGGCTCCAACGCAATCCACGGAGGAACATTTTGGTAAGTCACAAATTCTCTTTCTGTACTCCTATTCACTTTTCCTCATATTTTCTTCGACCCTCTCCAGCTCGTCCTGCCACTCCCCGCTCAATCATCATCATCGACGATACGCCCGTCGGATCCCCCCCTCCCCCTCCCCCTTCTTCTTCACTGACTCCGCCACCTTCCCCTCCTGTTCCCCCTCCCTCCACTCCTACCCCAGTTCCTTCCCCTGATCTACCTCCCATTGCCGCCTCCTCCCCCCCGGTGCCAAGCTCCTCTCGTTCCCACAATGACGCTCGCCAGGAATTCACCGACCTGCCCCCGACACTAATGATTCCTCGAGCCATTGATCAACCAAATCTTGTTTGAGCATTGTCGGTTGCTCCACATGATTCCTTTTGTGGATGCAACTCATCGAAATGAGATGCACCAGGAATTCCGGGAGGAACTAAACTCCCTTCTTGGCGAGGCAATGGAGGCTTATCCAAAGGAGGACATCACTGGGATAGTCTCAAGGTTCTTAGAAAAATAAAATGTAAAAAAAAATCGTCTTCTTTCCACTTTTTATGTGTTGTAATACTTTCTTTTAAGTTAATTCTTTGTCTTAAATTGTTATGTTCAATTTCTATTACGTTCTTTGTTCACGTAAAATTATTTGATTTGCTCCTTGATGCACATCTCCTATTGTGTGAGAATACTTTTTGTTAGTGCCCAACCAAAAAGTTTGAGTTAGTATTTGTTTGTGAGAAAATCTTTTTCCAAAAATGCCCCAATCGTTGCTGTTACCGTCTTCTATATTTTCTTCCTCCATGGTTCAGAGCCATATCAAATCTTAACAGTAAAAAAGCGGGAGGTTCCTGCATGTGAGCAATCCACTGCAGATTCATGAGACATTTCCATTCCTATGGTCACATGCTATTAATCTTAGTCATGTATTGAATTGTTTAAATGGTTGGGAACATTCACAAGCATAAGGATTGGCGTGTGAGTTGTTGGGAGCCTGCACAGGCGTTAGGATTGGCGTGTGAATTGTTGGGAGCCTGCACAGGCGTAAGGATTGGCGTGTGAGTTGTCTGGAGCCTGCACAGGCATAAGGATTCGCGTGTGAATTGTCAGGAGCCTGCACAGGCGTAAGAAATTGTCAGCATTGTTGGCAACCTTCACAAGCGTAAGGTTTGGCGTGTGAATTGTTGGAAGCCTGTACAGGCATAAGGAATATTACACATTTTTGGGAGCCTTCACAAGCGTAAGGATTGGCGTGTGAGCTGTCGGGATCCTGCACAGGCGTAAGGATTGGCATGTGAGCTGTCGGGAGCCTGCACAGGCGTAAGGATTGGTGTGTGAGCTGTCGGGAACCTGCACAGGCGTAAGGATGGGTGTGTGAGTTGTCGGGAACCTCCACAGGCGTAAGGATTGGTGTGTGAGTTGTCGGGAACCTGCATAGGCGTAAGGATTTGCGTGTGAAGCGTCGGCTGCCCGCATAGGCGTAAGGAACTTTTAGCATTGTCGGAACCTGCACAAGCATAAAGATTCCTGTGTGAAGCATTGGGATCCTGGACAAGAGCAACAAACCTGGCATATGTACAATGGCATGCCACTGTACATAATCCACTTCACCCCTTTTTCATGTGAGACACCCCATCTCCCGCACTCGAAACCATCCAATCCTGGTGTATATTGTCCTCTGCCTTACCCCACCATTATTTACCCAACACACATGCAAATCTCCTCATTCTTTGAATTGGCATGAGATTTTATTACCATCCCTGATTTGATAGCCCGCTCTCTTGCCAATCTCATAATAGCCATGGCTTTTTTGCCGCATTTTCTTTGCTAACCTGCTTGAGCATTGTGCGGACATACCCACTAGTGTTGTGCTTTCGTTGTCCTGTGCTGGATCAGTATAATGAACAAATGTACTACTGGCCCACACTACCTGAATGAGCCCATGACATGCGGATAGATCAATCCAAAAATTCTCATTTGGGAAAATCAATTTTCCCCCTGTACACCGCTTTGACGCATTGTTTTGAATTTGGCCGGTCTGCTTATCAGCTTGAAACCACCATCCCAAAGCATACAGCGATGCATCCTTATCAACATGAGGTGCATTTTTGAATCCATTCATGGTGAAAGTGAGTGCGGAAGCAAACTCCAATGCACCCTGATTTGCGGGCATATTGGCTTCATAGTTAACTTGATCAAAAGATGGAACCCCCAATGAATTGTAGCAATTTTGAATCTTCTGAAATAAATTATCCCCAAAATATCGTAAGGATTGACCTAGAATGCAACCCACCGAGCTAAGATTGGCACCTCAGTTCTGCCATTCATCTTTTGCGTTTTCAATTTTCCCAACACTTCCATACAGACCAAATTGTTCATTCTTCGTGCTGCATTTGCACCACCCAATCGCGACTATAAATTCCTCCAGTAATGCTCCATTGGTTGCAATTGGGTCAGTGAATCTCTTTTCGCGAAATAAGCATTGTGATAATTCATCCCATTGATTGACCTTGACTTCACTCATTGTTGTGAATGGTCGGAATTTGACAAGGGCAATGAGTAATCCGGTTGAAGAGAAAATTGCCACACGGCCAAAGTGAATGCGTTTGATCTGATTGACATCCACAACCCTCCAAATTTCACTTGGGGTGATATTTGCTGATACTGGCATTGATATTTGTGCTGTTGGGCGAGAGGAGGAAAACAACCTATTCATTCGGGTCGTCTTGCACTCATTTGTCTTTTGGGATCTCCCACTATTCCCGAGTGGTTGAGGAATCACTATGTGTTTAAGCACACAAGATATCAGATACTCTCAAGGAGCTTTCTTCGGCACACATCCTTTGACTTCCCTGTTGGAGCCCACATGACATTGGCACAATCTGAACCGACTAAAGCCAATGTTCTTCCATGGGGCCGAACAAGGGTGCCACATAAATGTGGAAGCATATATATATATCTATATATATATACACTGAGATTAAGCGAGCAACTCACACTTTCCTTCCTCAGCCCAACGCTTCCTCGTGAGTTCCCTTTTACGCTCTTTTCCTTTGTTCGTGAATGGCATGCTTGCAGCAGAAAATGAAATGAAACCAAATGATTACTGATTTATTAATATCACCTAAATTGAATTGCGGTCGATGAATCTTTTTTAATTGCGGCTAAAAAGAAAGATCACGCCTGACCTTTGAAAATTTGCGATCTCAAATACCTGAACCTGAAAATTGCAGTGGATAGTGAATTATTCAATTTTACATATTGATGTTCCCATGCAATCACTTTCCAATCCAACCATTTGGAATATTGCAAGCACATGCAAATGCAATATGCATCCTGCTGTGGATCCCTAGCTATCCTAGTCCTCTTGAAAGACACAGGAACATTTGGCCTATTATGGGCTGGCGGGAAGTTATAAACACGACTTCCCCCAATGCCCCCGCGTGTGCTACTCGCGGGCACAACGCCTGACTGAGCTTGCGTCTTGTCGGAGTCTTTGCAATGATGTATGGAGGCATGCCCCCATACAATTACTATTGGTACTCAGACTGTGGCATCCGGGCAGTAGTAGGATAGGAAGTCATGATTATTAAATTCATAAATAACTTTGCAAAATTCAATTACAATCTCTCTAGTACAAAGCTAATCTAAAACGGGTCAATCCTGGTTGTGAGTTTAGCTGACCTGGGTACAGTCAATGTGACCTCATCACTTGAACCAAGACCGCGCTTTGCCACCCAGGCATCACCAAAGTCTAATACTAAGCATCGTGCAAATTCAAATCTAAGAGGTACAGTGGGGTTAAAAGACTCTGATGAGAAGAAACATTTCTTCAGTAAATTAGATATATACTTATTAGTACATAGCCACACTGGCTCCACTAGATTTTTAACCTCTGAAATTTTTTCGGAAATGTCAATGAGTGATAAAGCCCCTTTAACTGAGCTTGTTCTCCAGTCATCTGAGCATACCATCAAACCACGAACCCCTGCCGCACAGAATGCTGCTAATATACCATAGCAAATTCGATTTATTCCGAGATTCTTGTGACACGCCAAAAGATCTTTGATGGCCTCATTTTTTTTGAGTTCGTGAGTTTGCCTTTGATGCCATTAACTTCGACCTTTGTATGTGCACGTACCATGTTGTATGCAATCATCAAATGGATAACTGTATCCATTAGATCCTCCAGGTTCTTTTGTGGCTTTGTGGATATCTCATTGTCAGCCCTGCCCCCTTCAATGCTGAGTTGGGTTGCACGTTGCTTCGATTTACTCAAGCAGGAGGCAAGGTATTCAACTGCCCCCCGTTCGAGTCGAAGAGGATCGGTCAAATTTGATGTTGGTGCAACATATGGTTTGGGTTCAATCATATTGTATGAGACTAAACTAATGGATTCAAACATAAAATTTTCCCAAAAATGTTTAACTGGATTGGCGGGGTAAAGGAGGCTCTGAACCATTTTGAAGAAGGAGTGTTCAGATTTTGGGAGATTCTCTGGAGGTTTAGCTGATTCCTTCATCAATTTGAGATTCCAAATGTTGTGATCAAAAAACGCTTCTGTTTCTGTTGGCTTAAAAAAATCTAACCCTGTATATTGCAATTTATATCACCAGTCAACAGCCAATAATCATGTATCATGCACAAAGATAAAACTCACCTGCCATCTGAAGGTCCTCCAGCCAGGCCAACATTTTAAGCTCTCGGTTCCTGATCACCTTAATACCAATGGGCAGGAATGTATGAGCATCTTTTGTTGGTAAATTGTCCCATTGATTCTTGTAAATACTATTGATCTTATCAAGCCCCCTTTTCCATGATTGTTGAGTAATATTGGAATGATAATTCAAAATGCCTGCAAACTCTTCCATGCGGGATAAAAATATACCTTGAAAATTAGCAGACAATGACACTTTGGGCTCAGGGTCAGGAACTATATCAGGCATATCTCGTCCCATTGTATCATGTTTAATTGTTTCGCTTTCTTTAAAGGCTTGAATATTCCGAGGAGACGCGGGAGGGGTTGCATCATGCATTGTTTCATTGGGTATTGGGGGGCTTTCAGTATGTGGAGCTTCATCATGGATTGTTTCATTGAGTATGGGGGGGGTTCAGTATGCGGAGGTTCATCATCAATATGGTCCCCTTCAACATTGATCATTTCATCACCTTGATCCCGAGAATCCTTTGCGGCTTCAAACGTACGGCGTTTTTTGTTGGTTTTTTTGGTTGCATGTATATTTGGTCTTTTTCCTAATCCTTTGCCTGGAAATCCAATTACGACTCCAGATCCTTCAGGTAGAGATTATCCCACCTCCACACCTGCCCATATATTGTAAGCAGCTAGTGTTATCAATTTTGTTTTGAATTAGTATTGGACTTACAGTTCAAATCCATTTTGAGCAGGCTCATGGATTCAGCAATCTTTTGACGCACATAATCAGGAATTTTACTATCATTTTGAATTTTTTCAAGCCTTGGGATTGTTTGAGCAATGTTGGAGACAAATTGTTCCTTGGATATAATTTCCACCCCCCCACTGGAAATTAATTCATCTTGCCCATCATCTTCTGTTGGTGCACAAGGTTCAGCAGTCTTTTCCTTCTCATAAGTTTTAAAATTCGGTTTCTGAGAGCTTGAAGGTTGACCTGAAATAAAGGCTATGACACAATATCAGGTTTTGAGAGATTAGAAATACTCAAGATGGATGCATACTCACATTCTGGAAGAACTGGTGGATCTTGATTATCTTCATGTGACTGGCTCTCTGCTTCAATGCCTAATTCACTACTACTGGCCATATCAGAGATTTCACTTACACTCTCTGGGGCTGAAGTTGGTCGTTCATTAAATTCAGTTGAATTTCCCGGGGTTTGGGCCATAGCGGAGGTAGTTTAGTAAGCAAATAGATGGTGACGAGTTGATTGATAACTTGTTTGAAAATTTTGAATAAAAAGATCCAAATTGAAGAAAATAGGTGGAAGTAAAATAATCGCATTTGCAAAATGCGATTTGTTGGGAAATTGAAGGAGGCGATGTTTTGCAAATTATTTCATATCATGCAAATAAAATCACTTCCATGTGAGACATTGAATAAAGTTGACTAGTGAGAAACCTACTAAAGTCAACTTTTGAACTATTCAACACTCAGGAGGTAAGGACTAAGCAAAGTGTTCCATTTGAATGATATGAAATAAAATGGTTTTGTCGGGGAAACAGGAGACACAATTCTTGTCTTAAATAGTCCACTTATTAGGTTTTAATTTGTGAGTCTCATGATTTAAACCCTAACCACAACATTGTGAATATAATGACCAATTTCCCCTTAGGTCCTGTTGGCAGAGAAGGCCACTCAGCATATTTCGGCGATGGCGTCCATTTTATACGCCAACAAGCCACTGTACACTATGGATGTAGTATGGAAGCGTAAGGATGGTAAGAAGTGTCGGGAGGATGTCGGGAGGGCACTACACAAGCATAAGCATAAGTGGTGTTGGGAGGGCACTACACAAGCGTAAGGATGAGTGGTGTCGGGAGCATGTCGGGAGGGCACTACACAAGCGTAAAGATACGTGGTGTCGGGAGCATGTTGGGAGGGCACTACACAAGCATAAGGATAAGTGGTGTCGCAAGCATGTCGGGAGGTCACTACACAAGTTTAAGGATAAGCAGTGTCGGGAGCATGTCGGGAGGGCACTACACAAGCGTAAGGATAAGCAGTGTTGGGAGCATGTCGGGAGCGCACTACACAAGCGTAAGGATAAGCAGTGTCGGGAGCATGTCGAGAGGGCACTACACAAGCGTAAGGATAAGTGGTGTCGGGAGCATGTCGGGAGGGCACTCCGCGAGCGTGAGGATGGTAAGCAGTGTCGGGAGAGCACTACACAAGGGTAAGGATGAGTGGTGTTGGGAGCATGTCGGGAGGGCACTACACAAGTGTAAGGATAAGTGGTGTCAGGAGGGCACTCCACGAGCGTAAGGATGGTAAGCAGTGTCAGGATCATATTGGGAGGGCACTTTAGCAAGCGTAAGGATAAGTGATGTCGGGAGCATGTCGGGAGTGCACCACGTGAGCATAAAGATGGTAAGGGCGGGGGTGTGAAAGTGTAAGTAGTGGTGAGGACGGAGATGGGGGGGAAGTGTCGGAGTCTCATCTGGAGGGTGGTGTGGGCTTGTAAGCATGCGAAGCATTGGGGTGGATTAGGTGGGGATGCGGAAGCCAATGAGGTGAAATTACCCAAACCTTGTGAATAGTGTTTAAATGGGTTTGCATTTTGAGTGACATTCTCATGTGACACATGTGACGATTGACATTGTCTTGACGCTGATGTGACGTGACCCACTAAATACAGTGACTATGAAGTGACACTAACGCAACTGAAGCAAGATTTTATACTGACAGTGGTGTGACATGAAGTCAATCGCCAACAATTGACGCAGGATTCGCCCTGGTGATACACGCCAAGGACTCTTTGTTCATAAAACTACTAGGTCAAGACATTGGGTGCGATTCTCACATAAAGACCTTGAAATCTCCGAAATTCTTCCAAAGCTTTCACCCAAATCAACTCCACAAACAATTGATTTTTCCGCTGACAAATTTCATAGTCAAATTTCTGATTTCGAGGATGAAACAGCAAACTGACCAGAAATAAGCACCAAATTTGAAATTTTCTGTGAGTCCCAATCCCAATCTATTCTTGGAATCATGTGCTAATCTATGACTTATGTTGAATCCATAACCCTTATAATGCACTTAATCATGTGGCTTTATTTAGTTTGTGGACTCAGAAAACTCAAATGCCAAAGAGAAAGGGATTACATTGTTGAAATTTTTGAATCAGTTTCCAGAAGAATTGGTTTTGATCACAACTTTATTTCTTCCATTCCACATGACTTCTAAACAATCAGAAAATGTTTGAGCTTGCAGCCTTCCCTTGAGCAATATTTCTGTTGCCAAAAGTGTTTCTCGTTGTATGATATCAAAATAGCACCGACAACTGTGGTTATAAAGCTTTGTCAAAACGTCAGCCATGTGGTTCTGGGTTGTTCAAAACAAATACATTCCTAGGATCACTAAAACCTGAACTTTTTTCCGACTCTCAAAAGAAAAAACAAATTCATCATCAAGGTTTGATTAGGCTTTCATGGAAGCGTCAACCAAGAGTTCCAATTTCAATATTTGTAACACAAAGTGTAACTCAATGGCTAAAGTGGTTCCTCAGCTTACATATTGTTGAGGAATGTATTGATCAATGGGAACATGAGTTAGAAGCTGAAGATTCCAATTTCATTTGTGATGTGGCGCAAGGAACAGTTTGGAAAAAGATATTTCCATTGAAAGGTGCAGGTTCAAAGCTTTGCTTAAGGTTTTCAATGTTCATTGATTGGTTCAAACCACTCAAGAAAAAGCTTTCTGGAGAACAATTATCAATTGGACTTATTGCTCTAAATTGCCTCAATCTCCCACCATGTCTCCGGTATCAAACCAAATATACCTGTCTGGCAGGCCTTATCCATTCACCCAATCAGCCAACAATGATTAAAATCAACAATGTATTAATACCGTTGGTAAATGAGCTTTACAAATTGAATAGAGGAATAATCATACCAACATCAAAATACCCTTGTGGGAGGAAGATCACTGTGAAGTTAGCAACATTAGTTGGTGATATTGTTTCAGTTCACAAAGAAGAAGGATTCAAATCACACTTGGCCACAACATTTTGCTCATTGTTTGATCTCAATGCATCTGATTGTCATAAAATGGATCTAAGACGTCCCCAAACAGGGCGGAAAGTCTTGAATGCGGCACAAAGCTGGAAAGACACTCCATCTGAATTTAGCAATGAGGACTGGAATTTGCTGGTCGGAGCTCAATTTTCTACCTTACTGGGATCCTGTTGTCAATGTCACCTTAGGGGTGATGCACAACTGGTTTGAGGGGGTTCTACAACATCATTTCGTAAGCCAATGGGGATTTGATTACATCAATATTTCACAGGAGCATGATAATCTTGAAGCTGCCGAGACATTCCAGGAGTCACCAGGAGAAGATAGCAAGATGTCTATTGAAAAAGAAATAAATTATGAAGACTCAGGCTATCTTACAGAAGATATCAAAAGAAGGATCCAAGAACGAATTTGCAAAGTGATTGTTCCAAAAGGAGCTACATGGATACCTCCATTGGTGGGTAAATCTCAGATTGGAAAACTCAAAGCAAGTGAGTGGAACTCCTTGTTTTCAATTTATCTTCCAATGATATTTCTTGAAGTCATGTGGGGAATAGCAATAAACAATTGTACTTTAAATTTGTTTGATATGCTTTTGAATTTTGGAGCACTGTTTCAATGTACCAACATTGTTGGTGCGAAGGCTGTCAAACAAGGATATTCTACAACATTTTCTGAAAACTACAATACATATCAAAAAACATCATTAAAGTTATTTCCCAAATGCCAACATTTTCCCAATCATCACTATGCAATGCATATTACAGATCAGTTAAAAGTTTGGGGCCCACCTATGGGAATATCGGAATTTTCAGGAGAGTGTCTTATTGGTGAACTTCAAAGAAATTTCTTGCCAGGTTTTCTTTTCTCTATTTTTTTCATTTGAATTACTTTGTCTTATTTTTTTTGAATTAAAGGTGCAATGGATGCAATGTTTATGTTAATGTTTTGTCAAAGGCAACGGCTAGAGGTTTTAAACAAAAATAAGGATGATCCCAAAGGCCCACCTTTACATAAAAAAGTAGAATTGAATGATGACACATATTACACCTTGTTGGAATACTTAAAACAAATCCATCCCAATTTGCGTGATCACAGGATGCTCCCTCATCCATCCAGCTCATTAGTACTTTGAAGTTTTGCACAAAACTTCAAATCAATAAGCTGGGTCAAAGGCTCAAAACTATCAACAGAACCTCCTAATGACTGTATCAAATTCAAGAATGGAAAATAAGAAAAATTGGGAAAAGCTATTTACATCTTGTACCTTTGTGAGGAACAAAATCATTCAGGTCCATTGGTAGTTTTGGAGGAGTACGAGGTAGTAAGGAACCAAGATCAATTTTTGAACACATTGACACCTTTCTAAGTGGTTTGGATCTAGCCCATGTTGTACCATCACAAAGGCTGTGCTTCATTCCTGTGAAAGATGTTTTGGGATTGGCTGCTTACCTTTGCCTCCCAGCTGGTTCACTAGGTAGCAAAAAGATAAGCTTTCTTTTGCGATTTATTAATAAATTTGTAGGTCTTGAAAGAAAGAAAGGTTGAGCTTCCAGCTCATAATCATTGCACATGTTTTTATACATATGTATCTATTTCTCAAAGGATCTTTTTCAACACAAGCTTTTTTTGGTGTAATAAAAGGAGTACTACTCCATGGTATATGATGAAAAGTGGAGTAGATTAGATCATATCAGAAAATAGAGGTTCCAAAAACCTGATTATTCATTTTGCCAAACCTTTGAGACATGAGACAAAAAATGGGTACAACAGCTATTTCCAAAATACTAAAATAAACAAGATACTGAAATATGACACCAAACAAAGCCTAAACTAAAGCTCAACCCTGCTTTTTCTTCAAAAAAAGAGGTCGGCATCTTCCACAAGAGTGGGTAAAACTTTTCTAATTACACACGTCCTTCCAATCACCATTGCTAAATCCAACTCTTTATATGTTGAACCTATGGTACTATCAATCAACTCAATTAAAGCTCGAATGTCCTATATTTGGGAATTCCTTATCAATCTGTTATGCCAAAAGGATGTGCTGCATTCGCCTTTTTGAAGCAATAACTTCAGTTCTTTTAGATATATCATATTAATGAGTTGTATTTGTTAGAAAGATAAAATACCTTACCTAATCCTCTTCCTCCTTCATATGTTCTTCGAGCTACTTCCAGAATACCTTCTGATCCATGCGCTTGAGCTCTTTCCAAAACAACGGCTTTACTGTGCGTAAGATTGGGACCTTGAATGAGCTGTGTTCCCAAGCATGATTGTCCATTAATTCTTAATAAAAAACAATCATCATTGTCAAAGATTAAAAAAGGATATGTTTCAAATAAACATACCAAAAAAATTACAACCTTTGCCTGAAGAAAAATTAATTACAGATTTGTGAGGACAATGTATAAAAACTCTGTTCGTTTGATTCATACCAAGGACAGAAAAGGTTGGTTCATTGCAATTTCTTAAGACAAACTTTGTAAAATATACTGTGGAGGCCAAAAGGTTGATGAAGCTAGTAAGAGGTGACATTATTTGGTTTTTCGATAAGAGCGAGCGGTTGGATGTGATTTGAAAAATTCTGTTTGGGGATAAATTGTTTATTCAAGGTGACATGGGTGCATGTTTCTTATTTTCCTGTGTTGTCAAATTTTCTTTTTTTTCCTTTGACATGTTGATCACACATTATCTTTCTTTGTGGAGAAATAAATCCTTTCTTCACTAAGCCATAATTTAGTGCACTATCACCCTCAGTTTTTAGTTTGACAAAGAAAAATTAGCAATTTAGCAAGCCGTTTTGAGATTTTGTTTCTGGATTACGTAAGGAGATTTTTTTCAAGAAAAAGCACTATGTACATACAAAAATTTAAAACATCAAACACATGGAAAAGAGGAAAAATCACGAATTAACTAAACAAGTTTTCTACCTAGTACGGCTCAATGACCAAATCAATATCACCAATTGCCTGCTCACTCATTAGTTGAAGACAAGCCTGATCCCCCTACCACAAATTGAGTCAAGTCATGTTTGTGTGCCATTTATGTATCTCCATCCAAAGGGGGATCAAATTCCTGTTCTTCAAAGTTCTGAATTTCCATGATTTCCTACATATTATCATCATTGTGTTCAGAAATCTCATTGCTAATTTCACCCTCATCATTGCTGCTGTCTGAATCTTCATTGTCTATTGCAATCTCATGTGAAAGGTTGTATGAAAAAGTGCATTGTTCCAAATACTTCTCAGTGAAGCTGCGTTGCTAAGCCCTTAATCTTCATGTTGTATACCACGGATGCATTGGGATGCATCAGGTAAGAAGGCAACATTGAATGTGCATCAGCTAAATCGGTTTTTTTACCATATGGGTGAGTATTGAACCAGGCAGGATCATAAAAGTCTATTGGAAGGCCTTCAGGAGGCTGGGAATAACATGAAGTACTTGGGGAATCTACTTTGATTTGGTTTCTTCTTTTTGATCATTTTTTCTCCATCTTTTGTGCTTTCTCAATTTCTTCATCCACTCTTTGCATGAACTTATTTGCATTTTTTGAACAGAATTCAAGCTTATTTATCTTGTAGGTGTTCTTTCAAATATACTCATCGTCACTATGAGCATCAGGGTTAGACAATATCTTCAAGTATCTCTTTGGAAAATTATTTGCAACCAGAAATTTATAGCAAATATCGCAAAGCTGTAAAAAAGCATGTAAGTAATAAATAATAGTAAGAATGCATAGTGTTTGAAGCTCTTACCCGTTTCCTTGATAACTGAATGGCTTCTTTCTCTTGGTCCTTTTGGTGCTTTCCAGCTTCTTTTGCCTCCTTCTTGAATCGTTCAGTCATATAGTAATGAACATAGTGGTTGTATGTTGAATGGAGTAATGGAATCTCATTGAGGTAACGTAGATTAACATTCATGTGCTAATATGCACCTCCCATGGCAACCTGGCGAAAGCTTTGAACTTCACTGATGCGACAGGCTTTGTTTTACAAGGTAGCGCTTGCATCTTCAAGATTTGGGGCCCATTGACAAATTCCCAGCTTGGAGAGAAATGCTTGTATGTATAAAATGAAAAAATCTTTTATAAATATTATACCCTTCCCAACCTTTTTTCTTCCAGGTTGAACTCCTTTCAGTGTCAAAACCTGGTCCTGAGGAATAAGTGGTATACTTTTTTTGCTTTTGGCCATCTTTTGAATTTCTTCTGGACTTTTAAAACAATTACTAAATGCTTTGAGCAAAGAGTTGTCGGGAGCAATAGGGACTGCATGTGGATGCTTCATCCCCCAAAGAACCTTGATATGTATGTAAAATGCCTCCTGAAGTCACATCTTTGTATCAGCAATATATAAAAACCACTTTTGTTTTTGTAAAAAAAATGAAAACATGCCTTTGTGTTCTGAAAATCTGCAGGTGTTTTGCTCATAATTGGATCATATGGGTTTGAGTTGTGTGAGCGATTATGATTTTTCTGAAACATGATGTTCTGTTTTTTGGGTACCTTTGACCTATTATGTGGTGTTGGACTTTGCTTCTTTGCTTGTTAATTATTGTTATCTTTTTTTCCATGCAAAGATTTATCTATTTGAAGGTGGTTGAATTCCTCTAAAATAGCCTGATACACATTTTTTGATTGTTGAAGTTGCTGCTGTAAAAAGGAATTTTGTTGATTTTTCTGGTTGATTATATGATCAGGATCCGGTTCTGCTAGTGGGTCATTGGGCTCAATGTAATTGAAAGCTGTGAATCTATTAAAACTCATTGTGGTTTTCCAAAAATAAAGATAGAAGAATAGAAATAGAATTTATGAGTTTTGTCAAAAATAAGCAGCAGTGATATTTCCTGATTGGGAAGATTACTCAAATTTTTTTGGTAACGCTACGATGAAGCTCAATGATGCATAAGAAAGGATCAAAAGAAGAACGTGTGGACAGAAGCATAATATTGGTCATCCATTTGCAATGCATTGAGGGTTTAGAATGAATTGAAAGGGTGATGAGGAAGTTGAAAGGATATAATTGAGCATTTTGTTGAGCTGGCAAAAAAAGTTTATGGGAAGACAACAGTGCAATGTAAAATGCCCTTTATCAGGTGCTTTCCGGGGGTGGTGGTTAGTGATTCTGGGTTGCTTTCAACTTTCACCAAGTTCCTGGGTTCAATTCCCGCCTCTGGCAGTAATTCTGCTGCAAGACCTGTCAGTTTCAGGAATAGGGTAACCATGCTGGGTAGCATATTCTGAGCCTTGAGCAAGCTTAGTCATGCAATTTGGTACTGTTGTGCTCCTTGATTCTGTCAATACAACTGATGTTTGGAAAATTGTTGTGATTGCAGGTGCTCAACCTTGATCATTATTTGAGAAGTACTTATTTCAATTTCCCTATCTAAAATTCTGGAAGGATGTGTGCTTGTCAAAGATTGGCTAAACTCATTAAGTTGGGGCTATAAGAGCGTCATCCAGTATAAATTGTAGTAGCTTTTTGGTGAGTTGAATTAATTTCTGTATTAAGGTGTTTATTTTATGACTTGTGGTAATAATTTGACATTTTAAATTCTTTAATCTTCCTTTTCTGTATCTGAATGGCCTAGCTTGTTTGGTTGGTTTTTCTTCCCTGTCTTGATGTATTTTTCTTGCTTTTATGGCAAACTATGGCCGGCGGTCATAATTTTCAAATTTTGAACTTCTTCTATCTTCTTTTTCTGTATCTGAATGGCCTAGCTTTTTTTGGTTGGTTTTTGTTTCTTCTTGTTTTACGTTCCATATTTCATCTCTTCCTGTCTCAAACAACCAAATTATGACCAGCGGTCATAATTTTGATATTTTGAGCTATCTATATCTTCTTTTTCTGTTTCTTCACACCCTCTTTTCATTATTTTTTTTTCAAAAAAGAGAAATAACATTAATAAAGGCCTATGGGCACACACTTCCCCAAACTTGTGCCATTTTTTTATGAGGTGGTGTAAGAACAGATAACCACCCCTGTTTTTCTTTTTCTTTTCTTTTTATTGAATTGAGATACTTGTACTTTTTTCTTTTTGTTTTTAACACTTCCAAATTTGAAATATTGTCCTGAATACTGATACATAACCTGAAAAAAAATATTTTTTTTTATCTTTTCTTCCTTTTTTCATAGTTTGTGAATAATATTCTTCTGAATCCATTTTATAAGCTGTTTCTTGAGTTTTGATATGAATCTTGTTTTTTCTTCTTTAATTTTTTTTACAAATAATTCTCCCCAGACAAAGCTCCAATCATCATTATTGATATTATAATTATTTGCCTTGAGACAGATAATTCCAGGTAGAAACACCTCTTCCCATAAGACATCCCAATTGGCCTTTTCATTTACATAATTTCCATGCTTCCATAAGATTCTTCCTTATGGTATGTCCAGTAAATCCAGAAACACTCTTCTTGAGACTTCCACATCCCCAAAATATATTTTTCTTCTCTATTCTGAATCTGTTAATGTATCCTCTTCCCAATATCTGTTTCCTAAATTTCCCTTGATACCATCATATGTAAATAATTCTAGAAATTCCAGTCTTGAAAGAGAGAATCCTGGAAGCTCTTGCCAATCTTTAGATTCTTGAATTTGTTGATGCAGTTCTGGAAAATTGAACAATTCTTCAAATTATAAGTATGGAATCCTTATCTCAAAGAAATCCTCTCCTTCTTCAACAAATGGTTTTCCCCAGTAATTGCATTCTTCTGTATTTGCTACAATTTTGCAATTTACGCCTGTCCATCCTTCATTCCAACCAAGATTCCATTCAAATTTATTTTCATGTGTAACTTTGGCATCCATGACTGTCTAGATCCTTTTTGAGTTTTTTTTTTCTTTTTGAGATTATTGAGTTTTGAGATAAAAGAATAATTCCTCTTTGATAAGGCAGGAAGGCACTTCCACTGAGTAATAAGAGTGTTTAAGAAAAGATTTTCTATAAGGTAGTTTGAATGATTTGAAGTTCCTCTTTGATAAGGCAGGAGGTCACTGCCCATAATTATGGGAATATTGAAAAAATATTTTTTTTATGTTTTTGAATGATTGAAAATTCCTCTTTTATAAGGCAGGAGGTCACTGCCTTGATACTAATACAGATATGAATATAATTCTCTTTTTTTAGGTTATTTCTTTTATTATTTTGCTATTTTTTATGGTGGTTTTTTTTTGATTGGCGATTGAAATTGGGTTACTTCAGTTATTATTGAAAAATATTCAACCTTCTGTTTTGAATTACTGAAAGACATATGTCCTTCAATATTTCTCCAAATATCTTGTTGCGTTGTTTTCTTTGTGTATTTCCTTTCCATTCTGAAACAAAACCTTTGACTTCATGAATAAACATGTACCCAAAATCACACCAGCAAAGAGTTCCTCCCAAGATTTCCAAACCATCTAGATTCAAATCTTCTTGAGCCCATAGAATTTTGTGCTACAGTCCTTCTATTGTCATTTGATAATATCCACAAGGCTTCTTCCAATAAGGATTCCTTAAATTTTCTTTTTATTCCAATAGTGGTTAGTAATTCCAGAAAATCAACATTTGTAAGATTTGATCCAGGTAGTTCTGAAAGATATTTGGTTTGAATTATTGGTGAATCTAGCTCATAATCATACAGTTCCTTAAATGTTATTATTGGAATCATTACATAATCTTCCAGTCCTTCATATTCTGGTATGTCTTTCTGTATGCCTTTTTGATTCTGGGAGTCATTTGGTAATCCAAATGTAATTCCTTGATTTTGATTGAATAAATCAGTTGAGCTTGAAAGGCAGCATATTTGATCATAGGCATCATTAAATTCTTCTAGAATGCTAAGTGCAGCTAGCCTTTGTGTATTTTCTGATAACTCTCCTTCTTGTAGGTCTTCAAATATTCTTCCTTGCTTATATTTATCTTCCAAATCTCCATTATTTTGTTGGTAAAGCGTCAAGTAATCTTCTGATTCTGCTGTTTCTATTTTTTGTTCAATCCTCTTTTGAATATTTCTATCCCAAACTTGATCCATTTTCTCTTCAGTAATTATGGCACTTTCCTTTTCCAATTCTTCAAATTTTCTTTTTGCCAATGGATTGATTATGTTGTCTTTTAGTTCTTCAATTAGTAAGTCTTTCTCAGTATCACTAATGTACCAAGATTCCTCCTGAAATAAATTGAAATAATCTTCTGCAATTACTTAGGAATTTGCTTCAGGTGGCTTCAGATCCATTTTGAATTTCTTCTGTGGGCTTTCTACTTTAACTTCTTTATTCATACCACTTAGCTCAAGTGCTAGCCATTTCTCTGGGTCTTCTATGGCCATGTCCAAATTTCTTCTCATCTTCTTCAGTTCCATTTTTATTTTTTCGATTGCTTCACTATCTTCTACCTTCAATTCATCCTCTTCTGGATCCTTCCCTTTAGATTTTCTTTCAGTTTGAGGTGGAATACTCTCTTTAGAGAAAGATAATATGATAATATTTTCTTCATTTATTATCTGGTTGAAATTTTCAAATACTAAGAAGTCCCGGTAGGTTTTCTCCTCATTAACAGTAGTGACTTCAAGATTTTTAATTTGACCAATTGGTTTCAAAAATTCATCTGTTGATTTTGATGGGTAACGGCAGATTTTTAATTCTGCTTTTAGGGCCATTTCCTTATTTATGATATTCAACCAATTTTTTGCATCAAAAATAGCTGAGAAGGGTATTTTGTTTGGTCCAAGAAATATTTTCTTCACTCTTGTTGAAGATTGAATTTCTGTTTCCTCTGTTTCTTTTCTTTTGGATGATTCTGCTCCATGTATTGACCGTTTTCCAATCGCTGAAGATGCACAAAGCTCCATACCTCTCGGTGGAGTAATTTTCCAGCCCATAGCTTGGGGGTTACATATTGATAAACATAATCGATGTCCATCTTGCTCTGGATAACTAAATATTTCCCCTTGCTTGTGTGAAAATTCCAATCTAACATTATTATCTGCTAAAAATGGTCTTCCAAGTATGGTGTGTACAGCTCCTTTTTCTATTAATAAATGAATTTCTTTTTCTTCTCCTGTTATCATAGTAATTGGTGTAAATTCTGAGAGTACAACCAAAGATGTTGTATGTCCACCAATTCCTCTGAGACTCATATTGAGCTTTCTACTTGTAAGTGAGGCTTTAATTGCAATTCCCTCTGGTATTATATCAATTTCTGATGCAGTATCCACCAATGACATTGTAGGATATTATTCTCTTCCAATAAATACTTCCATAAAGCCAAGTGGGAATGAATAATTTAATCTTGGGGTATCATAGTACCGTAGCTTTACTGAGAGTAGTCTTTCTTGAATATTTGACGTATTGACTGATTTTATCACTTCTTTTTCCTGGGTATTTCGATTTTGTAATTTATTAATAAAGGTTGGTGACATTGATAATATTTCTTCAAGAGTAAGATTTATCTTTTGTTCAAGTATGTTCTTCATCACATGTTCAGTTATTAGCTTTGGGGTATTGGCTGTAGATTTTACCTTGTCTTTTAATTCCATGTTTTGCGACTCCTGTCTTAGTCCCTCCTTATTCTTGTTCCTAGAAATGATTTTGATATCATCATTATCTACTTCCTTTCCGTCTTGTTTTTTCTTGTATTTTGTTGAAATTAGAACTCTTATTTCTTCTGCCTCATCATCCTTGTGGTAGGCACCTGGTATCTTCTTTTTAAAGGGTTTGTGTGTTTCAGTTTTATCCTCTTGCTGGGTTTGGCTTTGACTTTCCTGTCTTGCAGCTCTTTGCCTTGTCTGTCTAAGCCCAATATTCATTTGAAGATTTTCATTTTCTGGTGATATTTGAGGAGCTTTCCAGTTTCGCCATTCTTCTATTTGATCTATAGCAGTTGCCTTCTCACATTTGCTTTCCTCAATTACTGTTGTTTCTTGCTTATTTGGGGGTGGATTTGATTGTTCCATCATTTTCTTTGTAAAATCCTCCTGCTCTTTGGGAAAATTTCTGACTAATTATTTTGCACATTTAGGACCTTCTGTGGGTACTCTTTGAAACTTTGGAAAAAGGTATGTTCCTCCACGCTTCAAGACAATTCTTTTCTCCAAGTCTTCTGTGAGGTGATTACATCTTATTGTTTAATGTCCTTCTTCTAAGCGGTAATAACACTTCAGTAGCTGTCTTGGAGCCATTTGTTCTGGAACATATGGGTGGTAAAGGATATCTTGGCCTGAATGGCTGTGAGTTTTGCGTAACTTTCTGATCTTGATTATTGCCTGCTTGTGTTTTATTTGGAGATTCAACTACTTCTTAAAGGTGTTTGAGCTGATTCAATACTTCCTCAACTGATTCCTTCCCAGTATCCTTTGATCAATGCCCTTGAAGCTGAGGATTTTGAATTTTTTGCGTAAGATCTTTCATTTGCTTTAAGACTTCTTCCCAGCTTTCTTCTATTGTGACTTTGGTTGTGAAAATTCTTTCTGTTGAATTGAGACTTTGGCTTCTAAATCTTTTTCAATATATAACTTTAAGATTTCCAATCTTGGAATGATATAACCACCATCCAAAGCTTGCACCATGGCCTTATCTTTAATCATTTCTTTGTAAATAGATTCTTGAACACTTGAGGAAAGACTTGCCAAAATTTCTTGATTGTGATTGAAATCTCCTTGTATATATTGATACCTTCTGAGATAATTAATAATGGATTAATATTCACCAATGAACTTTTTATATTGCGTCATATTTCTAATTCCTCCTTTGTGTTGAATCTTTGTAAATAATTGAGTAATTGAGGACAGCTTGTATCTTCTTTCATATGACACTGTTCCCCATCTCCTCTTCATATCCAATTTTAATTGCTCCCAATCGCCAGCTTCATATCCAGGAATTCCTTCAATATGGTAGCTAATTCCTGGATCTTTAGTCCAAAAGGATATCTGTCTTGCAATATCCCTTCCACTTGCTCCTTCAATTTCTGCTATATTTTCCACTCTTTTAATAAATCTTTCCACTTCCTTTCCATCAAACCATAAATTATAATCCTTTGGTCTGATCTTGAAAATGGGTGTATTGTTTCGTGTGATTTCTTGTTTCAATGGGCTTGAAGCCTGTGCATGAATATTAACCCGCTTTGGTAGAGTATTTGGTCTTTGTGAAGTGAATGGAGTTGATGAGGCCATAGGCCTTGAAAATGATGATGTTGACCCTTCTTGTCTAAAGATCCTTGGCATGCTTGTAGTTTTTTCCATTGGTCTGTTTTCTGTGGTAAAACTTGACTCTTTCCTTTTCCCTTCTTTTTGAAGGAATTCAATTAATTGTTGTTGCATTTCTAACATTCTTTGATAAAGTCTTTCCACATCACAAATATCTTCTTGTCCTTGCATGGTCTCTTCATTTATAATTTCTTCTTTGGATTCATTGGGATTTTTTGGTATCTTTGATGATGATGCTGAATCCATATTGTTATTTTCTTTGTCAATTTTTTGTTGTTCACTTTTCTTTTTAGCTTAAAATAGTGCCTTGAGTAATTTCTGAAAATAATCTATAGCTATCTTTTGATCTTTCTTCTTGGTTCTGGGTGTACCAACTGGTATACTATGATCCATAGGTGATTCTTCTCCAGGTGGTGTTTCTCCTCTTTTTGGATAATAATAGTGAAATGATTTTGTTGAAGAAATTGATGGTGATGATTATTTAGAGTTTTGTGGGTTTTCTGATTCCAGATTGACTTGATGGGCTTTTGAATTTTTTTTGATTGATAAAAGCTTTTTTATGGATTGAATTTGAAGTTTTTTTTATATAATTGATGGATTATTGATGATTGAAGTTGTTGTTGGCCACTGTTGGGACACCAGATGTGGGAACTCCTTTTGGTGTGGAATAAAATAAGGCAGTACGTTGAGGGGGAAATTAATGGTAAGTCTGTTTTGAATTTCAGAATTGTCCAATAAACATGGATGCTAAGGTGTATTAGCTGCCCCTCTAAATAATACTGAATAGTCAGCCTATAGAGAATTACAAAAATTAAATAAGATTTGTGGCTTTAACACATAGAGAAGACGTATCAGCCGTCTCTAAATCAGACCTATCAATAAAAGGACAGTAAAACCCTAATTCAAAACTAAAATTTCTGATAAAATAAACGGTAAGATTTTTTTTTTATCTTAATAAAAGTAATGATAATATATATATATATATATATATATATTGGTTTTTTGTTATTTTTAATAAAACTAATAAGAATATTATTATTTTTTTGGGTTTTATGATGATTATAATAATTTCTTTTAATTTTGATAATAAGACTACTAGATATTCTTATTTTGATTTTTTTAATGTTGAGTTTATATCACTACTTCTTTTCCTTTAATAAACCAGGCTTCTGAGAAAAGCTACTGATCTTTTTCACTACGTTTATACTACTATTCTTTGAAAATACTAAGTTACTGAGCAAGGCTACTGTGCTTTCATTACTAAAACACTACTACTCTCGATATCCTGCTAGTTCAGGGATGGTTGTGATCCTGGATAGTGAGAACTTGTTCCATGATGATGGAAAAAATGAGGGATAGAGGACCTCTATTTGTGGCTTTTGGGCCTCCATAGAGCTTCTCAAAATAGGGTACTAAGAAAAAATCATAGTTGAGAGGTTTTAGCTGGTGAGACATGTAGTTTTGGTGTAGCAGGGTGTTTGCCAAGAGAATTATTCTGGTGGTGCTTTTTCTTATCAAGATCATGTGATGTATTTGAGATAATTTGTCTGGTGAGATTTTCTTTTTATCAGAGTCATTTGAGGTCATTGAGATAATATGGCTGATGATGTTTTCTTGAAGGTGGGGAAAGTATTTTTTGTTTCTATTTTTACATATGTTATGAGAGAATTATGCTGGTGTTTCTGTTTTAGTATTGTATCATTTCATATGGAGATTGCATCATTTCTATCAAGTTTGATGTGTGTCATTATTACTAAGCAAAAATTTGTTCTTGGAAAATGTATTGTAATTTTATGCATATCCTTGAGGTATGTCTTCTTTCAATTGAATCAAGGTGGAGAAAATACAGCTCTGATGCTGTTGTCTGTCTTCATATACTTTTATTTAGATTAAATTCTTTTAATTGCATAATTTGCTATTGATGATGCAATAAGGTGGATAAATCCTTTGATACTATACTGTTTTGATAAGATCTTGAGGCTGTGTATTGTATATTTCTATTTGAAACCTGTTGTAATAATGTGTAAATATGTTTTGCTTAATTTGTGTTATTACCATTTATTTATTTTTCTTTTATTTGTAAGCTTGAAGCTTATACTAATTGTATGGAATACCACAACACCAACAAGCCACCTTACCCTATGGACCTAATGGAAGAGTGTAAGGGTGGTGCACAGCGGAGAAGATGTTGCAGGGGTGAGCACCGAGATGAGGTGGCAGTGTCAGAGGAATATCTTGAGGGTGCTTTGGGTGAATAAGGATGGTAATTTCAGGGGTGCCAAAGTGTAAGGATTGATGAGGGCAGAGATGGGGTGGGGGCATCAGGTGGTAAGTGGCAGAGAGGATTAGGAATTTGGGAGGAAGTGTAAGCAGGGGTGAAGGAGGCATTGGAGGAACATCTTGAGGGAAGTATGGTAGTGTAAGAATGGTAAGGGTTGTAGAGCATTAGGAGGCAGTTTGGAACCCTATTCATGTGTCAGAGTAGGCATGGTAAAGGTGTAAGGTGTGGATATGAAACTTTGATTAAAAATCAAGTACTTTTCCTGTCCTCAAAATTTGTATAAGGTAAGAATCAATTAAAAATAGTAAGAAATATTATTTTTAAGAGAAAACACCCCAATTTCATTGTTTATAACTTTATTAGTATAAAACCATAATATTTTAAAAATTTATTGTTTTAACAACAATAAAAATTTATCCAAAAAATACTCTACAAGAGATATTTTAAGGCTACAAAAGAAATTTCTTCAAGAGCAATTTCAATTTGAATTAATTGAGAAATGAACTGCAAGCAATTAAGTAAAGAACAGAGTTTTTAAAAAGAATATTAAAGAGAAAACACGCCCAAAAGTGACCAGAGTGAATTTGGAAACAAAGTGACAATGTTAACAGTGATGAAAGATGCTTTAATTCACTTTTGGGGTGGTTCAGGGGTAAAAATGATTATAAGTGTTACAAAAAATGATTATAATGATTTTTTCACGTGGTTAAAAGGTTCAAAAATATTTAAAAAAGGTGGTTGGAATCTTTTATTGATTGGCTTAACAGTGTTTAAACTACTTAATAAAAGGAAAAGATTCTAACATGAAGAGGAAAGTGGGGCAAAGAAGACATTATTTTATAGCCATCAATTTTCTTACTCCAAAAGTAAAATTTACAACAGAAAAGCCAATTATGGCATCATTGAAACCTGGTTTAGACCAAAAAAAGGCTGGTTTAAGCCATTTTTAGCCATTTTAGACCCTTAAATCAGCCATCACTATAGCAATACCTGGTCTAGAGCCTTCAAAACATGTCAGAATGTGTGTAAGAGGCGTAGAAACCAGTTAAAACCGTTTCTACTAAGTTTGTTTGATCTTAAGGGTAGTTTAACCTCATGGCAACAGCTAAAACTACCCCAGTTGGTATCAAAACCTCATCATCCATTGAGTCCACAGACCCTGTAACTCCATTCCAGGCCAAAAGTGATGGAATTTTGCGTGAATTTTGACATCCCACGCCTGTCAGCAAGGATTTTGAGGGTCTGGCTCCCCCCCAATTTTAATCTTTCCAATTTATTTTTTCCTTTCATTCCTCATCATGTATTATACTTATAATTTACATATGTAATTCAATTGAATTGTACAGTACAATACAGTAATAATTGATACTTCATATGTAAATCAAAGTTCACTTATGTAATACACGTGCACATTTTGACATTTCAATTGAATTCAATTGAAAATACTTCAATTCCTCATAACTTCTAAACTAAACACAACACCTCCATTTTAAAACTAAAATTGAGGGTTAACACCACATGTGATGTGAATTAAATTAAATTTTTGAGGATTTTCAACTTTTGTATTGAAAATACTAAAAACTTAATTTAAGCTTATTTAGAGTTGAGTTACAAAAAGTTCACTCAGAGGTGACCCCACCTAATATTTTATGAGGAATCAAATGGTGAAATAATCTTTATATGTTTATTTATTGGATAAAAATTTATAATACATTTTGTTTAACTTTTTTCCACATTTATTTAATTTTTTACAATTTTATTAAAAATTCATTTTTACTTAATTTTTTCAAGTATAAATGTAATTTTACAATTTCAAAATTTAATGTAATTTTATTTTTAAATTGTGATTAAATTTTTAATTTTGAATATAATTTTATATTTATATTTTGATTTTTATTTTAATAATATAAATAAATTTATTTTATTTATATTTATATGTTAATTTTGTATTTGTGGTCTTTTGGGTATATGAAATTACTTCTAAGGCTCACATTCCCTCCCCCTAAAAAAGGATATTACTTTGTAATATTGGTATTTCTAGTGTGTCTGAATCTCCTGAGGAGTTTAGTAGCTTCTGGTATATCTTTTCCCTCTAACCATTCATCTTCACAAGCTGGTTCACTGTACCTAACAAGGTATTCCCTCACTTTCTTGGTTCTTAATTTTCTTTCTGTAAGAACTTTGGTAATTTTCTTAGTACCAGATGTTTCAATAGGAGGTATAAATTGGGGAGCTTTATTTCTCAAGGGAAATTTCTCAGCATCACTAGATTTATATGGCTTCACCAAGCTCACTGGAAATGTAGGATGCTTATTACTAAGCTCTTCAGATAACTCTACTTCAACAGTATTTTCCCCATGGAGGGCTTTAATAAAAAAAGGTCCTGCAAAGGAGTCTTTGAGATTTTTACATCCTTTGATGTTATTGAAGTTTGTAGTGGATACTAGTACTAAATCCCCTACTTTGAAATCTGGAGTGGCATGAGATTTGTCCCATTTATCTTTAGCATATGAAAATGAGTCTTCCATGCACCTTATTCCATGATTTCTGGCTCTGTCTAGCATTCCTTTGAAGCTGGAAGATGTAGGATGTATTTCAACCAAATCGTTCCTTAAAGAATCTTGGGGTAATTTGGAATTCCATCCTTTTTCCAAAATATAAGGAGTCTCATTGGTACTGGCATGAATGGAAGTTTTGTATGCTAGTTCCAGTGTGGGTAGAAGAGTACACCAATTATGGATGAAAACATCACTATCTTTAAATTCAAGGCCATATGCACAAAATCTTCTCATCATATCTTCTAAGGTTTGAATCTCTCTTTCAGCCAGACCATCAGTTTGTGGGTGGTAGGCTGTGGAGAAGGATAATCTTGTCCCAAATAGCTGGTGAAGATTTTTCACAGTGCTGAGGTGAATTTAGGATCTCTGTCACTGATGATATTTGTAAATATTCCAGTCCATGATACTACTGTATTCCATATTAGAAGAGCTGTATCCATGGCTGTATCATCTTTGTGACATGGAAAAAAGATTGGAGTTTTACTAAATCCGTCCACAATTACTAGGCAAGCATTGTAACTCCTGTCACCTCCTGGTGGTAGGCCAGTTACCCAATCCATATGTACAATTTCCAAAGGTCTGCTGGGTTCTTGGAATTTGATCATATCTTCAAGTCTTTTGCCAGTGGATTTATTTTCTTTTTGACATCTGTCACAGGTTTTGCAATACTCTGCAACATCTTTCTGCCACATTGGCCACCATATGCAGGTCTTTACTTTCTCTCTTATTCTGTCTTCAGACAGATGTCCTGAAAAGGGGCTATCATGGCATTCTTTTAGTACAAGATTGATTAATGACCTGTCTACAACTGTCATGACACATGTGTGCTTGGTCCTGTGGTAAATTATACCATCCAGTAGGTGAAATCTTCCTTCATCATAAGAGTTTTTCCATACTTCATCCAAGGCATGTATTAGAGAGTTGTCTTTACAGTCCTTGTTAAGTAATTGGAATAATATGCTGAAATTCTTATCTTGAGTGTAACTATTTATGACTTCTTCAACGAAGGTGGTGTTCAAGTCTGTAACACTTATTCCTTCTATTAGGATTTGTGGTGAAGCTTCTTCTGGCACATAAGCAGGATTATCAATATTTTTTGGTAATGGCCATCTGCTTAGTCCATCCGCATTCTTATGAATATTCCTATCCTTATGAACAATAGTCATATTGCCTCTGTATTCCTGTATGGCTATTTGCCATGTGAGCATATGTCTGTTAGGTGTTTTCATGTTTAAAAGTGATTTGACAGCTGTACAATCTGTTATCACCTCAAAAACACATCCCTCTAAGAAGTAGTTCAATTTCTCCAAGGCCCAGACAAGGCATAGACATTCCATTTGACTTGCCCCATATCTGGCTTCAGTTGGTTTGATTTGCCTGGATATGAAACATATGGGTCCTTCTACAGGTTTGTCATTTATTATCTGAACTTGGTGAAGTGCAGCACCTAGCCCATCCCCTGATGCATCAATATACAATTTGAAAGGAAATTTAAAGTCTGGCATCAATAAGAGTGGAGCAGTGGTCAAGGCTTCTCTTAGAGACTCAAAATCTTTGACTCTGTCAACAGTCATTTCAAATACTGTGTCATTGTCACACAATTTATAAAGTTGTCTTGCTATGGATGCAAAATCTTTAATGTGTTGCCTGTAATACCCTGCAAAACCTAAGAATGACTGAATTTCCTTCTTATTCTGAGGCATGGGTTTTAGAAATACTGCTGCAAATTTGTTTTTTTCAATTCCAAGGGAAAAACCAGATACAACATTTCCTAGTGCTTTAAGTTCTTTAAATCCAAAATGACATTTCTTCAAGGAGATTTTCATGTTTACTCATTGAATTTTTGTCAAAACTCTGGACAATCTGTACATGTGCTCCTCCCAAGTTTTGGAACAGACAATAATTTCATCAATGTAAATGATTAACCATCCCTCTGAGAGTTCTTCAGGGAAGATTTAATTCATCATTCTTTGGAAGTGTGAAGGTGCATTTTGATACCAAAGGGCATCCTCAAGTATTCATACACTCCACAATGGACAATAATTCTCAAGTATTTTCTTTCTCTTGGTGTCACCACATTTTGATGGAATCCTTCAAGGGCATCCATAGTGGTTATATACACTGCTTGAGATATTTGAGTAACGGCGATTTGGATTTTTGGTATTGGGTATCTGTCTGGAACAGTATAAGTGTTCAGAGCTCTAAAGTCCCCAACCATTCTAGATTTTTCATTATGCCATGCCACTATGACTGGTGTAGTTATTTCTACTTCTTCATTGTGGCCTACCTTTCTTATTACACCAAGGTCCAGAAGTTCTTTGATATGAATTTCTAGAGCTTCTCTTGATTTTGGACTTGCTGGATATGCAGGTCTTCTTAAGAGTGGTGGATAAGGTCTCTCAATTTTAAGAATGATGTCAGCTTCATGACGAATAATTGCTCCTGGTGGTTCTTTGTCTGAAGCAAATGCTCCTCTGTGGTCATACAAAAGGGAAGAAAGTTCATTTTCTTGTTTATCAGTCAGATGAAGGCTTATTTCAACCTCATTCAACTGTTCAGACTTGAATTTCTCTAGTTCTAAGTTGACTGGTGATACTTTATTCACTGTGATTTGTTTTTTAAATGGTAAAAAGGCAAATTTTTGGCGCTTATTGTCTCCAATAGTAAAGTATCTGTCTTTGTTGTTATGCAAATCTATCCCATACATGATTAAATAGTCATTTCCCAATATAAAATGGGTACTAGAGCAATTTTCCATAACAACAAATTCAACTGTGATTCTTAAATTCCCATTTATGTCTGGGAATATGACATTGGTCTCAAAAATTCCTAATGCTTTCATTGGATTACTTGCACTATTGAATTTTATATCATCAATTGTTAACAATTGGTCTTCAAAATTTGGTACAAAAGTCCTAAGAAAAGATTTTCCAACACAAGAGCAGAAGGCTCCTGGGTCAAGCAAAAGCTTGGTGGGCTTGTTGTCAATCACCACTTCTGTTATATAGGAGTTACCAGCCGTATAACCTTTCCCCCTGTTTGGTTTTGTTTTCATAAGTTGTGCATCTTGAACTTTTGATAATTCAAGTTGACCATTGCTCAATTGTGGTAAGTGGGAATAAGATTCCATGATGTCAAAAGTGACATTGATATTTTCTATATCTTTTGAAGATTCAGAAAATATTGATGACTTATCATCTGAATTTTCTTCAATTATGTCATCTTTTTCAACATCAGGTTCCTTTTCAATATCAATTTCATTGATTTTCCCCTTCTTTAGACATGTATTGGCTAAATGGGTGGTGCTTTGGCAAATATGGCACTTTCTGACTGTATCTGCAGATCTATACTTAATATTATTAGAATTTACTCTGGGGTTTTTGTCCACAGAATCTTTCCAAGGTGTATTAAACGTTGTTTTGAGATGCACCCTGCTAGAACCAATTTTGGTTCTGGTGGTTACTTCTTCTAATATATTTATAATATCCTCTGCTGAAGATTGTTCAGTAGTCCTGCTTTTAATAGCATGCTCTAAGTCACCCCCACATTGTCTCAGAATTTTTCTATGGATCATAAATTCTGACATGTCAGGATATAATGCTGTTAATCTGTCTTTTTTTTGGAAAAACCATGGTAAAGCTTTGTCTTTATCAGAATTAAATTTGGCAGATTCAAAGGCTGTTTCAACTTTAAACCTCCAAGCATTGTTACCCATTTGTTAATGATTTGGGTTTTCCATCAAGTCCAACTCTGGTGTCCATGTGCTTGTCTTATTTTGATGTACCATTTGTGAGCTGATTTTGTAAACAATGTGTTAAATCTGGCTGTTACCAATCTGTCTGGTAATTCAAAATCCTCTTTTATCATGTCAATACCTCTAATGAATTCCATATGGTCATACTCTCCTTCACCACTGAAGTGAGGCCATTCTTTAAGTTTTGGAACTTTTTTCAAGAGTGCTTGGCCAATTGATGGTTCCAAGCTATGAAAAGAAGTAGAAAATCCATCTTTTAACTGTGAATTTTCAATATCCAATACTTGTGGATTAGGAATTTTTGCTCCCTCATTTTGGTTCAGAGGTGTAGACATTCTTGGCAAGGTTATTAGCAGATGTTCAATATCATTCATTTTACTGTTGTTACACCTTTGTGAATTTCTTAATTCATGTTGTAAGCTTTGTATAGAGTGTATGACATTCTTTTCATGATCATCCTCTATATTTAAGCTCATTCCATAATTCTGTTTGTTTAGTATTATCAGATATAACTTCATTTAAATTTATTGTTAATTTTGATATTTCCCCTCTTGAGGTATCAAAATGGTTTTTCAAGGCAACTTGTCCTTACTTATGCAAATGATTTTGAAATGTCATCAAGTGCTTTTTTATTATCTTCTTTGATAGTGTTTATGGCTTGTTTTATTCTTGTTTCAATTAAGTCATCAATATTGAATTTAGAATATTTGTCTATTAATTCTTTAATAATGGAAGATTGTTCATTTATCTTAATGCCAAAAGAACTATCATTATTGTAAGTTTTGATTGTTCTCAAAACTGTTTCAAAGAACTTAAGTGTATCATTTATTTGGCTCAGACTCAAGTTATTTGTTTTAAGATTGTCACAAATTGATGTATTTTTATCAGAAAGATGAATTTTTACGTCAGAAATAGCTTTATACAACTCTGGAATACAATTAAAGGTATCAGAAATCATTTTTGATATTTTAATCTGGCTTCCTCTTTCTTCTGTAACTCCATCATGGTTCTGGCCATCTGAAATACATTTTCCATGGCATCCTGTTGAATCTTTTGGATTCTGTAGCCCTGGCTGTAAGGTTTTGGAGCTGGTGCCTTCCCTTTGCCCTTGGATGGAGCTTGTGGCTGCTTTTTCACGTTGGAATTGCTGCTGCTGGCCACTGGGGCTCTTTTTGGCACTGGTTTGGGTTGTGGAGGGTTGTTTTTCCTCCATTCTAGTGTCATAACCATCATGTTTTTCTTCTCCATCAATGGATGCCATCCATTGAGCAATTTGTAAGTATTGGGATGGCCCAGGAATTTTCTCACAGTCAGGTAAGAATTCATGCAATTCTTCCACAGGTCTGCAAGGATCTGGTACTTCTTGAACTGAAGTGCATTGTTGTATGCACTGTGGCTGGCTTTGTATATGTCCACAGAGGCTTTTTGTGGCGGTGACAGCTCTTTTTGAAGGTAAAATGGTATTGGAAGTCATTCAACTGACCCTTTTCCTTCTGTACCCCCTGACCCTTTTCCTTCTGTACCTGATTGGCCTCTGCCATAATCACGTCTATTACCTTTCTGAGAGCTGCTTGAGGGGTTATGGCTGGCTCCTGATCTGGGTGAAAGCATAATTATAGTTAAAAAGGCTAAAAATAGTAATTTTATGTCAAAAAACTTACTATTGGCCAAATATTTGGCTTTCTGAAGAGTATTACTTATTTCCAAGCTGACTAATTCAGAAGAAATTGGCTCTGGTTGAATATTCTGAGTCACAATAATAGTACTATTATGATCAGAATTAACAGTACTGGCAGGAATAATGCTGGTTACTGTTGAGGCTGTTTCAATGTTTTCTTGTCTTACCACATTGTAAGACACTAAAATCAATGAAAAAACCAATTAATTAAGTAAAAAAAAGGATATTCAAAAAAGAAATAAAAATATAAGCCTCACTTATGATATGAAAAAAATTATATTTTTTATGGATTTTTTTTGATTATGAGTATTTTTTATATGTTTTTAAATTTTTCAATATAAGAAAAAAAGATTAAAAAAGAGTAAAAAAATTATGTCACAGGTAAAATATCATGGCTGGGCCCCCAAATGTAAGGTGTGGATATGAAACTTTGACTAAAAATCAAGTACTTTTCTTGTCCTCAAAATTTGTATAAGGTAAGAATCAATTAAAAATAGTAAGAAATATTATTTTTAAGAGAAAACACGCGCATCTTATTGCTTATAACTTTATTAGTATAAAAAAATAATATTGTAAAAATTTATTGTGTTACCAACAATAAAAATTTATCCAAAAAATACTCTACAAGAGATATTTTAAGGCTACAAAAGAAATTTCTTCAAGAGCAATTTCAATTGGAATTAATTGAGCAATGAACTGCAAGCAATTAAGTAAAGAGCAGAGTTTTTAAAAAGAATATTAAAGAGAAAACACGCCAGAAAGTGACCAGAGTGAATTTGGAAACAAAGTGACAAAGTTAACAGTGATGAAAGATGCTTTAATTCACTTTTGGGGTGGTTCAGGGGTAAAAAGAATTATAAGAGTTACAAAAAATGATTATAATGATTTTTTCACGTGGTTAAAAGGTTCAAAAATATTTAAAAAAGGTGGTTGGAATCTTTTATTGATTGGTTTAACAGTGTTTAAACTAATTAATAAAAGGAAAAGATTCTAACATGAAGAGAAAAGTGGGGCAAAGAAGACATTCTTTTATAGCCATCAATTTTCTTACTCCAAAAGTAAAATTTACTCTTGTCAGTCGTGAAAAACAGTCTGACAACAGAAAAGCCAATTGTGGCATCATTGAACCCTGGTTTAGACCAAAAAAGGGCTGGTTTAAGCCATTTTTAGCCATTTTTAGCCATTTTAGACCCTTAAATCAGCCATTACTATAGCAATACCTGGTCTAGAGCCTTCAAAACACGTCAGAATGTGTGTAAGAGGCGTAGAAATCAGTTAGAACCTTTCTTACTAAGTTTGTTTGATCTTAAGGGTAGTTTTACCCTCTTGGCAACAGCTAAAACTACCCCAGTTGGTATCAAAACCTCATCATCAATTGAGCTCACAGACCCTGTAACTCAATTCCAGGCCAAAAGTGATGAACTTTTGCGTGAATTTTGACATCCCACGCCTGTCAGCAAGGACTTTAAGGGTCTGGCTCCCCCTTAGAGCTAGAGTTCCTTTTCCCCCCCAATTTTAATCTTTCCAATTTATTTTTTCCTTTCATTCCTCATCATGTATTATACTTATAATTTAAATATGTAATTCAATTGAGTTTTACAGTACAATACAGTAATAACTGATACTTCATATGTAAATCAAAGTTCACTTATGTAATACACATGCACATTTTGACATTTCAATTGAATTCAATTGAAAATACTTCAATTCCTCATAACTTCTAAACTAAACACAACACCTCCATTTTAACACTAAAATTGAGGGTTAACACCACATGTGATGTGAATTAAACTAAATTTTTGAGGATTTTCAACTTTTGTATTGAAAATACTAAAAACTTAATTTAAGCTTATTTAGAGTTGAGTTACAAAAACTGCACTCAGAGGTGACCCCACCTAATTTTTTTGAGGAATCAAATGGTGAAATAATTTTTATATGTTTATTTATTGGATAAAAATGTATCATAAATTTTGTTTAACTTTTTTCCAAATTTATTTAACTTTTTACAATTTTATTAAAAATTCATTTTTACTTAATTTTTTCAAGTATAAATGTAATTTTACAATTGCAAAATTTAATGTAATTTTATTTTTAAATTGTAATTAAATTTTTTAATTTTGAATATAATTTTATATTTATATTTTGATTTTTATTTTAATAATATAAATAAATTTATTTTATGTATATTTATATGTTAGTTTTGTATTTGTGGTCTTTTGGGTATATGAAATTACCTCTAAGGCTCACAAAAGGGGTTAGATGATCATCTGGCAGGGCAGAAGTCATCTCATGCATAAATATGAGAATGCCAAACTGCTTCCTTGCACCAGGAGGTGGAACTACCCAAACCTTCCCTATGGTGTTGTTATGGGTTTTTGCTTTGATTGACATACTAATGTGACATGTGTGACATTTGACGTTGTCTTGGGGCAGACATGACTTGATCCACTAACTCCAGTGACTATAATGTGACACTAATGTGACTGAAGCAAGATTTTATACTGACCGTGGTGTGTCTTAAAGTTAATTTCCATCAATTGACACAACATTTTCCCAGGTGAATACAGTCAAATTCTGAAAAAAGGAAAATCCAAAGCAAAATAAATTAAAATGAAATTGTAATGAGAGAAGATAAAATAATACGATAGAGTTTAAGGAAAAATTATAATTGAGTTTATATAAACCTTCATGAAATTTAAATTAAAATGAAAGAAGTTAAAATTAAAATCAACATTGAAAAAAAATAAATTAAAATAAAAATTAAAATTAAAGGAAAATTAAAAAAAACACCAACAAAAGAAAGCAAATGTCAAGTCTCTGAAAGATCAATACAAGGTAAACTTGAAACAGATTATAAATTAAACACCATAGATCAAATAAAAATAGAAAGAAAATGAAATAAAAAAATCCAATTAAATTGAAATAAAAATTAACATAAAATAAGAGCATAAAATATAACTAAAATAAATTAAGACAAACATAAAAATAAAAATAAAAATAAAAAATCAAAACAAAATCAAATAATGATAGAACAAAAGCAGTTTGAAAGAAAATAAAATGAAAATGAAAATACAATAGAAACCAAATCAAAATAAACAAAATGGAAATAAAATAAAAATAATGGAAGCATTAAATAAAAAGCAAATGTAAATTAAGTAAAAATTAGGTAAAAATTCAATAAAAATAAAAGAAGCACAAAATCAAGGGCAAAATAAAGCAAAAAGAAAATCAAAAATCAAATTTGAATCAAAATTAGCATTGCAATAACAATGAAATAAAAATAAAACCTGAAAATGAAATGAATATAAAGTACAAATTGAAGCAAAAAATTGAAATAAAATGAAATAAAATAAACAAAAAACCAAAAATAGAAAGTACAAAACAGAATCAAAAATAGAAACTTGGGAGTGTAAGGGTAGGTTTCACAGCTGTGCCATGTACACAAAACACCATGGCTATGTCACTTAAACATTTTCCCAAGTGTAGTTAAGTTTAACAGCCGCATGCATGAAATCACCATGCATATGTCAAGGTGACATAAAACTGCATAAGCCACCTGTTTGCCAGGGGTGCCTAGGACATACCTATTTTTATTTTATTTCCAATAGAGGATACCTATGGAGGTACTCCTGCTTTTCATTTCCCAGAAAAGAAAATTTATTGAGCTGATGTGGTATGGCATACCACAGTATAATCATTTTTGATCAATATATCTCCATTACATGTAAATCCCTTCCTTAATTTTTTCATTTATTTGGCTTTTTATTCTGATTTTCTTATTCTTGTCTTTCTTCTCTTTGTTTATTACAGCCATTTCCTGGTGTTGATCATTTATTTTTGCTCAACTCTGGATGAGGTATAGTCAAGCTATATATATATTTGTTTTGAAAATAACATAGTAACTAGTCAAAACATTGTATAGTTTGGTCATCTTATTGAGCGATTGTTTCATTTGTATAATATAGTGAAATCTTAATTCTTTGTATGGTATTCTCCACCTTTACGTACATCTCAGTCATTATTATTCATTGCAGTGGTGGAGAACTAGTCAAGCTAATAATTTCTCTAGTTTAACATTGTAGCAAAATGTTGATGATGTGGTTGTATTTGCAAGGGACAAGACATACATTGATAAACTATGGAAATCATTGGACACTGAATTTGTTCTTAAATGAAGCATCATCAGTTTTGAAGTAAGAGGAAATGATGGCAGTTTAGATATTCTGACGGCTGCTTTTACCAAATCCTTGGGTCCACTTCCATGCCTTTTTCACTGAGAGACTCCTAAGTCATGAAGCTCTAACAACCAACGACTTTCTGGGCCTAAAAAGCCTTCTTGTCGCCCATCAATTTTATTGGTTGTGAACACATATCTCCACCCTGTCTTGTACTATGTGGTTTTCCTTTTTTGTCAACTTCTGCTTCTCCGCCGAGATGGGGGGCTGTGAGAGCCACAGGGCTACCTATTGTACCCAACGGCACAACCACAAGGTGAACACAATATATACACTATATAAGCTGATAGAAATTCATCTAGAAGACCTCATCAGTCTCTCTCCCTCTTACATGCTGGAGTGGTTGATGTGTCATAGGACCGCCTTCCGTAAAAGTCTCTCAGTAGACTATGTCACACTTTTCAACACAAACTTAAGGGTTTTCTTCCTAAACCCTCTCTTTCCAGGCACTCAAGGGTAATTGATCAGCCTATGGGCTGAGGATGCATTTTCTTGCAGAATTTTCGTGGATAACTCTTCTTTTGGTAATTCAGGGTACAAACTGGTCTCAATCATGGCAAGCGACACTCCGCCTTGATAAGCACGTGAAGGCAATCATACACGCAGTATGTAGATAACAAAAAATCTCCATCGATATCATTCAAAAAAACTCTTCAAATATACTGTAGTAAGAATAATGATATTTTGTAATAAAATATAATCGGCCAGAATTCATCAGGAATCTCACACACAGAGACAAAGAATCCTAACGAAGCGAGACGGACCTTTCCTAGCTGGGATGTATCATTCTTGTTAACAACTCAGAGACCAAATCCATTGTTTAAGGCGGTTCTGTGCCTGCTTTGAGGGTCTGCTACGATAAATTTGTGTATGCTATCTTTGTTTTCAAAGAGGGAAAGAATTTGAATCAAACATTTTTAAGTTCAAGCACCAACAATGGAAATTTTGGAAAGATTACGACTTGCCACTTACAAGCCATTATAGCAGCTCCTGCAGGATGCAAGAGCGCTGGCAAGAGGGTTCCAGTCATACCCATACTTGTCAAATTCGCAAAAACACCGCCTGCCGGAGTGAATCCACCATACATAGCTGATTGAAACGTTGCTGCCAAGCTCCCTAAGCCATCCAAATCAGCAATCCATATGAAAGCCTGAAAATGGCGTGTGAGGCCTACCTGCAACAATACCCTCTGTACCAAAACCAAGGACCATTGTTTATGAGCAAGTAGCGTAGTCTATTGAAGAAATGTTTTAGCTGATATAGAATATCTACAAAGCTTGTTTTGGTAAGCCACAAAATATAGGGCAACAATTAGAATGAAAAGACGCTGAAACAAATTTTTTCGATTGTGAACATGGTGGATTTTTATCACAGGCTAAGACATATTACTCACACCCAACACGATCTTGTGCGAAAAAGTTTTTTGAGTTAACGACTATTGTTATGAGGTATTTAAGAGTTAATAATAGCTTACTTAAGGGTTTAAACGAATTTAGAAGGTGATTTATTGGGAGGAAAACTCAAGGGAGAATCTTGATTTTTTACAATCCTGTGACTCTTCTCTTGTCCTATATTCACAAAAAATATGTTCTGTAAAATAAAACCATCTTTAGGGAAATAAAAGTCTCCTTAGTTTGTCAATTTTGTAACATCTACTTGTAAGGCTGCCGCCCGAACCCAAGAGCTCGAGGAATCCCCGTCGGAGAGGCCTTTGAGTGCGGGATGATACGAGAATAGTGAAACATAATACGTGAGCAGACTAATTAGCAGAGAAAACTCCCCTAGGAATAGGGTTAGTATAGATTGCTCATACCTGATACGAGAATAGTGAAATGTAATACGTGAGCAGACTAATTAGCAGAGAAAACTCCCCTGAGGGAGTTTCTTTTCTGAGAGAGAGATAGGTCTTAAATAGTATTTACAACGTCTCATGTTTTGTGTATAAGGATATTGTATGGAACTTTCTAGATACATATGCTTATACGTTAACACTCCCCTCCACAAAACATTCCAATAAAATTTTATCCATTGAATCCCTAACCTTCTGTCGTCCTAGTCTCTTTGTAAATATGTCTGCCTTTTGTTCTTCTGACTTCACCCAATCCAGAGACACCTGGCCTGTGATTATTATCTCATTGATGAGATGGAATTCCCGATTGATGTGTCTTGAATTCTTCCTACTGCCGCTGTTGGTTGCTATTTGAATGGCGGCCTTGTTGTCTGACAGCAGGGTTGGAATCATTCCTCTTTGTACTGCGCTCATTTCCTGAGTGATCCATATCCCTGCTCTTGCCGCCAAAAAAAGTGCCATGTATTCCGCCTGGCATGTCGAGCTGGCGACACATGTCTGTCTCTTTGAGTTCCACGAAATTGGCGCCCCCCATAACAAGCCTATAAACCCGTGCTGAGATCTTGATCCCTCACCTCCCCAGTTTGCATCCACAAATACCTTCAGACCTGCTTCCCCCTTGTCCACCTCAATATTAAGTCTTCTGTTCCTTGTTCCTCTCAGATAATTGATTAAGTGTTCAAGCGCTGCCCAATGCTTTTTAGTCGTACCCATTGAGGACCTTGCTAGGTAATTGACGGAAAACATGATGTTGGGCCTTGTCGCCTGAGCAAGGTATAGTAGCATCCCAATACGGGATAAATACTCGCGATCGATACTGGTAGCTGGAATGGATTCGAGATCCATATCGGGGAGGGGCTGCAGTGCTGTGATGTTGCTTGGCTTCAGCCCGCACACCTTGTCAATGAGAGCCGGTTGATTTAGAGACAACCTCCCTCCATCCCGAGTTACCTCCACCCCCATTATACTATGTATGCCCTCGTCCCACCTTAGTTGGAGCCTAGCGCGCAGATTGCCCTTCAAACGGTCCATTAGGTCTTTGCTGCTTGCTGTCAATACCCCTTCATCGACATTCACCCACATCATTGCCACATCATTTCCTACTCTATAGACATACAAGCTTTGGTCTTCCTGGTTCGGTACAAAACCTATGTCTCTAAGCAGCGCGCTCAGGTGTTTCCACCAGCACCTCCCTGCTTGCTTCAGACCATACAGCGCCTTCCTCAATTTAAGCACTACTCCTTCTTTCAGATACATTCCCGGCAGGGGTCGGATGTATATATCTTCTGCGACATTGCTGTGTAGGTAAGCAGTGGTCACGTCAAAAGTCTGAACCGGCCAATTGAATTTTGAAGCCGCCGCGAAAAGACATCGAAGACTGGTGAAAGTCGGCGTCGGAGCAAATGTCTCATCAAAGTTGAGGCCCTTGATCTGCCTATGGCCCTGTACGACAATCCTTGCCTTGTGCCAAGTTACTCTTCCTGCTGGGTCCCTTTTTACGGTGAAAACCCATCTTGTCCCTAGAACTGAGGTTGCTGCCTCTTTCGGCGCTTCGGTCCACACCCCCATCTCCCCCATGCTTGCTATCTCCGCTGAAATTGCTGCCTTCCACTTGTTCTGATCATCTGAGGCTAGTGCTTCCCTATAGCTACTGGGTGCGTCTGAGTGTAGAGAAGCAGTGACGTTCATTAGTTTGACTTGCTGGTCTTGATACCCAATCTCCTTGATCATTGAGGGATCAAAGAGATGCTTAATCTGTATTGTGCTGACACTCGGGGGTTTGCCGCTGACGGCCTTCTCTTCTCTTTCGTCAAACATCGCCAAGGCCCCCTTCACTATTTGTCTCCTTGTGCTGTCCCAGAATAACCAGCCTTTTGCATCTTAGGCAATGCCAATGTGGATGAGTTCTTTTGCTTTTGGGGTTAGATCCTTTCTATGTAGGAGATTGTGCACATATGCTTTTCACCCAAAGACTTTCAGAGGGGTCAAGTCAGGTGTCCTTCCTGTTACCTGCTGGTACGGAGTCAAAATTGAGGTTCCATGAAGGACGCGGTTGAAAACCCACACTGCCTGACGAAATGCATATGGCCACAGTTCAACTGATAACAATGAGTCCACCAGCATTGACCGTGCAGCCTCAGCTATCATCCGGTTGGTCCTCTCAATTTTCCGGGCTTGATGATGCTCATATGGGATTGTCCATTCATGTATGATCCCCTTGCTATCGAGATACTCTTTCAGACGCTGTGACGATAATTCCCCGCCGTTGTCTGATTGTAAACGCCTGACTGTGTAGTTAGTGAGGTTGTTGAATTTATTGATCCACTCGATGATAAAACCTGCCGCTTCTGACTTAGCCTTCAATGGGTAGAATGTTGTGAGAGACGAATGATGATCTTGAACTAGAAGAGCGTACATCTTCTTGTCCATTGAAACTGGGAAAGGCCCCATGAGGTCCATCACCACCACATTCCCAGGGGCATTCACTATTTGCCTTGATTCAGTTCTCAGGGGCGAGTGCTTGCTCTTAGCTAGTGAACACGATTGACATAACCATTCATCATTCATGACGGTTTGGGGAGGTAGGCCTTTAGCACTCTGAAGATGTTGCAGTCGCCTTACCGTTCTCAGTGATAAGTGCGCAAGTCATCAATGTAGTAGACGTGAGAAATCCTTTGAGTAATCAGAGATAGCATTGCAAAATGATTTGTTGCCTAAACATAAAAACCATCTGTCACCCTTGAGTGAACTATAGTGCGTACAAGAGTCTTGCATTAACTTGAATAACCCATCCTCAAACTTTACTTCCCCATCATTCCTCACAAACTTGCCGATCGAGAGTACAATTCCAGGAATTTTGGGGAAGTGGAGAACTTCTGTGAGTCGGAGATTACCAGATGGGCAGGCCAAATTGATTATACCCTTCCCTACAACCGGATGTCGCTTTGCTGTTGCAACAGACAAAGTGAGGTTAATTTTCTCCTATTCAGTGAAGAGGGTAGCATCTCTGGCTACATGATGAGTAGCGCCTGAATCAAGAAGGACTAACAAAGTGTCTCCTGGCGCCTCTTTAATGGATGCCAGGAGGGGTTCCCCGTCGTCGACTTCAACCTCGGCAATGCATGGGTGAGAAAAAACCGATGATTTCTTCAGGACGACATTCGGATTTTTCTTCCGTGGGTCCTCGATGGCCGGCAACCCAGCCTTATTCCTCTTGCAGTCCTGAACCCAGTGGCCCCATTCATAGAAGTGTAAACAGGGGAACTGCGGGCTAAGATGGTATTGCGCCCAGCTCTCGGATTGCTGACCGATAGGAATTCGAGTCGATGATTGCTTGCCTTTCTGGGGCATTGACTGTTGACGGAAGTGTTGCGGTGTCACTGAACCACTTGCTGCCATCAACCTTGGAGAGTGCTCATACAAAGGTTCAGCTCTCCGCTTTTGGAAACGCTGAGTGATATGGAGAATATCTCCAGCTTTGATCTTGTATGTTGCCTCCAAAGACATCTTCGAGTCCAACGCTGTCGAGATTTGATGAAAATTTTTCTTGTTATGCAGATGAAAAAAAATTGTGTTGACGGCCTCGTCTGTCCATGCTGAACCAATGGCCGATCTTAAGTTTCTGACGGTTTATTTGGTTGCCGCAAACGCCTCATTGAGGTTTGCGCTTGCTTCTGGAGCATTGATTAGATTGTCAGCAAGTTTCATGATGTGGGACCAAGAGGGTCTCTCGAATTGATTCTTTAGGAGATAATATACCCTCCTTGCTTCGTCTTCTTCTTTGATGGAATTACTGAGGTCCATCGCTATGGACTTTGTGATGTACGTTCTGATTTCTGCATTTCTTTCAGAGTCGGGATCATTGTCTCCTGTCCCAAAATACACTTTTAGGCCATGCGTTCTTTCAACCAGCCTCGTCAGTGACTTGGCCCAGCGATGAAAATTCATCCCATCGCTGGTCAAGCGGGGAGTAATGCCTTCGCCCAAGCGATTGATTTCTACTTGTCGCCTGAAGCGGGCACCTGACTGAGTGGTCAAGCTAAATAGTGCTTTTCGGAGGCCATCAAGGTCATATTTCTTGTCGGACATGCTGTAAGATTTGCCTGAACGGGTTGCCAGAATGATATATTTTCTTTATTTCCTTATACGCAGCAGCAACAATGGCCCATAACCTAATATGAGAATAGTGAAACGTAATACGTGAGCAGACTAATTAGCAGAGAAAACTCCCTTAGGAATAGGGTTAGTATAGATTGCTCATTCCTGATACGAGAATAGTGAAACGTAATACGTGAGCAGACTAATTAGCAGAGAAAACTCCCCTGAGGTAGTTTCTTTTCTGAGAGAGAGATAGTTCTTAAATATTATTTACAATGCCTCATGTTTTGTGTATAAGGATATTGTATGGAACTTTCTAGATACATATGCTTATACCTTAACACGGGAGACGGGGCTGTTAAAAAAAGCCTTAATCCACCAGGACAGGCTCAGTATAAGCCTCCAGAGCCAACAGTACCCCATAGTATGCTTACATTTTTTTCAAGATATTTTTTGTTTTACTGTAGGTACACAGTACAGTGCCCTGCCAATTATATGTGACCAAAAAAAAATACAGGCAGGGTACTGAATTCTTTTTTGCTGCACAGTTGGTATCTCACACTCATGGGGCCCTTTTTTCTGTAACTACAACTCATCAAGACTTGATTGTGAACTAAAAGAATAATTAAAAGGAGAAAAATAAATATCACAAGTTAAAAAAACCATTTAGAGTAAAGAAAAAAATAACAAGTTCAAGAAAAACCATAAGATTTGGAAACAGACAATTACAGGTATAAAAAATAAGAAGTTAAAAAAACAATAAAACAACTCTTGAAAACACTTTCGTCTTGTTAATGAGATGCCAGATAAAAAAAAAGTCAATTAGTTGTTCTTGATTGATTGATTAATGTAAGAAGTTGAACACTAAATATTTTAGATTGAAGGTTGATTGAATAGACTGTTAGATGAATTAAATTGATGTGGTAGTGATAGTGTGACAATGAATTGGATTGGGTGATCTACAGCTGAGGGATTCAAAAGAAATTTCCGCATTTTCTTCTTTCTTCTTAATTTTGTGCCTTTCTTGGTTTGAATGAAATTGCATCAAACTCAAAAAAAGAAAAAAATGGTGAAGTAAAATTAATTTTCCTGGATTTTGTTTGTGTGTTGGAGTTTCTGAAAACAAACTGAAATTTAATCATTCTTGGGTTATTATTAAGAGAAATGGCTTGATGATAATGATGAAAAAAGTTTTTTTGAGATGTTGAGGTAACGAAAGATAGAGAAGTGAGTAAGAACAAAAAGCTGAGGTGAAAAAGATGATTAGTTAATCTTTTTGAAACAGAGTTAACAAAGAATGCAAGGGAAGTTAAAAAAAAGTTGAAGTCAAAATCTGGCTCTTGACCTTTGACAAATGAGAGTCAAGGGCTAAAACACACAGATAGAGAAGGTGAATCCATACAACTGCCCTTCCCTCATTTGCATAATTTGGGCAGGGAAATCATTACAGTACATCTCTGCTGTGTACTGTACTTTACAGTTCCCTGAAGCATGTATTCAGACACTTTTTTTCTAAAAAAGGCCACATGGACCTTTTTTTTAAAATACCACTTTTCTGTGCATAGAAATTTTTAGCTGCTTTCTGAACCATTATTGCACATTGTACAGATAATGTTACATTATCTTAATTGTGCTATATACATGATGATACAAAGAAAATAAGATGAAGCAAAATGTAGAGGGCTACCACCTGGTGGGCTGTGAGCCTTGAGGTATATTTTACATAGCCAAATAGGCCACAATTAGCTCAAAAATAAATTCTGAATTATGCATAAATCATAAGTCATGCATATATCCAAAATTCATCATTTTTGATTTCAGAAAAGATGAATAACTTTATATTGAGTAAGGAAATCCATGGATTTAAGGCCAGATTTAGATTCTACACAAAAATTCACTTAGGGTAGCTCCATAGAGGGAATAAGCTGAAATTAACTCTTTGAGGTGGTAACATGGAAAATACTTCAATACCACATAAAAGATCTGTGAAAATTTTTGTTTTTCTTAATTTCACGCCAAAATAATGGGAATGGGAGAAATCCCATGTTACGTATACACTAAGAATAGTGTTATGCATGTTTTGGGCTTTTAATATCATTGTATTTGTATATGGACTTTTGGTAAACCCATAGTGGATATCTCAATTTAAGCTTAAATTTCTATTTTGATGTGAAAAATAAGCAAGGGGGACAAAAGACATCAAAGAGAGCCAGGGTACCCAACTTCTGAGGCCTCAGAGGCGTGGACAGCTCCAAAGCTTGGATAAATGGCTGATCTTGGCCCAATTAGTAAACTAAAACATTTTGGGAACTTGGTTACCATGTTACAACTACAGTAAATCTTAAGAAAATAGCAAATAACCTGCTATTTTGACGTGCCAAGGAGGTAAAGAGCTACTTAGACTGCTGTAACCATGTCAATTATTAATGAATTTCCATGGATAGACCCTAAAAAAGTAATTAAAACCCTTTTTGGACTTTTATCCATTGATTTACCTCATAGCAACCAGTTAAACACTGATATTTGCAATTCTACGTAGAAATGAGGTAAAACCTTCAAAAATTCATTAAAAATACAATTCTTAACTAATCTCTCTGAAACATTCAGGACCAATGGAGAACTGTATTATCTATGGTAAGAAAAAAAAGAATTATAGTTTTGCAAGTAAAATTAAAGCTTTTGCTTACAGTCCATTTTTGACTATTCTATGTGAATTTTCAAAAATTCACAGTAATTACAACCTGTGATGAAATTTACAATAAAATTGAAAAAGTTGAGAAATAAATGATCATTTTGAATTAAAAGAAGATTTACAGATGTTACTCCTTTTATTCTTAACCATATTGGGGGTTGGTAGTCATGTAAAAGCATCAATTAAGTAATTATGATAATCTTACGTGACAACAGATGATGCAATCAATAATCCAAAAGGGTTTATTGTTTTCTCGCTCACTGGCCTTTCGGTTTTCTCTATGGAATGCCTCTGTGAGCTGTTGTTTACTTAAAAGAGGCCTCCTCTTGCTGTTTTTTCGCAAGAATCATCTTATTATCCATTTATATCATTTTACCAACAAGTAAGTATTAGTTAAACTATTCTTAAGTGTTTTAATTCTTTCAGAATCAATCAGGAAGATGTGAAATCATAGAATCCAACTATATATTCTTGTAATCCTGCTATAAACCATTTTGATCGCTTAAATCGACATTTCTACGTCAAAGTTCTCTACTTATATCTCTCAATAAGTTCTTTGGAGTATAGGGGATTCATTTATCTTTAATTCTTGAAGTTCTTCTCTAAAATTAGTTTTATTCAAGAATTATATCTATAATTATTCTTGCAAAAGATAATTATGTATTAAAATAATTTTATTATTTTGATCAAATAAGTTTTTATTATTAAATTTTTCTTGTAATTGATTCCTGTAGACAATTACTGTGAGCCTTTGAGATATGACCACATACCCAATAAGGTCACAAGAAAGACTCAGAATAATTATACCTTTAAGATAATTATACTAAAATTACTTAGAATAATTATACATTAAAAATAATTACTTTAAAAATACAAAAATACCATAAATTGGTACAAACCTTGGTTTAACTCAAAAACCAATGAATAAAAATGTGAAATAAATTATACCATTGGATTCCCCATGGTAAAATACACATATACCATCTTTATGGCATATCTGTAAAGTCAATATTTCATGAGTTATAAGGAATAATACCTTATAAAAAATATCAATCCTTATTTATTTCAAGGACCAATGGAGCAACATGTGAAATAAATTGTACCATTGGATTACCCATGAAAATCCACACATAAAACAATTAATGAGCTAATTTCCAAAGTTAATACTTAAGGAATTAACCTGAATATATGCACTTTTTTGGTCAATGCATATATTCAAGGATTATAGCTAATATCTCTTAAACTATACAAGATAGAGTGATGAACCAAAAATAAAGTTACCACGTAATTACTGTAAGAACACAGATATGATCTTTATTTTACAAATTATAAACAAGGTTAAAACCTATGATGAAATATTGATAAAATTCAACAGAGCTGTTGACCACTTTGTTGTGAAAGTAGTCCAAACTTAAAAGAAAGTACACAGTTGGATTCTACTGGTTCATGCGTGAAGAATGATGTGTTTTTAATTATTAAATTAAGGGTATAACCCCCTGAAATCATGGTTTGAAGTTTAAAATATTGAATTTCGACAGAAAAGATGAGTTACAAGAAAAATCATCAAAATTAGATTTTGATGATGTAATGAAAAGCTCTTGGCAGCATAATAAGGTTATTTCAGGCTATCTGAATTGCTGTAGCGTGTAAAACTCGAAAGTTATTAAAGATCAAAGTTTGAGCTTAATTTGAGCAGTTATGATCACTCACTGTAACCTTAATTTAAGTTTAACAGTCATATGAGTGATAAAATTGGTGAATACTATTAGTTTATGATTAAAATTATAAAATACACGAAATTTGGTGTTCTGCAAAGCCTCTGATGTCATCAACTTTAGAGTATAGTGACAACTCTAAATAATGGTGTAATAATGATGTAATATGGTTTGATCATGATGTAATCATCTCCAAACCTTAAAATATTTATCAATTCCAGTGGATATGATCAGTACACGTCTACTAGAAGCCTGTTGGACTCTAGGAGGGAGGTATTTACTATAAATAGAGCTCTTTTTACTCTGTTTTCCCCTCAGATGCATCAAAAACATTAAATAAATACAAACAAAAAGGTGATAACTTTATTCTTTATATATAGAACTTTTATATTATTAAAGAACAAAGTTCATCTTTATTATAATCATTAATTTTGACGTGATTAAATCATTTGTTTAACTGTTTTTGTTAAAAATCTCTCTAAAACTCATTTCCATGTAAAAAATCAAGAATATTTGTAATTTCTCTATTTTTCATTGTAAATACAATTTGTATAAGTTGTATTTACATTATTTGGTGTAAAATCTCTCAAAATTATTATATCAAGTGTCAAAAGTAGGTTATTTTCTCTTATATTAATAATTTTCTCTATGTTATTCTTTTAATAATTCTTTAATTAATATAAATAGTATTTATATTAATTTATAGCTTTAATATTGGTAATATTATTGTTATTAATTATTTTTTATTAATAAAAAAAAATTTTTAAGCCTTTATTATTTGTTGGTAACAATAATAAAGTGCTTTTGAATATATTAATTATTTTATATTAATATATTTATTTATTATATTATATTTTTATAATATAAATTATATTATTATATTTATTTGATAATATAATTATTTTATGCCATAATAATAATGATTACTTATTATTATTATATTTCCAATCTTATTTATTCAATTCATAAGGACATTCAGAGTATAAAAGGAATAAATTAGTCATTTTTACTTATTGTTTCATAGTCAAACCATACATTTGGGGGCCTGGCCGTGATATTTACTTAAAAGACCTTTAAAAAGATTCTAATTGGGTTTTATCCAATAATAAATTATATTTATAATCATGAAGTTATATAATAATTTTATATTTTATTTTAAAAGCTATTGAGGCATTTGGTAAGCAATTGTACTGTCTTACACATAGTTTTTCACATCCTTATACTTGCAAGAATTTTCTTTGAGTGACTCTAGTGATTAAAAAGATATTTTATAAATTAAAAATAATTTTTATTATAATTTAATTTTACAAGAATCATATTCATTTTTTATTTTATTCTTTAATAATAAAAATTTAAAAAAATATTAAAAAATAAAAACCAATAAAAAAAGTTATTTTTATTCATTTTATTAATTTCTTTATTCATTTCAATTTTTAAAAAAAGATATAAAAGCAATTTCTATGTGGAAAATTGCCATATCTTACCAAAAATAACACTTTTATATAAAAGAATTATATTTATTTGTCTTTTTTAGTGTTTGAAGATAACCCAACAGAAGACAACCAAACTACTGTTGAGAGATTGGTGGAAGAAACTTGTCAAAGTTCTCCAACACCAGTTATCACTAAAAGAAAGAAAGCTAAGAAATTAGACTTTCCAGGACCCACCATTCAAGACTCTGAAGGTGAGCACCTCTTTTATAATTGCCATAAAAAGAATTTTTATTCTAAAATACTTTTATTTTTCTTATTTCTTAAATTATGACTACCAGAAGAGGTTCCCAATACTCCATCCAATCAGATGGAGCTGGACTCAGACATAGAACTGATCCCTCAAAAGGGAAAAGAAAGGGCAATATCCCCAGTGGAACAGAATCCACACAAGGAAGTGCCTTATCCCAAAGGCAAGTCCCAGAAATGCCCATGATATCTGAACCTGAATTGGAACTAAGTATGAGTAACTCAGATAGGTACAAATCACATTCAGAGGGCTCAAATAGACATCTACATGAGCCAGTACAAGCAGTATTACACAGTGTACAAGGACAAAGATTGGGAAATGCTGCCTCAAATACACCAAGGAGTGATGAACTCCTGGCACATCCTGAAAAAGTTCCTCAAAGAGGAGGAGATAGTGAAATACTCCAATGGATGGAATCCACTGTCATCCAAACCTCAAATCAAAAAGATCAAGGATTACCACACCAAAAAGAGGGAGGCAACCAAGGAAGAAGCCCCAGTAGCTTCTACCAGCAAGCCCCAAGCCAACCCACTGCCCCAAGAAGGGAAGAAGAACAAGAAAAAGAATTGGAGGAAACCATATTCCCCAAGCTACAGGATCCCAAAAATCCAAAAACATTCCATGGACAATGTTTTCAACATGGCCAGAACCTTGATGGAATTCAAGGACAAGGAAGAGCAAAGAATGAGACAACCTCATTTCCCAAAGAAATAACCTTGTTCAAAGATGTTGTAAATACTTTAACAGAAATTAAAAATAGTAGATTACCTCTAAAAGAAATTAAATATAGTTTATTATTACTACAAGAAATAAATAACAATTTATCTTCTTTAACAAAAATTGTTGTACAAAACAAGAAAGAAATTGACAACATTAAGTTTATTGTTGAAAATAATAAACCAAAGACTTTGATTGACAATACTCAAAAATTAATACAAGGACAACAAGAATTGTATAAATACATAAAAGATATCAAAGACAAGACTTTGAAAATCAATTATGATGTGAGCATTGACAATCTTACAGAAAGATTAAACAAATTAAGTATTTCTGTAGAAAGATTTGAAGAAAAGACTTCATCACACCAAAAATTACTTTTGGACCATGTGGAAAAAAGTTATGAAGCAAGAATGCATCTGAAAGATGACATTCAAAGTGAAATAAGGCTTATTACTGAAAAAATGGATAAAATTAATGAGGCTAATGTAAATATGCCAAAGTTATCAACACCATTTTCTCACATAAGAAGGCCTGTTAAACCAAAAGAGGAATTAACAAATCCATTCATAACAGATTTGAGTCACCAAGACAATAACCAAGTCTTAGTGAAGGAAGCATCTCAATTGAAAGAATGGCCAACATTCACAGGAGAAGGTGAATATGACCACATGTAGTTTATTAAAACAATTGCCATGTTACAGGAAGACTATGCCATACCAGATGAATTAATCACTGAAAGATTACATTCATTGTTTGAGAAATCTGCAAAAAGATGGTATTATGGCATAAGACAAACAAATGGTAAAAATATCTGGTCTTGGTGGAAACAAGAAATAATCACCAAGTGGGCAAATGATGCCTGGAGGTACAAGATAGAAAATGCATTTGAAAATTCTTTCTTTGACCCAGACAAAGATAAACTTTTAACTTCGTTCTTGAAACAAGTTGAAAGGCTTAATGCACTGTACCCAGAAATGTCACAAAAAATGGTGCACATAAAAATACTTAAGAAATGTGGAGGGGAACTAGAACATGCCCTGAGAAGCAGGTGTATAGAACCATGCTCCACAGAAGAGTATATAAATGCACTAGAAGATATAGTGACAAGAAAAAAAATTGGCAGGACTTGGAAGAAATTGGACATTAAAAGCCCAAATAAACCATTTATCAAAAAAGATAAATCAAAAGAATCCTTCAAGCCTCATACATCCAACAATAATGAGCAAATAAAATGTCATAAATGTGGAGGTATTGGACACTTAGCCAATAATTGCCTTAAAAAAGCAAAGATGAAAGAAATTGTGGAAACAGAAAACCACAATGACAAAGAGGAAGAATCTGACTCTGAAAAGAGACAGAAGAGTCAGAAAGCTCTGAAAGTGATGAAATAAAGATAATTAATGCACAAATTAATAATATTGATATAATTTATGAAGTACTGGATGTTAACTCAGACTTACCACAAGTTGGGACATCTGACACAAACCTGACAAATATACAAGATGCCAAAATGTATAGAACCAAACCTGCAAGAGGAATGGGATATACAGCTGGAAAATCAAGTGTAAGTATTCTTATGGTTGATAACCAAGAAGGAAAGGTTAACTTGGATACAGGAGCATATTGAACCTGTGTTGGCAAACGTTATTTGAAAACCATTGTCCCAGACTGGCAAGAAAAACTTATGCCAATACAAGGTGTCAAATTTAGTAGTGCAAGTGAGAGCATGAAGCCCCTTGGAATAATTGATTTAACACTAATTTTTCCTCATCCCTCACAATGTGTCGGAATCAAAGTAGAGTTTGTAGTAATGGACAACTGTACTAGTAATCACTTCATACTTGGGAATGACTACTTATCAATCTATGGTATAGATATCTCTAACAAAAAGGATAGATATTTTACCATAGGAGACAATAAAAGACAAAATTTTGGCTTCTTAAATAACAAAAAAACATTACAGTTATTAAGAATGAAGAAAAGATTCCAGAAAAAGATCTTTTTATATCTGAACAACTTAAAGAGGCAGACTTCAATCAAGAATTAAAAGAAAGAATGAAAGAAAAATTGATTGACCTCTTATTCAAGTACAAAAATGCCCTTGCAACTGACAAGGAGCCACTAGGTGCCATAATTGGACATGAAGTGGATATAAATTTTAATGTGGAAAAACCTTTCCCACCTTTACTAAGGAGACCTGCTTACCCAGCTAGTCCAAGGGCTAGAGAAGCCTTAGAGGTACACATTAAAGAATTAATGGACCTTGGAGTATTAAGAAAGGTTGGACATAATGAACAGGTAGAAGTTACTACACCTGTCATTATTGTAAGGTGTGGATATGAAACTTTGATTAAAAATCAAGTACTTTTCCTGTCCTCAAAATTTGTATAAGGTTGAAATCAATTAAAAATAGTAAAGAATATTATTTTTAAGAGAAAACACGCCAATTTTATTGTTTATAGCTTTATTAGTATAAAACAATAATATTATAGAAATTTATCGTTTTACCAACAATAAAAGTTTATCCAAAAAATACTCTACAAGAGATATTTTAAGGCTACAAAAGAAATTTCTTCAAGAGCAATTTCAATTGGAATTAATTGAGCAAAGAACTGCAAGAAATTAATTAAAGAACAAAGTCTTTAAAAAGAATATTAAAGAGAAAACACGCCCAAAAGTGACCAGAGTGAATTTGGAAACAAAGTGACAAAGTTAACAGTGATGAAAGATGCTTTAATTCACTTTTGGGGTGGTTCAGGGGTAAAAATGATTATAAGAGTTACAAACAATGATTATAATGATTTTTTCACGTGGTTAAAAGGATTAAAATGATTTAAAAATTGTGGTTGGAATCTTTTATTGATTGGTTTAACAGCTTTAAACTAATTAATAAAAGGAAAAGATTCTAACATGAAGAGAAAAGTGGGGCGAAGAAGACATTCTTTTATAGCCATCAATTCTCTTACTCCAAAAGTAAAATTTACTTTTGTCAGTCGTGAAAAACAGTCTGACAATAGAAAAGCCAATTATGGCATCATTGAACCCTGGTTTAGACCAAAAAAGGGCTGGTTTAAGCCATTTTTAGCCATTTTTAGCCATTTTAGACCCTTAAATCAGCCATTACTATAGCAATACCAGGCCTACAGCCTTCAAAACACGTCAGAATGTGTGTAAGAGGGGCAGAAACCAGTTAAAACTGTTTTTACTATGGTTGTTTTATCTTAAGGGTAGTTTTACCCTCTTGGCAACAGCTAAAACTACCCCAGTTGGTATTAAAACCTCATCATCAATTGAGTCCACAGACCCTGTAGCTCAATTCCAGGCCAAAAGTGATGAACGTTTGCGTGAATTTTGACATCTCACGCCTGTCAGCAAGGAATTTGGGGGTCTAGCTCCCCCTTAGAGCTGGAGTTCCTTTTCCCCCCCAATTTTAATCTTTCCAATTTATTTTTTCCTTTAATTCCTCATCATGTATTATACTTATAACTTACATATGTAATTCAATTCAATTGTACAGTACAATACAGTAATAATTGACACCTCATATGTAAATCAAAGTTCACTTATGTAATACACGCGCACATTTTGACATTTCAATTGAATTCAATTGAAAATACTTCAATTCCTCATAACTTCTAAACTAAACACAACACCTCAATTTTAACACAAAAATTGATGGTTAACACCACATGTGGTGTGAATTAAATTAAAGTTGTGGGGATTTTCAACTTTTGTATTGAAAATACTAAAAACTCAATTTAAGCTTATTTAGAGTTGAGTTACAAGAATTTCACTCAGAGGTGACCCCACCTGATTTTTTATGAGGAATCCAATGGTGAATTTATTTTTATGTGTTTATTTATTGGATAAAGAGTTATAATAATTTTTATTTAACTTTTTGCCAATTTTATTTATTTTTTCACAATTTTGTTAAAATTTCATTTTTACTTAATTTTTTCAAGTATAAATGTAATTTTATACTTAAAAAATTTAATGTATTTTTATTTTTAAATTGTAATTAATTTTTTATTTTTAATATAATTTTATATTTATTTTTATATTTTTATTTTAATAATATATATGAATTTATTTTGATTTATATGTTATTGTTGTATTTGTGGTCTTTTGGGTATATGAAATTACCTCGAAGGCTCACAATTATAACTTGGCATAATGGAAAATCAAGGATGGTAGGAGACTTCAGAGCCCTGAACACTTATACCATTCCAGACAGGTATCCCATACCCAGGATCCATGAGACATTGACACAATTGTCACAAGCTGAGTTCATCACAGCCATGGATGCCTTAAAGGGTTTTCACCAAAATGTCTTAACAGACCATGACAAAAAACTACTGAGGATAATAGTCCACTGTGGAATTTTTGAATACTTAAGAATGCCATTTGGCATAAAAAATGCACCTTCCCATTATCAAAGAAAGATGAATACCATATTTCCTGAAGAATTATCAGAAGGATGTTTAATTATCTATATTGATGATATCATAGTTTGCGCAGAAACTTGGGAAAATAACCTTACAAGACTAGAAAAGGTACTACAAAAGATAGTTCAAGTGAATATGAAAATTTCCTTGAAAAAGTGTCATTTTGCATACAGTGAATTAAAAGTGGTAGGACATGTTGTATCTGGACTGAGTCTAGGAATAGACAAGAATAAAGTAGCAGCAGTACTACTTAAGCCAATGCATCAAACCAAAAAAGAAATGCAATTTTTTCTAGGATTTGCTGGTTACTATAGACAGCATATAAAAGAATTTGCAAAAATTGCTAAATCCTTGTATAAGGTATGTGACCAACAAACAGTTTATGAAATGACAGAAGAAAGGGTCAAGGCATATGAAGAATTGAAAAATTCCTGAACAAATGCCCCATTTCTTCTAATGCCAGATTGGAAACTACCCTTCAAACTATACATTGATGCTTGTGGAGAAGGACTAGGTGCTACACTTCACCAAACACAAATCATCAATGATAAACCAGTGGAAGGACCGATTTGTTTCATTTCAAAGAAGATAAAGCCAACAGAAGCAAGGTATGGAGCAAGCCAAATGGAATGCTTATGCTTAGTGTGGGCTTTAGAAAAACTGCATTATTATTTGGATGGCACAGTATTTGATGTAATCACAGACTGTAATGCTGTGAAATCACTATTAAATATGAAGACTCCAAATAGACATATGCTGAGATGGCAAATTGCTATCCAAGAATACAGAGGAAATATGAATATTTTTCATAAATCTGGTAATATCCATAAAAATGCAGATGGTCTTAGCAGATGGGCTCTAGCAAATACCCCTGATAATCCAGCATGGGTACCACAAGAGGAGAACCATACAGAAGGAATATGTGTTACAGACATTGGCACAGAATTCCTTAACCAAGTTAAAGAAAGCTATAAGACAGAAAAAAACTGCCATATCTTAAGCCAACTTCTAATGAAAGACTGCAAAGACCCATCACTTTCATCCAAACTTGATGAAACATGGAAAAAAGCATATGATGAAGGAAGATTCCACCTCCTTGATGGAATCCTTTACCACAGAACAAAACACACATGTGTTAAGGCCTTAACAGATAGAACACTAATAAACACTATTTTACATGAGTGTCATGATAGTGTTGCATCTGGACATCTCTCAGAAGATAGGACACTAGAGAGAGTAAAAACCTGCTCTTGGTGGCCAAATTGGAAGAAAGATGTTTCAGAGTACTTCCAAACCTGTGACAGATGCCAAAAAGCCAATAGAGCCACAGGAAATAAATTTGGAATGATGATCCAAATCCAAGAACCAAAATCCCCATGGGAAATAGTTCATATGGATTGGGTAACAGCATTACCTCCAGGAGGTGACAGGAGTCATAATGCATGCCTAGTGTTAGTTGACAGATACAGTAAATCTCCCATGTTCTTACCATGTCACAAAGATGATACAGCTATGGACACAGCCACAATGACATGGAATAAAGTCATTAGCCACACAGGCTTATTCCAAAACATTATAAGTGACAGAGACCCAAAGTTCACTTCAGCATTATGGACCAATCTCCATAACTTGTTTGGGACAAAATTATCATTCTCAACAGCATACCATCCTCAAACTGATGGCCTAGCAGAAAGAATGATACAAACCTTAGAGGATATGATCAGAAGATTTTGTGCTTATGGACTAGAATTTAAAGATTCTGATGGTTTTACCCATGATTTGTGTACACTAATACCAGCCCTTGAACTGGCATATAAAAAATCAATCCACTCTTCCACTGGCAAAACACCAGCAATGCTAGAAAAAGGTTGGAATCCAAGACTCCCTTATGATACCCTCAAAAAGGACTTAGAGGATATAAATCCAACAGCAAGCAGTTTTAAAATAATGCTTGACAAAGCAAGACACCATGCAAACAGATGCATGCAAGACTCTTTCAAATATGCAAAGGACAGATGGGACAAAAGTCATAAGCCACCTGATTTCAAAATAGGAGACTTGGTCTTAGTATCAACTCTTAATTTTAATAACATAAAAGGACCAAAAAAATTGAAAGATTTTTTTTTAGGACCATTTATGATAAAAACACTTCATGGACCCAATGCTGTACAATTGGAACTCACAGGTGATTTAATGAACAAACACCCAACTTTCCCTGTAAGTCTAATAAAACCTTACAGCTCAAGTGACAAGGAATTATTTCCACTAAGAAATAAAACCCCACTTGAAATTCCCCCTTTGGAAGAAGGAGAGGAAAAGGAAATTGTGAAATTCCTTAAAGAAAGAACCACAAGAAAGAAAAAGGAAAGAGAATACCTTGTAAGGTATAGAAATCCAACTCAAGAAGATGAATGGCTACTGGAGAAAGATATAACAAATGCTGATAAGCTAATAAGGAGGTTTAGACATGAAAGAAAACCTAAAGAATAATAAAATCAAGCATTATTGAGCTTCAAGACTGATAAAGTCTACTAAAGAGGTACGACAGTGGATGATACCCTAATCACACATATCAGATTGTGGTACAATCTTTTTTGGTGGTAGGGAATGTGAGCCTTTGAGATATGACCACATACCCAATAAGGTCACAAGAAAGACTCAGAATAATTATACCTTTACAATAATTATACTAAAATTACTTAGAATAATTATACATTAAAAATAATTACTTTAAAAATACAAAAATACCATAAATTGGTACAAATCTTGGTTTAACTTAAAAGCCAATGAATAAACATGTGAAATAAATTAAACAATTAGATTCCCCATGGTAAAATACACATATACCATCTCTATGGCATATCTGTAAAGTCAATATTTAATGAGTTATAAGGAATAATACCTTATAAAAACCATAAATCTTTCTTTATTTCAAGAACCAATGAAACAACATGTGAAATAAATTGTACCATAGGATTCCCCATGAAACCCACACATAAAACAATTAATGAGCTAATTTCCAAAGCTAATACTTAAGGAATTAACCTGAATATATGCACTTTTTTGGTCAATGCATATATTGAAGGATCATAGCTAATATCTCTCAAACTATACAAGATAGAGTGATGAACCAAAAATAAAGTTACCACGTAATTACTGTAAGAACACAGATATGAACTTTATTTTTACAAATTATAAACAAGGTTAAAACCTATGATGAAATATTGATAAAATTCAACAGAGCTGTTGACCACTTTGTTGTGAAAGTGGTCCAAACTTAAAAAAAAGTAGACAGTTGGATTCTAATGGTTCATTTGTGAATAATGATGTGTTTTCAATTATCAAATTCAGGGTATAACCCCCTGAAATCATGGTTTGAAGTTTAAAATATTGAATTTCAACAGAAAAGATGAGTTACAAGAAAAATCATCAAAATTAGAGTTTTGATGATTTAATGAAATTCTCTTGGAAGCATACTAAAGTTATGTCAGGCTATCAGAATTCACTATCTGAATTGCTGTAGCGTGTAAAACTTGAAAGTTATGAAAGATCAAAGTTTGAGCTTAATTTGAGCAGTTATGATCACTCACTGTAACCTTAATTTAAGTTTAACAGTCATATGAGTGATAAAATTGGTGAATACTATTAGTTTATTATTAAAACTAATAAAACCACGAAATTTGGGGTTCTGCCAAGCCTCTGATGTCATCAACTTTAGAGTTATAGTGATAACTCTAAATAATGGTGTAATAATGATGTAATATGGTTTGATCATGATGTAATGATCTCCAAACCTTAAAATATATATCAATTCCAGTGGATATTATCAGTACACGTCTACTAGAAGCCTTTTGGACTCTAGGAGGGAGGTATTTACTATAAATAGAGCTCTTTTTACTCTGTTGTCCCCTCAGATGCATCAAAAACATTAAATAAATACAAACAAAAAGGTAATAACTATATTCTTTATATACAAAACGTTTATATTATTAAAGACCAAGGTTCATCTTTATTATAATCATCAATTTTGACGTGATTGAATCATTTGTTGAACTGTTTTTGTTAAAAATCTCTCTAAAACTCATTTCCACGTAAACAATCAAGAATATTTGTAAGTTCTCTATTTTTCATTGTAAATACAATTTGTATAAGTTGTATTTACATTATTTGGTGTAAAATCACTCAAAATTATTATATTAAGTGTCAAAAGTAGGTTATTTTCTCTTATATTAATAATTTTCTCTACATTATTCTTTTAATAATTCTTTAATTAATATAAATAGTATTTATATTAACTTATAACTTTAATATTGGTAATATTATTGTTATTAATTGTCTTTTATTAATAAAAAACAATTTTTTATGCGTTTATTATTTGTTGGTAACAATAATAAAGTGCTTTTGAATATATGAATTATTTTATATTAATATATTTATTTATTATATTATATTTTTATAATATAAATTATATTATTATATTTATTTAATAATATAATTATTTTACGCCATAATAATAATAATTATTTATTATTATTATATTTTTAATCTTATTTATTCAATTCATAAGGAAATTCAGAGTACAATAAGTAATAAATTAGTAATTTTTACTTATTGTTTCATAGTCAAACCTTACAATTACTGCTCACTGTTAAAATCACTAGTAGTGTTTAAAACTTGAAAAAAATAATTCTTTAATCATTACATTGTGGTTATAATAATATTTTATTATTATATTTCATAATAACAGACATAGTACTGTTGATTAATAGTAATATTATCATCAGCTTCATAGTCAAATCTTAGATGGGCCCTCCATTGGCACTAATAACTGCCTTAAAACAAGCTTGCATCCTAGCTAGTAGCTTTTTGAAGAAGGCTGGGAGAGATCATTCCATTCCATCTGAATTTCTGCTTGTAATTCTTCCATTGTGTGGGGCTGGTGATTCTTGTCAAGTTGAGTTTTGATTGTTTTCTACACATTCTTGATTTAGTTCAGATCAGTGGAGTAGGAAGGCCAGGGCAGCTTATCAGTCTGATTGGTCTCCCACCAAGAATTTTAGATCCGGGATGTATTAATTGGCACCCTGTCCTCCATAATTGAAGTACATTCTTGAGTGAAAATTTATGGAACATCCACCATTGAGTCATAAAATGGTTGGAGATGAGGTTCATATACTTTTTTCATGAAAGATTCTTCCATATTGTTCCCATCTCAAAACACAAGCAGGCCTTTTGTCCTGCCAATTAACACCCCCCAAACCATCAGCAATCCTTGGCCTGAACAATGATTCACTTGGAGGTTATCAAGGATGTACTTCTCTTGTGTTGTCCACAAAACCCATAAACAATTACACTTCTTCTGCAATTCAAAGGGTTATTTGGGCCCACTGCTGTATCATCCAAAGGCTGAAGTCATTTACCAAATTTAATTGGTGTTTGAAATCCAAGGCTGGCAGGTAAGGCTTTTTTGGGGCAATACATGGCCTTTTACAAAGCTCATGTATTGCCGTTCTGATGGTGCAATGACCCACATCTTTGGAAATGGCCTGTAAGACTTCTTTCAGGTTTCCTCATCAGTTCTCACTTATAAATCTGTCCAAGTTCTGAAAGTATTCATGGTTGAATATTTTGGGATGACCCAACTTCAGTTGGTTTGCACAGGTACCACTATCCCTAAAACATTGGATTGTATTGTATACTGTGGGCTTGGGTCATTAAATTTGCAGTGAAATTTGTCTAATTGATAGTCCATCCTTCCGCATGCCAAAAATTTGGCTCTGTTGCTCTGGCCCGACATATTTGGGCATGACACAATATTTATAAATAATCACTAACAATTAAACCAAAAATACAAAAAATAGTTAGTTTCATAAATGAGAGGATCAAAAAAGAACAAGTGAATACTGTGACCAACACACTGCACAAAGAAATTACTTAAATCTTGAAGAGGCGATGAGCATTAAGAAAGACAGGAAGATGTAAATTACAAATATACAAAAACAAGTCTTAACAACAAAAAAAAGGAAGAAAAATAATATTAAAGCAGCTCTAACGCATATCGTGCACAGGCGACATGCTTTGTATTGATGAATATAGTGCTCAAATGCATGCTTTGGGGAGCTGTACTATATAGTTACAGAAGCAGATGATTTTTTTCTATTTTTGTTTATTTTTGTTCATTTTTTGTACATCTTTTACCCTGTTCTCCTCAACTGATCCCTTTTTCCCCTCCAGGATGGGTTCAGTGTTAAAAAAATGAAAAGATGTCTTTCTGGTCAGGCTAGGGAGCAGGATGTCCTGGAGGCTGCAGAATTCCCATAGGAAGAAGGCTTAACTCTTAGCAATGGTAGGGATCCATTCACAGTGAATAAAAGGCACTAAAACTTCTTAGTATAAAAAGATTCTCCAATATCCAGTAAAGATGAAGAAAAACTGGTATAAACTGCTTACTAAAATTCTTTTTTTCCTCAACAGGTTCTTCTCAGACCATAGCCAAGAATATGTTTAACATTTGCACTAATTGACCTGACTTATTATGCCCATCAAGAGTAAGGGCATTAATGGATTACACTCCTATCTACCATATCATAATAAAGGTTTCCAATTCTGTCAATAAAAAGGGGTTCTGAAACACCCGAAAGTTCCGATAACCTTTGAGGCCAAAAGATCTCATGGTACAGTATCTTCACCATTCATCATGATCATCTCTTCTTTCATTATGAAAATAAATGACAAAAAAATGAATTTTATGTATTTTATTGATAGCACTAATTATCTCTACCACATTTTTTTGCACCTTACACTTTTATGAGTATATGCTTAAATTACTGGGTTTTTTCTTTTATACCTATTACTCCCATTCCTCTTTTATTTACTGTCTTTTCTGTGTCATTAATATCCATAATACTATTAGAGCATATAAGTGCACTCCACCATTAGTTCCTGAATTTAAAACAGATTTACAGTCTCAATTTACTCTAAAAAAAAGCTGGTCTGCTATAAGAATAGTGAATTGTAATATTTTTGAAAATAATACTGATAAAAAAGAAAATTTCACAATAACCTTCTCTTCTTCAAAAAACTTAGGAAAATTAAGTCTGAAAATGAGAATAAATCTCAGATCCTGACACTTATTGAATCTGTGTGGGAAGAATATACCTGATCAAACCTCAACTTAATTAATCAATAAGTGAAAAATTCTGAGCTGAAAGGCTAATGAAAAAATTATAATCAAAGGAAATGAATGGTTTGTTTAGAAATATTATATGAAGAGAGTTTTTTCCAATGATAACCTATTATGGGCTAATAAAATACACCAATATGCTTTACAGAATGGACTCGACAGGGGAAGAGTATGGATAAGTTTGGAAAGATTATCCTTTTATGGTAACTTTCAAAGATATATCTGTAAAAAATGAGATGATATTGGTCAAGTGAGAGCTAATAAAGCCTCCCTTTTATTATCATTTATGTTTATGGTTTAGATTTTGTATCTTAGCTTGTAATTATTTTTTTTGCTACTGCTTTATTTCACACCTAGCCTGAGAGGTGAATGGGTGAATGATTTCTAAAAACTACCAGCAAATAGTGATCCATATGTCTCACTATTTTGGGGTTCCTTATCTTTTTTTAATCAAATATCTCCCCCTTTCTCTAAGAACTTTCAGATATTGTTTCTCCTCACTACCATACATGTGTGATGTATTCTTTGTTAGGGTCACTCTATGATATAGCTTTACAATGATATTAAAAAGCTATAAATCTGACTTATACACAAAAGGCATGATGATGATTGAGTATTTAGATGATTACAAGATGATTAATAAGTGTCTTGAGGCTTTCATAATGATTATTAGTGATGGTGAGTTCTGCTGAACGCACTGGGTGAAGTTCTTATCTGTTGGTTTACAATAATAAAACCTACAATTATTAAGAATGTAATCATAAACTAATTAATTTTAATAGTACCACTTCCATATGAAGCTATAAAACATATGAATAATAAGAAAAAATGATGGATTTGCTTTTTTGGGAAGGAAAAGCCACCTTTTGTTTCTTTTTGGGATAATGGGAGGTTTCTTAGCTCTGCGCACTACAACAGAGTGAAATGTTTCACTACTGTGGGTTGGTTTGTGGGTATATACACTCAATACAGACTGGCATTGGGTGGAAATGTGGTTTTAGAACAAGTTGAAATTATGAGCCTATAAAGGGTGAAAATATTCACCACTGGATTTTACATGTGTCACCAGGGTTAATTTCGCGTCAATTCACCGCAATTGACTTCACGTCCCACCAGGGTGAGTATTAAATCTTTCTTCAGTCACATTAGTGTCACATTATAGTCACTGGATTTAGTGGGTCATGTCACGTCTGCGTCAAGACAACATCAATCATTACATGTGTCACATGAGAATGTCACTCAACGCCCAAACCCATTTCAACACTATTTGCAAGGTTTGGGTAGTTACACCTCATGGTACAAGGAAGCAGTTTGGAATGCTCATATTTGTGCATGAGAAGATTGTCTACCCACTGCATGATCATCTCACCCCTTTAACATGCCTACTCATGCATGAATTGGCTTCCACATCCCTGCCTAATCCTCTGTGACCCTTAGCATGCTTACGCGCCTGCACGGCCCTGCAGATGTGACTCCCACACTGCCCCCAATCCGCTTAACATGCTAACGCTCCCGCGGCACCCTCAAGATATGACTCCAATGCCCCCCTCAACCCCCCTTATGCCTAATCCTCTCCACTTCTTACCATGCTTAGGCTCCTGTATTAGATTTATAGGGTATGGTAGCTTGTTGGTGTACATGAGTGGCCTTCTATTCCAACAGGTTCTGGGGGGAAATCAGTGGGAATATTCCAAATGTTATGGTTAGGGTTTAAATCATGAGGCTCACAAATTAAAACCTAATAAGTGCACTATTTAAAACCCGGATTGTACCTTCTGTTTTTGCAACAAAACCATTTTATTTCATATCATTCAAAGGGAACACTTTGCTTTGTCCTTACCTCATAATCTTTGAATAGCCCAAAAGTCTACTTTAGTAGGATTCTCACTAGGAAGCTATATTCAATTTCTCACAGGGAAGTGATTTCATTTAAATGATATGAAATAATTTTCAAGCTATCAACTCCTTGAATTTCCTGACAAATTGTATTTTTCAAATCGACTACAGGTTCAATAGATATTGATGGAAGGTTCCAAGGCTGTTGATGGGCATGTTTCTTTTTGTCAGCTTGTGGTTCTAAAATTTCTTTTTTCTATAAGATTAACTAACTATTTATCTGACTTCAATTGATATTGAACTTCTTTCAAACTTTCCAAAATTCTCCAATATTGATACTACCTAAAAAATAATCAATTATCTTAAGCTTATTTTACTTCCTTCACTTTCAGAACTCCTGCCTTTTCTTGTCAATTGTGATATTTTATTCAAAGAATTTCAATCAAGTTATTCATCAACCTGTCACCATCTCTTTTCTCAATAAACTACCTCTTCTATGCCCCAAACCCCAGGAAATTCAACTGAATTCAATGAACTACAAAATTCATCCCCAGAGAGTGGAAGTGAAATCTCTGATATGGTCAGTAGTCATGAATTAGGCATTGAGGCAGAGAGCCTGGAACATGAAAATAATCCAGATCCACCAGTTCTTCCAAAATGTGAGCATAGATTTATCTTGAATCTTTTTAATCTTTCCAAACCTGATAGTTTTGTCATAGCCTTCATTTGAGCTCAGCCTCAAAGCTCTCAGAAACCAAATTTTGAAAGCTATGAGGAGGAAAAGACTTTTGAACCTTGTGTACCAACAAAGGATGCTGGGTAAGATGACATAATTTTCAGTGGCAAGGTTGAAATTATATCCAAGGAACAATTTGTCTCAAATATTTCTCAAACAATCCCAAGGCTGGAATAAATTCAAAATTATAGGAAAATTCCTGATTATGTATGTCAAAAGATTACTGAAGCAATGAGCCTCCTCAAGATGGATTTGAAACGTAAGTCCATTACAAATTTAATACGAAAATGTTAAAAATGGCTGCTTACAATATATGGGCATGTGTAGAGGTGGGAGAATCTCTACCTGAAGGATTTTAAGTGGTAATTGGAGTTCCAGGAAAAGGTTTAGAAAAAAGACCAAATATAAATGCCACCAAAAAACCAACAAATAACGCCATACCATTGAAACCGCAAAAGATTCTGAGGATCAAGGTGAGGACATGATCAATGTTGAAGTGTACCATATTGATATTGAACCTCCGCGTACTGAAAGCCCCCAATACTCAAAGAAACAATCCATGATTAAACCATACCTGCTTCTCCTCAAAATATTCAAGCATTTCAAGAAAGGGAGACAATTAAACATCATACAATGGGTCAATATATGACTGATATAATGCCTGACCCTGAGCCCAAAGTGTCATCCTCCGCTAATTTTGAAGGAATATTTTCCTCCTGCATTGAAGAGTTTGGATACATTTGGAATTATCATTCCAATATTGCTCAACAATCATGGAAAAGGGGGCTTGATAATATCAAGAGTATTTACAAAAATCAATGGTACAATTTACCAACAAATGATTCTGATAAATGCCTTCCCATTTCTAATAATGTGATAAGTAACTGCAAGCTTAAATTGTTGGCATGGATTGACAAGCTTGAGATTTCAGGTGATTTTTATCTTTGTGGATGATACATTATGATTTGGCTGATGACTCACGCAAGATAAATTGCAATATATATAGGGTTAGATTTTTTAAGGCAAAAGAAACAGAAGTGTTTTTTAATAATAACATTTGGAATCTCAAATTGGTGAAGGATGCAGCAAAACCTGCAGATGATCTCCCAAAGTCTGAAAACTCCTTCTTTACCCCTCCAATCCAATGAAGGATTTTTGAGCAAATGTTATGTTTGAATTCATTGGTTTAGTCTAATACAATGTGATTGCACCCAAACCATATGTGGCACCAACAACAAATGCTGACAGACCTATTGGACTCCAACAGAGAACAGCTGAATACCTTGCCTCCTGCTTGAGTAAATCAAAGCACTGTGCAACACAACTTAGCATCAAAGGTGGTGGGGCTGACATTGAGATTTATACAAAGCTGCACAAGAACCTGGAGGATCTAATGGATGCAGTTATCCACTTTATGATTGCATAAAACCTGGTACATGCAGATACAAAGGTAAAGGTCTATGGCACGAAAGGCAAACTCACAAGCTTGGAAAAAACTAGGCCATCAAAGATCTTTTAGTGTTTCACAAGAATCTTGAAATAAATTGGATTTGCTATGGTATATGAGTGGCATTCTGTGCAGTAGGAGGTTGTGGTTTGATGGTATGCTCAGATGACTGGAGAAAAATCTCAGTGAAAGGGGCTTTATCACTCATTGACATTTCCAAAATAATTTCAGAGGGTAAAAATATAGTGGATCCTGTGTAGCTACATACTAATAAGTATAAATGTAATTTACTGAATAAGAGTTTCTTCTCATCAGAGTCTTTTAAAGCCACTGTACCACTTAGATTTGAATTTGCACAATGCTTGGAATTAAACATTGGTGATGCCTGGGTGGAGAAGCAACGTCTTGGTTCAAGTGATGAGGTCACATTGCATTTGCGCGTGCTTGCAATATTCCAAATAGTTGGATTTGAAACTCATTAAATGGAAACATCAATGTATAAAACTGAATAATGAAGTATCCACTGCATTCTTTTAGGCCCAGTTACTTGAGATTGCCAATTTGCAAAACCTGGATGTAATATTTGTTTTTTAGCGGCATATGAAAAACATTCATCAACTGAAGTAAAATTTAGGTGATATTAATAATTCACAGAATGGTAAGTAATCCTTTGGTTTCATTTAATTTTCCTGTGCAAGCATGCCATTCACAAAAAAAGGAAAGGAGCGCAAAAGGGAACTCAGGGGAAAGCATTGGGGTGAGGAAGGAAAGTGTGAGTGGCTCACTTATTCTAACTGTATATATATATAGATAGATATGCTTTGGAGTTCATGTGACACCCTCATTGGGCCACATGGAAGAACATTGGCTTTAGTAGTGATGATGATATGACATTATAAGATGTTGGCCTTGGATAATGAGTGACAAGTGGGGCCATGGTAGATTTTGGCTTGCAGTGCTCCAGCATGAGCATGCTTAGATGCTTATGATTGCCAGTTGGTGATTAAATGAGGTGGGAAGATGATAAAAGTGGGCATGGAGCATTGAGGGTTTGTAATTAGCCGCTCCTTCAAGGTACCAATTAGTGCAATGGCCTGAATGGATTTACCTAATCCAATATCATCGGCAAGCAGTCCTCCAAGAGGGGTATTGGCAAAAGGGATTTGAATGAGCTGAAAACCTTTTTTGTAATTATGTGCCTGCAATTAAAAGTGGATATAGGGGATGGGGTGGCCCAACGTTTATGGGCATATTGTCCATTGGGGATTTCCTGATGCCAGAGAAAAGCTAGTCTGGTTTTTCATGAGGGAGGAGGGTGGTTTGAATCATGGGAAGGTCTGATCCACTGGGTAATTGTATCAATTTTTGCTGGGAAGTCAATTAAAACAGAGAAGAATATGAGGGTGGCCTTTCTTTTTAAGGGGGAAATGTGGGAGTAAAAAGTTGACATTGACTATGAGTATTACAGTCATATTCTTTAGGCACTTTAAGGTTCAATTCTTGTTTTAAAAAACTTCCAATGATGAATAGAATGTTTGGATACCATGTGAAGAACATCAATGCTAGATTAGGTTTCTGAGCTAAGGAAGGATCATTTGGATCAGTCATAAATAATCCCTTAACAAATAATGTTTGAGTAGGATTGGATTGGAAATTTTGAATCCATTACCCACCAGGACCACAGTGCATGAAATTTTGTGGTGCCCCAAGGAATGGTATCAACATGATGGAAAGGATTCCAGTGAGAGAGCCAATAGTACGCTGGTGATTGAGGAGATATTCAAATATGCTATGTTGATTGTGCCATAGGATAATCCAAAAATCTAAGTCCAAATTATCAATTTTTGAGGCTATATAGCTATTTATTCAAATAAAAATATTAATCATCCCAATGGAAAGTGGTTGTCAAGTGGTGGAAATGAGGGCTATTATTAATTATTTGGGGATAGTGGGAAATGATATTATCAGGAAGGGTTATCTAAAGGGAATGAAGACCAATAAGTGCAGGTGGGGAACTTATATGAGAAGCAGCAATGGGCTCAAAGGGGGATGGCCTGTGGTTACGTGCATGGTCATCAGAAAGATGGCCCTCTTGGACCTATAATTTCCATATCTAATTTGGGGCATATATCAAGGAAAGGTGGAAAGAATGTGGGTGCACTGATATGACTTCTGGATGTGCCACATATTATGCAAGGATTGGTAGACAAAGGTTTACATTAAGATATCCAAAATTGGGTGGGTTGTAGCAAGCTCTTGTACAGTGGCATATCAGAGGGAGTCAGCCATGCTTGCAGGTGTGAAAGCAAACAGTAAGTGTATCTTCCCCAGGTTGATTGTTGTACAGTGACCTATTGGGGAATGGTGGCAGTGGAAAGGAAAATCTCACTGTGGGGTTCTTTTTGTGTGGGCGGGTGAGGTATGTATGGTGGTGTTTCACCAAACATGAGTTGGTTTTGCGCAAAAATTCTTGTGGACTGACACCTACTGGGATTCCAGGGGGGAATGTGCGACTTGATCAAAGGGGGTGCCAGCCATGAGCCGTGATCCACTTGATAATTCACCCCTATTGTGTTTGAGGCTGTTACCAATCCACCCAGATTTGCATCAGGAATTTTCCCTCATGCATGTGAGAATCTCCAGAGAGATAGGCTACCTGCCCAAGGTAATTTTTGGCTGGAAGACAGGCGCCAAAGGTTCCACGGTCCATCTGAGAATGTCCAGTGGTTAATCCCCGTGCAAAAATATCTGGTCTCACAAATCATAGGCTGGGGTTATGCTCATGCCTATGGGCCTTAAGGAAATCCATGCTTATTGGCCTCAGGCTTCCAGGCACAAGCAGGTGAGCGTCTGCAGTTAAGCGGGCCACTCCCACAAGCAAATAGTTGGCTGGAAGACAGGTGGTGAAAGGTCTGTCAGGATTGTGAAAATTGCCTGCGTATGACTGGTGGGTGGGTGCATATGAATGCATGTGGAAGCCCAACAGTTTGCAGGCATGAAAATCATAAGCAGGCGCCAGTCATAGTTTTCCCCAACCTTGTCACTGGTGAGTCCACTGTTTGCATATGACCCAAATGATTACTCATCCCAATATGCACCCCTTACAATAGCCTGGAATACACCAGCATCTTTGTGGTAGTTAGGTTGAGGTCTCCAACAAGATGCATCAAAGGGATGCATTTGAGAAATTTTAATCAATGGCTAGGCATGATTGCATATTACATTCTTGTACAGCTTTTGCTCTGCCCTGCAGCATACATGTACAAAAGTGTATGTAATATAATTTTAGATTCACATATTAGGATGGTGTAATACTACTTTAGCCTGCATGCATATTGCTTATGGGTGTCCACCTTCTGATCATTTGCATAGGTCTAGCTCATGTGCCACATGCTCAGTAGGGTGATTCACCTGATTTTCACATTCCAGCTCAGCATGTCATTGTCAAAAGCTCACTATGGAAGATTTTGGGAATGCCATGATGAGTGGACATTTCACAATAGTTGATCAGAAAACCCACTTCTGTGCACTTTACCTAAGGACGTGAAAGGCTCAGCCTGGCCAAAATTTCTTCCAATTTTGTGCAAAATGCTCAGGATGCATGCTTAGAAAGATAAAATAGCAATTGCTCAGAAGGTGTGCATTTGATATTGTTATATAAATAGCTCAAAAGCTGTGCAATTCAAATTTTCAGCCACTGAGCATTTCAATTATGACCCCAAAGCAGACATGCGCAATGGATTGAGCTAAGCTCATCCTGTATTAATTTTTGATACAGCTGCCTGACCCTTTGTTCAAACTCTATTACCCTGCCATAATGCTGGTATGCTTGCCACAGTCACCTGTGACCAAATGCCCCACATCCTTTTCTGCATGGGGCCTTTGTGGATTGCACTCACCATGCACATTCAGAAATTCCCTAAGGAGAGCCCTCCTGGGCAATGAGGTGGCTATTTAAGGCAACAAAGAGGATCTGAATGAGTCTTAAAAGTCAATAAATTTCAATACTCATTCAGAACCCTTTTGTTTCTCTGCCTCACAAGGGCATTTCCCTTCTCAGTCACATCATTGGCTGCAACTGAGCTTCCATTTTTCCCACACTACTTGAAGCTGAGACTTTCACTCTCTTTCTCAGCCACTCCACCTTTTTCCAGCTCACCTTCTCTTCTCATTCTTGTGGGTATTCCCCTTTGTCTTTATCCCTTTCCACTCTACTAATCACTCCCCCTCCATCCTGCTTATGTGTCCAGAACCCCCCTTCTATCCACCTTGTGCGTCTCCTCCATTTAAACTTTTTGTTGATATTATGTTCCAATATTAATACTAAATCTTCTTCATGAATTTCTTTCAGACTTCTACAAAATTCCAACTAGAGAGTAATCATTTTAATTACGTTTTAAATTCATATTTCATCATATGTCTTCCTCTTTGCTTGAAATTTACCTTTCTATTCAGTCACTAACCTAAATTGTCTTGTTTTTAGAAGTCATGCACTTTATGCACTAAGCGGGGTATCCCCTGCATCTGCTCCTCCATGGCAACCAAGGCTTGTGATGCTTGCTGACAAGCACACAAGCAATTATTGCTTGTTTTGCAACCCTTCCAGCCACGTGGCCAGAGGAGTTCCCTCACAAGATGCCCTCATGAGGACTCCTTTGTGGTGAGCAATGATGAAAGCATTCCAAAGCAGGAATGGACACCAGGTCCCCAAACAGGCAGGCGGGAATGATTCAGGACCATTAGCCTGGTTCCATCTAGTATCAATTTGTCCACCCCCTCCTAGGAAACCCTCCAATGGTCACTTCACTCCTTGACCGGAGCAAAGTGATTATCTGGTTGATGAAGGATGGCAATGGAAAGAGGACATTCAAGCTTGGGCCAATCATCACCATGTATTGTCACTCATGGGTATCAAATGCCAAAGTAAGTTTTAATTTTCCTCCTTGACTCATTTCTCTTCACCCAATCATGTTGAATTTTTTCCATTACACATAGAATAAAGCCAACCAAATCTCCCAAGGTAAGACTCTTCCATTCCTAGTTTGCCTCGCGACCAAGCTCCATGGCAACTGATTCCAGGCTTGAGTGGCACCTAAGGGTCGGAGGACTTAGTCTGCCATAAGCAGCAAACCTCTCCTTTGCTGATTTCAACTTTTGACTCAAGCAAACTGACTCTTGTTCCTTTTGTAGAACCCTTCCAACCCAATGAGCCACCTATTCCAGGCCCAAATCAACCATCAGAATGACATCAGGACACTTAGACTTGTGAGCCTGAACCTGAGGTGGCTCCAACCCAATGCACAGAGGAACCTTTTGGTAAGTCCCCACTTCAGTGTTTTTACTCTTCTCAAATTTTCCTCACCCCTCCTTTTCCCATTTCCAGCTCGTCCCACTACACCTCCTCCATAATCATCATTGATGATACACCCGTTAGATCCCCCCCTCCGGTTTCCCCTTACCCAGAGATCCCAAACCCCTCCTCCCCTCATTCCCACATTGAGGCTTGGCAGGAATTGACAGACTGGAAACTGAACTTCATGATTCCTTGAGCAATTTTCCATGAATCAATCAAGCAAATCTTGTTGAAGCATTTCTGATTGCTCCACATGATTCCCTTCTTGGATGCAGCTAATGTAAATGAGATGCACCAGGAATTCCGGGAGGAGCTAAGCTCCCTCCTTGGCCAGGCACTGGAGGCTTATCAAAAGGAGGACATCACTGGAATAGTCTCAATATTCCTTGAAAAATAACAAAAAAAATTGTTTCCTTTTGACTTATTTCCTTTTGTAATACACTCTTTTAAATAAGTTAGTTGTAATCAATAGATGATTTTTTCCATCTTTTTATATTCTTTTTTCCTGTGGGATTTCCTTTTTTGACAATTGTGAAAATTACCTATTGTGTGCAAATAATTTTTGTAAGTTCCCCACCAAATTTTTCAGTCAGTATTTCTTTGTGTGACCCTTATTTGCACAAAATGGGAAAATAGTCACCATTACCTCCTCCTATATTTTCTTCTTCCATGTTTTACAACCATATCAGATTTTAACTCTAAAAATGCAGGGTTTCCCCTCATGTGAGAAATCCACCGGAGATTCATGAGTCATTGCCTTTCCTATGGTCACATGCTATTAATCTTAGTTGTGTAAGGAATCTTTAGAATTGTTGGGAGACTTCTCAATGTAAGGAGCTGTCTGAATTGTTGGTAACTGTAAAAGCATGAGGATGTGCATGTGAGGAATTGGGAATATGAGGCCAAAATTGCCTGCAAGAATAAGTTTTTTTCCTTCAATTGACCAACAGCACAAATATCAATGCCAGTATTGGAAAACATGAACCAAAGTGAAATTAAGAGGGTTGTGAACGTCACTCAGATCAAGCACATTCACTTTGACTGTGTGGCAATTTTCCCTTCCACCAGATTACTCATTGCCCTCGTTGAATTCAGACCATCGACAACAATGAGTGAAGTCAAGGTCAATCAATGGCATGAATTATCACAAAAGAAAACTCACCAACCCAATTGCAACAAATGGGGAATTACTAAAGGGATTTATGTAGGCAATTGGGTGGGGCGAATGCAGCACAAAGAACAAACAATTTGGGATTTACGGAAGCCTTGGGAGAATTGAACATGCAAAAGATTAATGGGGGAACCGAGGCACAAATGTTGTCAGGCTGAGTCTATGATAAAGGTGTATAAGAGTATTTACAAGCTTTAACTATGACTGTGACACGGTAAAAATAATTTCAAAGAGGATATAATTGAGGATAAAAGTTTTAATTTAAGAATTTAAAGGGCTTTACTATAGAAATATAGTGGTGGTGAGCGCTGTTGAAAGCCCTGGGTGCAGCTTTACCTGTTGGATTACAATAATAAAGACTACAATACTTTAAATTAAGAGTATACCTGATTATCAACCAAGAGTAAAACTGTTTTTGACAGTTTACTACGTAGGTTATTCAAGAGCAGGATGAAGAAGCAATTCTGGCAGTGAAAAGCCTCCTTTTTATCCTGAAATGGGGTGGCAAGGGTGCTAGACCTTTCCACGTAGAGGAAGTGAAGGTTTTTTCACTCTCTAGTACTGGCTTGTGGTTTGCAAACAGCCTGTATAACCTGTATTGGGCTCAGATGTGGTTTTGAAACCACATCTGGGCAGTTTTCACCAATACAGGGTGAAAATTTTCATCTGGGGACCTCACAGCCTGATTCTGACGTGTATGACGCGTAGAATGCTGTACAGAAACTGTATGGGACCCCAGTATTGACTGACATATGAGGTATTGAAGCAAAAACATGCTCCTTTGTCTGTTGACACCTCATATTCATGATTATGGGGTGTTATCCCATGGTAAGGCTGTATATGACAGCTGGTGGGATTTTGACCTTAAAATGGTCATAACTCTGTCAGTTTTTGAGATATCAAGCTCAAAGTTGGTTCATTAAATAGCTCTATATGAGCTCTAAACAATGGTACCCAACTTGACATGGTTATCATTAAATATGACAAAGTTATCCCATGTACAAGTATTTTTGTACATTGGCGTGGTTTGGGCAAAAAGCTGTATTAAGCTTGTTTGGCCAATAACTTCTGTTGTAGTTGAGTTATGGGGAAATGGATGACACCATCAGATAGCCCTGATTGTGCTCTTTCCAAAAAGACCCCACTTTAGGTATCTCACACTAAAACTGTAAAAGTTAGATGAGAGGTGAATGTTTTGTTCACCCTTATTTGGCCTGAATTTGACCATAACTCAGGTTATACTTGTGCTAGCTCAGTTTGGTTGGCACCATTGGATAGCCCTGGCTTAGAGCTTCATTTTGAATACCCATTTGATGGGGTTAAGCCTCTCCTTCTAGATTTTAGATGAGAGGTGAAAATTAAGGTTTATGCTCAGCAATAACTTTGGGCATGAATAACTTTGTTATTTCTTGTCCTATGGTGATGGGACTTATATTTTCAGAAAGGGGTGAGTTTCCTCTTTCTTTTGATACCTTTTGAGCTAATTTGGCTCAGCTCCATGTTTTGGTGGTATTTTGGCTATACCATTGATTTATGGTATTTTGGCTGTCATGCTTGTGCTCTGGTTTTGAGTCACAGGCTGACAAATGTTAGCTTGGTGGGTTGCATTCTAGGACAATCATTAAAATATGTTGGGGATAAATTATTTCAAAAGATTAAAACTCAATTAAAGTCATTGGGGGTTCCATCTTTTGATCAAGTCAACTATGAATCCAATATTTCTGCAAATCAGGGGGCATTTGAGTTTTCTTCCACACTCACTTTCACCATGAACATATTCCAAAACTCACCTTGTGTTGAGAAGGATGCATTGCTGTATGCTTTGGGATGGTGGTTTCAAGCTGATTGGTGGACAGGCCAAATTCAAAAAGATGCTACAAAGCAGTTTACAAGGGAAAATTGATTTTCCCAAATGAGCATTTCTGGATTGATCTATCCAATTGTCATGGGCTCATTCAGGTAGTTTGGGCCAGTAGTAAATTTGTCTATTATACTGATCCAGCACAGGACAGTGAAAGCACAACACTAGTGGGTATGTCTGCACAATGCTCATGGAGGTTAGCAAAAACAATGTGGTGGAAAAGCCATGGCTATTATGAGATTGGTGAGGGAGTGGGCTATTACATCAGGGATGGAAGTACAATCTCATTTCAATTAGAAGAATGAGGGAATTTGTATGCATCTGGGAGCTAGAGGGTTATTGGAGAATAGGGGTGTGATAATGTCCAGGAGAGTATACACCTGGTTTTGATGGGTTGGAATTGGGGTTATATGATGTCTCACATGAAAAATGGGTGAAATGGCTCATGTATGTTGACATGCCACTGTACGCTTGGCATTAGTGCTTGCTCTTCTTTGCACACAACTCCTTGCGCTTGTCCAGGATCCCAACGCTTCACATGCAAAACCTTGTGCTGTAGATCCTTATGCCAGGGCAGCCTTCTGACAATGCCAACAAGTCCTTATGTTTTTCCAGCCTCCCAATGCTTCACACACAAACTCTTATGCTTGTACAGGTCCCCAAATATTCAAACTCCTTACGCCGGGGAAGCCTCCCAACAATCCCAACACTTCCTTACACCAGGGCAGGCTTACAGGTTCCCAAAGCTTCACATGCACATCCTTATGCTTTTACAGGTTCCCAGCCATTCAGATAATTCCTTAAACTGGGGCAGCTGCCCAACAATTATAAAAACTCCTTAGATGACAAAGATTAATAGCGTGTGACCATAGGAAAGGCAATGACTCGTGAATCTCTGTTGGATTGTTCACATCATTTTAACAGTTAAGATCTGATATCGCTGTAAACCATGGAAGAAGAAAATGTAGGAGCTGGTAATGGTGAGTATTTGCACATTTTCTGCCAAAGAGGTTTGCACAAAGAAATACTGACTGAAACATTTGGTGAGTGTCAGCCTGTGACTCAAAACCAGAGCACAAGCATGACAGCCAATATACCATAAATCAATGGTATAGCCAAGATACCACCAAAACATGGAACTGAGCCAAATTAGCTCAAAAGGTATCAAAAGAAAGAGGAAACTCACCTCTTTCTGAAAATACAAGTCCCATCACCATAGGACAAGAAATAACAAAGTTATTCCTGCTCAAAGTCATTGCTGAGCATAAACCTTAATTTTCACCTCTCATCTAAAATCTAGAAGGAGAGGCTTAACCCCATCAAATGGGTATTCAAAATGAAGCTCTAAGCCAGGGCTATCCAATGGTACCAGCCAAACTGAGCTAGCACCAGTATTACTTGAGTTATGGTCAAATTCAGACCAAACAAGGGTGAACAAAACATTCACCTCTCATCTAACTTTTACAGTTTTAGTGTGAGATACTTAAAGTGGGGTCTTTTTGGAAAGAGCACAATCAGGGCTATCTGATGGTGTCATCCATTTCCCCATAACTCAACTACAACAGAAGTTATTGGCCAAACAAGCTTAATACAGCTTTTTGCCCAAACCACGCCAATGTACAAAATACTTGTACATGGGATAACTTTGTCATATTTAATGATAACCATGTCAAGTTGGGTACCATTGTGTAGAGCTCATATAGAGCTATTCAATGAACCAACTTTGAGCTTGATATCTCAAAAACTGACAGAGTTATGACCATTTTAAGGTCAAAATCCCACCAGCTGTCATATACAGCCTTACCATGGGATAACACCCCATAATCATGAATATGAGGTGTCAACAGACGAAGAAGCATGTTTTTACTTCAATACCTCATATGTCAGTCAATACTGGGGTCCCATACAGTTTCTGTACAGCATTCTACGCGTCATACACGTCAGAATCAGGCTGTGAGGTCCCCAGATGAAAATTTTCACCCTGTATTGGTGAAAACCGCCCAGATGTGGTTTCAAAACCACATCTGAGCCCAATACAGTGTATACAGGTTGTTTGCAAACCACAAGCCTGTCATGGGGAGTGAAAAATCTTCACTCCCTCTACGTGGAAAGGTTTAATCACCTTTTCACCTCAATTTCAGGATAAAAGGAGGGCTTTTCACAGCCAAAAACCTTTCCTCATCCTGCTCTTGAATACCCTACGTAGTAAAATGTCAAAAACAGTTTTACTCTTGGGTAATAATCATGTATTATTATAATCTTAATAATTGTAGTCTTTATTATTGTAACCCAACAGGTAAAGCTGCACCCAGGGCTTTCAACAGCGCTCACCACCACTATATCCACTATAGTAAAGCCCTTTATTATTAAATTAGAACCATCTTCAACTCTTATAAAACCTTTTTAACTTTTATACACCGTGTCACAGTCATAGTTAAAAGTTGTAAATACACTTTATTACTCTTATCATAGACTCAACCTGACATTTTGGGGGCCTGGCCGTGTTTTTTACTTATTTTGGACCTTACAAGTAAGTTTTTTCTCTTTTTTATCATTTATTGACACCTGTTTTTTATTTTTAGGCGTCATTTTCTTTTGAAAAATATATTTTATATATATTCTTCTTTTAAAATTTAATAATATTCATATTTTTAAAGAGTATTTGTCTAGTGGCTAATAACCACAAGACCAGTATTTTTGGCGTGTTTTGCATATAAAAACACTTTTAAGCCATTTATACAGTCTCAATTCTTAATTGAATTAAGACAGCTCATACTGATAAACCAACAGTTGAGGCGTGTTTGGGCACATTGTTAACTCAATTGCCCTGTAATACACCATTTTTGACAGATTATACTTGCTAATAACAAGTATTCTGTGAGATATTGGTATACAAACAGTATACCAATAATCAATAAGCTGTATTTCTGACGTGGAATTGTTAATTCAATTACACTGTCACTATACAAGGGCATACTGTAGTGACATACAAGCCCAGAGGCCATTCTTAGACGTGCAAAACCAGCCTTGTAAGAAGTCTTAACTGACATAAGCCCTCTTTTTCCTGCTTTGATTCAGTGGAAGAAAACTTCATACCACTTGAGACCCAGTCACAGGCCAACATACCAGTGACACCCTCAGAACCAGAGGGCAGCAAGGGCAAAGGAAAAAGGCTTAGTGAAGGCCTCATCACAGCCAAAAAGTGGACACCAATAGCCACTCAGAGGAGTAGAAAACCACGAAACTCTGCTTCAATACAAGGTAAACCAACCTTAACCACTTGTGCAGGGAAGATTACAATTATTAACCCAGTTGTAACCTCCAAAGGCAAACTGCCCAAATCAGCAGATAGCAAATTTGTACAAGGCACAGTCAAAGGTAAATACCCTAAGAACATAAAGTTTTTGACTGCTTGCAAACACTGATATGTCCCCTGCATACCTCAGAGACCTTGGCTTCCAAAGGAACCAGCCAGAGGATAGAGCAGGAATGTCTAGAACCAGAAGACCTGAAAGAAGACACATTGGACACAGTGGTGGATGGCAAAACAATGAGGGAGATAATATCAACCTTGCCATTCACACTCCAATTCAACAGAAACCTCAAACCAGAGGACTGGAAAGATATGGATCAAGTTCTTCAAATCCACCAGCTCCTCAAAGATTTGTTTCAATGGAGTATGGACAACAAGAGGTTCAACCTAGCAACTCACTGGGCAGAACTGGGATCAAGTTGCCAGAAGATCTGTCTCAAAGAGATAGACTTCAAAGACCTTATGGTAATCACCAAGGGTTGGAATCCTACCAGGCAGCACAGACTCCTGGAGGCAAGGGCACAGAGGATAAGGGAGAATCAAGCCACTATCCAAGCTATAGAAGAACAGTTAACCCAGACAGGGCCTACTCAGATTCCTTCAGGTTCACAAGGAGCATGCCAAATCAGCTCTCCAGTGGCTTCACACCATTCAGAAACCAGCAGATCAGTGGCCAAGAGTCACCATTCTTCACAATTCCAGGAAGTTTCCAGGAGAAGACAAGGCAACAAGGGCAAAAACAAAGCCTCCTTCAACCAGAGGAGGAAGGAGTCAGACCCCATGATCCAGAAGCTGTTAGATTTGGTAAAAGAAGTACACAAGAACCAGAAGTAGTTGTAAACCACTCTAGAATCAGTAGTCCTAGTAATAGAAACATTACCCCCACTCAGACTGAAAATAACATTATCACATCTGAGAGTAACATCAACAGTGACACACTGTGGTTACAAATGTCCCAATATGCTGAGCAATCTGCAAAGCAGGCTACAGAATTTGCAGCTGCCCAAGAAAGGATGAGAAAAACTCAAGCCTCATTGGAGCAGATAGTTAAAAACCTTCAGGAAGGATATGCTCAACTGAGCAAAGCCTCTGAAGAAACCAACAAGAGACTGAATCAAGTCTCTGAAGAACAACACCATAGTAGCAGGGACAGGGAGTGTCTGAACCAAGACATCAACAAATTGTTTGATGCCTACCATAGCTTAAAGCCCCAACCACAAGGCCAAGCTATGGAGAATCCATATCAACCAGATGACATCAAACCAGATGCCATGTTGTTGAATAAGGCAAGATCTCCATCACAATACCAGGATGGAGATGGCATGTCTTATTCAGAGAAGGAAGCCTTGAAACAGCTTCCTGAGGCCTCAAACTGGCCCAAATTCTCTGGATCAGGAGAATATGATCATATGGAACTCATAGATTATATTGATGGACTCTTCATTGATGTACCAAGCATACCAGATTACTGGATTACTGCTAGACTGAATACTGCATTTAAAGGTCATGCAAGTATATGGTACACTGAAATGAAAGAAATCCATGGCAGAAGAAATTGGCCATGGTGGAAGAGTCAAATAATCCAAAAGTACAGTAATGGAACTTGGATATGGCAAAAGACCATGTCATTTGAGAATGACAAATACTCTGTGGACAAAGATCCATATGAGTGGTGTCTTAGACAGTCTAAAAGACTTAAAGCCATTGATCCTCAGATGAACATCCAAATGAGGAATCACAAACTCCTGACACAACTGCCAGGAGAACTAGAGCATGCAGTAAAGTTCAGATGCAACCAAAATTGCACTCTAGATGATATAGCCAATACCTTGCAAGACATAAGGAAAAGGACTAATATAGGGAAATTCACCCCATATAGAAGCAGTAGTTTCAAAGAGAAACAACCTTTCAGGGTGGAGTTTAAAGACAAACCCAGAGAAAAAGTGGCAGAAGTGGCAAAGAAGAAGAATTCTTGTCACAATTGTGGTTCAACAGACCACTATGCTAACAACTGTCCAAAGGCAAAGAAAAAAGTCTATGCCATAGAGAAAGTCCCTGAGGAAGAACCTCCAACAGAGGAATCTGAATCAGACTCTATGGGTGATGCCATCAGAGAACCATCTGATGAGGATCAAGACCCAAGAGAGGAATTTCTAGTGGAATACCAAGAGGAAACCCCACTAGAAATCCAGGATATACAGTTGGAAGCAGGCATGCCACAAGACACTGCCAACAAAAACTTGTGTAAACATACACAAGATGCACAAACATTCCTGGTTACACCAACCAAAGGAATGGCATATATACATGGAACAGCCACAAAAATGACTGTATGTATTGACAATGCTCAGCACCCACTGATCATTGACAGTGGAGCACACTGCTCCATAGTGGCCAGAAATTATCTGGATAAACACTTCCCAAACTGGGAAAAAGAACTCTTGCCCACCAGGGCAAAGAACTTTAAGAGTGCATCTGGAAAGATGACCTCTATTGGGACAATTATCAAAGAGATAATTATACCCCACAGAAAAGGTAATATCAGACTCAACCCAGAGTTTGTAGTGCTTGAAGATGCCCACATCCAAGGGCTTTTACTGGGGACAGATTACCAGAGGATGTATGGCATAGATATTTACAATAGTAAAAATAGGCATATTACCATTGGTACTAACAAGGAAAAGAAATTTTCTCTTGATATATACCAGATATCTTCTCAGGACCCACTGGAAGAACTTCTGAAAGAATTCAGAGAGGGACAGTTTAGCACTACCCTCACCAGTAAACAAAAGTTAAGTTTACTGAAGATGCTGAGGAAGAATAGACCAGCATTTGCCATTGGTGAAGAACCATTAGGCAAGATCAAAGGCCATGATATAGAACTATATCTGGATGTGGAAAGGCCTTATCCACCCATGTTAAGGAGACCTCCTTACCCAGCAAGTCTGGAGACCAGGAAAGAGATTGAGAAACATATCAATGAACTCCTGGACATGGATGTCATTAGGAAGATTGGACATAATGAGATAGTGGAAATTACCACCCCTGTCCTAATCACCTGGCATGATGGCAAGTCTAGATTGTGTGGAGACTTCAGAGCCCTGAATAACTACACAAAAGCAGACAGGTACCCTATACCAAGGATACCTCATGCCTTGGATAAACTGGCTAAAGCCAAATACATAACCAAGATGGATTGTATGAAAGGCTTCCACCAAAATGGAGTTAAACCAAACTCCATGAAGTTGCTCAGAATAATATGCCATATGGGCATATATGAGTACACCAGGATGCCATTTGGCATCAAAAATGCACCAGCCCACTTCCAAAGGATGATGGACACCATATTTCAGGAAGAAATAATGGAAGGCTGGATGGTAGTATATATTGATGATATCATTATATACTCAGAGACATGGGAAGACCATGTACATTACATACACAAAGTGCTAAGTAAATGTACACCCATCAATCTAAAAATTTCACTTAAAAAGTGTAATTTTGGCCAACAAGAGCTACTAGCTCTAGGACACAAAGTCTCAGGCCTTAGTCTGGCAATTGACCAGAACAAAGTAGCAGCAGTACTGCAAAAGCCAGTACCAAAGAGCATTAAAGAAATGCAATCTTTCCTTGGGTTTGCTAGCTACTATAGAAACCACATCAAAAACTTTGCCCACATAACTAGTAGCTTATACAAGTTATGCTCAAAGGATGTAGTTTTTGAAATAACCAAGGAAAGGAGGGATGCATATGAGAGGATCAAATATGAACTCACAAATGCACCTGTGCTCATCTTGCCTGACTTTGAACTACCATTCAAGTTATACATAGATGCAGCATGCAGCCAAGGCTTAGGAGCAGCCCTTCACCAAAGACAAATTGTAGATGGTGAACCAAGAGAAGGTGTAATATGTTACATCTCCAGGCAGCTGAAAGATTCAGAAGCCAGGTATGGGGCCACCCAGACAGAATGTCTATGTCTAGTCTGGGCTCTAGAAAAACTCCATTACTATTTGGAGGGTGCAGTCTTTGAAGTCTACACAGACTGCACAGCCTTGAAGTCTTTACTAAACATGAAGACTACTAATAGACATATGCTGAGATGGCAAATAGCCATCCAGGAGTATAGAGGGAACATGACCATCATATACAAGGAAGGCAAAAGCCATACCAATGCAGATGGCCTTAGCAGATGGCCACTGGACAATGTCAAAAGCAATCCAGCTTACGACCCTGAAGTTGCTGCAAAAATTCCTATCCATTTTATGGAGATCAATAGGAAAAAGAACTTCAGATTCTCTGAATGGGCACCAGAGAGTGGTACCCTTGACAGTGGAAACACTGATTCAGAAGGGACAGAAACTCCCATACTGGGAATAAGTTCCTCAGCACTGCACAATGAATTTTTCAATGCAGTGCTGAAATCTTATGCTAAGCACAAACAGTGTAGCATATTACTCCAACTCCTTCAACAAAAATACAGGAGCCCAGAACTGGAAACCCAGCTGGAGGAACCCTGGTTGAGGGCCTATAAGGACAATAAATTCTTCCTTATAGATGGCCTGATTTATCACAGAGAAAAGCACACCAGTGCACTCACAGTGATAGACAGAGACCACATCTCTCTAATCCTGCAGGAATGCCATGACTGCCCGTATATGGGACACATGAGTGAAGACAGGACCAAAGAGAGGATAGCAAGCACAGCTTGGTGGCCCAAGTGGGAACAAGAGTTGAGTGAATACATCAACACTTGTGAAAGATGCCAAAAGGCAAATAGAAAACATGGGAAGAAATATGGGTTACTTCAACATATAGAAGAACCCAAGCACCCATGGGAAACCATTAACATGGACTGGGTCACAGGACTTGTCCCAGGAGGCAAAGAAAACTACAATGCCTGCTTAATCATAGTTCATAGGTTCAGCAAAAGCATGAGATGTCTACCATGCCATAAAGAGGACACAGCCATGGACACTGCTCTGTTATTTTGGAATAACATCATATCCACCTGTGGAGTCCCCAAGATCATAATTAGTGACAGGGACCCAAAATTCACATCTGAATTTTGGACCAACTTATATGACATGCTTGGCACCAAACTTGCTTTTTCCACAGCTTACCATCCCCAAACAGATGGCCTGGCTGAGAGAATGATCCAAACAATGGAGGACATTCTCAGGAGGTTCTGTGCCTATGGCATGGAATACAAGGACCATGAAGGATACACCCATGATTGGGTTACCCTCTTACCAGCAGTCCAGCTGGCTTATAACACAAGCCAGCACTCTACCACAGGAAAATCACCTGCACTGGTAGAGAAAGGGTGGAATCCCCTGTTACCTGTGGATCACTTGAAGAAAAATCTTCTGACCATCCACCCCACAGCCAAAGACTTCCATGATATGTGGAAGAAAGCCTGTGATACTGCAGCCAAATGCATAGCTGAGGCCAAAGAGTATAACAAGCAGAGGTGGGACAAATCACATATGGAACCTGACTTCAAGGAAGGGGACCAGGTGTTAGTGTCTACACTGAACTTCAACAATCTCAAAGGACCTAAGAAAATGAGAGACTCATTTGTAGGGCCCTTCACTATCATTAAGTTAATAGGGAAAAATGCAGTAGAGGTCAAGCTCACTGAGGAGTTTTCTAGGAAACACCCAGTCTTTCCAGTGAGCCTGGTCAAGCCATACTTCCAAACAGAGGAGGAAAAATTCCCCTCCAGGAAGAAGAACATCACTCCACCAGAAATAGTGGAAGTAGAAGACTCTCCTGGACCTGTGAGTAAAATCATCAGGGCCAGAAAAATCAGACTTAATGGAAAGGATCAAAGACAATACCTAGTCAGATTCAAAAACCAGACAGCTGATAAAGACAAATGGTTGGCAGAGGATGCCATACCAGATGGGAACCTTCATTTAAGGAGATTCAGAGCCTCTAGGAGGACTGAACAGTCTCATCAATGATGAGCCTTTTTTAGAGGGAGGGTATGTCAGCCTGTGACTCAAAACCAGAGCACAAGCATGACAGCCAATATACCATAAATCAATGGTATAGCCAAGATACCACCAAAACATGGAACTGAGCCAAATTAGCTCAAAAGGTATCAAAAGAAAGAGGAAACTCACCTCTTTCTGAAAATACAAGTCCCATCACCATAGGACAAGAAATAACAAAGTTATTCCTGCTCAAAGTCATTGCTGAGCATAAACCTTAATTTTCACCTCTCATCTAAAATCTAGAAGGAGAGGCTTAACCCCATCAAATGGGTATTCAAAATGAAGCTCTAAGCCAGGGCTATCCAATGGTACCAGCCAAACTGAGCTAGCACCAGTATTACTTGAGTTATGGTCAAATTCAGACCAAACAAGGGTGAACAAAACATTCACCTCTCATCTAACTTTTACAGTTTTAGTGTGAGATACTTAAAGTGGGGTCTTTTTGGAAAGAGCACAATCAGGGCTATCTGATGGTGTCATCCATTTCCCCATAACTCAACTACAACAGAAGTTATTGGCCAAACAAGCTTAATACAGCTTTTTGCCCAAACCACGCCAATGTACAAAATACTTGTACATGGGATAACTTTGTCATATTTAATGATAACCATGTCAAGTTGGGTACCATTGTGTAGAGCTCATATAGAGCTATTCAATGAACCAACTTTGAGCTTGATATCTCAAAAACTGACAGAGTTATGACCATTTTAAGGTCAAAATCCCACCAGCTGTCATATACAGCCTTACCATGGGATAACACCCCATAATCATGAATATGAGGTGTCAACAGACGAAGAAGCATGTTTTTACTTCAATACCTCATATGTCAGTCAATACTGGGGTCCCATACAGTTTCTGTACAGCATTCTACGCGTCATACACGTCAGAATCAGGCTGTGAGGTCCCCAGATGAAAATTTTCACCCTGTATTGGTGAAAACCGCCCAGATGTGGTTTCAAAACCACATCTGAGCCCAATACAGTGTATACAGGTTGTTTGCAAACCACAAGCCTGTCATGGGGAGTGAAAAATCTTCACTCCCTCTACGTGGAAAGGTTTAATCACCTTTTCACCTCAATTTCAGGATAAAAGGAGGGCTTTTCACAGCCAAAAACCTTTCCTCATCCTGCTCTTGAATACCCTACGTAGTAAACTGTCAAAAACAGTTTTACTCTTGGGTAATAATCAGGTATTATTATAATCTTAATAATTGTAGTCTTTATTATTGTAACCCAACAGGTAAAGCTGCACCCAGGGCTTTCAACAGCGCTCACCACCACTATATCCACTATAGTAAAGCCCTTTATTATTAAATTAGAACCATCTTCAACTCTTATAAAACCTCTTTAACTTTTATACACCGTGTCACAGTCATAGTTAAAAGTTGTAAATACACTTTATTACTCTTATCATAGACTCAACCTGACAGTGAGGCCCTTACAAAAGTTATTCTCACACAATAGGTGTTTTTACCATTGAGGAAATAAAATTTGTTCACTTCAACAAAGAATGTAATATAAATTGAAAAAATCTTACATTGAATACAAATAACTTATTTAAAGGAGTGTATTACAAAGGGTAAAAAGAGAAAACAATGCAAAATCTTTTTTTTCAAGGAATCTTGAGACTATCACGGTGATGTCCTCCCTTGGATAAGCCTCCAGTGCCAAGCTAAGGAGGACATTTAGTTTCTCCCAGAATGCCCTGTGAATCTTATTTCAATGAGTCTGTCCACAAAGGGAATCATTTGGAAAAATAAGCAATGCTCCAACAAGATTTGGTTGCTTGATTTGTGGCAATTTCACAGGGAATCATGAGGGTTGGTCACAAGTCCACAAATTTCTGCCGAGTCTCATTGTGGCAATGAGGGCAGGGGGGATCTGATGGGTGTATGATCAATGATGATTGTGGAGGTGGGTGTAGCCGGACAAGCTAGAGATGGGCAAAGGAGGGGTGAGGAAAGGTTGAGAAGAGTGAAAAAAGTGAAGTGGGGACTTACCAAAACGTTCCTTTGTGGATTGTGGAAGAGCCACCTCAGGTTCATGTTCACAAGTCAAAGCATCCTAATGTGGTTCTGGGGGTTGACTTGGGCCTGGAATGGGTGGCTCATTGTGCTGGGGGGGTTCTACAAAAGGAGGAAGGAGTCAGCTCACTTGAGTCAAATGTTGAAATTAGCAAAGGAATGGTTTGCTGCTTACCGCGGAACCAGTCCTCTGATCATCAGGTGCCAATTGGGCCTGGAGTTTGTTGCCGCAGAGTTTGCTTGCAAGGGACACGAGGAATGGAAGTGTCTTGTCGCGGGGATTTGGCGGATTTTGCTCTATGGGTAAAGAAAAATGAGACAGAGAGGAGAAGTAAGAGCTTACTTTGACATTTTAATCCCATGGGTGACAAGACAGGTTGACAATTGGCCCAAGCTCCAATTTCCTCTTGCCATTGCCATCCTTCATTGGCCAGATAATCACTTTGCTCCAGTCAAAGAGTAAAGTGATGATCAGATGTTGGCCTTGGAGGGGTGTGGACAAATTGATACTTGAGGGCATGGGGCTAATAATCTGGAATTGTGCCCATCTGCCTGTTTGGGGTACTGGCGTCCATTCCCTCTTGCGAATTCTTTCATCATGGTCAACCACAATAGAGCCCTCACAAGGGTGTCTTGGCCGGGAACTTCTCTGGCCGCGTGGTTGGAAGAGTTGCACAACAAATGAGCATTTCTTGTGTGCTTTTTGGAAAGAATTACAAGCATTGCTTGTCATGGAGGAGCAGATTCAGGGGATAACCCGCTTAGCACACAAAGTGCACAACATGTAAAATAAATACAAATTATGTTAGAATCCATATAGAAAGTAACATGTAAAGTAAAAAGGAAGACATAAAATGAATTAAAAATTTAAAATGTGATCAAAATAATTAAGCTCTAGTAGCAATTTTTCAAAGTATGAAAGAAAATAAGGATGAAGATTTAGTATCAAAAGCAGAACATAACATGGAAAAAACTGTTAAATGGAGAATATGACACATGATTTAGATAGAAGGGGGTTTCTGAAAGTATAATGTGAGAAAAAACAGCAAAAGGGAGGGAGGGTGGTGGTTAGGTTGGTGCAATAGAAATCAGTGGAAAGGGAAGAAGACCAAGGGGAATATTCAGAGGAATAAGAAGAGCAGGTTGTGGAACTCCTTTTAGAGTGGGATTTGATAAGGCAGTCCTTGCAAGGGAAATCACAGGTAAACCATTTTGGATTGCTGAAATAATTCTATAACCAAGAGTGCTAATGGTGCTTTAGCTGCCCCTCTGAATATAATAAATAATCTACCTACAGAGCTCACAAATCAATATTTAAGATTGGGGCTTTAAGACTAGAGAAGATGTTTCAGAAGTCTCTATCAGACCTATTCAATAATCAGACCAATGATAAAATAATGATACTAATTTAGATAAAATAATTTCAAAAGATAAATCTGTAGGTGATTTTTAGGATAATAAAGTAATAAGTGAGTAAACCAAATAGTAGATATAATAGTACTGAGTGGTTATTTTAAGTTGTTTCTTTTGTTTAATGGATAATAGTTTGATATGAGAATATTTAGTATAAGCGATGATATGTAATAATATTTTTTAAGATTTTAAATAGGTGTAGTTGATAACTAATTTTGATAATATGTTAACTATATTTGTGATAATAATAATAGTGATAGCTAAGAAGTATTTAGGAATTATAAATGATAACACCACTATAGGTTTAAAAATACTGGTGAATTTTGGTATATTAATTACTACTTATAATAGTAATAATTGATTATAAGAGGGATGATCATGTAGAATAGGATATAATGATAGTGACAGTTAGAAACTACTAGTGTGTGTTTATTTTGATTTATTTGATTATAATAATAGTAATATATCTTTTCTTCTAGTGAGAAGAGTATAATATAAATATTTTGTTGAATATGAGTATTTTACTAATAGATGAATCTATAATACAGGAAGACCTAATTTTAACTACAGAAATATTTAAATCACTATTGATGTGATGTAATAATAATTATTAATTCTAGATTAACCTACTAGTAAAGGATGAGGAGTTATTCTCCTTCTTGGTGTATAACTAATTACATTCATTCCAAGGGAGAAGAGGAGAAAATGAGACAGAGAGCCCTCCTTTTATGTTGTGAGAAGTACCCATGGGCTCTCCATGTAAAGCCTCATTCTTTCCCTTTGAGGTAATTTTGCTGGTGTGGATTTTTTAGCAAGAGTCAGATGAACTAAGTGCTACACTGCATTAGTAAGCTTTCCCACCCTTGAGAAATTATTGCTGGTGAGTAAGATTTGAGAATGGTGTCATATTATTGAGATATTTTCTCCATTTGTTTGGTAAAAATTAAGATTAAGATATTTTGCTTGGTGGGGGTGTTGATAAAAAACATCAGGTGACTTCTCCTTTTATACTGATTTAGTCAGCTTTCACAGCCTTGAGGAATTCATGCTGGTGAGTAAAGGATGAAGATGGTATAATGAGAATGAGCCCTTGGATAATTTGTTTGAAAGATTTGTTTAATCACAGGTGATCATGCTGTGTAAGGTGGGGATAGCTTATGAGCTGTAAGATATGATTACTGTAATTGCTGAGAAGTTCTGTGTTTAGTGTTTTTTTACTTGCATGTAGCTATTTGAATTTGAATTAATTTCAATTTGATGATCCTGTGGCTGTGCAATGTCCATATCTTATGCATGTGGACTGCATAAGCCTTATTTGGGCTCCTGTATTGTTGTTTAATCTTCAAGTTCTTGTGGATTCTCATGTATTGAGTTGGATTTGATACTGTCAGATGATTCATTTGTCACATGATCTGTATCTTTGATGATTGTGATTGTGAGTAATATAATCTTCCTGATGAATTTAGGGTGGGTATTATGTTGCAATGTTACTTTTCCCAGGTAAATTTTGAGTTTTCTGTATGTGTTAAACCAATATTGTTGATTTTGTAGGGCTTATATGTAGGCTTTCTTGTATAAATCCATAATATTTGATTCCTTTATTATTCATTGAATTATACAAATATGTTGGTTATTTCTATTCTGACTGCTTTATTCTTCCTTTCCTCCATACTATTGCTGCTATTACTGTGTTTTCGTGATTTTAATAATTTCTTTTAGTGGTGAATTCCTGAATTAGCCATTGTGATCTTTATTTTTCCGATTTTTAATTTTCAAAAATATTTCTTGAAACTGGTAAAACAGTATGGAATACCATAGTTTGAACTGGAAAAAAGTGGAGCAGGTGAGAAAAAAAGTGAAGGGCATGGCAGGCAAGATGGTCTTTTATGCCATGGTGAAGCTGAGACAATCACAGCAGTTGTAGCACACCAAAAAGTCTCAGCTTTAAGGAATTTCAGAAAAATGAAAGCTCAGTCACAGACAATGCTTCAACTGAGAAGGGAAATGCCGGTGTGAGGCAGAGTAACAAAGGGGTTCTGGCTGAGTATTGCTCTTGATTGAATTTTCAGACTCAGTCAGATCCCCTTTGTTGCAATAAATGTCCACCCAATTTCCCAGGAGTGCTTTCCTGAGGGAATTGTTGAATGTGCACGGTGCATGCAGAAAATTACATGGTGCATTTGGTCAAAGCTCACTGCGGCAGGCATACACCATCATAGCTGGGTGATAAAGTCTCAAAAAATGGTCAGGAGGCTGTATAACAAGTGAATACAGCATGAGCTTGGGTAGACAAATTGCACAGGTCTGCTTTGGGATCATCACTGAAATGGTGAGTGGCTGAACATTTGAATTATACAGTTGTGGAGCTATTGATATAAAAAGATAAAATGCACCGCTGATGAGCAATTGCTATTCAATTTGTTTAAGCATGCAATCAGAGAATTTGGGACAACATGGGAAGACATTTTGGCCAGGATGAGCATTTCACGCCCTTAGGTAAAGTGCACCAAAGTGGGCTTTTGGATCAGCTATTGTGAACAATTCTCCATTCATGGCATTCCAAAAATCTGCTGTAGTGAGCTTTTGACCATGACATGCTGAGATGGCATGTGCAAATCAGGTGAATCACCAAGCTGAGCATGCAGCACATGATCTACACCTATGAAAACAATTAGAAGGTGGATAACCATTGGCAATATCCATGCAGGCTGAAGTAGTATTACACCATCCTCATTTGTACAGCCAACATTGTAGTACAGACACCTTTGTACATGTATTCTGTGGGGAAGAGCAAAATCTGTACAAGAATGGAACATACAGTCATGCCAAGCCATTGAGTCAAGTTTCTCAAATGAATCCCTTTGATGCACATTTTTGGAGAGCTCCACCTAACTACTGCACAGAGGCTGGTGTATTCCAGGTTACCTGTAACAACCAGTAATCAGGGGTAAGGGCATTCATACTTACACCCACTCAAACACCTCAAACCAGCCAATCCACTGTGTGTATCAGCATTCAGTTTCAGCAATCTTCCTTTCTGAAACATGCATACAGTCTGGTTCATTAATACAGCCTGTCAATACTTGTACAGGTTGGAATTACCCAGTACAGTTTGGATACACCATTTCCAAACTGTATGATCACTCAATACCACCACTTCTCTTGTACAGATCCTGTAAATCTGTACAGGACCTGTATTGGCCAGACTCAATTCAATCATCCAATCTTCTCATCACAATTCTCTGTCTGGATCAGGGCTGGTGATTCTCACATATACCAGCCCCTCTTTCTCCCCCCTGGGGATTTTTCCCCAGTTAATTGATTTATTTTATTTATTATTTTATAATTATTCTTATCCTTATTTTGGGTATTATAATTATTTAAGTTTAAGTTAGTATTTGCCTTCTTTCTTTCTTTTCCTGTACATTATGAGTTGGGTGGCCATATGCTTATTAACCCTTCTATTTCCATTCTGACAGGTTGAAACAGTGGACTTGGACTTGTTTGTGGCTGGCTCTTTCTTTCTCACTATTATTTCTTGTTTCTGCTTTTCTTATATTCTTTTATTTAGTAATTCATCTCTTAACACTCCTAAGTGTATTTCTTTCTTACCACATCATTGAGCCCTCCATAAGTGAGTCCCAGGCCCTCTTCACTTAGAAGAGCCCCTGTGACATTACTGTAAGGTGTGCATATTGGGATGAGTAATGATTTGGGTTATATGCAAACAGTGGATTCACTCTGTTGCCAAGGTTAGGGAAAACTATGAGTGGCACCCCCACATTGTGAGGGTGCCACATGCTTTCAGAGGGAACCCCCCAACAGGAACTATGCAGGCAATTTTCACACGTTTGGCGGACCTTTTACTGCCTGTCATCCAACCAAAAACTTGCTTGTGCAGGTAGCCTGCTTGGCTGCAGATGTTCACCTGAGGCCAATCAGCATGGATTTGCTTGAGCCTTGTACACATTAGCATAACCCCAGCCTATGATCCCTGAGGCTGGATATTTCCGCACAGGGATCCGCCACCGCAGGTCACATGCCAGACATTCTGACATGCACCACAAATTTTTTGGTGCTTGTCTTCAAGCCAAAGGTTACCTTGGGAAGGTGCCCTATTCCTCCGGAGATTCTCACATGCATGAGGGAATAAGCCTGATGACAACCTGGGTGAATTAGTAACAGTCTCAAACACAATTGGGGTGAATGTGTAAGTGTATCACGCCTCATGGTGGGCACCCCCTTTTATTAAGTCACACCTTCCCCCCTGGAATCCCAGTAGGAATCAGTCCACAAGAATTTTTGTGCAAAGCCACACTCATTTTTAGTGGCACACCACTGTACATACCTCACCCCCCCACAGAAGAAGAACCCCACAGCGAAATTTTCATCTCCACCTCCACCATTTCCCAGTAAGTCACTGTATGACAGTTAAACTGGGGAACATTCAGTACTGTTTTCTGTCACACTAGTGAAAATTTCTGCATTCCTCTAATATTCCACCATACAAGAAGTTTCTACAATCCACCCAATTTTGGATATCTTAATGTAAGCCTTGGTCCACCCATCATTGCGTAGCATGTGGCAGATCCAGCAGTCATATTGGTGCACCCACATTCTTGCCACCTTTCCTTGATATATTCCCCGAATTGGATATGAAAATTATAACTCCAAGAGGCCCATATTCCTAATGACCATGCATGTAACCACAGGCCATCCCCCTTTGAGCCCATTGCTTCCTCTCATAAAAGTTCCCCACCTGCGCTTATTGGTCTTCATTCCCTTTAAGTAGCCCTTCCTGATCATATAATTTCCCACTGTCCCCAAATAATTCATAATAGCCATCATGTCAACCCCTTCACAACCACTTTGCATTGGGATGATTAATATTTGTATTCAAATAAGTAGTGAGATTACCTCAAAAATTTGATAATTCCCACTTAAATTCTTGGATTATCCTATGGCACAATCAACACAACATTTTTTTGTTATCTCACCAATCACCAGCATACTATTGGCTCTCTCCCTGGAACCCTTTCCAACACGTTGATACCATTCCTTGAGGCACCACAAACCTTCATGCACTGTGGTCCTGCTGGGGCATGGATTGAAAATTTCCAATCCAATCCTACTCAAAGATTATTTGTTTAGGGAGTATTTATGACTTATCCCAATGATGCTTCCTCATCTCAGAAAGCCAATCTAGCATTGATTTTTTTCACATGGTATCCAAACATTCTATTCATCATTGAAAGTTTTTGAAAACAAGACTTCAACCTTAAAAGGCCCAAAGAATATAACTGTAATACTCATACTGAATGTTAGCTTTTTACTCCCACATTTCCTGCTTCAAACTTGACACCCCCTCATATCCTGCTCTCTTTTCATTGACTTTCAAGCAAAGACTGATCCAATTACCCAGTGGATCAGACATTCCCATTATTCAAACCCCCCTCTTCCCCCATCAAAAAAACAGACTAGCTTTTTTCTGGGATTGATAAATCCCCAATGGAAAATCCGCCTGTAACCTTTGGGCCGCCTCACCCCCTGGATCCACTTTTAATTCCAGGCACATACATACAAACAAGGTCATCAGCTCCTTCAAATTTTTTACAACCAATACCTCTCTTGGAGGAATGCTCGCGGATGATATGGGATTAGGTAAAACCATTCAGGCCATTGCACTAATTGGTACCTCCAAGGAGTGACTAATTACAAACCCCCAATGGTGCACACCCACCATTATCATCTGCCCACCTCACTTAATTACTAACTGGAAATCCGAAATATCCAAGAATGCTCAGGCTGGAGCGCTGGAAGCCCACATCTACCATGGCCCCACTTGTCACTCATTATCCAAGGCCAAAATCTTACAATTTGATATTATCATCACTTCTTACAATACTATCACCCAAGAATTCAAACAAACCAATACCTCTACATCATGCATTTTTAAAATCAATTGGCATTGTATAGTTTTGGATGAAGCACAGTGAGTTTCTTACCTTGAATAATTCAGATTCCCTATTATATCCAATTACCCTTCCCACATCTTATATCTTTATTTTCTCTCAATACACTTCCACTCACAATGCCAGGAATAACCTCCTATCATCCAGTTGAATATGTTTAACAGGCACACTTATTCACAGAATCTTTCATGACCTTTTGGGCATAGTATCAATAATCACCCAACCCCAGAGCTCAGATCAAGATAACTGGTAACCATTCATCCTGAACAGTCTTTCCAAAGGTAGCAATGATATCTTGCACTTGTAATTGCGGAATATAAGCTTGTGCCGCATCAAAACCACAAATCTCCAATCCCTCCCCACTATTAGCTATCACTATTAACTGTTCCCATTTAACCCAACAATAGAGAAAGAATACTCCACATTATACAAAGAATTATTATCATCCAAAAGCAAAGGACCAGGAGAATTTTTCAGAAATATTAATAAGCTGCAAATATGTTATGACCATCATATAATTATTAACAGTATGGCGGATGTGGATTTGGAAGATCATTAGGGAAGGAGCACTCAGGATAACTCCTCAACAATCACATTCACTATTGTGGATGTGGAAACATGCATGATGAGTAGTAAAATTTCACACCTCCTAAAAATCTTACTGAATAAAAAACAATCAAAGTGTGGTCCAAACAAGTTGGTGGTTTACACCCAATGGGCCCAATTTCTTGATTTGTGAGTTAATTATCATATGAATCCATCTGATCTTTTTTTATGGTAGAATTGGTATTGCACTTGCCCAAAACTCTATGCTCTCAACACGCATTGATGGAACAATTACAGAACAAGTACAGGATAAGGCCCTGGAGAACTTCTTCAATAATCCTGAATGTGAAGTCCTCATTTCATCCATTGCTGCAGCTGGAACTGGCCTCAACATAACTTTTGCTAATATTGTCTATTTAATGGTGAGGGGACCCCCAAAGTTCTACCCCAATGTTCTGACTCTGACATCCACATTTTCAGGAGCCCAAATGGAACCCAGCCATTGAGGCTCAGGCTCTTGATTGCCTCCATTGTATTGGCCAACAGCAACCTTTGAAGGTAATTCAGTAGAGGTCAACATGCGGAAGGTACCTTTCAAGCTCATCTCTGTGCATGATTGTATTACTATTCTGAAATCATTCTTTATTGGAATCCCATATTCCAATCACCAATAGGTACAAGAAAAGAAAAACTCATTAACTGCATGAGCCTTGCTGATATTATCCAATTTGTGTTTGACAAAGCTGATAACACCTTTTCACCCCATCACAAGTCCACAATTATGAAGACCATGCGCTGGATCAAGCTTCTTCAATATTTCCTCAATGAAAATGAGAACTAGATAAATCTTGATTAGGGACACCATGGTACATAAAAAATGCTTTTGTTAATATTCTAACTTATTTATCAGGATTTTGCATATTTAAGAAATAATAATCAGATTGTATTACACCAGCACAAACAATTCAAAAGACCTTAATATGGAAAAGTACTATACCTTTTTTTTCTTAACTAATTGCAGAGCATACCCATTAGCACTAATAACTGGAATTTAAAGTATCTTGAGGGCAATAGTCTGCATCTTACTACAATCTTTGAGCCAATATTTATCAGATACCTGAAAAGATAGCCCTTCAGGAATATCACCATCATCTATTGATCTAATTTCTTGTAATCTATCAAAGGTTTTTTTACCCATTTTTTTAATCCAATTACAAAACTCTATGTCTCTATCAATTATGAATATGAATTCATTAAATAAGCATGAGTGCCAGCATAATCCCACTCTGTGGTAAACTTGAAATCCATTTTCCATTACCTCCTCAGTCTCTGAGCATACTCAAGGGTCATTGAATTGTGATTCTAGAATGGGAAATTTAGCCATATCACACCATTCACAACGCCGCTCACAGGTCTGCACATCATCAATTAGATTATCATCAAAATTACTTCACAATGAAGAAGAGATACATTAACTGAGCCTTTGACAAATATTTTCAAGCTTTCAATTCTCCTTGGTTTTTACCAAATACTCCACATGCTTTTGAATAGACTTCCCTTCTCTTTTCAAATAAGTGAAATATTGCTCCATTAAAGCTGCCATGAACCCATACCTATTATGATCCTTGTTTCAAAAGTAATGATGATACTTGGTGCTGACAAGTGCAAGACAGAAGGCACAGTAAAACACCATAGACATCAACTTGCTGAATGGATTTTTCCACAAGCTCTCCAAGTCCCAAATGGATTGCTTTAGTCCTAGCTTATGGAGCTTATTTTTGCATTAGCTTTGGAAACCCTGAGACTGAACCTGTGTTCATGGATCATTGAAAATATCCTTGGAGACATATACCAGATGACCAGAAACTTGAATTGCAACTTCATGCTGTGGGAACTCCTTTGGTGTGGGATGAAATAAGGCAGTACCTTGAGGGGGAAATTATTGGTAAGTCTGTTTTGAATTTCAGAATTGTCCAATAACCATGGGTGCTAAGGTGTATTATCTGCCCCTCTAAATAATACTGAATAGTCAGCCTACAGAGAATCACAAAATGAAATAAGATTTGTGGCTTTTGACAGATAGAGAAGGCATATCAGAAGTCTCTAAATCAGACCTATTGATAACACTAAAGTAAAACTATGATTTAAAACTAAACTTTCTGATAAAATAAAGACTAAGATTTTTTGTTGTTATTTTAATAGAATGAATAATAAGATATATTTTATTCTTAATAAAACCTTTTCTTTTAATAATACTTGGCTTCTGAGAAAAGCTACTGAGCCTTTACACTATGGTTATACTACTATTCTTTGAAAATACTAAGCTACTGAGCAAGCCTACTGAGCTTTTTCTATGCTAATACAACTATTCTTCAGTAATACTAAGCTACTGAGCAAGGCTACTGAGCTTTTACTACATTAATACTACTATTTCCTTAACAATAATAAGCTACTGAGCTTTTTTACTATGGTTATACTACTATTATTCACTAATACTAAGCTTACTCAGCAAGGCTACTGAGCTTTTACTACTAAAACACAATTAATCTAGATATCCTGCTAGTTCAGAGATGGTTGTGATGCTGGATAGTGGGAACTTCTTCAATGATGATAGGAAAATGAGGGAGAGAGGACCTCTATTTATAGCTTTTGGGCCTCCATAGAGCTTCTCAAAATAGGGTACTTAGAAAAAATCATAGTTGAGAGTTTTTAGCTGGTGAGACATGTAGTTTTGATGTAAGAGCATGTTTTCTGAGAGAATTATGCTGGTGGTGCTTTTTCTTATCAAAGGAATGTGATGTATTTGAGATAATTTGGCTGGTGAGTTTTCCTTTTTGCCAAGAAAGTAGAGAAAATACAGCTCCTGACAATTGAACTTTCTTCTAGTCATATGATGGATATGAGAAAGTTATGGTGGTGTTTCTGTTTCTTATCAAAATCATGTGATGTCTTTGAGATAATTTTTCTGGTGAGAGTTTCTTCTTATGAGAGTTATGTGATGTTTTCTTGAAGGTGAGGAAAGTATTTTTTGTTTCTATTTTTATGTATGTTATGAGAGAGTTATGCTGGTGTTTCTAATTTAGTATTGTATCATTTCATTTGGAGATTGCATCATTTCTATTGATTTTGATGCGTGTCATTATTACTAAGCAAAAATTTGTTTGTGGAAAATATATTGTAATTTTATGCATAGCCTTGAGGTATTTCTTCTTTCAATTGAATCAAGGTGGGGAAAATATTTTTGTTTCTATTTTTTACGTATTTTATGAGAGAATTATGGTGGTGTTTCTGTTTTAGTATTGTACCATTTCATATGGAGATTGCATCATTTCTATCAAGTTTGATGCGTGTCATTATTACTAAGCAAACATTTGTTCTTGGAAAATATATAGTAATTTTATGCATAGCCTTGAGGTATTTCTTTTTTCAATTGAATCAAGGTGGGGAAAATATTTTTGTTTCTATTTTCTACGTATGTAATGAGAGAATTGTGCTGGTGTTTCTGTTTTAGTATTGTACCATTTCATATGGAGATTGCATCATTTCTATCAAGTTTGATGTGTGTCATTATTACTAAGCAAACATTTGTTCTTGGAAAATATATTGTAATTTTATGCATAGCCTTGAGGTATTTCTTCTTTCAATTGAATCAAGGTGGGGAAAATACAGCTCTGATGCTGTGGTGCGTCTTCATATACCTTTATTTAGATTAACTCCTTTTAATTGCATAATTTGTTATTGATGATGCAATAAGGTGGATAAATCCATTGATACTAAGATTTTTTGATAAGATCTTGAGGCTGTTTATTGTATATTTCTTTTTAAGATTTGTAGTTTTAATGTGTAAATATGTTTTGCATAATTTGTTTTATTATCATTTTTTTTCTTTTGTTTCATTGGTAAGCTTGAAATTGGTACTAATGGTATGGAATACCACATCCCCCTCTCCATTTAATGCTGTCCCCAGCATTCCAGTTGAAAGGCTTGCCAATATCAATCATATCCGTTTTGTTCAATTTATTCTCCCTCCAATATTGATTCTTCATCTTAAATTTCTTCACTGCTTTCATTTTTTGACTCTGTACTTTATTGAACTTTGTTTCCTCTGGGATAAAACCTCTTGATGTGACTTGCTGCAGCTTTTCTTGTAAGCTTAGTGCCATCCAATTCTTCAGGGTCATAAGGTCCATTACTAATTTGATTTATGACTCTATAAGGTCCATTCCAATGGTCCTTGAAGAGAAACCCCACTGTGACTCAAGTGGTTTATTATAAACTAATACCAAGTCCCCTGGTTCAAGTGGATTTCTCAGTCTATGTGCCAACTTTTTGTCCAAATATTGAACTGATTTGTGTCTTGAATCTCTTAATTTCTCTGCTTCTTCTAATATTGTTTCTTCTTTTGCTTAAATATGTATAGTTCTTGCTTCCAATAGTTCTTCTCTTGTTGATATTTTATTCCATTCAATTGCTAGATATGTATTTGTTTCAATATCAATTGGCAAAACAGCTTGCTGACCAAATTGAAGCTCAAATGGTGATTACCCTGTTTTTTTTGTTGGTATTCTATCTGCCAAGGTCACAATGTGTAAGTATTCTTTCTATTTGGATCCATTTTTACAAGGGCATCTTTCAATTGCTTATGTCCTCTTTCAACCATTCCTTGTGATTCTGGGTAGTAAGGTTCAGTTATTCTAATGTTTGATCCTGCTCTTTTGACTGCTTCTTTCAGTTCTTTTCCAAATCCTGCTCCTCCATCAACTGTCACTTCTTTTGGAGCTCCATATCTACAAATTCATTCTGACATAAACCATTCTGAGACTGATTTCGCAGTTAGCCTTGTTAATGCCACAGTTTCTGGCCATCTTGAAAAGTAATCTCTTGCTACAGCTAAATATTTCCATCTTCCTGCCTTAATGTGAACCACATCAATGCTGACTCTTTCAAATGTAGTAGATCTTACAGATATCTTTGCTTCTTATTTTTGTTGTAAATGACTCCTTTTTTGAAATTCTTGACATGCTTTGAGCCATTTCTAGACTATCTTTTTCATTCCTTCCCACCAATATCTTTTCTTGATTCTCCTTTATGTTTCATTTTCCCCTCTATGCCCCAGCTTTTTGTGCATTTTCATTAGTATCTGTTTCTGAGCTTTTTCATTGTATACAACTATTTGTGGATGTGGTTGATTTCTTCTTTTAAGCTGCCCTCCTTCTAAATAGAAATTCACTGATCTTCTCTTATTTTTCTTGAAGTATTCTTCCCAATACTTTGTGGATTTTTCAAACTATTCAAAAATTCCTACATATGTTTTCCAAATCCTTCCTGTTTTATTGAAATTTCAATGTTGTTTGTTTTATTCCTTGATAATTCTCCCACCTTAATTGTATTTACTTCTTTTAGGCCAAATCCTGGATGTGGTTTAATCCAATCTTCCTCTTCATCAAAATCATCCCTTTCCCTTTCTTCTTCGTCTGCGACTTTTGGTCTTCTTGATAACCCATCCAGAATAGTAAATGTTTTTCCTGGTTTGTGTACAAGATCAAATGAAAAAGATGAATGTATGCCACCCATCTTGTCATGTGTGCATTTGGTAAGCAAGGTGTATTAATCATTTCTATTAAAGCTTTAGCATCTACTTGAAGCTCAAAATGTTTCCCCCATAATATTGTTTGAAGTTTTTTGAGTATTCTTGCTAAACCGCAAAGCTCTAATTTTGGCTGAGAGTATTTAGATTCTACTCTGGAAAATTTCACTGATTCATATAGTACTGGCCTATCCTTTCCATTTTCATCCTCTTGCATAAGAACTGCACCTGCTGCAATATAACTTGAATCTATTGCTAATTTTCATTTACCTGAGCCTTTATCATAATTTGATTTCTTCAAAGTAATTTCTTCTCCTACTATCTTCCTGAGTTTTATAAAAGCTTATTCACATTTTTAATCCCATTTCCACAATACATCCTCCCTTGTCAATCTTCTCAATGGTTCTGAGACTTGTGAAAAGTCCTTGATGAACATTCTGACATATGCACATAATCCTAAGAATCCTCTAACTTCCTTCTTTGTTGTTGGTCTAGGCCAGTTTTGTATCTTGGTTATCTTACGTTTTGAAATCTTTCTTCCTCCCAGAGACACAACATGCCCCACAATATCAAGTGCTGGAACACAACATGCAAATTTTGATCCTGAAATTGTGAGTCCTGCCTCTTCTATCCTGAAAAGTATTCTTTCTAACCTTACTGCATATTTTCAAACAAATATTCTTATGAGCTGATTTTCCTTCAATGTTTCATGCTGATATGTTGATCTGGGTCCTTTAATTCATCCATCATCTATAAATATTCCAAGGTGCTCTGGTCTTTCCCCCTGAAGTATCCAATTCATTTGTGCTTGATAAACTGCCACAGAGTTTGTTCCTCCTTGACGTAGTCTTGTAAGCTGAAGTCTTCCAAGTGGTGTTTCAAATGTTGTAAGGTGTCTTGTAGTAATATCCAATTCTCTTTCATTGTATCCTCCCATAATATCTCCCAATCCATAAAATGCTCTTCCTGAAAATGATCCTACAAACTCATCAAAATTTGGTGGCAATCCTGCATCTTTTATTGTTACTTTATTGAGTTCTTGAAGATCAAGAGCTAATCTAAGTTTTCCCTTGGGCTTTTCCAAACAAAATACTGGGCTGTTATAGCTTGATGTTGACTGTTCATAGAGTCCTGTACATATTCTTTCTCTGACTAATTCAATAAATTGAGGTTAAATTGATTTTGATATTGGTATTGGTTTTTTTTTGCCATGGTTCATGTGGTATAATTGGTATTTTATAAGGTTTTCCATAAGAATGTTTTAGTATGCCTCGTTCTTCTTCACAAAATGCTAAAGCCTTTTGCCTTAGTAATAAAATATTCTTTAATAACTTAATCTCTTCTGATAACATCCAGATGGTCCAAAGTTTATCATTGAAATTCTTTCTTCTGCAACTTTTGATGTTTCATAAAATGGAGGTGGGTTAGGTGATAGGGGTGTTTCATATGGATCTCTTGATAATTCAGGTCTTTCCAAAGGTGGATTCAGATCTTGCGGTATAGCTTCATTGACTGGTCTAACCTTCTTGACTACTGACTTATATTTTGCAGCATTGGCTTCAGCCTCCATGATTATTAGACTGGTTTAAAGTATAAATTGATAATAATATTTTTTTGAATTTTTTTTTAGTTTAAATAGAAACAGTCTCTACAGTGTCTTCTTTTCTTTTTGGTAATAATTCAATTTGTGTTGTAGTTTTAAGTCATGCAAGGACTTTACCTCTAGGTGGATAAACCCCAGTATATTAGGTATACCAAATCCTGCAGTGTTTTACTTGAATCTTGCATTATTTCACTTTTGTTTTACTCTTGATATCTTCTTCTTTTTTTTGATTCCTTGATTTTACTTGCATATTCAGCCCCCTTTTGAACCTTTGAGATATGACCACATACCAAAAAAGGTCACAAGATATATTTAAAAGAATTATAGATTAGAAATAATTACCTTAAAACTAAAGAAATTCCATAAATAGGCATAAAACTTGCTTTGACTTAAAAAGCAATGAAAAAAGATGTGAAATAAATTATACCATTGGATTCCCAATGGTAAAATACACATATACCATTTTTATTGCATATATGTCAAGTCAATATTTAATGAGTTATAAGTAATAATACCTTATAAAAAACATAAATCCTTAATTATTTCAAATACAAATGAAAAAACATGTGAGATAAGCGGTACCATTGGACTCTCCATAAAGGTCCACACATAAAACAATTAAGAAGCTAAGCTCCAAAGTCAATACTTAAGGAGTTAAGCTGAATATATGCACTTTTTTGGTCAACGCATATATTCAAGGATTTTAGCTAATATCTTTTGAAATATGCATCATAGAGTGATGAACCAAAAATAAAGCCATGACATAATTAATGTAGAAATATAGAAATGAACTTTATTTCACAAGCTATAAACAAGGTTAAAACCTGTAAGGGATTATTGATTAAAATCAATAGAGCTGTTGACCACTTTGTTGTGAAAGGGGTCCAAAATTAAAAATAAGTAGACAGTAATATTCTACTAGTTCATTCGTGAAGAATGACGTAATTATTATTATAAAATTCAGGGTATAACCCCTTGAAATGATGGTTTGAAGTTTAAAATATTAAATTTTGATAGAAAAGATGATTTACAAGAAAAATCATCAAAAATAGACTTTTTATGATGTAATAAAATGCTCTTGGAAGAATAATAGGTTATGCCAAGCTATTAGAAGTCACTATCTGAATTGCTGTAGCATTTAAAACTCAAAAGGTATTAAGGATCAAATTTGAGCTTAATTTGATCATTTATGATCACTCACTGTAACCTTAAATTAAGTTTAACAGTCATATGAATGATAAAATTGGTGAATACTATTATTTTATGATTCAAACTAATTAAATACACGAATTTTGGGGTTCTTCCAAGTCTTTGACGTCATCAAACGTAGAGTTATAGTGATAACTTTAAATAATGGCGTAATAATGATGTAATATGGTTTGATCATGATGTAATCATCACCAAACCTTAAATTATTGATTGATTCCAGTGGATATGATCAGTAAACGTCTACTAAAAGCATGTTGGACTCTAGGAGGAAGGAATTTAATATAAATAGAGCTCTTTTTACTCTATTTCCCCCTCAGACGCTTACAAAACATTAAATCATTAAATAAAAAGGTAATTTCTTTATTCTTTATATGTAGAAGCTTTATATTTTTAAAGACCAAAGGTAATCTTATTATAATCATCATCTTTGACATGATTATTGCAATCATTCAATTGTTTTGTTTAAATTTCTCTTAGAAATCTCTATTCCACGTAAAATTAAGAAAGATTGTAATTTCTCTTAATTTCTATTGTAATTACAATTTACATAAGTTGTATTTACATTATTAGGCGTAAAATTATCCAAAATTATCATATTAAGCACTAAAAGTAGGTTATCTCTCTTATTATAATAATTTTTCTCTATTATTAATTTAATAACTCTATGATTAATATAAATAGTATATATATTAATTTATAACTTTAATATTAGTAATATTATTGTTATTCATTGTTTTTTATTAATAAAAAACAATTCTTTATGCCTTTATTTTTGTTGGTAACAACAATAAAGTGCTTTAGAACATATTAATTATCTTATATTAATATATTTATTTATTCTATTATATTTTTCTAATATAAATTATATTCTGATATTTATTTAATAATATAATTATTTTACGCCATAATTATAATAATTATTTATTACTGTAATTATTATTTTTTCTTATTTATTGCATTTATAAGGACATTCATAGTACAATAAGTAAAATATTAGTAATTTTTACTTATTTTTTCATAGTCAAACCTTACATTTGGGGGCCTGGCCATGATATTTACTCTAAAAAGACCTTTAAAAAGATTCCAATTGGGTTTATCCAATAATAAATTAATATTATAATCATAAAATTATATAATAATTTTACATTTATTGATTTTAAATACTATTGAGGCATTTGGAAACAAATTGTACTGTGTTACATGTGGTTTTTCACATCCTTAGAATTTCAAGAACTTTCCTTGAGTGACTCTAGTAATTAAAAAAGATATTTTATAAATTAAAAATAACTTTATATTATAAATTAATTTTATAAAAGAATCGTACTCATTTTTTATTTCTTTCATTCTTTAAAAATAAAAATATAAAAAACAAAAAAAAATTATAAATAAAAAACTAATGAAAAAAAGTTATTTTTTATTCATTTTAATTTAATTTGTTTATTTATTTTCTTTTTTAAAATATAAAAGCAATTTTTATGTGTAAAATTGCCATATCTTACCAAAAATAACACATTTTATATAAAAGACTTATATTTATTTGTCTTTTTTAGTGTTTGAAGACAATCCAACAGAGGACAACCAAACCACTGTTGAAAGATTGGTGGAAGAAAATTGTCAAAGTTCTCCAACACCAATAACCACTAAGAAAAAGAAAGCCTAGAAATTGGACTTTCCAGGACCCACTATTCAGGAATCTGAAGGTGAGTACCTCATTTATAAATTGGCATAAGAGTATTTCTGTTCTAAAAATCCTCTTATTTCTTATTTTCCTGATAATATGACTACCAGAAGAGGCTTCCAATACTCCATCCAATCAGATGGAGCTGGACTCAGAGGTAGAATTGATTCCTCAAAAGGGAAAAGGAAGGGAATTATCCCCCATGGAACAGAATCCACACAAGGAAGTGCCTTATCCCAAAGGCAAGCTTCAGAAATGCCCATGATATCTGAACCTGAATTGGAACTAAGTATGAGCAACTCAAATAGGTACAAATCACATTCAGTGGGCTCAAATAGACATTTAAATGAGCCAGTAAAAACAGTACTACACAGTGTACAAGGACAAAGATTGGGAAATGTTGCCCCAAATACACCAAGGAGTGATGAAATCCTGGCACATCCTAAAGAAGTTGCTCAAAGAGGAGGAAATAGTGAGATACTCCAATGGATGGAATCCACTATCATCCAAACCACAAATCAAAAAGATCAAGTAGTATCATTCCAAAAAGAAGGAGGCAACCAAGGAAGAAGCCCCAGTAGCTTCTACCAGAAAGCCCCAACTCAACACACTTCCCCAAGAAGGGAAGAAGAACAAGAAAAAGAATGGGAGAAAACCATATTCCCCAAGCTACAGGATTCCCAAAATCCAAAAAGATGCCATGGACAATGTCTTCAACATGGCCATAACTTTGATGGAATTCAAAGACAAAGAGGAACAAAGAATGAGACAAGCCCATTTCCCAAAGAAATAACCTTGTCTCCTGATGTTGTAAATACTTTAACAGAACTTAAAAATAGTATTTTACCTCTTAAAGACATTAAAAATAGCTTATTATCTTTCCAAGAAATAAATAATAGCTTATCATCTTTAACAAAACTTGTTACACAAAATAAGAAAGAAATTGATAACATAAAATTTATGATTGAAAATAATAAACCAAAAGTATTAATTGATAATACTCAGAAATTAATACAAGGACAACAAGAATTGTATAAATACATAAAAGATATCAAAGACAAGACTTTGAAAATCAATTATGATGTGAGCATTGACAATCTTACAGAAAAATTAAACAAATTAAGTATTGCTGTAGAAAAATTTGAAGAAAACACTTCATCACAACAAAACTTACTTTTGGACCATGTGGAAAAAAGTGATGAAGCAAGAATGCATCTGAAAGATGATATTCAAAGTGAAATAAGGCTTATTACTGAAAAAATGGATAAAACTAATGAGGCTAATGTAAATATGCCAAAGTTATCAACACCATTTTCTCACATAAGAAGCCCGGTTAAAACAAAAGAGGAATTAACAAATCCATTCATAACAGATTTGAGTCACCAAGACAATAACCAAGTCTTAATGAAGGAAGCACCTCAATTGAAAGAATGGCCAACATTCACAGGAGAAGGTGAATATGACCACATGTCATTTATTAAAACAATTGACTTATTACAAGAAGACTATGCCATACCAGATGAATTAATCACTGCAAGATTACATTCATTGTTTGAGAAATCTGCAAAAAGATGGTATTATGGCATAAGACAAACAAATGGTAAAAGTACCTGGTCTTGGTGGAAACAAGAAATAATCGCAAAGTGGGCAAATCATTCCTGGAGGTACAAGATAGAAAATGCATTTGAAAATTCTTTCTTTGACCCAGACAAAGATAAGCTTTAACTTGGTCCTTGAAACAAGTTGAAAGGCTTGATGCACTGTACCCAGAAATGTCACAAAATATGGTGCACATGAAAATACTTAAGGAATGTGGAGGGGAACTAGAACATGCCCTGAGAAGCAGGTGTATAGAACCATGCTCCACAGAAGAGTATATAAATGCACTAGAAGATATAGTGACAAGAACAAAAATTGGCAGGACTTAGAAGAAATTGGACATTAAAAGCCCAAACAAACCATTTATCAAAAAAGATAAATCAAAAGAATCCTTCAAGCCCAATACATTCAACAATAATGAGCAAAGAAAATGTCATAAATGTGGAGGTATTGGACACTTAGCCAATAATTGCCTTAAAAAAGCAAAGATTAATGAAATTGTGGAAGCAGAGAACCACAATGACAAAGAGGAATAATCTGACTCTGAAAAAGAGACAGAAGAGTCAGAAATCTCTGAAAGTGATGAAATCAATATAATTAATGCACAAATCAATAATATTGATATAATTGATGAAGTACTGGATGTTAACTCAAACTGACGACAAGTTGGGACATCTGACACAAACCTGACAAATATACAAGATGCCAAAATGTATACAACCAAACCTGCAAGAGGAATGGGATATACAGCTGGAAAATCAAGTATAAGTATTGTTATGGTTGATAACCAAGAAGGAAAGGTTAACTTGGATATAGGAGCATATTGCACCTGTGTTGGCAAAGGTTATTTGAAAACCATTGTCCCAGACTGGCAAGAAAAACTTATGCCAATACAAGGTGTCAAATTTAGTAGTGCAAGTGAGAGCATGAAGCCCCTTGGAATAATTGATTTAACACTAATTCTTCCTCATCCCTCACAATGTGTCAAAATCAAAGTAGAGTTTGTAGCAATGGACAACTGTACTAGTAATCACTTCATACTTGGGAATGACTACTTATCAATCTATGGTATAGATATCTCTAAACAAAGGGATAGATATTTTACCATAGGAGACAATAAAAGACAAACGTTTGGCTTCTTAAATAACAAAAAACAAATTACAGTTATTAATAATGAAGAAAAGATTCCAGAAAAAGATCTTTTCATATCTGAACAACTTAAAGAGGCAGAATTCAATCAAGAATTAACAGAAAGAATGAAAGAAAAATTGATTGACCTCTTATTCAAGTACAAAAATGCCTTTGCAACTGACAAAGAGCCACTAGGTGCCATAATTGGACATGAAGGGGATGTAATTCTTAATGTGGAAAAACCTTTCCCACCTTTACTAAGGAGACCTGCTTACCCAGCTAGTCCAAGGGCTAGAGAAGCCTTAGATGTACACATTACAGAATTAATGGACCTTGGAGTATTAAGAAAAGTTGGACTTAATGAACAGGTAGAAGTTACTACACCTGTCATTAGAACTTGGCATAATGGAAAATTAAGGATGGTAGGAGACTTCAGAGCCCTGAACACTTATACCATTCCAGAAAGGTATCCCATACCCAGGATCCATGAGACATTGACACAATTGTCACAAGCTAAGTTCATCACAGCCATGGATGCCTCAAAGGGTTTTCACCAAAATGTCTTAACAGACAATGCCAAAAAACTACTGAGGATAGTAGTCCACTGTGGAATTTTTGAATACTTAAGAATGCCATTTGGCATAAAAAATGCACCTTCCCATTATCAAAGAAAGATGAATACCATATTTCCTGAAGAATTATCAGAAGGATGGTTAATTATCTATATTGATGATATCATAGTTTGCTCAGAAGCTTGGGAAAATCACCTCACAAGACTAGAAAGGGTACTACAAAAGATAGTCCAAGTGAATATGAAAACTTCCTTGAAAAAGTGTCATTTTGCATACAGTGAACTAAAAGCACTAGGACATGTTGTATCTGGACTTAGTCTAGGCATAGACAAGAATAAAGTAGCAGCAGTGCTACTTGAACCAATGCCTCAAACCAAAAAATAAAGGCAATTATTTCTAGGATTTGCTGGTTACTATAGACAGCATATAAAGGACTTTGCAAAAATTGCCAAATCCTTGTATAAACTATGTGATCAACAAACGGTCTATGAAAAGACAGAAGAAAGAGTCAAGGCATATGAAGAATTGAAAAATTCCTTAAAAATTCCCCCTTTCTTCTAATGCCAGATTGGAAACTACCCTTCAAACTTTGCATTGATGCTTGTGGAGAAGGACTAGGTGCTGCACTACACCAGACCCAAATTATCAATGCTAAACCAGTGGAAGGACCAATTTGTTTTATTTCAAGACAGATAAAGCCAACAGAAGCAAGATATGGAGCAAACCAAATGGAATGCCTCTGCTTAGTGTGGGCTTCAAAAAAATTACATTATTACTTAGATGGAACAGTATTTGCTTTGATTACAGACTGTAATGTTGTAAAATATCTATTAAATATGAAAACTTCAAATAGACATATGCTGAGATGGCAAATTGCTATCCAAGAATATAGAAGAAATCTGAATATTGTTCATAAGTCTGGTAATATTCATAAAAATGAAGATGGTCTCAGCAGATGGGCTCTAGCAAATACCCCTGACAATCCAGAATGGGTACCACAGAAAGCGCACCATATAGAAGGAATATGTGTTACAGACATTGGCACAGAATTCTTTAACCAAGTTAAAGAAAGCTATAAGATAGACAGGAATTGCCATATCTCAAGCCAACCTCTAATGAAACACTTCAAAAATCCATCACTTTCATCAAAACTAGATGAAACATGGAAAAAGGCATATGATGAAGGAAGATTCCACCTCCTTGATGCAATCCTTTAGCATAGAACAAAACACACATGTGTTATGGCCTTAACAGATACAACTCTGATAAACACTATTTTACATGAGTGTCATGATAGTGTTGCAGCTGGACCTCTTTCAGAAGACAGAACACTAGAAAGGGTGAAAACCTGCTCTTTGTGGCCAAATTGGAAGAAGAATGTTTCAGAATAATGCCAAACCTGTGACAGATGTCAAAAAGCCAACAAAGCCACAGGAAAGAAATTTGGAATGATGATCCAAATCCAAGAACCAAAATACCCTTGGGAAATAGTTCATATGGATTGGGTAACAGCATTACCTCCAGGAGGAGACAGAAGCTATAATGCATGCCTAGCATTAGTTGACAGGCATAGCAAAACTCCCATGTTCCTATCATGTCACAAAGATGACACAGCTATGGACACAGGCATAATGATATGGAATAAAGTCATTAGCCATACAGGCTTATTCCAGAATATTATAAGTGACAGAGACCCAAAATTCACTTCAGAATTATGGAGAAATCTCCATAACTTGTGTGGGACAAAGTTATCATTCTCAACAGCTTACCATTCTCAAAATGATGTTTAGAAGAAAGAATGATACAAACCTTGGAGGACATGATAAGAAGATTCTGTGCTTATGGACTAGAATTCAAAGAATCTGATGGTTTTACCCATGATTGGTGTACACTAATACCAGCTCTTGAACTGGAATATAAAACATCAATCCATTCTTCTACTGGAAAAACACCAGCAATGCTAGAAAAAGGCTGGAATCCAAGACTTCCTTATGATACTCTCAAAAAGGACTTAGTGAATATACATCCAACAGCAAGCAGTTTTAAGATAATGCTTGACAAAGCAAGACACCATGCAAACAGATGTATGCAAGATTCTTTCAAATATGAAAAAGAAAGATGGGATAAAAGTCATAAACCACCTGACTTCAAAATAGGTGACTTGGTCCTAGTATCAACCCTTAATTTCAATAACATAAAAGGTCCAAAGAAATTGAAAGGTTCCTTTGCAGGACCATTTATGATAAAAGCACTTCATGGACCCAATTCTGTGCAATTGGAACTGACAGGTGTATTAAGGAACAAACACTCAACTTTCCCTGTAAGTCTGATAAAACCTTACAGCTCAAGTGACAAGGAATTATTTTGACTAAGAAATAAACCCCCACTTGAAATTCCCCCCTTAGAAGAAGGAGAAGAAAAGAAAATTGTAAAAGTCCTCAAAGAAGGAAGGACAAGAAACAAAAAAGAAAGAGAATACCTTGTAAGGTATAGAAATTCAACTCAAGAAGATGAATGTCTACTTGAGAAAGATATAAAAAATGTTGATAAACTACTAAGAAGGTTCAGACATGAAAGAAAACTTAAAGAATAGAAAAGTTAAGCATTATTGAGCTTCAAGACTAACAAAGTCTATTGAAGAGGTAGGACAGTGGATGATACCCTAATTACACTTATCAGATTGTAGTACAATCTTCTTTGGTGGTAGGGAATGTGAACCTTTGAGATATAACCACATACCCAGAAAGGTCACAAGAAATATTTAAAATAATTATACATTAGAAATAATTACCTTAAAGCTACAAAAATGCCATAAATAGGCATAAAACTTGGTTCAACTTAAACAAAAATGAATAAACAGGTGTAATAAATTATACCATTGGATTCCCCATGGTAAAATACACATATAACATTTTTATGGCATATATGTAAAGTCAATATTTAATTAGTTATAAGTAATAATACCTTATAAAAAACATAAATCCTTAATTATTTCAAATACCAATGAAATAACATGTGAAATAAATGGTACCATTATAATATCCATAAAACAATTAAGAAGCTAATCTCCAAAGTTAATACTTAAGGAGTTAAGCTGAATATATGGACTTTTTTGGTCAACACATATATTCAAGGATTTTAGCTAATATCTTTTGAAATATGCATGATAGAGTGATGAACCAAAAATAAAGTCAACACGTAAGTACTTTAGGAATACAGAAATGAACTTTATTTCAAAAGTTATCAACAAGGTTAAAACCTGTAAGGGATTATTCATTAAAATCAATAGAGCTGTTGACCACTTTGTTGTGAAAGTGGTCCAAACTTAGAAATAAATGGACAGTCAGATTCTACTAGTTCATTAGTGAAGAATGACATAATTTGTATTATAAAATTTAGGGGATAGCCACTTGAAATCATGGTTTGAAGTTTAAAATATTAAATTTTGACAGAAAAGATGAGCTGCAACAAAAATCATCAAAAATAGAGTTTTGATGATGGAATAAAATGCTCTTAGGAAACTAATAGGGTCATTCCAAGCTATTAGAATTCACTCTCTGAGTTGCTGTAGCTTGTAAAACTTCAAAGTTATTAAGGATCAAAGCTTGAGCTTAATTTGATCATTTATGATCACTCACTGTAACCTTAAATTAAGTTTAACAGTCATATGAATGATAACGTTGGTGAATACTGTTATTTTATGACTAAAACTAATAAAATCCACAAATCTTTGGGTTCTTCCAAGCCTTGACATCATCAAAACTTAGAGTTATAGTGATAACTCTAAATAATGGCATAATAATGAGATAAGATGGTTTGATCATGATGTAATCACCACCAAACCGTAAATTATTGATCAATTCCAGTTGATATGATCAGTGCACGTCTACTAGAAGACTTTTGGACTCTAGGAGGAAGTAATTTAATATAAATAGAGCTCTTTTTACTCTATTTCCCCCTCAGACGCTTACAAAACATTAAATGATTAAATAAAAAAGGTAATTTCTTTATTATTTATATGTGAAAGTTTTACATTATTAAACACAAAAGGTAATCTTATTATAATCATCATGTTTGACGTGATTATTGCAATTATTTAATTGTTTTGTTTAAATTTCTCTTAAAAACCTCTATTCCATGTAAAATCAAGAAAAATTGTAATTTCTCTTAATTTCTATTGTAATTAAAATTCAAATGAGTTTTCTTTACATTCTTAGGCGTAAAATTATCCGAAATTATAATATTAAGGATTAAAAGTAGGTTATTTTTCATATTATAAAAACTTCTCTCTATTATTACTTTAATAATTCTATAAACAATATAAATAGTATTTATATTAATTTATAACTTTAATATTTGTAATATTATTGTTATTAATTGTTTTTTATTAATAAAAAACAATTCTTTAAGCCTTTATTATTTGTTGGTTACAATAATAAAGTGTGTTTAAATATATTCATTATCTTATATTAATATATTTATTGATTATATTATTTTTTTATAATATAAATTATATTATTATATTTATTTAATAATATAATTATTTTACGCCATAATTAAAATAATTATTTATTATTGTAATTATTCTTTTATCTTATTTATTGAATTTATAAGGACATTCATAGTAAAATAAGTAAAATATTAGTAATGTTTACTTATTGTTTCATAGTCAAACCTTACACCTCTGGTGTGCTATCCCTGTAGTTTGAGTCATACAAAGAATTATTTTGGCCTTCTGGGAACCATTTTGTAGTTTAAAGTCATACAAGGACTAATTTTAGCCTCTAGGTTGCTACCCTGTAGTTTAAAGTCATACAAGGACTAATTTTAGCCTTCAGGTTGCTACCCTGTAGTTTAAAGTCATACAAGGACTGATTTTTTTGGCTGTCAGGTTGCTACCCTGTAGTTTAAAGTCATACAAGGACTAATTTTAGCCTTCAGGTTGCTACCCTGTAGTTTGAGTCATACAAAGACTTATTTTTGCCTTTGTTATTTGATCTGATCTTTTATCCTTAATGTTAATCAAGACGGTTTATATTATTTATTTTTTGTTATTATAATTTTTTTATGTTGAAAAAAGAATATTTTGTTTTGGTTTTTTTTAATGGTGTTTAAATTGATAAGTGATGTTGAATGAGGTTTCAATTTGAGGAGTGATATTATATTTTGAAATGGTGTAGTGCACCCCCGGCAAGCACCCGATGTGAAACCCCCCACATCGCACAGTCGTCAAACTGACAAAATTCTTACATTGTACTCTACTGACCCCGCCTCAAGCATGAGCTGTGCCTATAAGTATTCTGGATTTCTCTTAATTCTTATGCATCTAAATCAATCACATTCTTCTCAAAATTAACTATTTTATTTTTTTTATTTTGCAACAATTTGATTTCTGAATCTTCAACTCTCAATCAATACTCTCCTCAATCTGAACAAAGTACAAACACCTCAAAACTAGTGCACCTTTCCAATGGAGGTTTGTAATTTTCCCAAATGTTGACAGCATACCATTACCAACAGCAATGGTCATACACGCCAAGGACTCTTGGTTCATCAAACTACTAGGTCAAGACATTGGGAGCGAACCTCACAAGAAGACAATGAAATCTCCAAAATTCTTCCAAAGCTTTCACTCGAATCAACTCCACAAACAATTTATTTTTCCGCTGACAAATTTCATAGTCAAATTTCTGATTTTGAGGATGAAACAGAAAACTTACAAGAAATAAGCACCAAATTTGAAATTCTCTGTGAGTCCCAATCCCAATCTTTTTTTGGAATCATGTGCTAATCTATGACTTACGTTGAATCCATAGCCCTTATAATGCACTGAATCATGTGGCTTCATTTAGTTTGTGGACTCAGAAAACTCAACTGCCAAAGAGCAAGGGATTACAGTGTTGGAATTTTTGAATCAGTTTCCAGAAGATTTGCTTTTGATCACAAGTTTATCTCTTCCATTCCACATGATGTCCCAACAATCAGCAAATTTTTGAGCTTGCAGCCTTCCCTTGAGCAATATGGCTGTTGCCCAAAGTGTTTCTCGTTGTATGATATCGAAATAACACCAGACAACTGTGGTTATCAAGCTTTGTCAAAAAGTCAGCCATGTGGTGCTGGGTTGTTCAAAACAAATACATTCCTAGGATCACTAAAACCTTAGCTTTTTCCGACTCTCAAAAGAAAAAACAAATTCATCATCAAGGTTTGATTAGGCTTTCATGGCAGCATCAACCAAGAGTTCCAATTTCAATATTTGTAACACAAAGTCTATCTCAATGGCTAAAGTGGTTCCTCAGCTTATGTATTGTTGAGGAATTTCTTGATCAATGGGCACATGAGTTAGAAGCTGAAGATTCCAATTTCATTTGTGATGTGGCTCAAGGAACAGTTTGTAAAAAGCTATTTCCATTGAAAGGTGCAGGTTCAGAGCTTTGCTTAAGGTTTTCAATGTTCATTGATTGGTTCAACCCACTCAAGAATAAGCTCGCTGGAAAACAATCATCAATTGGACTTATCACTCTAAATTGCCACAATCTCCCACCATGTCTCCAGTATCAAACCAAATATACCTGTCTGGCGGGCCTTATCCCTTCACCCAATCAGGCAACAATGATTACAATCAACAATGTATTAATACTGTTGGTAAATGAGCTTTACATATTGAATAGAGGAATGATCATACCAAAATCAAAATACCCTCGTGGACGGAAGATCACTGTGAAATTAGCAACATTAGCTGGTGATATTGTTGCAGTTCACAAAGCAGCAGTATTCAAATCACACTCGGCCACGAAGGTTTGCTCATGGTGTGATCTCAATGCATCTTATCATTTTAAAATGGCTCTAGGACAACCCTGAACAGGATGGAAAGTCTTGGATGTGGCACAAAGGTGGAAAGACACTCCATCTGAATTTAGCCAAGAGAAGTTAGCAATGAGGACTGGATTTTGCTGGTGGGAGCTCAATTGTCTGCCTTACTGAGATCCTGTTGTCAATGTCACCTTAGGGGTGATGCACAACTGGTTTGAGGGTGTTCTACAACATCATTTCATAAGCTGATGGGGATTTGATTACATCAATATTTCACAGGAGCATGATAGCCTTGGAGCTGCCAAGACATTCCAGGAGTCACCGGGAGAAGATAGCGAGATGTCTATTGACAAAGAAATAAATAATGAAGACTCAGGCTATCTTACAGAAGATATAAAAACAAGGATCCGAGAACAAATTTGCAAAGTGATTTTTCCAAAAGGAGCTACGCGGATACCTCCATTGGTGGGTAAATCTCAGATTGGAAAACTCAAAGCAAGTGAGTGGAACTCCTTGTTTTCAATTTATCTTCCAATGGTATTTCTTGAAGTCATGTTGGGAATAGCAATAAACAATTATACTCCAAATTTGTTTGATATGCTTTTGAATTTCAGAGCACTTGTGCAATGTACCAACATTGTTGGCACGAAGGCTGTCAAACAAGAATATTCTACAAGATTTGCTGAAAACTACAATACATATCAAAAAACATCATTAAAGTTATTTCCCAAATGCCAACATGTTCCCAATCATCACTAAGCAATGCATATACCAGATCAGCTAAACTTTTGGGGCCCACCTATGGGAATATCAGAATTTTCAGGAGAGCGTCTTATTGGTGAACTTCAAAATTTGAAATGAAATTTCTTTCCCAGTTTTCTTTTCTCTATTTTTTCATTTGAATTACTTTGTTTTATTTTTTTTGAATTAAAGGTGCAATGGACGCAACGTTTATGTTAAAGGTTTGTCAAAGGCAACGGCTAAAGGTTTTAATCAAAGATAAGAATGATCCCAAAGGCACACCTTTTTGTAAAAAAGTCAAATTAAATGATGATACATATTATGCCCTGTTGGAATACTTACAACAAAACCATCCCAATTTGCATGATCACAGGATGCTCCCTCATCCATCCAGCTCATTAGTACTTTGGGCTTTTGCACAAAACTTCAAATCAATAAGCTGGGTCAAAGGCTCAAAACTATCAACAGAACCTCCTAATGACTGTATAAAATTCAAGAATGGAAAAAAACAAAAATTTGGAAAATCTATTTACATTTTGGACCTTTGTGAGGAAGAAATTTATTCAGGTCCATTGATAGTTTTGGAGGAGTACGAGGTAGTAAGGAACCAAGATCAATTTTTGAACACATTGACACCTTTCTAAGTGGTTTGGATCTAGCCCACGTTGTACCATCACAAAGGCTGTGCTTCATTCCTGTGAAAGATGTTTTGGGATTGACTGCTTACCTTTCCCTCCCAGCTGGTTCGCTAGGTAGCAAAAAGATAAGCTTTCTTTTGCGATTTATTAATAAATTTGTAGGTCTTAAAAGAAAGCAAGGTTGAGCTTCCAGCTCATAATCATTGCACATCTTTTTATACATATGTATCTATTTCTCAAAGGATCTTTTTCAACACAAGCTTTTTGTGGTATAATAAAAGGAGTACTACTCCATCTTATATGATGAAAAGTGGAGGAGATTAGATCATATCAGAAAATAGAGGTTCCAAAAAATCTGATTATTCATTTTGCGAAACCCTTGAGACATGAGATAAAAAATGGGTACAACAGCTATTTCCAAACTACTAAAATAAACGAGATACTGAAATACGACACCAAACAAAGCCTACCCTGAAGCTTGACCCTGCTGTTTCTCCAAACAAAGAGGTCGGCATCTTCCACAAGAGTACGTAAAACTCTTCTAATTACACACATCCTTCAAATCAACATTGCTAAATCCAACTCTTTGTATGTTGAACCTATAGTACTATCAATCAACTCAATTAAAGCTTTAATGTCCTGTATTTGGGACTTCCTTTTTGATCGGTTATACCAAAAGGAAGTGCTGCATTCGCCTTTTCGAAGCAATAACTTCAGTTCTTTTAGATACATCATATTAATGAGTTGGATTTATTAGAAAGAAGAAATACCTTACCTAATCCTCTTCCTCCTTCATATGTTCTTCAAGCTACTTCCAGAATACCTTCTGATCCATGCGCTTGGGCTCTTTCCCAAAAAACGGCTTTACTGTGAATAAGATTGGGACCTTGAATAAGCTGTGTTCCCAAGAATAGTCATCCATTCATTCTTAATAAAAAAACAATCAGTATTTTTAAAGATTAAAAAAGGATATGTTTCAAATAAACATACCAAAAAAATTACAACCCTTTCCTGAAGAAACATTGATTGAAGATTTGTGAGGACAATGTATAAAAACTCTGTTCTTTTGATTCATACCAAAGACAGCAAAGGTTGGTTCATTGCATTTGCATAAGACAACCTTTGTAAAATATACTTTGGAGGCCGAAAGCTTGATGAAGCTAGTAAGAGGTGACATTGTTTTGTTTTTCAATAAGAGAAAGCGGTTGGATGTGATTTGAAGAATTCGGTTTGGGGATAAATTGTTTATTCAAGGTGACATGCATGCATGTTTCTTATTTTCCTTTGTTGTCAAATTTTCTTTTTTTCCTTTGACATGTTGAGCACACATTATCTTTCTTTGTGGAGAAATAAATACTTTCTCCACTAAGCCATAGTTTAGTGCACCATCACCCTCAGTTTGTAGTTTGACAAAGAAAAATTAGAAATTTAGCAAGCCGTTTTGAGACTTAGTTTCTGGATTACATAAGGAGATTTTTTTCAAGAAAAAGCACTATGTACATACAAAAATGTAAAACATCAAACGCATGGAAAAGAGGAAAAATCACAAATTAACTAAACAAGTTTCCTACCTAGTATGGCTCAATGACCAAATGAATATCACCAATTTCCTGCCCACTCATTAGTTGAAGACAAGCCTGATCCCCCTACCACAAATTGAGTCAAGTCATGTTCATGTGCCATTTCTGTATCTCCATCCAAAGGGGGATCAAATTCCTGTTCTTCAAAGTTCTGAATTTCCAAAATTTCCTCCATGTTATTATCATTGCTTTCAGAAATCTCATTGCTAATTTGGGCCTCATTATTGTTGCTGTCTGAATCTTCATTGTGCTTTGCAATCTCATGTGAAAGGCTGTATGAAAAAGTGCATTGTTCCAAATACTTCTCGGTGAAGCTGCGGTTGCTAAGCCTTTCCTCTTGATGTTGTATAGCATGGATGCATTGGGATGCATCAGGTAAGAAGGCAACATTGAATGCATCAGATAAAACTGTTTTTTTACCATATGGGCGAGTATTGAACCAGGCAGGATCATAAAAGTCTATTGGAAGGCCTTTGGGAGGCTGAGAATAACGTGAAGTACTTGGGGAATCTACTTTGATTTGGTTTCTTCGTTTTGATTGTTTTTTCTCCATTCTCTCTACTTTCTCAATTTCTTCATCTACTCTTTGCATGAACTTATTTGCATTTTCTGAACGGAATTCAAGCTTATTTATCTTGTAGGTGTTCTTTGAAATATACTCATCGTCACTATGAGCATCAGGGTTAGACAATATCTTCAAGTATCTCTTTGGAAAATTATTTGCAACCCCAAATTTATAGCAAATATTGCAAAGCTGTAAAAAAGCATGTGAGTAGGTAAAATCGTAAGAATACATAGTGCTTTAAGCTCTTACCCTTTTCCTTGATAACTGAATGGCTGCTTTCTCTTGGTCCTTTTGGTGCTTTCCACATTCTTTTGCCTCCTTCTTCAATTTTTCAGTCATATAGTAATGAACATAGTGGTTTTAAGTTGAATGGAGTAATGGAATCTCATTGAGATAACGTAGATTAACATTCATGTGCTCATATGCACCTCCAATGGCAACCTGGAAAAAGTTTTTAATTGCACTGATTTGACAGGCTTTGTTATAAAAGGTATTGCTTGCATCTTCAAGATTTGGCGCCCATTGACAAATTCCCAGCTTGGAGAGCAACACTTGTATGTATAAAATGAAAAAATCTTTTATTAATATTGTACCCTTCCCAACCTTTTTTCTTCTAGGTTGAACTCTCTTCAGTGTCAAAAACTGGTCCTGAGGAATAAGTGGTATACTTGTTTTGCTTTCCGCCATCTTTTAAATTTCTTCTGGACTTTTAAAACAATTACTAAATTCTATAAGAAAAGAGTTGTTGGGAGCAATAGGGACTTCCTGTGGATGCTCCATCCCCCAAACAACCTTGATATGTATGTAAAATGCCTCCTAAAGTCACATCTTTGTAGCAGCAATATATAAAAACCATATTTTTTTTTGTATAAATAATGAAAACATGCCTTTGTGTTCTGGAAATCTGCAGGTGTTTTGCTCATAATTGGATGATATGGGTTTGACTTGTGTGAGCAATTATGATTTTGCTGAAACATGGTGTTCTGTTTTTTGGGTACCTTTGACCTATTATGTGGTGTGGGAATTTGTTTCTTTGCTTGTTAATTATTGTTATCTTTTTTTTCCATGCAAAGATTTATCTATTTGAAGGTGTTTGACTTTCTCTAAAATAACCTGATATACATTTTGTGATTGTTGAAGGTGCTGCTGTAAGGAGGAAATTTGTTGATTTTTCTGGTTGATTATATGATCAGGATCACGTTCTGCTAGTGGGTCATTGGTATCGATGTAATTGAAAGCTCTGAATCTATTGAAACTCATTGTGGTTTTGGAAAAATAAAGATAGAAGAATAGAAGTAGACTTATTGACTTTTGTCAAAAAAAAGCAGAAGTGATATTTTCTGATTGGGGATATTACTCAAAGCTTTTTGGAAATGCTACAATAAAGCTCAATTATGCATAAAAAAGGATCAAAAGAAAAATGTGTGGACAGAAGCATAATATTGGTTGTCCATTTTCAATGCATTGAGAGTTTAGAATGAATTGAAAGGGTGATGAGGAAGTTGAAAGGATGTAATTGAGCATTTTATTGAGCTGTTGAAAAAAGCTTTACTGGAAGACAACAGTGAAATTTAAAATGCCCTTTATCAGGTGTTTGCCGGGGGTGGTGGTTAGTGATTCTGGGTTGCTTTCAACTTTCACCAAGGTCCTGGGTTTGATTCCCGCCTCTGGCGGTAATTCTGCTGCCAGACCTGTCAGTTTCAGGAATAGGGTAACCATGCTGGGTAGCATATTCTGAGACTTGAGCAAGCTTAGTGATGAAATTTGGTATTGTTTTGTTCCTTGATTCTGTCAATACAACTGATGTTTGGAAGCTTGTTGTGATTGAGGGTGCTCAACCTTGATCATTATTTGAGAAGTACTTATTTCAATTTCCTTATCTAAAATGCTGGAAGGATGTGTGCTTGTCAAAGATTGGCTAAACCTATTAATTTGGGGCTATAAGAACGTCATCCAGTAGAAATTGTAGTAGCCTTTTGGTGAGTTGCATTATTTTCTGTATTGAGGTGCTCATTTTATGAAGGGCGGTCATAATTTGACATTTTAAATTCTTTGATCTTCCTTTTCTGTATCTGAATGGCCTAGCCTGTTTGGTTGGTTTTTCTTCCCTGTCTTGATATAGTTTTCTTGCTTTTATGGCAAACTATGACCGGCGGTCATAATTTTGACATTTTGAACTTCTTCTATCTTCTTTTTCTGTATTTGAATGGCCTAGCTTGTTTAGTTGGTTTTTCTTCCCTGTCTTGATATAGTTTTCTTGCTTTTATGGCAAACTATGACCAGTGGTCATAATTTTGACATTTTGAACTTCTTCTATCTTCTTTTTCTGTATCTGAATGGCCTAGCCTTTTTTGGTTGGTTTTTGTTCCTTCTTGTTTTATGTTCCATATTTTATCTCTTCCTGTCTCAAACAGCCAAATTATGACCGGAAACTATGGCCGGCGGTCATAATTTTCAAATTTTGAACTTCTTCTATCTTCTTTTTCTGTATCTGAATGGCCTAGCTTTTTTTGGTTGGTTTTTGTTTCTTCTTGTTTTACGTTCCATATTTCATCTCTTCCTGTCTCAAACAACCAAATTATGACCAGCGGTCATAATTTTGATATTTTGAGCTATCTATACCTTCTTTTGCTTTTTCTTCACACCATCTTTTCATATTTTTTTTTAAAAAAGAGAAATAACATTAATAAAGGCCTATTGGCCCACACTTCCCCAAACTTGTGCCATTTTTTTATGAGGTGGTGTAAGAACAGATAACCACCCCTGTTTTTCTTTTTCTTTTCTTTTTATTGAATTGAGATACTTTTACTTTTTTTTTGTTTTTAACACTTCCAAATTTGAAATATTGTACTGAATTTCTTTTTCATAGTTTGTGAATAATATTCTTCTGAATCCATTGTATAAGCTGTTTCTTGAGTTTTGATATGAATCTTGTTTTTTCTTCTTTAATTTTTTTTACAAATAATTCTCCCCAGACAAAGCTCCAATAATCCTTATTGATATTATAATTATTTGCCTTGAGACAGATAATTCCAGGTAGAAACACCTCTTCCCATAAGACATCCCCATTGACCTTTTAATTTACATAATTTCCATGCTTCCATAAGATTCTTCCTTCTGGTATGTCCAGTGAATCCAGAAACTGTCTTCTTGAGACTTCCACATCCCCAAAATATTTTTTTCTTCTCCATTCTGAAACTGTTAATTTATCCTCTTCCCAATATGTGTTTCCTAAATTTCCCTTGGTACCATCATATGTAAATAATTCTAAAAATTCCAGTCTTGAAAGAGAGAATTCTGGAAGCTCTTGCCAATCTTTAGCTTCTTGAATTTGTTGATGCAGTTCTGGAAAATTGAACAATTATTCAAACTCTAAGTATGGAATCCATATCTGAAATAAATCTTCTCCTTATTTTACAAATGGTTTTCCCCAGTAATTGCCTTCTTCTGTATTTGCTACAATTTTGCAATTTACGTCTATCCATCCTTCTTCATTCCAACCAAGATTCCATTCCAATTTATTTTCATGTGTAATTTTGGCATCTATGACTGTCTGGATCCTTTCTGAGTTTTTTTTCTTTTTGAGATTATTGAGTTTTGAGATAAAAGAATCATTCCTCTTTGATTAGGCATAAAGGCACTGCCACTGAGGGAGAAGAGTGTTTTAAAAAAGATTTTCTATAAGGTAGTTTTAATGATTTGAAGTTCCTCTTTGATAAGGCAGGAGGTCACTGCCCAGAATTATGGGAATGTTGAAAAAAGATTTTTTTATGTTTTTGAATGATTTGAAATTCCTCTTTGATAAGGCAGGAGGTCACTGCCTTCATACTAATACAAATATGAAAAAAATTCTCTTTTTTTAGGTTATTTCTTTTATTATTTTTGCCATTTTTTATGGTGGTTTTTTTTAATTGGCAATTGAAATTGAATTACTTCATTATTATTGAGAAATATTCAACCTTCTGTTGTGAATTACTGAAAGACATATGTCCTTCAATATTTCTCCAAATATCTTGTTGGGTTGTTTTCTTTGTGTATTTCCTTTCCATTCTGAAACAAAACCTTTGACTTCATGAATAAACATGTACCCAAAATTAAACCAGCAAAGAGTTCCTCCCAAGATTTCCAAACCATCTAGATTAAAATTTTCTTGAGTCCATAACATTTCATGATACAGTCCTTCTATTGTCATTTCATAATATACATAAGGCTTCTTCCAGTAAGGATTCCTTAAATTTCCTTTGATTCCAATAGTGGTTAGTAATTCCAGAAAATCAACATTTGTAAGATTTGATGCAGGTGGTTCTGAAAGATATTGGGTTTGAATTATTGGTGAATCTAGCTCATAATCATACAGTTCCTTAAATGTTATTATTGGAAATATTAAATAATCTTCCAGTCCTTCATATTCTGGTATGTCTTTTTTTAGTGAATAAATCAGTTGAGCTTGGAAGGCAGCATATTTGATCATAGGCCTCATTAAATTCCTCTAGAATGCTAAGTCCAGCTAGCCTTTGTGTATTTTCTTATAACTCTCCTTCTTCTAGGTCTTCAAATATTCTTCCTTGCTTATATTTATCTTCCAAATCTCCATTATTTTGTTGGTATAGCGTCAAGTCATCTTCTGATTCTGCTGTTTCCATTTTTTGTTCAATCCTCTTTTGAATATTTCTATCCCAAACTTGATCCATTTTGTCTTCAGTGATGATGGCACTTTCCTTTTCCAATTCTTCAAATTTTCTTTTTCCCAATGGATTGACTATGTTGTCTTTTAGTTCTTCAATTAGTAAATCTTTGTCAGTATCACTAATGTACCAAGCTTCCTCCTGAAATAAATTGAAATAATCTTCTGCAATTCCTGAGGAATTTTCTTCAGGTGGCTTCAGATCCATTTTGAATTTCTTCTGTGGGCTTTCAACTTTAACTTCTTTATTCATACCATTTAGCTCAAGTGCTAGCCATTTCTCTGGGTCTTCTATGGCCATGTCCAAATTTCTTCTCATCTTCTTCAGTTCCATTTTTATTTTTTTGATTGCTTCACTATCTTCTACCTTCAATTCATCCTCTTCTGGATCATTCCCTTTAGATTTTCTTTCAGTTTGAGGTGGAATACTTTCCTTAGAGAAAGATAATATGCTAATATTTTCTTCATCCATTATCTGGTTAATATTTTCAAATACTAAGAAGTCCCGGTAGGTTTTCTCCTCATTACCAGTAGTGACTTCAAGATTTGTAATTTGACCAATTGCTTTCAAAAGGTCATCTGTTGATTTTGATGTGTAAGGGCTGATTTTCAATTCTGCTTTTAGGGCTATTTCCTGAGTTATGAAATTCAACTCATTTTTTTCATCAAAAATAGCTGAGAAGGGTATTTTGTTTGGTCCAAGAAATATTGTCTTCACTCTTGTTGAATATTGACTTTCTGTTTCCTTGGTTTCTTTTCTTTTGGATGATTTTGCTCCATGTATTGACCATTTTTCAATCTCTGAAGATGCACAAAGCTGCATACCTCTTGGTGGAGAAACTTTCCAGCCCATAGCTTGGGGGTTACATATTGATAAACATAATCAATGTCCATCTTGCTCTGGATAACTAAATATTTCCCCTTGCTTGTGGGAAAATTCCAATTTAACATTATTATCTGCTAAAAATGGGCTTCCAAGTATGGTGTGTACAGCTCCTTTTGCTATTAATAAATGAATTTCTTTTTCTTCTCCTGTTATCATAGTCATTGGTGTAAATTCTGAGAGTACAACCAAAGATGTTGTATGTCCACCAATTCCTCTGAGATTCATATTGATCTTTCTACTTGTAAGTGAGGCTTTAATTGCAATTTCCTCTGGTATTATATTGATTTCTGATCCAGTATCCACCAATGCCATTGTAGGATATTCATCTCTTCCAATAAATACTTCCATAAAGCCAAGTGGGAATGCCTAATGTAATATTGGGGTATCATAGTCCCATAGCTTTACTGAAAGTAGTCTTTCTTGAATATTTGACGTATTGACTGATTTTATCACTTCTTTTTCCTGGGTAGTTAAATTTTGTAATTTATCAATAAAGGTTGGTGACATTGATAATTTTGAGCCTATGAGATATGACCACATACCCAATAAGGTCACAAGAAAGACTCAGAATAATTATACCTTTAAGATAATTATACTAAAATTACTTAGAATAATTATACATTAAAAATAATTACTTAAAAATACAAAAAATACCATAAATTGGTACAAATCTTGGTTTAACTTAAAAACCAATGAATCAACATGTGAAATGAATTATACCATTGGATCCCCCATGGTAAAATACACATATACCAATTTTATGGCATATCTGTAAAGTCAATATTTAATGAGTTATAAGGAATAATACCTTATAAAAACCATAAATCCTTACTTATTTCAAAATCCAATGAAACAACATGTGAAATAAATTTTAACAATGGATTCCTCATGGGATTCCACACATAAAATCATTAATGAGCTAATTTCCAAAGTTAATACTTAAGGAATTATCCTGAATATATGCACTTTTTTGGTCAATGCATATATTCAAGGATCATGGCTAATATCTCTTAAACTATACAAGATAGAGTGATGAACCAAAAATAAAGTTACCACGTAATTACTGTAAGAACACAGATATGAACTTTATTTTACAAATTATAAACAAGGTTAAAACCTATGATGAGTTATTGATAAAAATCAACAGAGCTGTTGACCACTTCGTTATGAAAGTGGCCCAAAATTAAAAAAAGAAGGACACCGTTGGATTCTACTGGTTCATTTGTGAATAATGATGTAATTTTTATTATTAAATTCAGGGTATAACCCCCTGAAATCATGGTTTGAAGTTTAAAATATTGAATATCAACAGAAAAGATGAGTTACAAGAAAAATCATCAAAATTAGAGTTTGGAGGATGTAATAAAAAGCTCTTGGCAGCCTAATGAGGTTATGTCAGGCTATCAAAATGAACTCTCTGAATTGCTGTAGCGTGTAAAACTTAAAAGTTCTTAAAGATCAAAGTTTGAGCTTAATTTGAGCAGTTATGATCACTCACTGTAACCTTAATTTGAGTTTAACAGTCATATGAGTGATAGAATTGGTGAATAATATTAGTTTAAGATTAAAACTAATAAAATCCACAAAATTTGGGGTTCTGCCAAGCCTCTGATGTCATCAACTTTAGAGTTATAGTGATAACTCTAAATAATGGTGCAATAATGATGTAATATGGTTTGATCATGATGTAATCATCTCCAAACCTTAAAATATTGATCAATTCCAGTGGATATGATCACTACACGTCTACTAGAAGCCTGTTGGACTCTAGGAAGGAGGTATTTACTATAAATAGAGCTCCTTTTACTCTATTTTCCCCTCAGACGCATCAAAAACATTAAATCAATTAAATCAAAGGTAATTTCTTGATTCTTTATATATAAAACTATTATATTATTAAAGACCAAAGACCACCTTATTATAATCATCTATTTTGACGTGATTAAATCATTTATTTAATTGTTTTTGCTAAAAATCTCTCTAAAACTCATTTCCACGTAAAAAATCCAGAATAATTTGTAATTTTCTTTATTTTTATTGTAAATACAATTTGAAAAGGTTGTATTTATTATCTTTGGCATAAACTATTTCAAAATTATTATATTAAGTGTTAAAAGTAGGTTATTTTCTCTTATTATAATGATTTTCTCTATTATTACTCTTTTAATAATTCTTTAATTCATATAAATAGTATTTATATTAATTTATAACTTTAATATTAGTAATATTATTGTTATTAATTGTTTTTTATTAATAAAAAACAATTTTTTACGCCTTTATTATTTGTTGGTAACAATAATAAAGTGCTTTTAAATATATTAATTATTATATATTAATATATTTATTTATTATATTATATTTTTATAATATAAATTATATTATTATATTTATTTAATAATATAATTATTTTACGCCATAATAATAATAAATATTTATTATTATTATATTTTGAATCTTATTTATTCAATTCATAAGGACATTCAGAGTACAATAAGTAATAAATTAGTAATTTTTACTTATTGTTTCATAGTCAAACCTTACAATAATATTTCTTCAAGAGTAAGATTTATCTTTTGTTCAAGTATTTTCTTCATCACATGTCCAGTTATTAGCTTTGGGTTATTGGCTGTAGATTTTACCTTGTCTTTTAATTCCATATTTTGAGACTCCTGTCTTGGTCCCTCCTTATTCTTGTTCCTAGAAATGATTTTGATATCATAATTATTTACTTCCTTTCCTTCTTGTTTTTTTTGTATTTTGTTGGAATTAGAGCTCTTACTTCTTCTGCCTGATCGTCCTCGTGGTAGGCACCTGGTATCTTATTTTTGAAGGGTTTGTGTGTTTCATTTTTATCCTCTTTATGGGTTTGGCTTTGAATATCCTGTCTTGCAGCTCTTTTCCTTGTCTGTCTAAGCCCAACATTTTTTCAAAGATTTTCATTTTCTTGTGATATTTGAGGAGGTTTCCAGTGTCCCCATTCTTCTATTTGAGATATAGCAGTTGCCTTCTCACCTTTGCTTTCCTCAATTACTGTTGTTTCTTGCTTATTTGGGGGTGGATCTGATTGTTCCATCATTTTCTTTGTAAAATCCTCCTGCCCGTTGGAAAAATGTCTGACTAATTCTTTTGCAGATTTAGGGCATTCTGTGGGTACTCTTTGAAAATTTGGAAAAAGATATGTTCCTCCACGCTTCAAGACAATTCTTTTCTCCAAGTCTTCTGTGAGGTGATTACATCTTATTGTGGAATGTCCTTCTTCTAAGAAGTAATAACACTTCAGTAGCTGTCTTGGAGCCATTTTTGCTGGAACATATGGTTGATAACCAGAATATATGGGTGGTAAAGGATATCTTGGCCTGGATGGCTGTGAGTTTTGCATAACTTTCTGATCTTGATTATTGCCTGCTTGTGTTTTATTTGGAGATTCAAATACTTTTGAAAAGTGTTTGAGCTAATTCAATACTTCCTAAACTGATTCCTTCCCAGTATCCTTTGATTGATGCCCTTGCAACTGAGGATTTTGAATTTTTTGGGTAAGAGATTTCATTTGCTTTAAGACTTCTTCCCAAATTTCCTCTTCAAACCTACCTTTCTTCTCTTGTGACTTTGGTTGTGAAAATTCCTTCTGTTAAATTAATACTTTGGTTTATAAATCTTGTTCAATATATAACTTTAAGATTTACAATCTTGGAATGATATAACCACCATCTGAAGCTTGAACCATGGCCTTATCTTTAATCATTTCTTTGTAAATAGATTCTTTAACACTTGAGGAAAGACTTGCCAAAATTTCTTGATTGTGATTGAAATCTCCTTGTATATATTGATACCTTCTGAGATAATTAATAATGGATTAATATTCACCAATGAACTTTTTATGTTGAGTCCAATTTCTAATTCCTCCTTCTTGTGAATCTTTGTAAATAATTGAGTAATGGAGGACAGCTTGTATCTTCTTTCAGGTGACACTATTCCCCATCTTCTCTTCATATCCAATTTTAATTGCTCCCAATTTCAGGTTTCATATCCAGGCATTCCTTCAATATGGTAGCTAATTTCTTGATATTTAGTCCAAAAGGATATCTGTATTGCCATAACCCTTCCACTTTCTCCTTCAAGCTGTGATATATTTTCTATTCTTTTAATAAATCTTTCCACTTCCTTTCCATCAAACCATAAACTATAATCCTTTGGTCTGATCTTGACAATGGGTGTATTGTTTTGTGGGATTTCTTGTTGCAATGGGCTTGAAGCCTGTGCATGAATATTAACCCGCTTTGGTAGAGTACTTGGTCTTTGTGACATGAATAGAGTTGATGAGGCCATAGGCCTTGAAAATGGTGATAGTGACCCTTCTTGTCTACAGATTCTTGGCATGCTGGTAGTATCTTCCATTGGGCTATTTTCTGAGGTAAAAATTGACTCTTTCATTTTCCCTTCTTTTTTAAGGAGTTCAATTAATTCTTGTTGCATTTCCAACATTCTTTGATGAAGTCTTTTTACATCGGAAATATCTTCTTGTCCTTGCACGGTCTCTTCATTTGTAATTTCTTCTTTGGATTAATATGGATTGTGTGGTATCTTTGATGATGATGCTGAATCCATATTGATATATTCTTTGTTGATTTTCTCCTTTCCAATTTTGTTTTCAATTTCAAATAGTTCCTTGAGTAATTTCTGAAAATAATCTGTAACTATCTTTTGATCTTTCTTCTTGGTTCTGGGTGTACAAACTGGTATACTATAATCTATAGGTGATTCTTCTCCAGGTGGTGTTTCTCCTCTTTTTGGATAAAAATAGTGAAGTGATTTTGTTGAAGAACTTGATGGAGACAATGATTTAGAATTTTGTGGTTTTTCTGATTCCAGATTGGCTTGATAGGCACTTGAAATGTTTTATTGATAAAAGGCTTTTTTTTATGGACTAAATTTGAATGTTTTTTTCTTTTATAATTGACGGATTATTGATTATTTAAGTTGTTGTTGGCCACTTTTGGGACACCAGATGAGGGATGAAATAAGGCAGTACCTTAAGGGGGAAAGTATTGGTAAGTCTGTTTTGAATTTCAGAATTGTCCAATAACCATGGGTGCTAAGGTGTATTAGCTCCCCCTCTAAATAATACTGAATAGTAAGCCTACAGAAAAACACAAAATTAAATAAGATTTGTGGCTTTTAACAGATAGAGAAGACGTTTCAGCAGTCTCTAAATCAGACCTATCAATAACACTACAGTAAAACTCTGATTTAAAAATAAAATTTCTGATAAAATAAAGACTAAGATTTCTTTGTTGTTATATTAATAAAATTAATAATAAGGTATATTTTCTTAATAAAACCTTTTCTTTTAATAATACTAGGCTTCTGAGAAAAGGTACTGAGCTTTTACACTATGGTTATACTACTATTCTTGAAAATACTAAGCTACTGAGCAAGGCTAGTGAGCTTTTTCTAAGCTAATACAACTATTCTTCACTAATACTAAGCTACTGAGAAAGGCTACTGAGCTTTTACTATGTTAATACTACTATTTCCTTATCAATAATAAGCTACTGAGCTTTTTTACTATGGTTATACTACTATTCTTCACTAATACCAACTTACTGAGCAAGGCTACTGAGCTTTTTACTACAGTTATAATACTATTCTTCACTAATACTAAGCTTACTGTGCAAGGCTACTGAGCTTTTATTACTAAAACACTACTACTCTAGATATCCTGCTAGTTCAGGGATGTCTGTGATCCTGGATAGTGGGAACTTCTTCCATGACAATGGGAAAATGAGGGAGAGAGGACCTCTATTTATTGCTTTTGGGCCTCCATAGAGCTTCTCAAAATAGGGTACTTAGAAAAAATCATAGCTGAGAGGTTTTAGCTGGTGAGACGTGTAGTTTTGGTGTAGCAGCATGTTTGCTGAGAGAATTATGCTGGTGGTGCTTTTTCTTATCAAAGTCATGTGATGTATTTGAGATAATTTGGCTGGTGAGTTTTCCTTTTTTCCAAGAAAGTAGAGAAAATAAAGCTCCTGACAATTGAACTTTCTTCTAGTCATATGATATATATCAGAGTCATGTGATGTTTTTTTGAAGGTGGGGAAAGTATTTTTTGTTTCTGTTTTTACATATGTTATGAGAGAATTATGCTGGTGTTTCTGTTTTAGTATTGTATCATTTCATATGGAGATAGCCTCATTTCTATCAAACTTGATGCATGTCATTATTACTAAGCAAAAATTTTTTCTTGGAAAATATATTGTAATTTTATGCATAGCCTTGAGGTATTTCTTCTTTCAATTGAATCAAGGTGGGGAAAATGTTTTTGTTTCTATTTTTTACATATGTTATGAGAGAATTATGCTGGTGTTTCTGTTTTAGTATTGTACCATTTCATATGGAGATTGCATCATTTCTATCAAGTTTGATGTGTGTCATTATTACTAAGCAAACATTTGTTCTTGGAAAATATATTGTAATTTTATGCATAGCCTTGAGGTATTTTTTTTTCTTTAAATTGAATCAAGGTGGGGAAAATACAGCTCTGATGCTGTGGTGCGTCTTCATATACCTTTATTTATATTAACTCCTTTTATTTGCATAATTTGTTATTGATAATGCAATAAGGTTGATAAATCTTTTGATACTATACTGTTTTCATAATATCTTGAGGCTGTGTATTGTATATTTCTTTTTGAAATTTTTAGTTGTAATGTGTAAATATGTTTTGCGTAATTTGTTTTATTATCATTTTTTCTTTTGTTTTATTGGTAAGCTTGAAGCTGGTACTAATGGTATGGAATACCACAATGCTCTTCTGTGCTGGGTGGTGCTGGTAGTGAGGACAAATCCTCCTCCCTCACTTTGAGTAGGAACAGGAAATGGGTGTGTACAGCTGATCTCATTGCATGGACATTTTCTGGGAGTTCTGCTTTCAGCCATCTTTGTTGCTCCTGTTGGCTTGAACATTTTGCCACATTGTGAGCTTTTCAAGCCTGGTTTCCTTGCTGTCTGATCTTGGATTGTTCAAGCATACTTTAGGCGATGGACATTTGAGGGTGGGTGAACTCACTATTTGACTGCGTACCCTCCTCATGAGGCGTGAAATTGTCACTCCTTGGTTCATCATTTGTTTCACTGTGACTGGGAGACATGATCTCATCCTCATCATTCATTATTTTTTCTCTTGATGAATTGGCATGAGCTGTTCTTGGTTTAGAGGCATATGGATGATGAAGTTCAGTAACCTTTTCTTTATGTACCAGAGGTGAAGATGCATAAAGCTCTTCACCTGCCATGAAAATCATCATTTAACACACAAAAAATTAATAAAGACAGGTCATACTCACAATCTTCAATTGGGTCCTCATATGGGACTGTCTTTCCTTTAGGTGCCATATCTAACCCATGAAAGAAATATAAAAAATTGTGAAAAATTTTATACTCCGAAATCAAAATGACTTTGTTTTATGAAGAGTAAATCCTGGATTTCCCTCTGACAGACAACTCCGAGTAACATTTTCCAATGGTCTCTTTTGTTGCCCCCATCAACCCGCTTTTCATTGCCCACATGAACCTGAGATCCTGATGGAATATTGAGGGCTGGCTGTTTACTTTTCCCAAAGGGTTCCTGGGACATAACTGGAGTCCAACCAGGATTGCAGAGGAAGTCACATGGAAATTCTTATTGGGGATTAGCCTTTGATGAGATTTCAGGTTTGCTTCCTGGCCCCTCAGACACATGAATTTGTGTATTAGTGGGATTTGGGGGAAATGGAGTGATGGAAATATTTGGGATTGACCAAGTGCTTGAATTTGGAGCCATTGGATTTTTCACATCAATGTTGAGACCTGATACATTCATTGAGGATGCAACAGGGGTTGTGAGTGGAATGTTGGGACTCATTGCTAACTGTGTTTGAACATATTCTATGATGGATTAACTCTCTGAGTCATGAAAAGATCCTGAACAGGATTTACATGGGTTGGATCATGACATAACGGGTAAAAAACTACAGTAATATTTTGAAATTGATAAAACAGCTCAGTATCATTATAAAATAGAGTGATCTTAGATGAAATATTTCAAAAATATAATAGAGAACCTCTATGAATAGTAGGAACCAAGTCTCTTTTGGAAGTCTAATAAAGTGATTTTTAGGAGAATTCACTTAGCCTATTTTTGAGCTCTTCCTCTTTTGTCAGAAGCCACACTGCACAGCCCACCATCACATAATTTCATATTTCCTTTATCTCATAGGGGGCCCATTTTACATAGGTAATCAGATTCAATAAGCAATTCCAAACCACTTCCATTCCCCCTCTCCATTGTCACATTTTGTGGATTATTCAAACTGCCAATGGATGCATCAAAGTTCCCCAGAATTCTATCTCTGTGTAAGGGTATATTGATGAAAGATTTACCCACAAAAGAGACATCACTTTTTCATGAAAGGCAAGAAGCTCCACATCCCATTCTAACCAATTGTAATCCCCCTGAATTCAAACCAGATACCAAGAATTTAGCTGCACTCCAAACCATTATGTAATAGAGCTATATAGTTATTTCTGGAATAGGTTTAAAAAATTTACAATTGCGTGCCAATTTACATAGTTTGTATGTTAATCCCCACAATTCAATGAAGACACATCACTAATGGAACCCCCCTTAACGGTAAAATCTGCCTTATCTCTGTCTCAATAAACTAGGATATGTATGGCATTGAGCAGCAAGGCATTCTACCCAAGTACACTCCTAACCAATTCCCCCATCAAGAATGGAAATTTTACGCTTTATCCACTGAAGGTCACTCACCATTACTGTAAGGTTTGACTATAAAACAATGAGTAAATATTACAAATATTCCACTTATTTTACTATTAATGTACTTATCAAATAGATGAAAGAAGTAATAACTATAATAATAAAGAATTATTATAATAATGGAATAAAATTATTATATTATTAAATAAATATGATAATATAATATAATAAAAGAAATATATCAATATATAATAATTAATATATTTAAATCTCTTCATTATTGTTACCAAAAAAATAATAAAAGAGTAAAAAAAAATTAATAATAAAAAACAAATAATAACAATAATATTACCAATATTAATATAAATACTATTTATATTAATAAAAGAATCATTAAGAGTAATGATAGAGAGAAATTATTTGAAAAGAGAAAGTAACTTACTTTTAATGCTTAATATAATAATTATGAAATATTTTACGCCAAAATATGTAAATAAAGCTCATTCAAATTGTATTTGCAAAAAAAAAGAAGAGAAATTACAAACATTCTTAATTTGAAGTGGAAATGAGATTTATAGAGAAATATGACAATAAAATCAAACAAATGGAGTAATCAGATCAGGATTTATGATTATAATAAATATAAACTTTGGTATTTGATAATATAAATTGTTTATATGTAAATAATAAAGATTTTACCTTTTTATTTAATGTTTTTGTCTTTTTGATGTGTCTGGGGGGAAATAGAGTAAAAAGAGGTCTATTCTTAGTAAATTCCTCCCTTCTAGAGTCCAGTAGGCTTCTAGTAGACGTGTGCTGATGGTATCCACTGCAAATGACTGTTATTATAAGGTATAGTTATGATTAAATCATGATCAAGCCATCTTATCTCATTATTATGCCATTATTTAGAGTTATCACTATAGCTCTAGGTTTAATGACATCATAGGCTTGGAAGAAGCCTAAATTTTGTTTATTCTATTAGTATTAACCATAATATAATAGTATTCACCAGTTTTATCACTTATATACCTGTTAAACGTAAAGTACAATTACAGTGAGTGTTAATAAGTGCTCAATTTTAAGCTTCAGCTTTGATCATTAATACATTTCAAGCTATACACACTACACACCAGGGAGAATCTCGCGTCAATTGTTGGCGATTGACGTCACGTTGCACCGCAGTCAGTATAAAATCCTGCTTCAGTCGCCTTAGTGTCACTTTATAGCCACTGGATTTTGTGGGTCACGTCATGTCAGTGCCAAGACAACGTCAATTGTCACATGTGTCACATGAGAATGTCACTCAAAGCCCAAACCCATTTCAACACTATTTGCAATTCTTGGGTAATTTCACCTCATTCGCTTCCACCTCCCCGACGCTTAGCATGCTTACACGCCTTGTAAGGTTTGACTATGAAACAATAAGTAAAAATTACTAATTTATTACTTATTGTACTCTGAATGTCCTTATGAATTGAATAAATAAGATTCAAAGTATAATGATAATAACTAATTATTATTATTATGGCGTAAAATAATTATATTATTAAATAAATATAATAATATAATTTATATTATAAAAATATATTATAATAAATAAATATATTAATATAAAATAATTAATATATTTCAAAGCACTTTATTATTGTTACCAACAAATAATAAAGGCGTAAAAAATTGTTTTTTATTAATAAAAAACAATTGATAACAATAATATTACTAATATTAAAGTTATAAATTAATATAAATACTATTTATATGAATTAAAGAATTATTAAAAGAATAATATAGAGAAAATTATTAATATAAGAGAAAATAACCTACTTTTAACACTTAATATAATAATTTTGGGAGATTTTACGCCAAATAATGTAAATACAACTTATACAAATTGTATTTACAATAAAAAATAGTGAAATTACAAATATTCTTGATTTTTTACGTGGGAATGAGTTTCAGAGAGATTTTTAACAAAAACAGTTAAACAAATGATTTAATCACGTCAAAATTGATGATTATAATAAAGAGGAACTTTGGTCTTTAATAATATAAAAGTTTTATATATAAAGAATAAAGTTATTACCTTTTTGTTTGTATTTATTTAATGTTTTTGATGCGTCTGAGGGGAAAACAGAGTAAAAAGAGCTCTATTTATAGTAAATACCTCCCTCCTAGAGTCCAACAGGCTTCTAGTAGACGTTTAGTGATTATATCCACTGGAATTAATCAATATTTTAAGGTTTGGAGATGATTACATCATGATCAAACCATATTACGTCATTATTGCACCATTATTTAGAGTTATCACTATAACTCTAAAGTGGATGACATCAGAGGCTTGGCAGAACCCCAGATTTCGTGGATTTTATTAGTTGTAATCATGAAAGAATAGTATTCACCAATTTTATCACTCATATGACTGTTAAACTCAAATTAAGGTTACAGTGAGTGATCATAACTGCTCAAATTAAGCTCAAACTTTGATCTTCAATACCTTTTAAGTTTTACACGCTACAGCAATTCAGAGGGTGAATTCTGATAGCCTGACATAACCCTATTATGGTGCCAAGAGCGTTTCATTACATCATCAAAACTCTAATTATGATGATTTTTCTTGTAACTCATCTTTTCTGTTGAAATTCAATATTTTAAACTTCAAACCATGATTTCAGGGGGTTATACCCTGAATTTAATAATAAAAATTACATCATTCTTCACGAATGAACCAGTAGAATCTAACTGTGTACTTTTTCTAAGTTTGGACCACTTTCACAACAAAGTGGTCAACAGCTCTCTTGATTTTTATCAATAATTCAACATAGGTTTTAACCTTTTTTATAATTTGTAAAATAAATTTCATATCTGTGTTCTTGCAGTAATTACGTGGTAACTTTCTTTTTGGCTCATCACTCTATCTTGTATAGTTTAAGAGATATTGGCTATGATCCTTGAATATATGTGTTGACCAAATAAGTGCATATATTCAGGTTAATTCCTTAAGTATTAACTTTGGAAATTAGCTTATTAATGGTTTTATGTGTGGAGCTTCATGGAGAATCCAATGGTACAGTTTATTTTACATGTTGTTTCATTAGGTTCTGAAATAAATAAGGATTTATGGTTTTTATAAGGTATTATTCCTTATAACTCATTAAATATTGACTTTACAGATATGCCATAAAAATGGTATATGTGTATTTTACCACGGGGGATCCAATGGTATAATTTATTTCACATGTTGATACATTGGTTTTTAAGTTAAACCAATATTTGTACCAATTTCTGGTATTTTTGGATTTTTAAGTAATTATTTTTAATGTATAATTATTCTAAGTAATTTTAGTATAATTATCTTAAAGGTATAATTATTCTGAGTCTTTCTTGTGACCTTATTGGGTATGTGGTTATATCTCAATGGCTCACATTCCCTACCACCAAAAAAGATTGTACCACAATCTGATATGTGTGATTAGGGTATCATCCACTGTCCTACCTCTTCAGTAGACTTTATCAGTCTTGAAGCTCAATAATGCTTAAATTTTCTATTTATCAGGTTTTCTTTCATGTCTAAACCTTCTTAGTAGTTTATCAGCATTTTTGATATCTTTCTCAAGTAGCCATTCATCTTCTTGAGTTGAATTTCTATACGTTACAAGGTATTCTCTTTCTTTTTTGTTTCTTGTCCTTCTTTCTTTAAGGACTTTTACTATTTTCTTTTCCTCTCCTTCTTCCAAGGGGGGAATTTCAAGTGGGGCTTTATTTCTTAGTGGAAATAACTCCTTGTCACTTGAGCTATAAGGTCTTATCAGACTTACAGGGAAAGTTGGGTGTTTGTTCATTAGTTCACCTGTGAATTCCAATTGCACAGCATTGGGTCCCTGAAGTGCTTTTATCATAAATGGTCCTGCAAAGGAATATTTCAATTTCTTTGGTCCTTTTATGTTATTAAAATTAAGAGTTGATACTAACACCAAATCTCCTATTTTGAAGTCAGGTGGTTTATGACTTTTGTCCCATCTTTCCTTTGCATATTTGAAAGAGTCTTGCATGCATCTGTTTGCATGGTGTCTTGCTTTGTCAAGAATTATTGTAAAACTGCTTGCTGTTGGATGTATATCCACTAAGTCCTTTTCAGGGTATCATAAGGAAGTCTTGGATTCCAACCTTTCTCTAGCATTGCTGGTGTTTTGCCAGTGGAAGAGTGGATTGATGTTTTATATGCCAGTTCAAGGGCTGGTATAAGTGTACACCAATCATGGGTAAAACCATCAGAATCTTTGAATTCTAGCCCTTAAGCACAGAATCTTCTGATCATGTCCTCTAAGTTCTGTATCATTCTTTCTGCTAAACCATCAGTTTGAGGATGGTAAGCTGTTGAGAATGATAATTTTGTCCCAAACAAGTTATGGAGATTTGTCCATAATGCTGAAGTGAACTTTGGGTCTCTGTCACTTATAATGTTTTGGAATACGCCTGTGTGGCTAATGACTTTATTCCATATCATTATGGCTGTGTCCATAGCTGTATCATCTTTGTGACATTGTCAGGCTGAGTCTATGATAAAGGTGTATAAGAGTATTTACAAGCTTTAAGTATGACTGTGACACAGTAAAAATAATTTTAAAGAGGATATAATTGATGATAAAAGTTTTAATTTAAGAATTTAAAGGGCTTTACTATAAAAATATAGTGGTGGTGAGCGCTGTTGAAAGCCCTGGGTGCAGCTTTACCTGTTGGATTACAATAATAAAGACTACAATACTTTAAATTAAGAGTATACCTGATTATTAACCAAGAGTAAAACTGTTTTTGACAGTTTACTACGTAGGTTATTCAAGAGCAGGATGAGGAAAGGGTTTTGGCAGTGAAAAGCCCTCCTTTTATCCTGAAATTGAGGTGAAGAGGCTATTAGACCTTTCCACGTAGAGGAAGTGAAGATTTTTCACTCCTTATGACAGGCTTGTGGTTTGCAAACAGCCTGTATACACTGTATTGGGCTCAGATGTGGTTTTGAAACCACATCTGGGCAGTTTTCACCAATACAGGGTGAAAATTTTCATCTGGGGACCTCACAGCCTGATTCTGACGTGTATGACGCGTAGAATGCTGTACAGAAACTGTATGGGACCCCAGTATTGGCTGACATATGAGGTATTGAAGCAAAAACATGCTCCTTTGTCTGTTTGACACCTCATATTCATGATTATGGGGTGTTATCCCATGGTAAGGCTGTATATGACAGCTGGTGGGATTTTGATCTTAAAATGGTCATAACTCTGTCAGTTTTTGAGATATCAAGCTCAAAGTTGGTTCATTGAATAGCTCTATATGAGCTCTACACAATGGTACCTAACTTGACATGGTTATCATTAAATATGACAAAGTTATCCCATGTACAAGTATTTTGTACATTGGCGTGGTTTGGGCAAAAAGCTGTATTAAGCTTGTTTGGCCAATACCTTCTGTTGTAGTTGAGTTATGGGGAAATGGATGACACCATCAGATAGCCCTGATTGTGCTCTTTCCAAAAAGACCCCACTTTAGGTATCTCACACTAAAACTGTAAAAGTTAGATGAGAGGTGAATGTTTTGTTCACCCTTATTTGGCCTGAATTTGACCATAACTCAAGTTATACTGGTGCTAGCTCAGTTTGGTTGGCACCATTGGATATCCCTGGCTTAGAGCTTCATTTTGAATACCCATTTGATGGGGTTAAGCCTCTCCTTCTGGATTTTAGATGAGAGGTGAAAATTAAGGTTTATGCTCAGCAATAACTTTGGGCAGGAATAACTTTGTTATTTCTTGTCCTATGGTGATGGGACTTATATTTTCAGAAAGAGGTGAGTTTCCTCTTTCTTTTGATACCTTTTGAGCTAATTTGGCTCAGCTCCATGTTTTGGTGGTATTTTAGTTATACCATTGATTTATGGTATTTTGGCTGTCATGCTTGTGCTCTGGTTTTGAGTCACAGGCTGACATACCCTCCCTCTAAAAAAGGCTCATCATAGATGAGACTGTTCAGTCCTCCTTGAGGCTCTGAATCTCCTTAAATGAAGGTTCCCATCTGGTATGGCATCCTCTGCCAACCATTTGTCTTTGTCAGCTGTCTGGTTTTTGAATCTGACTAGATATTGTCTCTGATCCTTTCCATTAAGTCTGATTTTTCTGGCCCTGATGATTTTACTCACAGGTCCAGGAGAGTCTTCTACTTCCACTATTTCTGGTGGAGTGATGCTCTTCTTCCTGGAGGGGAATTTTTCCTCCTTTGTTTGGAAGTATGGCTTGACCAGGCTCACTGGAAAGACTGGGTGTTTCCTAGAACACTCCTCAGTGAGCTTGACTTCTACTGCATTCTTCCCTATCAACTTAATGATAGTGAAGGGCCCTACAAATGAGTCTCTCATTTTCTTGGGTCCTTTGAGATTGTTAAAGTTCAGTGTAGACACTAACACCTGGTCCCCTTCCTTGAAGTCAGGTTCCATATGTGATTTGTCCCACCTCTGCTTATTGTACTCTTTGGCCTCTGCTATGCATTTGGCAGCAGTATCACAGGCTTTCTTCCACATATCATGGAAGTCTTTGGCTGTGGGGTGGATGGTCAGAAGATTTTTCTTCAAGTGATCCACAGGTAACAGGGGATTCCACCCTTTCTCTACCAGTGCAGGTGTTTTTCCTGTGGTAGAGTGCTGGCTTGTGTTATAAGCCAGTTGGACTGCTGGTAAGAGGGTGACCCAGTCATGGGTATATCCCTCATGGTCCTTATATTCCATGCCATAGGCACAGAACCTCCTGAGGATGTCCTCCATTGTTTGGATCATCCTCTCAGCTAGGCCATCTGTTTGTGGATGGTAAGCTGTGGAAAAGCAAGCTTGGTGCCAAGCATGTCATATAAGTTGGTCCAAAATTCAGATGTGAATTTTGGGTCTCTGTCACTAATTATGATCTTAGGGACTCCACAGGTGGATATGATGTTATTCCAAAATAACAGAGCAGTGTCCATGGCTGTGTCCTCTTTATGGCATGGTAGACATCTCATGCTCTTGCTGAACCTATCAACTATGATTAAGCAGGCATTGTAGTTTTCTTTGCCTCCTGGGACAAGTCCTGTGACCCAGTCCATGTTGATGGTTTCCCATGGGTGTTTGGGTTCTTCTATGTGTTGAAGCAACCAATATTTCTTCCCATTTTTTCTATTTGCCTTCTGGCATCTTTCACAAGTGTTGATGTATTCACTCAACTCTTGTTCCCACTTGGGCCACCAAGCTGTGCTTGCTACCCTCTCTTTAGTCCTGTCTTCACTCATGTGTCCCATATAGGGGCAGTCATGGCATTCCTGCAGGATTAAAGAGATGTGGTCCCTGTCTATCACTGTGAGTGCACTGGTGTGCTTTTCTCTGTGATAAATTAGGCCATCTATAAGGAAGAATTTATTGTCCTTATAGGCCCTCAACCAGGGTTCCTCCTGCTGGGTTTCCAGTTCTGGGCTCCTGTATTTCTGTTGAAGGAGTTGGAGTAGTATGCTACACTGTTTGTGTTTAGCATAAGATTTCAGTACTGCATTAAAAAATTCATTGTGCAGTTCTGAGGAACTTATTCCCAGTATGGGGGTTTCTGTCCCTTCTGAATCAGTGTCTTCACTGTCAAGGGTACCACTCCCTGGGGCCCATTCAGAGAATCTGAAGTTCTTCTTCCTATTGATTTCCATAAAATGGATAGGAATTTTTGCAGCAACTTCAGGGTCATAAGCTGGATTGCTTTTGACATTGTCCAGTGGCCATCTGCTAAGGCCATCTGCATTGGTATGGCTTTTACCTTCTTTGTATATGATGGTCATATTCCCTCTATACTCCTGGATGGCTATTTGCCATCTCAGCATGTGTCTTTTGGTGGTCTTCATGTTTAGTAAAGACTTCAAGGCTGTGCAGTCTGTGTAGACTTCAAAGACTGCACCCTCCAAATAATAATGGAGTTTCTCTAGAGCCCAGACTAGACATAGACATTCTGTCTGGGTGGCCCCATACCTGGCTTCTGAATCTTTCAGCTGCCTGGAGATGTAACATATTACACCTTCTCTTGGTTCACCATCCACAATTTGTCTTTGGTGAAGGGCTGCTCCCAAGCCTTGGCTACATGCTGCATCTATATATAACTTGAATGGTAGTTCAAAGTCAGGCAAGATGAGCACAGGTGCATTTGTGAGTTCATATTTGATCCTCTCATATGCATCCCTCCTCTCCTTGGTTATTTCAAAAACTACATCCTTTGAGCATAACTTGTATAAACTACTAGTTATGTGAGCAAAATTTTTGATGTGGTTTCTATAGTAGCTAGCAAATCCAAGGAAAGATTTCATCTCTTTGATGTTCTTTGGTACTGGCTTTTGCAGTACTGCTGCTACTTTGTTCTGGTCAATTGCCAGACTAAGGCCTGAGACTTTGTGTCCTAGAGCTAGTAGCTCTTGTTGGCCAAAATTACACTTTTTGAGTGAAATTTTTAGATTGATGGGTGTACATTTACTTAGCACTCTGTCTATGTATTGTACATGGTCTTCCCATGTCTCTGAGTATATAATGATATCATCAATATACACTACCATCCAGCCTTCCATTATTTCTTCTTGAAATATGGTGTCCATCATCCTTTGGAAGTGGGCTGGTGCATTCTTGATGCCAAATGGCATCCTAGTGTACTCATATATGCCCATATGGCATATTATTCTGAGCAACTTCATGGAGTTTGGTTTAACTCCATTTTGGTGGAAACCTTTCATACAATCCATCTTGGTTATGTATTTGGCTTTAGCCAGTTTATCCAAGGCGTGAGGTATCCTTGGTATAGGGTACCTGTCTGCTTTTGTGTAGTTATTCAGGGCTCTGAAGTCTCCACACAATCTAGACTTTCCATCATGCCAGGTGATTAGGACAGGGGTGGTGATTTCCACTATTTCATTATGTCCAATCTTCATAATGACATCCATGTCCAGGAGTTCATTGATATGTTTCTCAATCTCTTTCCTGGTTTCCAGACTTGCTGGGTAAGGAGGTCTCCTTAACATGGGTGGATAAGGCCTTTCTACATCCAGATATAGTTCTACATCATGGCCTTTGATCTTGCCTAATGGTTCTTCACCAATGGCAAATGCTGGTCTATTCTTCCTCAGCATCTTCAGTAAACTTAGTTTCTGTTTACTGGTGAGGGTAGTGCTAAACTGTCCCTCTCTGAATTCTTTCAGAAGTTCTTCCAGTGGGTCCTGAGAAGATATCTGGTATATATCAAGAGAAAATTTCTTTTCCTTGTTAGTACCAATGGTAATATGCCTATTTTTACTATTGTAAATGTCTATGCCATACATCCTCTGGTAATCTGTTCCCAGTAAAAACCCTTGGATGTGGGCATCTTCAAGCACTACAAACTCTGGGTTGAGTCTGATATTACCCTTCCTGTGGGGTATAATTATCTCTTTGACAATTGTCCCAATGGAAGTCATCTTCCCTGATGCACTTTTGAAGTTCTTTGCCTTGGTGGGCAAGAGCTGTTTTTCCCAGTTTGGGAAGTGGTTATCCAGATAATTCCTGGCCACTATGGAGCAATGTGCTCCACTGTCAATGATCAGTGGGTGCTGAGCATTGTCAATACATACAGTCATTTTTGTGGCTGTTCCATGTATATATGCCATTCCTTTGGTTGGTGTAACCAGGAATGTTTGTGCATCTTGTGTATGTTTACACAAGTTCTTGTTGGCAGTGTCTTGTGGCATGCCTGCTTCCAACTGTATATCCTGGATTTCTAGTGGGGTTTCCTCTTGGTATTCCACTAGAAATTCCTCTCTTGGGTCTTGCTCTTCATCAGATGGTTCTCTGATGGCATCACCCATAGAGTCTGATTCAGAATCCTCTGTTGGAGGTTTTTCTTCAGGGACTTTTTCTATAGCATAGACTTTCTTCTTTGCTTTTGGACAGTTGTTGGCATAGTGGTCTGTTGAACCACAATTGTGACAAGAATTCTTCTTCTTTGCCACTTCTGCCACTCTTTCTCTGGGTTTGTCTTTAAACTCTACCCTGAAAGGTTGTTTCTCTTTGAAACTATTGCTTCTATATGGGGTGAATTTCCCTATATTAGTCCTTTTCCTTATGTCTTGTAAGGTATTGGCTATATCATCTAGAGTGCAATTTTGGTTGCATCTGCACTTTACTGCATGCTCTAGTTCTCCTGGCAGTTGTGTCAGAAGTTTATGATTCCTCATTTGAATGTTCATTTGAGGATCAATGGCTTTAAGTCTTTTAGACTGTCTAAGGCACCACTCATATGGATCTTTGTCCACAGAGTATTTGTCATTTTCAAATGACATGGTCTTTTGCCATATCCAAGTTCCATTACTGTACTTTTGGATTATTTGACTCTTCCACCATGGCCAATTTCTTCTGCCATGGATTTTTTTCATTTCAGTGTACCATATACTTGCATGACCTTTAAATGCAGTATTCAGTCTAGCAGTAATCCAGTAATCTGGTATGCTTGGTACATCAATGAAGAGTCCATCAATATAATCTATGAGTTCCATATGATCATATTCTCCTGATCCAGAGAATTTGGGCCAGCTTGAGGCCTCAGGAAGCTGTTTCAAGGCTTCCTTCTCTGAATAAGACATTCCATCTCCATCCTGGTATTGTGATGGAGATCTTGCGTTATTCAACAACATGGCATCTGGTTTGATGTCATCTGGTTGATATGGATTCTCCATAGCTTGGCCTTGTGGTTGGGGCTTTAAGCTATGGTAGGCATCAAACAATTTGTTGATGTCTTGGTTCAGACACTCCCTGTCCCTGCTGCTATGGTGTTGTTCTTCAGAGACTTGATTCAGTCTCTTGTTGGTTTCTTCAGAGGCTTTGCTCAGTTGAGCATATCCTTCCTGAAGGTTTTTAACTATCTGCTCCAATGAGGCTTGAGTTTGTCTCATCCTCTCTTGGGCAGCTGCAAATTCTGCAGCCTGCTTTTCAGATTGTTCAGCATATTGGGACATTTGCAACCACAGTGTGTCACTGTTGATGTTGCTCTCAGATGTGATAATGTTATTTTCAGTCTGAGTGGGGGTAATGTTTCTATTACTAGGACTACTGATTTTAGAGTGGTTTACAACTACTTCTGGTTCTTGTGTACTTCTTTTACCAAATCTAACAGCTTCTGGATCATGGGGTTTGACTCTTTCCTCCTCTGGTTGAAGGAGGCTTTGTTCTTGCCCTTGTTGCCTTGTCTTCTCCTGCAAACTTCCTGGAATTGTGAAGAATGGTGACTCTTGGCCACTGATCTGCTGGTTTCTGAATGGTGTGAAGCCACTGGAGAGCTGATTTGGCTGGCTCCTTGTGAACCTGAAGGAATCTGAGTAGGCCCTGTCTGGGTTAACTGTTCTTCTATGGCTTGGATAGTGGCTTGGTTTTCCCTTATCCTCTGTGCCCTTGCCTCCAGGACTCTGTGCTGCCTGGTAGGGTTCCAACCCTTGGTGATTACCATAAGGTCCTTGAAGTCTATCTCTTTGAGACAGATCTTCTGGCAACGTGATCCCAGTTCTGCCCAGTGAGTTGCTAGGTTGAACCTCTTGTTTTCCATGCTCCATTGAAACAAATCTTTGAGGAGTTGGTGGATTTGAAGAACTTGATCCATATCCTTCCAGTCCTCTGGTTTGAGGTTTCTGTTGAATTGGAGTGTGAATGGCAAGGTTGATATTATCTCCCTCATTGTTTTGCCATCCACCACTGTGTCCAATGTGTCTTCTTTCAGGTCTTCTGGTTCTAGACATTCCTGCTCTGTCCTCTGGTTGGTTCCTTTGGAAGCCAAGGTCTCTGAGGTATGCAGGGGACATATCAGTGTTTGCAAGCAGCCAAAAACTTTATGTTCTTAGGGTATTTACCTTTGACTGTGCCTTGTACAAATTTGCTGTCTGCTGCTTTGGGAAGTTTGCCTTTGGAAGTTACAACTGGGTTAATAATTGTAATCTTAACTGTACAAGTGGTTAAGGTTGGTTTACCTTGTATGGATGCAGAGTTTCGTGGTTTTCTACTTCTCTGAGTGGCTATTGGTGTCCACTTCTTGGCTGTGATGAGGCCTTCACTAAGCCTTTTTCCTTTGCCCTTGCTGCCCTCTGGTTCTGAGGGTGTCACTGGTATGTTGGCCTGTGACTGGGTCTCAAGTGGTATGAAGTTTTCTTCCACTGAATCAAAACAGGAAAAGGAGGGCTTATGTAAGTTAAGACTTCTTACAAGGCTGGTTTTGCACGTCTAAGAATGGCCTCTGGGCTTGTATATTACTACAGTATGCCCCTGTATAATGACAGTGTGATTTGAATTAACAATTTCACGTCAGAATTACAGCTTTTGGTACCCTGTCACACTGTTTGTGTGCCAGTATCCCACAGATACACTTGTGGTTTTCAAGTGTATTCTGTATAAGTGGTTTAATATAAGTGTTATTGAGTCAACAATACACTTAATCCACGACTCAACTGATGGTTTTTCAGTCAGAGGTGTCCTTATTCAGTCAAGAATACAGGACTTATTAGTGGCTAGTGTGTTTTTATATACAAAACACACCAAAAATAATTGTTTTCAGTGGGTATTAGCCACGTGAAAAATACTCTTTATAATATGAGTATATAAAGAAGAATAAAAATATATAAAATATATTTTTTAAAGTGGAAATTACGCCTAAAAAAAGATAAAACAATGGTTAATAAGATATAAAAAAGAGAAAAAACTCACTTGTAAGGTCCAAAAAGTAAAAAAAAACACGGCCAGGCCCCCAAAATGTCAGGCTGAGTCTATGATAAAGGTGTATAAGAGTATTTACAAGCTTTAACTATGACTGTGACACGGTAAAAATAATTTTAAAGAGGATATAATTGATGATAAAAGTTTTAATTTAAGAATTTAAAGGGCTTTACTATAAAAATATAGTGGTGGTGAGCGCTGTTGAAAGCCCTGGGTGCAGCTTTACCTGTTGGATTACAATAATAAAGACTACAATACTTTAAATTAAGAGTATACCTGATTATTAACCAAGATTAAAACTGTTTTTGACAGTTTACTACGTAGGTTATTCAAGAGAAGGATGAGGAAAGGGTTTTGGCAGTGAAAAGCCCTCCTTTTATCCTGAAATTGAGGTGAAGAGGCTATTAGACCTTTCCACGTAGAGGAAGTGAAGATTTTTCACTCCTTATGACAGGCTTGTGGTTTGCAAACAGCCTGTATACACTGTATTGGGCTCAGATGTGGTTTTGAAACCACATCTGGGCAGTTTTCACCAATACAGGGTGAAAATTTTCATCTGGGGACCTCACAGCCTGGTTCTGACGTGTATGACGCGTAGAATGCTGTACAGAAACTGTATGGGACCCCAGTATTGGCTGAAATATGAGGTATTGAAGCAAAAACATGCTCCTTCGTCTGTTTGACACCTCATATTCATGATTATGGGGTGTTATCCCATGGTAAGGCTGTATATGACAGCTGGTGGGATTTTGACCTTAAAATGGTCATAACTCTGTCAGTTTTTGAGATATCAAGCTCAAAGTTGGTTCATTGAATATCTCTATATAAGCTCTACACAATGGTACCTAACTTGACATGGTTATCATTAAATATTACAAAGTTATCCCATGTACAAGTATTTTGTACATTGGCGGGGTTTGGGCAAAAAGCTGTATTAAGCTTGTTTGGCCAATAACTTCTGTTGTAGTTGGGTTATGGGGAAATGGATGACACCATCAGATAGCCCTGATTGTGCTTTTTTCCAAAAAGACCCCACTTTAGGTATCTCACACTAAAACTGTAAAAGTTAGATGAGAGGTGAATGTTTTGTTCACCCTTATTTGGCCTGAATTTGACCATAACTCAAGTTATACTGGTGCTAGCTCAGTTTGGTTGGCACCATTGGATAGCCCTGGCTTAGAGCTTCATTTTGAATACCCATTTGATGGGGTTAAGCCTCTCCTTCTGGATTTTAGATGAGAGGTGAAAATTAAGGTTTATGCTCAGCAATAACTTTGGGCAGGAATAACTTTGTTATTTCTTGTCCTATGGTGATGGGACTTATATTTTCAGAAAGAGGTGAGTTTCCTCTTTCTTTTGATACCTTTTGAGCTTATTTGGCTCAGCTCCATGTTTTGGTGGTATTTTAGTTATACCATTGATTTATGGTATTTTGGCTGTCATGCTTGTGCTCTGGTTTTGAGTCACAGGCTGACAGACATGGTAGGAACATGGGAGTTTCACTGTACCTGTTAACTAACACTAGGCATGCATTATAACTCCTGTCTCCTCCTGGAGGTAATGCTGTTACCCAATCCATATGAACTATTTCCCATGGGGATTTTGGTTCTTGGATTTGGATCATCATTCCAAATTTTTATCCTGTGGCTCTATTGGCTTTTTTGCATCTGTCACAGGTTTGGCAGTACTCTGAAACATCTTTCTTCCAATTTGGCCACCAAGAGCAGGTTTTTACTCTCTCTAGTGTCCTATCTTCTGAGAGATGTCCAGATGCAACACTATCATGACACTCATGTAAGATAGTGTTTATTAGTGTTCTATCTGTTAAGGCCATAACACATGTGTGTTTTGTTGTGTGGTAAAGGATTCCATCAAGGAGGTGAAATCTTCCTTCATCATATGCTTTTTTCCATATTTCATCCAGTTTGGATGAAAGTGATGGGTCTTTGCAGTCTTTCATTAGAAGTTGGCTTAAGATATGGCAATTTTTGTCTGTCTTATAGCTTTCTTTAACTTGGTTAAAGAATTGTGTGCCAATGTCTGTAACACATATTCCTTCTATATGGGGCTCCTCTTGTGGTACCCATGCTGGATTATCAGGGGTATTTGCTAGAGCCCATCTGCTAAGACCATCTGAATTTTTATGAATATTTCCAGATTTATGAACAATAGTCATATTTCCTCTATATTCTTGGATAGCAATTTGCCATCTCAGCATATGTCTATTTGGAGTCTTCCTATTTAATAGTGATTTAACAGCATTACAGTCTGTGATTACATCAAATACTGTGCCATCCAAATGATAATGCAGTTTTTCTAAAGCCCACACTAAGCATAAGCATTCCATTTGGCTTGCTCCATACCTTGCTTCTGTTGGATTTATCTGCCTTGAAATGAAACAAATTGGTCCTTCCACTGGTTTATCATTGATAATTTGTGTTTGGTGAAGTGTAGCACCTAGTCCTTCTCCACAAGCATCAATGTATAGTTTGAAGGGTAGTTTCCAATCTGGCATTAGAAGAAATGGGGCATTTGTTCAGGAATTTTTCAATTCTTCATATGCCTTGACTCTTTCTTCTGTCATTTCATAGACTTTTTGTTGGTCACATAGCTTATACAAGGTTTTAACAATTTTTGCAAAGTCCTTTATATGCTGTCTATAGTAACCAGCAAATCCTAGAAATGATTGCATTTATTTTTGGGTTTGAGGCATTGGCTTGAGTAGCACTGCTGCTACTTTATTCTTGTCTATTCCTAGACTAAGTCCAGATACAACATGTCCTAGTGCTTTTAATTCACTGTATGCAAAATGACACTTTTTCAAGGAAGTTTTCATATTCACTTGGACTATCTTTTGTAGTACCCTTTCTAGTCTTGTGAGGTGATTTTCCCAAGCTTCTGAGCAAACTATGATATCATCAATATAGATAATTAACCATCCTTCTGATAATTCTTCAGGAAATATGGTATTCATCATTCTTTGATAATGGGAAGGTGCATTTTTTATGCCAAATGGCATTCTTAATTATTCAAAAATTCCACAGTGGACTATTATCCTCAGTAGTCTTTTGGCATTGTCTGTTAAGACATTTTGACGAAAACCTTTTAAGGCATCCATGGCTGTAATGAACTTAGCTTGTGACAATTGTGTCAATGTCTCATGGATCCTGGGTATGGGATACCTGTCTGGAATGGCATAAGTTTTCAGGGCTCTGAAGTCTCCTACCATCCTTGATTTTCCATTATTCCAAGTTATAATGACAGGTGTAGTAACTTCTACCTGTTCATTATGTCCAACCTTTCTTAATACTCCAAGGTCCATTAATTATTTAATGTGTACCTCTAAGGCTTCTCTAGCCCTTGGACTAGCTGGGTAAGCAGGTCTCCTTAGTGCAGGTAAGTAAGGTTTTTCTACTTCAAGAATTATATCCACTTCATGTCCAATTATGGCACCTAGTGGCTCTTTGTCAGTTGCAAAGGTATTTTTGTACTTAAATAAGAGGTCAATCAATTTTTCTTTCATTCTTTCTGTTAATTCTTGATTGAATTCTGCCTCTTTAAGTTGCTCAGATATAAAAAGATCTTTTTCTGGAATCTTTTCTTCATTCTTAATAACTGTAATTTGTTTTTTTGTTATTTAAGAAGCCAAACTTTTGTCTTTTATTGTCTCCTATGGTAAAATATCTATCCTTTTGGTTAGAGATATCTATACCATAGATTGATAAGTAGTCATTCCCAAGTATGAAGTGATTACTAATACAGCTGTCCATTACTACAATCTCTACTTTGATTCTGACACATTTTGAGGGATGAGGAAAAATTAGTGTTAAATCAATTAATCCAAGGGGCTTCATGCTCTCACTTGCACTACTAAATTTGACACCTTGTATTGGCATAAGTTTTTCTTGCCAGTCTGGGACAATGGTTTTCAAATAACTTTTGCCAACACAGGTGCAATATGCTCCTGTATCCAAGTTAACCTTTCCTTCTTGGTTATCAACCATAACAATACTTATACTTGATTTTCCAGCTGTATATCCCATTCCTCTTGCAGGTTTGGTTCTATACATTTTGGCATCTTGTATATTTGTCAGGTTTGTATCAGATGTCCCAACTTGTGGTAAGCTTGAGTTAACTTCCAGTACTTCATAAATTATGTCAATATTATTAATTTGTGCATTAATTATATTGATTTCATCACTTTCAGAGCTTTCTGACTCTTCTGTCTCTTTTTCAGAGTCAGATTCCTCCTCATTATCATTGTGGTTTTCTGTTTTCACAATTTCATTAATCTTTTCTTTTTTAAGGCAATTATTGGCCAAGTGTCCAATACCTCCACATTTATGGCATTTTCTTTTCTCATTATTGTTGAATGTATTGGGCTTCAAGGATTTTTTTGATTTATCTTTTTTCATAAATGGTTTATTTGGGCTTTTAATGTCCAATTTCTTCCAAGTCCTGCCAATTTTTGTTCTTGTCACTATATCTTCTAGTGCATTTATATACTCTTCTGTGGAGCATGGTTCTATACACCTGCTTCTCAGGGCATGTTCTAGTTCCCCTCCACATTTCTTGAATATTTTCATGTGCACCATTTTTTGTGACATTTCTGGGTACAGTGCATTAAGCCTTTCAACTTGTTTCAAGAACCAAGTTAAAGGTTTATCTTTGTCTGGGTCAAAGAAATAATTTTCAAATGCATTTTATATCTTGTACCTCCAGGCATCATTTGCCCACTTGGTGATTATTTCTTGTTTCCACCAAGACCAGGTATTTTTACCATTTGTTTGTCTTATGCCATAATACCATCTTTTTGCAGATTTCTCAAACAATGAATTTAATCTTGCAGTGATTAATTCATCTGGTATGGCATAGTCTTCTTGTAACATATCAATTGTTTTAATAAATGACATGTGGTCATATTCCCCTCTCCTGTGAATGTTGGCCATTCTTTCAATTGAGGTGCTTCCTTCATTAAGACTTGGTTATTGTCTTGGTGACTCAAATCTGTTATGAATGGATTTGTTAATTCCTATTTTGGTTTAACAGGGCTTCTTATGTGAGAAAATGGTGTGGATAACTTTGGCATATTTACATTAGCCTCATTAATTTTATCCAATTTTTTCAGTAATAAGCCTTATTTCACTTTGAATATCATCTTTCAGATGCATTCTTGCTTCATCACCTTTTTCCACATGGTCCAAAAGTAATTTTTGGTGTTATAAAGTATTTTCTTCAAATTGTTCTACAGAAATACTTAATTTGTTTAGTTTTTCTGTAAGATTGTCAATGCTCACATCATAATTGATTGTCAAAGTCTTGTCTTTGATATCTTTTATTTATTTATACAATTCTTTTTGTCCTTGTATTAATTTCTGAGTATTATCAATTAATACTTTTGGTTTATTATTTTCAATCATAAATTTTATGTTATCAATTTCTTTCTTATTTTGTGTAACAAGTTCTGTTAAAGATGATAAGCTATTATTTATTTCTTGGAAAGATAATAAACTATTTTTAATGTCTTTAAGAGGTAAAATACTATTTTTAAGTTCTGTTAAAGTACTTACAACATCAGGAGACAAGGTTATTTTTTTGGAAAATGGGGTTGTCTCATTCTTTGTTCCTCTTTGTCTTTGAATTCCATCAAAGTTCTGGACATTTTGAAGATATTGTCCATGGCATCTTTTTGGATTTTGGGAAACCTGTAGCTTGGGGAATATGGCTTTCTCCAATTCTTTTTCTTGTTCTTCTTCCCTTCTTGGGGAAGTGGGTTGACTTGGGGCTTGCTGGTAGAAGCTACTGGGGCTTCTTCCTTGGTTGCCTCCTTCTTTGTGGAATGATACTCCTTGATCTTTTTGATTTGTGGTTTGGATGATAGTGGATTCCATCCATTGGAGTATCTCACTATTTCCTCCTCTTTGAGGAACTTCTTTAGGATGTGCCAGGAGTTCATCACTCCTTGGTGTATTTGGGGCAACATTTCCCAATCTTTCTCCTTGTACACTGTGTAGTACTGTTTGTACTGGCTCATGTAAATGTCTATTTGAGCCCTCTGAATGTGATTTGTACCTATTTTAGTCGCTCATACTTAGTTCCAATTCAGGTTCAGATATCATGGGCATTTCTGGGGCTTGCCTTTGGGATAAGGCACTTCCTTGTGTGGATTCTGTTCCACTGGGGATATTGCCCTTTATTTTCCCTTTTGAGGGATCAGTTCTACTTCTGAGTCCAGCTTCATCTGATTGGATGGAGTATTGGGAACCTCTTCTGGTAGTCATAATTTAAGAAATAAGAAAAATAAAAGTATTTTAGAATAAAAATTCTTTTTATGGCAATTATAAAAGAGGTGCTCACCTTCAGAATCTTGAATGGTGGGTCCTGGAAATTCTAATTTCTTAGCTTTCTTTCTTTTAGTGATAACTGGTGTTGGAGAACTTTGAAAAGTTTCTTCCACCAATCTCTCAACAGTAGCTTGGTTGTCTTCTGTTGGGTTATCTTCAAACACTAAAAAAGACAAATAAATATGAGCCTTTTATAAAAGTGTTATTTTTGGTAATATATGGCAATTTTCCATGTAAAAATTGCTTTTATATCTTTTTTTTATTAAGAAAAATGAAAATAATTAAAGAAATGAAATTAAAATGAATAAAATAACTTTTTTATTGGTTTTTAATATTTTTTATATTTTTATTTTTAAAGAATAAAATAAAAAATGAATATGATTCTTGTAGAATTAAATTATAATAAAAATTATTTTTAATTTATAAAATATCTTTTTTAATCACTAGAGTCACTCAAAGAAAGTTCTTGCATGTCTAAGGATGTGAAAAACCACATGTAACACAGTACAATTGCTTTCTAAATGCCTCAATAGCTTTTAAAATCAATAAAATATGAAATTATTATGTAATCTTATGATTATAAATATAATTTATTATTGGATAAACCCAATTAGAAGCTTTTTAAAGGTCTTTTAAGTAAATATCACGGCCAGGCCCCCAAATTTAAGGTTTGACTATGAAACAATAAGTAAAAATTACTAATTTATTACTTATTGTACTCTGAATGTCCTTATGAATTTAATAAATAAGATTAAAAATATAATAATAATAAGTAATTATTATTATTATGGCGTAAAATAATTATATTATTAAATAGATATAATAATATAATTTATATTATAAAAATATAATATAATAAATAAATATATTAATATAAAATAATTAATATATTTAAAAGCACTTTATCATTGTTACCAAAAAATAATAAAGGCATAAAAAAATTGGTTTCTATTAATAAAAAACAATTAATAACAATAATATCACTAATATTAAAGTTATAAATTAATAGAAATACTATTTATATTAATTAAGAATTATTAAAGTAATAATAAAGAGAAAATTATTATAATAAGAGAACATAACCTACTTTTGACACTTAATATAATAATTTTGAGATATTTTACGCCAAATAATGTAAATACAACTTATCCAAATTGTATTTACAATAGAAAATAGAGAAAATTACAAATATTCTTGATTTTTACGTGGAAATGAGATTTTAAAGAGATTTATAACAAAAACAATTAAATAAATGATTTAATCACATCAAAATTGATGATTATGAAAAGATGATCTTTGGTATTTGATAATATAAAATTTTTATATATAAAGAATAAGAAGTTACCTTTTTGTTTGTATTTATTTAATGTTTTTGATGCGTCTGAGGGAAAACAGAGTAAAAACAGCTCTATTTATAGTAAATACCTCCCTCCTAGAGTCCAACAGGCCTCTAGTAGACGTGTAGTGATAATATTTACTGCAATTGATCAATATTTTAAGGTTTGGAGATGATTCAATCATGATCAAGCCATATTACGTCATTATTGCACCATTATTTAGAGTTATCACTATAACTCTAACGTTGATGACATCAGAGGCTTGGAAGAACCCCAAATTTCGTGGATTTTATTATTTTTAATCATAAACTAATAGTATTCACCAATTCTATCACTCATATTACTGTTAAACTCAAATTAAGGTTACGGTGAGTGATCATAACTGCTCAAATTAAGCTCAAGCTTAGATCTTTAATAACTTTTAAGTTTTACACGCTACAGCAATTCAGAGGGTGAGTTCTGATAGCCTGACATAACCCTATTATTCTTCCAAGAGCTTTTCATTACATCATCAAAACTCTAATTTTGATGATTTTTCTTGTAACTCATCTTTTCCGTCGAAATTCAATATTTTAAACTTCAAACCATGATTTCAGGGGGTTATACCCTGAATTTAATAATTAAAAACACATCATTATTCACGAATGAACCAGTAGAATCCAACTGTGTACTTTTTTTTAATTTTGGACCACTTTCACAACGAAGTGGTCAACAGCTCTGTTGATTTTTATCAATATTTCATCATATGTTTTAACCTTGTTTATGATTTGTAAAATAAATCTCATATCTTTGCTCTTACATTAATTACGTGGTAGCTTTATTTTTGGTTCATCACTCTATCTTGTATAGTTTAAGAGATATTAGCTATGATCCTTGAATATATGTGTTGACCAAAAAAGTGCATATATTCAGGTTAATTACTTAAGTATTAACTTTGTAAATTGGCTTATTAATTGTTTTATGTGTGGACGTTCATGGGGAATCCAATGGTACAATTTATTTCACATGTTGTTTCATTAGGTTCTGAAATAAATAAGGATTTATGGTTTTTATAAGGTATTATTCCTTATAACTCATTAAATATTGACTTTACAGATATGCCATAAAAATGGTATATGTGCATTTTAGCATGGGAAATCCAATGGTATAATTTATTTCACATGATGATTCATTGGCTTTCAAGTTAAACCAAGATTTGTACCAATTTATGGTATTTTTTTGTATTTTTAAGTAATTATTTTTAATGTATAATTATTCTAAGTAATTTTAGTATAATTATCCTGAGTCTTTCTTGTGACCTCATTGGGTATGTGGTCATATCTCACAGGCTCACACGCCCGCACCGCCCTCCAGATGAGACTCCGACACAGCCCTGCCATCTCCATCCTCACCACTCCTTACGCTTTCACACCCCCGCCCTAACCATCCTTATGCTTGTGGAGGGCCCTCCCGACACCACTTATCCTTACGCTTGTGTAGTTCCCTCCCGACACTGCTTACCATCCTTACTGTCAGGATGAGTCTATGTTGAAGTGGTAATAAGGCTATTTGCAACTAAAACTATCACTGTGAAATGTGAAAATTAGTTTAAAATACTTTTATAAAGGTTAAAGATGGTTTAATTTAATAATAAAAGGGCTTTACTATAAGGAATATAGTGGCGGTGAGCGCTGTTGAAAGCCCTGGGTGCAGCTTTACCTGTTGGGTTACAATAATAAAGACTACAATACTTTAAATTAAGAGTATACCTGATGATTAACCAAGAGTAAAACTGTTTTTGACAGTTTACTACGTAGGTTATTCAAGAGCAGGATGAGGAGACAATTCTGGCTGTGAAAAGCCTCCTTTTTATCCTGAAATGGGGTGGAAAGGGTGCTAGACCTTTCCACGTAGAGGAAGTGAAGATTTTCTCACTCTCTAGTACTGGCTTGTGGTTTTCAAAAAGCCTGTATAACCTGTATTGGGCTGAGATGTGGTTTTGAAACCACATCTGGGCAGTTTTCACCAATACAGGGTGAAAATTTTCATCTGGGGACCTCACAGCCTGATTCTGACGTGTATGACGCGTAGAATGCTGTATAGAACCTGTATGGGACCCCAGTATTGACTGACATATGAGGTATTGAATTAAAAACATTCTTCTTCGTCTATTTGACACCTCATATTCATGATTATGGGATATTATCCCATGGTAAGGCTGTGTAGGACAGCAGGTGGGAAACTGACCTTAAAACAGCCATAACTTTTTCAATTCTTGAGATATCAACCTCAAAATTGGTTGCGTGTGTAGCCCGGTATGTGCTCTACACAATGGTACCTCATCTGATACGGGTATCATTAAATATGGCAAAGCTATCCCATGTGCAAGATTTTTGTACATTTGCGTGTTTTAGGCAAAAAGCTGTATTGAGCTTGTTTGCCCCATAACTTCTGCTGTAGTTGAGATATGGGGAAGTGGATGACACCATCAGATAGCCCTGATTGTGCTCTTTTCAAAAATCCCCCACTTCAAGTATCCCACACTAAATTTTAGAAGTTAGATGAGAGGTCAATGTTTTGTTCACCCTTATTTGGCCTGGAATTGACCATAACTCCAGTAATATTGGTGCTAGCTCAGTTTGACTAGTACCATTGGATAGCCCTGGCTTAGAGCTTCATTGTGAATACCCACTTGATGGGGTTAAGCCTTTCCTTCTAGATTTTAGATGAGGGGTCAAAATTAAGGTTTATGCTCAGCAAGAACCTTGAGCAGGAATAACTTGCTTATTTCTTGTCCTATGGTGATGGGACTTATATTTTCAGAAAGAAGTGAGTTTCCTCTTTCTTTTGATACCTTTTGAGCTGATCTGGCTCAGCTCCATGTCTCAGTGGTATCTTGGCTATACCATTGGTTTATGGTATTTTGGCTGTCATGCTTGTGCTCTGGTTTTGAGTCACAGGCTGACATACCCTCCCTCCAAAAAAGGCTCATCATTGATGAGACTGTTCAGTTCTCCTAGAGGCCCTGAATTTCCTTAGATGAAGGTTCCCATCTGTTATGGCATCTTCTGCCAACCATTTGTCTTTATCAGCTGTTTGGTGCTTGAATCTGACTAAGTATTGTCTTTGATCCCTCCCATTAAGTCTAATTTTCCTGGCCCTGATGATTTTACTCACAGGTCCTGGGGAGTCCTCCACTTCCACTATATCAGGTGGTGTGGGGTTCTTCTTCCTGGAGGAGAATTTATCCTCCTCTGTCTGGAAGTATTGTTTAACCAAACTTACTGGGAAGACTGGGTGCTTCCTGGAAAACTCCTCTGTAAGTTTGACTTTCACTGCATTCCTGCCTACCAACTTAATGATAGTAAAAGTCCCTACAAATGAGTCCCTCATCTTCTTGGGTCCTTTAAGATTGTTGAAGCTCAGTGTAGACACTAACAGCTGGTCCCCTTCCTTAAAGTCAGGTTCCATGTGTGTCTTGACCCACCTCTGCTTATTATAATCTTTTGCCTCAGCTATGCATTTAGCAGCTGTATCACAAGCCCTCTTCCACATATCATGGAAGTCTTTGGCTGTGGGGTGGATGGTTAAAAGATTCTTCTTCAAATGATCCGCAGGCAACAAGGGATTCCACCCTTTCTCTACCAGCGCAGGTGTTTTTACTGTGGTAGAGTGCTGACTTGTATTATAAGCCAGTTGGACAGCTGGTAGAAGGGTAACCCAGTCATGGGTATATCCTTCATGGTCCTTATACTCCATGCCATAGGCACAGAACCTTCTAAGGATGTCCTCCATAGTCTGGATCATCCTTTCAGCTAGGCCATCTGTTTGGGGATGGTAGGCTGTGGAAAAAGCAAGCTTGGTGCCAAGAATGTCATACAAGTTGGTCCAAAATTCAGATGTGAATTCTGGGTCCCTATCACTAATGATGATTTTAGGGACTCCACAGGTAGATATGATGTTATTCCAAAATAACAGAGCAGTATCCATGGCTGTGTCCTCTTTGTGGCATGGAAGACACCTCATGCTCCTGCTGAACCTATCAACTATGATTAAGTAGGCATTGTAGTTTTCTTTCCCTCCTTGGACAAGTCCTGTAACCCAGTCCATGTTAATGGTTTCCCATGGGTGCTTGGGTTCTTCTATATGTTGAAGTAACCCATACTTCTTCCCATGTTTCCTATTTTCCTTCTGGCATCTTTCACAAGTTTTGATGTATTCACTCAACTCTTGTTCCCACTTGGGCCACCAAGCTGTGCTTGCTACCCTCTCTTTGGTCCTGTCCTCACTCATGTGTCCCATATAGGGGCAATCATGGCATTCTTGCAGGACCAATGAAATGTGGTCTCTGTCTACTACTGTGAGTGCACTTGTGTGCTTTTCTCTGTGGTAGAGCAGGCCATCTATAAGGAAAAACTTGTTATCCTTATAGGCCCTCAACCAGGGTTCCCCCAGCTGGGCTTCCAGGTCTGGACTCCTGTACTTTTGTTGAAGGAGTTGGAGTAGTATGCTACACTGTTTGTGTTTGGCATAAGATTTCAGTACTGCACTAAAAAATTCATTGTGTAATTCTGAGGAACTTATTCCCAGTATGGGAGTTTCTGTTCCCTCTGAATTAGTGTTTCCACTGTCAAGGGTACCACTTTCTGGTGACCATTCAGAAAATCTGAAGTTCTTCTTCCTATCCACTTCCATGAAATGGATAGGAATCTTGGCTGCAACTTCAGGGTCATAAGCTGGATTGCTTTTGACATTGTCCAGTGGCCATCTGCTAAGGCCATCTGCATTGGTATGACTTTTAACTTCTTTGTATATGATGGTCATGTTCCCTATATACTCCTGGATAGCTATTTTCCATCTCAGCATGTGTCTATTTGTAGTCTTCATGTTCAGTAAAGACTTCAAGGCTGTGCAGTCTGTGTAGACTTCAAACACTGCACCCTCCAAATAATAATGGAGTTTCTCTAGAGCCCAGACTAGACATAGGCATTCAGTCTGGGTGGCCCCATACCTGGCATCTGAATCTTTGAGCTGCCTTGAGATGTAGCAAATTACTCCTTCTCTTGGTTCACCATCCACAATTGGTCTTTGGTGAAGGGCTGCTCCTAGGCCTTGACTGCATGCTGCATCTATATATAACTTGAATGGTAGTTCAAAGTCAGGTGAGATGAGCACAGGTGCATTTGTGTGCTCATATTTGATCCTCTAATATGCATCCCTCCTTTCCTTGGTTATTTCAAAAACTACATCTTTTGAACATAACTTGTATAAACTACTAGTTATGTGTGCAAAGTTTTTAATGTGGTTTCTATAGTAGTTAGAAAACCCAAGGAAAGATTGCATCTCTTTGATGCTCTTTGGTACTGGCTTTTGCAGTACTGCTGCTACTTTATTCTGGTCAATTGCCAGACTAAGACCTGAGACTTTATGTTCTAGAGCCAGTAACTCCTGTTGGCCAAAATTGCATTTTTTAAGTGAAATTTTGAGATTTATGGGTTTGCATTTACTTAGTACTCTGTCTATGTATTGCACATGGTCTGCCCATGTTTCTGAGTATATAATGATATCATCAATATATACCACCATCCAGCCTTCCAGTATTTCTTCTTGAAATATTGTGTCCATCATCCTTTGGAAATGGGCTGGTGCATTTTTGATGCCAAATGGCATCCTAGTATACTCATATATGCCCATACGGCATATTATTCTGGGTAATTTCATGGAGTTTGGTTTGACTCCATTTTGGTGGAAGCCTTTCATACAATCCATTTTGGTTATGTATTTGGCTTTTGCTAGTTTATCCAAGGCATGGGGTCTCCTGGGTATAGGGTACCTGTCTGCTTTTGTGTAGTTATTCAGAGTTCTGAAATCTCCAAACAGTCTAGACTTGCCATCATGCCAGGTGATTAGGACAGGGGTGGTGATTTCCACTATTTCATTATGTCCAATCTTCCTGATGACATCCATATCAAGGAGTTCATTGATATGTTTCTCAATTTCTTTCCTGGTTTCCAGGCTTGCTGGATAAGGAGGTCTCCTAAGCATGGGTGGATAAAGTCTTTCCCCATCCAGATATAGTTCTATATCATGGCCTTTGATCTTTCCTAATGGTTCTTCACCAATGGAAAATGCTGGTCTGTTCTTTCTCAGCATCTTCAATAAAATTAGCTTTTGTTTACTGGTGAGGGTGGTGCTAAACTGTCCCTCTCTGAATTCCTTCAGAAGTTCTTCAAGTGGATCTTGTGAAGATATCTGGTATATCTCAAGTGAAAATTTCTTTTCCTTGTTAGTACCAATGGTGATGTGCCTATTTTTACTGTTGTAAATGTCTATGCCATACATCCTCTGGAAATCTGTTCCCAGTAAAAATCCTTGGATGTGGGAATCATCAAACACTACAAACTCTAGGTTGAGTCTGATATTACCCTTCCTGTGGGGTATAATTATCTCTTTGATAATTGTCCCAATGGAAGTCATCTTCCCTGATGCACTTTTAAAGTTCTTTGCCTTAGTGGGCAAGAGCTGTTTTTCCCAGTTTGGGAAGTGGTTGTCCAGATAATCTCTGGCCACTATGGAGCAGTGTGCTCCACTGTCAATGATCAATGGATGTTGAGCATTGTCAATACATACAGGCATATTTGTGGCTGTTCCATGTATGTATGCCATTCCTTTGGTTGGTGTAACCAGGAATGTTTGTGCATCTTGTGTGTGTTTGCACAAGTTTTTGTTGGCAGTGTCCTGTGGCATACCTGCTTCCAACTGTATGTCCTGAATTTGTCGTGGGGTTTCCTCTTGGTATTCCACTAGAAATTCTTCTCTTGTGTCTTGGTCATCATCAGATGGTTCTCTGATGGAATTGCCCATAGAGTCTGATTCAGACTCCTCTGTTGGAGATTCTTCCTCTGGGTCTTTCTCAATGGCATAGACTTTTTTCTTTGCCTTTGGACAGTTGTTGGCATAGTGGTCTGTTGAAACACAGTTGTGACAAGAATTCCTCTTCTTTGCCACTTCTGCCATTCTTTCTTTGGGTTTGTCTTTAAACTCTACCCTGAAAGATTGTTTCTCCTTGAAACTACTGCTCTTATATGGGGTGAATTTCCCTATATTAGTCCTTTTCCTTATGTCTTGTAAGGTGTTGGAAATTTCATCTAGAGTGCAATTTTGGTTGCATCTGCATTTTACTGCATGTTCTAGTTCTCCTGGCAGTTGTGTAAGAAGTTTGTGATTCCTCATTTGGATGTTCATCTGAGGATCAATGGCTTTAAGTCTTTTAGACTGTCTAAGACACCACTCATATGGATCTTTTTCCACAGAGTATTTGTCATTTTCAAATGAAATTTTCTTCTTCCATATCCAAGTTCCATTACTGTACTTTTGGATGATTTGACTCTTCCACCATGGCTAGTTTCTCCTGCCATGGATTTCTTTCATTTCTGTGTACCATATACTAGCATGACCTTTAAATGCAGTATTCAATCTAGCAGTGATCCAGTAGTCTGGTATGCTTGGTACATCAATGAAGAGTCCATCAATGTAATCTATGAGTTCCATATGATCATATTCTCCTGATCCAGAGAATTCGGGCCAGTTTGAGGCCTCAGGAAGCTGTTTCAAGGCTTCCTTCTCTGAATAAGACATGCCATCTCCATCTTGGTATTGTGATGGGGATCTTGCCTTATTCATCAACATGGCATCTGGTTTGATGTCATCTGTTTGATATGGAATATCCATAACTTGGCCTTGTGGTTGGGGCCTCAAGCTATGGTAGGCATTAAGCAATTTGTTACAGTCTTGGTTCAGACACTCCCTGTCCCTTGTGCGGTGGTGTTGTTCTTCAAAGACAATATTCATTCTTTTGTTGGTTTCTTCAGAGGCTTTGCTCAGTTGAGCATATCCTTCTTGAAGATTTTTAACTATCTGTTCCAAGCAGGCTTGAATTTTCCTCATCCTCTCTTGGCCAGCTTTAATTTCTGCAAACTGCTTTGCAGATTTTTCAGCATATTGGGACATTTGTAACCACAGTGTATCACTGTTGATGTTACTCTCAGATGTGACAATGTTATTTTCAGTCTGAGTGGGGGTAATGTTTCTATTACTAGAACTACTGATTCTAGAGTGGTTTACAACTACTTCTGGTTCTTGTGTACTTCTTTTACCAAATCTAACAGCTTCTGGATCATGGGGTCTGACTCTTTCCTCCTCTGGTTGAAGGAGGCTTTGTTCTTTCCCTTGTTTCCTTGTTTTCTCCTGGAAACTTCCTGGAATTGTGAAGAATGGTGACTCTTGGCCACTGATCTGCTGGTTTCTGAATGGTGTGAAGCCACTGGAGAGCTGATTTGGCCTGCTCCTTGTGATCCTGAAGGAATCTGAGTAGGCCCTGTCTGGGTTAACTGTTCTTCTAAAGCTTGGATAGTGGCTTGATTCTCCCTTATCCTCTGAGCCCTTGCCTCCAGGAGTCTGAACTGCCTGGTAGGATTCCCACCTTTGATGATTACCATCAGGTCTTTGAAGACTATCTCTTTGAGACAGATCTTTTGGCAACTTTCTCCAAGTTCTTCCCAGTGACTTGCCAGGTTGAACCTCTTGTTGTCCATGCTGCATTGAAATAAGTCTTTGAGGAGTTGGTGGAGCTGAAGAACTTGATCCATATCCTTCCAGTCCTCTGGTTTGAGGTTCCTGTTGAATTGGAGTGTGAATGGCAAGGTTGATATTATCTCCCTCATTGTTTTTCCATCCACCAATGTGTCCAAAGTGTCCTCTTCCAGGTCTTCTGGTTCTGGACAGGCCTTCTCTGTCCTCTGGCTGGTTCCTTTGGAAGCCAAGGTCTCTGAGATATGCAGGGGACATATCAGTGTTTGCAAGCAGTCAAAAACTTTATGTTCTTAGGGTATTTACCTTTGACTGTGCCTTGTACAAATTTGTTATCTGCTGATTTGGGCAGTTTGCCTTTGGAGGTTACAACTGGGTTAAAAATTGTAATCTTCCCTGTACAAATGGTTAAGGTTGGTTTACCTTGTATTGAAGCAGAGTTTTGTGGTTCTCTACTCCTCTGAGTGGCCATTGATGTCCACTTTTTGGCTGTAATGAGGCCTTCACTAAGTCTTTTTCCTTTGCCCTTGCTGCCCTCTGGTTCTGAGGGTGTCACTGGTGTGTTGGCCTGTGACTGGGTCTCAAGTGGTATGAAATTTTCTTCCACTGAATCAAACAGGAAAAAGAGGGCTTATGTAAGTTAATACTTCTTAAAAGGCTGGTTTTGCACGTCTAAGAAGGGCCTCTGGGCTTGTATATTATTACAATATGCCCTTGTATTATGACAATGTAATTGGATTAACAATTCCACGTTAAAAATACAGCTTACTGATATGTGGTATACTGTTTTTATACCAATATCTCACAGAATACTTGACATCAGCAAGTATAATCTGTCTAAGATGGTGTATTACAGGGCAATTGAGTTAACAATGTGCCCAAACCCGCCTCAACTGTTGGTTTATCAGTATGATCTGTCTTGATTCAATTAAGAATTAAGACTGTATTAGTGGCTTAAAAGTGTTTTCATATACAAAACACGCCAAAAAATACTGGTCTTGTGGTTATTATCCAGGTGACAAATACTCTTTAAGATATGAGTATTTTTTTAAAAAAAATAAATAAAAATATAAAATATATATTTTTAGAGAAAATGATGCCCAAAAAGATAAAACAAGTGTCAATAAAATGATAAAGAAGAAAAAACTTACTGGTACTGGGTCCAAAGAAGGTTTTAAAACATGGCCAGGCCCCCAAAATGTCAGGATGAGTCTATGTTGAAGTGGTAATAAGGCTATTTACAACTAAAACTATGACTGTGACACGTGAAAAAAAGTTTAAAATACCTTTATAAAGGTTAAAGATGGTTTGATTTAATAATAAAAGGCCTTTACTATAAGGAATATAGTGGTGGTGAGCGCTGTTGAAAGCCCTGGGTGCAGATTTACCTGTTGGGTTACAATAATAAAGAATAAAATACTTTAAATTCAGAGTATACCTGATTATTAACCAAGAGTAAAGCTGTTTTTGACAGTTTACTATGTAGGTTATTCAAGAGCAGGATGAGGAGACAATTCTGGCTGTGACAAGCCTCCTTTTTATCCTGAAATGGGGTGGAAAGGGTGCTAGACCTTTCCACGTAGAGGAAGTGAAGATTTTCTCTCTCTCTAGTACTGGCTTGTGGTTTGCAAACAGCCTGTATAACCTGTATTGGGCTCAGATGTGGTTTTGAAACCACATCTGGGCAGTTTTCACCAATACAGGGTGAAAACTTTCATCTGGGGACCTCACAGCCTGATTCTGACGTGTATGACGCGTAGAATGCTGTACAGAAACTGTATGGGACCCCAGTATTGACTGAAATATGAGGTATTGAATTCAAAACATTCTTCTTCGTCTATTTGACACCTCATATTCATGATTATGGGATATTATCCCGTGGTAAGGCTGTATATGACAGCAGGTGGGAAACTGACCTTAAAACAGCCATAACTTTGTCAATTCTTGAGATATCAACCTCAAAATTGGTTCAGTGTGTATCCCGGTAAGTGCTCTACACAATGGTACCTCATCTGATATGGTTATCATTCAATATGGCAAAGTTATCCCATGTGCAAGATTCTTGTACATTTGCGTGTTTTAGGCAAAAAGTTGTATTGAGCTTGTTTGCCTCATACCTTCTGCTGTAGTTGAAATATGGGAAAGTGGATGACACCATCAGATAGCCCTGATTGTTCTCTATCCAAAAAACCCCACTTCAAGTATTCTACACTAAAACTGTAGAAGTTAGATGAGAGTTCAATGTTTTGTTCACCCTTATTTGGCCTGGAATTGACCATAACTCCAGTAATATTGGTGCTAGCTCAGTTTGGCTAGTACCATTGGATAGCCCTGGATTAGAGATTTATTTTGAATACCCATTTGATGGTTTTAAGCCTTTCCTTCTAGATTTTAGATGAGAGGTGAAAATTAAGGTTTATGCTCAGCAATAACCTTGAGCAGGAATAACTTTGTTATTTCTTGTCTTATGGTGATGGGACTTATATTTTCAGAAAGAGGTGAGTTTCCTCTTTCTTTTGATGCCTTTTTAGCTGATTTGGCTCAGCTCCATGTTTTGGTGGTATCTTGGCTATACCATTGGTTTATGGTATTTTGGCTGTCATGCTTGTGCTCTGGTTTTGAGTCACAGGCTGACACTTACGCTTGCGGGGTGCCCTCCCAACATGCTCCTGACAATGCTTACCATCCTTACACTCGCGGGTGCCCTCCCAACATGCTCCTGACACTTCTTACCATCCTTACACTTGCGGAGTGCACTCCCAACATGCTCCCGACACTGCTTACCATCCTTATGCTCGCGGAGTTCCCTCCCGACATGCCTCTGACACAGCTTACCATCCCTACGCTTGCGGAGTGCCCTCCCGACACTGCTTACCATCCTTACGCTTGCGGAGTGCTCTCCTGACACTGCTTACCATCCTTACGCTTGCAGAGTGCCCTCCTGACATGCTCCCGACACCACTTATCCTTATTCTTCCGTATTACATCCATAGTGTATGGTGGCTTGTTGGCGTACAGGATGAACGCAATCGCCAAAATATGCTGAGTGGCCGTCTCTGCCAACAGGACCTAAGGGGAAATCGGTCAGTATATTCACAATGTTGTGGTTAGGATTTAAATTATGAGACTCACAAACTAAAACCTAATAAGTGGACTATTTAAGACAAGAATTGTGTCTCCTGTTTCCCCGACAACACCATTTTATTTCATATCATTCAAATGAAACACTTTGCTTAGTCCTTACCTCATGAGCATTGAATAGTTCAAAAGTTGACTTTAGTAGGTTTTTCACTAGTCAGCTTTATTCACTGTCTCAAAGAGAAGTGATTTTATTTTAATGAGATGAAATAATTTGCAACACATTGCCTCCTTCAATTTCCCGACAGATTATATTTTGCAAATGCAATACAATTTCAATAGAAGGTTCCAAGTCTGTTGATGCACAGGTGTTTTTTGGTCAGCTTGTGGTTCTAAAATGTATTTCTTCTAGAATATTCAATAACTCTTGAACTGATTTCAATTGATATTTAACTTCATTCAAACTCGCCAAAATTCTCCAATATTACCTCAAAAAGAATCAAATATTTTAAACTTATTTTACTTCCACCTTTTTTCTTCAATTTGGATCTTTTTATAATCTACTTCCGCTATGGCCCAAACCCCGGGAAATTCAACTGAATTTAATGAACGACCAACTTCAGCCCCAGAGAGTGGAAGTGAAATCTCTGATATGGCCAGTAGTCATGAATTAGGCGTTGAAGTAGAGAGCCAGTCACATGAAGATAATCAAGATCCACCAGTTCTTCGAGAATGTGAGTATAAACCCAATTTGAATATTTCAAATCTCTCAAAACCTGACATTGTGTAATAGCCTTTATTTCAGGTCAGCCTCCAAGCTCTCAGAAACCAAATTTTAAAAGCTATGAGAAGGAAAAGACTGTATAACCTTGTGCACCGACAGAAGATGATGGGCAAGATGATGTAATTTTCAGTGGGCAGGTGGGAATTATATCCAAGGAACAATTTGTCTCCAAAATTGCTCAAACAATCCCAAGGCTTGAAAAAATTCAAAATGATAGTAAAATTCCTGATTATGTGCGTCAAAAGATTGCTGAAGCCATGAGCCTCCTCAAAATGTATTTGAACCGTAAGTCCATTACTAATTCAAAACAAAATTGATAAAAATAGCTGCTTACAATATATGGGCAGGTGTGGAGGTGGGAGAATGTCTACCTGAAGGATCTCAAGTTGTATTTGGATTTCCAGGCAAAGGATTAGGAAAAAGACCAAATATACATGTGACCAAAAAACAAACAAAAAACGCTGTACCTTTGAAACCGCAAAGGATTCTCGGGATCAAGTTGATGAAATGATCAATGTTGAAGTGGACCATATTGATAATGAACCTCTGCATACTGAACCCCCCCATACTCAATGAAACAATCCATGCTGAAGCTCCACATACTGAAAGCCCCTGATACTCAATGAAACAATCAATGATGAAACACCTCCCGCCTCTCCTCAGAATATTCAAGCCTTTCAAGAAAGGGAGACAATTAAACATGATACAATGGGACGAGATATGACTGATATAATTCCTCAGCCTGAGCCTGAAGTGTCATCCTCTGCTAATTTTAAAGGAATATTATTATCCTGCATGGAAGAGTTTGTAGGAATTTTGAATTATCATTCCAATATTACTCAACAATCATGGGAAAGGGGACTTGATAATATCAATAGTATTTACAAAAATTGATGGGACAATTTACCAACAAAGGATGCTCATACATTCCTGCCCGTTGGTATTAAGGTGATCAGTAACCGAGAGCTTAAAATGTTGGCCTGGCTGGAGGACCTTGAGATGGCAGGTGAGTTTTATCTTTGTGCATGATACATGATTATTGGCTGTTGACTGGTGATACAAATTGCAATATACAGGGTTAGATTTGTTTAAGCTAACAGAAGCAGAAGCGTTTTTTGATCACAACATTTGGAATCTCAAATTGATGAAGGAATCAGCTAAACCTCCAGATAATCTCCCAAAATCTGAACACTCCTTCTTCAAAATGGTTCAGAGCCTTCTTTACCCTGCCAATCCAGTTAACATTTTTGGGCAAATGTTATGTTTTAATCCATTAGTTTAGTCTCATGCGATGTGATTGCACCCAAACCATATGTTGCACCAACATCAAATTCGACCGATCCTCTTGGACTCAAATGGGGAGCAGTTGAATACCTTGCCTCCTTCTTGATTAAATCAAAGCAACATGCAAACCAACTCAGCATTGAAGGTGGCGGGGCTGACAATGAGATATCCACAAATCCGCACAAGAACCTGGAGGATCTAATGGATACAATTATCCATTTGATGATTGCGTACAACATGGTACGTGCACATAAAAATGTTGAATTTAATGGCATCAAAGGCAACCTCACGAACTCAAAAAAAAATGAGGCCATCAAATATCTTTTGACGTGTCACAAGAATCTCAGAATAAATCAAATTTGCTATGGTATATTAGCAGCATTCTGTGCGGCAGGGGTTCGTGGTTTGATGGTATGCTCAGATGACTGGAGAACAAGCTCAGCTACAGGGGCCTTATCACTAATTGACATTTCCAAAAAACTTTCAGAGGTTAAAAATCTAGTGGAGCCAGTGTGGCTAAGTACTAATAAGTATATATGTAATTTACTGAATAAAAGTTTCTTCTCATCAGAGTCTTTTCACACCACTGTGCCTCTTAGATTTTAATTTTCACAATTCTTAGTATTAGACTTTGGTGATGCCTGGGTCGCAAAGCACAGTCTTGGTTTGAGTGATGAGGTCAAATTGACTGTACCCAGGTCTGCTAAGCTTACAACCAGGATTGACCCGTTTTAGATTAGCTTTGTACCAGATAGATTTTAATTTAATTTTGCAAAGTCATTTATGAATTTATTAATAGTGAATACCTATCCTACTACTACCCGGATGCCACAGTATGAATACCAATAGTAATTGTACGGCGGCATGCCTCCGTACACCATTGAAAAGACTCCGACAAGACGCAAGCTGAGTCAGGCAGTTGTGCCTGCAAGTAGCACACGCGGGGGCATTGCGGGAACTCGCGTTTATCACTTCCTGCCAGCCCATAATAGGCCAAAGCTCCTGTGTCTTTCAAGAGGACTAGGATAACTAGGGATCCGCAGCAGTGTGCATATTGAATTCGCACGTGCTTGCAATATTCCACATGGTTGGATCGGAAAGTTATTGCATGGGAACATCAATATGTAAAATTGAATAATGCACTATCCACTGCAATTTTCAGGTTCAGGTATTTGAGATTGAGAATTCTTGAAGGTCAGGTGTGATCTTTCTTTTTAGCCACAATTAAAAAAGATTCATTGACCGCAATCCAATTTAGGTGATATTAATAAATCAGTAATCATTTGGTTTCATTTCATTTTCTGCTGCAAGCATGCCATTCACGAAAAAAGGAAAAGATCATAAAAGGGAACTTTCTGGAAAGTGTTGGGCTGAGGAAGGAATTTGTGAGTTGCTCCCTTAATCTCAGTGTATATATATAGATATATATATATGCTTCCACATTTATGTGGCACCCTCATTGGGCCCCACAGAAGAACATTGGCTTTAGTCGGTTCAGATTTTGCCAATGTCATGTGGGCTCCAACAGGGAAGTCAGAGGATGTGTGCCGAATATAGCTCCTTGGGCATTGAGCACCATTCTGGACTCAAAACTCCTTAGCTTCAAATGGCATGAAGCAGTATCTGATATCTTGTCTTCTTCAACACATAGTGATCCCTCAACCACTCGGGAATAGTGGGAGATCCCGAAAGACAAATGAGCACAAAATGACCCAAATGAATAGGTTGTTTTCCTCCTCTCACCCAACAGCACAAGAATCAATTCCAGTATCAGCAAATATGATTCCAAGTGAAATTCGGAGGGTTGTGGATGTCAATCAGATCAAACGCATTCACTTTGGCCATGCGGCAATTTTCTCTTCAACTGGATTACTGATTTCCCTTGTTGAATTCCGACCATTCACAACAATGAGTGAAGTCAAGGGCAATCAATGGGATGAATTAGCACAATTCGTATTTCGCAAGAAGACATTCACCAACCCAATTGCAACAAATGGAGCATTACTGGAGGGATTTATGTTTGCGATTGGGTGGCGCAAATGCAGCACAAAGAATGAACAATTTGGTCTGTATGGAAGTGTTGGGAAAATCGAAAATGCAAAAGATGAATGGCTGAACTGAGGTGCCAATCTTAACTGGGTGGGTTGCATTCTAGTTCAATCCTTACGATATGTTGGGGATAATTTATTTCAGAAGATTCAAAATTGCTACAGCTCATTGGGGGTTCCGTCTTTTGATCAAGTCAACTATGAAGGCAATATTCCCGCAAAAAAGGGTGCATGCAAGTTTGCTTCCACACTCACTTTCACCATGAATGGATTCAAAAACTCACCCCATCTTGATAAGGATGCATTGCTGTATGCTTCCAGATGGTGGTTTCAAGCTGATAAGCAGACCGGCCAAATTCAATGGATTGCGTCAAAGGGGTGTACAGGGGGAAAATTGATTTCCCCAAATGAGCATTTTTGGATTGATCTATCCGATTGTCATGGGCTCATTCAGGTAGTGTGGGCCAGTAGTACATTTGTTCATTATACTGATCCAGCACAGGACAACAAAAGCACAACACTAGTTGGTATGTTGACACAATGCTCAAGGAGGTTGGCAAAAACAATGTGCCAAAAAAGCCACAGCTATCATGATATTGGCAAGGGAGAGGGCTATCAAATAAGGGATGTTCATACAATCTCATTCCAATTTAAAGAATGGGGAGATTTGCATGTGTGTTGGAATTGCAGCATGATGGGGTAAGGCAGAGGACAATATACACCAGGATTGGATGGTTTGGAGTGCAGGAGATGGGGTGTCTCACATGAAAAAGGGGTTAAGTGGATTATGTACAGTGGCATGCCATTGTACATATGTCCTGGTTTGTTGCTCTTGTCCAGGATGCCGATGCTTCACACGCAAATCCTTATGCTTGTGCAGGTTCTGAAAATGCTAAAATTTCCTTATGCCTATGTGGGCTGCCAACGCTTCACACGCAAACTATTACGCTTGTACGAGCTCCTGACAATTCAAAAAAAACCCTATGGCACTGCAGGCTCCCAACAATTCACAGGCCAATCCTTACGCTTGTGAAGGTTCCCGACAATGCTAAAAATTCCTTACACCTGTACAGGCTTCTGACAATTCACAAGCCAATCCTTGCGCTTGTGAAGGTTGCCAACAATGCTGACAATTTCTTACGCCTGTGCAGGCTCCCGACAATTCACATGCCAATCCTTATGCTTGCGAAGGTTCCTGACAATGCTAAAACCTCCTTACGCCTGTACAGGCTTCCAACAATTCACATGCCAATCATTACGCTTGTGGAGGTTGCCAACAATGCAAACAATTTCTTACGCCTGTGCAGGCTCCCAACAATTCACACACCAATCCTTACGCTTGTGAAGGTTCCCAACAATGCTAAAAATTACTTATTCCTGTACAGGCTTCCAGCAATTCACACACCAATCCTTACGCTTGTGAAGGTTTCCAACAATGCTGACAATTTCTTACGCCTGTGCAGGATCCCAACAATTAACAAGCCAATCCTTACGCTTGTGAAGGTTCCCAAAAATGCTAAAAGTTCCTTACGCCTGTGCAGGCTTCCAAAATTTCACACGCCAATCCTGACGCTTGTGAAGGTTCCAGACAATTTAAACAATTCAATACATGACTAAGATTAATAGCCTGTGACCATAGGAAAGGCAATGTCTCATGAATCTGGAGTGGATTGCTCACATGCAGGAACCTCCCGCTTTTTTACAGTTAAGATTTGATATGGCTCTAAACCATGGAAGAACAAAATATAGGAGATGGTAACGGTGACTATTGGTGCATTTTTGGCAAAAGAGGTTCACACAAACAAATACTCACTCAAACGTTTGGTGGGGCACTTAAAAAAATAATTCTCATGCAATCAGGGATTTTCTCTAAGGAGGAAATAAATAATTTTTATGTGAACAAAGAATGTAATAGAAATTGAACATAAAATTTATTGAATACAAATAATTTATTTAAAAGAAAGTAGTACAAAAAATAAAAAGTGGAAATAATGGGATTTTCTTTTTTAAATTTTTATTTTTCTAGCAATTTGGAGACTCTCCCAGTGTTGTCCTCCTTTGGATAAGCCTCCAGTGCCTGGGCAAGGAGGGAGTTTAGTTCCTCCTGGAATTCCTGGTGCATCTCATTTTGATGAGCTGCATCCACGAAAGGAATCATGTGGAGCAAGTGGCAATGCTCCAACAAGATTCGGTTGATCTATTCATGGAAGATGGCTCAAGGAATCATCAAAGTCAGTCGTAAGTCAGTAAATTCCTGGCAAGTGTCATCGTGGGAATGAGAGGGGCTTTTCACGGAACCAATGGGCGTATTGTAGATGATAATTATGGAGCGGGGAGTGGCAGGAAGAGCTGGAGATGGTCAAAGAAAAGGTGAGGAAAAGCTGAGAGGAGTGAAGAAAGAGAAGTGGTGACATACCAAAAGGTTCCTCCTTGGATTGCGTAGGAGCCACCTCAGGTTCTGGCCTCACGAGCCGTATTGTCCTCAGGTGGTTGGGAGGATGGACTCGGGCCAGGAATAGGTGGCTCTTTGGTTATGGAGGGTTGTAAAAAAGGAGTAAGAGTAACTTAACTTGACTTGAAAGTGAAAGTGATAATGAAATGAAACTTTGGCTGCTTACCGCAGAATAATTCCTCTGACCATTGGGTGCCACTCGGGCCTGGAGTGGGTTGCTGCGGGGTTTGCTCACGAGGAAAACTAGGAATGGGAGAGTCTTGTCACGGGGGATTCGGGGGGTTTTGTTCTATGAGTAATGGAAAAAAGTCAGTATTATTGCGTGAAGAGAAATGAGATAAGGAGGAGAAAGAAAAATTACTCTGGCATTTGAATCCCATTGGTGACAAGACATGGTGATGATCAGCCCAAGCTTGAATGTCCTCTCTCCATCGCCATCCTTCATTGGCCGGATAATCACTTTGCTCAGGTTGAGGAGTGAAGTGGCCATCAGATGGGGGGTGGACAAATCAATACTTGAGGGGACAGGGCTAATTGTCCGTAATTGTTCCTGTTGGCCTGCTTGGGGTCCCGGTGTTCATTTGCGCTTGGATATGGTTTCATCATTGTTGACGAGGGCATCTTGGGCGAGAACTCTTCTGGCCGCATGGTCGGAAGGGGCGGACAACAAACGAAAATTTCTTGTGTGCTTGTCAGCAAGCATCACAAGCGTTGGTGGTCGTCAAGGAACGAATGCAGGGGATACCCCGCTTGGTGCATAAAGTGCACGACCTCCAAGAACAAACCAATTGAGGTTAGTAACTGAATAGAAAGTAAAAAATTAAGAAAGAAAATGAAGACGTACGATCAATTAGATAAATTTAAGACTGAAACAAAATAAAGACGCTGTAGTTGGAAGATTTTAAAAGTCTGGAAGAGAAGAAAAATAAGTATTAAGATTGTAACATTATGTTGACAAAAGTTTAAAATGGAGGTAATGCACGAGGTGGATAGAAGTGGGTTTCTGAAATTACCAGGAGGAAAAACAAACAGGAAAAAGGAAGGGGAGTGGGTTTAGTGGATTGCGAAAGGAAAGAGTGGAAAGGCAGGAAGACCAAGGGGAATACGCACAAGAAGGACAACAACGGGTGAGCTTGAACAAAGTGGAGCAGGTGAGAAAGAAAGTGATTGGCTTGTTGGGTGAAGATGGTCTTTTATACCATGGTGAAGCTGAGACAATCTCAGCAGTTTCAGCACCTGCAAAAGTCTCAGCTTCAAGGCATGTGGGCAAAATTGAAGCTCAGTTTCAGCAAATGCTGCAACTGAGAAGGGAAATGCTAGCGTGAGGCGGAAGAACAATGGGGTTCTGGCTTAGTATTTCAATTCATTTAATTGTCAAGCTCAGTCAAAGCCCCTTTGTTTCCTTAAATAGCCACCCGATCACCCAGGAGGGTGGTCGTGGGGACCTCGTTGAATGTGCATGGTGGGTGCAATGCACAAGTTCCACATGCAGAAATGCATGTGGTGAATTTGGTCACAAGTGACTGTGGCAAGTTTATTGGCTGTATGGCCTGGTGATAGTGTTTGAACAAAGGGGGAGGGCTGTGAGACAAGTGAATACAGCATTAGCTTGGCTCGACCCATTGTTCAGGTTTGCTTTTGGGTCAAAATTGAAATGCTCAGTGGCTGAACATTTTAGTTGCACAGTAATTGAACTATTGATATAACAATATCAAATGCACTTTGTTGAGAAATTGCTAGGTCATTTTTGTAAGCACCCAATCTGAGCATTTGGCACAGCATTCGATGACATTTCAGCCAGGTGCAGCATTTCACACGCTTTGGTTAAGTGCTCCAAACTGATCCTTCCAATGAACTATTTCAAAAATGGTCCTGACCATGGCTTTACTAAGCACTTCCACATGGTGCTTTTGACCATGACATGCTCAGCTTGCGTGCACAAATCGGGTGAAATGCAACGCTGAGCATTTGGCACATGAGCTACGTATATGCAAATGATTGGAAGGTGGATACCCATTGGCTATATGCATGTAGGCTGAAGTAGTATTACACCTTCCTAATCTGTACACAGACGACACTGTAGTATGCAGTACAGATTTGTAAATGTATGCTGAGGGGCAGAGCAAAAGCTGTTCAACAATGTAACATGAAATCAAATCAAGCGATCGAGTAATATATCTCAACTGCATCCCTTTGATGCACCTTATTGGAGAGCTCTGCCTAACTCCAGCACAGATGCGTGAGTAATCCAAGTTAATGAAAGTGGGTGATAATGGGATGACTTATTATTTGGCTCATAGAAAACAGTGGATTCACTCCGGTGCCATTGTCGGGGCAAACTTTGACTGGCCGCGCTTGTTCATTGTGCATGCTCATTGGCGGGCAGCCACACGCTTTCAGACGCACCCCCCAACAGGTCATACACAGGCAACTTTCAAGACGCTCACCTGCTCGTGCGTGGAAACCTGAGGCCAATCAGTGTAGATTTGCTTCAGCCTCATCGGCATTAGAATAATCCTGGCCTATGTTTGCATGGGGATCTCCCACTGCAGGTCATTTTATGCACATTCTCACATGCCCCGCGCAATTTTTGGCGCCTGACTTGCAGCCAAAAATTCCTTTGGCTGGGTGGCCTGTTTTGCCGGAGTTTTGTACACATGTGAGGCAAAGACCCTGATGCCAATCTCGGTGGATTAGTACCCGCCTCAAATGCAATAGGGGTGAATGTATATGTGGATCACAGCTCACGGCTGTCGCCCCCTTTGATCATGCCACACATTCCCCCCTGGAAGCCCAGTAGGCATCAGTCAGCAAAAAACTTCAGGCAAAACCAAGCTCATCTTTGGTGGCACACCACCTAACATATCTCACCCACCCACACACAAACATCCCCACAGTGATATTGCCCTTTGAAACCTCCAAAATTGCCCAGTAGGTCCCTGTGCAACAATTAACCTTGGGAAGATACGCTCATTGTTTGCTGTCACACCAGCGAACATGGCTGCATGCCTCTAATATGCCCCTCCACAATACATTGCTACAACCCACCCAATTTTGGATATGCTAATGTCAACCTTGGTCCACCAAAGGTTTTGTAACTTGCTGCAGATCCAGAAGTCATATTGGTGCACCAACATTTTTGCCACCTTGCCTTAATATATGACCCAAATCAGATATGAAAATTATGAGCCCAAGAGGCCCATCTTCCTACAGACCATGCACGTAACCACAGGCCATCCCCCCTTGAGCCCATTTCTGCCTCTCATATAAGTTCCCCACCTGTGCTTATTAATCTTCATTCCCTTTAGCTACCCCTTCCTGATCATATAATTTCCAACTGTCCCCAAATAATTCATAATAGCCATCATGTCAACCCCTTCACAACCACTTTGCATTGGGATTATTAATATTTTTATTCAAATAAATAGTGATATAACCTTAAATCCTGATAATTCCCACTTAGCTTCTTGGACTATACTATGGCACAATCAGCACAACATATTCATATATCTTCCCAATCACCAGCGTGCTATTGGCTCTCTCCCTGAAACCCTTTCCAAAATGTTGATACTGTCACAACCACGAGTTTGGCCCTCCTCCTTGATGGCTGCGGCAATCCAACCTGGAGCCAAGATGGGGCCAATTGGTCACGTCATGTCCTTTATGGCCAATTGGCCCCCTTGGGTGTTTTATGGTTTTTATGCCATAACCCCTCTCAACCATCATTTATGGCCTCAGGCCATATCCTGCCATCATTGGCCTTCTTGGCCAATTTCCACCTCACCAACCCCCAGGCCTTCATCTTTTATTTTGGGCCTGGGGGGTCCTTTTATCTTCCAGGGGGTTCTGGACCCCCTAGCCATCCTCATTGGCCCTGGCCACCCCCTTTTCATTATGGGGGTTTTGGCCTAAATGGCCTTTTTGGGCCATTTAGGCCCCCTACGGCTTCTACGGTCCGTACGGACCGTGGGCCGCGGGCCGCGGTCCGTAGGCCAATTAGGCCCCTTTTGGCCTAATCCAATGAGGCCAAAAGGGGCCAGGTGGGCCCACCTGAGCCAATTTTGGCCATGAATCCCTTGGACCCAAAAATGACCAAATCCCTCTTGGACACCCTTTTGGCCATAAATCCCGTAGGAACCAATTTTGGCCATGGATCACCATGGCCTCTGGCAACCACCAGAGGCCACCAGATCAGCTCAGCAAGACTTCCCCTCAACTTAAGGGGAATTCTTTCCTTTCCTTCATGCATTCCGTACGCAAGACTGCAGGTATGGTGCATATATGGTATTATATACCATTATGCACCATTTTTCCTCAGCAATCCAATGGTGACGTTTTCAGGACCCAAATCCACCTTTCCATTTCAAGGTCCATAATTCCAATGCCCATTTCGAAGGAGGTCTCTTCAGCTCATCAGTCTGGCAATCCATGGCGGCAATTCAGAAGATCATTCAAGGATCCCAACCACCTGTATCTGCAGGAGTTGGGTTGGTACAATCCATCCAGGATTATTCTAAGGTCAATTCCCAAGAGGTATTACATCATTTAAATCAGTTGTCAAGACATCAAGTATTCAATACTCCTTGGACAACACAGTTCATCCGTACAGGCCTTGTTCAATCAACCTGTATGGCCTTGGCCCAATTGGGCCATTTCTTATTCCACTGTGTGAATTCCATCACACAGTTCAAATTTCAAGATGGCCAGAACTGTATTTCCCGATTCGGACAATACAGTCATTGATCCACCTTCCAGGATCAATCTTTCAGCTTTTCACATATACCGGCCACCTTTCATCACCTGGGGACTTTTTCCCCAGTTAATTAATATATTGGATTTATTTTTATCCTTATTTTCTTTTACATTATTAAAGTAAATACTGATAATCTTAAGTCAGTCATTAGCACCCTTTTCTCTTTTCCTTCTTCGCCTGTCAGTGGATATTAGTGGTCATATCCTTTACTAATTCCATTATTCTTTCTGGCAGGTTGAAACAGTGAATTGAGGATTCACTTGGTTGGCTTCCTTTTATCTTTGTCCTCTGGCTTCATTTTTATTATTCTTTTATCTTTGGAATATTTGTCCTTTCTTTCATTCCTGCTTAAGAAATATATTCCATAATATTTCTTATCATCTTTTGGAGCCCTCCAAGTGAGTTCTTGATTCCTGAGTGCCAGGCCACTCTTGTATTTCCACAACAGTCCCTGTGACAGATACCATTCCTTGGGGAACCAAAAGCTTTCATGCACTGTGGTCCTGGTGGGGAATGGATTGAAAATTGCCAATCCAATACTACTCAAATATTATTTGTTGAGGGAGTATTTATGATTGATGCAAATGATCCCTCCTCATCTCAGAAACCCAATCTAGCATTGATGAGCTTCACATGGTATCCAAACATTCTATTCATAATGGAAAGCTTTTGAACACAAGATTTCAAGCTTAAAATTCCCAAAGAATATGACTGTAATACTCATAGTCAATGTCAACTCTTTACTCCCACATTTCCCTGCTTCAAACTCGACGCCAGCTTCATATGCTGCTGTTTCATCATTTATTTCCAAGCAAAAACTGATACAATTACCCAGTGGATCAGACCTCCCCATGATGACGCTGACCCATTCCATTATTCAAACCCCCCTCCTCCCTCATCAAAAGACCAGACTAGCTTTTTTCTGGGATCAAGAAATCCCCAATGGCCAATAAGCCTGTAACCTTTGGGCCACCTCACCCGCAGGATCCACTTTTAATGCCAGGCACATCATTACAAACAAGGTTGTTAGCTCATTTGAATCCCTTTTGACCAATACCCCTCTTGGAGGACTGCTCACGGATGATATGGGATTAGGTAAAACCATTCAGGAATTTTCTCTAATTGGTACCTCAAAGGTGCGGATGATTGCAAACCCCCATTGCTCCACGCTGTGGGAACTCCTTTTGTTGTGGGATAAATAATAGGCAGTACCTTGAGGGGGAAATTATTGGTGAGTCTGTTTTGAATTTCAGAATTAACCAATAACCATGGGTGCTAAGGTGTATTAGCTGCCCCTCTAAATATACTGAAAAAGATACCCTTTTTGATGAGATCACCAATCAATTATTTAGTTTTGTGGCTTTTCAATTAGAGAATTTTCTTCAGCAGTCTCTATCAGTCTGTCAATAAAAGATCACTATGATAATAATGGTAATAGTTAATATTTTTTTTAATAATTTAGGTTTGCTTAACTTTGTTGTTATTTGATTATAATTCTTTTTAATTAATTATTCTAGTATTCCTTCTTTCAATACCTGAGATATTTAAAGAATATTGTTTAAGATCACTAATAATATTAATAATAATCTTGATAGCTAGCTAATACTTTTAAAGGTGATTTAATAATACTATAAATATAGCTATAATAATTTAAGGGTAAGATAATTCTTTAAGGGTGGTTTTGTTTAATATAAGGGTAAGATATAAATGATATAATAGTAATATAATACTATTAGGATCAATATAAATATAATCCAATATACCTAAAAGGCTTATGATATAAGGTATAAGGGTAAGATGATATCCCTTCTATAAATAAGGGTTATTGATAAATTAGATAAGATCACTAATGATAATATCTTCAAAAACTACTTCAACACTACTACTATAATGGTAAGACTATTAAATAATATTAAACTCTTTCATTAATATTATAAATATCTTTCATTGATTAATCATAAATAATACTATAAGATACTGAGCCTTGCTACTGATCTTTTTCAATATAAATACTAGATTATCCTACTAGAGAAGGGATGGATTGATCCTCAAGATTATTGTCTGAATCAGAAGCATGGGGGAAAAACAGGGAGAGAGGCCCTTTATTTATACCTTTTGGGCCCTCCATAGAGCCTTCCAAAAACAAGGGACTTAGAAAAAATTCCACCTTGAGACATTTTTGCTGGTGGGTAAATTAAAAATGGTATCATTTGATCAAGATATTGCACCATATGTTTGGTTGATTGCACCATATGTTTGGTTGATTGCACCATATGTTTGGTTGATTGCACCATTCTGAACCTTATTATTGTCAGTGCACAGCCTTGAGTCATTTTTGCTAGTGGTTAAATTTGGAATGGTTTCATTTGTTCAGGATATTGCACCATATGTTTGGTTGATTGCACCATACTTTTTGAATTATACTTATATTTTAATTAAACTTTATTCTTATTATGCACAGCCTTGAGACATTTTTGCTAGTGGTTAAATTTGGAATGGTGTCATTTGATACAGATATTGCACCATATGTTTGGTTGATTGCACCATTTTAAATAACTGTATTCTTATCTCTACTAACCTTATTTTTCTTCTTCACAGCCTTGATCTGTATTTAGTTGAGTATTTCTCTATTTAAAATTTAATTTGTAAATAATACCTGTAATGTTTGGTTATGGGAGTTTAAGTGGGGATTGAGTAATGTAACACTATGTTAACTTATATGCAAGTGTTTTTTTTATGTCAAGACATGTAACACATGATATTGTAAGAGTAAGGGTACCACTTATGTAATATTACACATGTTTATTCATATTGAATATTTAGACAAGCTGAATTATCTTTAAGCATATTCTTGTACCTAGTATAGGGTGTGTAGTATCATTTCTCTTCTTTAATCCATGATATCTAGAAGCTTATTGACATTATGGGGTTGAGGCAATATGTGACTATATGTAAAATTTGATGTAGATTCCAGTGGAATACTTATTTTTGCTATTTTAATATAATTCTCTTCCTTTTTCTTGCAATTTTTTACTTTTATCTTTCACTTTTTATCTTTATTTTCTTTATATATATATATATTATTATTATTATTGATCAAAGTTTTAGCTTTGAAATTGTGGATTTGAACCTTGGAAGAACTGGTATGGAATACCACATCCCCCTCTCCATTTAATGCTGTCCCCAGCATTCAAGGTGATAATCCACTTACTTTTTTTTCAAAAAACAATCAAACATTTCCCCCCTTTTTTTTAATAAAAGGATTTTTATTCATCAAAGTCCTCTTCATCTTCAAATTGAGATTAATCTTCAACTTCCTCTTCCCCTTCTTCCTCTTCCTCCTCTGAGTCCAACTCTTTTCCTCTTGGATAAAACTTCTTTATTTGACTTGCTGCAAACCTTCTTGCTAGCTTTGTACCATCTAATTCTTCCAGCTCATATGGACCATTGTTTATTTGTCTCACAACTCTATAGGGTCCATCCCATCTATTCTTGAACAATAATCCCCATTGTGACTCTAATGCTTTATTGTATACAAGAACAATTTCACCTGGATGAATTGGCTTTTTTATTTGATGTGCTAATTTCCTGTCCCAATATTTTACTGAATCATCCCTTGCCTTTTTTAATTTCTCTTTTGCCTTTTTTCTTATTTCTTCTTTTCCTGATAGCTGTTCAGCTCTTGCTTCCAATAAATCTTCTGTTGATTTGACTTTGTGCCATTCAATTGATAAGTATGTTTTTGCTTCAATGTCTATTGGTAGTACTGCCTTTTGAACAAATTGAATCTCAAATGGGGAGTAACCTGTTGTTCTCTTGGTTGATATTCTGTCAGCCAATGTAACCAAAGGTAAGCATTCTTTCCATTTTGAACCATTTTCACCACACATATTCACCAATGCATCCTTCAATCGTTTATGCCCCCTTTCTACCATTCCTTGTGACTCAGGGTAGTAGGGTGTTGTTACCCTTATCTTTGAACCTGCTTTTTTTACTGCATCTTGTAGTTCCTTTCCAAACTCAGGCCCACCATCTACTGTGACCTCTTTTGGGGATCCATACCTGCAAATCCATTCAGAAGTGAACCATTCTGATACTGACTTTGCTGTAAGCTTTACTAAACCAATTGTCTCTGGCCATCCTGAGAAATCATCCCTGGCCACTACTAAATACTTCCATCTTCCTGCTTTTACATGTACTGCATCTATACTGACTCTTTCAAATAATGTTGAGGTGAATGAGATTCTTCCTTCCTCTTTTTAGTGATAATGACTTCTCTTTTGACAAGCTTTACAAGATTTGGCCCATTTTTTGACTATTTTCTTCATTCCTTCCCACCAAAATCTTTCTTTAACTCTTCTGTATGTTTCATTTTCTCCTCTGTGTCCCATTTCTTCATGTAATGATTTTAATATTCTTCTTTGAGAACTCTGACTTGACACAACTACTTGTGGATTTGGTGTATTTCTTCTTTTGAGTTGGCCTTCCTCCAGAAAGAAATTTGATGACTTCCTTTTAATTCTTTTGAATTCATCCTCTTTACTGCCAAAGGGCCTTTTCAATGTATTTAAGTATTCTACCATTCTTTTCCAAAATCCTTCTTGCTTTGATGGTAGCTTTATTCCTGCCAATTTTATTATATTGTTATGTTTTACTCCAAACCCTGGGGGTGGTTTTATCCATTCTTCTTCTTCATCAAAATCAGATTTTTCTTTTTCTTCATCTTCTGACTGAGGTCTTCTTGACAGCCCATCTGGCATTGTGAAGGTCTTCCCTGGCTTATGAACTAAGTCAAAAGAAAACAATTGAATAAATGCAACCCATCTGGTCATTGGGGCGTTTGGCAAACAGGGTGAGTTTATCATTTCAATTAAGGCTTTTGCATCTACTTGTAGCTCAAAATGCTGTCCCAAAAGTACTGTTTGGAGTTTCTTGAGAATTTTGGCCACTCCACATAGCTCCAGCTTTGGCTGTGAGTATTTTGATGCCAAAGTTGAGAATGTGATTGATTCATAAAGAACTGGTCTGTCCTTTCCTTCTTTGTCTTCTTGAGTAAGTACTGCTCCTGCAGCTATATAGCTTGAGTCTACTGCTAATTTGATCTTCCCTGCTCCCTTTTCATAATCCAAATTTTTTAATGTTATTTCCTCCCCTACAATTTTTCTTAACTTTTCAAATGCTTCATCACATTTAGTATTCCATTCCCATTCTTCATCATCTCTTGTTAATCTTCTTAGTGGTGATGCAATCTGAGAGAAATTTTGAATGAACATTCTAACATAAGCACAAAGTCCCAAAAAGCCTCTTACTTCCTTTTTATTGAGGGGCTTTGGCCAGCTTTGTACTTTATTAATCTTCTGCTTTGAAATTTTTCTTCCATTCAAAGAAACTACATGCCCTACTATGTCCAATGCTGGCACACAACATGCAAATTTGATACCTGATATGGTAAGTCCTGCCTCTTCAATTCTGAATAATATTCTCTCTAATGTAACTGCATATTCCCAAATGAATCTTCTTATCAAATTATTTTCTTGTAAAGTTTCATTATTATATGTTGATCTTGGACCTTTTATCCCTCCATCATCAATAAAAATTCCTACATTCTCTGGTATTTCTTCTTGAAGTATCCAAGTCATTTGGGCTTGATAAACTGCAACAGAATTGGTTGCTCCTTGTGGTAATCTTGTGAGTTGTAGCCTTCCAAGTGGTGTTTCAAATGTAGTTAAGGGTCTTGTAGAAATGTCTAATTCTCTTTCATCATAACCTCCCATTATGTCACCAAGTCCATAACAAGCTCTCCCTGAAAAGGCATCTACAAATTCTTCAATATGTGGCAGTAATCCTGCATCTTTAATTGTTACCTTATTAAGATCCTGTAAGTCATGGACAATTCTAAGTTTTCCATTTGACTTTGCAACACAAAATACTGGACTTGTATAGCTGGAGGTAGACTGCTCATACAAGCCTGTTCTAATTCTTTCCCTTACCAACTCAATAAACTGGGGTATTATGGGCTTTGGTATTGGTATTGGCTTCTTTTGCCGCGGTGTATGTGGTATTACTGGTATTTTGTAGGGTTTTCCATATGAATGTTTCAGTAAACCCCTTTCCTTTGCACTGAATGCAATTTCTTTTTCTCTTAGAACTATGACACTCATAAGAAGACTCCTTTCTTCTTCTGAAAGCCATCCAGGTGGTCCAAAATTTATCAATTCAAATCTTTCTTGTGTTATTTTTGATGTGACCATAAATTTAGGTGGTTTTGGTGATAGTGGTGTATTATAAGGGTCTCTTGATAATGGTGGCCTTCCCAAAGGAGGATTTAGGTCTTGTGGCATAGGCTCATTAACTGGTTTGACCTTCTTGAGTACTGATTTGTATTTTGCTGCACTATTTTGGTAATCCATTTTGTAATATCACTGAAATGATTCTGTTTTTCTCTTTGATATTTCTATATTTCTTTTATATATTTTTTCTTTTTAAAACTGGTTAAGTTGTAATCAATATAGTATCAATTCTTCTATTTTCTTTAATTATTCTCCTTATTTTAATAATTTATTAAATTAAATAAATCTTCACTTCTGTTATCTTTTTTTTTGTCCATACATTTGAGGTTGCAGTTTTAGGTCATACAGGACCCTACAACTCAGGTGTGCAGACCCTGTATATTAGGTATACAAAATCCTGCCTTTTTATGTCATACAAAGACAATAAGACCCCTTGTCCATTTCTTCACAAGGGAGCAGTTTCATGTCATGCTGAGGACCTCCTGGTCTTCAGTTTGACTTGATCCAAGGGCAGTTTTTTTTTTTTTTTTTTTATTTTATTTTATTTTATTCTTTTTAAGCTGAAAGATTTCTTCTACTAATATCAACTTAAGCTACCTTGAGGCTTAATAATTCATAAAATGTTTGGGTTGATAGATATTTCTTTCTTCTTTTCAGTCATTACCAATCTCCTTGCATATTTCAATTCTACATCTTTGTCCTTCTTTCTTCAATATTTTATTCTTTGGCCAATTTATCATATATATTTGAGGATTTTATTTGAACCATTTCAAACCTGACCTCTTCTTTCTTCACATTATTTCTTTAATACCACTACTCCTTTCATGGACTAAACTAAAGAAATAGATTATAAGCCCTCAGGTGTGCCACCCCTGTAGTTTTAAGTCATACAAGGACTTAACATTCCACTACTCCCTTCATGGATCATTAAATTGCGAATTCTATATATTGAAAGGAATTCTCATAATTTATAGTTGAATATGCCTTCAGGATGCTTTGATGATGAGTTTAAAAGAAAATCATTATATATTTATCATCTTCCAAAAAAATCATCATATCATGAGTGAGCTTTCAAGATACTATTAAGATATCTTTCTTTTTTTTCTTTCTTCTTTCTTTCTGTAACATTAATATTCAGGTTTGGGATAAGACCCCCTCTTCATTTAAATTTCTGTGGTTGGTTTCTCTCCTTTATTTGTATTTTGTTTTTCATTCTTGCAATATGTTCTTGCCAAATTTTGAGCTTTTAGCTTTATTATTATTATTTCGAGTCTTATTCATACTAAGAAGAGGGTTTTAATTTTTGTGGTGGCCTGACACTATATAGTGGCAGTCTACAAGGCTATAACTCTAATCAACTCAGAGTTATTTCCCCTCATCAGACCAGGTCTGACCTTGGCTGCTCAGTGTATATGTATTTTTTTTGAAGTACATACAGACCAGTTGTCCAAGTGCCACCTAGAGCAGGAAGACCATTAAAGCCTCTCTTTTCTGAACGAGATTTTCCTAATAATAATATTAATTATAAAAGTAATATTTCTAATCTTTAAGTGATTGATAATTCTTATGATTTCTTCTTCTTACTTTTTGAGTATATATATATATTTATCTCTATTTATATATATATATTTGAATTTTTCATATATAATCTTTTATAATATTGAGATTTTAATATTTAAAGCTTAAGGTCATGGTGGACCTATATAATTGAACCTTCATTTATTCAAAAATGAGAAATTAAAAGCTGCATTTTATAGTCTTTGTGGACTTTGGATTTTTTATTGAGTGAAAAAATAATAATAAAAAGAAATTCCAGTTTATAGTCTTGGTGGACTTCGGATTTTTTATTGAGTGAAAAAATAATAATAAAAAGAAATTCCACTTTATAGTCTTGGTGGACTTATATAGTTGAATCTTCATTTATTTAAAAATGATAAATTGAAAGTTTCAGTTTATAGTCTTTGTGGACTTTTAATATTTATTGAGTAAAAAGTAATAATAAAAGAAATTCCAGTTTATAGTCTTGGTGGACTTTATTCTCTATTGAGTGAAAAAAATAATAATAAAAAGAAATTACAGCTTATAGTCTTGGTGGACTTTATTCTTTTTTAAAATTAATTTTAAATTAAATAATCATATATTAAATTAATTATAAAGTTATTTTGAAATATAAATCAATATTTAAAATGAGTATTCCAATACTCTTCAATTTTTTTTTGCTATATATTCTATATGGCTAATATATAATATTATAAAATAAAGAAAATATCCAGTTTAAAGTCATGGAGGACTCATACCAATTTATATCAAGATTTTTTCTCTAATAAGGTATAAACATAAGGTGAGTATGAATTGACTACCTATATATAATATTTAAAATAGTAATTCTCATGATATTCTTGAAGAAAAAATAATAGAAATTTATAAGTGAAATTAATTAATAAATAAAGAAATAAGAATCCAGTTTAAGGTCATAGAGGACCCATTTTTTTGGAATGAATTTAAAAATAAATACTTGAATACCATTCTGATTATCAAGCTATTGTTAAATTAATTATCAAAGCAAATATTGAAAAATATATTGTAATTAAGTGTATATATTAAGATATTTATTAACATGGTTATGAAATAAGAAATAGAGTCATTAATTGTAATCAAAGTTAAGAAATAAGTCCAGTTTAATGTCATAGAGGACCCAATTGTTTTCAATTACTATCATTCTTTTTATTTATATATTTTTACTTTTTTTTTTATTATGTAATATTTATAGCCACATGATATTTTTTTAATATCTGATTGTAATGTATCAACTGAATAATGATTAAATTTGAGTTTTAACTATAATCAATTGATTGATTTTACAATTTGATTTTTTTTTTTTTGGTTATTATGATTTTTTTTTCACTATTACTATATGATTTATTTTGAGTTATCTTCCTTTTTTTTTTTGAAAGAAAAAACAATAATGAATTATTTCATCATTATTTTTTATTGATTATATTATTATTATACTTCTATAAGTTTTATTTTTTTATTTAAGTTTATCTATAATATTACATATACATATATATATATATATATATATATATATATATATATATATATATTGTATGTTATTTAGTAAATATTTGATAATTATGATAATTTATATTTTATTATTCATTTTATTTCCTACTTTGTTATTTTAGTACTTAGTGTAAACTACAGTACAGTACATCATTGTAGCTTTGTACTGTTTATTGCAATTTTTTTTATATTGTTCACATTCTTCAAAAAAATAATAATTTAACATTATGATTTATTTCTTTTTTTTTTGTATCTTTTATTTTTTATATTTGATCACATGAGCGATCTCTCTCTTCTTTTTTTTTACTACAGTACTTTTACAGTGAACAGTACAGTACAGTACTGTACTGTTTGCTATACAGTGGGAGAGCATTACAATACAGTGTACACATGGTAGTATTGTACACTGTAATGTAATGTAGTGTACTGTACAGTACAGTACATGTATTTTTTTTAAATATATTGCAATTGTGATTTTTTTTATATTTTTATTTTTATTTCTATTTTTTTTAATAGGATGATTATTTTTTTTACAGGTACCAGTGCATAACTCTATAGTACAGCAGTACACTGTACTCTTTTTTTTTTAACCATGAATGTTATGTTTTTTTTTTTATATTATTCCTTTTATTGATTGTTCTCTTTTTTTATTATTTTTATTATTTTTTTTTTTAAGAAAATACTTGATAGCTCATTTCTACTTTAAGTTGTGTTCTGTTTTTTTTAATAATTTTTTAATAGTCATTTATTTATTTTATTTATCTTTTTATGGTATTATTATTTTTTTTTTGTTTGATCGCATGAGCGATCTGTTTTCTTTTATTATTAGAGTTCAGTACAGTACATCTGTACAAAAGTATTTTATTATTATTTTTTTTTAGAATTCATTTGTTTATTTTCATTCTATTTTATTTTCTTTATTGTTTTTTTTGGTACAGTACAGTAATGCTCTGTACTGTTTTTCTTTTTTAATCACATATAGTCTTTTTTTTTATTAATTTCTTTTAAATTTGATCGCTTGAGCGATCTTGATATATTTTTTTTGTTTATTATTTTTATTTTTGATTGTTACTGTTTTTTTTTATTTTGATTGTTTAATAATTCTATCTCAATTTATTTATGGTTGTTTTTTATTTGTTTTTATTTATTTATTTGCTTTAATTTTATTATTATTTTTTTTTAAATATATTTATTCATCTTTATGTATATTTATGTTTATTTATATTTTTATATTTATAATTTATATGTATTTTTTATATTTAGCTTGTATTTATTTGTACTGTACTTAATTGTAATTAATTATATTTGTATTTATTTATATTTATATTTATATTTATATATATTTATTTATATAAATTTACATTTATTTATATTTATTTATATTTTATATATTTATTTATATAAATTTATATTTATTTATATTTATTTATATTTATATATGTTTATATTTATTTTTATTTATATTTATATATATTTATTTATATATATTTATATTGATTTGTATTCAATTTATTAATTTAATTATATATATTTGTATTTAATTAAAATCTATTTATAGTTATCTAATTGTATCTATATTTATTTATATTTATTTATATTTTTATTTATTTAGATTTATTTATATGTATAAAAATTTATTTGTTTAATTGAATATTTATTTATATTTATTTATGTTTATTTATATTTATATTTATATTTTCATATATTTATCCATATTTATATTTGTATATAATTCTTTATATAAATTTACATTTATCTATATTTATGTGTATTTATATAAATTTATATTTGTTTGTATTTGTATATATATGTATATTTATATATTTATTTATATTTATATTTGTTTAGAAACAATTAAATAAAGATAAATTAAACTTTAAAATTAATTGAAGATATAAATTAAACTAAAAAAACTTGCAAAGAACCAACAAGTTTATTTTATTTCTAGTGTTATGATGGTCAAGTTGTGGGTGAGAAAAAAGCTCTTCTCTTCAATATAAAAGGAGCTATATTTTCAAGCTACTCTCCTATTCTTTTCATAATTATTTTTTTCAAAGTAATTCTCTATTTATATATTTAGAGAAAAATATTCTAAATTTTTGTTATGCTTTAAACCAAGTGAGGTTAAAGAAATAAATTATGTGGGGTCAACCTGGCCAGTTGCGTCTGTATATTTATCTTTTGAATGACCTTGATAATATCTATCATTATATATATTTTAAGGTTAAAATCATATTCCAAATATTATCATTTTAAATCAATAAGATTATTTATATTTATTCATCATTCAGGGATATATCCCTTTTACTATAGCTGTTTTTTTTTATCTATTGAATTCAAAATTATATTATTGTATTATTCTTTTTGTTTTAGTATTACTTTATTTTCAATATTATAATATCATGATACTTATATTATTATAATATTATCTTATTCAATATAGCTTTATATTTATTTTCTACATTGCTTCCACCTTCCTCATTATTTGGTTTTATTTTGTTTATTTCTTTTAACTTCTTTTTAAAGCAAGGGGGGGTGGCCAGTTTTTTTTTTTTTTTTTTTTTTTTTTTAAAAAAAAAATTAAAAAAATTAAAAAAAATTAAAAAAAATTAAAAATTGAAAAAAGAGAAAAATTAAATTGAAAAATCTGGTCACCCCTCCTTGTGAGTTGGATCCTTTGTATGTGCTATGTGTGTATGCATGCTGTGTGTATGTGTGTAGCATGTATTTGTATTGAGTAGTTCAGCTCAATAATTTCCTTGGCTTCCTGACTTCTTCAGCTATATAGTATTAAGATAAGTTCCTTCCTAATTTATTTTGAGGGTTGATGCTACACATAACTGATAATGTCTTTTTTTTCTTCCTTCTGAAATTTCTAGTCTTCTTGTAGTGAAAAGATCTTGAAGTATTTTTTATATCAAACATATCCTCTTTTATTAGTAAGTTCATAAAACTTTATTTTTTTATTTATTTTCAATTTCAACATAATACTTATTAAATATTCCCTGTTTTCAGATCATTTTGTTGAATTATATTTTGAAATGATTATTTGAAATTATAACTTGATTTTTTTTTTAAAAAAAAAGCAATAATCTTCTTTGGAAGAAGTGCAATGATGAGGAATTTTTTACCTGATGAAAGGTAATTATTCATTAAACTGAGAATTCAAGAAATATCTAAGTAATTTATTAATTGAAAATAAGCTTGAATAAATTATAATTTAATATGTGAATTCTTTCAAGAAAATTAATTCAATTGATTTTGATTGATTAAATTTATAAACTGATGCTTCATTGTTAAAGTCCCACTTTCCCCAAAAACTTATAGCCACTTGTACTTTGGGTGGTATAAGAAATAGCTAACCACCCCTATTTTTTTTAAGTATGAAAAACTACTGATACTATTACAGAATAAAAAAACTAAAACATTCTTTTTAAATGAATTTTATAACCAGCTCTTTTTTTTTTTTTTTTATTACTGTAACTTTTTTTTATATCAATTGAGATATCTTAACCACAACTATCACTTCTGAACTCCATATCAATTCTTAATTTTTATTGTTTTATTAGTTATATATAGATTTTTTTTGATTGATTTATTGATTATTACTAGATTTTTTTTTTTGATACTATTACAGAAAAATCATAAATTAAATTTGCAGTTTAAGGCCATGCTGGGCCATCATGTATCATTGGTCCTTGCATTTGTTGATATATTCTTCTTTGATAAAATGACTTAAAATAGAGTAAGAGAAACAGTAACTAAATAGTTTAATTGCAGTTTAAGGAAATGCTGGGCCTTTAATTTTCTGAAGAATAATTTTCTTAGAATAATCTTGATTCTTCTTCATTTTCATTTCAATCTTGCTGCTGACAATTTCTTTCCATAACTTATTCCATTCTTCTTTCTTCAAAAAAAACTTGTGATTCTTCATTATAATTATTAACTGTAAGACTTTATCCTTTAAATCAAAATCCAATCCCTTTTCAATAGTATAGCCATCCCCTCTCCATTTAATACTTCTACCCTCAATTTGATATTCTTCAAGACAAAACCCTCTCTGAGCTTGTATTGTTCCCCAGTAAAGACTACTCCTTATATCTGAATCCATATAGAAAATTTCATTCCAATAGTCATTATTGAGATTTCCTTTAATTCCATCATAATTAAGTATATCCATAAATTCTAGTTTTGAAAGGTTTGATCCAGGAAGCTGGCTTAAATAGGCTTCTGCAGGTGTTTCTTGAGTAATATCTTCATTTCCAAATAAATCCTCAAATTCAATAAAGGGGATACTTTGAATAATTGGTATCTTGAAGGATTCAATAATTGGTAAGCCCCATCTTTGGTCTTCATTGTTAAGTCCTTGAAAATGATGATTAATACAGAGGTCTTGGCTTTCTTCATTTGTTTCTGAGTGTGGCCAACAGATCCAGATGGTATTGTCTGCTTCATTAGTTTCAGACATGATGATTATAAAATATAAAATATGATAAAAAAATTGCTAATGGTTTCTTGATGTTAAAAAAAATATGAATAATTATAATAGCTTCTTGGTAAAGGTGGATGAAATAAATAATCTAAGCAAAATATTTCTTAAAGAATTAATCCTCTTTGATAAGGCAGGAAGACACTTCCAAAAACTTGTATCAATTGAAATTTTAAGTATTAAGGTGAGAATTTTTTTGGGTCCTCTTTGATAAGGCAGGAAGTCACTGCCAAAAATACTGGACTTGATTATTTAAATTGAATCTTACTGATTTTCTTCTCTTCTTTGTTTTTGAGCTATGTAAGCTGGAGGTTTTCAGAACTGGCTTCAGCTGTACTTTGCTCATTGATGGTAAGTAATTTCTATAATAAGCTAATTTTTCATTCAAAAATCTAAGTTCCTCCAATAAAAACCTTATTTCTTCCAATTTTTCCTTTTCTTCTCTTGATTGGTGACTTGATGACTGACATTCTTGAAATTCATCTTCATACTCAAAAATGAATTCTTCATATTGCTTCTTCAATTTCCTTTGATCCAAAATCTCTTCATCTTCCAACAATTCATCCCCATAACATCCAAGCTTTGGCATCTTGACTGTTTGTTAATTTTTTTAAAGATTATGATCTTATCAATTTTTTTCTGTTTTTTTTCTAAAGGTCTTGAAATTAATGATATTGATATTAAAATTGAATAGAAATTGATATTGAAATTCCCAAGGATTTCATCCCAAAAAACTTAAACCATTAGAGGTGGAATAAGAAACAGACACCCACCCCCTATTTTTTTAATTTAAACATAGCCTTATGATACTTTTACAGTTAAAACTCTTGCATACCCAAATCATCATTCATAAATTTATTTTTAATTTTTTTTAATTTTTTTTTTTTTTTTTAAGTCTATATTTTTTCAATTTTAATAATTTTTTTTTTTTTTAAGTTTTTTTTTTTCTTCTTTTTTTTACATATGCAGAAAAATATATTCAATTAATGAAACCCATTTTCCTTTTTCTTTTTTCTGAAGAATTCTATTCACACATATATCCTTGGCTATTTCTCCCAGTATTTTTCTTCCTTTCTTCCTTTCTTCTAGGGTATTACCTTTCCAATTTCTTATGAATCCTTCTTCTTTGTGTATAAAGAGGTATCCATACTCTTCCCAGAAAAGATTTCCACCAAGAAGCTCCATATTATGCAAATTGAAGTCTTCTTGTGGCCAAATTCTACCATCATAAAGAGCCTTCCTTGTTTGTTCATCAAAGGAAAATACTTCCTCCCAATACTGGTTTTCCAAATTACCCTTAATTCCTTCCTCATTCAAGAGTTCCATGAAGTCTAATTTTGACAGGTCATATCCTGGAAGATTCTTCAACCATTTTCCTCCTTTTATTCTTGATGGACCCTCAAAGTATATATCTTTGAATTCAATGTAGGGAAGAATTATGAAATCTGGCTCTTCTTCAGGTGTTGGAAGTTGCCAGTAAGACATTTCATCATAATACTTCAAGAAACTTTCTTTATCCAAGTCCACTTCCTTGTCTTTATCAATTCTCCATGGGCTTCTTGGGCTTAAATCATATGACAGAATAGTGTTCATGAGATCTTTTTGCAATGGTGAGACTTCAACTTCTATCAAATTTGCTTCTGGCTTTGAATATGAAGATAATCTTGGTTTAATTTCTTTTAAAGAGTCATGATTGTTGTAGGTCTCCCAAAGGTTTTCATAAGCATGGGAGTGCTTTATTTTCTTCTTTGGAGGATCTTGAGAAATTTCATGTATTTGGAAGTCATCAGTTTGATTATATTCCTCTTTATTGTATTCCTTCATAAATTCTTCATCTTTGAAACAGTCATTAATTTTATTTCTAAGATCTTCCAATGAGTCTTCACAGTATTGATCACTGTTCATTTCTGGCTTGATTTCAATTTCCATATCTTGTGGGTATTTTTGCTTGGAAAATATGTCAAACAGATTCTCTCTACTATGTATTGGTGGTCCTTCTATTATTTCTGAGCCATTAACCAAAACCTGATATAACATACCATTGGTGTCAATTGGTTTATAAATAATTTTATTTTCCTTTTTCTCTGCTTCATTGACTTCTTCCATATACCAATTTGATTTTTCATCTTGTTTCCATATATAACTTTTGTTGTTTTCAGGTTCATCATCAATTTTCCAGAAGTCAGGGCATGGGCTTAAGCTTAAGTTGTTTACTTGAGGTTTTTTATTTTTAACATAATCTTCATATTCACTTGAAGGTTGTAGATTTCTGTTGATCCATTCCTCCCACTTTTTGGGATCAAATGTAGCCCATTCCTTGTTTTCTTTTATTGCCTTGTCTGAGTACCAGGCTAATGACTTTGGTTCTTCTGATTTTATTTGGTTTGATAGTGCTTCTGTTGATGGTCCCTGTTCTTGCTCTTGTGTTTCTACCTCTTGGTCTCCTTCCACTCCCTCCTGAGGTTCATTCTTTATTCCCCTATCCATTATGGATAATCTTTCATCTAAATTACATTCCATAGACTTTATCTTTTGATAATCTTTGTTTTTTGTTGATTTGAAAATACTTTTTATCTTTGCTTTAGATTTATCTTCAGCTTCTTTTAATTTTACTTTGCTAAACCAATCCTTTATTTTTCCCATTGAACAAAGCTCCATTCCTCTTGGTGGTCCTGTTTGCCATCCTAACATATGGGGTTTGCATATTGGCATACATAATCTTCTACCATCTGCTTCTTGATAGCTAAATATTTCACCTTGTTTCTGTGAAAAGTCCAATCTAATGTTGTTGTCTGCCAAGAAGGGCCTTCCAAGGACTGTATGTACTGCTCCCTTGGCAATGAAGAAATGAATTTCTTTTTCTTCTCCAGAAGGCAACAGTACTTGTGTGAATTCAGCTAATCCAATTAGTGATGTTGTATGTCCTCCAATTCCTCTTAAATTAATGTTGAGCTTTCTGTTTGGAAGAGAGGATTTTATTGCTGCATCTTCAGTGATTATGTTGAGCTCTGATCCTGTATCTACCAGTGCCATTACTGGATATTCTTCTTTTCCAACAAATACTTGCATAAACCCAAGTGGACAGGCATAATGAATTCTTGGTTTTTCAAATTCTTTAATTTTTATAGAAATAACATCTTCTTCAATGTCCAAAGTGTTAACTGATTTGATAACTTCCTTTTCTTCAAGAGAAATCCCTTGCAGCCTGTGAATGAAGGTTGGGGAAACTGATAATATTTCTTCCAAGGTTAAGTTAATTTTCTGTTCCAAGATTTTCTTTATCACATTTTCAATTGCTAATTTTGGTTTTAATTCTTTCTTTTCAGTTTTGTGGTGAACCATCCTTTTATTTAACTTGTCCCTTTCCTCTTCAACATTCTCTTTTTCTTTACTTTCAGTTTCTTCAAATTTTTCATCTCTTTTAGTATGTTTATCTTTATATTTGGTTGGAACAATAATCTTCATTTCTTCTTCAGCCTCATCCTCATGATAGGTTCCTGGTAGTATAGGTTTTTTACTTTGAGAATCTTCTCTATTTTGCCTTTCTTGCTTAGCCACTCTTTGCTTTGTCTGTCTGAGAGTTGAATGTGTTTCCAACATCTCAGTGGGTGAAGATACTGTTGGTGGTTCCCAATTACCCCAGTCTTCTACTTGAGCAATTGAAACTTCTTTTTCTTCCTTTTTCAGCTCAACTATCTTTTGATCTTCTGGTCTTGATAGAGGCTTTTCCTTTTCAATTATCTTGTTTGAAATTTCTTTTTGTTCCTTATCAAATTCCCTGACTAAATCCTTTGGAGATTTGGTTCCTTCTGAGGGTACTCTTTGGAAATTAGGGTAAAGGAAATTTAATCCTTGCCTACCAACAATTCTTTTTTCCATATCTTCTGCCAGGTAGCTGCATCTTGTCAATGAATGACCATTTTCAAAACGGTAATAGCACCTTAAGGGTAGTCTTGGATACAGTTGTGCTGGAACATAAGGTTGATAATTTGCAGGTAAAGGTGCCTGGGTATTTCTTGGTCTGAATGGCTGTGCATTTGGTGCTAAGCCTGATCCTTGTGTATTTGGTTTATCCTTCCAGACCTTCTTTGGTGGATTAACAGCCTCTGATAGTTCTTTAAGCTGGTCCAAAACATCCTTCATTGGGTTCACTTCTTTTGGTGCTTCATTAACATGAGTCTCTTGAGCTGGTGGATTCTTTATTTTCTTTGTAATATCTCTCATTTGCTTGATAACCTCCTCCCAGCTTTCATCTTCAAATCTGGTTTTCTTTTTGCTTTTGATTTCATCTGACTTTGATAATTGTGATTTCCCTTTAATAACTACTGCTGCCTCCAATTCTGCCTCAATATAATTTCTGAGGATATCCATCTCAGGTAAGATATATCCTCCATCTCTTGCTTGAACCATGGTTCTGTCTTTGATCATTTCTTTAGTAACACTACTTTTAATTTCTGGTGATAAGGAATCAAAGACATCTTCATGATAATCATTTTCCTTTTTGATATACCCATACTTCAGTAGATATTTTGAAATTATGTCATATTCCCCAATAAACTTTCTGTATTGGGATAAACTTTTGACTCCTCCCTCCTGTTGAGTTTGATTAAATAGTCTTGTTAATGAATCTTTCCTGTGTCTTCTTTCTGGTTCCACCTTTCCCCATTTACTGATCATTTCCTTTTTTAATTGATCCCAATCCTCCATTTCATATCCTGGCATTCCTTCAATTTCATATCTGATATCCTTATCTTCACTCCAGAATGCTATTTGCATGGCCAAATCCCTTTCATTGGCTCCTTCAATTGATGCTATCCTTTCAGCTCTCTTGATGAAATCCTCAACATCACTTCCATCAAAGTTGAGGTTATAGTCTTTTGCCTTTATTTTAACAATCTTTCTTGTAGGTATTGTAACTCTTTCAGGTTGGTGAGTTGGTGTTGTAATATGTACCCTTTTTGCAAATCTTGCAGCTCTTGGCAATGTTCCTGGTGTGGATGTTGCAAATGTCTTTGGGGTTGGTGATGGTGATGGTTGCTGGGGTCTGAGCATTCTTTCAATAGTTGCATCCCCAGTAGTCTCAGGTGAGAATTGACTTGATTTTGTCTTCTTTCCATGTCTTCTTACAGCTCTTTCCATAGCCTTCTGTAGTTCTAACCTTTTCTTCTGAAATTCTTCATCATTTTCTAAATAAGAAAAATCCTCTTCTTCACTTTCTTCCTGACCTAATTCCTCAATTCTGGACTGCTCTTTTTCCAATTCCTCCTCCAAGGTTAGAGCCTTCTTTGAGGATGATGATTCCTCCATTATAGTTGTGACCTGAACAATGATTTAATTTTTTAATTATATTTTTGATTGATTCTTTTTGATTTTTTTTTTAGATTTTTGGTGATTTTTAAGATTGATAATGTGATCTTATTAATGATACTTGAGATTTGAAGGCCACTGTTGGGACACCAGATGTGGGAACTCCTTTTGATGTGGGATAAATAATAGGCAGTACCTTGAGGGGGAAATTATTGGTGAGTCTGTTTTGAATTTCAGAATTAACCAATAACCATGGGTGCTAAGGTGTATTAGCTGCCCCTCTAAATATACTGAAAAAGATACCCTTTTTGATGAGATCACCAATCAATTATTTAGTTTTGTGGCTTTTCAATTAGAGAATTTTCTTCAGCAGTCTCTATCAGTCTGTCAATAAAAGATCACTATGATAATAATGGTAATAGTTAATATTTTTTTAATAATTTAGGTTTGCTTAACTTTGTTGTTATTTGATTATAATTCTTTTTAATTAATTATTCTAGTATTCCTTCTTTCAATACCTGAGATATTTAAAGAATATTGTTTAAGATCACTAATAATATTAATAATAATCTTGATAGCTAGCTAATACTTTTAAAGGTGATTTAACAATACTATAAATATAGCTATAATAATTTAAGGGTAAGATAATTCTTTAAGGGTGGTTTTGTTTAATATAAGGGTAAGATATAAATGATATAATAGTAATATAATACTATTAGGATCAATATAAATATAATCCAATATACCTAAAAGGCTTATGATATAAGGTATAAGGGTAAGATGATATCCCTTCTATAAATAAGGGTTATTGATAAATTAGATAAGATCACTAATGATAATATCTTCAAAAACTACTTCAACACTACTACTATAATGGTAAGACTATTAAATAATATTAAACTCTTTCATTAATATTATAAATATCTTTCATTAATTAATCATAAATAATACTATAAGATACTGAGCCTTGCTACTGATCTTTTTCAATATAAATACTAGATTATCCTACTAGAGAAGGGATGGATTGATCCTCAAGATTATTGTCTGAATCAGAAGCATGGGGGGAAAAACAGGGAGAGAGGCCCTTTATTTATACCTTTTGGGCCCTCCATAGAGCCTTCCAAAAACAAGGGACTTAGAAAAAATTCCACCTTGAGACATTTTTGCTGGTGGGTAAATTAAAAATGGTGTCATTTGATCAAGATATTGAACCATATGTTTGGTTGATTGCACCATATGTTTGGTTGATTGCACCATTCTGAACCTTATTATTGTCAGTGCACAGCCTTGAGACATTTTTGCCAGTGGTTAAATTTGGAATGGTTTCATTTGTTCAGGATATTGCACCATATGTTTGGTTGATTGCACCATACTTTTTGAATTATACTTATATTTGAATTAAACTTTATGCTTATTATGCACAGCCTTGAGACATTTTTGCTAGTGGTTAAATTTGGAATGGTGTCATTTGATACAGATATTGCACCATATGTTTGGTTGATTGCACCATTTTAAATAACTGTATTCTTATCTCTACTAACCTTATTTTTCTTCTTCACAGCCTTGATCTGTATTTAGTTGAGTATTTCTCTATTCAAAATTTAATTTGTAAATAATACCTGTAATGTTTGGTTATGGGAGTTTAAGTGGGGATTGAGTAATGTAACACTATGTTAACTTATATGCAAGTGTTTTTTTTATGTCAAGACATGTAACACATGATATTGTAAGAGTAATGGTACCACTTATGTAATATTACACATGTTTATTCATATTGAATATTTAGACAAGCTTAATTATCTTTAAGCATATTCTTGTACCTAGTATAGGGTGTATAGTATCATTTCTCTTCTTTAATCCATGATATCTAGAAACTTATTGACATTATGGGGCTGAGGAAATATGTGACTATATGTAAAATTTGATGTAGATTCCAGTGGAATACTTATTTTTGCTATTTTAATATAATTCTCTTCCTTTTTCTTGCAATTTTTTACTTTTATCTTTATTTTCTTTATATATATATATATATTATTATTATTGATCAAAGTTTTAGCTTTGAAATTGCGGATTTGAACCTTGGAAGAACTGGTATGGAATACCACAACGCCCACCATGATCATCTGCCCCCCTTGCTTAATTACCAACTGGCAATCAGAAATATCCAAGCATGCTCAGGCTGGAGCACTGCATGCCAAAATCTACCATGGTTCCACTCATCACTCATTATCCGAGGCCAAAATCTTAAAATATGATATCATCATCACTTCTTACAATACTATCACCCAAGAATTTAAGCAAACTAATACCTCTACATCATTCATTTTTCAAATCAATTGGCATTGTATAATTTTGGATGAAGCACAGTGAGTGTCTGAGCTTAAATGATTCAAGTTAACTTTTATATCCAATAAACCTTCCCCCATCTTATAGCTGTATTCCCTCTCAATACACTGCTACTCACCGTTCCATTAATAGCCTTCTTTCATCCCGTCAAATATGTTTAACGGGAACACCTATTCACAACACCATTTAGGACCTTTTGGGCATAATATCATTCATGACTAAACCCCAGAGCTTCGATCAAGATAACTGGTCACCATTCATCCTGAGTAGTCTTTCCAAAGGTTGCAATGATATTTTGCATTTGGCATTGTGGAATTTAAGTTTGTGCCGCACTAAAAGCACACATCTCAAATCCCTCCCAACTATTAGCCATCATTATGAGCTGCTCCCACTCAACCCGACCATGCAGCAAGAATATTCCACATTATACAAAGAATTCCTATCATCCAAAAGCAAATGACAAGGAGAATGTTTCAGAAATATTAATAAGCTGCAAATATGTTGTAACCATCACATCATGTTTAACACAATTGCGGAGGTGGATTTGGAAGACCATGAGGGCAGGAGCACTCAGGATAACTCCCCAACAATCACACAGAATATTGTGGATGTGGAAACATGCATGATGAGTAGTAAAATTGCACAACTCCTACAAAGCTTAATGAAGAACAAACAAACAAGGTGTCCAACCAAATCGGTGGTTTATACCCAATGGACCCAATTTCTTGATTTGTGAGTTAATTCTAATATGCATCCATTACCAATTGAATCCATCTGACTTTTTTTTATTGTAGAATTGGTATTGAACTTGCCCATCACTCTATCCTTTCAGAACAAATTGATGGAACAATTATAGCACAAGCGCAGGAGAAGGCACTGGAGAATTTCTTCAATAATCCTGAATGTGAAGTACTGATTGCATCCATTCCTGCAGCTGGAACTGGCCTCAATATAACTTGTGCTAATATTGTCTATTTAATGGTGAGGGGACCCCCAAAAATCTACCCTGATTTTTGGACCCCGACATCCACATTTCCACGATCCCAATTGGAAGCCAGCCATTGAGGCTCAGGCTGTTGATTGACTCCATTGTATTGGCCAACAACAACCTGTAAAGGTCATCAACTATATCACTCCTCATTCAGTTGAGGTCAACATGCCGAAGGTACCTTTCAAGCTCATCTTTGACCCTGATTGTATTGCTATTCTAAAATCCTTCCTTATGGGAATGCCATATTCCAATCACCAATAGGTCCAAGAAAAGAAAAAATCATTAACTGCATGAGCCTTACTGATATTATATAATTTGTGTTTGACCAATTTGATAACACCTGATCACCCTGGCACAGGTCCACAATTATGAACACCATGAGCTGGATCAAACTCCTTCCATATTTTCTCAATGAAAATGAGAGATAGAGTCTTATTTCTAAGGGAGACGGTGATACATTCCAATTCATATTGTCTCACTACATGCAAGATTGGACTTTCACTGGGGGAAATGTGGCGTAAATGTTGAATTGATTTTTTAATGAATTTTTGATTTATCACTGAGGCCCACAGAGGCACACCAAATTTTTGAAATAGCTGCTCAGGTATGCTCAGTTTGCTCAGAAATGGGGGGAATTCATATTTTTTCAAACATATGTGGATCTCTACTCATTTTCAGAAAAAGAAGTTTGCAATGGCTGAGTATGCTGAGCCAAAGTTTAAGATAACAATTATCATTAAAGAATAAATTGATAGATTATCAAGCTATCTTATAATCAATTAGGTTATTTATTACTAATAAATCTCAGTGCTTTATTTTCTGAACTCATAGAAACTGCAGTATCAATTAATTTATTAAATATATTAATCTTTGATTTATTTTTTAAGTTCTCATTGAATAATTAATTTTGAATGCTGGTCAATACACATCAGGATTTAGTAAAACCATCTAAGCCCATATGTGCTTTTACCAAATTATGGCCAAAACACATGATTTCATAATGAAAACATTTATATATAGGCTATTTGTGAAAAAAACCCTCAAGAAATGTTTTTGGAAATTCTTTTCATTTCTATTTATTTATTTTTCTTAGGTGGCCACTTAATCATGAGAACTTCTTTCCATATTTTTTTGAATTGACCAATTTAAAAAAATGGCATAAAATAAATAAAAACTAAGAAAAAAGGATTGCACTTACAACTTTGGCATATTTTTTTCTTTGAAAGAAATGTGATCTTTATGAGATATTTTGTAACAGTTTTATTAACTTTAAAAAAATTTCTAGTAAGATATTAATCATAAAAGGGGGTTCAAAAGAATAATTTCCAAAAAATACTGAACCATTTTTGGGTAATTAAGAAGCCACCTCAAAACAAAAAACAAAAAAAAACTACAAGAATGTCCAAAAACTTTGTTTGAGGCATTTTTTGAAAAATATAGGATATTTACATTTTTGTACCATAAAATTATGTGTTTTGGCCATAGATTGGTAAGAACATGCAATGACTTATGTGTTTTTATAATAACCCTCAATTCATTGATTTAATTAGTTTAGTCATTTTGAATTAATTTATCAATTTTTAACTATTAATTGATAAATGACTTCTTAATCCTTAAGCAATTCATTTATGGACTATCACGAAGGAATTTTATCATTTAATTTATTATTCAAAATTAATTTGTTTGTTTTTAATTCACTTATTAAGCATTAACTTAAATCTAGTTTAATGTACATTTATAACCCTAATGTAATAAATCAAAAATCTCATAACTTTCATTTTGTAACATCATTTGGCCTGATTATCACAAATTTCCTTGAATATCACTTCTCTCTAGCTTTAACTTGTGTTTCAATAATCTACATAATAATTGGGATTTATGTTGCTCCAAAATTTACAAATGCTTCTTACACCATCAAAATCTTAACACATAACTCCACAGGTTTTTTTAACAAGTAATAACAAAAATAACTTTTGATGTCAAAAAATCCTGGCAGAAGATCTTTCTTTGAGCTAGAACCCATTTCAATAGTTTTACAAAATTTATGGTCTTCAAGTAAATTTATAATTGTTATAATAAATAGTCCTTATGCAAGAAAGTAATTTATTTTTCACGAAGACCATAAGTAATGAGTTGACAGTTTTTTCAAGAGGCCAAATGGAAAAGTTTATTTCCTACTAATCTGAATTAATATTTCAGTTAACTCTGACAGAAAGAATTGGCTGAATTGAGTGCGGTCTCAATCAATAAAGCTCAGAAAAGTGATTGAGATAAATTTGGTGATGATATCTGTCATTAAGGTTTACTAACTGTTTTAACTAGAAGTTTTGGCCTTTTTTGATTTTTTTTTTTTTTTGGATTTACTTTTTCATTCAATCAAGATTTTAATGGAAGATTTCCATTAAAAAAAGTCTTCCACAAACATTAATTTTCAAAAAAATGCTTCAAATGAGCTGTCTTCAAAACCAATTACTCACACCTGGACAAATTCTCTTTTCTACAATGAGACCATTTTACTATAATTTTTATCTTAAAAATAATATTTCTTATTCCAATCCATCAGCACAATTCAAATAATCTTCTTTCAAGATATCATAGAAGTTGACCACTGTTGGTATTTTTGGGTTTAGCTTTGTAAGTAATTCCTTTACTGATTCAATTTTTTATTTCATGGATTAGTCAAAATTTTGATCAATTTATTACATGTAGTTGACTGCTTTTACCCTCTAGAAAGGATGTGATTAATTAATCATTCATTATTGACTTTTTAAATTTCTGTGCTAAGGCTGATATCAGAGCCTTGCATTGAGAAACACTTTTTTATATCCTACACTGATAATTTTAATCAAAAAATAAGAAATCAGTTGATTTATGTTAACTTTTTCGTCCAATTTAATTTAATTTTTATATCAGACAAACCTTTTTTGCCAAAATAATAATTATTAAATAAATCAAATTGGATGTTGTGTGATGCTGATACTGTTCTGTAGTCATAAATTGGACCACCCTAACAGCAAGTCATGATTTTTCAAAGGCGGCATTAATTTCTTTGTTTTATCTTCTAAATTTTTGGTTTTCTGGAGTTTTTACCAAAGTCAATATCTCCCTCATATGAAAAATCAGCACTCTTTATTCATTTTCCACATTCCATTGAAGATTCTACCATCAGCCCAACAATAACAAACTCGGCTCATAGAACTAGAATATTGTTAAAATTGTCAAGCCTCCAGAAAGCTTACTTTTAACGCTATCATCATGACATCCTCTTAAAAACAGACAAGATTCAACTCCCGGCCTTTGAAAATGAAAACAAGAAGCCTATTGAAATAAAGGATCATACCGAAATTATATCTGGAATTCTGCTTCTTTTGATCTTCAGTTGAAGTGTTGGATTTTTAAAAGCCACCTTCAATAAAAAATGGCGTTTGTCTAGAAAAATCACAGTGATCTTTGTGGAATTGCAGTCCAGGTTAGTCAATTGATTATTCTTTTGACCATTGAAGCCTTCAGCAGAATCTTAACAGACTAATATTTCATAGCGTTACTCTTGACTTGTTTTCGAAATATGTTGAATCTTGTGCAGCACTTAAAGTCCAACAAACAGCATGAGTGCGTTATTATAGTTTCACAGCCAGCTCAGAAAGGTTTCAAATCAGCAACATACAACCCTATTGATTTTAGCATCATTTACATCAAGTGGTTTATCCTGAAGGATGGAACAGTGATTATTAAACAAAGGCCAAATTTTAACAATATCTTTCAATATTTTCAGTTTCTCAAAAATATTTCTTTTTACTAGTTCTTAATACTGGATGGTCGGTTGGCCACTGGATCCTTTGATTTGATTATTAAAACCCTCAGTAGAAGTGCAACTGACTGGTACTTCTTGCCTTCATTTTTTAGACCAGATAAACTCCATTCGTGGTTAGCACTTAAAGTCCAGGAATTTTTTTGTTGGTTTTTTCTTTTCAAAGAAAAATACCCATCTCATTTTCTTACAAATCATGTTAAACCACATTATCATACATGCTGACCGTTTTAGTATTCAAATGTGTTACTGGTGACTTGTTTACAAAGATTTACAACGAAGTTGGTGGTTGGCTTCAAATGATATGAATGAAGAACTTGCCACCCTGCAAGCAATGATGGGTCTGTGTCTTCCTCTGCATATCTTACTCATCATTGATTATCATTGTAAACGCTCACAAACAAGTCTCATGAAAAATTACATCGTTTTTTTATCTAGAAACGTTAGTTGACATAATGGGAGCCGACTCAACCAGAGCTTACACATCGGTTTCATATGTTCAAAAAGTATTACCATGTCAAGACCCATTAGGAAGGGGTTATGCTGTCAAGATATTTGGTCAGGTCATTTACACACTATACAAGTTCAACTTTCAATCCTATTCCGATCCTTATTGACTTCTTTTTGGTATACTCCAGCTTCTCATTTTAGCACAACTTTGCTCCAAGGGTGGCCATCAAATGCTCGATAATATCAGGAAACAGCTGGTGTGCATGATTGAGTGGCTGCAAGGTGAACAAAAAGAACGTTATTATCCAGCTGCATTGATACTTTGAAAATTGGTCAAGCATCACCCTCAAGTGTCATTTATGGTGCATTTCCCAAGGTTCTCGACAATCTATGGTTGGCAATCCCTCATCCCAAAGTTGTAACTCAAGAAGTTGTTTCTAATTAATTGGCTGTATTACTCATGAAAGCACCATTCGGTATGAGAACTTTCTGAGGTTCCTACAGCAAGCTCAGAAAGGTTTGAAATTAGGAACATTCGATGCTATTCATGGTAGCCTTTTGGGCATCATCGGAAGGTCAAATGGTCAGCATACTAAATAATAATGACATCTCTTATAGTTTTTATCTCTTTATTAACTTATTTAATTTTAATTTTTTTACTATTTATTCTTAATCCTTGATTGTCACCCATCAAAGTTCATGTGCCCTCAATTTCAAGAAATTTCTGATCAGATTCTCACTTACAAAGATCATCAAGAAGCACTGGTCCGACACGCTGTATTTGAGTTAATACTGACCCTAGCCTCGTATAACTCAACTGAACATTCTTCCACACATCTATACCAATGCAGGATGTATCCTCTATAGCAGCTTTGCAAAGATTGTGACTAAACAACTTTCTTTTATGCCATAGGTCATGTTGCCTCAGCAATCAAATAGCAAATATCATTAGATCTTGAAGGCGTGTTGGCTTCCATTAAGCTTTAGTGAATCGTAACACGTATCATTGTATCAGCATATGTGATGAAGCTGTTGGTCAAGCAATGAAAAAACATATTCACGAGTTTCTCTAATTGATGTCTTCTGATGGGCTGAGCAAACCTTTGAGGGCTGCCTTGGTTGAATTGGATAGATACATCCCTCCTCTTCTTCCCATAGTCCAAGGTACATGTTTACTTTTCTCTCTCAATCCTAAAAAATACTAAAGGCCTACTTATTTACTACAGAAAAATTACTCAATTTACTTGCCGTGAAATTATCAGGAGAAAGGTTCAAACCCCCTGGGATGCCTGTCAATTGGAGAGCCGGGCCCAGTGTTACTGACCTCAGTGTGAGCAAAAAAATTACTTCATTTTCAACACCTCTTTGACTGATCTTTAAATTTGATGAACTTTTTTTTACTTAATTAATTCACCAAAGACGATGACCCCCAATCGCGTAACTGTGACCTTGGCCTTGAAAACCCTTGGTACGTTCAATTTTAAGGGCTATCGATTGAATGAATTTGTACAAGATGTGGTCATTCGCTACGCCGACGATGAATCCCCTGACGTTCGGCAAGCGGCAGAAACCTGTTGCGCTCAAGTACTCGCTCAAGATCCGATCATCCATCAGAGTTCTCCTCATGCAGTCAAGTTGATATCCAATGTACTGACCAAACTTCTGGCCGTGGTGATCACTGATCCATTACCTTCAATTCGTCATTCAACTCTTTCAGCTTTGGACCCCAAGTTTGATCGATTCTTGGCTCAACCCAACAACATTAAGCAATTATTCATGGCCATGAATGACGAAGTCCATGTTATCAGGGAGTCAGCTATTAAAACTATTGGCAGGCTAACAAAACAAAATCCCGCTTACATCATGCCAAATCTAAGAAAAACACTGATTCAGCTTTTGACCGACTTGGAGTATTCCAGTGATATCCGACGCAAAGAAGAAAGCTCTACTCTCTTAGCACATCTAATTAGCTGCTCTAAAAGCCTTACGAAACCATATGTAGTGCCTATGCTCAAGGTGTTGTTACCCAAAGTTCGCGGTCCCAATCCCACTGTTGCTTCATCCATTATGATGGCCTTAGGAGAGCTGACTTGAGTGGGTGGGACTGGAGTAGCTAGTGAAACCAGTACCATCATGCAGTTGATTATGGATACATTGAAAGATCTTTTGTCATCAGGAAAACGTGAAGCTGCTCTAAAAGCACTCGGTCAACTTTGCTCAAATACGGGCTATGTAGTCGATTCCTACTTTGATCCTCCCGCGCTATTACCGATTATTACCTCCATATTAAGAACTGAAACTTACAGCCACGTTCTCAGAGAAGCCTTACGCGTGCTAGGAATTCTTGGTGCTCTAGATCCATATCGAAACAATAGCGCTATAGATCAAATTGGTGGAAGCACAATCGGCATCGGCACTTTGTTAGATTCCGCCCCTATTTTGACAGACCCATTGCATCCTGACCAAATCGGCTCGTCTAACGAATATTATTACCCCACCATTACATTTTCAGCATTACCTTCAATTCTTCGGGACTCTAGCTTGTCGCATCACCATGCTGCTGTGGTACAGGCAATTATTTTCATCTTTTGGTCTTTCAGACTTAAATGTGTGGGATTTCTGCCAAAAGTTATTCCCACCTATCTTCATGCCATGCGATAATGTAATGTTGCATTGCAGGAATATTACTTTGAGCAATTGGGTTATTTGATTCACATGGTCAAACATCACATTCAAAATCATCTTCCTGATATCATTATAATGATTCATGATTTTTGGAATCTCAATAATAGTTGAGCTGGTAATAGCATTGGGATTTTGGGTAATAATTCAGTTGGTGGCACCTTGGGAGGGTGTGAGCCTTAGAGGTAATTTCATATACCCAAAAGACCACAAATATAAAAAATAACATATTAATATAAATAAAATAAATTTATTTATATTATTAAAATAAAAATCAAAATATAAATATAAAATTATATTAAAAATAAAAAATTAATTACAATTTAAAAATAAAAATACATTAAATTTTATAAGTATAAAATTACATTTATACTTGAAAAAAATTAAGTAAAAATGAAATTTTAACAAAATTGTGAAAAAATAAATAAATTTGGAAAAAAGTTAAATAAAAATTATTATAACTTTTTATCCAATAAATAAACATATAAAATTTATTTCACCATTGGATTCCTCATAAAAAATCAGGTGGGGTCACCTCTGAGTGAAATTCTTGTAACTCAACTCTAAATAAGCTTAAATTAAGTTTTTGGTATTTTCAATACAAAAGTTGAAAATCTTCAAAACTTTAATTTAATTCACACCACATGTGGTGTTAACCATCAATTTTTGTGTTAAAATTGAGGTGTTGTGTTTAGTTTAGAAGTTATGAGGAATTGAAGTATTTTCAATTGAATTCAATTGAAATGTCAAAATGTGCGCGTGTATTACATAAGTGAACTTTAATTTACATATGAGGTGTCAATTATTACTGTATTGTACTGTACAATTGAATTGAATTACATATGTAAATTATAAGTATAATACATGATGAGGAATTAAAGGAAAAATAAATTGGAAAGATTAAAATTGGGGGGGAAAAGGAACTCCAGCTCTAAGGGGGAGCTAGACCCCCAAAATCCTTGCTGACAGGCGTGGGATGTCAAAATTCACGCAAAAGTTCATCACTTTTGGCCTGGAATTGAGTTACAGGGTCTGTGGACTCAATTGATGATGAGGTTTTGATACCAACTGGGGTAGTTTTAGCTGTTGCCAAGAGGGTAAAACTACCCTTAAGATAAAACAACCATAGTAAAAACAGTTTTAACTGGTTTCTACGCCTCTTACACACATTCTGACGTGTTTTGAAGGCTCTAGGCCTGATATTGCTATAGTAATGGCTGATTTAAGGGTCTAAAATGGCTAAAAATGGCTTAAACCAGCCCTTTTTGGTCTAAACCAGGGTTCAATGATGCCATAATTGGCTTTTCTGTTGTCAGACTGTTTTTCACGACTGACAAGAGTAAATTTTACTTTTGGAGTAAGAGAATTGATGGCTATAAAAGAATATCTTCTTTGCCCCTCTTTTCTCTTCATGTTAGAATCTTTTCCTTTTATTAATTAGTTTAAAACTGTTAAACCAATCAATCAAAGATTCCAACCACCACTTTTAAATCATTTTAATCCTTTTAACCACGTGAAAAAATCATTATAATCATTGTTTGTAACTCTTATAATCATTTTTACCCCTGAACCACCCCAAAAGTGAATTAAAGCATCTTTCATCACTGTTAACTTTGTCACTTTGTTTCCAAATTCACTCTGGTCACTTTTGGGCGTGTTTTCTCTTTAATATTCTTTTTAAAGACTCTGTTCTTTAATTAATTGCTTGCAGTTCTTTGCTCAATTAATTCCAATTGAAATTGCTCTTGAAGAAATTTCTTTTGTAGCCTTAAAATATCTCTTGTAGAGTATTTTTTGGATAAATTTTTATTGTTGGTAAAACAATAAACTTTTATAATATTATTGTTTTATACTAATAAAGTTATAAACAATAAAATTGGCGTGTTTTCTCTTAAAAATAATATTTCATACTATTTTTAACTGAATTTTACCTTATACAAATTTTGAGGACAGGAAAAGTACTTGATTTTTAATCAAAGTTTCATATCCACACCTTACATTTGGGGGCCCAGCCGTGATATTTTACCTGTGACATATTTTTTTACTCTTTTTTAATCTTTTTTCTTATATTGAAAAATTTAAAAAAACATATAAAAAAAAACTTATAATTCTAAAAATCAATAAAAAATAATTTTTTTCATATTATAAGTGAGGCTTATAATTTTATTTCCTTTTTTGAAATATCTTTTTTTACTTAATTAATTGGTTTTTTCATTAATTTTAGTGTCTGACAACATGGTAAGACAAGAAAATATTGAAACAGCCTCAACAGTAACCAGCATTATTCCTGCCAGTACTGTTAATTCTGATCATAATAGTACTATTATTGTGACTCAGAATATTCAACCAGAGCCAATTTCTTCTGAATTAGTCAACTTAGAAATAAGTAATACTCTTCAGAAAGCCAAAGATTTGGCCAATAGTAAGTTTTTTGACGTAAAATTACTATTTTAAGCCTTTTTTAACCATAATTATGCCTTCAACCAGGTCAGGAGCCAGCTATAACCCCTCAAGCAGCTCCCAGAAAGGTAATAGATGTGATTATGGCAGAGGCCAATCAGGTACAGAAGGAAAAGGGTCAGTTGATGACTTCCAAACAACTAAAATGGGTCAGTCTGAAGCTGATAATACCATTTTACCTTCAAAAAGAGCTGACACCGCCACAACAAGCCTCTGTGGACATATACAAAGCCAGCCACAGTGCATACAACAATGCACTCCAGTTCAAGGAGTACCAGATCCTTGCAGACCTGTGGAAGAATTGCATGAATTCTTACCTGACAGTGAGAAAATTCCTGGGCCATCCCAATACTTGCAAATTGCTCAATGGATGGCATCCATTGATGGAGAAGAAAAACATGATGCTTTTGACACTAGAATGGAGGAAAAACAACCCTCCACCACCCAAACCAGTGCCAAAAACAGCCCCAGTGGCCAGCAGCAGCAATTCCAATGTGAAAAAGCAGCCACAACCTCCAAACAAGGGCAAAGGGAAGGCACCAGCTCCAAAACCTTACAGCCAGGGCTACAGAATCCCAAAGATTCAACAGGATGCCATGGAAAATGTATTTCAGATGGCCAGAACCATGATGGAATTACAGAAGAAAGAGGAAGCCAGATTAAAATATCAAAAATGATTTCTGATACTTTTAATTGTATTCCAGAGTTGTATAAAGCTATTTCTGACGTAAAAAGTCATCTTTCTGATAAAAATACATCAATTTGTGACAATCTTAAAACAAATAAGTTGAGTCTGAGCCAAATAAATGATACACTTAAGTGTTTTGAAAAAGCTTTGAGAACAATTAAAAATTCCAATAATGACAATTCTTCGAACAATAAAATAAATGAACAATCTGCCATTATTAAAGAATTAACAGATAAATATTCTAAATTCAATATTGATGACATAATTGAAACAAGAATTAAACAAGCCATAAATATTATCAAAACAGACAACAAGAAAGTCCTTGATGACATTTCAAATTCATTTACTGAAGTAAAGACATATACCATTGCCTTGAAAAAGTGTTTTGATGCTTCACAAGAAGAAGTATCAAAATTATCAATGAAGTTGAATCAAGTCACTGCTGATAATACAAGACAAACAGAGTTATGGCAAGAACTGACACATAAGGAAGACATGTATAAAATTGAAGTAATAAATTTAATACAAAGCTTCCAACATGAATACAGAAATTCCCAAAGGTGTAGCAACAGTAAAATGAATGACATTGAACAAATACTGAACACCTTACCAAGAATGTCTACACCTCTAAATCAAAATGAGGGCACAAGAATTTCAAATCCACAAATATTGGATCCTGATAATTCACAATTAAAAAATGAATTATCCACTTCTTTTCAGAACTTGGAACCATCAATGGGCCAAGCACTCTTGAAAGAAGTTCCAAAACTTAAAGAATGGCCTCACTTCAGTGGTGAAGGATAATATGACCATATGGAATTCATTAGAGGTATTGACATGATCAAAGAGGATTTTGAATTACCAGACAGATTGGTAACAGCCAGGTTTAACACCTTGTTTACCAGATCAGCTCACAGATGGTACATCAAAATAAGACAAGCACATGGACACCAGAGTTGGACTTGGTGGAAAACCCAAATCATCAACAAATGGGCAAATGATGCTTGGAGGTTCAAAGTTGAAACAGCCTTTGAATCTGCCAAATTTAATGCTGATAAAGACAAAGCTTTACCATGGTTTTGCCAACAAAAGGACAGATTAACAGCATTATATCCTGACATGTCAGAATTTATGATCCATAGAAAAATTCTGAGGCAATGTGGAGGTGACTTAGAGCATGCTGTCAAAAGCAGGACTACTGAACAATCTTCAGCAGAGGATATTATCAATATATTAGAAGAAGTAACCACCAGAACCAAAATTGGTTCTAGTAGGGTGAATCTCAAAACAAGGTTTAATACACCTTGGAAAGATTCTGTGGACAAAAACCCCAAAGAAAATTCTAATAATATTAAGTATAAATCTGCAGATACAATCAGAAAGTGCCATATTTGCCAAAGCACCACCCATTTAGCCAATACATGTCCAAAAAGGGGGAAAATCAATGAAATTGACATTGAAAAAGAACCAGATGTTGAAAAAGAAGACATAATTGAAGACAATTCAGATGATAAGTCATCCATATTTTCTGAATCTTCAAAAGATATAGAAAATATCAATGCCACTTTTGACATCATGGAATCTTATTCCCACTTGCCACAATTGAGCAATGGTCAACTTGATTTATCAAAAGTTCAAGATGCACAACTTATGAAAACAAAACCAAACAGAGCGAAAGGTTATACAGCTGGTAACTCCTGTATAACAGAAGTGGTGATTGACAACAAACCCACTAAACTTTTGCTTGACCCAGGAGCCTTCTGCTCTTGTGTTGGTAAATCTTTTCTTAAAACTTGTGTACCAAACTTTGAAGATCAATTGTTGCCAATTGATGGCATAAAATTCAATAGTGCAAGTAACCCAATGAAAGCATTAGGAATTTTTGAGACCAATGTCATATTCCCACACATAAATGGGAATTTAAGAATCACTGTTGAATTTGTTGTTATGGAAAATTGCTCCAGTACCCATTTCATATTGGGAAATGATTATTTATTCATGTATGGCATAGATTTACACAACAACAAAGACAGATACTTTACTATTGGAGACAATAAGCGCCAAAAATTTGCCTTTTTACCATTTAAAAGACAAATTACAGTAAACAAAGTATCACCAGTCAACTTAGAGTTAGAGAAATTCAAGTCTGAACACTTAAATGAAGCTGAAATAAGCCTTCATTTGAGTGATAAACAAGAAAATGAACTCTATTCTCTTTTATATGACCATAAAGAAGCATTTGCCTCAGATAAAGAACCCCTAGGGGCAATTATTGGTCATGAAGTTGATATTATCCTTAATATTGAGAGACCTTATCCACCACTCTTAAGAAGACCTGCATATCCAGCAAGTCCAAAATCAAGAGAAGCTCTAGAAAGCCATATTAAAGAACTTCTAGACCTTGGTGTAATAAGAAAAGTGGGCCACAATGAGGAAGTAGAAATAACTACACCAGTCATAGTGGCTTGGCATAATGGAAAATCTAGAATGGTTGGGGACTTCAGAGCTCTGAACACTTATACTGTTCCAGACAGATACCCAATTCCAAAGATCCAAATTGCCCTCACTCAAATATCTCAAGCAGTATATATAAGCACTATGGATGCTCTCAAAGGATTTCATCAGAATGTGGTGACACCAAGAGCAAGAAAGTATTTGAGAATCATTGTTCATTGTGGAGTTTATGAATATTTAAGAATGCCCTTTGGTATCAAAAATGCACCTTCACACTTCCAAAGAATGATGAATGAAATCTTCCCTGAAGAACTTTCAGAAGGATGGTTAATCATTTACATTGATGACATTATAGTCTGCTCCAAAACTTGGGAAGAACATATGTACAGACTGTCCAGGGTTTTGACAAAAATTCAATCTGTCAATATGAAAATTTCTTTAAAGAAATGCCATTTTGGATTTAAGGAGCTTAAAGCACTAGGACATGTAGTATCTGGTTTATCTCTTGGAATTGACAAAAACAAAGTTGCAGCAGTATTGCTTAAGCCCATGCCTCAAAACAAAAAAGAAATTCAGTCATTTTTAGGTTTTGCAGGGTATTACAGGCAGCACATTAAAGATTTTGCATCCATGACAAGACCTCTTTATAAGCTATGTGACAAAGACACAGTCTTTGAAATGACAGTTGACAGAGTAAAAGCCTTTGAATCTTTGAGACAAGCCTTGACCACTGCTCCACTCTTACTGATGCCAGACTTTAAGCTGCCCTTTAAGCTTTATATTGATGCATCAGGAGATGGGCTAGGTGCTGCACTTCACCAAGTTCAGATCATAAATGATAAACCTGTAGAAGGACCCATATGTTTCATATCTAGGCAAATCAAACCTACTGAAGCCAGATATGGAGCAAGTCAGATGGAGTGTTTATGCCTTGTTTGGTCTCTAGAAAAGCTAAATTACTTTCTAGAAGGATGTGTCTTTGAAGTGATAACAGATTGTACCGCTGTTAAATCACTTCTGAACATGAAAACACCCAACAGACATATGCTTAGATGGCAAATAGCCATACAAGAATATAGGGGAAATATGACTATTGTTCACAAAGATGGCAATATTCATAAAAATGCAGATGGACTAAGCAGATGGCCATTACCATATGATATTGATAATCCTGCTTATGTACCAGAAGAAGCCTCCCCACAAATTCCAATAGAAGGGATAAGTGTTACAGACTTAAACACCACCTTCTTTGAAGAAGTCAGAAACAGTTACACTCAAGATAAGAATTGTAGCATCTTATGCCAATTACTTAACAAGGACTGTAAAGACAACTCTCTTACACATGCATTGGATGAAGTATGGAAAAAATCTTATGATGAAGGAAGATTTCACCTACTGGATGGTATAATTTACCACAGAACAAAGCACACATGTGTTATGACAGTTGTGGACAGGTCACTAATCAATCTTGTGCTGAAAGAATGCCATGACAGCCCTTTTTCAGGACATCTGTCTGAAGACAGAACAAAAGAAAAGGTAAAAACCTGTATATGGTGGCCAGTGTGGCAAAAGGATGTGACAGAGTATTGCAAAACCTGTGACAGATGTCAAAAACCAAACAAATCCACTGGCAAGAGACTTGGAAATATGATAAAAATCCAAGAACCCAGCAGACCTTGGGAAATTGTCCATATGGATTGGGTAACAGGACTACCACCAGGTGGTGACAGAAGTTATAATGCTTGCCTAGTAATTGTAGACAGGTTCAGTAAAACTCCAATCTTTTTACCATGCCACAAAGATGATACAGCCATGGATACAGCTCTTCTGATATGGAATAGAGTAGTATCATGGACTGGCATATTTACAAATATCATTAGTGACAGAGATCCTAAATTCACCTCAGCACTGTGGACAAATCTTCACCAACTATTTGGGACAAAATTATCCTTCTCCACAGCCTACCACCCACAAACTGATGGTCTGGCTGAAAGAATGATTCAAACCTTAGAGGATATGGTGAGAAGATTCTGTGCATATGGCCTTGAATTTAAAGATAGTGATGGTTTCACCCATGATTGGTGTACTCTTCTTCCTGCACTGGAACTGGCATACAAAACATCCATTCATGCCAGTACCAATGAGACTCCTGCTATTCTGGAAAAAGGATGGAATCCCAAACTACCCCAAGATTCTTTGAGGAAAGATTTAGTTGAGATACATCCTACAGCTGCCAGCTTCAAAGGAATGCTAGACAGAGCCAGAAAGCATGCAGTAAGATGCATGGAAGACTCATTTGCATATGCTAAAGATAAATGGGACAAATCTCATGCCACTCCAGATTTCAAGGCAGGAGATTTAGTACTAGTATCCACCACCAACTTCAATAACATCAAAGGATGTAAAAAGCTCAAAGACTCCTTTGCAGGACCTTTTGTTATTAAAGCCCTCCATGGAGACAATGCTGTTGAAGTAGAGTTATCTGAAGAACTTAGTAATAAGCATCCTACATTTCCAGTGAGCTTAGTGAAGCCATATAAATCTAGTGATGCTGATAAATTTCCCTTAAGGAAGAAAGTTCCCCAAGTTATAACTCCTATTGAGACATTTGGTACTAAGAAAATTACCAAAGTTCTTAAAGAAAGGAAATTAAGAACCAAGAGAGTGAGGGAATACCTTGTTAGGTACAGTGACCCAACTTGTGAAGATGAATGGTTAGAAGAAAAAGATATACCAGAAGCTACCAAACTCCTAAGGAGATTCAGACACACTAGAAATAGCAATATTACAAAGTAATATTCTTTTTTTAGGGGGAGGGAATGTGAGCCTTAAAGGTAATTTCATATACCCAAAAGACCACAAATATAAAAAATAACATATTAATATAAATAAAATAAATTTATTTATATTATTAAAATAAAAATCAAAATATAAATATAAAATTATATTAAAAATAAAAAATTAATTACAATTTAAAAATAAAAATACATTAAATTTTATAAGTATAAAATTACATTTATACTTGAAAAAAATTAAGTAAAAATGAAATTTTAACAAAATTGTGAAAAAATAAATAAATTTGGAAAAAAGTTAAATAAAAATTATTATAACTTTTTATCCAATAAATAAACATATAAAATTTATTTTACCATTGGATTCCTCATAAAAAATCAGGTGGGGTCACCTCTGAGTGAAATTCTTGTAACTCAACTCTAAATAAGCTTAAATTAAGTTTTTGGTATTTTCAATACAAAAGTTGAAAATCCTCAAAACTTTAATTTAATTCACACCACATGTGGTGTTAACCATCAATTTTTGTGTTAAAATTGAGGTGTTGTGTTTAGTTTAGAAGTTATGAGGAATTGAAGTATTTTCAATTGAATTCAATTGAAATGTCAAAATGTGCACGTGTATTACATAAGTGAACTTTAATTTACATATGAGGTGTCAATTATTACTGTATTGTACTGTACAATTGAATTGAATTACATATGTAAATTATAAGTATAATACATGATGAGGAATTAAAGGAAAAATAAATTGGAAAGATTAAAATTGGGGGGGAAAAGGAACTCCAGCTCTAAGGGGGAGCTAGACCCCCAAAATCCTTGCTGACAGGCGTGGGATGTCAAAATTCACGCAAAAGTTCATCACTTTTGGCCTGGAATTGAGTTACAGGGTCTGTGGACTCAATTGATGATGAGGTTTTGATACCAACTGGGGTAGTTTTAGCTGTTGCCAAGAGGGTAAAACTACCCTTAAGATAAAACAACCATAGTAAAAACAGTTTTAACTGGTTTCTACGCCTCTTACACACATTCTGACGTGTTTTGAAGGCTCTAGGCCTGATATTGCTATAGTAATGGCTGATTTAAGGGTCTAAAATGGCTAAAAATGGCTTAAACCAGCCCTTTTTGGTCTAAACCAGGGTTCAATGATGCCATAATTGGCTTTTCTGTTGTCAGACTGTTTTGCACGACTGACAAGAGTAAATTTTACTTTTGGAGTAAGAGAATTGATGGCTATAAAAGAATGTCTTCTTTGCCCCTCTTTTCTCTTCATGTTAGAATCTTTTCCTTTTATTAATTAGTTTAAAACTGTTAAACCAATCAATCAAAGATTCCAACCACCACTTTTAAATCATTTTAATCCTTTTAACCACATGAAAAAATCATTATAATCATTGTTTGTAACTCTTATAATCATTTTTACCCCTGAACCACCCCAAAAGTGAATTAAAGCATCTTTCATCACTGTTAACTTTGTCACTTTGTTTCCAAATTCACTCTGGTCACTTTTGGGCGTGTTTTCTCTTTAATATTCTTTTTAAAGACTCTGTTCTTTAATTAATTGCTTGCAGTTCTTTGCTCAATTAATTCCAATTGAAATTGCTCTTGAAGAAATTTCTTTTGTAGCCTTAAAATATCTCTTGTAGAGTATTTTTTGGATAAATTTTTATTGTTGGTAAAACAATAAATTTTTATAATATTATTGTTTTATACTAATAAAGTTATAAACAATAAAATTGGCGTGTTTTCTCTTAAAAATAATATTTCATACTATTTTTAACTGAATTTTACCTTATACAAATTTTGAGGACAGGAAAAGTACTTGATTTTTAATCAAAGTTTCATATCCACACCTTACAGAGGGGGAGGAAGCGGAGCTGGGGGCAGTGGGAGCAGAACAAGTGGAGAACTCAGTGAAAACGGTATTGTCACTGTCACTTGGCCAAGTGGATCAACACTACTCACAGTGATTGTGGATCTGATCGAGTCAATAGCCATTGCACTTGAAAGTGAATTTCTAACTTATCTCCCCCCGTCCTTACCCTGCCTGATCGACTCATTTGATTACAGTAATACCGGAACGTGTCCGGCAGTCTTAGTTCTGTTGGTAGTATAGCTGGGACATCTGAATCATCCAGCAGTTATCTTGAAAAGACATAGCAGACCTTGAACCACATTCTCAAAGCGTTTGAAACATTTGGAAACAACCTTGAGGACTATATTCAATTGGTTTTACCGTGTTTAACTAAAACAATTGAGAAACCCGAGCTGTCGATTACTCTTTGGAAAAATGCTATCATAACACTTAATGTTCTAAGCAAAACAATCAATATGATTGATCAAGTTTCAAGAATCATTCATCTTTCAATCAGAGTGCTCAATGTTGGTAATAATGAGCTGCGGGCATTAACACTTGATGTGATAAGCAGTATTCTAATTAAAATCGGGCCAGACTTTGTGATCTTCTTGCCAACGATTAACCATGTAAGTTAGTTCTCAACTGTCTTCAACAATAAAGAAAATTATTTGGGGCTCTTAGACGCTCTCTTCAATTTCATAGGGATTGTTCCAAGCAGGATATACTCATCCGTTGTACGAATCATTGGTATTAAAGCTATAAAGGGTTAAACCTCTACCTGACCCAAGCTTCAATGAACCAACGACTAATGTAATGACATCGGATATTGCGCCAGATGCTGCAACAATCAAATTACAAATAAATCAACAGAACCTCAAGTCAGTTTGGGAGACTTCAGCAGTCAAGAAACCAAAGTGGAAGATTGGGAAGAATGGATTTAGTGCCTGTCAGTTCAATTAATGAAATCATCTCCAAGTCATAGTCTTAAAGCCTGCGCCAATTTGTCTATTGCTTATCCTGTTAGAATGCAGAACTAAAGTTGCATTTCATTAGTCTTTCATGTAGCTAGAATCACAAGGATAATGGTGACAATACCTAAAGGTGGATAACAAGTGAACAACAATGATAAATAATGGACAACGATGCAACGACTTAGAACAACAAGATTAGTTAGTTAATAGTTTGTAGTTAAGGAGTGATAACATGTTTGGTTTTTACTATACCTGAACAACTGAGAACAAGAGATTGTAAATATGAATGTAAAGGAGAGTGAGCGAATAAGTAGAAGAAGAGGAAAGAAAGGAAAGAGTTTAAGAGTCAAGAAAGTAGGAAAGGTAGAAAGGTCGATAATAATTCTTGTTAAGAGTTGAGAGGCGAGGTTTAAGTAGTGATGATCGTCAGCAATGATGAGCATTGACTGTAATTGTGGCAGTTAGGAGATTTGTCAATCGATGTGTCGGTTGACAAATGACGATGATCATTGTGGCGCATATCCGGTTTTAGTGGTTAATTGCTTGGACATTTTTGAGCCGTTGGAGTGTTAGTTGGTCTGATTTTGAACATATCCTACCCTGGCTCGCAAGCTTTTTAACACAACCTTTGAGTCTTGCTGGACAAATTTGTACAACAGGCATCAGGTTGGTGGAGTTTTCTTTTATTTGATAATAAGCTTATTAAAAGTCTCTTGCATTGTCAAAACTTCCTAGATCTAATTAGTTGTGGCTATCAAAATGGCACTGTCCTCCCCAACTATCCCCACCAAGATGACTCAAAATTTCTTGAACTTTCTCAGCTTCAAAAGGACTGAAGTTCAGTTAGTGCCTCTTGTCTGTTTTGTGTTTCTTGATTTTGTGTCAGTTTTTGATAATCCTCTTCAATAGATAGATTATTTGTTTTAATTCAAGAAACTCTCTTCAATTTTAGCCTTCTGTTGCTGAGATCATGGAATATAAACTTTGATTGTAACTTGACCCAAAATGGTATGAAGTTTGGCATGCATGGGCATTGGCAAATTCACAAGTAGTGTCATGTTACAGAAATAAGCAAGAGTCAAGTTTGGTGTCATCTGAAACTCTCCAATACCACTTAGTTCCTACCATCCAAGGTTCACAATATCTTTTGATTATCTTATGGGACTTATTAAATTTTGCAAAGTCACAAGAGCTAACAATGATTGATTTGCTTTGCCATTTTTTTCTAGCCTTTTTCAAGGCAATGGCATTGTTTCCTGGCAATGCTCTTGAGGGGAATGGTGGCTATCATTACTTCAAATAAATGTGCTTATTTTATGTATGAAGGAAAAGGTTAATATGTGTTGAGAGTGACTACTAGCAATTTTTCTTGGTTTGATTAAGTTCCGATGATACTTTTATTGAAGAATTTTAATTTATTTTAATGTTAAATATAAAAAATTAATGTTTTGCTTTATAATATCTAGCCTAAATTAGGCTATTATAATTTTGGTAATCACTTTTTTGAACCAAATTATTTTGCAATTTGAAAAGCAAGTCTTGTTAAATGGTTTCCTTAGTGAAATTGATTTTTGAAAAATAAGTAATAATTAACAAATTAATTCATGCTGAACAAATTAATTAATAATTAATGAATTGAGTAATAATTAATGGACTAATTAATAATGAAAAAAAATTAATAATTCATAAATTGAGTAATCATTAATAAATTAAGTAGTAATTGATATATTAATTAATAATCAATAGATTAATTAATAATTAATAATTAATAAATTAAGTAATAATTGATAACTTAATTCATAATCAATACATTAATCAATAAATAAGAAATTAATTAACAATTAAGAAATGATAAATTAACTAATTAATAGATAATAAATTAATTAAGAATTAATAAATTAATTAAGAATTGATATATTAATTAAGAATTGACAAATTAATTAAGAGTTGATAAATTAATTAATTAATAATAAATTAATTAATGAATAATAAATTAATTAATAAATGATAGATTAATTCATAATCAATAAGTTAATAAATAAATCATAAATCAACTAATAAGTAATAAATTAACTAATAAAAAATGAATTAATTAATAATTAACAAATTAATTAATTGATAATAAATCAATTAATAAATGATAAATTGATTAATAAGTAATGAATTAATTAATTAATAATAAATTAACTCATAAATAATAAATTCATTAATAAATAATAGATTCATTGATAAAGAAATAATTTATTAATAGCTAATACTTATTGAATGAATTTTACAAGCTATTCTTACATTAAGTCTCACTCTATGAGGCACATTGTCCATATGTAGTTCCCTTTGATGAAGTCCATACTAATAATGCTCAGCATGCTCAGAAAGGCACAGCTAAATGATATCAAGTTCCATTTGTCATCTTTTAATATCTAAATTACTGTATATTTGATATTTATTCATTGCTCAGCCTTATCCTCAGTATGCTGAATAATTTTTAGTCATTTAACAAATAACTAAGGCCAAATACAACTGAATTTCACATTTTGGAAAAAATCAAAAATTATCACATTTCCTTCACATTTCCCATGTAGAAAATGTGTTTTGGTATGATCTATATTCTGACATTTTTAGCAAGTTGTTGCATCTTTAAGAAATAATGATCAGATTGTATGACACCTGCACAAATAATCCACAAAATGTTAATTTGTAACGTTGCTATGCATTTATCTTACTAATTCATTGCAGAGTATCACCATTCGGCCTAATAACTGGCATGTCAAGTATTTTGAGGGCGCTCATCTGCATCTTACTACAGCTCTTGAGCCAATCTTGATCAAATACCTGATATGATAGGCCTTCAGGAATATCACCATCATCTGTTGATCCTAATTCTGGCAATCTATCAATAGTTCATTTACCCTTTTTTTTAATGCAATTACAAAACTCTATGTCTCGATCCATTTTTAATACCAATTCATTAAATAACTGGGAGCGCCAGCATAATCCCACTTTGCGGTAAAGTTGACGGCCATTTTCCAGTACCTCCTCAGTATTGGAGCATACTCAAGGGTAATTGAATTGTGATGTTAGAATGGGAAATTTAGCTGTATCACACCATTCACAATGGCTCTGACAGGTCTGCACATAATCATATAGATCATCATCAGTCTTTGTTCCCAATGAAGAGATACAGTAACTAACCCTTTGAAAAATCTTTGCTAGCTTTTGATTCTCCTTCTTTTTTGCCAAATACTCAGAATCCCTTTGAATAGACTTCCATTCTCTTTTCAAATAAGTGAAATATTGCTCCATTAAAGCCGCCACAACCCCATAGTTATTGTGATCCTTGTTCCAACAGTAATAATGATACTCAGTGTTGACAAGTGCAAGACGTGATGTACCGTAAAAAACCATAGAAATCAACTCATTGAACAGATTTTTCTATGAGCTCTCCCAGTCCCAAGTGAATTGCTTTAGTCCTAGCTTGTGGAGCTCATTTTTGCAGTAGCTTTGGAAACCCTGAGACTGAACCTGTGTTGATGGCTCATTGAAAACATCCTTGGGGACATATCCGAGATGACCAGCCACTTGAATTGCAGTTTCACGCTCTTCTGTTCTGGGTGTTGCTGGTAGTGAGGAAAAATCCTTATCCCTAACTTTGAGTAGGAACAGGCAATGGGCATGTACTGCTGATCTCATTCCATGGACATTCTCTGGAAGTTCTGCTTTCAGCCATTTTTGTTGCTCCTTCTGGCTTGCACGTTTCTCCACATTGTGAGCTTTACGAGCCTGGTTCCTTTGCTGTCTGACCTTGGATTGTTCAAGCATACTCTGGGCAAGGGGCATTTGAGGATGGGTGAAATCACTATTTAACTGAGTGCCATGCTCATGCACCATTAAACTTTCCCTCCTTGCTTCATAATTCGTTTCCATTTGAGTCGGAGACATGTTCTCATCCTCATCATCCACCATTTTTTCTCTTGATGAACTGGCATGAGCTGTTCTTGGTTTGGAGGCATATGGATGATGGCGTCCAGTGACTTTCTCTTTATGGAGCAGAGGTGAATATGCATAAGGTTCATCACCTGCCATGCACATCATCAGTTAATACATCAAAATATTAATAAAGACTGGTCATACTCACAATCTTCAATTGGCTCGTGGGATCAGACTGACTTGCATTTGGGTGCCATATCTAACCCATGAAACAAACATATCAAATTGTGAAAAAGGTTATACTCCAAAATTAAAATGACTTACTTGGATGAAGCGTCAATCCTGGATTTCCCTCCGACAGACCACTCCAAGTTACATTTTCCAATGGTTGTTTTTGTTGCCCACATGAACCTGAGATCCTGATGGAATATTGAGGGTTGGCTGTTCACTTTGTCCAAAGGGATCCTGGGATGCGACTGGATTCCGACCGGGATTAAGGAGGAACTCATGTTGATATTTGAGGTGTGCCTTCTGGCCCCTGAGACACATGCATTTGTGTATCAATGGGATTTGGGGGAATTGGAGTGACGGAAATATTTGGGTTCAACCAAGTGCTTGAAGTTGGAGCCTTTGGATTTCCCACATCAATTTTGAGACCTGATACATTCATTGAGGATGCAATAGGGGTTGTGAGAGGAATGTTGGGACTCAATGGTGACTGTGTTTGAGCATATTCTATGCTAGATTCACTATCTGAGTCATGAACAGAACCTGAACGGGATTTATGTGACTTGGAAGATGACATAAGGGCCAAAAAAGTACAGTAATATTTTTAACTAGATAAAACACCTCAGTATTATGATAAAATAGAGTGATATGAGATGAAATCTTTTCTAATTTAGAATAGTGATATTGTATGAGTATTTCTAAAAAGAGTCTTATTGGAAGTCCAATAAGCCTCTTTTTAGGAGAATCCTCCCTGCCTCCTTCTGAGCTCCTCCGCTTTTGTCAGAAACCACCCTGCACGGCCTACCACCATATAATGTAATATTCCCTTGATCTCAAAGGGGACCCATCCTCCATAATTAATCATATTCGGTAACATTTCCGTGTCCCCATTGTCACATTTTTTGAATTATCCAAACTACCAATATATGCATTGAAATTCCACAGCATTGTACATCTGTAAAGGGGTATATTCATGAAGGATTTACCCACAAAAGAGACATCACCATTTCAAGAAAGGAAAGACAATCCAAATCACATTCCAACTGACTAAAAGCCTGCTGCACTTCAACCAAACACCAATAATTCAGCTGCACTCCAACCCCTTATGTAATAGAGTTATATAGTTATTTCTGTAATAAGATTTAAGCCATGTACAATGGCATGCCAGCATACATGGTTTGAATGTCAATCCCCTGAATTCAATGTTGGCACATACCTATTGGAACTCCACTAAAGGGTCAAAACTGCAATATCACCATGTGTAAAGAAAATAGAATATGTATGAGCATTGAGCAGCATGGCATTTTACCCAATTAAACTCCTAATCAATTCCACCATCCAGATGAGACATGTTACACTTTATCAATTGCAGCTCATGCACCATTACAAATGGGATAAAATTCTCAGATGGCTCAAATCAGCTCCCCCTTCGTAAATAATCACTCAATTTCTTTTCCAATTGCTAACACTCCTAAACACTTTCACATCAGCCATAGATATTTATACACAAACCAACCAAACTCCCAATTCCTGCAACAAGGATAACCCGCCGCTATTCCTCAATGTTCGTATGCATGTGTCAACACTGCTCAACTCAAACACACTCTTCCCCTGAGGGTGATAGGCACGGAGTTGCCTTCACACCTTTCCAATATAAACAGCACATTGAAAAGCTCAAATCAACCATTGCAGCCAAATCTCTTCCAAACATCCCTACTTCTGCATCAGTATCTGAGTGCCCACAACTTCTATTGGAACAAATATTCCCAGCTGATTATTCAAAATTGACCCAAAGCACCTTCTCCACAGCACCGGGTCTCAATTCAACTGCACAGAAACCATACAGAAGCAGTCAAACCCTTCTCCCACAAGACCTTGGAATGATAATATCTGCCATTCTATCATTAAGGTATAATATACCCCGCAAGGGCTTCACACATTCTCAACCCAGCATTAAAACTGCTGATCAAGTCCAGCATCTCAAGCTCCGGTGGTCCCCCCACTCCTGCATTCCATATACCCCAAGATCTGAGTACCATATTTGAACATCTCCAATTGGAACCAGTGATTCAAATATATATATATTGTCCTCAATGTTTCTCTCTTAATGGCCTTACTGAATCAGTCACAACTGACCAACCCCACTGTCAATGCCATAATGACCCAAATGCTCATGATCCCCCTTGCGGACAATCATTAGGCAAATTCATCCATTCATTTGAACCCCACACCCAAAACACAACCAACCTGAAGCAAAAATTCATACCAAAAAAACATTTCATTTATCAACCATTAAAAAATAGGCTTGCCAGATTTCTCCAGTGGGCTGGAATTATGGAAATTCTGCATCAACATCAACAATCCAAAACTCCCAAAGGATCCCCAAAATGTGACGTCTGGGATGGATTGGTCTGGAGATGCTTCACTGGCACTAGAAATATCAACGACCCCCCATTCATGTCCATTCCTGGTGCATTGGCCTTCTCCATTTAGGTGGACTGGTTTAATGCACATGGAAAGTCAACCCGGTTGGCCAGCATTGGACCTCTCATGCTTATTTGTCTTAATCTCCCCCCAAGTGAAAGATTGAAGCCAGAAAATGTCTATGTTGCAGGAATCATCCCCAGTCCGAAGGAGCCAACTTCCCTTCAATTGAATTACCTATTAATGCCACTCATCAACAAGCTCAAAGAGCTATGGAAAGGTTACCATTTTTCACCCACCTCAACAGGTCCTTCAGGATCCTTTATCTGTGTTGCCATCCTCACAGCTATTGCAGATGTGGTCGTCATGCGCAAGCTTACTGGATTTATTTCCAATTCAGGCAAGCACTTTTGTAATTTTTGCACCATCCACAAAGCTCAAATTGAAGGAATTGGTCCTCAATTTCACTACACACACTCATACCAAAATCATAAATCAACCATTGCCAAATGGCTTTGGGCAACCCCACAACAAAGACAAACAATTTTCTCTGAGTATGGAGTGTGATATTCAATTTTGGAAGACCTTTCGTATTGGGATGCAACCAGAATGGTTAATCTTGACATAATGCATAATTTAATACTTGCAATTTTGTAGGATCATGCAGCTTTCAAATTGTGCATTCCAGAGTCAAAATAAAAAATTTGCCTCAGGTCCTGCAGGAAATCCAATGACACCAACAGTTCAGACTCAGATTCCATGACCTCCAACAGCTCTCTTGATAAAATCACATTGAGAGAGGCCCACTCCCTGAGAAGAGACGCAGCAAAAATAATAAATGAGCCACTCCCCACTACTTCCACCCAGAAAAAGTACTTCCCAATGCCCACTCCTCACATGGAACATCCATCTAGTGGTTCTGCAGAGATTTCTTCATTTGATGTGTATTACATCCCCACTTCTGAAATCCCCTCTGAATTGGATATCACTGCACTGAGTGATCACCAGATCAAGGGTGAGGCTCTGGAGCATCTCCGACAAATCATATCTGATACCATAATTCCCTCCGCATGGATAAGAGTACCCCTCAAATGGTAGCTTAAAAGCCGCTGAATGGGCTCTCTTATATAAGGTCTATATTCAATTTTTAATGCTCAGTCAACAGATGTCATTAGATGCACACCAATCCGCCAACACTCAAATAAAAATGGGTCAGTCAGAAGAACTTGCAAATGAACTAACCAAGAATACATTCCATTTGATTAGTGCTATCAACATTGCCACAGGTTGGACTGTTTCAATAGATGATGCTACTGAATTTGGTGAACATTGGAAAAAATTACGCCTTTCCAATCAACACCTGTTCCCAAAACAGAAAAGTAAACCAAATCATCATTTTGCCAATCATATTCCCGAACTCTTCCAATGTTGGGTCCCAGAACAAGCCTCAGCCACATGGGGTTATGAGCCCTTGATTGGAGTATTTGCAAAGATTCCAACAAATAACAAAATATGTATGCCAATTAATAAGATCAATATATTCACATTGCTTAAACACCTGAACTGAATAAGACTAACTTCTTGAAGCTCTGAATAGATGATATAGATAAAACCTTCCTTCAACATATCTGTCGATGTTCCAACTTTTCTGTTCTCCTGAAATCCCCATCCGTGCCATGTGAAATAAAACAGCTTTTCAAATCACAGCCACCTTCCCTGTTCAATCACCATAAATATAACAAACCATCCCGCCATGACCAAGAAAATTATGATTGCCTGGTTGAGTACTTGCAGAATTTTCATGCAACAAGGGAAATAGTTGATTGGATCAGCTTAGACACTACCGTGCAATCTACAAGTAATCCCACTTCAAGGATTGTCTCACCTTGGTATTTTCCAGTTTCAAACATTAATATTGGAAACAATATATTTTCAACTGAATCCAAAAATGTCAGCAACACTGTGATATGTTTTCTGAGGGGAAACTCACAGCAATTTGGTATTATTAGTAGCATTTTTAAAGTCTCTGAGCCATCTAGCATACTGAACAATAACTTTCTGATCTTAAAAACTTTGAAAATTGATGTGAATTTCTTACCAGATTGGCCGCATCTCAATATTTATAAAGCTGTTGGTTTTGATGATGGACACTTGATTATATCTGAAGAAGAAATAGAAGGTAACTGTGGATTGTATGATAACAAAGTTCTGTCATGTGGACTGCTTGTAATGATAAAGCCGTTATTTCATGATATTTAGTCTACAAAAATGCAAATCTCTCCGATTCATTAGCAATTTTGCTAGTGAAATAACTGCCTCAGAATTTAGCGACAGAGACATGCCATTTTGACAAGCAAAGCCCATTATTTCACATTGCCAAAAAGAACCCCACATTTTGACATTGGGTACAGTGTGAATAGGCCAAGCTCGATGATCAAATGACCCACACACTCACCTTTCACAGCATCCAAAATTTCTAACTGTGCCATCATCATGTTGGAAGGGAAATCGGCCTTTGCGCACCTGCACACGCCAATGCACACACAAACGCACCCGCACCCGCAAGCGCACCCAGACATGCCAATGCACACGCAAGCGCACCTGCACGCACACCAGCCAAGAGTGGTTTCATGTGTCACCCATAAATGGTCAATTCCACCTGACATTAGGCCCTCAGATGGATTTCCTTTGTGTGCATGTGTCACCCATGCACCCACTGCATTGTGCAGCGGGCTCTACCCATGTCACCCCCTGCTGCTGAGCTAGCTGATTCATGGCTACACAAAATTAGGACAACACATCATTTGGCCATGGTGTGCCCGTCACACATACACACACGCACCCACGGTATTGTGCGGCCGGCTCTACCAGTGTGATCTGCAAAACGAGACTCCCACTCAGGTGGAGTCCTTTGATGGATTACCTGGTGAAGTCAAACCCCCCGCCTACATCAAGACTGGCTGAAGGACCTCTTTGATGTGTGTTTGTGCAAACAGGCAGGCCTGGTGTCATTTTTACTAACCATCGGACAGTTGCAGGATGATCAGGTGGTGAGGAATCTGAGTTGAAGGCACAGGGGAACCAATATTGGTGGATGTCACAGGATTTGGTGTAAGACAAGAGTGTGATGCGTGCTCAACTTTTGCTTGATTTTTGCTTGACGTGAGCGCAACTTTTATCCTGCTTGACGTTTGCTTCAGGTGAAGTCAATTGCCGACTATTGACACAAGATTCGCCCTGGTGACAGCTCTTTATGGAGGGAATTATCATAGATCGGCATGTCCTTATCAAACAGACAAGGGAATTCCATTACATCATCAAAATTCTATTTTTGATTATTTTTCGTGTATCTCATACTTTCTGTCAAAACTCAATATTTTAAACTTCAAGCCTTGATTTCAAGGGGTTTTAACTTGAATATTATGATAAAATATGAAGCATTAATCACGTATGAACTAGTATAGCCTGAATATCCACTTTGTTCTAAGTTTGGATCACTTTCACAACAAAGTGGTCAACAGCTCTAGCAATTTTGTTCAATAAACCCTTACAAGTTATAACCTTGTTTATAGCTTGTCAAAGAAAGTTCATATGTGTGTTTTTACAGTAGCTAAGTGTTAAATACTTTTTAGTTTAACTCTCCATCATGTATATTTCAAGAGATGTTAGCTAAAAACCATGAATGTGTGCACTGACCAAAAAAGTGCATATATTCAGCTTAATTCCTTCAGTATTGACTTGGGAGAAATGACATAAAAACATTTTATGTGTAGCTTTTCATGGGCAATCAAATGGTGCAATTTATTTCACATTTTTTCATTGGTTTCTGAGATAAATAAGAATTTATGTCTTTTTATGGCAGTTTTAGCTTATTACTAATTGGTTATTGACCTTACAGATATGCCATAAGAATGATATATGTGTGTTTTATCATTGGGAATCTAAATGTGTAATTCATTTCACATCTTTATTAATTAGATTTCAAGCTAATTCAGCCTTCATGCTATTTCATGGTATTTTTACTTATTTTGAGATAATTATTTGGAGGAATAATTATTGTAAAATGTTTCTTGTGACCTTTTTGGATATGTGGTAATATCTCAAAGGCTCACATTCCCTACCACCAAAAAATATTGTATCAAAATCTGATATAGCTAATTAGGGTATCATCCATGGTCCTACCTCTTCATTAGACTTTCTTAGTCTTGAAGCTCAATAATGCTTAGCTCTTTTATTCTTTAGGTCTTCTTTAATGTCTGAACCTTCTTAGTATCTTATTGGAATCGGTTATCTCTTTCTCAAGTAGCCATTAATCTTCTTGAATTGGGTTTCTATACCTTACAAGGTATTCCCTTTCTTTTTTGTTTCTTCTCCTTCTTTCTTTAAGGAATTTTACAATTTTCTTTTCTTCTCCTTCTTCTATATGGGGGATTTCAAGTGGGGAGTTATTTCTTAATGGAAATGAATCTTTTTCACTTGCGCTCTAAGGCTTTATAATACTTACAGGGAACGTTGGGTGTTTGTTCATAAGTTCACCTGTTAGCCCTAACTGCACAACATTAGGTCCATGTAGTGCTTTTATCATAAATGGTCATGAAAAGCAATCTTTCAATTTCTCTAGGCCTTTGAAATTATTAAAATTCAGAGTTGATACTAAGACCAAGTCTCATATTTTAAATTCAGGTGGTTCATGACTTTTATCCCATCCTTCTTTTGAATATTTCAAAGAGTCTTGCATACATCTGTTTTCATGATTTCTAGCTTTTTCAAGCATTATTTTAAAACTTCTTGCAGTTGGGTGTATATCCACTAAGTCCTTTTTGAGGGTATCTGAAGGAAGTCTTGGATTCCAGCCTTTCTCCAACATTGCTGGTGTTTCGCCAGTTGAAGAATGAATTGATGTTGTCAGGGTGACTCTATGATATAGCTGTACAATGACAAATAAAAGCTATAACTCTGAGTGTGAAAAAGAATTAAAGATGATAATTAAGATAGTAGAGGGGAAGAAGGGCTATACTAAATGAATTTAGTGATGGTGAGTGCAGCTGATAGCCCTGGGTGCAGTGTGTGCCTGTTGTTTTAGAATAACATACCCTACAATACTTAAGTTTAAAGTATACCTGTTGAATTCTAAGGGTAACACTTCTTTTAAGAAGTTATACCACGTAAGAATACTAAGAACAGGATGCTGGATCAGCTTCCTGGTGAGGCAAAGCCTCCTTTTATCTTGTTCTGGGGTAGTGGGAGGTGGTTTACCTCTGTACACGAGCACGGAGTGAAGATATTCACTATTGTGGACTGATTTGTGGTTCTACACACTCAATGCAGACTAGTATTGGGTGGAAATGTGGGTTAGAACCACAATGAGTCATTTTTACACTATAAAGGGTGAACATTTTCACCAATGGAGTTTACAGGTGTGTTCTGGTGCTTCTGACGCGTCAGAAGCTGTACAGAACCTGTATGTACCTCTGTATTTGACTTAACTATGAGGTATTGAAGTATAAACAGGCTTCTTTGTCTGTTTGACACCTCATAATCATACTTATGGGATAGTATCCCACTGTAAGGCTGTATTGGCCAAGCTGTGGGATTTTAAACTTAAAGCTGCTATACCTTTGTCAGTCTTTGGGATATTGAGCTCAAAATTGGTCATTGTGTAGCCCTGGATGTGATCTACACAATTGTACCTCAATTGGTATGGTTATAACTAAATATGGCAAAGTTATGCCATGTACAAGTTTTCTTCTACACATTTATGATTTATCCAAAAACTGTATGAAACTTGTTTGCTCCATATCTTTTGTTCTAGATATGATATGGGGCAATGGATGGCACCATTAGATAGCCCTGATTGTGCTCTTTCCAAAAATACCCCACTTTAGGTATGTCACCCTAAAACTGTAGAAGTTAGATGAGAGGTGAATATTTTAATCACCCTTATTTGACCTTATTTTGGTCATAACTTTTGGAATTCTGGTGCTAGCTCAATTTGGCTAGTACCATTGGATATCCCTGACTTGGAGATTCAATTTGAATACCCATTTGATGGGGTTAAGCCTCTTCCTCTGGATTCCAGATGGGTGGTGAAAATTAAGGTTTATGCTCAGCAATAGCTTTGAGAAGGAATAACTTTGTTATTCTTTGTTCTATGATTATGGGACTTGTATACTTGGAAAGAGGTGATTTTCCTCTTTCCTTTGATATCTTTTAAGTTAATTTGGCTAAGATCCGTGTTTTGGTGGTATCTTGGCTTTACCATTGGTTTATGGTATTTGGCTTTCATTCTTGTGCTGTGGCTTTGAGTCACAGGCTGACAGATGTTTTATATGCCAGTTTAAGAGCTGGTATTAGGGTACACCAATCATGGATGAAGCCATCAGAGTCTTTTAATTCTAGTCTATAAGCACAGAGTATTCTGATCATGCTTCAAAGGTTTGTATCATTCTTTCTGCTAGACCATCAGTTTCAGGGTGGTAAGCTTTTGAGAATGATAAATTTGTCCCAAACATGTTACAGAGCTTTGTCATTAATGCTGAAGTGAATCTTGGGTCTTTGTCACATATGATATTTTTGAATAAGCCTATGTGGCTAACACCTTTATTCCATATCATTATGGCTTATCCATAGAACTTTCATCTTTATGACATCATAAGAACATTGGAGGTTTGCTATATCTGTCAATCAGTACTAGGAATTCATGATAACTCCTGTTTCCTCCTGGATGTAAGGCTGTCACCCAGTTCATATGAACTATTTCCTATGGGAATTTTGGTTCTTTGATTTGTATCATCATTCCAAATTTCTTCCCTGTGGCTATGTTTTCTTTTTGAAATCTGTCACAGGTTTTGCAGTATTCTGAAACATCCTTTCTCTATTTTGGCCACCAAGATCAGTTTTTGACCCTCTCCAGTGTCCTATCTTCTGAGAGATGTCCAGATGCAACACTATCATGACAATCATGTAATATAGTATTTATTAAGGTTCTATCTTTTAAGGTCATACCACATGTGTGTTTTGTCTTATGATACAGTATTCCATCAAGAAGGTGGAATTTTCCTTCATCATATTCTTTTTTCCATATTTCATCTAGTTTGGATGAGAGTGATGGATCTTTGCAGTATTTCATCAGAAGTGGGCATAGGATATGACAGTTTTTGTCCATTTTATAGTTTTCTTTAACTTGATTAAAACATTCTGTGCCAAGGTCTGTGACACATATTCCTTCTATATGGTGCTCTTCCTGTGGCACCCATGCTGGATTTTCAGGTGTATTTTCTAAAGCCCATCTGCTAAGACAATCTTCATTTTTATGAATATTTCCAGATTTATGAACTATATTTATATTTCCTCTATATTCTTGGATAGCAATTTTTCATCTTAGAATAGGTCTATTTGGGGGCTTCATTATTAACAAAGATTTTACAGAATTACAGTCTGTGATTACATCAAACACCATAACATCCAGATAATAATGTAATTTTTCTCAAGCCCATACTAAGAAAATACATTCCATTGGGATTTCTCCGTATTTTGCTTCTTTTGGCTTAATTTGTCTTGAAATGAAGTCAATTGGTCCTTCAAAAGGTTTATTATTGATGATTTGTTTCTGGTGTAGTGCAGCACCTAATCCTTCTCCACCAGCATCAATGTATATCTTGAAAGGTAGTTTTCAATCTGGAATTAGAAGAAATGGGGAATTTGTGAGGGCATGTTTCAATTACTCATATGCTTTGACTGTTTCTTAAGTCATTTCATAAGCTTTATGTTAGTCAAAGAGCTTATACAAGGATTTGGAAATTCTTGCAAAGTCCTTTATATGCTGTCTGTAGTAACCAGAAAATCCTAGAAATTATTGCATTTCTTTTTTGGTCTGGGTAATTGGTTTCAGTAGTACTGCTCCTACTTTGTTTTTATCTATGCTTAAGCTTAGTCCAGATACAACATGTCCTAGTGCTTTAAGCTCACTATATGCAAAATGACACTTTTTGAGGGAAATCTTCATCTTCACTTGGACTATCTTTTGTATTACTCTTTCTAGTCTTGTTAAGTGACTTTCCCAGGTCTCTGAGAAAACTATAATATCATCAATATAGATTATTAACCATCGGTCTGATAAATCTTCAGTAAATATGGTGTTCATCATTCTTTGATAATGGGAAGGTGCATTTTTTATACCAAATGCCAGCCTTAAATATTCATATATCCCACAGTGGACTATTATCCTCAGTAGTTTCTTAGCATTGTCTGTCAAGAATCTTTGATGAAATACTTTCAGAGAATCCATGGCTGTAATAAACTTAACCTGTGACAATTGTGTCAATGTCTCATGAATTCTGGTTATTGGATATCTTTCAGGGATATTATAGGTTATTAGAGCTCTAAAGTCCCCTACCATCCCTGATTTCCCATTATGCCAAGTAATAATGACAGGTGTAGTGACCTCTACCTGCTCATTATGTCCTAGTTTGCTTAATACCCCAAGGTCTATTAATTATTTAATGTATACCTCTAAGGCTTCTCTAGCTCTTGGGCTTTCTGGGTAAGCTGGTCTCCTTAACAGAGGTAGATGGGGTTTTTCTACATTAAGGATAATGTCTACTTCATGTCCAATAATGGCACCTAGTGGCTCTTTGTCAGTTGCAAAGGCATCTTTATCGTTGAATGAGAGGTCAATTAATTTTTCTTTCATTTTCACTGTTAGTGCTTGATTGAATTCTGCCTCTTTAAGTTGGTCCCTAATGAAAAAGTCTTTTTCTGGGTTTTTTTCTTTTTTTATGGCTGTAATTTGGTTTTTGTTATTTGAAAACCCAAATTTTTGTCTCTTCTTGTCTCCTATGGTAAGATATTTGTCTTTTTGACTTGAGATATCTATGCCATAGATTGAAAAGTAACCATTTTCAAGTATAAAGTGGCTTCTAGTACAGCTGTCTATTACCACAAACTCCACTTTCACTTTTATACATTGTAAAGGGTGAGGAAAAATTAGTGTTCAGTCAATTATTCCAAGGGGCTTCAAGCTTTCACTAGCACTACTAAATTGAACTCTTTGTATTGGTATACGTTTTTCTTCCCAATCTGGTACAATTGATTTCAAATACCTCTTACCAACACATCTACGGTATGCTTCTGTATCAAACCGCAATTTTGCCTCTTGGTTTCCAATCCTGACAATGCTTATACTTGACTTTGCAGCTGTATATGCAATTCATTTTGCTGGTTTGGTTCTATAAAGTTTGGCATCTTATATTTTTTTCAGGATTGTATCAGAGGTTCCATCTTGTGGTAAGTTTGAATTAACATCTCTTACTTCATATATTCAATCAATATTATTAATTTGTGAGTTAATTATATTAATTTAATCACTTTCAGAAGTTTCTGATTCTTCAGTGTCTTTTTTAGAATCTGATTCTTCTTCTTTGTCATTGGGGTCTTCTGACTCCACAATTTCACTCATGTTTGCTGTTTTAAGGCAATTATTTGCTAAGTGTCCAATACCGCCACATTTAGGGCATTTTCTTTGCCCATTACTGTTGGGTGTATTTGGAGTGAAAGATTCTCTTGATTTATCTTTCTTGATAAATGATTTATTTGAACTTTTTATGTCCACTTTCTTCAAAGTTCTGCCAATCTTAGTTCTTGTCACTATATCTTCTAGTGCACTGCGATATTCTTCTGTGTAGCATGGTTCTACACACCTGCTTCTCAGGAGATGCTCTAAGTCCCCTCCACACTTCTTAAGTATCTTCATTTGAAACATCCTTTGTGACATTTCTGGGTGCAGTGCACTCAATCACTCAACTTGTTTTAAGAACCAAGTCAATGTTTTATCCTTATTTGGATCAAAGAAGGAATTTTCAAATGCATTTTCTATTTTGTACCTCCATGCATCATTTTCCAATTTGGTGATGATTTAATTTTTCCACCAAAACCAGGTATTTTTACTATTGGCTTGTCTTATTCCATAATACCATTGTTTTGCAGATTTTACAAATAATGAATGCAATATTGCAGTGATTAATTCATCTGGTATGGCATAATCTTTTTGTAACATATTAATTGTTTTAATGAATGACATATGGTCATATTCACCTTCATCTTTGAATATTGGCCATTCTTTTTATTGAGGTGCTTCCTTCATTAAGACTTGGTTATTGTCTTGATAGCTCAAGTCTGTCAAGAATGGGGTTTTTAGTTCCTCTTTTGGTTTAACAGGACTTCCTATGTGAGAAAATGGGGTTGATAACTTTGGCATATTTAGGTTAGCCTCATTTATTTTATCCATTTCTTCAGTAATAAGTCTTATTTAACTTTTAATTTCATCTTTAAGATTAATTTTTTCTTAATTGCTCTTTTATACATTGTCTGAAAGTAATTTTTGGTGTGATGAAGTCTTTTCTCCAAATATTTTGACAGAAATACTTAATTTGTTTAATTTTTGTGTTGAATTGTTGATTCTCACATCATAATTGATCATTAAAGTTTTTTTTTAATATCTTCTATGTATTTTTACACTTCTTGTTGTCCTTGTCTTAACTTTTGAGTATGTTCAATTAGAATTTTTGGTTTTTTATTTTCAACCATAAATTTAATGTTATGAATTTCTTTTTTTTTGTAAAAATTTTTTGTTGAAGATGATAAGTGGTTATTTACTTCTTGTAAGGATAATACACTATTTTTAATGTCTTTAGAAGCTAAGATACTATTTTTTAATTTCAGATACAGTATCTACAACATCAGTAGACAAAGCTATTTCCTTGGAAAATGAGGTTGTCACATTCTTTGTTTCTCTTTTTCCTTGAATTCCATCAAGGTTCTGGCCATGTTGAAGACATTTTCCATGACATGTTTTTGGATTTTTGGCATCCTGCAGGTTGGGGAATATGGTTTCCTCCAATTCTTTTTCTTTTTCTTTTTCCCTTCTTGGGGAAGTTGGTTGGCTTGCGGCTTGCTGGTAGAAGCTACTGGGGCTTTTTCCTTGCTTGCCTCTTTTGTTTTGGCATGGTATTCCTTTATCTTCATGATTTGAGGCTTGGATGATAGTGGATTCCATCCATTGGAGTATCTCACTATTTCCTCCTCTTTGAGGAATTTTTTCAGTATATTCCAGGAGTTCATCACTCCTTTGTGTATTTGTGGCAACATTTCCCAACCTTTGTCCTTGTACACTGTTTAATACTGTTTTTACTGGCTCATATAGATGTCTATTTGAGCCCTCTGAATGTGATTTGTCTCTGTTGGAATTACTCATACTTAGTTCCAATTCTGGCTCAGAAATCATGGGCATATCTGGGACTTGCCTTTTGGATATGGCACTTCCTTGTGTGGATTCTGTTCCACTGAGGATTTTGTCCTTTTTTTCCCTTTTGAGGGATCAAATCTACTTATGAGTCCACCTCCATCTGATTGGATGGAGTATTGAGAGCCTCTTCTTGTATTCATAAATAAGAAGATAAAAAGATTTCAGGACACTAAAGATATTTTTTTTGGCAATTTAAAGGGAGGTACTCACCTTCAGAGTCCGGAATAGTGGGTCCTGGAAAGATTAATTTCTTAGCTTTCTTTTTCTTATTGAAAACAGGTGTTGAAGAAAATTCACAATTTTTTTACACCCATCTCTCAACAGTAGTCTGGTTGTCGTCAAATACTATAAAAGACAAATAAATATAATTCTTTTCTTAAAAATTGTTATTTTTGATAAGATATAGAACTTTGCATGTAAGAATTGATTTAATATATTTTGAAAGAATAAAATGGAGAAAATAAATCAAAAAATAATAAAATAGCTTTTTTATTTCTTATATATATATATATATACATATTATCGTTATTTTTTATATTTGTTTTTAAAGAATAAAATAAAATTAAGATGATGAATTTATTATATAAATTGATTTTTAATTTAGAAATATCTTCGTTAATCACTAGAGTAACTCAAAGAAAGTTCTTGCAAGTCTAAGGATATGAAAAACCACATTGTGGTATCCCATACCATTATTATCAGTTTCAAGCTTACCAGAAGAATAAGTAAAACAATAGAATTGAATATATGAAGTTTTTTTGAAGATTTGGGGAGAACTGAAAAGGAAAGTAGTGCTAAAGACACACTCAGAATTCCGGACTAAAAAAAACCTTCCTATCTCAGTTGACAAGAAGGATCTATTCACCTCTGGATTGGTCATGTAGCTGCTTCAAGCCACATTGAAGGCAATTTCAAAATTATTATTTGTGGAAGCTCCAAGAGGAATAAGAAAAAACAGAAGAATAAAATCTTTTTGGAAGAAAACAGACAATATTTTTTTTTAAAAAAAAGAATCAATTCAACCTAACCCATAAGCTGGACATAAAAATGGACAACAATTGCACAGAAGCTGACTAATCCTTTCAAATAAAAACCACAAATTATTCAAGACTTATCACAACACCATGTGATTGGTCAGAATTAAAATCAATTCCAGGTGCATACCTATAATTACCAACTGACATGACAACTCAATCTCATTGGTCAGAACTTGTATCCCATATCATGTTGCTACACCAAAACTACATGTCTCACCAGCTAAAACCTCTCAACTATGATTTTTTCTAATTAGCCTGTTTTGAGAAGCTCTATGGAGGCCCAAAAGCTATAAATAGAGGTCCTCTCTGCCTCATTTTTCCCATCATCATGGAAAAAGCTCCCACCATCCAGGATCACCACCATTCCTGAACTAGCAGGATATCTAGAGTAGTAGTAGTGTTTTAGTAGTAAAAGCTCAGTAGCTTTGTGTTGTTGAAGAATAGTAGTATAAAAGTAATAAAAGATCAGTAGCCTTGCTCAGTAGCTTAGTATTGTTGAAGAATAGTAGTATAAAAGTAATAAAAGATCAGTAGCCTTGCTCAGTAGCTTAGTATTGTTGAAGAATAGTAGCATAAACATAGAAAAAGCTCAGTAGCTTACTATTTTTGAAGAATAGTAGGATAACCATAGTGAAAGCTTAGTAGCCTTGATCAGAAGCTTAGGATTATCAAAAGAAAAGTAGTAGCTATATAAACTCAGTATTAAAAAAAATTATCAAAAAATATTAAAAAATCAAATCCAGTAGTCTTATTATTAGTATAAATATAAAAATCATTATAATCAACATAAAATAAAAAAAATAAAAAAAATAAAGTATTCTTATTAGTATTATTAAAATAATAGAAAACCAGAAAAAAAATATTATAATTAACTTTATTAAAATAACAGAAAATCTTAGTCTTTATTTTATTAACAATTTTAGTTTTAAATCAGAGTTTTTACCGTAGTGTTATTGATAGGTCTGATTTAGAGACTGCTGAGAAGTCTTCTCTTTCTGTTAAAGCCACAAATCTTCTTTAAGTTTGTGATTCTCTGTAGGCTGACTATTCAGTATTATTTAGAGGGGCAGCTAATACACCTTAGCACCCATGGTTATGTGACCATTCTGAAATTCAAAACAGACTTACCAATAATTTCCCCCTCAAGGTACTGCCTTATTTCATCCCACACCAAAAGGAGTTCCCACAATGTGTAAGATAAAAATCATGGCCAGGCCCCCAATTGTAAGGTTTGAATATGAAACAATAAGTAAATATTACAAATATTTCACTTAATGTAGTATTAATTTCCTTATTAAAAGAATAAAGTATATAATTATTATAATTATGGTGTCCACTTATTAATTTATTATTAAATAAATATAACAATATAACTTATATTATAAAAATAAATATATTAATATATAATGATTAATATATTTAAAGCTCTTTATTATTGTCACCAAAAAATAATAAAGGCATAAATTCTTTTTCCAAAAATAAAAGACAATTAATAACAATAATATTACCAATATCAATGTTATATATTGATAAAAGAATTATTGAGAGCAATAATAGAGGAAAATTAGTATAAAAGGGAAAATAACCTACTTTTAACACTTAATATAATATTTTTCAAATATTTCATGCCAAAATATGTAAATAAAGCTTATTTAAACTGTATTTGAAAAATAAAATAAGAGAAATCACAAATATTCTTAATTCTATGTGTAAATGAGATTTATAGAGAAATATAACAAAAAGAATTAAACAAATGGAGTGATCACATCAAAATTTTTGATTATAATGGATATTACCTTTGACCTTTGATAATGTGAATTACTTTTATATAAATAATAAATATTTTACCTTTTTATTTGATGTTTTCTTGTTTTTGATGCACCAGGGGGAAATAGAGTAAAAAGAGCTCTATTGATAGTAAATTCCTCCCTTCTAGAGTCCAGTAGTTGATGACATCATAGGCTTGTAATAAGCCTCAACTTTGGTTATTGTATTAGTATTAATCATAATCTAATAGTATTCACCAGTTTTATCACTTATATAATTGTTAACCTTAAAAGAAGATTACAGTGAGGGATAATAAATGATCAATTTGAAGCTTAAGCTTTGATCATTGATACCTCTTATTTTATACATGTTAAAGCTCTTCATAGAGTGAATTATGATAGCTTGGAATGTCCTTATTAATCTGCCAAGAGGATTTCATTACATAATCAAAACTCTATTTTTGATGATTTTTCTTGTATCTCATATTTTCTGTCAAAATTTAATATTTTAAACTCCAAACCTTAATTTCAGGGGGTCTTACCTTGAATATTATGATAAAAAATGGATCATTATTCACATATGAATTAGTAGAATCTGAATATTCACTTTTGTTTAAGTTTGGACCACTTTCACAACAAAGTAGTCAACAGCTCTAGCAATTTTGTTCAATAAACCATTACAAGTTATAACCTGGTTTATAGCTTGTCAAATAAAGTTCATATATGTGTTCTTACACTAATTATGTGTTAGAGAGGTTTTGTTTTAACTCTCTATCATGTATATTTCAATAGATATTAGCTAAAAGCCATGAATGTATGCACTGACCAAAAAAGTTCATATATTCACATTAATTCCACAATTATTGACTTTGGAGGAATGATATGGAATTTTTTTATATTTAGTTTTTCATGGAAAATCAAATTTAGCAACTTTTTTCACATTTTGCTTGATTGGATTCTGAGATAAAGAAGAATTTATGTCTTTTTATGGCATTTTTAGCTTACTACTCATGAGTTATTGACTTTACAGATATGCCATAAAAATGATATATGTGTTTTTCATCATGGGGAATCTCATGGTGTAATTTGTTTCACATGTTTATTCATCAGATTCCCAGTTAATTCAGCATTTATGCTTTTTTATTTCATGTTCACTTCTTTTGTGATAATTATTTGGAGGAATAATTATTGTAAAGTTTTTCTTGTCAGATTTTTGGATATGTGGGCATATCTCAAAGACTCACAAGTAAAAATGGAATAAAGTCCTTCACTGGCTCAAATAATCACCCCCTTCATAAATAATAATATATTATCAATCTTTATAGTGGTATATAATTTATACCACTATGTTATTCAATGAAATTTTGATTGGGGTTATTTTTATTTTAATTAACACTGGCAAAACTGGGTGTTTTTTTGAGATCAAAGCACTAAGACCCCTGTGAATTATTTTTACATTAAAAAATTCTCTTTAATTTAAATAGCAGTTTCAGGAGTGTGGTAGTACATATTGATAATTTCAAAGCATATCTTTTTGAAAATTAATTGAGGTTTTAGGGTCAGAAGATATTCAATATAAAACTTTGAGCCTGACCAAATATTCAAAATCAAATTTGAGCCACCTTCATATATTTAAATTTTTGACAATTCAAAACAAAATTCTGGAGTCAGTCTTTGGGTAGCATGAATGGAATCATTCCATGAATACTTTCATTTATGCATAATTTAATTGTATTCTTCCTCATATATTGATTCTCAATTATTTTAGTGCTTTGGCAAGAACACATAAGAGCTTAATTTTTTTTTCATATATTAGTAAGTAAATATAAGAAATACCATGGGCCCCTTGTTGATGAAATAAATCAAATTCTTATTTCATAAATGTTTGATAATTTATAAATTGTGCATGAATTTGCATTAAATTGAATATAACTGATTGAGAAATCACTATCATAGTTGAATCACTTATTAATAATTAATTTATTCTATATTCTTTATATTTCATTCATTTATTTTTTAATTAATTATTATTTACTAATTCATTTATATACATAAAACAAAAATACAAAAAGGAAAGAATAGAAACAAAAAAAGGGAATAATAAGTTTAAGGAAAAAATAAAGATGATAATCATAATTAATTAAATCATGTAATTTCCCTGATAATAATAATTAATTTTATAATTTTAATCTGAATTATACAAAGTCAAATATCCAAAGTTAAAAAAATATAATATAATAAAAATAAAAAGAAGAATAAAGAAAAGGAGTAATTAGGAATATAATACAAATAAAATAACTATACAATGGAATGAAATTCAAAATAAAATGAAAGGCAGAATTAAATCCAAAATAGAAATAAAATAAAATAAAATAAAATAATCAAATATAATTAAATGAATTTACAACAAAAATAGAAGGAAAAGGAAAAGAAAACTAAATAATGATCAGATATATATATCATAAATAATTAAAATAAGAGAAAATTAAAATTGAATTAAACTTTATACCACCAAAAGAATGACTCAAATACCAAGTAACCAAGAAATCCATTCAAGTTATACTCAAAACAACTTACAATTCAAACAACATACATCAATAACTACTGAATTATAAGAAGAAAATTTAACAAAATGACATACAACAGATCAAATTATAGTAAATTAAAAGGAAAAGGTAATAAAGGTGAACGTGAAATTAAATAAATCAATAAAATATAACTATTTTAATTTAAGAGAAAGATAAAGCTACAAATATAAATAAAAATCAATTGAAAATCTAAAAATCATTTTTTATTAATTTTTATAATGAAAAATATATAATGTTAAATTTTATTTTAGTAAATTGAAGGTAATGAAAAATCAAAATCTGCTACAGATCCTTATTTATTATTATTACACTTGTTGATTTTCTAAATGTAATTTCAGTTATCTTTTAAAAGATAATATATTATGTATGTTATTGCAATCTTGTCTTGTAATTAGTCACCCCTGCTTAGAGTATCAATAAATTCTTGTTCTTTAGAGTTTTTGTTGGTTTATAGTATCTTGATCATTCTGAAAATTATAATATCAATAATGAGTATCTCAGCTTTTAATGTGCAATCAGCTGTAAAATAGTAGGATACTCCTCCTAAATCTTTATTCTTATTGTAATGAATAATTGATGAATAATTATTATAATGGCTCAATTCAATAATGATTCCTGAATGGATTAGTTATGATTATATATTGTTAAATAAAAATATTTTAGTTAATTATTATTTTAAATAAGTATTCTTTATTATTATGGGTAACTGCTACATTATCCTTATATATAGTTTCCCAGTTATTAAAAGAAGACATTGATTAGCTTTGAATATAAGTCATATATTGAATATCAGACCAATTGCCTGATTAATCCACATTAAAGTTTTGAATGATTGATCCTTTTGGTAGTTATCATCCTTCTAATATGAATTATCATCAATTAATCCTTGATTATATTCCTGATGAGAAATTCATGTGTTATCATGATTACTTATTTATTGAACTTATTAATTATGAATTACGCATGAAGCTGAATATGAGTAGTTCAAGAATAATTAATCAATAAATTTTTAATGATATTTATAAGTAATTAGTTACTTATTATTCTTTCATTTATTAACTTTGTTAATTTTTTTTTATTCTTTATTTTTTTATCATTGATGGTCTATCAGTTTTTTATTGCTTTTTGCTATTTATGTATTAATGATTATTTATTGAAATTTCTAAAATGACTTATTTATTGATCTTATCGAATATAATTTTTCATGAATTTGTATAGAATTAATTGATTAATCATTTTTATAATTTTATATCTTAATGATAATTAATTTTCATTATTTTTATTATGTTTTTTATTTATTTTTGATTTATTATTCCTTTATTTGTTACTGTTTATGGTTTGATAGTTTTTTATTCCTTTTTATTCTTTTTTTATCATTAATTATTTATTATTCCTGACTTATTTATATATTCATGACTACTTATTAATTGCACTTATCAATTAGAAATTACGCATGAATTTGAATATATCTTGTTGATAAATCACTATTACAATTGAATAATTCAACAGTGATTCATTGACTGTTTATTATTTCTATATCATTAATTTAGTGTTTAAGTATTATTTAAGCATTTATTTATTTGTTTATTAATTAATTCCTTCTTATTATTTTTTTATCTGTGGGTTTTTTTATTATTTGAGGGTTCATTTTTTTTAATTTCATTTTATGACTTATTTATGTTTCTATTTATGATATATTATTTTTGGTTTTTTATTCTTTATTTATTTATTTTTGGTTACTTACAGATTAATTATTTTTTATTCCATTTTATTATTTCTTTATTATTATTTATTATTCATACTCTCATAATAATTGTTTGATTCTGTATATTTTATCCATTTACAAAACATTTTCAGCAGCTCCCCAATGCATAAGAATTTTAAAGTAATAAAAATACTCATCATGGTGTGGGCCCCCACCATGACAAGAGAAAATTTTAATCTAATTCAATCAGTTCATAATTGTAAAAATTGTATTTCTCCTAGATGATGACTTCATCTAATGTTATAGTGGTGTTCCACTCTTTATTGTTCAGGGCCTTTCAAAAGAGGCACTGGCCACATTGGCCTGGACTGCTCCTCTTTTGTACATCAGGTGACCCAAGCCCTCAGTTTGTCCCTCTCCACGAAATATTCCAGGTTCAAGCTGCCTCCATGCATGTGCACCCACATAGAGAGGCAAAGCCTTAAGAAACACCCTGCTTTGATCAAGTCCACTGAGGGCTTCAATCAGACAATGATATGCTGGGGAAGAAAGGCTAGAAGAAAAAATGACAATTTGGATCAATCCCAATAGTGAATTTGATAAACATAATAAATCCCATAAATTAACTGAAAAATGCTTACAAAGAATTGTATTTGAAAATTTCAGCTGGAACTGAAATAGAATCTTGATTACACTTAGTGTGATACTACTTTTCAATTTTATAAAGCCCATGCGCACCATGAGGTATACCATGCTGAATCCATTTCCAATGAAATTTTATAAGACTCCATGATAATAAGAAAATAATAAAAAATAATAAGAAATCATGAAAAATAATAAGAAATAATGAAAAATGATAAAAAATAATGAAAAATAATAAAAAAATAATAAGAAATAATAAAAAATGATGAAAAATGATAAAAAATAATAAGCAATGATAAAAAATAATAAAAATAATAAGAAATAATAAAAAAGAATAAAACATCATAAAAAATAATAAAACATAATAAAAAATAATAACAGATAGTAATAAATAATATAAAATAATATAAAATGATAAAAAATAATAAAAAAATAAACAATAGTAAAAAATAATAAGAAATAATAAGAAATAATAAAAAATGATAAAAAATAATACAAATAATAAAAAAAATCATAAAATAAGAAAAAATAAGAAAAAATGATAAGAATAATAAAAAATGATAGAAAATAATTAAAAATAATTAAAAATAATAAAAAATAAATAAAAGATAATAAAAAATAAACAAGTCAGAAATAATCAATAAAGAATAAATAAATAAATGATAATTAAACAAGTCCTAAACAACTAACAAATGAAATATAAATAAATATCAATATAATGATAACAATACATAGCTTATCTGAATCCCGTATTCAATATAAGATATGAAATGCATTTAGATTAACAAATGACTCATCAATGAATAATATTGAAACTAACAAATAACAAATAAAAAACAAACAGCAAACAAACTGTCACACAAAAGAATAGTACAAAATGATTTATGACATATTAATAATAGAAGATAAATATTAATTAATAAGTGAAAATAATAAATATAAAATAAAACACATAATGAATAATAAAATATATAAATCAAAGAATTGAATATAAGAAATAAATAACAAAAACAACATAAAAAGATGAATAATATTATGACAATAAGCAATAAATAAGAAATAAGTAATAATAACTGATAAATAACTCATAAATAAGAAAATCACAAATTGAACAGCATATATAAAAATTTAAAAATAAAAAATGAATAATAAAATAGAGAATAAAATTTCAGAAATAAATAAGCAAAAAACAAAAATTTGAAATTTATGGGTTCAAATTTTGATTTTGAGGTTGCAAAATTTGAATAGATCCTTTTTTAATTTTTTTGGGATTTCATTTTATGGTTTAAAAATTCAAATTCAAATACAAATCTTTTTGAATAGTATAAATTAAATTTTCCAAATAGCCATGCTTTGGATAATTTAAATTTCTCATTACAGAACCACTTGTAAGCTTATAAATGTTAATTACAAGGCAATTTGTGAGATATTGGGATACAACAGTGGACCATACATCCAAAAAAAAGAATTTTTGGCGTGAAATCAATGATTTCAATTATAAATCATAATACAAGCACACAATGCCGACATATATTGCACCAGAGGCTATTCTTAGATGTTTAAATACTATTAATATAAGTCCTAACTGACATAAGCCCTCATCCCTTGTGTCAGTGGAGGAAAATTCCATACCACTTGAGACCCAGTCACAGGATAATACACCAGTCTCAACCTCAGACACAGAAGTGCAGAAGGGGAAAGGGAAAAGACAAATTGAAAGACTCATATCAAACAAAAATTGGACACCAATTTCCACTCAGTGGACTAGAAAGCCATGGAACTATGTATCCATACAAGTCAAACCAATCATGATAGCTGTTAGAGAAAATATCACTATAATTAACCCAGCTGTAACCTCTGAAGGAAAATTTCCTAAAGCAGCTGAAAAAAAAATTGTAAAAGGAACATTCAAGTATAAATACCCTAAGAACATAAAGTTTGTGACTTCTTTCAAACACTAATATGTCACCTGTCAATCTCAGGAACCTTGGAATCCCAAGGAACTAGCTAGAGGATAGACAAGGACTGTTTAGAATCAAAAAATTAGGGTCTTTAAGCCATAGTGGAGGGCAGGGAACTGAAGGAACTCATACCCATGCTTCCATTCAACAAGAAAAAAAACCAGATGACTGGAATGATATGGATCAAGCTCTTCAGCTTGATCAATGCCTAAATGATTTATTTCCATGGAGAATGGACATGAAGATATTCAAACTAGCTGCAAACTGGGAAGAACTTGGAACAGGCTGCCAGAAGATATTTCTTAAACAACTTATGGTAATCACCAAAGGATGGAATCCCAACAGGCAGTTCAAATTCCCCAAGGAAAGGGCATCCAGAACAAGGGAGAATCAAGCCACTATCCAAGACATAGAAGAACAAATGAACCAAAAAGAGAATACTCTTATTCCTTAAGGCTCACAAGGAGTAAACCAACCATAATCCCCAGTGGCTTCACACCATTGAGGCACAAGCAGATCAGTGGCCAAGAGTCACCATTATTCACAATCCCAGGCAGTTTCCAGGAGACGACAATCATAAAAAGAGAAAAACAAGAATTCCTTAAACAAGACACAGAAAGAGTCAGACCCCATGATCTAGAAGCTGTTGGACTTTGTGAAAGAAGTACACAGGCACCAGATATAGTTCTAAATACCTCTGATAGAATCAGTAGCCCTACTACCAAAAATATTATCCCCACTCAGAATGAAAATAGTGTTTTCACACCTGAGATTAACATAAACAGAAATGAACTGTGGTGCAAAATGTCCTAATTTGCAGAAAAAAATCAATACAGTTTGCAAAGCTCCATGAAGACAATGTAAGATCCCAAGAAATGATGATTTTACAAAGAAGAATCCACCATGCTCTTTAAGTGGGATATTCTAAACTAAGAAAAGCCTCAGAGGAGACTAAAGAAAGTTTAAACCAACTCTTAGAGGAGAGATCACACTGCAAAAGCAACCAGGAATGTCTGGATAAAGAATTGAACAAATTTCTCAATATCTTCCAAAACATAAAGCCCCGATCACAGCAAAATGTTTTGGTTAATACTCTATGCCACAAAGAGGACACCAAACCAGATGCCCTGTTAAAGAATAGGTTAAGATCTGCATAGGAATACCAATATGGAGAAAACATTACTTATCTGGAGAAGGAAGTACTGAAACAGCTTTCAGAGGCCTCAAGTTGGCCAAATATTTCTGGTGTAGGAGAACATGATCCTATGGAGTTCATTGCTTATATTAATTGACTCTTTTTTGCTGAGCCAAGTATGCCAGATTACTGGATTGTAGATAGACTAAATCAAGAATTCAAAGGATATAGTAGTATTTGGTACACAGAAATGAAAGAAATCTATAGTGTAAGAATTAAATAATACAGAAGTACAGTAATGGTACCTGGATATGGAAAAGGAAAATGTCATTTGAAAATGAGAAAAACTCAGTGGAAAAAGATCCTTATGGGTGCTGTCTTGAAAGGTCTAAAAGACTTGAAGACATTAATACTCATGTAAACATTCAAGTGAGGAATCACAAACTCCTGACTGTAAGGTTTCTCTATGAAACACTTGATAATAGTAGCAATTATCAAAAGTACTATTAATTTCCTCAGTAGAAAATATAATGTAATGAAATATTATAACCACAAATTTAAAATAATTAATAGAAATAATTATATAAAAAAAGAAATTTAATCATTATTGAATAATTTAATAATAATAAAAATCTTAACAATTATAATAAATTATAATTATTCTATTATTCTTATATTCACTGACAATTATAGAAATAAGTGTAAAGCTCTTAATGAAACAATTACACATGAAAAATAATAAAATTTATCCACTTATAAATAATATATAAATATTATTTATAAAAGAAATTATCACACACACTGTGCAGAGAAAATTCTTATAGAAAAACTCTATATAGAAACCCTAATATTAGATAAAGAATATATAGAATTTTAAAGAAAACTTACTTATAATATTCATTTAATACAATAATTCAAAAAAAGCAATTATTATATTAAATAATGTTTCTAAGCTAAAAACATGCCAAAAATCAATATTTTAGGAGATGAAAGCAACTTTCTTATTATAAAATTAGATTTATGAGTGTTCAAGAGGAATTTGTAGATTTTAAAAGATATTTAAGAAAATAATTTTATGTGATAAAATCTATTATTGGTAATTACAACAATAATCTGATTTGTATCATTTCAATTCCTTAAATTGAGATTAATAAAGAATAAAATACTTAAAAAATTCCTTTCATAATAAGATTTTATGATTAACAGAATAGTACTTGTTTAAAATGTCTAAATGATTTGAATGATGATTGTCTCTTGGCAAAAACAGTTATGTGTAGGCTCTTTTTATGCCTGCAGAGAAGCTCTCATGATTCATAATGGATTCAAAGGGAGTGGCCAGGTAAAAAGTAAAAAACCATCCTTAAAAAGAGGGTTATTAACTCAACATAGCTTATTTTTAATTCCAATTTAAAGCTACAGTGGTATTCTTAACTCCAAGTAACTTTAATCATCTTTTGGATTAATTATTTCAATTTTTAATATAAAATGACTTTATTTATATTAAACTTCATCATATGAAACACTCAAAAATAAAGTTTAAAGCAAAAATCTCTTAAGCTGAATTTTTGATTAAGTTTTAGAGAAATCTTGATTTTCTTCAAGAATGATTGAAATTCATAATTTCAAGGCTAATTAGAAGTTAAACCTGTTTAAAAAAGAAGCTTCAATTTAATTTATACACAGATGATATTGTGGGAACTCCTCTTGTGTGGGATTAAAATGAGGCAGCACCTGGAGGGGGAAATCACAGGTAACTAGTTTTGAATTGCTAATAACTCCTGTAACAAAGGGTGGCAAGGGTTTATTGGCTGCCCCTCCTAAAATACTGAACAAAATCTTCCTTGGAGCTCACAAACCAAAATAAAATTAGTAAGTGGCTTTACAACTGCAGAAGACAAAATTCAGCAGTCTCAGATCAGACCTATTCAATATATAATAATAAAAATAAATGTCAGTAATTTGGTTAAATTTTAGATTTAATGAAATACTTGTCTGTTTTAATTTTAATTTTTTTTTGGTTGAATTGAGGTGAGTGGTTTCTTCTTGGTGATAAATCCTTGGTAAGATGGGTTATTTAAGGCTATCTGGAAAATTTAATGAGTTTTGATAAAGGTAATTTTGTTAAGGTAAAGTTATAATAGAGTAAAATGATTTTTTTTAAAGGTTTGTTATTTTTTTTAATATTGTTAATAATGAGATAAAATAGTATTTGTTAAGCTTAAGAGATAAGATTCTGTGATATTTAATATATTTTAAAGGGGTTAGTTAATTTTAAATCTTGATAAATGGTGTGGATTTTTACTGGATAAAATATTTTAATAGAGTAGTAACCCTAATCTTTGGTACTGGGTAATTTTTAATAATAATTTTTTTTAATACTAAGATTCCACTGAGCTTAGCTACTGGGTAATCTTTAACACTATACTTCCACTGAGCTTTAGCTACTGGGAAAGTAAATTTACTATAATTTTCTGAACTACCTCCCAGGTGAGGGATGACTTATTCCTGTGCTTGAAATGTGCAGGGGATATAATGTGCATAGGATATAATTTGCATGGGGGGATTTTGAAATTTGGGGGGAGAGAGCCCCTCTATTTATATCTTTTGGGAGCCCAGGGGGCCCTCTATGGGAGCTGTCTTTTTCCACCTTAATTCCTCTTGATTTCATCATGTGAATCCATTTCTGGTGAGGACCTTTCTTGCATGGGTCAGGTGATTTAAGGTTGGGTAATAATTTTTTCTCTGCACAGCCTCCATTCATCACATGATGGTCTTTTGGTGAACTAATTATTATGTGATATTCTTGGATTTTCCTTGCATGCATGAGGTTATTTCATTTTGGCTGGGGATTTTTCTTGTGCACAGCCTTTTTTCTGTTACATGATATGCTGTTGGTGGGTGCAGTATCACATGATGAAGTTGTATTTCCTTTGCATGTGTCATATTTTAGGCTTGGTAGAAGTGGATGTGTAATTTATGCAAGTGTCATGGCTGTTTTTCTTCTTTTTGAGCTTTAAAATGAGGTCAGGTGATAATTTCTTGCACTGATGAATCTACTGTTATGTATGAGATGATGTGATTTTTGAGTTTGACACATGCTATGAATAGTCATGTGGTTGAGATTTAGTTATAATTGTGTACTGCATGCAGCCTGTTGTAACTAGCTTTGGTTTGCATGAGGTGATGAGTTGTGTAAATAATTTTGATTCTGTTTTAAGGTTTCAAGTGGGGTTACTGTGGATATAAGATAAGGTACTCCTGTGGCTGTGTTGTAAATGAATTGCAGGAATTCCATGGGCTTTAGTTTTGCATCATGTGACTTCTCTATGTTGAGTGCTAGGTTGCTGTGTAATTCATGCAGGTGTCCTTTTATTGCTGCATGAGTCCTGTGGCTATAATGGGGTGTAAAGCTGAGTGGGGTGTGTAATTTAAAGGGTGGTACCCTATTTTTTGTAACTAGTTTACTATATGTAACTTGATTTTTACATATGCATAATGAAATTGAATAATTTATTTACACACATACACTGCCCTTTGGTGCCTGTGCAATGGCTTTATGAGTTAAATCCAGCTTCTTGCTGTATAATTGACCTTTTGGTGTAAAATTGGAGTGTAAGTCTGCCTGTAGGCTGGATTTACTGCTGTTATAGGGTACTATGAGCTTGAGCCTGGTGAAAAAAATGGTATGGAATACCGCAATATTAATTTTGTAAGATGTGTAAAATTTCAAAGCAAATCCATTAAGAATTGGATTTTTAATAAATATTTGAAGCTATTTCTATTTTCCCACACAAAATAGCAATACACACCAAACTGTAACTCTTGATAAGGTTTTAACACTTTCAAATTTAAACTTTGACAGTTTTCAAAACCTTGATTTCAAACTTCCAAATTGGGATTTAACCTTTGATAGCTTTAAATTCCTTTCCAAATTGGGATAAAACCAGTTTGAACTTTAAAGTTGGATAAAATTCTAATTTTAAAGTTTAAATAAGGTTGAAAATCTTTCAATACAGTTTAAAACCCTTAATTGAATCCTTGCAGATCCAAAAAGCTGGGTACCCAAGGCCTGTTTGGTCTTTTTCCTTTGTCCCACCTTTCTGCATGGATGCTGCCCTTCTATTTATTCAAAGCCATACTATGGATGTAAGATACTTCAAATCAAGCTCTCCCAGGATTGGCATTCTGTATGGAAAATCCTTAGCCAATTCAGTAAAGATACACAACACCTCAATTGTAACCAAAATTTTGGTAATTTTGCATAAACCTTATGCAACTTGAAATTTAAGCTTAAATAAGCTTAAATTTAATTTTTTTAAAGAAATTGAAAAAAATTGCAATTGTACTGTGTGCTTCTTAAACCACCTAATAACATAAGACATAATTGTTTTTGGGCATAAAGCCCTATGGGTCTACCCTAGGCTATTGATACTTATTTTTTGTTATTTTTTATTATAAATCCAATTCATAAGTCAGTTTGAGACTAAATCAACTGCATAAAAGGTTATTTGCAGCCTAATGGTTATTTCAAATATATCTCACAGGCTCACACTAATAAAAATACCATGAGAGATAGAGGATGCAGGAAAATGATGGTGCAACAAAACCTGCAATCTAGATGAAATTTCCAACACCTTGCAACATGTAGGGAAAAGGACAAAACTAGGTCAATATTCTCCTTATAGAGGCAATAGTTTCAGAGAGAGAAACAGCCTTACAGGGTTGACAATTGTCAGGCTGAGTCTATGATAAAGCAGTAATTAAGCTATTTACAACTTCAACTATGACTGTGAAGCGGTGATAAAAGTTGAAAATAAAGGTATTTAATGATAATAAGGGTTTATAAAGAAAATAAGAGGACTTTACTATTGTGGAATAGTGATGGTGAGCACTCTTGAAAGCCCTGGGTGCATCTTTACCTGTTCGATTACAATAATAAAGAATACAATACTTAAACTTAAAGTATACCTGATTATTTTCCAAGAGTATAACTTTTTTTGACAGTTGTACTATGTAGGAATTCAAGAGAAGGATGAGGAAACCTTTTCTGGCTGTGAAAAGGCCTCTTTTTATCCTGAAATGGGGTGGAAAGGTTGCTAGACCTTTTCATGTGGAGGAAGTGAAGATTTTTCACTCTCCAGGACAGGCCTGTGGTTTTCAAAAGGCCTTTATAGACTTTATTGGGCTCAGATGTGGTTTTGAAACCACATCTGGGCAGGTTTCACCAATACAGGGTGAAACATTTCATCTGGAGACCACACAGCCTGATTCTGACATGTATGATATGTAGAATGCTGTACAGAACCTGTATGGCACGCCAGTATTGATTGAACTACAAGATATTGAAGTAAAAACAAGCTTTTTTGTCTGTTTGACACCTCATAATCATGGTTATGGGATATTATCCCATGGTAAGGCTGTATTGGCCAAACTGTGGGATTTTGACCTTAAAACAGCCATAGCATTGTCGTTTTTTGAGATAAAAACCTCAGGATTGGTTTACTGTGTATCCCCATATGTGTTTCTACACAATGTTCCCTCATTTTATATGGTTATCATTAAATATGGCAAAGTTATCCTATGTATAAATGTTTGTACATATGTGTGGTTTTAGGCAAAATCTGTATTTGGCTTGTTTGCCTTATAGCTTTTGTTCTATATAAGATGTGGGGAAATGAATGGCACCATCAGATATCCCTGATTGTGCTCCTTCCAAAAAAGACCCCACTCTAAGTATCTCACACTAAAACTGTAGAAGCTAGGTGAGAGGTGAATATTTTATTCACCCTTATTTGGCCTGAATTTGGCCATAACTTCAGTAATACTGGTGCTAGCTCAGTTTGGCTGGGACCATTGGATATCCCTGACTTAGATCCTCATTGTGAATACCCATTTGATTGGGTTAGATATCTTCCTCTGTATTTCAGATGAGAGGTGAAATTTAAGGTTCATGCTCAGCAACAACTTTGTTATTCTTTTTCCTATGGTGATGGGACTTGTATATTTCGAAAGGGGTAAGCTTCCTCTTTCTTTTGATACCTTTTGAGCTGATTTAGATCAGCATCATGTTTTGGTGGTATCTTAGCTATAACATTGATTTATGGTATCTGGATGTCATGCTTGTGCTCTGGTTTTGAGTCAAGGGCTGACGTACCCTCCCTCTACAAAAGAGTCATCATTAATGAGACTGTTCAGTCCTCCTAGTGTGAGCCTTACAGGTAATTTCATATACCCAAAAGACCACAAATACAAAATTAACATATAAATATAAATAAAATAAATTTATTTATATTATTAAAATAAAAATATAAATATAAATATAAAATTATATTAAAAATTAAAAATTCAATTACAATTTAAAAATAAAATTACATTGAATTTTGAAATTATAAATTTACATTTATACTTGAAAAAATTAAGTAAAAATGAATTTTCAATAAAATTGTAAAAAAATTAAATAAATTTGGAAAAAAGTTAAATCAAAATTATTATAACTTTTTAACCAATAAATAAACTTATAAAAATTATTTCACCATTTCATTCCTCATAAAAAATAGGTGGGGTCACCCCTGAGTGAAATTTTTGTAGCTCAACTCTAAATAAGCTTAAATTAATTTTTTAGTATTTTCAATACAAAAGTTGAAAATCCTCAAAACTTTAATTTAATTTGCACCACATGTGGTGTCAACCATCAAATTTTGTGTTAAAATTGAGGTGTTGTGTTTAGTTTAGAAGTTATGAGGAACTGAAGTATTTTCAATTGAATTCAATTGAAATGTCAAAATGTGCGCGTGTATTACATAAGTGAGCTTTGATTTACATATGAGGTGTCAATTATTACTGTATTTTACTGTACAATTCAATTTAATTACATATGTAAGCTATAAGTATAATACATGATGAGGAATTAAAGGAAAAAATAAATTGGAAAGATTAAAATTGGGGGGGAAAAGGAACTCCAGCTCTAAGGGGGAGCTAGAACCCCAAAATCCTTGCTGACAGGCGTGGGATGTCAAAATCCACGCAAAAGTTCATCACTTTTGGCCTGGAATTGAGTTACAGGGTCTGTGGACTCAATTGATGATGAGGTTTTGATACCAACTGGGGTAGTTTTAGCTGTTGCCAAGAGGGTAAAACTACCCTTAAGATAAAACAATAATAGTAAAAACAGTTTTAACTGGTTTTTTCATCTCTTACACACATTCTGACGTGTTTTGAAGGCTCTAGACCAGGTATTGCTATAGTAATGGCTGATTTAAGGGTCTAAAATGGCTAAAAATGGCTTAAACCAGCCCTTTTTTAGTCTAAACCAGGGTTCAATGATGCCATAATTGGCTTTTCTGTTGTCAGAATGTTTTTCACGACTGACAAGAGTAAATTTGACTTTTGGAGTAAGAAAATTGATGGCTATAAAAGAATGTCTTCTTTGCCCCACTTTTCTCTTCATGTTTAAATCTTTTCGTTTTATAATTAGTTTAAACACTATTAAACCAATCAATAAAAGATTCCAACCACCTTTTTTAAATCATTTTAAACCTTTTAGCCACGTGAAAAAATCATTATAATCATTGTTTGTAACTCTTATAATCATTTTTACCCCTGAACCACCCCAAAAGTGAATTAAAGCATCTTTCATCACTGTAAACTTTGTCACTTTGTTTCCAAATTCACTCTGGTCACTTTTGTGCGTGTTTTCTCTTTAATATTCTTTTTAAAGACCTTGTTCTTTAATTAATTGCTTTCAGTTCTTTGCTCAATTAATTCCAATTGAAATTGCTCTTGAAGAAATTTCTTTTGTAGCCTTAAAATATCTCTTGTAGAGTATTTTTTTGATAAATTTTTATTGTTGGTAAAATAATAAATTTTTATAATATTATTGTTTTATACTAATAAAGTTATAAGAAATAAAATTGGCGTTTTTTCTCTTAAAAATAATATTTCTTACTATTTTTAATTGATTTTTACCTTATACAAATTTTGAGTACAGGAAAAGTACTTGATTTTTAATCAACGTTTCATATCCAAACCTTACACCTAGAGGCTCTGAATCTCCTTAAATAAAGGTTCCCATGTGGTATGTCATCTTGTGCCAACCATTTGTCTTTATCCTCTGTTTGGTTTTTGAATCTGACTAAGTATTAATAAAAATTGGTATAAGACATATACCACTCAGAAATAGTATAATAAGATATATATTATATATTTTTTAAGAGATTTTATGCCTAAAAAAGATGCATCAAATGTTGGAATAGAGAATAGGTGAAAAAACTCACTTTTTGGGTCCAAAAAAGATCAAAAAAGCAGGGCCAGGCCCCCAAAATGTCAGGCTGAGTCTATGATGAAGCAGTAATTAAGGTATTCAAAACTTCAAGTATGACTGTGATACGGTGATAAAGGTTTAAAATAAAGGTATTTAATGATAATAAGGGTTTATCAATAAAAAAAGAGGGCTTTAGTATTGTGGAATAGTGGTGGTGAGCGCTGTTGAAAGCCCTGGGTGCAGCTTTTCATGTTGGATGACAATAATAAAGACTACAATACTTGAATTTGAAGTATACCTGATCATTTTCCAAGAGTATAACTTTTTGACAGTTGTACTATGTAGTAATTCAAGAGCAGGATGAGGAAACCTTTCCTGGCTGTGAAAAGGCCTCTTTTTATCCTGAAATGGGGTGGAAAGGTTGCTAGACCTTTTCATGCGGAGGAAGTGAAGATTCTTCACTCTCCAGGACAGGCTTGTGGTTTGCAAAAGGCCTTTATAGCCTGTATTGGGCTCAGATGTGGTTTTGAAACCACATCTGGGCAGTTTTCACCAATACAGGGTGAAATGTTTCATCTGGGGACCACACAACCTGATTCTGATGTGTATGACGCATAGCATGCTGTACAGAACCAGTATGGGACCCCAGTATTGAATCAAATATGAGTTATTGAAGTAAAAACCAGCTTCTTTGTCTGTTTGACACCTCATAATCATGGTTATGGGATATTATCCCATGGTAAGGCTGTATTAGCCAAACTGTGGGATTTTGACTTTAAAACAGCCATAGCTTTGTCAGTTTTGGAGATATCACCCTCAAAATTGGTTCGGTGTGTAGTCCTGTATGTGCTATACACAATTTTACCTCATTTGATATGTTTATCATTAAATATGGCAAAGTTACCCATGTACAAATGTTTGTACATATGTGTGTTTTTAGGCAAAAGCTGTATTGGGCTTTTTTGCCTTATAGCTTTTGTTTTAGATGAGATATGGGGAATTTAATGGCACCATCAGATAGCCCTGATTGTTCTATTTCCAAAAAGACCCCACTTTAGGTATCACACACTAAGACTGTAGAAGTTAGATGAGCAGTGAATATTTTATTCAAGCTTATTTGTCCTGAATTTGGCCATACCCTTTCTGATACTGGTGCTAGCTCAGTTTGGCTGGTACCATTGGATAGCCCTTACGTAGAGCTTCATTTCAAATACCCATTCGATGGGGTTAGGCCTCTTACTCTGTATTTCAGATGAGATGTGAAATTTAAGGTTTATGCTCAGCAAAAGCTTTGAGCAGGATCAAGTTTGTTCTTATTTGTCCTATGCTGATGGGATTTGTATGTTTGGAAAGGGGTAAGTTTCCTCTTTGTTTTCATACCTGTTGAGCTGATTTGGCTCAGCACCATGTTTTGGTGGTAACTTGGCTATACCATTGATTTATGGTATCTGGCTGTCATGCCTGTCCTCTGGTTTTGAGTCACAGCCTGACATACCATCCCTCCAAAAAAGGAACATCATTTATGAGACTGTTCAGTCCTGCTAGAGGCTCTGAATCTCCTTAAATGAAGGTTCCCATCTGGTATGGCATCTTCTGCCAACGACTTTTCTTTATCAGCTTTTTGGTTTTTGAATCTAACTAAGTATTGTCTCTGATCCCTACAATTAAGTCTGATCTTCCGGGCCCTGATAATTTTCTTCACTGGTCCAGGGGAATCCTCCACCTTTTCTATTTCTGGTGGGGTGACGTTCTTCTTCCTTGAGGAGAATTTATCGTCCTCTGTCTGGAAGTATGGCTTGACTAAACTCACTGGAAAGACTGGGTGTTTCCAGGAAAACTCCTCTGTGAGTTTGACTTTGACTGCATTTTTCCCTATCAACTTAATGATAGTGAAGTGCCCTACAAATGAGTCTCTCATCTTCTTGGGTCCTTTGATATTATTAAAGTTAAGTGTAGACACAAACACTTGGTCCCCTTCTTCAAAGTCAGGTTCCATGTGTGATTTGTCCCACCTTTGCCTGTTAGAATCTTTTGCCTCAGCTATGCATTTGGCAGCTGTGTCACAAGCCCTCTTCCACATTTCACGGAAATCTTTGGCTGTGGGGTGGATGATTAGAAGATTCTTCTTCAGGTGATCCATAGGAAACAGGGGATTCCATCCTTTCTCTACCAGTGCAGGTGTTTTTCCTGTGGTAGAGTGCTGAATTGGTTTATAAGCCAGTTGAAATGCTGTTAGAAGGGTAACCCACTCATGGGTGTATCCTTCATGATCCTTGTATTTCATGCCATAGGCACAGAATCTCCTAAGGATGTCCTCCATTATCTGGATTGTCCTCTCAGCTAGTGCATCTGTTTGTGGATGGTAAGCTGTAGAAAAAGCAATTCTAGTCCCCAGAATTTCATAGAGGTTGGTCCAAAATTCAGGTGTGAACTTTGGGTCCCTATCACTGATTATGATTTTGGGGACTCCACAGGTGAATATGATCCTGTTCCAGAATAACCAAGCAGTATCCATGGCTTTATCCTCTTTCTGACATGGTAGACACCTCATACTCTTGTTGAACCTATCAACTATTATTAAACAGGCATTGTGGTTTTTTTTGCCTCCTGGGACAAGTCCTGTAACCCAGTCCATATTGATGGTTTCCCCTGGGTGTTTTGGTTATTCTATGTGCTGAAGCAACCCATACTTCTTACCATGTTTCCTATTTGCCTCTTGTCATTTGTCACAAGTGTTGATGTATTCACTCAACTTTTGTTCCCACTTGGGCCACCAAGCTGTGCTTGCTACCCTCTCTTTGGTCCTGTCTTCACTCATGTGTCCCACATAGGGGCAGTCATGGCATTACTGCAGGATCAGAGAGATTTTCTCTCTGTCTACCACTGTGAGTGCACTTGTGTGCTTTTATCTATGGTAGAGCAGGCCATCTATAAGGAAGAACTGATTATCCTTATAGGCCCTCAACCAGGATTCTTCTGTTAGGATTCCAGTTCTGGACTCCTGTACCTTTGTTGAAGGAGTTGTAGTAATATGCCACACTGTTTGTGTTTGGCATAGGATTTCAGTACTTCACTCAAAGATTCATTTTGCAGTTATAGGAAGTTATTCCCAGTATGGGAGTTTCTGTTCCTTCTGAATGATTGTTTCCCTTGTCAAGGTCACCACTTTCTGGTGCCCATTCAGAGAACTGAGTTCTTCTTTCTGTCTATTTCCATGAAATGGATCGGGATCTTGGCTGAAACTTCAGGGTCATAAGCTGGATTGCTTTTGACATTATCCAGTGGTCATCTGCATTGGTATGAATTTTACCTTCTTTGTATATGATGGTCATATTGCCTCTATACTCCTGGATGGCTATTTGCCATCTCACCATGTTTCTATTTGTAGTCTTTATTTATAGTAACGACTTCAAAGCTGTTCAGTCGGTGTAGACTTCAAAGACTGCACCCTCCAAAATATAACAGAGTTTTTCTAGCGCCCAGACTAGTCATAGACATTCTGTCTGGGTGGCCCCATACCTGCCTTCTGAATCTTTCAGCTGCCTAGAGATGTAACATATTACTCCCTCTCTTGGTTCACCATCCACAATTTGTCTCTGGTGAAGGGCTGCTCCTAAGCCTTGGCTACATGCTGCATCTATCACCAGGGCGAATCTCGTGTCAATCGTTGGCAATTGACTTCACGTCAAGCAAACGTCAAGCAGGATAAAAGTCGAGCTCACGTCAAGCAAAAATCAAGCGAACGTCGAGCACATGTCACACTCTTGTCTTACACCAAATCCTGTGACATCCACCAATATTGGTTCCCCTGTGCCTTCAAATCAGATTCCTCACCACCTGGCAACCCGCAACCGTCCCATGGTTGTTAAAAATTACACAAGACCCGCCTGTTTGCACAAACACACATCAAAGAGGTCCTTCAGCCAGTCTTGATGTAGGCAGGGGGTTTGACTTCACCAGGTCATCCATAAAAGGACTCCGCCTGAGCGGAATTGTTGTTTTGCAGCTGACACTGGTAGAGCCCGCCGCACAATACCGCGTGTGCGTGTGCGGGTGCGCTTGCGTGTGCATTGGCGCGTGCGCTTGCGTGTGCATTGGTGTGTGTGGGTGCGCTTGCGTGTGCATTGGTGTGTGTGGGCATTGGCGTGTGCGTGTGCATTGGCGTGTGCGCGTGCGCTAGCGCAAGGGCAGCTTCCCCTTCCAACATGATGATGGCGCAGTTAGAAATTTTGGATGCTGTGAAAGGTGAGTGTGTGGGTCATTTGATCATTGAACTTGGCTTATTCACACTGTACCCAATGTCAAAATAGTATGTTCTTTGTGGCAATGTGAAATAATGGGCTTTGCTTGTCACAATGGCATGTCTCTGTCACTAAATTTTGAGGCAGTTATTTCACTAGCCAAATTGCTAATGAATCTGAGAGATTTGAATTTCTGTAGACTAAATTTCATGAAATAACGGCTTTATCATTACAAGCAGTCCACATGACAGAACTTTGTTATCATACAATCCACAGTTACCTTCTATTTCTTCTTCAGATATAATCAAGTGTCCATCATCAAAACCAACAGCTTTATAAATATTGAGATGCGGCCAATCTGGTAAGAAATTCACATCAATCTTCAAAGTTTTTAAGATCAGAAAGTTATTCTTCAGTATGCTAGATGGCTCAGAGACTTTAACAATGCTATTAATAATACCAAATCGTCGTGAGTTGCCCCTCAGAAAACATATCACACTGTTGCTGACATTTTTGGATTCAGTTGAAAATATATTGTTCCCAATATTAATTTTTGAAACTGGAAAATACCAAGGTGAGACAATCCTTGAAGTGGGAGGACTTGTGGGTTGCACGGTAGTGTCTAAGCTGATCCAATCAACTACTTCCCTTGTGGAATGAAAATTCTGTAAGTACTCAACCAGGCAATCATAATTTTCTTGGTCATGGCGGGATGGTTTGTTATATTTATGGTCATTGAACAGGGCAGGTGGCTGTGATTCAAAAAGCTGGTTTATTTCACATGGCACGGATGGGGATTTCAGGAGAACGGAAAGGTTGGAACATCAACAGATACGTTGAAGTAAAGTTTTATCTATATCATCTATTCAGAGTTGCAAGAAGTTAATCTTATTCAGTTCATGTGTTTAATCAATGTGAATATATTGATCTTATTAATTGACGTACATATTTTGTTATTTGTTGGAATTTTTGCAAATACTCCAATCAAGCGCTCATAACCCCATGTGGCTGAGGCTTGTGCTGGGCCCCAACGTTGGAAGAGTTCGGGAATATGATCAGCAAAATGATGATTTGGTTTACTTTTCTGTTTTGGGAACAGGAGTTGATTGGAAAGGAAGAATTTTTTCCAATGCTCAGCAAATGCAGTCGCATCTCCTATTGAAACAGTCCAACTTGTGGCAATGTTGATAGCACTAATCAAATGGAATGTATTCTTGGTTAGTTCATTTGAAAGTTCTCCTGACTGACCCATTTTTCTTTGAATGTTCGCGGATTGGTGTACATCTAATGACATCTGTTGACTGAACATTAAAAATGGAATATAGACCTTATATAAGAGAGCCCATTCAGCGGCTTTTAAGCTACCATGAGAGGGGGAACCCATGTTGTGAGGTACTCTTGTCCATGATGAGGGAATTACTGTCTCAGATAGGATTTGACGGAGATGCTCCAGAGCCTCACCCTTGATCTGGTGATCACTCAGTGCAGTGATATCCAATTCAGAGGGGATTTCAGAAGTGGGGATGTAATTGGCATCAAATGAAGGAATCTCCGCAGAACCGCTAGATGGATGTTCCATGTGAGGGGTGCGCATTGGGAAGTAGTTTTTTCGGGTGGAAGTAGTGGGGAGTGGCTCATTTATTATTTTTTCTGCGTCTCTTCTCAGGGAGCGGGCCTCTCTCAATGTGATTTTTTCAAGAGAGCTGTTGGAGGTCATGGAATCTGAGTCTGAACTGTTGGTGTCATTGGATTTCCTGCGGGACCTGAGGTAAATTTTTGATTTGGACTCTGGAATGCACAATTTGAAAGTTGCATGATCCTTCAAAATTCCAAGTATTAAATTATGCATTATGTCAAGATTAACCATTCTGGTTGCATCCCAATACGGAAGGTCTTCTAAAATTGAATATCACACTCCATACTCAGAGAAAATTGCTTGTCTTTGTTGTGGGGTTGCTCAAAGCCATTTGGCAATGGTTGATTTATGATTTTGATATGAGCGTGTGTAGTGAAATTGAGGACCAATTTCTTCAATTTGAGCTTTGTGGATGGTGCAAAAATTACAAAAGTGGTTGCCTGAATGGGAAATAAATCCAGTAAGCTTGCGCATGGCAACCACATCCGCAATGGCTGTGAGAATGGCAACATGGATAAAGGATGCTGAAGGACCTGTTGAGGTGGGTGAAAAATGGTAACCTTGCCATAGCTCTTTGAGCTCCTTGATGAGTGGCATTAATAAATAATTCAATTGAAGGGAAGTTGGCTCCTTCGGACCAGGGATGATTCCTGCAACATAGACATTCTCTGGCTTCAATCTTTCACTTGGGGGGAGATTAAGACAAATAAGCATGATAGGTCCAATGCTGGCCAACCGGGTTGAATTTCCATGTGCATTAAACCAGTCCACATAAATGGAGAAGGCCAATGCACCAGGAATGGACATGAATGGGGGGTCATGGATATTTCTAGTTCCAGTGAAGCGTCTCCAGACCAATCCATCCCAGACGTCACATTTTGGGGAATCTTCGGGAGTTTGGGATTGTTGATGTTGATGCAGAATGTCCATAATTCCAGCCCGCTGGAGAAATCTGGCAAGCCAATTTTTGAATGGTTGATAAATGAAATGTTTTTTTGGTATAAACCTTTGCTTCATGTTGGTTGTGTTTTGGGTGTGGGGTTCAAATGAATAGATGAATTTGCCTAATGATTGTGTGCAAGGGGGATAATGATCATTTGGGACATTATGGCATTGACAGTGGGGTTGGTCAGTTGTGACTGATTCAGTAAGGCCATTAAGAGAGAAACATTGAGGACAACATATATAGTTTTGAATCACTGGCTCCAATTGGAGATGTTCAAATATGGTACTCAGATCTTGAGGTATATGGAATGCAGGAATGGGGGGACCACCAGAGCTTGAGATGCTGGACTTGATCAGCAGGTGTAGGGCGGGGTTGAGAATGCGTGAAGCCCGGCGGGGTATATTATACCTTAATGATAGAATGGCAGATATTATCATTCCAAGGTCTTGTGGAGGAAGGGTTTGACTGCTGCTGTATGGTTTCTGTGCAATTGAATTGAGCCCCAGTGCTGTGGAGAAGGTGCTTTGGGTCAATGCTGAATAATCAGCTGGGAATATTTGATCCAAAAGAAGTTGTGGGCACTCAGATCCTGATGCAGAAGTAGGGATGTTTGGAGAGATTTGGGTGCAATGGTTGATTTGAGCTTTTTAATGTGCTGTTCATATTGGAAAGGTGTGAAGGCAACTCCAGGCCTATCACCCTCAGGGGAAGAGTGTGTTTGAGTTGAGCAGTGTTGACACATGCATATATGCATTGAGGAATAGCGGCGGGTTGTCATTGTTTCAGGAATTGGGACTACGGTTGGTTTGTGTATAAATATCTATGGCTGATGTGAAAGTGTGTAGGAGTGTTATTAATTGGAAAAAAAATTGAGTGATTATTTATGAAGGGGGAGATGATTTGAGCCATCTGAGAATTTTATCCCATTTTTAATGGTGCGTGAGCTGCAGCTGATGGAGTGTAACATGTCTCATCTGGATGGAGGAATTGGTTAGGAGTTTAATTGGGTAAAATGCCATGCTGCTCAATGCTCATACATATTCTATTTTATTTACACATGGCGATACTGCAGTTTTGACCCTTGAGGGGTGTTCCAATAGGGATGTGTCAACATTGATTTGAGGGGATTGACATTCAAACCATGTATGCTGGCACGCCATTGTACATGGCCTAAACCTTATTACAGACATAACGATATAACTCTATTACATAAGGGGTTGGAGTGCAGCTAAAGTCTTGGTATTTGGTTTGAGTGCAGCAGGCTTTTAATCGGTTGGAATGTGATTTGGATTGTCCCGCCTTTCTTGAAAAGGTGATGTCTCTTTTGTGGGTAAATCCTTCATGAATATACCCCTTTACAGATGTACAATGCTGTGGAATTTCAATGCACATATTGGAAGTTTGGATAATTCACAAAATGTGACAATGGGAAGGCTGAAATGGTTATTGGAGCTGATTACTTCTGGATGATGGGTCCCCTTTGATATCAAGGCAATATCACATTATATGGTGGTAGGCCGTGCCGGGTGGTTTCCGATAGAAGCGGAGGAGCTCAAGAGGAGGCAGGGAGGATTCTCCTAGAAAGAGGCTTATTGGACTTTCACGCAACACTTAGTTCCAACTATTCATAGAATTTCTCTATTCTAAATTTGAAAAGATTTCATATCATATCACTCTATTTTATCATAATACTGAGGTGTTTTATCTAGTTAAAAATATTACTGTACTTCTTCGGCCCTTATGTCATCTTTCAAGTCACATAAATCCTGTTCAGGTTCTGTTCATGACTCAAATAGTGAATCTAGCATAGAATATGTTCAAACACAGTCACCATTGAGTCCCAACATTCCTCTCACAACCCCTATCAAATCCTCAATGAATGGATCAGGTCTTAACATTGATGTGGGCAATCCAAAGGCTCCAACTTCAAGCACTTGGTCGATCCCAAATAGTTCCGTCACTCCAATTCCCCCGAATCCCACTAATACACAAATGCATGTGTCTCAGGGGCCAGAAGGCACACCTCAAATTTCATCACACGCTAATCCCCAATCAAAATTTCCACGTGAGTTCCTCCTTAATCCCGGTCGGAATCCAGTCGCATCCCAGGATCCCTTTGGCCAAAGTAAACAGCCAACCCTCAATATTCCATCAGGATCTCAGGTTCATGTGGGTGATGAAAGGCGCGTGGATGGGGGGCGACGAAAAAGACCATTGGAGAATGTAACTTGGAGTGGTCTGTTGGAGGGAAATCTAGGATTGACGCTTCATCAAAGTAAGTCATTTTAATTTTGGAGTATAACCTTTTTCACAATTTGATATGTTTGTTTCATGGGTTAGATATGGCACCTAAAGGCAAGGCAGTCCGATCTCAGGAGCCAATTGAAGATTGTGAGTATGACCAGTCTTCATTAATTTTTTGATGTGTTAACTGATGATGTGCATGGCAGGTGATGAACTTTATGCATCTTCACCTCTGGTCCATAAAGAGAAAGTCACTGGACGTCATCATCCATATGCCTCCAAACCAAGAACAGCTCATGCCAGTTCATCAAGAGAAAAAATGGTGGATGATTAGGATGAGAACATGTCTCCAACTCAAATGGAAACAAATTATGAACCAAGGAGTGACAATTTCACGGCGCATGAGCATGGCACTCAGTCAAATAATGAGTTCACCCATCCTCAAATGCCCCTTTCCCAGAGTATGCTTGAACAATCCGAGGTCAGACAGCAAAGGAACCAGGCGCGTAAAGCTCACAATGTGGCGAAACGTGCAAGCCAGAAGGAGCAACAAAAATGGCTGAAAGAAGAACTTCCAGAGAATGTCCATGGAATGCAATCAGCAGTACATGCACATTGCCTGTTCCTACTCAAAGTGAGGGATAAGGATTTTTCCTCACTACCAGCACCACCAAGCACAGAAGAGCGTGAAATTGCAATTCAAGTGGCTGGTCATCTCGGATATGTCCCCAAGGATGTTTTCAATGAGCCATCAACACAGGTTCAGTCTCAGGGTTTCCAAAGCTACTGCGAAAATGAGCTCCACAAGTTAGGACTAAAGCGATTCACTTGGGACTGGGAGAGCTCATGGCAACATCCGTTCAATGAGCTGATGTCTATGGTGTTTTACCGTACATTCCATCTCGCACTGGTCAGCACCGAGTATCATCATTACTGTTGGAACAAGGATCATAATAACTATGGGGTCGTGGCGGCTTTAATGGAGCGATATTTCACTTTTTTTCAAAGAGAATGGAAGTCTATTCAAAAGGATGCCGAGTATTTGGTTAAAAAGAAGGAGAATCAAAAGCTCGCAAAGATTTTTCAAAGGGTTAGTTAATGTATCTCTTCTTCATTGTGAGCAAAGACTGATGATGATCTACTTCATTATGTGCAGACCTGTGAGCGCCGTCGTGAATGGTGTGATACGGCTAAATTTCCCATCCTAGCATCACAATTCAATGACCCTCGAGTATGTTCAGATACTGAGGAGGTACTGGAAAATGGCCGTCAAGTTTACCGGAAAGTGGGATTACGCTGGCACTCCCAGTTATTTAATGAATTGGTATTAAAAATGGATTGAGACATAGAGTTTTGTAATTGCATTAAAAAAAAGGGTAAAAAAACTATTGATAGATTGCCAGAATTACGATCGACAGATGATGGTGATATTCCGGAAGGCTTATCATTTCAGGTATTTGATCAAGATTGGCTCAAAGGCTGTAGTAAGATGCAGACTAGCGCCCTCAAGATACTTGACATGCCAGTTATTAGGCCGAATGGTGATGCTCTGCAATAACTTAGTAATATAAATGTATAGCACCGTTACAAATTAACATTTTGTGAATTATTTGTGCAGGTGTAATACAATCTGAGTATGATTTCTTAAAGATGCAACAACTTGCTAAATATGTCAGAATATAGAAAATATGAATTGGAATGTATCACCGTCTCCCTTAGAAATAAGACTCTATTGCTCATTTTCATTGAGGAAATATTGAAGGAGTTTGATCCAACTCATGGTGTTCATAATTGTGGACCTATGCCAGGGTGAACAAGGTTTATCAACTTGGTCAAACACAAATTATATAATATCAGTAAGGCTCCAGCAGTTAATGATTTTTTCTTTTCTTGGACCTATTGGTGTTTGGAAAATGGCATTTCCATAAGGCAGGATTTTAGAATAGCAATACAATTAGGGTCAAAGATGAGCTTGAAAGGTACCTTCCGCATGTTGACCTCAACTGAATGAGGAGTGATATAGTGGATGACCTTTACAGGTTGTTGTTGGCCAATACGATGGAGTCGATCAACAGCCTGAGCCTCAATGGCTGGGTTCCAATTGGGCTCCTGGAAATGTGGATGTCAGGGGCCGCACATCAGGGCAGAATTTTGGGGGTCCCCTCACCATTAAATAGACCGTATTAGCACAAGTTATATTGAGGCCAGTTCCAGCTGCGGCAATGGATGCAATCAGGACTTCACATTCAGGATTATTGAAGAAATTCTCCAGTGCCTTCTCCTGTGTTCGTGCTGTAATTGTTCCATCAATTCGTGCTGAAAGGATAGAGTGATGGGCAAGTGCAATACCAATTCTACAATATGAAAAAGTCAGATGGATTCAATTGGTAATGGATGCATATTAGAATTAATGCACAGATCTAGAAATTGGGTCCATTGGGTATAAACCACTGATTTGGTTGGACCACACCTTGTTTGTTTGTTCTTCATTAAGCTTTGTAGGAGGTGTGCAATTTTAATACTCATCATGCATGTTTCCACATCCACAATAGTTCGTGTGATTCTTGGGGAGTTATCCTGAGTGCTCCTGCCCTCGTGGTCTTCCAAGTCTGCCTCTGCAATTGTGTTAAGCATGATGTGGTGGTTACAACATATTCGCAGCTTATTAATATTTCTGAAAAATTCTCCTGGTCCTTTCCTTTTTGATGATAGGAATTCTTCATATAATATGGAATATTCTTGCTGCATGGTCGGGTTTAGTGGGAGCAGCTCATAATGATGGCTAATAGTGGGGAGGGATTCGAGATGTGTGGTTTTGGTGTGGCGCAAACTTAAATGCCGCAATGCCAAATGCAAGATATCATTGCAACCTTTGGAAAGACTACTCAGGATGAATCGTGACCAGTTATCTTGATTGGCGTTCTGGGGTTGAGTGATGAATGATATTATGCCCAAAAGGTCATAAATGGTGTTGTGAATAGGTGTGCCCGTTAAACATATTCAACAGGATGAAAGGAGGCTATTAATGGCACGGTGAGTGGCAGTGTATTGAGAGCAAATATAGCTATAAGATGGGGCAAGGGGTATTGGATATAAAAGGTAATTTGAATCATTTAAGATCAGAGACTCACTGTGCTTCATCCAAAATTATACGATGCCAATTGATTTGAAAAATGAATGATGTAGAGGTATTGATTTGCTTAAATTCTTGGGTGATAGTATTGTAAGAAGTGATGATGATATCATATTTTAAGATGTCTTCTTTGGATAATGAGTGACAAGTGGGACCATGGTAGATTTTGGAATGCAGCACTCCAGCCTGAGCATGCTTGGATATTTCTGATTGCCAGTTGGTAATTAAGCGAGGGGGGCAGATGATCATGGTGGGCGTGGAGCGATGGGGGTTTGCAATCATCAGCTCCTTGGAGGTACCAATTAGAGCAATGGCCTGAATGGTTTTACCTAATCCCATATCATCTGCGAGCAGTCCCCCAAGAGGGGTATTGGTAAAAAGGGATTCAAATGAGCTAACAACCCTGTTTGTAATGATGTGCCTGGCATTGAAAGTGGATCCTGGGGGTGAGGTGGCCCAAAGGTTACGGGCTGATTGGCCATTGGGGATTTCTCGATCCCAGAGAAAAGCTAGTCCGGTCTTTTGATGAGGGAGGAGGGGGGTTTGAATAATGGCATGGGGCGGGGTCATCATGGGGAGGTCTGATCCACTGGGTAATTGTATCAGTTTCTGCTTGGAAACCAATGATGAAACAGCAGGATATGAAACTGGCGTCGAGCTTGAAGCGGGAAATGTCGGAGTGAAGAGTTGACATTGACCATGAGTATCACAGTCATATTATTTGGGCATTTTAAGCTTGAAATCTTGTGTTCAAAAGCTTTCCATTATGAATAAAATGTTTGGATACCATGTGAAGAACATCAATGCTAGATTGGGTTTCTGAGATGAGGAGGGATCATTTGCATCAGTCATAAATACTCCCTCAACAAATAATATTTGAGAAGGATTGGATTGGCAATTTTCAATCCATGCCCCACCAGGACCACAGTGCATGAACGTTTTTGGTGCCCCAAGGAATGGTATCAACGTTTTGGAAAGGGTTCCAGGTAGAGAGCCAATAGCATGCTGGTGATTGGGGAGATAAACAAATATGTTGTGTTGATTGTGCCATATGATAATCCAAGAAGCTAAGTGGGAATCCTCAGGATTTAAGGCTATATCACTATTTATTTGAATACGAATATTAATCATCCCAATGCAGAGTGGTTGTGAAGGGGTTGACATGATGGCTATTTTAAATTATTTGGGGAAAGTTGGAAATTATATGATCGGGAGGGGTTAGCTAAATGGAATGAAGACAAATAGGCGCAGATGGGGAACTTATATGAGAGGCAGCAATGGGGTCAAGGGGGGATGGCCTGTGGTTACGTGCATGGTCTTGATGGGGATGGGCCTCTTGGGCTCATAATTTTCATATCCGATTTGGGGCATATATCAAGGCAAGGTGGCCAAAATGTGGGTGCACCAATATGACTGCTGGATCTGCAGCAAGGTACAAAACCTTTGGTGGAACAAGGTTGACATTAGCATATCCGAAATTGGGTGGGTTGTAGCAACTTATTGTGGAGGGCATATCAGAGGCATGCAGTCATGTTCGCTGGTGTGACAGCGAACATGGATGCATATATATCTTCCTCAGGTTAATTGTCGCACAGGGACCTACTGGGCAATGTTGGCCATTGCAAAGGGAGATTTCACTGTGGGGATGTTTGTGTGTGGGCGGGTGAGATATGTTTGGTGGCGTGCCACCGAACATGACTTTGGTTTTGCGTGAAGTTTTTTGATGACTGATTCCAACTAGGCCTCAGGGGGGGAAGTGTGGCATGATCAAATGGGGCACCGACCGTGAGGAATGATCCACATCTACATTCACCCCTATTGCGTTTGAGGAGGCTACTAATCCCCCAAGATTGGGATCACGGTCTTTGCCTCACGCGTGTACAAAACTCCGGAGAAAGAGGCCACCCACACAAGGGAATTTTTGGCTGCAAGCCAGGTGCCACAACTTGCGCGGGGCGTGTGAGAACGTGAAGAAAATTCCCCACGCAAACATACCCAGCCTCAGCAGTCATAGGCTGGGATTATTCTAATGTGGATGAGGCTGAAGCAAATCCACACTGATTGGCATCAGGTTTCCACGCGCGTGGAGGTGAGCGTCTGCAGTAAAGCTGACCACCCAACCAAGAAACTAGCCGGTCGGAACACTGGAAGTAAAATGTCTTCCAGGCGTGTGAAAGCTGCCTGTGTATGACCCATTGGGGGGTGCGTATGAAAGCGTGTGGCTGCCCGACAATGAGAACGCGCAATGAACAAGCAGGGCCAGTCATTGTTGGCCCCGACAATGGCACCGGAGTGAATCCACTGTTTGTGTATTACCCAAATAATAAGTCATCCCATTATGACCCACTTTCATTAACTCGGATTACACCCGCGCTTATGCCATTGTTAGGCAGAACTCTCCAAAAAGGTGCACCAAAGGGATGCAGTTGAGATATATGACTCAATGGCTTGACGTGATTTTCATGTTACATTGCTGAAAAGCTTTTGCTCTGCCCCGCAGCATACATTTACAAAGGTGTACTGCGTACTACAGTGTTGGCTGTACAGATTAGGAAGTTGTAATACTACTTGAGCCTGCATGCATATAGCGAATGTGCATGCACCTTCCGATCGTTTGCATATATGTAGCTCATGTGCCACATGCTCAGCATTGCATTTCCCCCAATTTGCACACGCAAGCTGAGCATGTCATGGTCAAAAGCACCGTGTGAAAGTGCTCAGTAAAGCCATGGAATGAACTTTTTTTGCAATAGTTCATTGGAAGGGTCAGTTTGGAGCACTTCGCCAAAGCGTGTGAAATGCTGCACCTGGCTGAAATGTCACCCAATGCTGTGCCAAATGCTCAGATTGTGGGCATACAAAAACGACTGAGCAATGGCTCAGCATGGTGCATTTCATATTGTTATATCACTTGTTCAATTACTGTGCAATTGAAATGTTCAGCCACTGAGCATTTCAATTATGACCCGAAAGCAAACCTGAGCAATGGGTCGAGGCAAGCTCACGCTGTATTCACTTGCCTTACAGCCCCCCCCTTTGTTCAAAGACTATCACCAGGCCATACGTCCGGTGATCTTGCCGTGGTCACTTGTGACCCAATGCACCGGGTGCATTTCTGCATGGGTCACTTGTGCATTGCACCCACAATGCACATTCAACAAGGGCCTCACGACCACCCTCCCGGGTGATCGGGTGGCTATTTAAGGAAAGAAAGGGGATTTGACTCAGCTTGACAATTCAATAAATTGCAATACTCAGCGGTGCATTTGATATTGTTATATCAATTGTTCAATTACTGTGCAATTAAAATGTTCAGCCACTGAGCATTCCAATTATGACCCGAAAGCAAACCTGAGCAATGGGTCGAGGCAAGCTCACGCTGTATTCACTTGTCTTACAGCCCCCCCCTTTGTTCAAAGACTATCACCAGGCCATACGGCCGGTGATCTTGCCGCGGTCACTTGTGACCAAATGCACCGGGTGCATTTCTGCATGGGTCACTTGTGCATTGCACGTTGAATGCACATTCAACAAGGGCCTCACGACCACCCTCTTGGGTGATCGGGTGGCTATTTAAGGAAACAAAGGGGATTTGACTCAGCTTGACAATTCAATAAATTGCAATAATCAGCCAGACCCCCATTGTTCTTCTGCCTCACGCGAGCATTTCACTTCTCAGTTGCAGCATTTGCTGAGACTCAGCTTCAATTTTGCCCACACGCCTTGAAGCTGAGACTTTTGCGGGTGCTGCAACTGCTGAGATCGTCTCAGCTTCACCATGTTATAAAAGACCATCTTCACATGACACGCACTTCACTTTCTCTCTCACCTGCTCCACTTTGTTCAACCTCACCCGCATTTGTCCTTCTTGTGCGTATTCCCCTTCGTCTCCCTGCCTTTCTATTTTTGTCTTTCGCACTCCACTAAACCCACTTCCCTTCCTTTTGCCTGTTTGTTTATTCTTCTGATCCGTTCAGAACCTCACTTCTATCCACCTTGTGCATTACCTCTTTTTTAAACTTTTGTTGACATTACATACCGATATTAATACTTATTTTTCTCCACAACTCTTTTCCAGAATTTTAAAAACTTCCGACTAGAGCGTTCTTATTTTGTTTCGGTTTTAAATTCATAATTCATCGTACGTCTTCATTTTTTCTCTTGATTGTTTACTTTGGATGCAGTTACTAACCTCAATTGTTTTGTTTTTAGATGTCGTGCACTTTATGCACCAAGCGGGGTATCCCCTGCATTCGTTCCTCGACAACAAACAACACTTGTGATGCTTGCCAACAAGCACACAAGAAATGTTCGTTTGTTGTCCGCCCCTTCCGACCACGAGGCCAGAGGAGTTCCCGCCCAAGACGCCCTCGCGAGGAGTCCTTTGTGGTCGACAATGATGAAACCATTTCCAAGCGTGAATGGACGCCGGGCCCCCAAACAGGCCAACAGGAACGATTCCAGACGCTCAGCCCTGTCCCCTCCCCCTCCTAGGCCACCATCCGATGGTCACTTCACTCCTCGACCGGAGCGAAGTGATTATCCGGCCAATGAAGGATGGCGATGGCGAGAGGACATTTGAGCTTGGGATGATCGTCACCATGTCTTGTCACCGATGGGATTCAAACGCCAAAGTAAGTTTTATTTCTCCTCCTTATCTCATTTCTCTTCACACAATAATACTGACTTTTTTCCATTACTCATAGAACAGAACCCCCCGAATCCCCCCCGACATGACTCTCCCGTTCCTAGTTTGCCTCGCGAGCAAACCCCCTGGCAACCCACTCCAGGCCCGAGTGGCACCCGATGGTCTGACAAATTTCTCCACGGTAAGCAGCCAAAGTTTCATTTCATTTTCACTTTCACTTTTGAGTCGAGTGAACTGACTCTTACTCCTTTTTTAGAACCCTCCCGAACCAAAGAGCCACCTATTTCTGGCCCAAGTCCATCGTCCCAACCACCTGAGGACAATGCGACTTGTGAGCCAGAACCTGAGGTGGCTCCTACGCAATCCACTGAGGAACCTTATGGTAAGTCACCCCTTCTTTCTCTTTGATCCATATCCACTTTTCCTCATTTTTTCTTTGACCGTCTCCAGATCGTCCCGCCACTCCTTGCTCGATCATCATCATCGACGATACGCCCGTCGGATCCCCCCCTCCCCCTCCCCCTCCCCCTTCTTCTTCACCGACTCCACCATCTTCCCCTCCTGTTCCCCCTCCCTCCTCTCCTACCCCGGTTCCTTCCCAGGATCTCCCTCCCATTGCCCCCGAGAACCCAACAACCTCCTCCCCCCCGGTGCCAAGCTCCTCTCATTCCCACGATGACGCTCGCCAGGAATTCACCGAACTGCGACCGACCCTAATGATTCCTCGAGCCATCATCCACAAATCGATCAACCGAATCTTGTTGGAGCATCGCCGCTTGCTCCACATGATTCCTTTTGTGGATGGAACTCATCGAAATGAGATGCACCGGGAATTCCGGGAGGAACTAAAATCCCTCCTTGGCGAGGCAATGGAGGCTTATCAAAAGGAGGACATCACCGGGATAGTCTCGAAATACTTAGAAAAATAAGAAAATTTAAAAAAAAAATCATTATTTCCTCTATTTATTATTTGTAATACTTTCTTTCATATAAATTTTTTGTATCGAATGATTGTTATTTTCCATTTCTATTACATTCTTTGCTCACGTTAAGTTATATTTTCTTCAATGGTTCAAATATCCTATTGCATGAGAAAACCTTTTATAAGTGCCCTACCAAAAGTTTGAGTGAGTATTTGTTTGTGTGACCCTCTTTTTCTCAAAATGCGCCAATAGTTGCCGTTATCCTCTCCTATATTTTCTTCTTCCATGGTTTAGAGCCATATACATTCTTAACTGTAAAAAAGCGGGAGCTTCCCGAATGTGAGCAATCCACTCCAAATTTGTGAAACATGGCCTTTCCTATGGTCACACGCTATTAATCTTACTCATGTATTGAATTATTTAAATCGTCTGGAACCTTCACAAGCATAAGGATTGGCGTGTGACTTGTCAGGAGGCTGCACAGGCATAAGGATTGGCGTGTGAATTATCGGGAGCCTGCACAGGCGTAAGAATTTGTCAGCATTGTTGGCAACCTTCCCAAGCGTCAGGATTGGCGTGTGAATCGTCGCAAGCCTGTACAGGCATAAGGAATTTTTAGCATTTTTGAGACCCTTCACAAGCATAAGGATTGGCGTGTGAAGTTTTGGGAGCCTGCACAGGCGTAAGAATTAGCGTGTGAATTCTTGGGATCCTGCACAGGCCAAGAAATTTTCAGCATTGTGGGGAACCTTCACAAGCGTAAGGATTGGTGTGTGAATCGCCGGAAGCCTGTACAGGCGTAATAAATTTTTAGCATTTTTGGGAACCTTCACAAGCGTCAGGATTGGCGTGTAAATTTTCAGGAGCCTGCACAGGCGTAAGGATTGGCGTGTGTAGCGTCGGCACCCCGCATAGGCGTAAGGAACTTTTAGCATTTGCGGAACCTGCACAAGCATAAGGATTTGCGTGTGAAGCATCGGCATCCTCGACAATAGCAACAAACCAGGACAGATGTACGATGGCATGCCACCGTACATAATCCACTTCACCCCTTTTTCATGTGAGACACCCCATCTCCCGCACTAGAATCCATCCAATCCTGGTGTATATTGTCCTCTGCCTTACCCCACCATTACTCACCCAACCCACATGCAAATCTCCTCATTCTTTGAATCGGCATGAGATTGTATTACCATCCCTGATTTGATAGCCCTCTCTCTCGCCAATCTCATAATAGCCATGGTTTTTTTGCCGCATTGTTTTTGCTAACCTGCTTGAGCATTGTGCGGACATACCCACTAGTGTCGTGCTTTCGTTGTCCTGTGCTGGATCAGTATAATGAACAAATGTACTACTGGCCCACACTACCTGAATGAGCCCATGACATGCGGATAGATCAATCCAAAAATGCTCATTTGGGAAAATCAATTTTCCCCCTGTACACCGCTTTGACGCATCTCTTTGAATTTGGCCGGTCCGCTTATCAGCTTGAAACCACCATCCCGAAGCATACAGCGATGCATCCTTATCAACATGAGGTGCGTTTTTGAATCCATTCAGGGTGAAAGTGAGTGCGGAAGCGAACTCGAATGCACCCTGATTTGCCGGAATATTGCCTTCATAGTTGACTTGATCAAAAGACGGAACCCCCAATGAATTGTAGAAATTTTGAATCTTCTCAAATAAGTTATCCCCAACATATTGTAAGGATTGACCTAGAATGCAACCCACCGAGCTAAGATTGGCACCTCGGTTCCGCCATTCATCTTTTGCGTTTTCAATTTTCCCGACACTTCCATACAGACCAAATTGTTCATTCTTGGTGCTGCATTTGTGCCACCCAATCGCGAACATAAATCCCTCCAGTAATGCTCCATTGGTTGCAATCGGGTCGGTGAATCTCTTTTCGCGAAATAAGAATAGTGATAATTCATCCCATTGATTGACCTCGACTTCACTCATTGTTGTGAATGGTCGGAATTCGACAAGGGCAATGAGTAATCCGGTTGAAGAGAAAATTGCCACACAGCCAAAGTGAATGCGTTTGATCTGATTGACATCCACAACCCTCCGAATTTCACTTGGGGTGATATTTTCTGATACTGGCATTGATATTTGTGCTGTTGGGCGAGAGGAGGAAAACAACCTATTCATTCGGCTCGTTTTGCGCTCATTTGTCTTTTGGGATATGCTACTATTCCCGAGTGGTTGAGGGATCACTATGTGTTGAAGTACACAAGATATCAGATACTGGCAAGGAGCTTTCTTCGGCACACATCACCGGGGCGAATCTCGTGTCAATCGTCGGCGATTGACTTCACGTCAAGCAAACGTCAAGCAGGATAAAAGTCGAGCTCACGTCAAGCGAAAATCAAGCGAACGTCGAGCACACGTCACACTCTGGTCTTACACCAAATCCTGTGACATCCAATAATATTGGTTCCCCTGTGCCTTCAACTCAGATTCCTCACCGCCTGATCATCCCACAACCGTCCGATGATTGGTAAAAATTACACCAGACCCGCCTGTTTGCACACACACACATCAAAGATGTCCTTCAGCCAGTCTTGATGTAGGCGGGGGGTTTGACTTCACCAGGTCATCCATGAAGTGTGCGTGTGCATGCGTGGGGGCGGGTGCGTTTGCGTGTGCATTGGCGTGTGCGGGTGGGTTTGCATGTGCATTGGCGTGTGCGGGTGGGTGTGCGTGTGCGGCTGCGTGGGCGTGTGCATTGGCGCGTGCCGGTGGGTGTGCGTGTGCGTGTGCATTGGCGCGTGCGGGTGCACATGCGGGTGTGGGTACGCAAAAGCCGATTCCGCTTCCAACATGATGATGGCGCAGTTAGAAATTTTGGATGCTGTGAAAGGTGAGTGTGTGGGTCATTTGATCATTGGACTTGGCTTATTCACACTGTACCCAATGTCAAAATAGTAACTTCTTTGTGGCAATGTGAAATAATGGGCTTTGCTTGTCACAATGGCATGTCTCTGTCACTAAATTTTGAGGCAATTATTTCACTAGCAAAATTGCTAATGAATCTGAGAGATTTGCATTTTAGTAGACTAAATATCATGAAATAACGGCTTTATCATTACAAGCAGTCCACATGACAGAGCTTTGTTATCATACAATCCACAGTTACCTTCTATTTCTTCTTCAGATATAATCAAGTGTCCATCATCAAAACCAACAGCTTTATAAATATTCAGATGCGGCCAATCTGGTAGGAAATTCACATCAATCTTCAAAGGTTTTAAAATCAGAAAGTTATTGTTCAGTATGCTAGATGGCTCAGAGACTTTGAAAATGCTATCAATAATACCAAATTGTCGTGAGTTGCCCCTCAGAAAACATATCACACTGTTGCTGATATTTTTGGATTCAGTTGAAAATATATTGTTCCCAATATTAATGTTTGAAACTGGAAAATACCAAGGTGAGACAATCCTTGAAGTGGGAGGACTTGTGGATTGCACGGTAGTGTCTAAGCTGATCCAATCAACTATTTCCCTTGTTGCATGAAAAGTCTGTAAGTACTCAACCAGGCAATCATAATTTGGTTGGTCATGGCGGGATGGCTTGTTATATTTATGGTGATTGAACACGGCAGGTGGCTGTGATTCGAAAAGCTGTTTTATTTCACATGGCACAGATGGGGATTTCAGGAGAACGGAAAGGTTGGAACATCGACAGATATGTTGAAGTAAGGTTTTATCTATATCATCTATTCAGAGTTGCAAAAAGTTAGTCTTATTCAGTTCAGGTGTTTAATCAATGTGAATATATTGATCTTATTAATTGACTTACATATCTTGTTATTTGTTGGCATCTTTGCAAATACTCCAATCAAGCGCTCATAACCCCATGTGGCTGAGGCTTGTGCTGGGCCCCAACGTTGGAAGAGTTCGGGAATATGATCAGCAAAATGATGATTTGGTTTACTTTTCTGTTTTGGGAACAGGTGTTGATTGGAAAGGCGGAATTTTTTCCAATGTTCAGCAAATGCAGTCGCATCATCTATTGAAACAGTCCAGCTTGTGGCAATGTTGATAGCACTAATCAAATGGAATGTATTCTTGGCTAGTTCATTTGCAAGTTCTTCTGACTGACCCATTTTTCTTTGAGTGTTGGCAGATTGGTGTGCATCTAATGACATCTGTTGACTGAGCATTAGAAATGGAATATAGACCTTATATAAGAGAGCCCATTCAGCGGCTTTTAAGCTACCATGAGAGGGGGAACCCATTTTGCGGGGAACTCTTGTCCATGATGAGGGAATTATGGTCTCAGATATGATTTGTCGGAGATGCTCAAGAGCCTCACCCTTGATCTGGTGATCACTCAGTGCAGTGATATCCAATTCAGAGGGTATTTCAGAAGTGGGGATGTAATCGGCATCAAATGAAGGAATCTCCGCAGAACCACTAGATGGATGTTCTGTGTTAGGGGTGGGCATTGGGAAGTAGTTTTTTCGGGTGGAAGTAGTGGGGAGTGGCTCATTTATTATTTTTGCTGCGTCTCTTCTCAGGGAGCGGGCCTCTCTCAATGTGATTTTATCAAGAGAGCTGTTGGAGGTCATGGAATCTGAGTCTGAACTGTTGGTGTCATTGGATTTCCTGCGGGACCTGAAGTAAATTTTTGATTTCGCCTCTGGAATGCACAATTTGAAAGTTGCATGATCCTTCAAAATTCCAAGTATTAAATTATGCATTATGTCAAGATTAACCATTCTGGTTGCATCCCAATACGGAAGGTCTTCCAAAATTGAATATCGCACTCCATACTCAGAGAAAATTGCTTGTCTTTGTTGTGGGGTTGCCCGAAGCCATTTGGCAATGGTTGATTTATGACTTTGGTATGAGCGCGTGTAGTGAAATTGAGGACCAATTTCTTCAATTTGAGCTTTGTGAATGGTGCAAAAATTACAAAAGTGGTTTCCTGAATGGGAAATAAATCCAGTAAGCTTGCGCATGGCAACCACATCCGCAATGGCTGTGAGGATGGCAACACGGATAAAGGATCCTGATGGACCTGTTGAGGTGGGTGCAAAATGGTAACCTTGCCATAGCTCTTTGAGCTCGTTGATGAGTGGCATTAATAGATAATTCAATTGAAGCGCAGTTGGCTCCTTCGGACCAGGGATGATTCCTGCAACATAGACATTCTCGGGCTTCAATCTTTCACTTGGGGGGAGATTAAGACAAATAAGCATGATAGGTCCAATGCTAGCCAACCGGGTTGACTTTCCATGTGCATTAAACCAGTCCACATATATGGAGAAGGCCAATGCACCAGGAATGGACATGAATGGGGGGTCATGGATATTTCTAGTGCCAGTGAAGCGTCTCCAGACCAATCCATCCCAGACGTCACGTTTTGGGGAATCTTCAGGAGTTTGGGATTGTTGATGTTGATGCAGAATGTCCATAATTCCAGCCCGCTGGAGGAATCTGGCAAGCCAATTTTTGAATGGTTGATAAATGAAATGTTTTGTTGGTATAAATTTTTGCTTCATGTTGGTTGTGTTTTGGGTTTGGGGTTCAGATGAATAGATGAATTTGCCTAATGATTGTGTGCAAGGGGGATCATGATCATTTGGGTCATTATGGCGTTGACAGTGGGGTTGGTCAGTTGTGACTGATTCAGTAAGGCCATTAAGAGAGAAACATTGAGGACAACATATATAGTTTTGAATCACTGGCTCCAATTGGAGATGTTCAAATATGGTACTCAGATCTTGAGGTATATGGAATGCAGGAGCGGGGGGACCAGCTGAGCTTGAGATACTGGACTTGATCAGCAGGTTCAGGGCGGGGTTGAGTATGCGTGAAGCCCTGCGGGGTAAATTATACCTTAATGATAGAATGGCAGATATTATCATTCCTAGGTCTTGTGGGGGAAGGGTTTGACTGCCACTATATGGTTTCTGTGCAGTTGAATTGAGACCCGCAGGAGTTGAGAAAGTGCTTTGGGTCAAACGTGAATAATCAGCTGGGAAGATTTGATCCAATAGAATTTGTGGGCACCCAGATCCTGATGCAGAAGTAGGGATGTTTGGAAGGGATTTGGGTGCAATGGTTGATTTGAGCTTTTTAATGTGCTGTTTATATTGGAAAGGTGTGAAGGCAACTCCTTGCCTATCACCCTCAGGGGAAGAATGTGTTTGAGTTGAGCAGTGTTGACACATGCATATACGCATTGAGGAATATGGCCGGGTTGTCATTGTTGCAGGAATTGGGAGTACGGTTGGTTTGTGTATAAATATCTATGGTTGATGTGAAAGTGTTTAGGAGTGTTATTAATTGGAAATAAAATTCAGTGATTATTTATGAAGCGGGAGATGATTTGAGCCAGCTGAGGATTTTATCCCATTTGTAATGGAGCATGAGCTGCAGTGGATAAAGTTTAACATGTCTCATCTGGATGGCGGAATTGGTTAGGCGTTTAATTGGGTAAAATGCCATGCTGCTCAATGCTCATACATATTCTAGTTTATTTACACATTGTGATAGTGCGGGTTTGACCATTGAGGGGGTTCCATTAGTGAAGTGTTACCATTGAATTGAGGGGATTAACATTTAATCCATGTACGCTGGCACGCCATCGTACATGGTTTAAACCTTATTACAGACATAACTATATAACTCTATTACATAAGGGGTTGGAGTGCAGCTAAAGTCTTGGTATTTGGTTTGAGTACCGCGGGCTTTGAATCAGTTGGAATGTGATTTGGATTGTCTTGCCTTTCGTGAAAAGGTGATGTCTCTTTTGTGGGTAAATCCTTCATGAATATACCCCTTTACAGATGTACAATGTTGGGGAATTTCAATGCATATATTGGCAGTTTGGATAATTCACAAAATGTGACAATGGGGAGGCGGAAATGTTACCAAATATGATTACCTATGGATGATGGGTCCCCTTTCAGATCAAGGAAATATCACATTATATGCTGGTAGGCCGTGCAGGGTGGTTTCCGACAAAAGCGGAGGAGCTCAAGAGGAGGCAGGGAGGATTCTCCTCAAAAGAGTCTTATCCGACTTCCACACAACACTTAGTTCCAACTATTCATAGAATTTCTCTATTCTAAATTTGAAAAGATTTCATCTCATATCACTCTATTTTATCATAATACTGAGGTGTTTTATCTAGTTAAAAATATTACTGTACTTTTTCGGCCCTTATGTCATCTTTCAAGTCACATAAATCCCGTTCAGGTTCTGTTCATGACTCAAATAGTGAATCTAGCATAGAATATGTTCAAACACAGTCACCATTGAGTCCCAACATTCCTCTCACAACCCCTATCGCATCCTCAATGAATGTATCAGGTCTTAACATTGATGTGGGCAATCCAAAGGCTCCAACTTCAAGCACTTGGTCGATCCCAAATATTTCCGTCACTCCAATTCCCCCGAATCCCACTAATACACAAATTCATGTGTCTCAGGGGCCAGAAGGCACACCTCAAATCTCCTCACACGCTAATCCCCAATCAAAATTTCCACGTGAGTTCCTCCTTAATCCCGGTCGGAGTCCAGTCGCATCCCAGGATCCCTTTGGCCAAAGTAAACAGCCAACCCTCAATATTCCATCAGGATCGCAGGTTCATGTGGGTGATGAAAGGCGCGTGGATGGGGGGCGACGAAAAAGACCTTTGGAAAATGTAACTTGGAGCGGTCTGTCGGAGGGAAATCCAGTATTGACGCTTCATCAAAGTAAGTCATTTGAATTTTGGAGTAGAAACTTATTCATGATTTGATATGTTTGTTTCATGGGTTAGATATGGCACCTAAAGGCAAGTCAGTCCGATCTCAGGAGCCAATTGAAGATCGTGAGGATGACCAGTCTTCATTAATGTTTTAATGTGTTAACTGATGATTTGCATAGCAGGGGATGAACTTTATGCGTCTTCACCTCTGGTCCATAAAGAGAAAGTCAGTGGACGTCATCATCCATATGCCTCCAAACCAAGAACGGGTCATGCCAGTACATCAAGAGAAACAATGGTGGATGATGAGGATGAGAACATGTCTCCGACTCAAAGTGAAAGAAATGATGAACCAAGGAGGGACAATTTCACAGCGCATGAGCAAGGCACTCAATCAAATAGTGAGTTCACCCATCCTCAGCTGGGCCTCGCCCAGAGTATGCTTGAACAATCCGAGGTCAGACAGCAAAGGAACCAGGCCCGCAAAGCTCACAATGTGGCGAAACGTGCAAGCCAGAAGGAGCAACAAAAATGGCTGAAGGCAGAACTTCCAGAGAATGTCCATGGAATGAGATCAGCAGTACACGCACATTGCCTGTTCCTACTCAAAGTTAGGGATAAGGATTTTTCCTCACTACCAACACCACCCAGCACAGAAGAGCGTGAAATTGCAATTCAAGTGGCTGGTCATCTCGGTTATGTCCCCGAGGATGTGTTCAATGAGCCATCAACACAGGTTCAGTCTCAGGGTTTCCAAAGCTACTGCGAAAATGAGCTCCACAAGCTAGGACTAAAGCGATTCACTTGGGACTGGGAGAGCTCATGGCAACATCCGTTCAACGAGCTGATGTCTATGGTGTTTTACCGTACATTCCGTCTTGCACTTGTCAGCACTGAGTATCATCACTACTGTTGGAACAAGGATCATAACAACTATGGGGTCGTGGCGGCTTTAATGGAGCGATATTTCACTTATTTGAAAAGAGAATGGAAGTCTATTCAAAAGGATGCCGAGTATTTGGTAAAAAAGAAAGAGAATCAAAAGCTCGCAAAGATTCGTCAAAGAGTTAGTTACTGTATCTCTTCTTCATTGTGGACCAAGTCTGATGATGATCTACTTGATTATGTGCAGACCTGTGAGCGCCGTCGTGAATGGTGTGATACGGCTAAATTTCCCATCCTAGCATCACAATTCAATGACCCTCGAGTATGCTCAGATACTGAGGAGGTACTGGAAAATGGCCGTCAAGTTTACCGCAAAGTGGGATTACGCTGGCGCTCCCAGTTATTTAATGATTTGGTATTGAAAATGGATAGAGACATAGAGTTTTGTAATCGGATTAAAAAAAAGGGTAAAAAAACTATTGATAGATTGCCAGAATTACGATCGACAGATGATGGTGATATTCCGGAAGGCCTATCATTTCAGGTATTTGATCAAGATTGGCTCAAAGGCTGTAGTAAGATGCAGACTAGCGCCCTCAAGATACTTGACATGCCAGTTATTAGGCCTAATGGTGATGCTCTGCAATAACTTAGTAATTGGTCACGGTATAGCACTGTGACAAATTAAAATTTTGTGAATTATTTGTGCAGGTGTAATAAAATCTGATTATTATCTCTTAAGGATGCAACAACTTGCTAAATATGTTAGAATATAGACAATATGAATTGAAATGTATCACCGTCTCCCTTGCAATAATACTCTATTGCTCATTTTCATTGACGAAATATTGAAGAAGTTCGATCCAGCTCATGGTGTTCATAATTGTGGACCTGTGCCAGAGTCAACAGGAGTTATTAACTTTGTCAATCACAAATTATATAATATCAGTAAGGCTCACGCAGTTAATGATTTTTTCTTTTCTTGGACCTATTGGTAATTGGAATATGGCATTCCCATAAGGAATGATTTCAGAATAGTAATACAATCAAGTGAAAGATGAGCTTGAAAGGTACCTTCCGCATGTTGACCTCAACTGAATGAGGAGTGATATAGTGGATGACCTGTACAGGTCGTTGTTGGCCAATACGATGTAGACGATCAACAGCCTGAGCCTCAATGGCTGGGTTCCAATTGGGCTCCTGGAAATGTGGATGTCAGGGTCCGAAAATCAGGGGAGAATTTTGGGGGGCCCCTCACCATTAAATAGACTACATTAGCACAAGTTATATTGAGGCCAGTTCCAGCCGCGGCAATGGATGCAATGAGTACTTCACATTCAGGATTATTGAAGAAATTCTCAAGCGCCTTGTCCTGCGCTCGTGGTGTAATTGTTCCATCAATTCGTGCTGAAAGGATAGAGTGATGGGCAAGAGCAATACCAATTCTACAATATAAAAAAGTCAGATGGAGTCAATTGGTAATGGATGCATATTAGAATTAACGCACAAATCTAGAAATTGGGTCCATTGGGTATAAACCACCGATTTCGTTGGACCACACCTTGTTTGTTTGTTCTTCATTAAGCTTTGTAGGAGGTGTGCAATTTTACTACTCATCATGCATGTTTCCACATCCACAATAGTTCGTGTGATTCTTGGGGAGTTATCCTGAGTGCTCCTGCCCTCGGGGTCTTCCAGCTCCGCCTCCGCAATTGTGTTAAGCATGATGTGATGGTTACAACATATTCGCAGCTTATTAATATTTCTGAAAAACTCTCCTGGTCCTTTGCTTTTGGATGATAGGAATTCTTCATATAATGTGGAATATTCTTGCTGCATGGTCGGGTTGAGTGGGAGCAGCTCATAATGATGGCTAATAGTGGGGAGAGATTCGAGATGTGTGGTTTTGGTGCGGCGCAAACTTAAATGCCGCAATGCCAAATGCAAAATATCATTGCAACCTTTTGAAAGACTACTCAGGATAAATGGTGACCAGTTATCTTGATCGGCGCTCTGGGGTTGAGTGATGAAGGATATTATGCCCAAAAGGTCATAAATGGTGTTGTGAATAGGTGTGCCCGTTAAACATATTCGACGGGATGAAAGGAGGCTATTAATGGCACGGTGAGTGGCAGTGTATTGAGAGCGAATATAGCTATAAGAGGGGGCAAGGGTTATTGGATATAAAAGGTAATTTGAATCATTTAAGCTCAGCCACTCACTGTGCTTCATCCAAGATTATACGATGCCAATTGATTTGAAAAATGAATGATGTAGAGGGATTGGTTTGCTTAAATTCTTGGGTGATAGTATTGTAAGAAGTGATGATGATATCATATTTTAAGATGTCGGCTTGGGATAATGAGTGACGAGTGGGACCATGGTAGATTTTGGCATGCAGTGCTCCAGCCTGAGCATGCTTGGATATTTCTGATTGCCAGTTGGTAATTAAGCGAGGGGGGAAGATGATCATGGTGGGCGTGGAGCGATGGGGGTTTGCAATCATCCGCTCCTTGGAGGTACCAATTAGAGCAATGGCCTGAATGGTTCTACCTAATCCCATATCATCCGCAAGCAGTCCTCCAAGAGGGGTATTGGTCGAAAGGGATTCAAATGAGCTAATGACCTTGTTTGTAATGATGTGCCTGGCATTAAAAGTGGATCCTGGGGGTGAGGTTGCCCAAAGGTTACGGGCTGATTGGCCATTGGGGATTTCTCGATCCCAGAGAAAAGCTAGTCCGGTCTTTTGATGAGGGAGGAGGGGGGTTTGAATAATGGCATGGGGCGGGGTCATCATGGGGAGGTCTGATCCACTGGGTAATTGTATCAGTTTTTGCTTGGAAATCAATGATGAAACAGCAGGATATGAAGCAGGCGTTGAGTTTGAAGCGGGAAATGTCGGAGTAAAGAGTTGACATTGACAATGAGTAGTACAGTCATATTCTTTGGGCATTTTAAGCTTGAAATCTTGTGTTCGAAAGCTTTCCATTATGAATAGAACGTTTGGATACCATGTGAAGAACATCAATGCTAGATTGGGTTTCTGAGATGAGGAGGGATCATTGGCATCAGTCATAAATACTCCCTCAACAAATAATATTTGAGTAGGATTGGATTGGCAATTTTCAATCCATGCCCCACCAGGACCACAGTGCATGAACGTTTTGGGTGCCTCAAGGAATGGTATCAACGTTTGGGAAAGGGTTCCCGGGAGAGAGCCAATAGCATGCTGGTGATTGGGGAGATATACGAATATGTTGTGTTGATTGTGCCATAGGATAATCCAAGAAGCTAAGTGGGAATCCTCAGGATTTAAGGTTATATCACTATTTATTTGAATAAGAATATTAATCATCCCAATGCAAAGTGGTTGTGAAGGGGTTGACATGATGGCTATTTTGAATTATTTGGGGACAGTTGGGAATTATATGATCGGGAAGGGTTAGCTAAAGGGAATGAAGAGGAATAAGCGCAGGTGGGGAACTTATATGAGTGGCAGCAACAGGCCAAAAGGGGGATGGCCTGTGGTTACGTGCATGGTCTTGATGGAGGTGGGCCTCTTGGGCTCATAATTTTCATATCCGATTTGGGGCATATATCAAGGCAAGGTGGCCAAAATGTGGGTGCACCATTTGACTGCTGGATCTGCAGCGAGTTACGAAACCTTTGGTGGAACAAGGCTGACATTAGCACATCCGAAATTGGGTGGGTTGTAGCAGCTTATTGTGGAGGGCATATTAGAGGCATGCAGTCATGTTCGCTGGTGTGACAGCGAACAATGAGCGTATCCTCCCCAGGTTAATTGTTCACAGGGAGCTACTGGGCAATGTTGGCAGTTTCAAAGGGCAATCTCACTGTGGGGATGTTTGTGTGTGGGCAGGTGAGATATGTTTGGTGGCATGCCACCGAACATGACTTTGGTTTGGCCTGAAGCTTTTTGCTGACTGATGCATACTGGGCTTTCAGGGGGGAATGTCTGGGATGATCAAAGGGGGCGCCAGCCGTGAGCCGTGATCCACATATACATTCACCCCTATGGCGTTTGAGGCGAGTACTAATCCACCGAGATTGGCATTGGCCTCTTTGCCTCACGCGCGTACAGAACTCCGGAGAAAGAGGCCACACGCCCGAGGAATTTTTTGGCTGCAAGCCAGGTGCCACAACTTGCGCGGGGCGTGTGAGAACGTGAAGAAAATGACCCGCGGTGGGAGATACCCACGCGAACATGACCAGCCTCAGCAATCATAGGCTGGGATTGTTATTCTAATGTGGATGAGGCTGAAGCGAATCCACACTGATTGGCCTCAGGTTTCCACGCGCAAGCGGGTGAGCGTCTGCAGTCAAGCTGACAACCCGACCAAGAAAATAGGCAGCTGGAAGACTGGCAGTAAAATGTCTTCCAGGCGTGTGAAAGTTGCCTGTGTATGACCCATCGGGGGTGCGTATGAAAGCGTGTGGCTGCCCGACAATGAACAAGCGGGCCAGTCATTGTTTGCCCCAACAATGGCACCGGAGTGAATCAACTCTTTGTGTTAGACCCAAATATTAAGTCATCCCATTAAGACCCACTTACATTAATTTGGATTACATGCGCATCTGTGCCGTAGTTAGGCAGAGCTGTCCAACAAGGTGCATCAAAGGGATGCAGGTGAGAGATATGACTCGATGGCTTGACGTTATTGCATGTTACATTGTTGAACAGCTTTTTGCTCTGCCCCGCAGTACATTTACAAAGGTGTACTGCGTACTACATTGTCGACTGTACTGTACAGATCAGGAAGGTGTAATACTACTTGAGCCTGCATCCATCTAGCAAATGTGCATGCACCTTCCGATCGTTTGCATTTACGTAGCTCATGTGCCACATGCTCAGCATTGCGTTTCACCCGATTTGCACACGCAAGCTGAGCATGTCATGGTCAAACGCACCGTGAGAAAGTGCTCAGTAAAGCCATGGAATGAACTCTTTTGCAATAGTTCATTGGAAGGCTCAGTTTGGAGCACTTCACCAAAGCGTGTGAAATGCTGCACCTGGCTGAAATGTCATCCGATGCTGTGCCAAATGCTCAGAGTGCGCGCATACAAAAACGACTGAGCAATGGCTCAGCATGGTGCATTTGATATTGTTATATCTATAGTTCAATCACTGTGCAATTCCAATGTTCAGCCACTGAGCATTTCAATTATGACCCGAAAGCAAACCTGAGCAATGGGTCGAGGCAAGCTCACGCTGTATTCACTTGTCTTGCAGCCCCCCCCTTTGTTCACATACTATTACCAGGCCATATGGCCGGTAATCTCGCCGCGGTCACTTGTGACCAAATGCACCGGGTGCTTTTCTGCATGGGTCACTTGTGGATTGCACCCACAATGCACATTCAACATGGGCCTCACGACCACCCTCCTGGGTGATCGGGTGGCTATTTAAGGAAACAAAGGGGATTTGACTCAGCTTGACAATTCAATAAATTGCAATACTCAGCGGTGCATTTGATATTGTTATATCAATTGTTCAATTACTGTGCAATTAAAATGTTCAGCCACTGAGCATTTCAATTATGACCCGAAAGCAAACCTGAGCAATGGGTCGAGGCAAGCTCACGCTGTATTCACTTGTCTTACAGCCCCCCCCTTTGTTCAAAGACTATCACCAGGCCATAAGGCCGGTGATCTTGCCGCGGTCACTTGTGCATTGCACCCACAATGCACAATCAATAAGGGCCTCACGACCACCCTCCTGGGTGATCGGGTGGCAATTTAAGGAAACAAAGGGGATTTGACTCACCATGACAATTCAATAAATTGCAATACTCAGCTTGACAATTCAATAAATTGAAATACTCAGCCAGACCCCCATTGTTCTTCTGCCTCACGCGAGCATTTCACTTCTCAGTTGCAGCATTCGCTGAGACTCAGCTTCAATTTTGCCCACACGCCTTGAAGCTGAGACTTTTGCGGGTGCTGCAACTGCTGAGATCGTCTCAGCTTCCCCTTGGTATAAAAGACCATCTTCACACGACAGGCACTTCACTTTCTTTCTCACCCGCTCCACTTCGCTCAACCTCACCCGCGTTTGTCCTTCTTGTGCGTATTCCCCCTCGTCTTCCTGCCTTTCCAGTCTTTTCTTTCGCACTCGACTAACCCCACTCCCCTTCCTGCTCGCTTTTTGTTTTTCCTGCTAATACTTTCAGAACCCCACTTCTATCTACTTTGTACGTTTTCTCCAATTAAACTTTAGTCAACATTATGTACCGATATTAATATTTTTCTTTCTTCACGACTTCCTTCCAGACTTTTAAAAACTTCCGACTAGAGCGTTTTTATATTGATTCCGTTTTAAATTTATATAAATAATCGTATGTCTTCCTTTTCTTTCTTGATTGCTTACTTTCTATTCAGTTACTAACCTGTTTTGTTTTGTTTTTAGATGTCGTGCACGTTATGCACCAAGCGGGGTATCCCCTGCATTCGCTCCTCGACGACGAACGACGCTTGTGATGCTTGCCGACAAGCACACAAGAAATGTTCGTTCGTTGTCCGCCCCTTCCGACCACGAGGCCAGACGAGTTCTCGCCCAAGACGCCCTCGCGAGGACTCCTTTGTGGTCGACGATGAGGAAACCATTTCCGAGCGTGAATGGACGCCGGGCCCCCAAACAGGCCAACGGGAACGATTCCGGACGATTAGCCCTGTCCCCTCCAGTATCGATTTGTCCACTCCCCCTCCTAGGCCACCATCCGATGGTCACTTCACTCCTCGACCGGAGCGAAGTGATTATCCGGCCGATGAAGGATGGCGATGGCGAGAGGACATTCGAGCTTGGGCTGATCGTCACCATGTCTTGTCACCGATGGGATTCAAACGCCAAAGTAAGTTTTATTTCTCCTCTTTATCTCATTTCTCTTCACGCAATAATACTGACTTTTTTCCATTACTCATAGAACCAAACCCCCCGAATCCCCCCCGACACGACTCTCCCGTTCCTAGTTTGCCTCGCGAGCAAACCCCCCGGCAACCCACTCCAGGCCCGAGTGGCACCCGATGGTCTGAGGAATTATTCCGTGGTAAGCAGCCAAAGTTTCATTTCATTTTCACTTTCACTTTCGAGTCGAGTGAACTGACTCTTACTCCTTTTTTAGAACCCTCCCGAACCGAAGAGCCACCTATTCCTGGCCCGAGTCCATCGTCCCAACCACCTGAGGACGATACGACTCGTGAGCCAGAACCTGAGGTGGCTCCTACGCAATCCACGGAGGAACCTTATGGTAAGTCACCCCTTCTTTCTCTTCGATCCATATTCACCTTTCCTCATTTTTTCTTCGACCGTCTCCAGATCGTCCCGCCACTCCTCGCTCGATCATCATCATCGACGATACGCCCGTGGGATCACCCCATCCCCCTCCCCCTCCCCCTCCCCCTTCTTCTTCACCGACTCCACCATCTTCCCCTTCCACTCCAACCCCGGTTCCCTCCCCAGAGATCCCTTCCAGTGCCCCCGAGAACCCCAACGCCTCCTCCCCCCCGGTGCCAAGCTCGTCTCATTCTCACAATGACGCTCGCCAGGAATTCACCGACCTGCGACCGACCCTAATGATTCCTCGAGCCATCGTCCACGATTCGATCAACCGAATCTTGTTGGAGCATCGTCGCTTGCTCCACATGATTCCTTTCGTGGATGCAACTCATCGAAATGAGATGCACCGGGAATTCCGGGAGGAACTAAACTCCCTCCTTGGCAAGGCAATGGAGGCTTATCCAAAGGAGGACATCACCGGGATAGTCTCGAAATACTTAGAAAAATAAAAAAATTTAAAAAAAAAATCATTATTTCCTCTATTTATTATTTGTAATACTTTCTTTCATATAAATTTTTTGTATTGAATGATTGTTATTTTCCATTTCTATTACATTCTTTGCTCACGTTAAGTTATATTTTGTTCAATGGTTCAAATATCCTATTGCATGAGAAAACGTTTTATAAGTGCCCTACCAAAGGTTTGAGTGAGTATTTGTTTGTGTGACCCTCTTTTTCTCAAAATGCCCCAATAGTTGCCGTTATCCTCTCCTTTTTTTGTTCTCCCATGGTTTAGAGCCATACCCATTCTTAACTGTAAAAAAGCGGGAGGTTCCCGTATGTGAGCAATCGAGTCCAGATTCGTGAAACATGGCCTTTCCTATGGTCACACGCTATTAGTCTTACTCATGTATTGAATTGTTTAAATTGGCTAGAACCTTCACAAGCGTAAGGATTGGCGTGTGACTTGTCGGGAGGCTGCACAGGCGTAAGGATTGGCGTGTGAATTGTTGGGAGCCTGCACAGGCATAAGGATTGGCGTGTGAATTGTTGGGAGCCTGCACAGGCATAAGGATTGGCGTGTGAATTGTTGGGAGCCTGCACAGGCGTAAGAATTTGTCAGCATTGTTGGCAACCCTCCCATGCGTAAGGATTGGCGTGTGAATCGTCAGAAGCCTGTACAGGCGTAAGGAATTTTAGCACTTTTGGGACCCTCCCCAAGCATAAGGATTAGCGTGTGAATTGTTGGGAGCCTGCACAGGCGTAAGAATTGGCGTGTGAATTCTTGGGATCCTGCACAGGCTAAAGAAAATTTCAGCATTGTGGGGAAGCTTCACAAGCGTAAGAATTGGCGTGTGAATCGTCGAAAGCCTGTAAAGGCGTAAGGATTGGCGTGTAAACTTTCGGGAGCCTGCACAGGCATAAGGATTGGCATGTGTAGCGATGGCCCCCCGCATAGGCGCAAGGAACTTTTAGCATTGTCAGAACCTGCACAAGCATGAGGATTCGCGTGTGAAGCATTGGCATCCTAGACAATAGCAACAAACCAGGACCGATGTACGATGGCATGCCACCATACATAATCCACTTCACCCCTTTTTCATGTGAGACACCCCATCTCCCGCACTCGAATCCATCCAATCCTGGTGTATATTGTCCTCTGCCTTACCTCACCATTACTTACCCAACCCACTTGCAAATCTCCTCATTCTTTGAATCGGCATGAGATTGTATTACCATCCCTGATTTGATAGCCCGCTCTCTCGCCAATCTCATAATAGCCATTGCTTTTTTGCCGCATTGTTTTTGCTAACCTGCTTGAGCATTGTGCGGACATACCCACTAGTGTCGTGCTTTCGTTGTCCTGTGCTGGATCAGTATAATGAACAAATGTACTACTGGCCCACACTACCTGAATGAGCCCATGACATGTGGATAGATCAATCCAAAAATGCTCATTTGGGAAAATCAATTTTCCCCCTGTACACCGCTTTGACGCATCTCTTTGAATTTGGCCGGTCCGCTTATCAGCTTGAAACCACCCTCCCGAAGCATACAGCGATGCATCCTTATCAACATGAGGTGCGTTTTTGAATCCATTCATGGTGAAAGTGAGTGCGGAAGCGAACTCGAATGCACCCTGATTTGCCGGAATATCGCCTTCATAGTTGACTTGATCAAAAGACGGAACCCCCAATGAGTTGTAGCAATTTTGAATCTTCTGAAATAAATTATCCCCAACATATCGTAAGGATTGACCTAGAATGCGACCCACCAAGCTAAGATTGGCACCTTGGTCCCGCCATTCATCTTTTGCATTTTCAATTTTGCCAGCACTACCATACAGACCAAATTGTTCATTCTTCGTGGTGCATTTGCGCCACCCAATCGCGAACATAAATCCCTCCAGTAATGCTCCATTTGTTGCAATAGGGTCAGTGAACCTCTTTTCGCGAAATAAGAATTGTGATAATTCATCCCATTGATTGACCTCGACTTCACTCATTGTTGTGAATGGTCAGAATTCAACAAGGGCAATGAGTAATCCGGTTGAAGAGAAAATTGCCACACGGCCAAAGTGAATGCGTTTGATCTGATTGACATCCACAACCCTCCGAATTTCACTTGGGGTGATATTTGCTGATACTGGCATTGATATTTGTGCTGTTGGGCGAGAGGAGGAAAACAACCTATTCATTCGGGTCGTTTTGCGCTCATTTGTCTTTTGGGATCTGCTACTATTCCCGAGTGGTTGCGGGATCACTATGTGTTGAAGCACACAAGATATCAGATACTGCCAAGGAGCTTTCTTCGGCACACATCCTTTGACTTCCCTGTTGGAGCCCACATGACATTGGCACAATCTGAACCGACTAAAGCCCATGTTCTTCAGTGGGGCCCAATGAGGGTGCCACATAAATGTGGAAGCATATATATATATCTATATATATACACTGAGATTAAGCGAGTAACTCACACTTTCCTTCCTCAGCCCGACGCTTTCTCGCGAGTTCCCTTTTACGCTCTTTTCCTTTTTTCGTGAATGGCATGCTTTCAGCAGAAAATGAAATGAAACCGAATGATTACTGATTTCTTAATATCACCTAAATTGGATTGCGATGGATGAATCTTTTTTAATTGCGGCTAAAAAGAAAGCTCACGCCTGACCTTGGCAAATTCACGATCTCAAATACCTGAACCTGAAAATTGCAGTGGATAGTGCATTATTCAATTTTACACATTGATGTTCCCATGCAATCACTTTCCAATCCAGCAATTTGGAATATTGCAAGCACACGCAAATGCAATATGCATCCTGCTGCGGATCCCTAGTTATCCCACTCCTCTTGAAAGACACAGGAACCTTTTGCCTATTATGGGCTGGCGTGAAGTGATACACGCGACCTCCCGCAATGCCCCCGCGTGTGCTACTCGCGGGCACAACGCCTGACTCAGCTTGCGTCTTGTCGGAGTCTTCGCAATGATGTACGGAGGCATGCCGCCGTACAATTACTATTGGTACTCAGACTGTGGCATCCGGGCAGTAGTAGGATAGGAAGTCATGATTATTAAATTCATAAATCACTTTGCAAAATTAAATTACAATCTATCTAGTACAAAGCTAATCTAAAACGGGTCAATCCTGGTTGTGAGTTTAGCTGACCTGGGTACCGTCAAGGTGACCTCATCACTTGAACCAAGCCCGCGATTCGCCACCCAGGCATCACCAAAGTCTAATACTAAGCATCGTGCAAAATCAAATCTAAGAGGTACAGTGGGGTTAAAAGACTCTGATGAGAAGAAACTTTTATTCAGTAAATTACATATATACTTATTAGTACGTAGCCACACTGGCTCCACTAGATTTTTACCCTCTGAAAGTTTTGCGGAAATGTCAATTAGTGCTAAAGCCCCTTTAACTGAGCTTGTTCTTCAGTCATCTGAGCATACCATCAAACCACGAACCCCCGCCGCACAGAATGCCGCTAATATACCATAGCAAATTCGATTGATTCCAAGATTCTTGTGACACGCCAAAAGATCTTTGATGGCCTCATTTTTTTTTGAGTTTGTGAGTTTGCCTTTGATGCCATTAACTTCGACCTTTGTATGTGCACGTACCATGTTGTATGCAATCATCAAATGGATAACTGTATCCATTAGATCCTCCAGGTTCTTGTGCGGCTTTGTGGATATCTCATTGTCAGCCCCGCCACCTTCAATGCTGAGTTGGGTTGCACGTTGCTTCGATTTACTCAAGCAGGAGGCAAGGTATTCAACTGCTCCCCGTTCGAGTCCAAGAGGATCGGTTGAATTTGATGTTGGTGCAACATATGGTTTGGGTGCAATCACATCGTATGAGACTAAACTAATGGATTCAAACATAACATTTGCCCAAAAATGTTTAACTGGATTGGCGGGGTAAAGAAGGCTCTGAACCATTTTGAAGAAGGAGTGTTCAGATTTTGGGAGATTATCTGGAGGTTTAGCTGATTCCTTCATCAATTTGAGATTCCAAATGTTGTGATCAAAAAACGCTTCTGTTTCGGTTGGCTTAAAAAAATCTAACCCTGTATATTGCAATTTATATCACCAGTCAACAGCCAATAATCAAGTATCATGCACAAAGATAAAAAAAAACTCACCTGCCATCTCAAGGTCCTGCAGCCAAGCCGACATTTTAAGATCTCGGTTACTGATCACCTTAATACCAACGGGCAGGAATGTATGAGCATCCTTTGTTGGTAAATTGTCCCATCTATTTTTGTAAATCCTATTGATATTATCAAGCCCCCTTTTCCATGATTGTTGAGTAATATTGGAATGATAATTCAAAACGCCTGCAAACTCTTCCATGCGGGATAAAAATATTCCTTGAAAATTCGCAGCGGATGACACTTCGGGCTCAGCGTCGGGAATTATATCAGTCATATCTCGTCCCATTGTATCATGTTTAATTGTTTCCCTTTCTTGAAAGGCTTGAATATTCCGAGGAGAGGCGGGAGGGGTTGCATCATGCATTGTTTCATTGGGTATCGGGGGACTTTCAGTATGTGGAGCTTCATCATGGATTGTTTCATTGAGTATTGGGGGGGGTTCAGTATGCGGAGGTTCATTATCAATATGGTCCCCTTCAACATTGATAATTCCATCACCTTGATCGCGAGAATCGTTTGCGGCTTCAAAGGTACGGCGTTTTTTGTTTGTTTTTTTGGTCGCATGTATATTTGGTCTTTTTCCTAATCCTTTGCCTGGAAATCCAATTACGACTCGAGATCCTTCAGGTAGAGATTCTCCCACCTCCACACCTGCCCATATATTGTAAGCAGCTATTTTTATCAATTTTGTTTTGAATTAGTAATGGACTTACGGTTCAAATCCATTTTGAGCAGGCTCATGGCTTCAGCAATCTTTTGACGCACATAATCAGGAATTTTACTATCATTTTGGATTTTTTCGAGCCTTGGGATTGTTTGAGCAATGTTGGAGACAAATTGTTCCTTGGATATAATTTCCACCTCCCCACTGAAAATTACATCATCTTGCCCATCATCTTCTGTCGGTGCACAAGGTTCAACAGTCTTTTCCTTCTCATAACTTTTAAAATTCGGTTTCTGAGAGCTTGGAGGCTGCCCTGAAATAAAGGCTATGACACAATATCAGGTTTTGAGAGATTTGAAATATTAAAGATGGATGCATACTCACATTCCGGAAGAACTGGTGGATCTTGATTATCTTCATGTGACTGGCTCTCTACTTCAATGCCTAATTCACGACTACTGGCGATATCAGAGATTTCACTTCCACTCTCTGGGGCTGAAGTTGGTCGTTCATTGAATTCTGTTGAATTTCCCGGGGTTCGGGCCATAGCGGAGGTAGTTTATTAAGCAAATAGATGGTGACGAGTTGATTGCTAACTTGTTTGAAAATTTTTTGATAAAAGATCCAAATTTGAGAAAAAAGGTGCAAATGCGATTTGTCGGGAAATTGAAGGAGGCGATGTTTTGCAAATTATTTCATATCATGCAAATGAAATCACTTCCCTGTGAGACATTGAATAAAGTTGACTAGTGAGAAACCTACTAAAGTCAACTTTTGAACTATTCAATGCTCATGAGGTAAGGACTAAGCAAAGTGTTCATTTGATTGATATGAAATAAAATGGTTTTGTCGGCGAAACAGGAGACACAATTCTTGTCTTAAATAGTCCACTTATTAGGTTTTAATTTGTGAGTCTCATGATTTAAACCCTAGCCACAACATGGTGAATATACTGACCAATATCCCCTTAGGTCCTGTTGGCAGAGAAGGCCACTCAGCATATTTCGGCAATTGCGTTCATTGTGTACGCCAACAAGCCACCGTACTGTACACTGTGGATGTAATACGGAAGCGTGAGGAGGGTAAGCGTTGTCGGAGGCATGTCGGGAGGGCACTACATGAGTGTAAGGATGGTAAGCAGTGTCGGGAGAATGTCGGGAGGGAGGGTAAGCGTTGTCGGAGGCATGTCGGGAGGGCACTACATGAGCGTAAGGATGGTAAGCAGTGTCGGGAGAATGTCGGGAGGGAGGGTAAATGTTGTCGGAGTCATGTCGGGAGGGCACTACATGAGCGTAAGGATGGTAAGCAGTGTCGGGAGAATGTCGGGAGGGAGGGTAACTGTTGTCGGAGGCATGTCGGGAGGGCACTACATGAGCGTAAGGATGGTAAGCTGTGTCGGAGGCATGTCGGGAGGGCACTACACAAGCGTAAGGGTCATCAGTGGTGTCGGAGGCATGTCGGGAGGGCACTACATGAGCGTAAGGATGGTAAGCGTTGTCGGAGGCATGTCGGGAGGGTACTACACAAGCGTGAGGATGGTAGGGGCGGGGGTGTGAAAGCGTAAGGAGTGGTGAGGACGGAGAGGGGCGGGCAGTGTCGGAGTCTCATCCGGATGGAGGGCGGTGCGGGTGCGTAAGCATGCTAAGCGTCGGGGAGGCGGAAGCCAATGAGGTGAAATTACACGAACGTTGCGCATAGTGTTGAAATGGGTTTGGGCTTTGAGTGACATTCTCATGTGACACATGTGACGATTGACGTTGTCTTGACGCTGACGTGACGTGACCCACTAAATCCAGTGACTATAAAGTGACACTAACGCGACTGAAGCAAGATTTTATACTGACCGCGGTGCGACGTGAAGTCAATCGCCGACGATTGACGCGAGATTCGCCCTGGTGCATCCTTGAGCTTCCCTGTTGGAGCCCACATGACATTGGCACAATCTGAACCGACTAAAGCCAATGTTCTTCCGTGGGGCCCAATGAGGGTGCCACATAAATGTGGAAGCATATATACACTGAGACTAAGCAAGCAACTCACACTTTGCTTCCTCAGCCCAACGCTTTCTGGCGAGTTCCCTTTTACGCTCTTTTCATTTTTTTTGTGAATGGCATGCTTTCAGCAGAAAATGAAATGAAACCGAATGATTACTGATTTATTAATATCACCTAAATTGAATTGCGGTTGATGAATCTTTTTTTATTGCGGCTAAAGAGAAAGATCACACCTGACCTTGGCAAATTTGCGATCTCAAATACCTGAACCTGAAAATTGCAGTGGATAGTGCATTATTCAATTTGACATATTGATGTTCCCATGCAATCACTTTCCAATCCAACCATTTGGAATGCAGATCCCTAGCTATCCTAGTCCTCTTGAAAGACACAGGAACATTTGGCCTATTATGGGCTGGCGGGAAGTGATAAACGCGACTTCCCGCAATGCCCCCGTGTGTGCTACTTGCGGGCACAACGCCTGACTCAGCTTGCGTCTTGTCGGAGTTTTGCAATGATGTACGGGGGCATGCCGCCGTACAATTACTATTGGTACTCAGACTGTGGCATCCGGGCAGTAGTAGGATAGGAAGTCATGATTATTAAATTCATAAATCACTTTGCAAAATTAAATTACAATCTATCTAGTACAAAGCTAATCTAAAAAGGGTCAATCCTGGTTGTGAGTTTTGCTGACCTGGGTACCGTCAAGGTGACCTCATCACTTGAACCAAGATCGCGTTTCGCCACCCAGGCATCACCAAAGTCTAATACTAAGCATCGTGCAAAATCAAATCTAAGAGGTACAGTGGGGTTAAAAGACTCTGATGAGAAGAAGCTTTTATTCAGTAAATTACATATATACTTATTAGTACGTAGCCACACTGGCTCCACTAGATTTTTACCCTCTGAAAGTTTTGCGGAAATGTCAATTAGTGATAAAGCCCCTTTAACTGAGCTTGTTCTCCAGTCATCTGAGCATACCATCAAACCACGAACCCCCGCCGCACAGAATGCCGCTAATATACCATAGCAAATTTGATTTTTTCCGAGATTCTTGTGACACGCCAAAAGATCTTTGATGGCCTCATTTTTTTTTGAGTTCGTGAGTTTGCCTTTGATGCCATTAACTTCGACCTTTGTATGTGCACATACCATGTTGTACGCAATCATCAAATGGATAACTGTAGCCATTAGATCCTCCAGGTTCTTGTGGGGCTTTGTGGATATCTCATTGTCAGCCCCGCCACCTTCAATGCTGAGTTGGGTTGCACGTTGCTTCAATTTACTCAAGCAGGAGGCAAGGTATTCAACTGCTCCCCGTTTGAGTCCAAGAGGATCGGTCGAATTTGATGTTGGTGCCACATATGGTTTGGGTGCAACCACATCGTATGAGACTAAACCAATGGATTCAAACATAACATTTGCCCAAAAATGTTTAACTGGATTGGCGGGGTAAAGAAGGCTCTGAACCATTTTGAAGAAGGAGTGTTCAGATTTTGGGAGATTCTCTGGAGGTTTAGCTGATTCCTTCATCAATTTGAGATTCCAAATGTTGTGATCAAAAAACGCTTCTGTTTTGGTTGGCTTAAAATAATCTAACCCTGTATATTGCAATTTATATCACCAGTCAACAGCCAATAAACATGTATCATGCAAAAAGATAAAACTCACCTGCGATCTCAAGGTCCTCCAGCCAGGCCGACATTTTAAGCTCTTGGTTACTGATCACCTTAATACCAACAGGCAGGAATGTATGAGCATCTTTTGTTGGTAAATTGTCCCATCAATTTTGTTAAATACTATTGATATTATCAAGCCCCCTTTTCCATGATTGTTGAGTAATATTGGAATGATAATTCAAAATGCCTGCAAACTCTTCCATGCGGGATAAAAATATCCCTTGAAATTTAGCAGAGGATGACACTTCGGGCTCAGGGTCAGGAACTATATCAGTCATATCTCGTCCCATTTTATCATGTTTAATTGTTTCCCTTTCTTGAAAGGCTTGAATATTCCGAGGAGAGGCGGGAGGGGTTGCATCATGCATTGTTTCATTGGGTATTGGGGGACTTTCAGTATGTGGAGCTTCATCATGGATTGTTTCATTGAGTATTGGGGGGGGGGTTCAGTATGCGGAGGTTGATTATCAATATGGTCCCCTTCAACATTGATAATTTCATGACCTTGATTGCGAGAATCGTTTGCGGCTTCAAAGGTACGGCGTTTTTTGTTTGTTTTTTTGGTCGCATGTATATTTGGTCTTTTTCCTAATCCTTTGCCTGGAAATCCAATGACGACTTGAGATCCTTCAGGTAGAGATTCTCCCACCTCCACACCTGCCCATATATTGTAAGCAGCTATTGATATCAATTTTGTTTTGAATTAGTAATGGACTTACGGTTCAAATCCATTTTGAGCAGGCTCATGGCTTCAGCAATCTTTTGACGCACATAATCAGGAATTTTACTATCATTTTGGATTTTTTCAAGCCTTGGGATTGTTTGAGCAATGTTGGAGACAAATTGTTCCTTGGATATAATTTCCACCTCCCCACTGAAAATTACATCATCTTGCCCATCATCTTCTGTCGGTGCACACGGTTCAACAGTCTTTTCCTTCTCATAACTTTTAAAATTCGGTTTCTGAGAGCTTGGAGGCTGACCTGAAATAAAGGCTATGACACAATATCAGGTTTTGGGAGATTAGAAATATTCAAGATGGATGCATACTCACATTCTGGAGGAACTGGTGGATCTTGATTATCTTCATGTGACTGGCTCTCTACTTCAATGCCTAATTCACGACTACTGGCGATATCAGAGATTTCACTTCCACTCTCTGGGGCTGAAGTTGGTCGTTCATTGAATTCAGTTGAATTTCCCGGGGTTTGGGCCATAGCGGAGGTAGTTTATTAAGCAAATAGATGGTGACGAGGTGATTGATAACTTGTTTGAAAATTTTTGGATAAAAGATCCAAATTCAAGAAAAAAGGTGCAAGTAAAATAATGGCATTTGCAAAATGCAATTTGTCGGGAAATTGAAGGAGGCGATGTTTTGCAAATTATTTCATATCATGCAAATGAAATCACTTCCCTGTGAGACATTGAATAAAGTTGACTAGTGAGAAACCTACTAAAGTCAACTTTTGAACTATTCAATGCTCATGAGGTAAGGACTAAGCAAAGTGTTCATTTGATTGATATGAAATAAAATGGTTTTGTCGGCGAAACAGGAGACACAATTCTCTTGTCTTAAATAGTCCACTTATTAGGTTTTAATTTGTGAGTCTCATGATTTAAACCCTAACCACAACATTGTGAATATACTGACCAATTTCCACTTAGGTCCTGTTGGCAGAGAAGGCCACTCAGCATATTTCGGTGATTGCCTTCATCGTGTACGCCAACAAGCCACCGTACACTATGGATGTAGTACGGAAGCGTAGGGATAAGTCGTGTTGGGAGCATGTTGGGAGGCACTCCGCGAGCGTAAGGATAGGTGGTTTCAGGAGCATGTTGGGAGGGCACCACACAAGCGTAAGGATAAGTGGTGTTGGGAGGGCACTACACAAGCGTAAGGATAAGTGGTGTTGGGAGCATGTCGGAAGTGCACTCCGCGAGCGTAAGGATGGTAAGCAGTGTCGGGAGGGCACTACACAAGCCTAAGGATAAGTAGTGTCAGGAGCATGTAGGGAGGGCACTTGAGAGAGCGTAAGGATAAGTGATGTCAGGAGCATGTCGGGAGTGCACTCTGCGAGCATAATGATCGTAAGCAGTGTCGGGAGTATATCGGGAGGGCACTTGAGCAAGCGCAAGGATAAGTGATGTCGGGAGCATGTTGGGAGTGCACCACGTGAGCATAAAGATGGTATGGGCGGGGGTGTGAAAGCGTAAGGAGTGGTGAGGACGGAGATGGGGGGGCAGTGTCAGAGTCTCATCTGAAGGGCGGTGCGGGCTCGTAAGCATGCAAAGCATCGGGGCGGATTAGGTGGGGATGCGGAAGCCAATGAGGTGAAATTACCCAAAAATTGTGAATAGTGTTGAAATGGGTTTGGGCTTTGCGTGACATTCGCATGTGACACATGTGACGATTGACGTTGTCTTGACGCTGACGTGACGTGACCCACTAAATCCAGTGACTATAAAGTGACACTAACGCGACTGAAGAAAGATTTTATACTGACAGCGGTGCGACGTGAAGTCAATCGCCGACCATTGACGCGAGATTTGCCCTGGTGTATGTATAACTTGAATGGTAGTTCAAAGAGGTAATGTCAGCCTGTGACTCAAAACCAGAGCACAAGCATGACAGCCAGAATACCATAAACCAATGGTATAGCCAAGATACCACAAAAACATGGAGCTGAGCCAAATTAGCACAAATGGTATCAAAAGAAAGAGGAAACTCACCGCTTTCCAAATATAGAAGTCCCATCATCCTAGGACAAACAATAACAAAGTTGTTTATGCTCAACGTTATTGCTGAGCATTAACCTAAATTTTCACCTCTCATCTGAAATACATTTTAAGAGGCTTAACCCCGTCAAATGGGTATGCAAAATTAAGCTCTAAGTCCGGGCTATCCAATGGTACCACCCAAACTGAGCTAACACCAGTATTACAGAAGTTATTGTCAAATTCAGGCCAAATAAGGGGGGAAACATTCACCTCCCATCTAACTTCCACAGTTTTAGTGTGAGATATGTCAAGTGGGGTCTTTTTGGAAATATTACAATCAGGGCTATCTGATGGTGCCATTGATTTCCTCATATCTCCACTAGAACAAAAGTTATGGGGAAAACAAGCCCAATACAGCTTTTGCCCAAAACATGCATATGTACAAAAAATCTTGTGCATGGGATAACTTTGTCATATTTATTGATAGCCATATCAAGCAAGGTATCGTTGTGTAGAAAACATACAGGGCTACTCACCGAACAGATTTTGAGGTTGATATCTCAAAAACCGACAAAGTTATGGCTGTTTTAAGGTCAAAATCACACATTTTGTCCAATACAGTCTTACCATGGGATAATCTCCCATAACCATGATTATGAGGTGTCAAACAGACAAAGAAGCATTTTTTTACTTCAATACCTCATAACTCAGTCAATACTGGGGTCCCATACAGCTTCTGTACAGCATCGTACGAGTCATACACGTCAGAAGAGGGATATGTGGTCCCCAGATGAAACATTTCACCCTGTATTGGTGAAAGCTGCCCAGATGTGGTTTCAAGACCACATCTGAGCCCAATACAGGTTATACAGGTCCTTGCAGACCACAAGCCTGTCTCTGCCACTTCCTCTATGTTCAAAGGTCTAACAACCCTTCCACCCCATTTCAGGATAAGAAGGAGGCTTTTCACAGTGAGAAATGCTTTCCTCATCCTGCTCTTACATTCCTATGTAGTTCAACCGTCAAAAACAGTTATAATCTTGGAATATAGACGAGTATAATCATAATATTAACTATTGTAATGTTTATTATTGTCATCCAACATGTAAAGCTGCCCCCAGGGCTTTCAACAGTGCTCACCACTACTATTTCATAATAGTAAAGCCCTTAATGCTCAGCTTAAAGCCCTTATTCTTCATTATAAAACCTTTTTCATTAAAGTTTACTGTGTCACATTCATTGTTAAAAGTTGTAAATAGTCATATTACCCTTTTATCATAGACTCAGCCTGACATCTTGGGGGCCTGGACATGTTTTAACTTATTTGGACCATTACAAGTGAGTTCTTTCTCTTATATTCTTTATTTCTGACAATTGCTTTATCATTTTCAGGATTGATTTTCTTAAAGCTATATATATCTTATATATTTTTCTTATTAATTGGTGTATACACCATTTTATATTCTTATTATAAGAATATCTGTCACGTGGCTAATAACCACAAGACCCTTATTTTTGGTGTGTTTTACATATAAAAACACTTTTAAGCCATTAATACAGTCTTATTTTCTCAATAAATTAAGACACCTCTTACTTATAAACCAACAGTTGAGGAATAGTTGGGAATATTTTTAATTCAATTACCCTCTTATACACCACTTTTTGACAGATTATACTTGCTAATTATAAGTAATCTGTAAGATATTGGTATACAGAAAGTATACCAAATATCTGTAACCTGTCTTCTGACATGGAATTGTCAATTTAATTACACTTTCATTGGACAAGGGCACATTGTAGTAATATACAAGCCCAGGCACCATTCTTAGACATGCAAACAGAAGTTTAAGAAGTCTTAACTGACATTAGGCCCTCTTTTTTCCCGTTTTGATTCAGTGGAAGAAAGCTTCATACCACTTGAGACCCAGTCACAGGCCAACAAACCAATGACACCCTCAGAACCAGAGGGCAGCAGGGGCAAAGGAAAGAGGCACAGTGAAGGCCTGATCACAGCAAAGAAGTGAACACCAATAGCCACCCAGCGGAGTAGAAAACCAAGAAACTCTGAATCAATACAAGGTAATCCAACCTTAACATCTTGTACAGGGAAGATTACTATAATTAACCCATTTGTAACCTCTAAAGGTAAATTGACAAAAGCAGTAGAAAGCAAATTTGTACAAGGCACATTCAAAGGTAAATACCCTAAGAAAATAAAGTTTTTGACTGCTTGCAAACACTGATATGTCACCTGCACACCTCAGAGACCTTGGCTTCCAAAGGAACCAACCAGAGGACAGAGAAGCATTGTCCAGAACCAGAAGACCTGGAAGGGACACCTTGGACACAGTGGTGGGTGGCAAAACAATGAGGGAGATGATATAAGCTTTGCCATTCACACTCCAATTAAACAGGAACCTCAAACCAGAAGACTGGACGGATATGGATCGAGTTCTTCAGCTCCACCAACTCCTCAAAGATCTATTTCAATGGAGCATGGACAACAAGAGGTTCAACCTGGCATCTCACTGGGCAGAACTTGGAGCAAGTTGTCAGAAGATCTGTCTCAACGAGATAGACTTCAAGGATCTTATGGTAATCACCAAATGTTGGAATCCTACCAGGCAGTTCAGACTCCTGGAGGCAAGGGCTCAGAGGATAAGGGAGAATCAAGCCACTATCCAAGCTATAGAAGAACAGCTAACCCAGATAGGGCCTACTCAGATTCCTTCAGGCTCACAAGGAGCAGGCCAAATCAGCTCTCCAGTGGCTTCACACCATTCAGAAACCAACAGATCAGTGGCAAAGAGTCACCATTATTCACAATTCCAGGAAGTTTCCAGGAGAAGACAAGGAAACAAGGGCAAGAACAAAACCTCCTTCAACCAGAGGAGGAAAGAGTCAGACCCTATGATCCAGAAGCTGTTGGACTTGGTAAAAGAAGTACACAAGAATCAGAAGTAGTTGTAAAACACTCTAGAATCAGTAGTCCCATTAATAGAACTATTACCCCCACTCAGATTGAACATAATGTTATCACACCTGAGAGTAACTTAAACGATGATGCACTGTGGTTACAAATGTCCCAATATGCGGAGCAAACTCAAAAGCAGTTTGCAGAACTTGAAGCAAGCCATGAGAGGATGAAGAAATTAACAGCCTCCATGGATAAAATTGTTAAGACTCTTCAAGAAGGACACGCTCAATTGAGAAAAGCTTCTGAAGATACCAACAAAAGGCTGAACCTGGTCTTTGAAGAACAACACCACAGCAAAAGGGACAGGGATTGCCTGGATCAAGACATAAACAAATTGATTAATGTCTACCATAACATGGAGCCCCAACCACAAGGCTATTTTAAGGATAATCCATATCAACCAGATGACATCAAACCAGATGCCATGTTTATGAATAAGGCAAGATCTTCATCATAATACCAGGATAGAGATGGCATGTCTTATTCAGAGAAGGAAGCCTTGAAAGAGCTTCCTGAAGCCTCAAGCTGGCCCAGACTCTCTGGAACAGGAGAATATGATCATAAGGAACTCATAGATTATATTGATGGACCCTTCATTGATGTACCAATCATGCCAGATGACTGGATTACTTATAGACTAAATACAGAATTTAAAGGTCATGCTAGTATATGGTACACAGAAATGAAAGAAATCCATGGCAGAAGGAACTGGCCATGGTGGAAGAGTCAAATCCTCCAAAAGTACATTAATGGAGCTTGGATATGGAAAGGGACAATGTCATTTGATAATGACAAATACTCTGTGGACAAAGACCAAAGACCCATATGAGTGGTGTCTTAGACAGTCTAAAAGACTTAAATCCTTTGATCCTCAGATGAACATCCAAATGAGGAATAACAAGCTTCTGACACAACTGCCAGGAGAACTAGAGCATGCACTAAAGTGCAGATGCAACCAAAATTTCACTCTAGATGACATTGCTAATACCTTACAAGATATAAGGAAAAGAACTCATATAGGGAAATTCAGCCTATATAGAAGCAGTAGTTTCAAAGAGAAAAAACCACTCAGGGTGGAGTTTAAAGGCAAACCCAGAGGAAGAGTGGCAGAAGTGGCAAAGAAGCAGAATATTTGTGACAATTGTGGTTCAACAGACCACTATGCCAACAACTGTCCAAAGGCAAAGAAAAAAGTCTATGCCATTGAGAAAGTCCCAGAGGAGGAATCCACAACAGAGGATTCTGAATCAGACTCCATGGGTGATGCCATCAGAGAACCATCTGATGATGACCAAGACCCCAGACAAGAATTTCTAGTGGAATACCAATACGAAACCCCACTAGAAATTCAGGACATACAGTTGGAAGCAGGCATGCCAAAGGATACTGCCAACAAAAACTTGTGCAAACATACACAAGATGCACAAATATTCCTGGTTACACCAACCAAAGGGATGGCCTATATACATGGAGCAGCCACAAAAGTGACTGTCTGTATTGACAATGCTCAACATCCAATGATAATTGATAGTGGCGCAAACTGCTCCATAGTGGCCAGAAGGTATCTGGATATCCAATTCCCAAATTGGGAAGAACACCTCATGCCCACCAAGGCAAAGAGCTTTGAAAGTGCATCAGGGAAGATGACTTTCATTGGGACAATTCTCAAAGAGATAATTATACCCCATAGGAAAGGTAATATCAGAGTCAACCCACAGTTTGTAGTGCTTGATGATGCCCACATCCAAGGGTTCTTACTGGGAACAGACTACCAGAGGATGTATGGCATAGAAATTTACAACAGTAAAAAATATGCACATTAACATTGGTACCAACAAGGAAAAGAAATTTTCACTTGATATATACCAGATATCTTCTCAAGATCCATTAGAAGAAATTCTGAATGAACTCAGGGAGGGACAGTTTAGCACTACCCTCACCAGTAAACAAAAACTAAGTTTACTGAAGATGCTGAGGAAGAACAGACCAGCATTTGCCATTGGTGAAGAACCATTAGGAAACATCAAAGGCCATGATATAGAATTATATCTGGATGTTGAAAGACCTTATCCACCCATGCTTAGGAGACCTCCTTATCCAGCAAGCCTGGAAACTAGGAAAGAAATTGAAAAAAACATCAATGAACTCCTGGACATGGATGTCATCAGGAAGATTGGACATAATGAAATAGTGGAAATTACCACTCCAGTCCTGATCACCTGGCATGATGGCAAGTCTAGACTGTGGGGAGACTTCAGAGCTCTAAATAACTACACAAAAGCAGATAGGTACCCTATACCCAGGATACCTCATGCCTTGGATAAACTGGCTAAAGCCAAATACATAACCAAAATGGATTGTATGAAAGGCTTCCACCAAAATGGAGTTAAACCAAACTCCATGAAATCACTAAGAATGATATGCCATATGGGCAAATATGAGTATACCATGATTCCATTTGGCATCAAAAATGAACCAGCCCACTTCCAAAGGATGATGGGCACAACATTTCAAGAATAAATATTGGAAGGCTGGATGGTGGTATGTATTGATGATATAATTATATACTAAGAGACATGGGAAGACCATGTACATTAAATAGACAGAGTGCTAAGCAAATTTACACCCATCAGTCTGAATATTTCACTGAAAAAGTGTAATTTTGGCCAACAAGAGCTACTAGCTCTAGGACATAAAGTCTCAGGTCTTAGTCTGGCAATTAACCAGAATAAAGTAGCAGCAGTACTGCAAAATCCAGTACCAGAGAGCATCAAAGAGATGAAATCTTTCCTTGGATTTCCTAGCTACGACAGAAACCACATCAGGAAATTTGCCCACATAACTAGTAGTTTATACAAGCTATGTTTAACAGATGTAGTTTTTGAAATTACCAAGAAAAGAAGGGATGCATATGAGAGGATCAAAAATGAACTCACAAATGCACCTGTACTCATCTTTCCTGACTTTGAACAACCATTCAAGTTATATATAGATGCAGCATGTAGCCAAGGCTTAGGAGCAGCCCTTCACCAAAGACAAATTGTGGATGGTGAACCAAGAGAGGGAGTAATATGTTACATCTCTAGGCAACTGAAAGATTCAGAAGCCATGTATGGGGCCACCAATACTGAATGTCTGTGTCTAGTCTGGGCTCTGGAAAAACTCCACTATTATCTGGAGGTTGCAGTCTTTGAAGTCTACACAGCCTGCACAGCCTTGAAGTCTTTACTGAACATCAAGACTACGAATAGACACATGCTGAGATGGCGAATAGCCACCCAGGAGTGGAGAGAAAATATGACCATCACATAAAAAGAAGGTAAAAGTCATACCAATGCATATTGCCACTGGATAATGTCAAGAGCAATGCGGCTTATGACTCTGAAGTGGCAGCCAAGATCCCCATCCATTTCATGGAAATAGATAGGAGGGAGAACTTCAGATTTTCTGAATGGGCACCAGGAAGTGGTACCCTTGACAGCGAGAACACTGATTCAGGAGGAACAGAAACTCCCATACTGGGAATAAGCTCCTCAGAACTGCACAATGAACTTTTCAGTGCTGTACTGAAGTCTTATGCCAAACACAAACAATGTGGCATATTACTACAAATCCTTCAACAAAGTTACAGGAGTCCAGAACTGGACTCCCAGATGGAAGAACCCTGGTTTAGGGCCTACAAGGATAACAAGTTCTTCCTTGTGGATGGCCTGCTTTACCAAAGAGTGCACTCACAGCGGTAGACAGAGACCACATCTCCCTGATCCTACAGGAATGCCATTACTGCCCCTATATGGGACATATGAGTGAAGAAAGGACCAGACAGAGGGTAGCAAGCACAGCTTGGTGGCCAAAGTGGGAAGAAGAGTTGGGTGAATACATCAACACTTGTGGAAGATGCCAAAAGGAAAATAGGAAACATGGGAAGAAGTATGGGTTACTTCAACATATAGAGGAACCCAACACCCATGGGCAACCATAAATATGAACTGGGTCACAGGACTTGTCCCAGGGGGAAAAGAAAACTACAATGCCTGCCTAATCATAGTTGATAGATTCAGAAAGAGCATGAGGTGTCTACCATGCCATAAAGAGGACACATCCATGGATACTGCTCTGTTATTCTGGAATAGCATCATATCCACCTGTTGAGTCCCTAAGATAATCATTAGTGATAGGGACCCAAAGTTCACATGGCATGGAATACAAGGACCATGAAGGATACACCCATGACTGGGTTACTCTTCTACCATCTGTCCAACTGGCTTATAACACAATTCAGCACTCTACCACACAAAAAACACCTGCAGTGGTAGAAAAAGGGTGGAATCCCCTGCTGCCTGTGGATCACTTGAAGAATAATCTTCTGAACATCCACCCCACAGCCAAAGACTTCCATGATATGTGGAAGAGGGATTGTGGCACAGCTGCCAAATGAATTGCTGAGGCAAAATAATATAATAAGAAGAGGTGGGACAAGACACACATGGAACCTGACTTTAAGGAAGGGGACCAGGTGCTAGTGTCTACACTGAGCTTTGATAATCTTAGAGGACCTAAGAAGATGTGAGACTCACTCGTAGGGCCCTTCACTATCATTGAATTGATTGGGAAGAATGCAGTGGAAGTCAAACTTACAGAGGAATTTTCCAGAAAGCACTGAGTCTTTCCAGTGAGTTTGGTCAAGCCATACTTCCAAACAGAGGAGGGAGAATTCCCCTCCAGGAGGAAGAACCCCACATCACCAGAGATAGTGGAAGTGGAGGATTTGCCTGGACCTTTGAGTACAATCATCAGGGCCAGGAAGATCAGACTTAATGGGAAGGATCAAAGACAATACTTAGTCAGATTCAAGAACCAAACAGCTGATAAAGACAAATGGTTGGAAGAAGATGCCATACCAGATGGGAACCTTCATTTAAGGAGATTCAAAGCCTCTAGGAGGACTGAATAGTCTCATCAATGATGAGCCTTTTTTAAAGGGAGGGTATGTCAGCCTGTGACCCAAAACCAGAGAAAAAGCATGATAGGAAAGATACCATAAATGGATGGTATAGCCAAGATACCACCAAAACATGAAGCTGAGACAAATTAGCTCAAAGGGTATCAAACAAAAGAGGAAACTCACCCCTTTCCAAATATACAAGTCCCATCATCATAGGACAAAGAATAACAAAGTTATTAATGCTCAAAGTTATTGCTTAGCATAAACCTTAATTTTCACCTCTCATCTGAAATACATTGTAAGAGGCTTAACCCCATAAAATGGGTATGACAAAAAACTTCTAAGTCAGGGATATCCAATGGTACCAGCCAAACTGAGCTAGCACCAGTATTACAGAGGTTATGGCCAAATTTAGGCCAAATAAGGGGGACCAAAACATTCACCTCTCAGCTAACTTCTACAGTTTTAGTGTGAGATACCTAAAGTGGGGTCTTTTTGGAAATATCACAATCAGGGCTATCTGATGGTGTCATTGATCTCCTCATATCTCAACTAAAACAAAGGTTATGGGGCAAACAAGCCCAAAACATGCATATGTACAAAAAATCTTGTACATGGGATAAATTTGTCATATTTAATGATAACCATATCAAATAAGGTATCATTGTGGAGAACACATACAGGCCTACTCACTGAACCCTTTTTGAGGCTGATATCTCAAGCACTGACAAAGGTATGGCTGTTTTAAGGTCAAAATCCAACATTTTGTTCAATACAGTTTTACCATGGGATAATATCCCATAACCATGATTATGAGGTATCAAACAGACAAAGAAGCATGTTTATACTTCAATAACTAATAATTAAGTCAATACCGGGGTCCTATACAGCTTTTGTACAGCATTCTATGTGTCATACATGTCAGAAGAGGGCTATGTGGTCCCCAGATGGAACATTTCACCCTGTATTGGTGAAAACTGCCCAGATGTAGTTTCAAAACCACATCTGAGCCCAATACAGGCTATACAGGTCCTTGCAAGCCACAAGCCTGTCTCGGAGAGTGAAAAAATCTTCACTTCCTCTACGTGGAAAGGTCTAACAGCCTTTCCACCCCATTTCAGGATAAAAAGGAGGCTTTTCACCACCAGAAATGCTTTCCTCATGCTGCTCTTACATTCCTATGTAGTACAACTGTCAAAAACAGATATATTCTTGGAATATAAACAGGTATAACTATAATTTTAATTATTGTAGCCTTTATTATTGTCATCCAACAGGTAAAGCTGCACCCAGGGCTTTCAACAGCACTCACCACCACTATTTCATAATAATAAAGCCTTTATTCTTGATTATCAAACGTTTTTTATTAAATTTTACCATTACACAGTCATAGTTAAAAGTTGTAAATAGTCTTATTACCCTTTTATAATAGACTCAGCCTGACAGGTAAGATGAGCACAGGTGAATTTCTGAGTTCATATTTGATCCTCTCATATGCATCCCTTCTTTCCTTGGTAATTTCAAAAACTACATCTTTGGAAAAAAACTTGCATAAACTACTAGTTATGTGGGAAAAACGTATGATGTGGTTTCTATAGTAGCTAGCAAACCCAAGGAAAGATTGCATCTCTTTGATGTTTCTTGATACTGGCTTTTGCAGTGCTGCAGCTACTTTATTCTAGTAAATTGCCAGACCAAGACCTGATACTTTATATCCTAGAGCTAGTAGCTGTTGTTGTCCAAAATTACAATTTTTAAGTGAGCTTTTCAGATTGAGGGGTGTAAATTTACTTAGTACTTGGTCTATGTATTGTACATGGTCTTCCCATGTCTCTGAGTATATAATGATATCATCAATATATACTACCATCCAGCCTTCCAGTATTTCATCTTTAAATAGTGTGTCCATTATCCTTTGGAAGTGGGCTGGTGCATTTTCAATGCCAAATGCCATCCTGGTGTACTCATATATGCCCATATGGCATATTATTCTGAGTAACTTCATGGAGTTTGGTTTAACTCCATTTTGGTGGAAGCCTTTAATACAATCCATTTTGGTCATGTCTTTGGCCTTTTTCAGTTTTTCTAAGGCATAAGGTATCCTGAATATAGGATACCTCTCAGCTTTTGTGTAATTATTCCGAGTCCTGATATCTCCACATAGCCTAGACTTGCCATCATACTAGGTGATCAGGACTGAAGTGGTAATTTCCACTATTTCATTATGTCCAATCCTACTGATGACATACATGTCCAGGAGCTCATTGATATGTTTTTAAATTTCTTTTCTGGTTTCCAGACTTTCTTGGTAAGGAGGTCTCCTGACCATGGGTGGTTAAGGTATTTCCACATCCAGATATAGTTCTATATCATGGCCTTTAATCTTGCCTAATGGTTCTTCCCCAATGGAAAATGCTGGTCTGTTCTTTCTCATCATCTTAAGTAAACTTAGTTTTTTTTCACTGGTGAGGGTAGTGCTAACCTGGCCCTCTCTGAATTCATTCAGTAGTTCCTCAAGTGCATCCTGAGAAGATATTTGGCATATATCAAGTGAAAATTTTCTTTCCTTGTTGGTACCAATGGTAATATGCCTATTTTTACTGTTGTAAATATCTATGCCATACATCCTCTCACCAGTGCGGATCTCGTGTCAATCGTCGGTGATTGATTTCACTTCAAGCAAACATCAAGCAGGATAAAAGTCAAGCTCACATCAAGCAAAAATCAAGCAAATGTTGAGCCCACGTCACACTCTTGTCTTACACCAAATCCTGTGACATCCACCAATATTGGTTCCCCTGTGCCTTCAACTCAGATTCCTCACCACCTGATCATCCTGCAACCGTCTGATGTGTTTGCACAAACACACATCAAAAAGGTCCTTCAGCCAGTCTTGATGTAGGCGGGGGGTATGACTTCACCAGTTAATCCATGAAAGGACTCCACCTGAGCGGGATTGTTGTTTTTTAGATGACACTGGTAGAACCCGCTGCACAATACCACGGGTGCGTGTGTGTGTGTGTGACAGGCACACCATGGCCAAATGATGTGTTGTCCAAATTTTGTGTAGCCATGAATCAGCTAGCTCAGCAGGAGGGGGTGACATGGTTAGAGCCCACTTCACAATGCAGTGGGTGCATGGGTGACACATGCACACAAAGGCAATACATGTGAGGGCCTAATGTCAGGTGGAATTGACCATTTGTGGGTGACACATGAAACCACTCTTTCCAGTGCGCGTGCAATTGCATTGGTGGGTGCGGGTGTGCTTGCGTGGGCGTTTGCGTGAGCATTGGCATGTGCGGGTGCGTTTGCGTGAGCATTGGCATGTGTGGGTGCGCAAGGGCCAATTCCCCTTACAACATGATGATTGCGCAGTTAGAAATTTTGGATGCTGTGAAAGGTGAGTGTGTGGGTCATTTGATCATCGAACTTGGCTTATTCCACCGTACCCAATGTCAAAGAAGTAAGTTCTTTGTGGCAATGTGAAATAATGGACATTGCTTGTAACAATGGCATGTCTCTGTCACTAAATTTTGAGGCAGTTCATTAACTATAAAAACTGATAATGAATCTGAGAGATTTGCATTTTTGTAGACTAAATATCATGAAATAACGGCTTTATCATTACAAGCAGTCCACATGACAGAACTTTGTTATCATACAATCCACAGTTACCTTCTATGTCTTCTTCAGACATAATCAATTGTCCATCATCAAAACAGACAACTTCATAAATATTGAGATGCAGCCAATCTGGTAAGAAATTCACATCAATCTTCAAAGTTTTTAAGATCAGAAAGCTATTGTACAGTATGCAAGATGGCTCAGAGACTTTAAAAATGCTTTTAATAATACCAAATTGTTGTGAGTTGCCCCTCAGAAAACATATCACACTGTTGCTGACATTTTTGGATTCAGTTGAAAATATATTGTTTCCATTATTAATTTTTGAAACCGGAAAATACCAAGGTGAGACAATCCTTGAAGTGGGATGAATTGTGGATTGCACGGTAGTGTCTAAGCTGATCCTATCAACTATTTTCCTTGTTGCATGAAAATTCTGCAAGTACTTAACCAGGCAATCATAATTTTCTTGGTCATGGAGGGATGGTTTGTTATATTTATGGTGATTGAACAGGGCAGGTGGCTGTGATTCGAAAAGCTTTTTTATTTCACATGGCAAGGATGGGGATTTCAGGAGAACAGAAAGGTTGGAACATCAACAGATATGTCAAAGTAAGGTTTTATCTATATCATCTATTCAGAGCTTCAAGAAGTTAGTCTTATTCAGTTCAGGTGTTTAATCAATGTGAATATATTGATCTTATTAATTGGTGTACATATTTTGTTATTTGTTGGCATCTTTGCAAATACTCCAATCAAGTGCTCATAACCCCATGTGGCTGAGCCTTGTGCTGGGCCCCAATGCTGGAAGAGTTTGGGAGTATGATCATCAAAATGATGATTTTGTTTACTTTTCTGTTTTGGGAACAGGTGTTGATTGGAAAGGCAGAATGTTTTCCAATGTTCAGCAAATGCAGTCACATAAACTATTGAAACAGTCCAGCTTGTGGAAATGTTGATAGCACTAATCAAATGGAATGTATTCTTGGTTAGTTCATTTGAAAGTTCTTCTGACTGACCCATTTTTCTTTGAGTTTTGGAGGATTGGTGTGCATCTAATGACATCTGTTGACTGAGCATTAAAAATGGAATATAGATGTTATATGAGAGAGCCCATTCCACGGCTTTTAAGCTACCATGAGAGGGGGAACCCATGTTGCGAGGTACTCTTTTCCATAATGAGGGAATTATTGTTGCAGATGCTCCAGAGCCTCACCCTTGATCTGGTGATCACTCGGTGCAGTGATAGCCAATTCAGAGGGGATTTCAGAAGTGGGGATGTAATCTGCATCAAATGAAGTAATCTCCACAGAGCCACTAGATGGATGTTCCGTGTGAGGGGTGGGCATTGGGAAGTAGTGGGGAGTGGCTCATTTATTATTTTTGCTGCGTCTCTTCTCAGGGAGCAGGCCCTCTCAATGTCATTTTATCAAGAGAGCTGTTGGAGGTCATGGAATCTGAGTCTGAACTGTTGGTGTCATTGGATTTCCTGCGAAACCTGAGGTAAATTTTTGATTTGGCCTCTGGAATGTACAATTTGAAAGTTGCATGACCCTTCAAAATTCCAACTATTAAATTATGCATTATGTCAAGATTAACCATTCTGGTGGCATCCCAATACGGAAGGTCTTCCAAAATTGAATATCACACTCCATACTCAGATAAAATTGCTTGTCTTTGTTGTGGGGTTTCTGGAAGCCATTTGGCAATGGTTGATTTATGATTTTGGTATGAGCATGTGTAGTGAAATTGAGGGCCAATTTCTTCAATTTGAGCTTTGTGGATGGTGCAAAAATTACAAAAGTGGTTGCCTGAATGGGAAATAAATCCAGTAAGCTTGCGCATGGCGACCACATCCGCAATGGCTGTGAGAATGGAAACATGGATAAAGCATCCTGAAGGACCTGTTGAGGTGGGTGAAAAATGGTAACCTTTCCATTGCTCTTTGAGCTCGTTGATGAGTGGCATTGATAGGTAATTCAATTGGAGGGAAGTTGGCTCCTTCAGACCAGGGATTATTCTTGTAACATAGAAATTCTCTGGTTTCAATATTTCACTTGGGGGGAGATTAAGACAAATAGGCATGATAGGTCCAATGCTGGCCAACTGGGTTGACTTTCCAGATGCATTAAACCAGTCCACATAAATGTAGAAGGCCAATGCACCAGGAATGGACATGAATGGGGGGTCGTTGATATTTCTAGTGCCAGTCAAGCGTCTCCAGACCAATCCATCCCAGATGTCACATTTTGGGGAACCTTTGGGAGTTTGGGATTGTTGATGTTGATGCAGAATTTCCATAATTCCAGCCCGCTGGAGAAATCTGGCAAGCCAATTTTGGAATGATTGATAAATGAAATTTTTTGTTGGTATAAATCTTTGCTTCATGTTGGTTGTGTTTTGAGTGTGGGGTTGAAATGAATAGATGAATTTGGTTAATAATTGTGTGCAAGGGGGATCATGATCATTTGGGTCATTATGGTGTTGAAAGTGGGGTTGGTCAGTTGTGACTGATTCAGTAAGGCCATTAAGAGAGAAACATTGAAGACAACATATATAGTTTTGAATCCCTGGTTACAATTGGAGATGTTCAAATATGGTACTCAGATCTTGAGGTATATGGAATGCAGGAGTGGGGGGACCACTGGAGCTTGAGATGCTGGACTTGATCAGAATGTTCAGGGAGGGGTTGAGAATGGGTGAAGCCCTGCGGGGTATATTATACCTTAATGATAGAATGGCAGATATTATCATTCCAAGGTATTGTGGGGGAAGGGTTTGACTGCTGCTGTATGGTTTCTGTGCAGCTGAATTGAGACCCGGTGCTGTGGAGAAGGTGTTTTGGGTCAATTGTGAATAATCAGCTGGGAATATTTCATCCAATAGAGGTTTTGGGTACTCAGATCCTGATGCAGAAGTAGGGATGTTTGGAAGAGATCTGGGTGCAATGGTTGATTTGAGCCTTTTAATGTGCTGTTTATATTGGGAAGGTTTGAAGGCAACTACATGCCTATCACCCTCAGGGGAAGAGTGCGTTTGAGTTGAGCAGTGTTGACACATGCATAGACGCATTGAGGAATGGCGGCGGGTTGTCATTGTTGCAGGAATTGGGAGTACGTTTGGTTTGTGTATAAATATCTATTGCTGATGTGAAGGTGTTTAGGAGTGTTAGTAATTGGAAAAAAAATTGAGTGATTATTTGAGCCATGGGAGAATTTTATCCCATTTGGAATGTTGCATTAGCTGCACCTGATAAAGTGTAGCATGTCTCATCTGGATGCTGGAATTGGTTAGGAGTTTAATTGGGTAAAATGCCATGCTGCTCAATGCTCATACATATTCTATTTTATTTACACATGGTGATACTGCGGTTTTGACCCTTGAGGGGCGTTCCAATAGGGATGTGCCAACATTGAATTGAGGGGATTAACATTCAAACCATGTACACTGGCACGCCATTGTACATGGCTTAAACCTTATTACAGACATAACAATATAACTCTATTACATAAGAGGTTGGAGTGCAGCTGAAGTCTTGGTATTTTGTTTGAATGCAGCAGGCTTTTAATTGGTTGGAATGTGATTTGGATTGTCTCTCCTTTCTTGAAACGGTGTTGTCTCTTTTGTGGGTAAATCCTTCATGAATATACCCCTTTACAGATGTACAATGCTGTGGAATTTCACTGCATATATTGGTAGTTTGGATAATTCACAAAATGTGACAATGGGGACGCCGAAATGTTACCAAATATAATTACTTATGGATGATGGGTCCCCTTTGAGATCAAGGGAATATTAAATTATATGGTGGTAGGCCGCGCAGGGTGGTTTCTGAAACCTTCCAATAAGACTCTTTTTAGAAATATTCATAGAATATCTCTATTCTGAATTTGAAAAGATTTCATCTCATATCACTCTATTTTATCATAATACTGAGGTGTTTTATCTAGTTAAAAATATCACTGTACTTTTTTGGCCCTTATGTCATCTTTCAACTCACATAAATCCCATTCAGGTTCTGTTCATGACTCAGATAGTGAATCTAGCTTAGAATATGCTCAAACACAGTCACCATTGAGTCCCAAAATTCCTCTCACAACCCCCATTGCATCCTCAATGAATGTATCAGGTCTTAAAATTGATGTGGGAAATCCAAAGGCTCCAACTTCAAGCACTTGGTTGAACCCAAATATTTCCGTCACTCCAATTCCCCCAAATCCCACTAATACACAAATGCATGTGTCTCAGGGTCCAGAAGGCGCACCAAAAATCCCATCAAATGCTGTGGTATTCCATACCATTAGTATCAGTTTCAAGCTTACCAATAAAAATAAATAAATAAAGAAATGGTAATAAAACAAATTATGCAAAAGGTATTTACACATTACAACAACAGGTTTAAAACAGAAATATACAATACATGGCATCAAGATCTTATCAAAACAGTATAGCATCAAAGGATTTATCCACCTCATTGCATCATCAATAACAAATTATGCAATTAAAAGCAGTTAATCTAAATAAAGGTATATGAAGATGAACCACAGCATCAGAGCTGTATTTTCCTCACCTTGATTCAATTCAAAGAAGAAATACCTCAAGCCTATGCATAAAATTACAATATATTTTCCAAGAACATATTTTTGCTTAGTAATAATGACACACATCAAACTTGATAGAAATAATGAAATCTCCATATGAAACGATACAATGCTGAAACAGAAGGTCAATGGTCAGGAGATGTATTTTCTCCACTTTCTTGGCAAAAAGAAAATCTCACCAGCCAAATTATCTCAAATACATCACATGATTTTGATAAGAAAAGGCACCACCAGCATAATTCTCTTAGAACATACATAACAATCAGAAACAAAAAAATACTTGCCCCACCTTCTTCAAAAAATAATGGCAGTGCACTCAATAGAAATACCTGTATTTTCTGCACTTTCTTGGCAAAAAGAAAATCTCACCAGCCAAATTATCTCAAATACATCACATGATTTTGAGAAGAAAAAGAATCACTAGCATAATTCTCTCATCAAGTACGTAACAAAGTCACCAAAATGAAAATGTCACCAGCAAAATTATCTCAAAGACATCACATGATTTTGATAAAAAAACAGAAACACCAGCATAATTTTCTCATATATATCATATGACTAGAAGAAAGTTCAATTGTCAGGAGTTGTATTTTCTCCACTTTCTTGCAAAAGGAAAATCTCACCAGCCAAATTAGCTCAAATGCATCACATTATTTTGATAAGAAAAAGCACCACCAGCACAATTCTTTCAGCAAACACACTGCTACACCAAAACTACACGTCTCACCAGCTAAAACCTCTCAACTATGATTTTTTCTAAGTACCCTATTTTGAGAAGCTCTATGGAGGCCCAAAAGCTATAAATAGAGGTCCTCTCTCCCTCATTTTCCCCCTCATCATGAAACAAGTTCCCACTATCCAGGATCACAACCATCCCTGAACTAGCAGGATATCTAGAATAGTAGTAGTGTTTTAGTAGTGAAAAGCTCAGTAGCCTTGCTCAGTAGCTTAGTATTAGTGAATAATAGTAGTATAACTGTAGTAAAAGCTCAGTAGCCTTGCTCAGTAGCTTAGTATTAGTGAAGAATAGTAGTATAACTGTAGTAAAAGCTCAGTAGCCTTGCTCAGTAGCTTAGTATTAGTGAAGAATAGTAGTATAACTGTAGTTAAAGCTTAGTATCCTTGCTCAAAAGCTTAGTGTTATTAACAAAGAGAAGTAGTAGTGATATAAACTTAGTATTAAGAAAAATCCTAAAAGAATCAAATCCAGTAGTCTTATTATTAGTACTCATATAAGAGAAATCATTATAATCGACCTAAAACCATAAAAAATATATATATTCTTATCATTCTTATTAAAAAAGAAAAATTCTTATTAGTTTTATTAAAATAACAGAAACCCAAAACATATATATATATATTATCATCACTTTGATTAAAATAAAATAAAAAAATCTAGTGTTTATTTTATCAGAAATTTTAGATCAGAGTTTTTACTGTAGTGTTATTGATAGGTCTGATTTAGAGACTGCTGATAAGTCTTCTCTATCTGTTAAAGCCACAAATCTTATTTTATTTTGTGATTCTCTGTAGGCTGACTATTCAGTATTACTTAGAGGGGCAGCTAATACACCTTAGCACCCATGGTTATTGGACAATTCTGAAATTTAAAACAGACTTAACAATAATTTCCCCCTCAAGGTACTGCCTTATTTCATCCCACACCAAAAGGAGTTCCCACATCTGGTGTCTCAACAGTGGCCAACAACAACTTCAATCATCAATAATCCCTCAATTATCAAAGAAAAAAAACATTCAAATTTAGTCCATAAAAAAAACCTTTTATCAATAAAAAATTTGAAGCACCTATCAAGTCAATCTGGAATCAGAAAAACCACAAAATTCTAAATCATCATCACCATCAAGTTCTTCAGCAAAATCATTTCACTATTATTATCCAAAAAGAGTAGAAAAACCACCTGGAGAAGAATCACCTATAGATTCTAGTATACCAGTTGGTGCACCCAGAACCAAGAAGAAAGATCAAAAGATAGTTACAGATTATTTTCAGAAATTACTCAAGGAACTATTTGAAATTAAAAATAAAAGTGAAAAAGAGGAAATCAACAAAGAATATATCAATATGAATTCAGCGTCATTATCAAAGATACCACACAATCCAGATGAATCCAAAGAAGAAACTATAAATGAAGAGACCATGCAAGGACAAGAAGATATTTCTTATGTAGAAAGACTTCATCAAAGAATGTTGGAAATGCAACAAGAATTAATTGAAATCCTTAAAAAAGAAGGGAAAAGGAAAGAGTCAAGCTTTACCGCAGAAAACAGCCCAATGGAAGAAACTACAAGCATGCCAAGAATCTTTAGACAAGAAGGGTCACCATCACCATTTTCAAGGCCTATGGCCTCATCAACTCCATTCACTTCACAAAGACCAAATACTCTACCGAAGCGGGTTAATATTCATGCACAGGCTTCAAGCCCATTGCAACAAGAAATCCCACAAAACAATACACCCATTGTCAAGATCAGACCAAAGGATTATAATTTATGGTTTTATGGAAAGGAAGTGGAAAGATTTATTAAAAGAGTAGAAAATATAGCATAAATTGAAGGAGCAAGTGGAAGGGATATAGCAAGACAGATATCCTTTTGGACTAAAGATCAAGAAATTAGCTACCATATTGAAGGAATGCCTGGATATGAAACTGGCAATTGGGAGCAATTAAAATTGGATATGAAGAGGAGATGGGGAATAGTGTCACCTGAAAGAAGATAAAAGCTGTCCTCCATTACTAAATTATTTACAGAGATTCAACAAGAAGGAGGAATTAGAAATATGACTCTATACAAAAAGCTCATTGGTGAATATTAATCCATTATTAATTATCTCAGAAGGTATCAATATATACAAGGAGATATCAATCACAATAAAGAAATTTTGGCAAGTCTTTCCTCAAGTGTTCAAAAATCTATTTACAAAGAAATGATTAAAGATAAGGCCATGGTGCAAGCTTTGGATGGTGGTTATATCATTTCAAGATTGGAAATCTTAAAGCTATATATTGAACAAGATTTAGAAGCCAAAGTCTTAATTAAACAGAAGGAATTTTCAAAACCAAAGTCACAAGAGGAGAAAGCTAGGTTTGAAGAGGAAAGCTGGGAAGAAGTCTTAAAGAAAATGAAAGATCTTACCCAAAAAATTCAAAATCCTCAGCCGCAAGGGCATCAATCAAAGGATACTGGGAAGCAATCAGTTAAGGAAGTATTGAACCAGCTCAAACACCTTTCAGAAGTAGTTGAATATCCAAATAAAATACAAGCAGGAAATAATCAAGATAAGAAAGTTAGGCAAAACTCACAGCCACTCAGGCCAATATATCCTTTACCACCCATATCTTCTGGTTGTCAACCATATGTTCCAGCACAAATGGCTCCAAGACATCTACTGAAGTGTTATTACTTCTTAGGAGAAGGACATTCCGCAATAAGATTTAATCACCTCACAGAAGACTTGGAGAAAAGAATTGTCTTGAAGTGTGCAGGAACATATCTTTTTTCAAATTCTCAAAGAGTACCAACAGAAGGCCCTAAATCTGCAAAAGAATTAATCAGGAATTTTGCCAAAGAGCAGGAGGATTTTACAAAGAAAATTATGGAACAATCAAATCCACCCCCAAAGAAGAAAGAAACAACAGCAATTGAGGAAAGCAAAGGTGAGAAGGCAACTGCTATAGCTCAAATAGAAGAATGGGGAAATTGGAAACCTCCTCAAATATCACCAGCAAATGAAAATCTTCAAATAAATGTTGGGCTTAGACAGACAAGGAAAAGAGCTTCAAGACAGGAAAGTCAAAGCCAAACCCAGCAAGAGGATAAAAATGAAACACACAAACCCTTTTGAAGGAAGATACCAGGTGCCTACCACAAGGAAGATGAGGCACAAGAAGAAATAAGAGTTCTAATTCCAACAAAATACAAGAAAACACAAGAAGGAAAGGAAGTAGATAATGATGATATTGAAATCATTTCCAAGGAAAAGAATAAGGAGGTACTTAGACAGGATTCACAAAAGATGGAATTAAAAAACAACGTAAAATCTAAACCCAATAACCAAAAGATAATAATTGAACATGTGATGAAGAAAATACTTGAACAAAAGATAAATCTTACTCTTGAAGAAATATTATCAATGTCACCAACCTTTATTGATAAACTACAAAATTTAACTACCCAGGAAAAAGAAGTGATAAAATCAGTCAATACGTCAAATATGCAAGAGAGATTACTTTCAGTAAAGCTATGGGACTATGATACCCCAAGATTACCTTATGCATGCCCACTTGGCTTTATGGAAGTATTTATTGGAACAGAAGAATATCCTAAATTGGCATTGGTGGATACTGGATCAGAAATTAATATAATACCAGAGGAAATTGCAATTAAAGCCTCACTTACAAGTAGAAAGCTCAATATGAACCTTAGAGGAATTGATGGGCATACAACATCTTTGGTTGAACTCTCAGAATTTACACCAATTACTATGATAACAGGAGAATAAAAAGAAATTCATTTAATAATAGCAAAAGGAGCTGTACAAATCATACTTGGAAGACCATTTTTAGCAGATAATAATGTTAAATTGGAATTTTCACACAAGCAAGGGGAAAAATTTAGTTATCCAGAGCAAGATGGACATCGATTATGCTTACCAATTGGTAACCCTCAAGCTATGGGCTGGCAAATTTCTCCACCAAGAGGTATGGAGCTTTGTGCATCTTCAGAGATTGAAAAATGGTCAATACATCGAGCAGAATCATCCAAAAGAAAAGAAACAAAGGAAACAGAAAGTCAATCTTCAACAAGAGTGAACACAATATTTCTTGGACCAAACAGAATACCCTTCTGAGCTATTTTTGATGCAAAAAATGAGTTTAATTTCATAACTCAGGAAATAGCCCTAAAAGCAGAATTAAAAATCAGCCCTTACACATCAAAATCAACAGATGACTTTTTGAAACCTATTGGTCAAATTAAAAATCTTGAAGTCACTACTGGTAATGAGGAGAAAACCTACCGAGACTTCTTAGTATTTGAAAATTTCAACCAGATAATAGATGAAGAAAATATTAGTATATTATCTTTCTCTAAAGAAATTATTCCACCTCAAACTGAAAGAAAATCTAAAGGGAAGGATCCAGAAGAGGATGAAGTGAAGGTAGATGATAGTGAAGCAATCAAAAAAATAAAAATGGAACTGAAGAAGATGAGAAGAAATTTGGACATGGCCATAGAAGACCCACAGAAATGGCTAGCACTTGAGCTAAGTGGTATTAATAAAGAAGATAAAGTAGAAAGCCCACAGAAGAAATTCAAAATGGATCTGAAGCCACCTGAAGAAAATTCCCCAGGAATTCCAGAAGATTATTTCACTTTATTTGAGGAGGAAGCTTGCAACATTAGTGATACTGACAAAGATTTAATAAGTGAAGAAATAAAAGACAACATAATCAATCCATTGGCAAAAAGAAAATTTGAAGAATTGGAAAAGGAAAGTGCCATAGCTACTGAAGACAAAATGGATCAAGTTTGGGATAGAAATATTCGAAAAGAGGATTGAACAAAAAATGGAAACAGCAGAATCAGAAGATGACTTGAAGCTATACGAACAAAATAATGGAGATCTGGAAGATAAATATAAGCAAGGAGGAATATTTGAAGACCTAGAAGAAGGAGAGTTATCAGAAAATACACAAAGGTTAGCTGGACTTAGCATTCTAGAAGAATTTAATGATTCCTATGATCAAATATGCTGCCTTTCAGGATCAACTGATTTCTTTAATCAAAATCAAAGAATTACATTTGGATTGCCAAATGACTGCCAGAATCAAAATGGCATACAGAAAGATATACCAGAATATGAAGGACTGGAAGATTATTTAATACTTCCAATAATAATATCTAAAGAACTGTATGATTATGAGCTAGATTCACCAATAATTCAAACCAAATATCTGTCAGAACTACCTGGATCAAATCTTACAAATGTTGATTTTCTGGAATTACTGACCACTTTTGGAATCAAAGGAAATTTACGGAATCCTTACTGGAAGAAGCCTTATGGATATTATCAAATGACAATAGAAGGACTTTATTAAAAAATGCTATGGGCTCAAGAAGATTTGAATCTAGATGGTTTGGAAATCTTGGGAGGAACTCTTTGCTGGTGTTATTTTGGGTACATGTTTATTCATGAAGTCAAAGGTTTTGTTTCAGAATGGAAAGGAAATACACAAAGAAAACAACGCAACAAGATATTTGGAGAAATATTGAAGGACATATGTCTTTCAGTAATTCACAACAGAAGGTTGAATATTTCTCAAGAATAACTGAAGTAATTCAATTTCAATTTCTAATTAAAAAAAAACCACCATAAAAAATAGCAAAAATAATAAAAGAAATAACCTAAAAAAAAGAGAATTTTTTTCATATCTGTATTAGTATCAGGGCAGTGACGTCCTGCCTTATCAAAGAGGAATTTAAAATTATTCAAAAACATAAAAAAAAAATCTTTTTTCAACATTCCCATAATTCAGGGCAGTGACCTCCTGCCTTATCAAAGAGGAATTTCAATTTTTTCAATTTTTTTTCAAGTATCTTATCACTCAAAGCTATAAAGCAGTATTCAATAAAGGATTTCAAACTCAAAATTTTCCAAGAGATTTTTTTCAATGTACAAGTATCATGATTTCATCTAGAAAAAAACCAGGGGTGGTTATCTGTTCTTATGCCACCTCATATAAAAAATGGCGCAAGTTTGGGGAAGTGTGGGCCCATGGGCCTTTATTAATGTAATTTCTCTTTTTTTTAGCAAAAAAACAAATGAAAGAATGGTGTTCAGATACAGCAAAAGAAGATACAGATAGCTCAAAATTTCAAAATTATGACCGCCGGTCATAATTTGGTCCTTTGAGACAGGAAGAGATAAAATATGGAAAGGAAAACAAGAAACAAAAACCAAGCAAAAAAACTAGGCCCTTCAGATACAGAAAAAGAAGATAAAAGAAGTTCAAAATGTCAAAATTATGACCGCCGGTCATAATTTGCCATAAAAGCAAGAAAACTATATCAAGACAGGGAAGAAAAACCAACAAAACAAGTTAGGCCATTCAAATACAGAAAAGGAAGATAGAAGAAGTTCAAAATGTCAAAATTATGACCACCAGTCATAGCTTGCCATAAAAGCAAGAAACCTATATCAAGACAGGGAAGAAAAACCAACCAAACAAGCTAGGCCATTCAGATACAGAAAAAGAAGATAGAAGAAGTTCAAAATTTCAAAATTATGACCGCCCGTCATAATTTTCCCTAAAAGCAAGAAAAATATATCAAGACAGGGAAGAAAAACCAACCAAACAAGCTAGGCTGTTCAGATACAGAAAAAGAAGGTCAAAGAATTCAAAATGTCAAATTATGACCGCCGGTCGTAAAATGAACACCTCAATACAGAAAATAAGTCAGCTCACCAAAAGGCTACTACAATTTATACTGGATGACGTTCTTATAGCCCCAAGTTAATGAGTTTAGCCAATCTTTGACAAGAATGCATCCTTCCAGCATTTTAAATAAGCAAATTGAAATCAGTACTTATCAAATTATGATCAAGGTTAAGCAGCCTCAATCACAACAACTTTCCAGAGATCAATTGAATGAACAGAATCAAGGAATACAACAATACCCAATTGCATCACTAAGCTTGCTCAAGGCTCAGAATATGCTACCTAGCATGGTTACCCTATTCCTGAAACTGACAGGTCTGGCAGCAGAATTACTGCCAGAGGGGGGAATTGAACCCATTTCAAATTTGGTGAAAGTTGAAAGCAACCCGGAATCACTAACCACTACACCATTTGAAAATGTAACATCACTCCTCAAATTGAGACCTCATTCAACATCACTCATCAATTTGATCACTCTTAAAAAAAATTATTTCTTTTTTCAACAAATATATAAAAACAAAATAATAGATAAAAATAAAATAAAAAGTCTTGATTAAAATAAAGGATAACAGAACAGATCAGATAAATAAAAACAATCAGTCCTTGTATGACTTCAAACTACAGGGTAGCAACCTTAAGGCTAAAATTAGTCCTTGTATGACTTTAAACTACAGGGTAGCAGCCTGAAGGCTAAAATTAGTCCTTGTATGACTTTAAACTACAGGGTATCAGCCTGAAGGCTAAAATTAGTCCTTGTATGACTTTAAACTACAGGGTAGCAACCTGAAGGCTAAAAATAGTCCTTGTATGACTTTAAACTACAGGGTAGCAACCTGAAGGCTAAAATTAGTCCTTGTATGACTTTAAACTACAGGGTAGCAACCTGAAGGCTAAAATTAGTCCTTGTATGACTTTAAACTACAGGGTGGTTCCCAGACGGCCAAAATTAGTCTTTGTATGACTCAAACTACAGGGGTAGCACACCAGAGGCCCGAATATGCAAGTAAAATAAAGGAATCAAGAAAATAACAAAATGAAGATATTAAAATTAACAACCAAGGTGAATAATAGAATACTAAAGACTTCAAGGTTAAATTAATGAAGAATATTAAATCAAAAGAAAATACCAACTAGAAGAACAATTGGAAGCAAGGACCATAGATATTGTGGCAAAAGAAGAAACAAGATTAGCAGCAGCACAGAAATTAGGAGATTCAAGACACAAATCAGTTCAATATTTGGACAAAAAGATGGCACATAGACTAAGAAATCCACTTGAACCAGGGGAATTGGTATTAGTTTATAGTAAAACACTTGAGTCACAGTGGGGTTTACTCTTCAAGAACCATTGGAATGGACCTTATAGAGTCATAAATCAAATTAATGATGGACCTTATGAGCTTGAAGAATTTGATGGAACTAAACTTACAAGAAAATTTGCAGCAAGTCACATCAAGAGGTTTTATCCCAGAGGAAAGAAAGTTCAATCAAGTCCAGAGTCAGACAATGAAAGCCGTGAAGAAATTTAAGATGAAGAATCAATATTGGATGGAGAATAAATTGAAAAAAATGGATATGATTGATATTGGAAAGCTTTTCAACTGGAATGCTGGGGACAGCATTAAATGGAGAGGGGGATGTGGTATTCCATACCATTAGTATCAGTTCCAAGCTCACCAATAAAAATAAATAAATAAATAAATGCTAATAAAACAAATTATGCAAAATGTATTTATACATTACAACAACAGGTTTCAAACAGAAATATACAATACACAGCCTCACGATCTTATCAAAACACTATAGCATAAAAGGATTTATCCACCTCATTGCATCAGCAATAACAAATTATGCAATTAAAAGCAGTTAATCTAAATAAAGGTATATGAAGACGGACCACAGCATCACAGCTGTATTTTCCTCACCTTGATTCAATTGAAAGAAGAAATACCTCAAGGCTATGTATAACATTACAATACATTTTCCAAGAACAAATTTTTGCTTAGTAATAATGACACGCATCAAAATTGATAGAAATGATGCAATCTCCATATGAAATGATACAATACTAAAACAGAAGGTCAATAGTCAGGAGCTGTATTTTCTCCACTTTCTTGGCAAAAAGAAAATCTCACAAGGCAAATTATCTCAAATACATTACATGATTTTGAGAAGAAAAAGCACCACTAGCATAATTCTCTCAGAAAACACGTAACAAAGTCACCAAAATGAAAATGTCACCAGCAAAATTATCTCAAAGACATCACATGATTTTGATAAAAAAACAGAAACACCAGCATAATTTTCTCATATATATCATATGACTAGAAGAAAGTTCAATTGTCAGGAGTTGTATTTTCTCCACTTTCTTGGCAAAAGGAAAATCTCACCAGCCAAATTAGCTCAAATACATCACGTGATTTTGATAAGAAAAAGCACCACCAGCATAATTCTCTCAGCAAACACACTGCTACACCAAAACTACACGTCTCACCAGCTAAAAACTCTCAACTATGATTTTTTCTAAGTACCCTATTTTGAGAAGCTCTATGGAGGCGCAAAAGCTATAAATAGAGGTCCTCTCTCCCTCATTTTCCCCATCATCATGAAACAAGTTCCTACTATCCAGGATCACAACCATCCCTGAACTATCTGGAATAGTAGTAGTGTTTTAGTAGTGAAAAGCTCGGTAGCCTTGCTCAGCAGCTTAGTATTAGTGAAGAATAGTAATATAACCGTATTAAAAGCTCAGTAGCTTAGTATTAGTGAAGAATAGTAGTATAACTGTAGTAAAAGCTCAGTAGCCTTGCTCAGTAGCTTAGTATTAGTGAAGAATAGTAGTATAACTGTAGTCAAAGCTTAGTATCCTTGCTCAAAAGCTTAGTGTTATTAACAAAGAGAAATAGTAGTGATATAAACTTAGTATTCAAAAAAATCCTAAAAGAATCAAATCCAGTAGTCTTATTATTAGTACTCATATAAGAAAAAATCATTATAATCCATCTAGAACCATAAAGAATATATATATCCTTATCATTCTTATTTAAAAAAAAATTCTTATTAGTTTTATTAAAATAACAGAAACCCAAAACATATTTATATATATTATCATCACTTTTATTAAAATAAAATAAAAAAATCTAGTGTTTATTTTATCAGAAATTTCAGATCAGAGTTTTTACTGTAGTGTTACTGATAGGTCTGATTTAGAGACTGCTGATAAGTCTTCTCTATCTGTTAAAGCCACAAATCTTCTTTTATTTTGTGATTCTCTGTAGGCTGACTATTCAGTATTATTTGGAGGGGCAGCTAATACACCTTAGCACCCATGGTTATTGGACAATTCTGAAATTCAAGACAGACTTCCATATAATTTTCCCCTCAAGATACTGCCTTATTTCATCCCACACCAAAAGGAGTTCCCACAACGGTAATCCCCAATCAAAATTTCCACGTGAGCTCCTTGTTAATCCCAGGATCCCTTTGAACAAAGTAAACAGCCAACCCTCAATATTTCATCAGGATCTCAGGTTGTTTTGGGCAATGAAAGGTGCGTGGATGGGGGCAAATGAAAAAGACCATTGGAAAATGTAACTTGGAGTGGTCTGTCGGAGGGAAATCCAGGATTGACGCTTCATCAAAGTAAGTCATTTTAATTTTGGAGTATAACCTTTCTCACAATTTGATATTTCTGTTTCATTGGTTAGATATGGCACCAAAAGGCAAGTCAGTCTGATCTCAGGAGCTAATTGAAGATTGTGAGTTTGACCAGTCTTTATTAATTTTTGGATGTATTAACTGATTATGTGCATGTGTCACAACCATGGCAATTCACCTCCTTGGATCCTCATATGGCATATCAAGCCACAATCCTTTTATGGCCAATTGGCCAAATCCATCACCAGTGGCCAATATGGCCACGTCATCATCTTATGGACCATTTATGGCCATTTGTGTTTTGGGGCCTTCATGGCCCTTCACCTCAATCCAGAACCAATGGCGGCAATTTATGCCAAAAGGGCATCTTTGGTCATTTCCCTCAAAACCAAGGGAAATGGCCCAAATGGCTGTTTTTGGCCATTTGGGCTCATAATGCGCATTTGCGCATTTTTGCGCACTTTTTGCGCATTTTGCGCACTTTTGCGCATTTGCGCACTTTTTGCGGACTTTGCGCATATTTGCGAATTTTTGCGCACTTTGCGCATTTGCGCACTTTTGCGCATTTTGCGCATTTTTGCGCACTTTGACGCAAAGTGTCCAAAAGACACTTTCCCGCCTTTTGGGCCAGTTTTTGGCTCAGAACCCCAAAAGGCCCAGAAACACTTTTCCAAGCTCTGAAGCCATCACATCCATCCTTTTCCCCTCTGCCTTTCCATCTCAAGACCTTTGGACGTAATCTTCTTTCCAATGAACCAATATGCCATAAATGATGTTATATATCATTGTGCATCATTTTTCAACAGCAATTCAATGGTGGCAATATCAATTGGTCATTTCAACATTCCAACATCTCATCACGTCATCAAGGCACCCAATCATTCAGAGGAATAATCAAGGCTCAAGGGCAAGTGTTCCAGCGTCAAAGACCAATCACGCCATCAAGGCGTCATTGGATATTTTCATTCACAGTATTTCCTTCAAGGCAATACTGTTCAACCATTCTCAAGGGATTCAAGAGAAAATTCATTCATTCAGTTTCAAGTGTCAAAGCTCCACCCAATTCATCTTGACAACCACATTCATTTCAATACAGTCTGGATCCACCAAGAACTGTATTTCATTTTCAAGTATGGGAAATTCATTCAACCAAATTCAATTTCAATATTAGCCAGCTGTATCAATTCCCAAAACAGTCAATACAGCTTCAAGGATCAATACAGATCAGTTTTCAGCCTGAAGAACTCAAGCTCCCAACTTTTCACATATACCGGCTACCCTTTCCACCCTGGGGGGTTTTTCCCCAGTTAATTGATATATATTTTGATTTTATTTTATCTCTATTTTCTTTTCATTTTAGTGAAGCAAATACTGATATTATTAAGTCAGTCATTTAGCACCTTTCTCTTTCTCTTTCTTCGCCTGTCAATGGATACTTGGTGGTCATATCCTTACTAATTCCATTATTCATTTTTGGCAGGTTGAAACAGTGATTAAGGACTTACTTGGTTGGCTCTTTGGCCATTTGGCTTCCTTTTCCTCTTTGCATCTCATCTTGTACCTGCATATCTTTTAGAGGAATTCATTCTTATTCTTTTTATTCTTTATTCTTTTGGAGTCTTCCAAGTGAGTTCCCTGATTACTGAGTGCCAGGCCACTCTTGTATTTCTGTCCAAGAGCCCCTGTGACATTATATTAATTAACTCATAATTTCTTTTCATTCTGTTCATTCTTTCTTTATAATTTCATTCACTCATTCCATCGAAATTATGATTCTTCTACGCTTATGAACTTAATGATTCATCGTCACCTCTCAATTTTCTCTCATTCATTCTTCATTTTGAAAATTGAAAGCTGACCCATTTTTTATTTTTGTTATTCTTTTAAAATTCTTTTTCAAATCATCAAATTTTCATTTCATTCATAATTAAACGTCATCTTTATTTTCTTGATTTTATAATTTTTCATCAAGATATTCAGACACGTTATTCACATCAAGATTCATAATTGATTCATTCTTCAAGAATTTTGGTTTTTAAAGAATAATTCACTTGATTTTGATTGATTGATTGATTTGACATATTTGATATTGACCTCAAGAAAATTGATTGACCTGAAGACTCCATTGATTTTGCTGATTTTTTCACATCAAGAATTTTGACATAAATTGATTTTTCTTCAAGATTTCATTTGATTGATTGATTTTTGCAAGATTTTGATTTTTTGATTGATTTGATTCATTGATTTTGACCTCAAGACTTCATTTGATTTTGATTTATTGACGTACTTGAAGATTTTCATTTGATTCATTGATTTTTCCTCAAGATTTGATTGTTGACTCTTTTAACTTCAAGAAAATTTTGATTTTATTTTGTTTATTTCAATTTCATTCCTGAAATCATGCCTGTTCAACATTCACCTCCGGCAAGACAGACAAGATCTCAGGCCAGAGCTCAAGCTGTTCTCACTCCAACTCCAAGAGCTCCTCTAGATGGCACCCCAGCAGTTCCTCAACTGAGGGCCCAATTAGATAGAGGACCCCGCATGGAAGGAGCAGCACCATCCAGGAAGGAGGGAAGAGGGCCAAGAAGATCATGTTCATTCTCAGGAGTAGTTGGCGGATTTCCAGGAACTTCAAGGACTCTTTTCAAAGGTCCAGGTGAAGATGGTGAAGAGGAGGAGGAGAATTCTGTGGAAGAGGAAGAGTCTGATGGTACTGAAGGTGTCCCTGCTCCGGTGGAGGCATCCCAAGGTACTGGAGGACCAACTCTAGCCCAGTCTAATCAGCCTGTCTCTCATCAGTCTGAACCATCTCTATTGGCCATCATGCAGCAAATGACTCAGATTATAGCCAATTTTCAAGCAGCTTCATCTTCTGAAGCATCAAGACCACCAGCCTTCAAGACTCCATCTATGAAGGCACCGGAATGCTTTGATGGGACTCAGCCCTTCAAAGTTAGAAGCTTTATTCAGTCCTGTCAATTGATTTTTCATAATGATCCGGCAAACTTCGCTCAAGACAGAAAGAAGGTCCTTTATGCCACTTCATTTCTCATTGGCCGGGCTGCAAAATGGATTGAGCCTTATCTTTCCAATCTCACCAATCAAGACTCAAATTACCTTCTCAATTCTTGGCCTTTGTTTGAATCTCAACTCTTCACTCTATTTGGTGACCCGAATGAAGTCAGAAAAGCAGAAGCTGAGTTGGATTCCTTAAGAATGAAAGAAGGTGGGCATGTATCCTTATACATTGCTGATTTCAGAAGTCTAGTCTCAAGAATCGGTGATTGGGGTGAAAGAGCTCTCATCCATCATTTCAGGAAGGGATTGCCATCCAGGATTTTGGATCAATTGGCCTCCCATCCTTCAAGAATTGACTCTCTTCAAGACTTAATGGACATTACCCTGGAGCTTGATACCAGGTACCATGAGAGGCAAAATGAAAAGAGTCATCATCAAGAGAAGAAGCCAGAAGCCTCAAAGTCAAGCTCTTCTCATCCTCAAAATTCTTCAAGCTCAAGTCAAAAGAAGAAGAAGAATTTTCAGAAGAGGGACAAGCCCCACTCTTCTTTATTGAATAAAGATTTCAAGCTCATGAAATCTGAAAAAGAAAGAAGAATCAAGGAGGGTCTTTGTACCTATTGTGGTGGGAAGCATAGTCTTGAGTCCTGTTTCAAAAGGCCTCAAAACAAGCTTACCCAACCGTCAGGCAAATTTCCCAGCCAGGGAAAAGCCTGAGTGAAGACCATGTTGTGTTCAATGGTCTTCACAGTTTTCCATCCAGAGCACAATTGTGAATTCTGAATACTGGTGTCAAAAATTCTCTTAAATTTTTTGTTTTCTCTTCTCTCTCTGATATGTTTTACAGTATTCTCATTGATTCTGGTGCTACCAACTCATTTATTGCAAAGCAGTTTGTTCACAAGTATTCTTTGACCATGTCAGAACTCCCGGAGAAGATTCCCCTTATCATTCTTGACACCTCTGAGTCTCCTTCTTTATTTGTGACTCACCATACTAAATATATGGTTGAGCTCCCTTCCTTCCTAAGCTTTGAATGGGACTTTTTAGTCATTGATACTCCCAAGGGAGAAGACCTCATATTGGGCTTTGACTTTCTTAATCATTTTAGTCCACTTATTGATTGGAGGCAAGGATTGATCACCTTTAATTCTGATCATAAGGACTATAATGATCCTTCATTTTTTTTTAGTAATGACTTTTCTTCTGCCAAATCATGTGCAGCTCTGGTTGGTGATTCTAGAACACCATCTTTTCCATCTTCTGTCCATATTCCTTCCCTTAATTCCCATCAGTCATTACTATCATCTAGAGATGAAGTCTTCAAAGAGATTCAAGATGTTGGAGAAGATAATTCTGTATCTTCACTTCATCTCTTCTTTGGGAATATGGACCTTCCTCCTTCATCTTATCATGACTCCCTGGAGGAGTTGTGGGATGAAGAGGAAGAGCCAGAAGAAATAGAAACTGTGATGAAGGTTGTTCCTTCTGTTTATCACCAATACTTGGATGTATTCTCCAAGGTGAAAGCAGAAAAACTTCCTCCTCACCGCGCCTGTGATCATCATATCGAGCTGGAGGGGTCTCTACCTCCAGTTGGGGTGATCTACTCTTTATCAAACCAAGAGTCAGATACACTCAGGGCCTACATTTCAGAGAATGTAGAGAAAGGTTTCATCCGGCCAAGCTCCTCTTCTACAGGAGGACCTGTTCTTTTTGTCAAAAAGAAAGATGGTGGCCTCCGTTTGTGTGTTGATTACCGCAAACTCAATGCTGTTACTAGGAAGAACAAGTATCCTGTTCCTCCTATGAATCAGCTTCTTACTGTTTTTAATGGTTCTTCTATCTTCTCCAAGATTGATTTGCGTGGTGCATATAACCTGCTCAGAATCAAGGAAGGTGATGAACATTTGACTTGTTTTAGAACCAAATATGGTAGTTATGAGTACTTGGTTATGCCATTTGGGCTCACCAATGCTCCTGCGTCTTTTCAAAACCTTGTCAATGATATTTTTCATGATCTTCTTGATGTTTATGTTGTGGTTTATTTGGATGACATTATGGTCTTCTCCAAATCTGAGGAAGAGCATGTCACTCATGTGTCCACTGTTCTTTCCAGACTCAGAGCCAATAACCTCTTTGCTAAGGTGTCCAAATGCCTATTCCATGTTTCTAGTGTAGAGTATTTAGGTTATGTTGTTTCTTCTGAAGGCCTCAAGATGGACCAAGCAAAAGTCCAGCAAATTCTCAATTGGCCACCTCCAAGAAACCTCAAGGCTCTTCAATCATTCCTTGGCTTTGCCAATTTTTACCGCCGTTTCATCAAGAATTATTCAAAGAAGATTAGTTCACTCACAAGTTTCCTCAAGAAAGATTCCCGTTTTCCCCTCAATGAGGAAGCCCTTAGCCAGTTTCATCAACTCAAAGAGGCATTCACCACTGCTCCAATCCTTTCTCACTTCAATCCTTCTCTACCCACCATTGTAGAGACCAATGCGTCAGATTATGCCTTGGGTGCTGTACTGAGTCAGGTATCTGACTCAGGAAAACATCCCATTGCATTTGATAGCCGCAAGCTTCTCCCAGCTGAGCTCAATTATGAGATTCATGACAAGGAACTCCTTGGCATAGTCTGGGCTCTCAAGCGCTGGAGAGCTTTCCTTCTTTCAATTTCTTCCCCTTTTGAAGTCCTCACCGATCATTCATCTCTTCAATATTTCATGTCTTCCAAGATTCTCACTCGCCGTCAAGCCCGCTGGGCTGAATTTTTATCTGAATTTCATTTCTCAATCACTTACCGCCCTGGCTGCTTGGCCACCCTTCCAGATGCCTTGTCACGTCGGGACAACGTTTATCCGGAGAGGGGGGAGGATTTCATCAGCAAGAATCCAATGAACTATCAGAAGATAATCAAGCAAGATGAAATTCAAGCCTCAAAGTTTTTTGCAGTCAAGGTGGATTCATTTTCAAATTTGATTGAGTCAATTCAGAAGGCAGTGTGGCAAGACCCTCAATATAGAAGTGTCCTTGAAGATTTGGGTAAAGGTAAATCTGTCACAGATTATTCTCTTGATTCCTCTTCCAAACTTCTCCTTTTCAAAGATCGGGTGGTGGTCCCAAATGACCCCACAATTCAACTCAATATACTTCAAAAGCGGCATGACTCTCCTCTAGCTGGACACCCTGGCCAAGAGAAGACTCTCAAACTTGTCAAGCGGGATTTTCACTGGCCCGGCATGACTCAATTCATCAAGGATTATGTCTCATCCTGTCAACAGTGTTCAAGAAACAAAAATATTCATCATAAGAAGTTTGGACTCCTCAAGCCTCTTCCAATTCCAAGTGGTCCTTGGATTTGTCTTTCAATGGATTTCATCACTCAATTGCCACTGTCCAATTCTTTTGATTCAATTTTAGTCATAGTGGACAGATTCTCAAAAATGGCGGTTTTTATTCCAACAATAGCTTCAATCACTTCATTAGATTTGGCCCATTTATTCATCAAGAATATTTTTTCAAAGCATGGCCTTCCTTCAAGCATTGTTAGTGATCGAGGTTCTCTTTTTGTTTCTTCCTTTTGGACCAATCTTTGTCAGCAGCTCAAGATTTCAAGAGACTTGTCAACTGCTTATCATCCAGAAACTGATGGACAGACAGAGAGGGTAAATCAGATACTAGAACAGTATCTTCGGATGTATGTCAGTTATCATCAAGATGATTGGAACACCTGGCTCCCTCTGGCTGAATTTGCCTACAATAACTCTGACCACTCTTCAACAAAACAATCACCGTTTTTCACTGTTTATGGAAGAGATCCTCATTTTGACTCAGTTCATATCACTCAAGATACTCCGGCTGGAAAGTTATCAACAAAAGTCCAATCAGTACAGCAAGATGTCAAGAGAGAACTTGAAGTTGCCATAAACAGGTTTAAGAGGTATGCAGATAAAAGTAGAGCAAGTCCACCTGTTTTAAATCCCGGTGACATGGTATGGCTTTCCTCCAAGAACATCAAATCAACTAGACCCACCAAAAAACTGTCTGAAAGATGGTTGGGTCCTTTTCCAATCTTGAAGAAAGTCAGCACTCATGCCTACCACCTCAAGCTTCCATCTCAATGGAAATCCATCCACCCAGTATTCCATATATCCCTCCTGGAACCAGTCAAGACATCAACAATCCCAAATCGGCATCAAGAGCCTCCTCCTCCAATCATCATTGAAGAAGAAGAGGAATGGGAAGTCTCTCAAATACTGGATTCAAAGCTCAAGAGAGGAAAAGTATGGTATCTGGTGGAATGGAAAGGTTTCAGTCAAGGCCCAGAAAGATCCACTTGGGAACCAACCGAAAACCTCAAGAATTGTCCTGAACTTGTCAAAGATTTCCATTCATTATATCTTGACAAGCCCGGGGCCAATTCTTCAAAAGCTTGATTCATTATGGTGCTTGGTGGGGAGAGGAATTACCAAAAGTAAGTCCCACTCCTGGTATGCACCTTTAGGGGTATTCTACTCTTCCTTTTGTTGTAAGCATCACCTTGGCCACTCTGTGAGCACTTTGCAATTTTGGACACAGATCTTGGCAAAGCTTTCAACTCCATTTCCAATCTTATGGCCATTTTCACTTGGGGAAACTGGCCATTCACTTTTCAATTCATTTCCAAGACTTCAAATTCAAATTCATTCATTCAACATTTTGTTTCTTATTTTTATGGCACTGGCGGGAGTGGTAACTACCAAAAGTAAGTTCCTCTCCTGGTGTGCACTTCCCTGAGGGGTCTAAAATCTTGTCAAAACATCACCTTGGCCACTTTGTGAGCACCTGGCATCAAATTTCTCTTTTATGGTATCTGGCTGTCATGCTTGTGCCCTGTTTTTGAGTCACAGGCTCACAGAGAAGCCTTGCTTCTTTCTCTGTCTGATCCCTTTGAAGTCTTGAAAGACCACTTATCCCTTCAATATTTTATGTCTTCCAAAGTCCTTACTAGTTTTCAAGCCCATTGGGCAGATTTTCTCTCTGAATGTCACTTCTCTATCACTTACTGCCTAGGCAGACTGGCCACTTTACCAGATGCCTTATCATGTCAGGACAACATGTACTGAGAGAGGGGGGTGGACTTCATCAGAAAGAATCCTCAAAATGAAGTTCAAAACTCAAGATTTTTTCAATAAAAGGTGAGGTTTTCTCTGATTTAGTTGATCAAATTCAGAAGGCAGTATGGCAAGACAAAGGACATGGGGAAAGTCTAAAGAAACTAGCAAGATGCAAATCAGTCTCAGATCATTCTCTTGAACCTCAAGCCAGATTTTTATTATTCAAAGATAGAGTATTCATCCCAAGAAATCATGAAATTCAATTGGATATCCTTCAAAAGTGTCATTAAGCACCATTGGCTGGCCATCCTGGTCAGGAGAAGGCCCTCAAGCTCATCAAGAGGGATTTTCATTGGGCTGGCATGAATCAAATTATCAAGGACTATGTGTCCTCATGTCAGCAATGTTCAAGAAACAAGAACATTAACCATAAGAAGTTTGGATTACTCAGGCCTCTTCAAATTCCCTCTGCTCCTTGAAATTCATTATCAATGAACTTTATCACTCAATTTCATCTGTCAAGTAACTTTTGTTCAATTTTAGTAGTTGTAGACAGATTCTCAAGAATGGCAATATTTATTCCAACTTATTCAACAAACACTGCTTTGTACTTAGCTCAAATCTGTATTAGTCATTTGTTTTCCAAAAAGGGTCTTCCTCTCAGCCTGTGACTCAAAACCAGAGCACAAGCATGACAGCCAAAATACCATAAACCAATGGTATAGCCAAGATACCACCAAAACATGGAGCTGAGCAAAATTAGCTCAAAAGGTATCAAAAGAAAGAGGAAACTCACCTCTTTCTGAAAATATAAGTCCCATCACCATAGGACCAAGAATAACAAAGTTATTCCTGCTCAAAGTAGTTGCTGAGCATAAACCATAATTTTCACCTCTCATCTAAAATCTAGAAGAAGAGGCTTAACCCCATCAAATGGGTATTCAAAATGAAGCTCCAAGCCAGGGCTATCCAATGGTACTAGCCAAACTGAGCTAGCACCAGTATTACTTGAGTTATGGTCAAATTCAGACCAAATAAGGGTGGACAAAACATTCACCTCTCATCTAACTTTTACAGTTTTAGTGTAAGATACTTGAAGTAGGGTCTTTTTGGAAAGATCAAAATCAGGGCTATCTGATGGTGCCATCCACTTCTTTATATCTCAAGTATAACAGAAGTTATGGGGCAAACAAGCTCAATACAGCTTTTTGCCCAAACCACGCCAATGTACAAAATACTTGTACATGGGATAACTTTGGCATATTTAATGATAACCATGTCAAGTTGGGTACCATTGTGTAGAGCCCATTCGGGGCTACACACTGAACTAATTTTGAGGTTGATATCTCAAGAATTGACAAAGTTATGGCTGTTTTAAGGTCAAAATCCCACCTGCTGTCATATACAGCCTTACCATGGGATAATATCCCATAGCCATGAATAGGAGGTGTCAAATAGACGAAGAAGCATGTTTTTACTTCAATACCTCATATGTCAGTCAATAATGGGGTCCCATACAGCTTCTGTACAGCATTCTACGCGTCATACACGTCAGAATCAGGCTGTGAGGTCCCCAGATGAAAATTTTCACCCTGTATTGGTGAAAAATGCCCAGATGTGGTTTCAAAACCACATCTGAGCCAAATACAGAGCATACAGGTTGTTTGAAAACCACAAGCCTGTCATAGAGAGTGAAAAAATCTTCACTTCCTCTACGTGGAAAGGTCTAGCAGCCTTTCCACCTCAATTTCAGGATAAAAGGAGGGCTTTTCACAGCCAAAATCCTCTCCTCATCCTGCTCTTGAATAACCTACGTAGTAAACTGTCAAAAACAGTTTGACTCTTGGTTAATAATCAGGTATAATTATAAGTTTTAATTATTGTAGTCTTTTATTATTGTAACCCAACAGATCAAGCTGCACCCAGGGCTTTCAACAGCGCTCACCACCACTATATCCACTATAGTAAAGCCCTTTAAATTTATTTTTAATCATCTCAAACCTTTTTAAAAGCATTTTTACCGTGTCACAAACATAGTTTGAGTTGTAAATAGCCTACATTACCACTCTTTCATAGTTTCATCCTGACATTTTGGGAGCCTGGCCATGTTTTAAACCTTTTTTGGACCTTATAAAGTAAGTCTTTTCTCTTTTTATGACTTATTGATAAGTGTTTTATCCTTTTTTAGGCGTAATTTCTCTATTTAAATATATATTTTATATATATTTATCCTTTTTTATATATACTCATATTATAAGAGTATTATTCACGTGGTTAATACCCACTGAATATAGCTATTTTTGGTGTGTTTTGTATATAAAAACACATAAGCCATCAATAAGTCCTGTATTCTTGACTGAATAAGGACACCTCTGACTGAAAAACCATCAGTTGAGGCGTGGTTGAGTGTATTGTTAACTCAATAACACTTATACAAAGCCACTTGTACAGAATACACTTGAAAACCAAAAGTGTTTCTGAGGGATACTGGCACACAAACAGTGTGACAAGGTACCAAAAGATGTAATTCTGATGTGGAATTGTTGATTCAATTACACTGTCATTATACAGGGCACATTGTAGTAACATACAAGCCCAGAGGCCAATCTCAGACGTGCAAAACCAGCATTTTTTTTGAGAAGTCTTAACTGACATAAGCCCTCCTTTTTCCTGCTTTGATTTCAGTGGAAGAAAATTACATCCCACTTGAGACCCAGTCACAGGCAAACACACCAGTGACACCCTCAGAACCAGAGGGCAGCAAGGGCAAAGGAAAGAGGCACAGTGAAGGTCTCATCACAGCCAAGAAGTGGACACCAATAGCCACTCAGAGAAGTAGAAAACCACGAAACTCTGCATCAATACAAGGTAAACCAACCTTAACCACTTGTACAGGGAAAATTACAATTATTAACCCAGTTGTAACTTCCAAAGGCAAACTGCCCAAATAAGCAGACAATAAATTTGTACAAGGCACAGTCAAAGGTAAATACCCTAAGGACATAAAGTTGTTGACTGCTTGCAAACACTGATATGTCCCCTGTATACCTCAGAGACCTTGGCTTCCAAAGGAACCAACCAGAGGATAGAGGAGGATTGTCCAGAACCAGAAGACCTGAAAGAGGACACCCTGGACACAGTGGTAGATGGCAAAACAATGAGGGAGATAATATCAACCTTGCCATTCACACTCCAATTCAACAGAAACCTCAAACCAGAGGACTGGAAGGATATGGATCAAGTTCTTCAGATCCACCAACTCCTCAAAGATTTATTTCAATGGAGCATGGAAAACAAGAGGTTCAACCTAGCAACTCACTGGGCAGAACTGGGATCAAGTTGCCAGAAGATCTGTCTCAAAGAGATAGACTTCAAAGACCTTATGGTAATCACCAAGGGTTGGAATCCTACAAGGCAGCAAAGACTCCTGGAGGCAAGGGCACAGAGGATAAGGGAGAATCAAGCCACTATCCTAGCTATAGAAGAACAGTTGACCCAGACAGGGCCTACTCAGATTCCTTCAGGTTCACAAGGAGCAGGCCAAATCAGCTCTCCAGTGGCTTCACACCATTCAGAAACCAGCAGATCAGTGGCCAAGAGTCACCATTCTTCACAATTCCAGGAAGTTTCCAGGAGAAGACAAGGAAACAAGGGCAAGAACAAAACCTCCTTCAACCAGAAGAGGAAAGAGTCAGACCCCATGATCCAGAAGCTGTTGGATTTGGTAAAGGAAGTACACAAGAACCAGAAGTAGTTGTAAACCACTCTAGAATCAGTAGTCCTAGTAATAGAAACATTACCCCCACTCAGACTGAAAATAACATTCTCACATCTGAGAGTAACATCAACAGTGATACACTGTGGTTACAAGTGTCCCAATATGCTGAACAATCTGCAAAACAATTTGCAGAAATTAAAGCTAGCCAAGAGAGGATGAGACAAACTCAAGCCTCCTTGGAACAAATAGCTAAGAATCTTCAAGAAGGATATGCTCAACTGAGCAAAGCCTCTGAAGAATCCAACAAAAGACTGAACCAAGTCTTTGAAGAACAACACCACAGCACAAGGGACAGGGAGTGTCTGGATCAAGACATTAACAAATTGTTTAATGCCTACCATAGCTTGAAGCCCCAACCACAAGGCCAAGCTATGAATAATCCATATCAACCAGATGACATCAAACCAGATGCCATGTTGTTGAATAAGACAAGATCACCATCAAAATACCAGGATGGAGATGGCATGTCTTATTCAGAGAAGGAAGCCTTGAAACAGCTTCTTGAGGCCTCAAGCTGGCCCAAATTCTCTGGATCAGGAGAATATGATCATATGGAACTCATAGATTATATTTATGGACTCTTCATTGATGTACCCAGCATACCAGATTACTGGATTACTGCTAGACTGAATACTGCATTTAAAGGTCATGCAAGTAAATGGTACACAGAAATGAAAGAAATCCATGGCAGAAGAAACTGGCCATGGTGGAAGAGTAAAATAATCCAAAAGTACAGTAATGGAACTTGGATATGGCAAAAGACCATGTCATTTGAAAATGACAAATACTCTGTGGACAAAGATCCATATGAGTGGTGTCTCAGACAGTCTAAGAGACTCAAAGCCATTGATCCCCAGATGAACATCCAGATGAGGAATCACAAACTTCTGACACAACTGCCAGGAGAACTAGAGCATGCAGTGAAATGCAGATGGAACCAAAATTGCACTCTAGATGAAATAGCCAATACCTTACAAGATATAAGGAAAAGGACTAATATAGGGAAATTCACCCCATATAGAAGCAGTAGTTTCAAGGAGAAACAACCTTTCAGGGTGGAGTTTAAAGACAAACCCAGAGAGAGAGTGGCAGAAATGAGAAAGAAGAAGATTTCTTGTCACAATTGTGGTTCAACAGACCATTATGCCAACAACTGTCCAAAGGCAAAGAAAAAAGTCTATGCCATTGAGAAAGTCGCAGAGGAAGAACCTCCAACAGAGGATTCTGACTCAGACTCTATGGGAGATGCCATCAGAGAACCATCTGAGGATGATCAAGACCCAAGAGAGGAATTCCTAGTGGAATACCAAGAGGAAACCCCACTAGAAATCCAGGACATACTGTTGGAAGCAGGCATGCCACAGGACACTGCTAACAAGAACTTGTGCAAACACACACAAGATGCACAAACATTCCTGGTTACACCAACCAAAGGAATGGCATACATACATGGAACAGCCACAAAAATGACTGTATGTATTGACAATGCTCAACATCCATTGATCATTGACAGTGGAGCACACTGCTCCATAGTGGCCAGAAGCTATCTGGACACCCACTTCCCAAACTGGGAAAAACAGCTCTTGCCCACTAAGGCAAAGAACTTCAAAAGTGCATCAGGGAAGATGACTTTCATTGGGACAATTGTCAAAGAGATAATTATACCCCACAGGAAGGGTAATATCAGACTCAACCCAGAGTTTGTAGTGCTTGAAGATGCCCACATCCAAGGGTTTTTACTGGGAACAGATTACCAAAGGATGTATGGCATAGATATTTACAACAGTAAAAATAGGCACATTACCATTGGCACCAACAAGGAAAAGAAATTTTCACTTGATATATACCACATATCTTCACAAGATCCACTAGAAGAACTCTTGAAGGAATTCAAGGAGGGACAGTTTAGCACTACCCTCACCAGTAAACAATAACTAAGTTTACTGAAGATGCTGAGGAAGAACACACCAGCATTTTCCATTGGTGAAGAACCACTAGGCAAGATTAAAGGCCATGATATAGAACTATATCTGGATGTGGAAAGACCTTATCCACCCATGCTGAGGCTACCTCCTTATCCAGCAAGCCTGGAATCCAGGAAAGAAATTGAAAAACACATCAATGAACTCCTGGATATGGATGTCATCAGGAAGATTGGACATAATGAAATAGTGGAAATCACCACTCCTGTCCTAATCACTTGGCATGATGGTAAGTCTAGATTGTGTGGGGACTTCAGAGCTCTGAATAACTACACAAAAGCAGACAGGTACCCTATACAAAGGATACCTCATGCCTTGGATAAGCTGGCCAAAGCCAAATACATAACCAAGATGGATTGTATGAAAGGCTTCCACCAAAATGGAGTTAAACCAAACTCCATGAAGTTTCTCAGAATAATATGCCATATGGGCATATATGAGTACACCAGGATGCCATTTGGCATCAAGAATGCACCAGCCCACTTCCAAAGGATGATGGACACCATATTTCAAGAAGAAATAATGGAAGGCTGGATGGTAGTATACATTGATGATATCATTATATACTCAGAGACATGGGAAGACCATGTACAATACATAGAAAGAGTGCTAATTAAATGTACACCCATCAATCTGAAAATTTCACTTAAAAAGTGTAATTTTGGCCAACAAGAGCTACTAGCTCTAGGACACAAAGTCTCAGGCCTTAGTCTGGCAATTGACCAGAACAAAGTAGCAGCAGTACTGCAAAAGCCAGTACCAAAGAAAATCAAAGAGATGCAATCTTTCCTTGGATTTGCTAGCTACTATAGAAACCACATCAAAAACTTTGCCCACATAACTAGTAGTTTATACAAGTTATACTCAAAGGATGTAGTTTTTGAAATTACCAAGGAAAGAAGGGATGCATATGAGAGGATCAAATATGAACTCACTAATGCACCTGTGCTCATCTTACCTGAATTTGAACTACCATTCAAGTTATATATAGATGCAGCATGCAGTCAAGGCCTAGGAGCAGCCCTTCACCAAAGACAAATTGTGGATGGTGAACCAAGAGAAGGTGTAATATGTTACATCTCCAGGCAGCTGAAAGATTCAGAAGCCAGGTATGGGGCCACGCAGACAGAATGTCTGTGTCTAGTCTGGGCTCTAGAAAAACTCCATTATTATTTGGAGGGTGCAGTCTGTGAAGTCTATACAGACTGCACAGCCTTGAAGTCTTTACTAAACATGAAGACTACTAATAGACACATGCTGAGATGGCAAATAGCTATCCAGGAGTATAGAGGGAACATGACCATTATATACAAGGAAGGTAAAAGCCATACCAATGCAGATGGCCACTGGACAATGTCAAAAGCAATCCAGCTTATGACCCTGAAGTTGCTGCAAAAATTCCTATCCATTTTATGGAAATAAATAGGAAGAAGAACTTCAGATTCTCTGAATGGGCACCAGGGAGTGGTACCCTTGACAGTGGAAACACTTATTCAGAAGGGACAGAAACCCCCATACTGGGAATAAGGTCCTCAGAACTGCACAATGAATTTTTCAATGCAGTACTGAAATCTTATGCCAAATACAAACAGTGTAGCATACTACTCCAACTCCTTCAACAAAAATACAGGAGCCCAGAACTGGAAACCCAGCTGGAGGAACCCTGGTTGAGGGCCTATAAGGACAATAAATTCTTCATGATAGATGGCCTGATTTATCACAGAGAAAAGCACACCAGTGCACTCACAGTGATAGACAGAGACCATATCTCTTTAATCCTGCAGGAATGCCATGACTGCCCCTATATGGGACACATGAGTGAGGACAGGACTAAAGAGAGGGTATCAAGCACAGCTTGGTGGCCCAAGTGGGAGCAAGAGTTGAGTGAATACATCAACACTTGTGAAAGATGCCAAAAGGCAAATAGAAAACATGGGAAGAAATATGGGTTACTTCAACACATAGAAGAACCCAAGCACCCATGGGAAACCATCAACATGGACTGGGTCACAGGACTTGTCCCATGAGGCAAAGAAAACTACAATGCCTGCTTAATCATAGTTGATAGGTTCAGCAAGAGCATGAGATGTCTACCATTCCATAAAGAGGACACAGCCATGGACACTGCTCTGTTATCTTGGAATAACATTATATCCACCTGTGGAGTCCCTAAGATCATAATTAGTGACAGGGACCCAAAATTCACATCTGAATTTTGGCCCAATTTATATGAAATTCTTGGCACCAAGCTTGCTTTTTCCACAGCTTACCATCCACAAACAGATGGCCTAGCTGAGAGGATGATCCAAACAATGGAGGACATCCTCAGGAGGTTCTGTGCCTATGGCATGGAATACAAGGACCATGAGGGATACACCCATGATTGGGTCACCCTTGTACCAGCAGTCCAACTGGCCTATAATACAAGCCAGCACTCTACCACAGGAAAAACACCTGCACTGGTAGAGAAAGGGTGGAATCCCCTGCTGCCTGTGGATCACTTGAAGAAAAATCTTCTGACCATCCACCCCACAGCCAAAGACTTCCATGATATGTGGAAGAAAGCCTGTGACACTGCTGCCAGATGCATAGCTGAGGCAAAAGAGTATAAAAAACAGAGGTGGGACAAATCACATATGGAACCTGACTTTAAGGAAGGGGACCAGGTGTTAGTGTCTACACTGAACTTTAATAATCTCAAGGGACCCAAGAAAATGAGAGACTCATTTGTAGGGCCCTTCAATATCATTAAGTTGATAGGGAAGAATGCAGTAGAGGTCAAGCTCACTGAGGAGGTTTCTAGTAAACACCCAGTCTTTCCAGTGAGTCTGGTCAAACCATACTTCCAAACAGAGGAGGATGAATTCCCCTCCAGGAAGAAGAACCTCACTCCACCAAAAATAGTGGAAGTGGAAGACTCTCCTGGACCTGTGAGTAAAATCATCAGGGCCAGAAAAATCAGACTGAATGGGAAGGATCAAAGACAATATCTAGTCAGATTCAAGAAGCAGACAGCTGACAAAGACAAATGGTTGGCAGAGGATGCCATACCAGATGGTAACCTTCATTTAAGAAGATTCAGAGCCTCTAGGAGGACTGAAAAGTCTCATCAATGATGAGCCTTTTTTAGAGGGAGTGTATGTCAGCCTGTGACTCAAACCCAGAGCACAAGCATGTCAGCCAAAATACCATAAACCAATGGTATAGCCAAGATACCACCAAAACATGGAACTGAGCAAAATTAGCTCAAAAGGTATCAAAAGAAAGAGGAAACTCACCTCTTTCTGAAAATATAAGTCCCATCACCATAGGACCAAGAATAACAAAGTTATTCCTGCTCAAAGTAGTTGCTGAGCATAAACCATAATTTTCACCTCTCATCTAAAATCTAGAAGAAGAGGCTTAACTCCATCAAATGGATATTCAAAATGAAGCTCTAAGCCAGGGCTATCCAATGGTACTAGCCAAACTGAGCTAGTACCAGTATTACTTGAGTTATGGTCAAATTCAGACCAAATAAGGGTGAACAAAACATTCACCTCTCATCTAACTTTTACAGTTTTAGTGTGAGATACTTGAAGTGGGGTCTTTTTGGAAAGAGCCCAATCAGGGCTATCTGATGGTGCCATCCACTTCTTCATATCTCAACTATAACAGAAGGTATGGGGCAAACAAGCTCAATACAGCTTTTTGCCCAAACCACGCCAATATACAAAATACTTGTACATGGGATAACTTTGGCATATTTAATGATAACCATGTCAAGTTGGGTACCATTGTGTAGAGACCATACAGGGCTACACACTGAACCAATTATGAGGTTGATATCTCAAGAATTGACAAAGTTATGGCTGTTTTAAGGTCAAAATCCCACCTGCTGTCATATACAGCCTTACCATGGGATAATATCCCATAACCATGAATATGAGGTGTCAAATAGATGAAGAAGCATGTTTTTACTTCAATACCTCATATTTCAGTCAATACTGGGGTCCCACACAGCTTCTGTACAGCATTCTACGCGTCATACACGTCAGAATCAGGCTGTGAGGTCCCCAGATGAAAATTTTCACCCTGTATTGGTGAAAAACGCCCAGATGTGGTTTCAAAGCCACATCTGAGCCCAATACAGAGCATACAGGTTGTTTGCAAACCACAAGCCTGTCATAGAGAGTGAAAAAATCTTCACTTCCTCTATGTGGAAAGGTCTAGCAGCCTTTCCACCTCAATTTCAGGATAAAAGGAGGGCTTTTCACAGCCAAAATCCTCTCCTCATCCTGCTCTGGAATAACCTACGTAGTAAACTGTCAAAAACAGTTTTACTCTTGGTTAATAATCAGGTATAATTATAAGTTTTAATTATTGTAGTCTTTTATTATTGTAACCCAACAGATAAAGCTGCACCCAGGGCTTTCAACAGCACTCACCACCACTATATCCACTATAGTAAAGCCCTCTAAATTTATTTTTAATCATCTCAAACCTTTTTAAAAGCATTTTTACCGTGTCACAAACATAGTTTGAGTTGTAAATAGCCTACATTACCACTCTTTCATAGTTTCATCCTGACACTTCCAATCAGTATTGATAGTGATAGAGGTTCTTTATTTGTTTCATCATTTTGGACTCAGTTATGTAAGCAGATCAAGATATCAAGATATATTTCAATTTCCTTTCACCCTGAAGCAGATGGACAGACAGAGAGGGTAAATCAGATTCTAGAATAGTATCTTTGGATGTATGTCAGCTACCATCAAGATGACTGGCCCACCTGGCTCCCTGTGCCTGAATTTTCCTGTAATAATGCAGAAAATTCATCAACAAAACAGTCACCCTTTTTCAAAATTTATGGAGCAAATCCCAGCTTTGATTAAATTCAAATTTCTCAAGATAGATCTTCTGGAAAGTTATCAACAACACTCCAATCAGTACAGAAAGCTGTCAAAGAAGAATTATAGTCAGCAATACAGCATTTTAAGAAGTATGCAGATATAAATAGGGCAATTCCACCTGATTTCCAGCCTGGGGACAGAGTATGGCTAGTGTCCAAGAACATCAAGACAACAATACCCAGAAAGCACCTCTCAAAAAGATGGTTGGGAACCTTTGAAGTTGTGAAGAATTTGGCAGCCATGCATATCACCTCAAATTTCTTCAAAAATGGAAGTCAGTTCACCCTGTCTTTCATGTGTCCTTGATATAACCAGTGAAGCAATCAACTATCCCAAATCAACATCAATTTTCACCACCACTATTCATAGTGGAAGAGCAAGAAGAATGGGGAGTGGCTCAGGTTCTGGACTTAAAATTCAAGAGAGATATATTATGGTACCTTGTTGTAAGGTTTGACTATGAAAAAATAACTAAAAATTACTAATATTTTACTTATTTTACTCTGAATGTCCTTATAAATAGAATAAATAAGAGAAAAAGAATTAGAATCATAAAGAATTCTTATAATTATGGCGTAAAAATAATTATATTATTAAATGAATATAATAATTTAATTTATATTATAAAATAAATACATTAATATAAGATAATTAATATATTTAAAAGCTCTTTATTATTGTTACAAACAAATAATAAAGGCGTAAAAAATTGTTTTTTATTAATAAAAAGCAATTAATAAGTAAAATATTACGAATATTAAATTTATATATTACACCAGGGTGAATGTCATGTCAATCGCCAGTGATTGACTTCACATGGCACTGCGGTCAGTATAAGATCTTGCTTCAGTCGCGTTTGTGTCACATTATAGTCACTGTATTTAGTGGGTCACATCACGTCTGCATCAAGACAAGCTCAATTGTCACTTGTGTCACATGAGAATGTCATTCAAAGCTCAAACCCATTTCAACACTGTTTGCAAGGTTTGGGTAATTACAACTCATGGTGCAAGGCAGCAGTTTGGAATGCTCATATTTGTGCATGAGAAGACTTCTTCCCCACCTCCTGATCATCTCAGCCTTTTGCCATGCCTACTCTCACCCTTGAATTTCCTTCCGCATCCCTTCCTAATCCTCTCCAACCCTTAGAATGCTTATGTGCCCACACTGCCCTCCAGATGTGACTCCAACACTGCCCTCAACACTCCTTACTCTTCCACGCCCCTGCCACTTACCATCCTTATGCTCACTTAGTGCCCTCCCGACATGCCTATGACACCTCTTAGCATCCTTATGCTCATTTAGTGCCCTCCTGACATGCCTCCGGGACCGCCCTCACACTGGCCTAATCCTCAATTCCACTTATGATGCTGAAGCTCCTGCAGCGCCCTCAAGATGAGACAACAATGCTGCCCCCAATCTCCACCCTCACCACTCCTTACACTTCTGTACCCCTGCCCTATCTTCTCTGCTGCACCCTCAATATATGCCTCTGACACCGCGCTCAACCCCCCTTATGCCTAATCCTCTCTCCACTGCTTGCCATCCTTATGCTCAGGTATTAGATCCATAGGGTAAGGTGGCTTGTTTGCCTACATGATGAACACAATCACAGAAACATGCTGAGTGGCCTTCTCTGCCAACAGGTTCTGGGGGGAAATTGGTAGGTATATTCACAATGTTGTGGTTAGGGTTTAAATCATGAGGCTCACAAATTAAAACCTAATAAGTGGACTATTCAATACCCAAATTGTGTCTTCTGTTTTTGCAACAAAACCATTTTATTTCATATCATTCAAGTGGAACACTTTGCTTAGTCCTTACCTCATGAGCATTGAATAGTTCAGAAGTTAACTTTAGTAGGTTTCTCACTAGTCAACTTTATTCAATTTCTCACAAGGAAGTGATTTCATTTGAATGATATGAAATAATTTGCAACACATCACCTTCTTTAATTTCCCGACAAATAATATTTTTCAAATGCAATATAACAAGCTCAATAGATATTGAAGGAAGGTTCCAAGGCTGTCAATGGGCTGGTTTCTTTTGGTCACCTTGTGGTTCTGAAATTTCTTTTTTCTAGAAAATTCACCAACTATTGAACTGATTTAAATTGATATTTAACTTCTTTCAAAATTTCCAAAATTCTCCAATATTGATATTACCTAAAAAGGAATCAATCATTAATATCTTAAGCTTATTTTACTTCCACCACTTTCAGAACTCCCACCTTTTTTTGTCAATTTTGATCTTGTTATTCAAAGAATTTCAATCAAGTTATCCATCATCTTGTCACCATCTCTTTACTCAATAAACTACCTCTGCTATGCCCCAACCACTGCCCCAAACCCTGGCAAATTCAACTGAATTCAATGAACTACAAACTTCAGCCCCAGAGAGTGGAAGTGAAATATCTGATTTGGTCAGTAGTCATGAATTAGGCATTGAAGTAGAGAGCCTGGCACATGAAAGTAATCCAGATCCACCAGTTCCTCCAGAATGTGAGCATAGCCTTTATTTAAGCTCAGCCTCAAAGTTCTCACAAACCAAATTTCAAAAGCTATGAGAAGGAAAAGACTGTTGAACCTTGTGCACCAACAACAGAAGATGCAGGGAAAGATGACCTAATTTTCAGTGGGGAGGTGGAAATTACATCCAAGGAACAATTTGTCTCAAACGTTGCTCAAACAATCCCAAGGCTCAAAAAAATTCAAAATGATAGTAAAATTCCTGATTATGTGCATCAAAAGATTGCTGAAGCAATGAGCCTCCTCAAAATGTATTTGAACCATGAGTCCATTACTAATTCAATACAAAAACCTTATAAAGGGCTGCTTACAATATAGGGCAGTTGTGGAGGTGGGAGAATCTCTACCTGAATGATCTCGAGTTGTAATTGGAGTTTTAGGCAAAGGATTAGGAAAAAGACCAAATATAAATGCCACCAAAAAAACCAAAAAAAATGCCGTAACTTTGAAGCTGCAAAAGATTCCCAGGACCAAGGTGATGACATGATTAATGTTAAAGTGGACCGTATTGATAATAAACCTCTGCATACTGAAAGCCCCTCCATACTCAATGAAACAATCCATGATGAAACCTCTCCTGCCTCTCCTCAAAATATTGAATCTTTTCAAGAAAGGGAGAATATTAAACATGATACAATGGGACAAGATATAACTGATATACTGCCTGACCCTGAGCCCAAAGTTTCATCATCCACTAATTTTCAAGGAATATATTTATCCTGCATTGAAGAGTTTGGAGACATTTTGAATTATCATTCCAATATTACTCAACAATCATGGAAAAGGGGGCTTGATAATATCAATAGTATTTACAAAAATCAATGGGACAACTTAACAACAAATGATGCTGATACATTCCTGCCTGCTGGTATTAAGGTGATCAATAACCACGAGATTAAAATGTCAGCCTGGCTTGAGGAGATTGAGATTGCAGGTGAGTTTTATCTTTGTGCATGATACATGATTATTGGCTGTTAACTCATGATATAAATTGCAATATATAGGGTTAGATTTTCTTAAGCCAACAGAAACAGAAGTGTTTTTTAATAATAACATTTGGAATCTCAAATTGATGAAGGAATAAGCAACCACTCCAGATAATCTTCCAAAATCTGAACACTCCTTCTTCAAAATGGTCCAAAGCCTGCTTTACCCCACCAATCAAATTAAACATTTTTGCGAAAATGTTATGTTTGAATCCATTAGTTTATTTGCATACAATGTGATTGCACACAAACCATATGTGGCACCAACATGAAATTCAACCGATCCTCTTGGACTTGAATGGGGAGCAGTTTAGTAACTTGCCTCCTGCTTGATTAAATTGAAGCGATGTGCAACACAACTTAGCATTGAAGGTGGCAGGGCTTAGAATGAGATATTGGCAAAACCACACAAGAACCTGGAGGATCTAATGGATACAGTTATCCATTTGATGATTGTGTACAACATGGTACATGCACATACCAAGGTTGAGGTCTATGGCATGAAAGGAAAACTCACAATCCCAAAAAAAAGAGGCCATAAAAGATCTTTTGTTGTGTCACAAGAATCTTGCAAGAAATTGAATTTGCTATGGTATATTAGCGGCATTCTGTGTGGCAGGGGTTTGTGGTTTGATGGTATTCTGTAAGATGTGTTTATGAAACTGTTGATAATATTACTATTAATCAACAGTACTATGACTGTTCTTATGAAATATAATAATAAAAATTATTATAACCACAATTAAATAATCAGAGAATTATTCCTTTTACGTGTTATACAATACTAGTGATTATAACATCAAGCAGTAATTGTCTACAAGAATCAATTACAAGAAGAATTTAATAATAAAAAACTTCTTTCATTAGAAAAGAAATTAATATATAATTATCTTTTCCAAGGATAATTTTAAAGATAATTCTTGAAGAAAACTAATTTTAGAGAAAAACGTTAGGAATTTAAAGATAAATCACTCACTAATACTCCAAAGAACTTATTAAAGATAAGAGTAGACAGATTTGACATAGAATTGTGGATTTAATAGATCAAAGTTGACTTATAACAGGATTAAAACAATATATAGTTGATTTCTATTCTTTCACGTCTTTTTGACTGATTTCTGAAAGAATAAAACACTTAAGAAATAGTTTTAACTAATACTTACTTGTTGGTAACAAAGGTATAATATAATAATGTGATGATTTTGAAAAAACAGAAAGAGGAGGCCTCGATTAAGTCTAAGACAGCTCACAGAGGCATACCATGGAGAAAACTGAAAAACTCGTGAGTGAGAAAACAATAAACCTTTTTGGATTATTGATTGCATCATCAGTTGTCACGTAAGATTATCATAATTGCTTTATTGAGGTTTTTACGTGACTACCAACCCATTTATGGTTAAGAATAAAAGGAGTAACAAATGGAAATATTCTTCTATTCCGGAATGATCATTTATTTCCCAAAGTTATCAATTTTATTGGGAATTTCATCACAGAATGTATTTTCTGTAAATTTTTAAAGATTCTGTGTTTCACGTGGAATCCTCAAAAATGGACTGTAAGTGAAACGGTCCATTTTTGAGGATTCCATGTAAAATTATTTTTGGTTTTTATATGAATTATTCAGTTCTCATTGGTCCTGAAAGTTTCAGAAATATTAATTAAGAGTTGTATTTCCAATGAATTTTTGAAGTTTTACCTCATTTCTATGTAGAATTGCAAATAGCAGTCTATGGCTGGTTTCTATGAGGTAAAACAATGGATACTAGTCCAAAAACAATCTTAATTACTCTTTTGGGGTTTATCCATGGAAATTCATTAAGAATTGACATGGCTACAAGAGTCTAAGTTTCTCTTTACCTCGGCAGGTCAAAATAGCAGGTTATTTGCTATTTTCTTATGATTTACTGAAGTTGTAACATGATAACCAAGTTCCCAAAAGGCTTTAGTTTACTAATTAGGCCAAGATCAGCCATGGATCCAAGCTTTGGATCTGTCCACGCCTCAGAGGCCTCAGAAGTTGGGTACCCTTGCTCTCTTTGATGTCTTTTGTCCCCCTTGCCTATTTTCTATGTCAAAATAGAATTTTAAGCTTCAAGTGAGATATCCACTATGGGTATACCAAAAGTGCATGTAGGACGACCATAATATCAAGTGCCCAAAACATGCATAACACTATTCTTAGTGTAATGTAACATGGGATTTCTCACATTCCCATTATTTTGGCACGAAATAGAGAAAAACAAACATTTTCATGGATCTTTTATGTGGTATTGCTGATGTGGTATTGAAGTATTTTCCATATTACCACCTCAAAGAGTTAATTTGAGCTTATTCACTCTATGGAGCTACCCTAGGTGAACATTTGTGTAGAATCCAAATCTGGCCTTAAATCCATGGATTTACTTACTCAAGAAAAGTTATTCATCTTTTATGAAATCAAAAATGATGAATTTTGAATATATGCATGACTTATGGGTTATGCATAGTTCAGAATTTATTTTTAAGATAATTGTGGCCTATTTGGGTATGTAAAGTATACCTCAAGGCTCACATATTATCAGATGACTGGAGGAAAAGCTCAGTGAAAGCGGCTTTATGACTCATTGAAATTTCCAAAAGACTTTCAGACGGTAAAAATCTAGTAGAGCTGGTGTGGCTACTTACTAATAAGGATATATGTAATTTACTGAATAAGAGTTTCTTCTCATCAGAGTCTTTTACCCCCACTGTGCCTCTTAGATTTGAATTTGCACAATGCTTGTATTAGACTTTGGTGCTGCCTGGGTGGAGAAGTGCAGTCTTGGTTCAAGTGATGAGGTCACATTGACAGTACCCAGGTCAGCTAAGCTTACAACCAGGATTGACCCATTTTAGATTAGCTTTGTGTCAGATAGATTGTAATTTAATTTTGCAAAGTGATTTATGAATCTAATAGTTGTGCCTATCTATTCTACTACTTCCCAGATGCCTCAGTATGAATACCAATAAGAACTACCTTTGTACAGGAGCATTCCTCTGTACACCATTGAAAATACTCCAACAAGACACAAACTGAGTCAGGAAGTTGTGCCTAAAATTAGCACACGCAGGGTCATTGTGGGAGTTGGGTTTTATCACTTCCCGCCAGCTAATAATAGGCCAAATGGAACTTCTTATTTTATAGAGGACTAAGATAATTAGGGATCCGCAGCGGAATGCATATTGCATTTGCGTGTGCTCGCAATATTCCACATGGTTGGATTTGAACCTCATTGAATCGGAATAAGAATATATCAAATTGAATAATGCATTATCCACTGCATTTTTCAGGTTCAGGTACTTGATATCTCCAATTTGCAAAAGTCAGATGTAATTTTTCATTTTTAGCCACAATTAAAAAGAATTAATTTACCAAAATCAAATTTAGTTTAAATTAATAATTCACACAACTGTCAGTAATGATTTTTTTTCTTTTTATTTTCCGGTGTAAGCATGCCATTCATGAAAAAAGGAAAGGATTGTAAAAGGGAACTTGCGGGAAAGGGTCGGGGTGAGGAAGGAAAGTGTGAGTGGCTTGCTTATTCTCAGCGTATATATATAGATATATGTATGCTTCAGAATTTAAGTGGCATTCTCATTGGGCCCAATGGAAGAACATTGGCTTTAGTCGGTTTAGATTGAGACAATTTCATGTGGGCTCCAACAGGGAAGTCAAATCTGTGTGCCAAATACAGCTCCTTGGGCATTGGGCACCATTCTGGACTCAAATGGCAGGAAGCAAGATCTGATATCTTGTCTGCTTCAACACAAAGTGATCCCTCAAGCACTCGGGAATAGTGGCAGATCCCAAAAGACAAATGAGGAGAAAAACACCCAAAAGATTAAGTTTTTTTTCTCCACTCAACCAACAGCACAAATATCAATGCCGGTATCAGAAAATATCACCCCAAGTGAAATTTGGAGGTTTGTGGATGTCAATCAGATCAAACGCATTCACTTTGGATGTGTGGCAATTTTCTCTTCAACTGGATTACTTATTGCCCTTGTCAAATTCAGACCATTTACAACAATGAATGAAGTCAAGGTCAATCAATGGGATGAATTATCACAATTCTTATTTTCCAAAAGAAAATTCACCAACCCAATTGTAACAAATGGGGAATTAATTGAGGGATTTATGTTTGCAATTGGGTGGTGCAAATGCAGCACAAAAAATGATCAATTTGGTCTTTATGGAAGTCTTGGGAAAATTGAAAATGAAAAAGATGAATGGTGGAACCAAGGTGCAAATCTTAGCTCAGTGGGTTGCATTCTAGGTTAAGCCTTATGATATGTTGGGGATAAATTGTTTCAAAAGATTCAAACTTGCTACAAGTCATGGGGGGTTCTTTCCTTTGATCAAGTCAACTATGAAGCCAATCTTTCTGCAAATCAGGGGGAATTTGAGTTTGCTTCCACACTCACTTTCACCATGAACAGATTCAAAAACTCACCTTATCTTGATAAGGATGCATTGTTGTATGCTTTGGGATGGTGGTTTCAAGCTGATAAGTGGACTGGCCAAATGCAAAGAGATGCATCAAAGTGGTGTACAGGGGGAAAACTAATTTTCCCAAATGAGCACTTTTGGGTTTATCTATCCAATTTTCATGGGATAATTCAGGTAGTGTGGGCCCGTAGTACATTTGTTCATTATACTGATCCAGCACAGGACAACACAAGCACAAAACTAGTTGGTATGTCCACAAAATGCTCAAGGAGTTTAGCAAAATCAATTTGGTGGAATAGCCAAGGCTATTATGAGATTGGAAAGGGAGTGGGCTATCAAATAAGGGATGGTCATACAATCTCATGCCAATTCAAAAAATGAGGAGATTTGCATGTGTGTTGGAATTGCAGCATGATGGGTAAATATCACACACAAATACTTATGCCTGTCCAGGATCCCAACACTTCACACGCAAAAGCTTGTGCTGTAAATCTTTATGCCAGGGTAACCTCCCAACAATTCCAACAATTCCTTATAATTGTCCAGGCTCCTTATTCTTCACACGCAAATACTTATCCTTGTACAAGTTCCCGACAATTGAAACAGCTCCCTATGCCAGGGCAGTCTCCCAACAACTCCAACACTTCCTCATGCCATGGCAGGCTCCCCACGCTTCACATGCAAATACTTACGTTGTGCAGGTTCCCAACAATTAAAAAAGTTTCTTATGCCTGTGCAGGCTTCTGAAAATACACACTCAAATCCTTATGCTTGTACAGTTCCCAACGCTTCACATGCACATCCTTACGCTTGTACAGGTTCCCGACAATTCAGAAAATTGCTTATGCCTGGGCAGCCTCCCAACAATTCTAAAAATTCATTACACGACTAAGATTAATAGCATGTGACCATAGGAAAGGCAATGACTCATGAATTGGAAGTGGATTGCTCACATGCAGGGAACCCCCAAATTTTTACAGTTAATATCTGAGATGGTTGTAAACAATGGAAGAAGAAAATATAGGAGGGATAATGGTGACTATTAGCACATTTTCTGCAAAAGGGGTTCTCACAAAGAAATACTGACTCCAACATTTGGTGGGGCACTTAAAAAAATCATTCTCACAAAATAGGTGATTTGCACTAAGGAGGAAATGAAATATTTTCAGGTGAACAAAGAATGTAATAGAAATTGAAAATATCAATCATTGAATACAAATAATTCATTTCAAGGAGTGTATTACAAAAGATAAAAAGTGAAAAGAATGTGAAAAAAAATATCTTTTGAATTTTATTTTTCCAAGTATTGTGAGACTATCCTGGTGATGTCCTCCTTTGGATAAGCCTCCAGTGCCTGGCCAAGGAGGAGAATAGTTCCTCCTGGAATTCCCGGTTCATCTCATTTTGATGAGTTGCATCCATGAAAGGAGTAATGTGGAGGAAGTGCCAATGTGCCACCAAGATTTGGTTGATTGAATCATGGACAATGGCTCAAGGAATTTCAAGGGTTGGTCACAAGTCCATAAATACCTGCCAAGCCTCATGGTGGGATTGAGGGGAGGAGGTGGTTGGGTTCTCAGGGGCAATGGGAGGGATCTCTGGGGTAGGAGAAAGGGAAGGGGGGATCCGACGGGTGTATTATTGATGATGATAATGGAGGAAGGTGTAGTGGGATGAGCTTGAGATGGCCAAAGGAGGGGTGAGGAAAAGTTCAGAAGAGTAAAGAAAGTGAAGTGGGGACTTACCAAAAGGTGTATCCATGGATTGCGTCAGAGCCACCTCAGGTTCAGGCTCACAAGTCAAAGGGTCGTCATGTGTTTCTGAGGCTTGACTTGGGGCTGGAATAGGTGGCTCACTATGTTGGGAGAGTTCTACAAAAGGAGGAAAAGTAAGTTCACTTGATGGGAAATTTCAAATGTGAAAAGGGAAATTTGGCTGTTTACCACGGAATAAGTCCTCCAACCATCTGTTGCCATTCAGGCCTGGAGTGGGTTGCCATGGAGTTTGCTTGCAAGGCATACGAGGAACAGGAGAGTCTTGTTGCGGGTGATTTGGTGGGTTTTGTTCTATACATAATGGAACAAAGTCAGTATGATTGCATGAAGAGAAATGAATTGAGAAGGAAAAAGAAAACTTACTTTGGTGTTTTAATCCCATGGGTGACAAGACATGCTGATGATTGGCCCAAGCTTGAATGTCCTCTTGCTATTGCTATCCCTCATCAGCCGGATAATCACTTCACTCCGTTCAAGGAGTTAAATGACCATTGGAGGGGGGGTGGACAAATCAATGATTGAGGGGACAGGGCTAATTGTCCCGAATTGTTCCCGTCCGCCTGTTTGGGGTCCCGGTGTTCATTCCTGCTCAGGAATGCTTGCATCATCGTCGACCACAAAGGAGTCCTTGTGAGGGCGCCTTGGGCAGGAACTCTTCTGTACGTATGGTTGGGAAACAAACAAGAATTTCTTTTGTGCTTGTCGGCAAGCATCACAAGCGTCAGTCTTTGTCAAGGAGCAAATGCAGGGGATACCCTGCTTACTGCACAAAGTGCATGACATCCAAAAAACATAAATGAGGTTAGTAAGTGAATAGAAAGGAACATTTCAAGCAAAGAGGAAGAAGGACAATGATTTATTAATTTCAAACAGAATTGAAAAAAGGCTCTATTTGGAAGTCTTTAAAAGTCTGGAAGAAAGTCATGAAGAAGATTTAGTATTAATATTGGAACATAATATCAACAAAAGTTTTAAATGAAGGAGACACATGAGGTGGATAGAAGGGGGGTGCTGCAGGTATAAGTGGGAAAAACAAACAGCAAGAAGGAAGTGGAGTGGGGTTAGTGGAGTGCAATATAAAATAGTGGAAAGGCAGGAATACAAAGGGGAATATGCACAAGAATGAGAAGAGTGGGTGAGAAAAAAAGTGAAGGGCGTGTTCCGCAAAGATGGTTTTTTATACCATGGTGAACCTGAGCAAATTGCAGCAGTTGCAGCACCCACCAAAGTCTCAGCTTCAAGGTGTGTCAGGAAGATGGAAGCTCAGTTGCAGCATTGTCTGCAACAGAGAAGGGAAATGCCGTGTGAGGAAGAGGGGAAAAGGGGTTCTGGCTGATTATTCCAATTGATTGAATTGTAAGACTGAGTCAAATGCACCTTGTTGCCTGTAATAGCCACCCAATTCCCCAGGAGGTCTTTTGTGAGGGCATTGTTGAATGTGCATGGTGGGTGCAATCCACAAATTCCAACGCACATTAGGACATGGCGTGTTTGGTCACAGGTGACTGTGGCAAGCATACCAGCCTTGTGGCTGGCTGATAGTGTTTGAACAAAGGGTTGGGTAGCTGTATGAAAAGTGAATACAGAGTGAGCTTTGGATACCCATTGCACAGGTCTGCTTTGAGGTCATAATTGGTATGCTCAATTGCTGAACATCTGAATTGCACTGTTGTTGAGCTATTGAGTAACAATATCAAATGAACCCAGCTGAGCATTTGCTAGGTCATCTTTGTGAGCATGCAATCTGAGCATTTGGAACAGCTTTGGAAGAAATTTCAGCCAGGCGCAGCATATCACATGCTTTGGTGAAGTGCTCAAAAGTGGGCCTTCCAATAAACTATTGTGAAAAGCCTTGCGACCATGGCTTTACCAAAAACTTCCACATTGAGCTTTTGACCATGGCATTCTCAGCTTGCCAGTGAAAATCAGGTGAATCACAATGCTGAGAATTGGGCACAGGCGCTACATGTATGCGAACAATCGGAAGGTGGATACCAATTGGTAATATGCATGCAGCCCAAAGTAGTATTAAACCATCCTGAGCTGTACAGCCAACATTGTAGTATGTACACCTTTGTGTACATGTATGATTCAGGGAAGAGAAAAATCTGTACAAGAATGAAACATGCACTCCCATCAAGCCATCATTTCAAATTTATCAAATGCATCCCTTTGATGCACCTTTTTGGAGAGCTCCGCCTAACTAATGCACAGATGCTGTGTATTCCAAGCTAATTTAAGGGGTGCATATTGGGATGACTAATTATTCAGGTCATATGCAAATGATGGATTCACTCTGGTGGTGAGGTCAGGGAAAACTATGACTGGCCCCGCTTGTTTTGTGCGCCCACACATTGATGGGCCACCACACGCTTTCATATGCAGGCAATTTTCACATGCCTGGCAGACCTTTTACTTCCTACCTTCCAACCAGCTATTTGCTTGTGTGGGTGGCCCGCTTAACTGCGGAGGCTTGCCCTCTTGCACACAGAAACCTCAGCCCAATCAGTGTGGATTTGCTTAAGCCTCATACACATTAGCATAAGCCCTGCTTATGATCCCTGAGGCTATTTATAATTGAGCGGGGATTGGCCACTGCAGGTAATATTCCATAGATTCTCACAGTTTCTGCAGAATTATTGGGGCCTGTCTTCCAGGCAAAAAATACCTTGGGCGGGTGGCCTATTTCTATGGAAATTCTCACACCCTGATGCCAGTCTGGGTGGATTATTAACAGCCTCAAACGCAATAGGGGTGAATGTGTAAGTGGATCAAGGGTCATGGCCGGCACCCCCTTTGATCAAGCCACACATTCCCCCTGGAATCCCAGTAGGCATCAGTCCACTAGAATTTCTGTGCAAAACAAAACTCATGTTCAGTGGCACACCACCAAAAATACCTCACCTGCCCACACAAAAAGATCCCCACAGTAAAAATTTCCTTTCCACAGCCACCATTGCCCAGTAGGTTACTGTACAAACATTAACCTCGAGAAGATACACTTACTGTTTGCTGTCAGACCAGCAAAGATGGCTGCATGCCTCTAAGATGCCACTGTACAAGAAGTTGTTACAACCCACCCAATCTTGGATATGTTAATGTGAACCTTGGACCACCAACCTTGGGTAATACACAGCAGATTCCAAATTAATATTGGTTGTCCCACATTCTTGCCACCTTGCATTGATATATGGCCCAAATTGGATATGAAAGTTATAGGTCCAAGAGGGCCAAATTCCTAATGATCATGCATGTACCCACAGGCCATGCCCCTTTGAGCCCATTTCTGTCTCTCATATAAGCTCCCCACCTGTGCATATTGGTCTTCATTCCCTTTATCTAACCCTTCCTGATCATATAATTTCCCACTGTGCCCAAATAATTCATAATAGCCATCATGTCAACCCCTTCACAACCACTTTGCATTGAGATGATTAATATTTTTATTCAAAAAAATATTGATATAAGCTCAAAAATTGATGATTCCCACTTATCTTATTGGATTATCCTATGGCACAATCAACACAACATATTTGTATATCTCCCCAGTCACCAGCATGCTATTGGCTCTCTCCCTGGAACCCTTTCCAAAACGTTGATACCATTCCTTGGGGAACCAAAAGCTTTCATGCAGTGTGGTCCTGGTGGGGCATGGATTGAAAAGTGCCAATCCAATTCCACTCAAAGATTATTTGTTGAGGGAGTATTTATGACCAATCAGCATGATCCTTCCTCATCTCAGAAACCCAATCTAGCATTGATTTTCTTCACATGTTATCCAAACATTCTATTCATAATTGAAAGTTTTTGCAAACAAGACTTCAAGCTTAAAATGCCTAAAGAATATGACTGTAATACTAATAGTCAATTTCAACTTTTTACTACCACATTTCCTGCTACAAACATGACGCCACCCTGATATCCTGGTCTTTTTTTCATTGAATTCCAAGAAAAAACTGATACAATTACCCAGTGGATCAGACCTTCCCATGATTCAAACCCCCCTGCTCCCTCATCAAAAAATCGGACTAGCTTTTTTCTGGGATTGAGAAATCCCCAATGGATAATCAGATTGTAACCTTTTGGTCACCTCACCCCCTGGATCCACTTTCAATGCCAGGCACATAATTACAAACAAGGTTGTCAGCTCATTCAAATCCCTTTTGACCAATACCCCTCTTGGAGCACTGCTTGCGGATGATATGGGATTAGGTGAAACCATTCAGGCCATTGCTCTAACTGGTACCTCCAAGGAGAAGCTAATTACAAACTACCATTGCTCCATGCCAATCATTATCATCTTCCCACCTTGCTTAATTACCAACTGGCAATCTGAAATATCCAAGAATGCTCAGGCTGGAGCACTGCAAGCAAAAATCTACCATGGTCCCACTCGTCACTCATTATCTGAGGCCAACTTCTCAAAATGTGATATCATCATCACTTCTTACAATACTATCACCAAAGAATTCAAAGAAACCAATACCTCTACATCATTCATTTATAAAATCAATTGGCATTGTATAATTTTGGATGAAGCACAGTGAGTGTCTGAGCTTAAATGATTAAAATTACCTATTCTATCCAATAAACCTTCCCCCATCTTATAGCTATATTTGCTCTCAATACACTGCCACTCACCGTGCCATTAGTAGCCTCCTATCATCCCGTAGAATATGTTTAATGGGAACACCTATTTACAGCACCATTTATGACCTTTTGGTCATAATATCATTCATCAACAAATCCCAGAACCCAGATCAAGATAACTGGTCATCATTCATCCTGAGTAGTCTTTCCAAAGGTATCAAAGATATATTTCATTTGGCATTGCGGCATTTAAGCTTGCCCCACACCAAAACCACACATCTAAAATTCCTCCCCACTATTAGCCATTACTATGAATTTCTCCCACTTAACCCAAAAATTCAGCAAGAATATTCCACATTATAAAAAGAATTCCTATCATCAAAAATCAAAGGACCAGGAGAATTCTTCAGAGATATTAATAAGCTGTGAATATGTTGTAACCATCACATAATGCTTGACACAATGGCGGATGTGGATTTGGAAGCCCATGAGGGCAGGAGCACTCAGGATAACTCCTCAACAATCACCCAAACTATTGTGGATGTGGAAACATGCATTATAAGTAGTAAAATTTCACCCCTACTAAAAAGCTTACTGAAGAACAAACAATCAAAGTGTGGTCCAACAAAATCAGTGGTTTACACCCAATGGAGCCAATTTCTTGATTTGTGAGTTAATTCTAATATGCATCCATTACCAATTGAAACTGTCAGGTTGAGTCTATGATAAAGGTGTATATAAGTATTTACAAGCTTTAACTATGACTGTGACACAGTAAAAATGGTTTTTGACGGTGATGAAGTTGGTAATAAATGGTTTAAATTAAGATATTAAGGGCTTTACTATAGAGATATAGTGGTGGTGGGTGCAGCTTTACCTGTTGGGTTACAATAATAAAGACTACAATACTTTTAATTTAAGAGTATACCTGATTATTAACCAAGAGTAAAACTGTTTTTGACAGTTTACTACATAGGTTATTCAAGAGCAGGATGAGGAGAGGATTTTCGCTGTGAAACGCCCTCCTTTTATCCTGAAATTGGGGTGGAAAGGCTGCTAGACCTTTCCACGTAGAGGAAGTGAAGGTTTTTCACTCTCTATGACAGGCTTGTGGTTTGAAAACAGCCTGTATACCCTGTATTGGGCTCAGATGTGGTTTTGAAACCACATCTGGGCAGTTTTCACCAATACAGGGTGAAAATTTTCATCTGGGGACCACACTCTGATTCAGAGGTGTATGACGCGTAGAATGCTGTACAGAAACTGTACAGGACCCCAGTATTGAATGAATTATGAGGTATTGAAGTCCAATCAAGCTTTTCAGTGTATTTGACACCTCATAATCAAGGTACAACTGTATGCTGCCATAATAGAGCTGCATGGGCTGTACTGTGGGATTGTGACCTTTAAATGGTCATACCTCTGTCAGTTTTTGAGATATGAAGCTCAAAGTTGGTTCATTGAGTAGCTCTGTATGGGCTCTACACAATGGTACCCAACTTGACATGGTTATCATTAAACATGACAAAGCTATCCCATGTACAAGAATTTTTGTACATTGGTGTGGTTTGGGCAAAAGCTGTATTAGGCTTGTTTGGCCAATAACTTCTGTTGTAGTTGAGATATGAGGAAATGGATGGCACCATCAGATAGCCCTAATTGTTCTCTTTCCAAAAAGACCCCACTTTGAGTATCTCACACTGAAACTGTAAAAGTTAGATGAGAGGTGAAAGATTTGTTCACCCTTATTTGGTCTGAATTTGACCATAACTCAAGTAATACTGGTGCTAGCTCAGTTTGGTTAGTACCATTAGGTAGCCCTGGCTTAGAGCTTCATTTTGAATACCCATTTGATGGGGTTAAGCCTCTTCTTCTAGATTTTAGATGAGAGGTGAAAATTAAGGTTTATGCTCAGCAACTACTTTGAGCTGGAATAACTTTGTTATTTTTGGTCCTATGGTGATGGGACTTATATTGAAGGTCATTCAGTTGAGGTGTGAGCCTTGAGGTATATTTTACATACCCAAATAGGCCACAATTATCTTAAAAATAAATTCTGAATAATGCATACCTCATAAGTCTTGCATATATTCAAATTTCATTATTTTTGATTTCAGAAAAGTGGAATAACTTTTTATTGAGTAAGTAAAGCCATGTATTCAAGGCCAGATTTGGATTCTACACAAAAATTCACCTAGGGTAGCTCAATAGAGTGAATCAGCTGAAATTAACTCTTTGAGGTGGTAAAATGGAAAATACTTCAATACCACATCATCAATACCACATAAAAGATCCGTGAAAATTTTTGTTTTTCTTAATTTCACGCCAAAATAATGGGAAAGTGGGAAATCCCATGTTACATTACACTAAGAATAGTGTTATGCATGTTTTGGGCACTTAATATTATGGTATTCTTACATGGACGTTTGGTACACCCATAGTGGATATCTCACTTTAGGCTTAAATTACTATTTTGACGTAAAAAATAGGCAAGGGGGACAAAAGACATCAAAGGGAGCCAGGGTACCCAACTTCTGAGGCCTCAGAGGCGTGGATAACTCCAAAGCTTGGTTCCATGGCAAATCTTAGCCCAATTGGTAAACTAAACCTCCTTGGGAACTTGGTTACCAAGTTACACATACTGTAAATCATAAGAAAATAGCAAATAACCTGCTATTTTGACGTGCCAAGGAGGTAATGAGCTACTTAGACTCCTGTGACCACACCAATTCTTGATGACTTTCCATGACAAGACCCTAAAAGATTAATTAAAACCCTTTTGGGACTCATATTCATTGATTTACCTCATAGCAACCAGCAAAACACTGCTATTTGCAATTCTACGTAGAAATGAGGTAAAAACTTTAAAAATTCATTTCAAAAAATCACAGTAATTACAACCTGTGATGAAATTGCCAATAACATTGGTAAATTTGAGAAATCAATGATTATTTTGGAAAAAAAAAGATTTACAGGTGTTACTCCTTTTATTCTTAACCATATTGGGGTTAGTAGTCACGTAAAAGCATTAATTAAGCAATTATGATAATCTTACGTGACAACAAATGATGCAATCAATAATCCAAAAGGGTTTATTGTTTTCTCACTCAGTGGTTTTTCAGTTTGATCCATGGCACGCCTCTGTGAGCTTTCTTAGACTTAAAAGAGGCCTCCTCTTGCTGTTTATTCCACATCATCATCTTATAAATCTATTAAATCATTATTACCAACAAGTAAGTATTAGTTCAGCTATTCTTAAGTGTTTTAAATCTTTCAGAATCAATCAGAAAGACGTGAAATCATAGAATTCAACTATATATTGTTGTAATACTGCCATAAATCATCTTGATCCCTTAAATCCACAATTCTACGTCAAATTTCTCCACTTTTATCTTTCAATAAGTTTGGAATATTAGTGAGTCATTTATTTTTAATTCTTAAAGTTTTTCTCTAAAATTAGTTTTCTTCAAGAATTACCATTACAATTATTCTTGCAAAAGATAATTATATATTAAAATAATTTTATTATTTTAATAAAAGATGTTTTTATTATTAAAATCTTCTTGTAATTGATTCTTGTAGACAATTACTTGCTCACTGTTAAAATCACTAGTAGTGTTTAACACGTGAAAGAAATAATTTTTAATTATTTAATTGTGGTTATAATGATATTTTATTATTATATTTCATAAGAACAGACATAGTACTGTTGATTAATAGTAATATTATCATCAGTTTCATAGTCACATCTTACATGAGGTCAACATGCAGAAGGTACCTTTCAAGCGCTTCTTTGTCTCTGATTGTATTACGATTCTGAAATTTTTCTTCATGGGAATACCATATTCCAATAACCAATAGGTCCAAGAAAAGAAAAACTCATTAACTGCGTAAGCCTTCCTGATATTATCTAATTTGCCTTTGACAAAGTTGATAACTCCTTTTCACCCATCACAGGTCCACAATTATGAACACCATGAGATGGATTAAACTTCTTCAATACTTCCTCAATGAAAATGAGCAATAGAGTATTATTTCTAAGGGAGACGGTGATAAATTCCAATTCATATTGTTTATATTCTAACTTATTTAGCAAGTTGTTGCGTATTTAGGAAATAATAATCAATTGTATTACCCCCACACAAATAATTCACAAATTGTTAATGTGTAACTGTGCTATACATTTATATTACTAAGTTATTGCAGAGAATCACTGTTAGGCCTAATAACTGGCATGTCAAGTATTTTGAGGGCAATAGTCTGCATCTTACTACATCTTTTGAGCCACTCTTGATCAAATACCTCAAAGGATAGGCCTTCTGGAAGATCACCATCATCTATTGATCATATTTTTGGAAATCTATCAATAGTTTTTCTACCCTTTTTCAAATCCAATTATAAAACTCTATGTCTCTATCCATTTTTGATACCACTTCATTAAATAAGCATGAGCGCCAGCATAATCCCACTTTGCGGTAAGCTTGACAGCCATTTTCCACTACCTCCTCAGTATCTGAGCATACTTGAGTGTCATTTAATTGTGATTCTAGAATTGGAAATTTATCCATATCACACCATTCACAAGAGCACTCACAGGTATGCACATCATCAATTAGATTATCATCAGACTTACTTCACAATGAAGAAGAGATACATCAACTAATCCTTTGATGAATATTTGCGAGGTTTTGATTCTCCTTCTTTTTTACCAGATACTCTGCATCCTTTTGAATATACTTCCATTCTCTTGTCAAATAAGTGAAATATTGCTACTTTAAAGCTGCCATGACCCCATAGTTATTATGATCCTTGTTCCAACAGTAATGATGATACTTGATTCTGACAAGTGCAAGACAGAAGGTATGGTAAAACACCATAGACATCAACTCGTTGAATGGATGTTGCCATGAGCTCTCCCAGTCCCAAGTTAATTGCTTTAGTCCTAACTTATGGAGCTCATTTTTTCTGTAGCTTTGGAAACCCTGAGACTGAACCTGTGTTGATGGCTCATTGAAAACATCCTTGGGGACATATCCCAGATGACCAGCAACTTGAATTTCGTTTTCACACTCTTCTGTGCTGGGTGGTTCTGGTAGTAAGGAAAAATCCTTATCCCTCACTTTAAGTAGTAACAGGCAATGGCTGTGTACAGCTGATCTCATCCCATGGAAATTTTCTGGAATTTCTTCTTTCAGCCATCTCCGTTGCTCCTTCTGGCTTGCATGTTTTGCCACAATGTGAGCTTTGCAAGCATAGTTCCTTTGCTGTCTGACCTTGCATTTCTCAAGCATACTCTGGGCAAGGGGGATTTGAGGATGGGTGAACTCACTATTTGACTGAGTGCCCTCCGCATGCACCATGAAATTGTCCCTCCTTGGTTCATCATTTGTTTTACTGTGATTGGGAGACATTTTCTCATCCTCATCATCCATGATTTTGTCTCCTGATGAGTTGGAATGAGCTGTTCTTGGTTTGGAGGCATATAGATGATGACGTCTAGTGACTTTTTCTTTAGGGACCAGAGGCAAAGATGCATAAATTTAATCACCTTCCATGCAAAACATCAGTTAACACATTAAAAAATTAATAAAGACTGGTCATACTCAACATCTTCATTTGGCTCCTGAGATTGGAGTGACTTGCCTTTGGGTGCCATATCTAACCAATGAGACAAACATATTATATTGTGAAAGGGTTTCTACTCCAACCTCAACATGACTTACTTTGATGAAGCGTCAATTCTGGATTTCCTTCTGACAGACTACTCCAAGTAACATTTTCCAATTGTCAGCCTGTGACTCCAAACCAGAGCACAAGCATGACAGCGAAAATACCATAAACCAATGGTATAGCCAAGATACCACCAAAACATGGATCTGAGCCAAATTAGCTCAAAAGGTATCAAATGAAAGAGGAACCTCACCCCTTTCTGAATATATAGGTGCCATCACCATAGGACAAGAAATAACAAAGGTATTCCTGCTCAAAGTTGTTTCTGAGCATAAACCTTAATTTTCACCTCTCATCTAAAATCCAGAAGGAAAGGGCTAACCCCATAAATTGGGTACTCAAAATGAAGCTCTAAGACAGGGCGATCCAATGGTACTAGCCAAACTGAGCTAGCACCAGTGTTACTTGAGTTATGGCCAGATGCAGGCCAAATAAGGGTGAACAGAACATTCATCTCTCATCTAACCTTTGCAGTTTTAGTGTGAGATACCTATAAGGGGTCTTTTTGGAAATAGCACAATCAGGGATATCTGGTGGTGTCATCCATTTCCTCATATCTCAACTATAGCAGAAGGTATGGGGCAAACAAGCCCAATACAGATTTTTGCCTAAACCACGCATATGTTCCAAAATCTTTTACATGGAATAATTTGGCCATATTTAATGATAACCATATCAGATAAGGTATCATTGTGTAGAGCACATACAGGGATACACACTGATTCAGTTTTGAGGTTGATGTCTCAAGGACTGACAAAGGTACAGCTGTTTTAAGGTCAAAATCCCACATTCTGACCAATACAGCTTTACCATGGGATAATGTCCCATAATCATGAATATGAGGTGTCAAATAGACAAAGAAGTTTTTTTTACTTCAATACCTCATATTTCAGTCAATAATGGGGTCCCATACAGCATTCTACGGGTCATACACGTCAGAATCAGGCTGTGAGGTCCCCAGATGAAAATGTTCACCCTGTATTGGTGAAACCTGCCCAGATGTGGTTTCAAAACCACATCTGAGCCCAATACAGGTTAATACAGGTCTTTGCAAGCCACAAGCCTGTCTCAGAGAGTGAAAAAATCTTCACTTCCTCTAAGTGGAAAGGTCTAGCACCCTTTCCACCCCATTTCAGGATAAAAAGGAGGCTTTTCACAACCAGAATTGTTTCCTCATCCTGCTCTTGAATACCCTACGTAGTAAACTGTCAAAAGCAGTTTTACTCTTGGGTAATAATCAGGTATAATTATAACTTTAATTATTGTAGCTCTTATTATAGTAATCCAACTGGTAAGACTGCACCCTGGGTTCTCAATAGCGCTCACCACCACTATTCTTCAATAGTAGAACCCTTTTATTATATTATAAACCATTATCTTAAATTGAAAACTCTTCTTTTAAATCATTTTTCTATGTGTCACAGTCACATTTCTAGTTGTAAACAGGCTAATTACTGCTTCAACATAGACTCAACCAGACACCAATGGTCTTTTTTGTCGCCCCCCCATCAACCTTCTTTTCATCTCCCACATGAGCCTGAGATCCTGATGGAATATTGAGGTTTGTCTGTTTACTTTGCCCAAACGGTTCCTGGGACACAACTGGATTCTGACCAGGATTCAGGAGGAAGCAACGTGGAAATTTTGATTGGGGGTTAGCCTTTGATGAGATTTCAGGTGTGCTTCCCAGACCCTCAGACAAATGCATTTGTGTATTAGCGGGATTTGAGGGAATTGGAGTGATGGAAATATTTGGGATTGACCAAGTTCTTGAAGTTTGAGCCATCGGATTTCCCACATCAATGTTGAGACCTGATACATTCATTCAGGATGCAATATGGGTTGTGAGTGGAATGTTGGGAGTCATTGGTAACTTTTTTTGAGCTTATTCTATTCTAAATTCACTATGTGAGTCATGATCAGAACCTGAACAGGATATACGTGGCTTGGAAGATAATATAAGGGCTAATAAAGTACAGTAATACTTCCAACTTGATAAAACAGCTCAGTATTATGATAAAATAGAGTGATATGAGATGAAAGCTTTTAAAATTTATGATAGATAAATTCTATGAAGAGTAGGAACTAAGTCTCTTGTGGAAGTCTAATAACACCATTTGTAGGAGGATTCTCCCTGCCTACTATTGAGATCCTCTGCTTTTTTTAGAAACCACACTGCATGGCCTACCAGCATATAATGTGATATTTCCTTGATCTCAGAGGAAAACCATCATCCATAAGTAATCAGATTAAATAAAAATCTCCCTCTCCCCCTTGTCACATTGTGAAAATTATACAAACTGCCAATATATGCATCAAAATTCCCCAGCATTCTATATCTGTACAAGGCTATATTTATGAAGGATTTACCCGCAAAAGAGACATCACCTTTTCAAGAAATGTAAGACAATCCAAATAAAACTCCAACCAATTAAAAGCCCACTGCACTCAAACCAAATAACAAGACTTTAGCTCTACTGCAGCAGCTTATGTAATAGAGTTATATTGTTATGCCTGTAATAATGTTTAAACCATGTACAATGGCATGCCAGTGTACATGGTTTGAATTTTAATCACCTCAGCTCAATGTTGACACATCCCTAATGGAACACCCCTCAATGGTCAAACCCACAGTATCACCATGTGTAAATAAAATAGAATATGTACAAGCTTTGAGCAGCATGGCATTTTACCCAAATAACCTCCTAACCAATTCCCCTGTCCAGATGAGACATGTTACACTTTATCTCATGCGGCTCAGCCACCATTACAAATTGGATAAAATCCTCAACTGGCTCAAATGATCTCCCCCTTCATAAATAGTCACTCAATTTTTTTTCCAATTAATAACACTCCTAAGCACTTGAATATCAACCATAGATATTTATAAGAAAACCAACCTTATGCATGATTCCTGAAACAATGTCAACCCGCCGCTATTCCTCAATACATATATGCATGTGTCAACACTGCTGAACTCAAAAAACATCTTCCCCTGAGGATGATAGGCAGGGATTGCCTTCAAACCTTTCCAATATAAACAGCACATTAAAAAGATCAAATCAGCCATTTCACCCAAATATCTTCCAAGCATCCCTACTTCTTCATGAGGATCTGAGTACCTGCAAATTCTATTGGATCAAATTTTCTCATGTGATTACTCTCAATTGACCCAAAGCACATTCTCCCCACCACCGGTTCTCACTTCCACTGCACAGAAACCATACAGAGGCAGTCCAAACCTTCCTCCACAAGATCTTGGAATAATTATATCTACCATTCTATCATTAAGGTGTAATATTCCCTGCAGGGATTCACACATTCTCAACCCCACCCTGAACCTGCTGATCAAGTCCAGTATCTCAAGCTCAGGTGTTCACCCCACTACTGCATTCCATATACCTCAAGATCTCAGTACCATATTTGAACATCTCCAATTGGAGCCAGTGATTCAAAACTATATATGTTGTCATCAATGTTTCTTTCTTAATGGCCTTACTGAATTTTTCACAACTGAAAAAGCCCACTGTAAATCCCATTATGACCCAAATGATCATCATTCCCCTTGCACACAATCATTAGGAAAATTGATCAATTCATATAAACCCTGCACCCAAAACACAACCAACATCAAAAGAAATATATCCCAAAAAAATATTTCATTTATCAACCATTCAAAAATTGGCATTTCAGAATTCTTCAGTGGGCTGGAATTATCGAAATTCTGCATCAACATCAACAATTCAAAATTTTCAAAGGTTCCTGCAAATGTGAAATCTGGGATGGATTGGTCTGGAGATGCTTCACTGGAACTAGAAATATCAAGGACCCCCATTCATGTCAATTGCTGATGCATTGGCCTTCTCCATTTATGCAGACTGGTTCAATGCACATGGAAAGTCAACCCGGTTGGCCAGCATTGGACCTATCATGCTTGTTTGTCTTAATCTCCCCCCAAGTGAAATATTGAAACCAGAGAATGTCTATGTTGCAGGAATTATCCCTGGTCCAAAGGAGCCAACTGCCCTTCAATTTAATTACCTATTAATGCCACTAATCAAGGAGCTCAAAGAGCTATGGCAAGTTTACCATCTTTCACCCACCTCAACAGGTTCTTCAGGATCCTTTATCCATGTTGCCATCCTCATGGCCATTGTGGATGTGGTTGAAATGCGCAAGCTCACTGGTTTTATTTCTCATTCAGGCAAACAATTTTGTAACTTTTGCACTATTCACAAAGCTCAAATTGAAGAAATTGGTCCTCAATTTCACTACTCATGCTTATACCAAAATCATAAATCAACCATTGCAAAACAGGTTGGGGCATCCCCACCACAAATAAAAGCAATTCTTTCTGATTATGGAGCGCAACATTCAATTTTGGAATACCTTGCATATTGGGATGCAATCAGAATGGTTAATCTTGACATAATTCATGATTTAATACTTGGAATTTTGAAAAATCATGCAGCTTTCAAATTGTACATTCCAGAGTCTAAATCAAAAATTTACTTCAGATCCCATAGGAAATCCAATGAAACCAACAGTTCAGACTCAGATTCCATGACCTCCAACAGCTCTCTTGATCAAGTCACATTGAGAGGCACTCTCCCTGAGAAGAGAGGAAGCAAAAATAATAAATGAGTCACTCCCCACTACTTCCACCCAACAAAATTATTTCCCAATGCCCACCCCTCACATGAAAAATCCATTTAGTGGTTCTGCCAAGATTATGTCATTTGATGCATATTACATCCCCACTTCCAAAATCTCCTCTGAATTGGATACCAGTGCGCTGAGTGATCACCAGATAAAGGGTGAGGCTCTGGAGCATCTCTGACAAATCATATCTGATACTATAATTCCCTCATCATGGACAAGAGTACCCCACAAAATGGGTTCCCCCCTCATGGTAGTTTAAAAGCCGCTGAAGGGGTTCTCTTATACAAGGTCTACATTCCATTTTTAATGCTCAGTCAACAGCTGTCAGTAGATGGTCATAATTCCCCCAACTCTCAAAAAAAAGGGTCAATCAGAAGAACTTGCAAATGAACTAACAAAGGATACACTCCATTTTATTAGTGCTATCAACATTGCCACAAGCTGGACTGTTTCAATGGATGATGCCACTGTATTTTCTGAGCATTGGCAAATATTCCACCTTTTAAATCAACACCTGTTACCAAAACAGAAAAGTAAACCAAATCATCATTTTGCTGATCATATTCCAGAACTCTTCCAGCATTGGGGCCCAGCACAAGCCCCAGCCACATGGGGTTATGAGGGCTTGATTGGAATATTTGCAAAGATGCCAACAAATAAAAAAATATGTATGTTAGTTAATAAGAGAAATATATTAAAATTGATTAAACACATGAACTGAATAAGAATAACTTCTTGCAACTCTGAATAGATAATATAGATAAAACCTTACTTCAACATATCTGTTGATGTTCCAATCTTTCCATTCTCCTTAAATCCCCATCCATCCCATGTGAAATGAAACAACTTTTTGAATCACAGCCGCCTGCCCCGTTCAATCACCAAAAATATAACAAGCCCTCCTGCCATGACCAACAAAATTATGATTGCCTGGTTGAGTACTTACAGAATTTTCATTCAAAAAGGGAAATAGTTGAATGGATCAGCTTAGACACTACTGTCCAATCCACAAGTCATCCCACTTCAAGGATTTCCTCACCTTGGTATTTTCCAGTTTCAAACATTAATATTGGGAACAATGTATTTTTAACTGAATTCAAAAATGTTAGAAACAGTGTGATATGTTATGTGAGGGCCAACTCACAACGATTCGTTATTATTGATAGGATCTTTAAAGTCTCTGAGCCATACTGCATTCTGAACAATAACTTTCTGATCTTAAAAACCTTGAAGATTGATGTGACTTTCCTAGCAGATTGGCCACATCTCAATATTTATAAAACTATTGGTTTTGATGATGGACACTTGATTATATCTGAAGAAGAAAAAGAAGGTCACTGTGGATTGTATGATAACATAGTGATGTCATGTGGGCTGCTTGTAATGCTAAAAACATTATTTCATAATATTTAGTCTCCACTTTTTGATGAAAGTATAATGATAAAATTATGCAATTCTGTCAGCTTCATTAATCTTTTTTCCAGAGAAATAACTTCCCCAAGATTTCATGACAGTGACATGCCATTGTGAAAAGAAAATCCCATTAGTTCACATTGCCACAAAGAAATTACTATTTTGAAATTGGGTACAGTGTGAATAAGCCAATTTCAATCATTAAATGACCCGCACACTCACATATCACAGGATCTAAAATGACACAACTGCACCATCATCATGTTGGGAGGAAAATAGGCCCATCATCCAAGTGGGCCTCAGCATTAAATTGCATCCATGATAGTTTGGATGTTTGTAAACCGCATGGAACTGGTCACATTTTCTAATGAGTGATTTGTGCAGGTAGGTTTCAGAACAGTACATCTGCACATGTCTCACACTTATGCACCTGCCCCCCGCCACTGCACCCACACCCGCCCTGGCCACTGCACAAGCACCCGCACACGCAGACACCACTGCACCCCCCGCAAATGGTATATGCCACTTGACATTAGGCCCTCACATGCTTTGCCTTTGTGTGAACGTGTCACAACCATGCACCCGCGGTATTGTGTGGTGGGCTCCACCAGTGTCACCCACAAAATATCAATCCCACTAAGGCGGAGTCCTTTCATGGATGACTTGGGAAGTCACACACCACTCCTATACATCATAACTGGCTGAAGGAGCTCTTTGATGTGTGTGTGGAAACAGGCAGGTCTTATGTAATTTTAAACAACCTTTGTATGGTTGTGGGAGTATCAGGTGGTGAGGAATCTCGGTTGAAGGCACAGAGGAACCAATATTGGTGGATGTCACAGGATCTGGTGTAAGACCAGAGTGTGACGTGTGCTCAATGTTTGCTTAATTTGAGCTTGACTTTTATTCTGTGTTACATTTGCTTGACGTGACATCAATTGCTGACAATTGATGTGTGATTTGTCCTGGTGTTAACATCAATACTATTTATATTAATGGAATAATTATTAATAGTAATAATAGAGAGAAATTATTATAATAAGAGATAATAACCTACTTTTGGCTCTTAATATGATAATTTTGGTAGAATGTACGCCAAATGATGGAAATAAAACTCATTCAAATTTTATTTACAAATAAAATAAGATAAATTACAAATTCACTTGATGTTTACATGGAAATGAGATTTTTTAAGAGATTTATAACAAAACAAAAGTACAATTTGAAGTAATCACATCAAAAAATGATTAATATAATAAGGATAGCCTTTGGTCTTTGATAAGCTAAGAGATTTATATATAAAGAATACAAGATTTTAGCTTTGATTTAATTGTTTTAATTGGTTTGAAGTGTCTGAGGGGAAAATAGAGTAAAACAAGGTCTATTTATAGCAGATACCTCCCTTATAGAGTCCAGTAGGCTTCTTGTAGACATGTACTGATGGTATCCACTGGAAATAATCAGTTTTTTAAGGTTTAGTGATGATTATATCATGATCAAGCCATCTTATCTCATTATTATGCCATTATTTAGAGTTATCACTATAGCTCTAAGTTTGATGACCTCATAGGCTTGGCAGAAGCCTCAGCTTTGTGGATTTCATTATTATTAATCATAATCTAATATTATCCACCAGTTGTATCAGTTTTGTAACTTTTAAGCTTAAAATAAGTTTACAGTGAGTGATCATAAAAGATCAATTTTAAACTTAAACTTTGATCATTAATACCTTTTTGCTTATACATGCTACAGCTATTCTGAGAGTTAATTGTGATAGCTTTGCATGACCCAATTAAATTTCCAAGAGCATTACATTACATAATCAAAACTCTACTTTTGATAATATTCCTTGTAACTCATCTTTTCTGTCAAAATTCAATATTTTAAACTTCAAACCTTGATTTCAAGGGGTTATACCTGAAATATTGTGATAATAATTACATAATTCTTCACGTATGAACTAGTGGAATCTGAATATCCACTTTTTTCACAGCTTGGACCACTTTCACAACACAGTGGTAAACAGCTCCAGTAATTTTGTTCAATAAACCCTTACAAGTTATAACCTTGTTTATAGCTTGGAAAATTAATCTCATATCTATGCTCTTATAGTAGTTAGGTGGTGACTTTATTTTTGGTTGAACTCTCTATAATGTATATTTCAAGATATATTTTCTTAAAACCATGAATATATGGATTGATCAAAAAAGTGCATATATTCCGCTTAATTCTTTAAGTATTGACTTTAGAGAATTGTAAAATAATTTTTAATGGGTAAATATTTATTTAGAATCCACTGGTACAATTTATTTCACATGTTGTTTCATTGGTTCCTGAGGTAAATAAGATTTTATGTCCTTTTTAAGGTATTATTACTTATTCTCCAATAGTTATTGACTTTTTGGATATGCCATAAAAATGGAATATTTGTATTTTATCATGGGGAATCTAATGGTGCAACATATTACACATTTTTACTCATTAGAGTCTGGGTTAATTCAGATTTTGTACCTATTTATGGTATTTTGACTAGTTTTAAGATAATTATTATAAGTAGAATTATTATAGAGTTTTTCTTGTGACCTTTTTGGATATGTGGTCATATCTCAAAGGCTCAAATTCCCTACCACCAAGAAAGATTGTGCCACAATCTGATATAGTTAATTAGGGTATCATCCACTGTCCTACCTCTTCAATAGACTTTGTTTATAAGCTCAATAATGCTCAATTCTTCTATTCTTTAGGTTTTCTTTCATGTATGAACCTTCTTAATAGTTTATCAGACTTTGTTGTATACTTTTCAAGTAGCCATTAACCTTCTTTAGTTGGGGTTCTATACCTCACAAGGTATTCCCTTTCTTTTTTGTTTCTTGTCCTTCTTTCTTTAAGGACTTTTACAATTTTCTTTTCTTCTCCTTCTTCTAAAGGGGGTATTTAAAGTGGGGGTTTATTTCTTAGTGGAAATAATTTCTTTTCACTTGAGCTATGATTTTTTATCAGACTTACATGGAAAGCTGAGTGTTTGTTCATTAATTCACCTGTGAGCTCTAGTTGCACAGCATCAGGTCCATGTAGTGCTTTTATCATAAATGGTCCTTAAAAGGAGTCTTTCAATTTCTTTGGGCTTTTTTATATTATTGAAATTTACAGTTGACATTAGGACCAAGTATTCTATTTTGAAGCAAGGTGGCTTATGCCTTTTATCCCATCTTTCTTTTGGATAGTTGAGGGAATCTTGCATACATTTGTTTTCATGGTGTCTTGCTTTGTCAAGAATTAGCTTTAAGCTACTTGCTGTTGGGTGTATATCCACTAAGTCCTTTTTGAGGGTATCATAAGGAAGTATTGGATTCCAGCCTTTTTCTAGTGTTGCTGGTGTTTTTCCAATCGAAGAATGGATTGATTTTTTATATTCCAGCTCAAGATCTGGTATTAATGTACACCAATAATGGATAAAACCATCAAAATCTTTGAATTCTAGGCCATAAGCACAGAATCTCTTGATCATTTTTTCTAAGGTATGTATCATTCTTTCTGCTAGAACATCAGTTTGGGGGTGGTAAGCTGTTGAGAATGATAATTTTGCTCCAAACAGGTTATTGAGGTTTTTCCATAATGCTGAAGTGAATTTTGGGTCTTTATCACTTCTGATATTTTGAAATAAGCCTGTGTGGCTAATAACTTTATTCCATATAATTATTTCTGTTTCCATAGCTGGGTCATCCTTGTGGAATGGCAAGAACATTGGAGTTTTTCTTTATCTGTCAACTAATACTAGGCATGCATTATAACTTCTTTCTTCTCCTGGAGGTAAGGCCGTTACCCAATACATGTGAGCTATTTCCCAAGGGGATTTTGGTTCCTGGATTTGAAACATCATTCCAAATTTCTTTCCTGTGGCTCTGCTTGAATTCTAGAATCTGTCACAGGTATGGCAGTATTCTGCAACATCTTTCTTCCAATTTGACCACCAGGAGCAGGTTTTTACCCTCTCTAGTGTTCTGTATTCTGAGAGATGTCCAGCTGGAACACTATCATGACATTCATGTAGTATAGTGTTTATCAGAGTTCTATCTGTTAAAGCCATGTGACATGTATTTTTAGTTCTATGTTAGAGGATTCAATCAAGGAGGTGTAATATTCTGTGAACCTTTGAGATATAACCACATACCCAAAAAGGTCCCAAAAAATAATTGTTATAATTATACATTCATAATAAGTACTTTAAAAATACAAAAATACCATAAATTGGCACAAAACTTGGTTTAACTTGAGCCCCAATGAATAAACATGTGAAGTAAATTATACCATTGGATTCCCCATGGTAAAATACACATATACCATTTTTATGGCATATCTGCAAAGTCAATATTTAATAAGTTACAAGTAATAATACCTTATAAAATACACAAATCCTTATTTATTTCAAAGACCAATCAAACAACATGTGAAATAAATGGTACCATTGCATTATCCATAAAAATCCACATATAAAACAATTGATAAGCTAAGCTTCAAAGTCAATACTTGAAGAATTAACCTGAATATATGCACTTTTTTGGTCAATGCATATATTCAAGGATTTTAGCCACTATCTTTTGAAATATGCATGATAGAGTGATGAACCAAAAATAAAGTCATCACTTAATTATTGTATGAATACAGAAATGAAGTTTATTTCACAAGATATAAACAAGGTTACAACCTGTAAGGGATTATTGATTAAAGTCAACAGAGCTGTTGACCACTTTGTTGTGAAAGTGGTCCAAACTCAAAAAGAAGTATACAGTTGGATTCTAATAGTTCATTCGTGAAGAATGATGTATTTTATATTATAATATTCAAGGTATAACCCCTTGAAATCATAGTTTGAAGTTTAAAATATTAAATTTCAACAGAAAAGATGAGTTACAAGAAAAATCATCAAAAATAGAGTTTTGATGATGTAATGAAATGCTCTTGAAAGCATGTTACGGTTATGCCAAGCTATTAAAATTCACTCTCTGAATGGCTTTAGCGTGTAAATCTTAAAAGTTATTAAGGATCAAAGTTTGAGCTTAATTTGATCATTTATGATCACTCTCTGTAACCTTAAATTAAGTTTAACAGTCATATGAGTGATACAATTGGTGAATACTATTAGTTTATGATTAAAACTAATAAAATCCACGAATTTTGGGGTTCTTCCAAGCCTTTGACATCATCAAACTTAGAGTTATAGTGATAACTCTAAATAATGGCGTAATAATGATGTAATCATCACCAAACCTTAAAATATTGATACATTCCAGTGGATATGATCATTACACGTCCACTAGAAGCCTGTTGAACTCTAGGAGGGAGGTATTTACTATAAATAGAGCTGTTTTTACTCTGTTTTCCCCTCAGACGCATCAAAAACATTAAATCAATTAAATTAAAAAGGGAATATCTTTATTCTTTATATAGAAAACTCTTATATTATTAAAGACCAAAGATCATCTTTTCATAATCATCAATTTTGACGTGATTAAACATTTATTTAATTGTTTCTGTTATAAATCTCTCTAAAATCTCATTTCCACATAAAAATCAAGAATATTTGGAATTTTCTCTATTTTTTATTGTAAATACAATTTAGATAAGTTGTATTTACATTATTTGGCGTAAAATATCTCAAAGTTATTATATTAAGTGTTAAAAGTAGGTTATTTTCTCTTATTATAATAATTTTCTCTTTATTATTCTTTTAATAATTCTTTAATTAATATAAATAGTATTTATATTAATTTATAACTTTAATATTGGTAGTATTATTGTTATTTATTGTTTTTTATTAATAAAAAACAATTTTTTAGGCCTTCATTACTTGTTTGTAACAATAATAAAGTGCCATTAAATATATTAATTATTATATATTAATATATTTATTTGTATTATATTATATTTTTATAATATAAATTATATTATCATATTTATTTATAAATATAATTATTTTACGCCATCATTAGAATAATTCTTTATTATTATAATTATTTTTATCTAATTTATTTCATTTATAACACCATTCATAGTACAATAAGTAAAATATTAGTAATTTTTACTTATTGTTTCATAGTCAAACCTTACATTTGGGGGCCTGGCCGTGATATTTCCTCTAAAAGACCTTTAAAAAGATTTTAATTGGGCTTATACATAAATAAATTATACTTATAATCATAAAATTATATAATAATTCTATATTTGTTGATTTTAAAAGCTATTGAGGCATTTGGAAAGCAATTGTACTGTCTTACATGTGGTTTTTCACATCCTTAGAGTTGCAAAAACTTTCTTTGAGTGACTCTAGTAATTAAAAAAGATATTTTATAAATTAAAAATAATTTTATTTCATAAATTCATTTTTTAAAAGAATCATATTCATTTTTATTTTATTCTTTAAGAATAAAAACATAAAAAATAATAAAAATATTAAAAATCAATAAAAAGGTTATTTTATTCATTTTAATTTAATTTATTTAATTATTTTCATTTTTTATAATAAAAAAGTATATAAAAGTAATTTTTACGTGGAAAATTGCCATATCTTACAAAAAAAATAACACTTTTATATAAAAGACTCATATTTATTTGTCTTTTTTAGTGTTTGAAGACAACCCAACAGAGGACAACCAAACCACTGTTGAAAGATTGGTGGAAGAAACTTGTCAAAGTTCTCCAACACAAATAATCACTAAGAAAACGAAAGCCTAGAAATTGGACTTTCCAGGACCCACTATTCAGGACTCTGAAGGTGAGTACCTCATTTATAGATTGCCATAAGAGTATTTCTGTTCTAAAAATCCTCTTATTTCTTATTTTCCTTATAATATGACTACCAGAAGAGGCTCCCAATACTCCATCCAATCAGATGGAGCTGGACTCAGAGGTAGAATTGATTCCTCAAAAGGGAAAAGGAAGGGCAATATCCCCAGTGGAACAGAATCCACACAAGGAAGTGCCTTATCCCAAAGGCAAGCTTCAGAAATGCCCATGATATCTGAACCTGAATTGGAACTAAGTATGAGCAACTCAAATAGGTACAAATCACATTCAGAGGGCTCAAATAGACATTTACATGAGCCAGTAAAAACAGTACTACACAGTGTACAAGGACAAAGATTGGGAAATGTTGCCCCAAATACACCAAGGAGTGATGAACTCCTGGCACATCCTAAAGAAGTTCCTCAAAGAGGAGGAAATAGTGAGATACTCCAATGGATGGAATCCACTATCATCCAAACCACAAATCAAAAAGATCAAGGAGTATCATTCCAAAAAGAAGGAGGCAACCAAGGAAGAAGCCGCAGTAGCTTCTACCAGCAAGCCCCAAGTCAACCCACTTCCCCAAGAAGGGACGAAGAACAAGAAGAAGAATTGGAGAAAACCATATTCCCCAAGCTACAGGATTCCCAAACTCCAAAAAGATGCCATGGACAATGTCTTCAACATGGCCAGAACTTTGATGGAATTCAAAGACAAAGAGGAACAAAGAATGAGACAACCTCATTTCCCAAAGAAATAACCCTGTATCCTGATGTTGTAAATACTTTAACAGAAATTAAAAATAGTATTTTACCTCTTAAAGAAATTAAAAATAGTTTTTAATATTTCCAAGAAATAAATAATAGCTTATCATTATTAACAAAACTTGTTACACAAAATAAGAAAAAAAATTGATAACATAAAATTTATGATTGAAAATAATAAACCAAACGTATTAATTGATAATACTCAGAAATTAATACAAGGACAACAAGAGTTGTACAAATACATAAGTGATATCAAAGAAAAAACTTTGACAATCAATTATGATGTGAGTATTGACAATCTTACAGAAAAACTAAACAAATGAAGTATTTCTGTAGAAAAATTTGAAGAAAAAACTTCATCACACCAAAAATTACTTTTGGACCATGTGGAAAAGAGTGATGAAGCAAGAATGCATCTAAAAGATGATATTCAAAGTGAAATAACGTTTGTTACTGAAAAAATGGATAAAATTAATGAGGCTAATTTAAATATGCCAAAGTTATCAACACCATTTTCTCACATAAGAAGCCCTGTTAAACCAAAAGAGGAATTAACAAACCCATTTATAACAGACTTGAGTCACCAAGACAATAACCAAGTCTTAATGAAGGAAGCACCTCAATTGAAACAATGGCCAACATTCACAGGGTAAGGTGAATATGACCACATGTCATTTATCAAGACAATTGACATGCTACAAGAAGATTATGCCATACCAGATGAATTGATCACTGCAAGATTACATTCATTGCTTGAGAAATCTGCAAAAAGATGGTATTATGGCATAAGGCAAACAAATGGCAAAAATACCTGGTCTTGGTGGAAACAAGAAATAATCACCAAGTGGCTAATGATGCCTGGAGGTACAAAATAGAAAATGCATTTGAAAATTCTTTCTTTGACCCAGACAAAGACAAACCTTTAACTTGGTTCTTAAAACAAGTTGAAAGACTTAATGCATTGTACCCAGAAATGTCACAAAAAATGGTGCGTATGAAAATACTCAAGAAATGTGGAGGAGAGCTAGAAAATTCCCTAAGAAGCAGGTGTATAGAACCATGCTCCACAGAAGAGTACATTAATGCACTAGAAGACATAGTGACAAGAACAAAAATTGGCAGGACTTGGAAGAAATTGGACATTAAAAGCCCAAATAAACCATTTATCAAAAAAGATAAATCAAAAGAATCCTTCAAGCCCAGTACATCAACCAATAATGAGCAAAGAAAATGCCATAAATGTGGAGGTATTGGACACTTAGCCAATAATTGCCTTAAAAAAGCAAAGATTAATGAAATTGTGGAAACAGAAAACCACAATGACAAAGAGGAAGAATCTGACTCTGAAAAAGAGACAGAAGAGTCAGAAAGTTCTGAAAGTGATGAAATAAATATAATTAATGCACAAATTAATAATATTCATATAATTTATGAAGTACTAGATGTTAACTCAAACTTACCACAAGTTGGGACATCTGACACAAACCTGACAAATATAAAAGATGCCAAAATGTATAGAGCCAAACCTGCAAGAGGAATGGGATATAAAGCTGGAAAATCAAGTATAAGTATTGTTATGGTTGATAACCAAGAAGGAAAAGTTAACTTGGATACAGGAGCATATTGCACCTGTGTTGGCAAAAGTTATTTAAAAACCATTGTCCCAGACTGGCAAGAAAAACTTATGCCAATACAAGGTGTCAAATTTAGTAGTGCAAGTGAGAGCATGAAGACCCTTGGAATAATTGACTTAACACTAATTTTTCCTCATCCCTCACAATGTGTCAGAATTGAAGTAGAGTTTGTAGTAATGGACAACTGTACTAGTAATCACTTCATACTTGGAAATGACTACTTATCAATTTATGGCATAGATATCTTTAACCAAAAGGATAGATAATTTACCATAGGACACAACAAAAGAAAAAAGTTTGGCTTCTTAAATAACAAAAAACAAATCACAGTTATTAAGAATGAAGAAAAAAATCCAGAAAAGGAACTTTTGATATCAGAACAACTTAAAGAGGCAGAATTCAATCAAGAATTAACAAAAAAAATGAAAGAAAAATTGATTGACCCCTTATTTAAGTACAAAAATGCCTTTGCAACTGACAAAGAACCACGAGGTGCCATAATTGGGGATGAAGTGGATATAATTCTTGATGTGGAAAAACCTTACCCACCTTTACTAAGAAGACCTTCTTACCCAGCTAGTCCAAGGCCTAGAGAAGCCTTGGAGGTACACATTAAAGAATTAATGGACCTTGGAGTATTAAGAAAAGTAGGACATAATGAACGGGTAGAAGTCACTACACCTGTCATTATAACGTGGCATAATGGAAAATCAAGGATGGTAGGAGATATCAGAGCCCTGAACACTTATACCATTCCAGACAGGTATCCCATACCCAGTATCCATGAGACATTGACACAATTGTCACAAGCTAAGTTCATTACAGCCATGGATGCCTTAAAAGGCTTTCATCAAAATGTCTTAACAGACAATGCCAAAAAACTACTGAGGAGAATAGTCCACTGTGGAATTTTTGAATACTTAAGAATGCCATTTGGCATAAAAAATGCACCTTCCCATTATCAAAGAATGATGAATACCATATTTCCTGAAGAATTATCAGAAGGATGGTTAATTGTCTATATTGATAATATCATAGTTTGCTCAGAAACTTGGGAAAATCACCTTATAAGACTAGAAAGAGTACTACAAAAAATAGTCCAAGTAAATATGAAAATTTCCTTGAAAAAGTGTCATTTTGCATATAGTGAATTAAAAGCACTAGGACATGTTGTATCTGGACTTAGTCTGGGCATAGACAAGAATAAAGTAGCAGCAGTACTACTCAAACCAATGCCTCAAACCAAAAAAAGAAATGCAATCATTTCTAGGATTTGCTGGTTACTATAGACAGCATATAAAGGACTTTGCAAAAATTTCTAAATCCTTGTATAAGCTAAGTTACCAACAAACACTCTATGAAATGACAGAAGAAAGAGTCAAGGCATATGAACAATTAAAAAATTCCTTAACAAATGCCCCATTTCTTCTAATGCCAGATTGGAAACTACCCTTCAAACTTTACATTGATGCTTGTGGAGAAGGACTAGGTGCTGCACTACACCAGACACAAATTATCAATGATAAACCAGTGGAAGGACCAATTTGTTTTATTTCAAGACAGATAAAGCAAACAGAAGCAAGGTATGGAGCAAGCCAAATGGAATTCCTCTGCGTAGTGTGGGCTTTAGAAAAATTATATTACTACTTGGATGGAACAGTATTTGATGTGATTACAGACTATAATGCTGTAAAATGTCTATTAAATATGAAAACTCCAAATAGACATATGCTGAGATGGCAAATTGCTATCCAAGAATATAGAGGAAATATGACTATTGTTCATAAATCTGGAAATATTCATCAAAATGCAGATGGTCTTAGCAGATTGGCTCTAGCAAATACCCCTGACAATCCAGCATGGGTACCACAAGAAGAAAACCATATAGAAGGAATATGTGTTACAGACATTGGCACAGAATTCTTTAGAGAAGTTAAAGAAAGCTATAAGATAGACAAGAATTGCCATATATTAAGCCAACTTCTAATGAAAGACTGCAAAGATCCATCACTTTCATCAAAACTAGATGAAACATGGAAAAAAGCATATGATGAAGGAAGATTCCACCTCCTTGATGGAATCCTGTACCATAGAACAAAACACACATGTGTTATGTCCTTAACAGATAGAACCCTGATAGACACTATTTTACATGAGTGTCATGATAGTGTTGCAGCTGGACACCTTTCAGAAGACAGGACACTAGAGAGGGTGAAAACCTGCTCTTGGTGGCCAAATTGGAAGAAAGATGTTATATAATACTGCCAAACCTGTGACAGATGTCAAAAAGCCAACAGAGCCACAGGAAAGAAATTTGGAATGATGATCCAAATCCAAGAACCAAAATCCCCTTGAAAAATAGTTCATATGGATTGGGTAACAGCATTACCTCCAGGAGGAGACAGAAGCTATAATGCATGCCTAGTATTGGTTAACAGGTATAGAAAAATTCCCATGTTCCTACCATGTCATAAAGATGACACAGCTATGGACACAGATATAATGATATGGAATAAAGTTATTAGCCATACAGGCTTATTCCAAAATATTATAAGTGACAGAGACCCAAATTTCACTTCAGCATTATGGACAAATCTCCATAACTTGTTTGGGACAAAGCTAACATTCTCAACAGCTTACCATCCCCAAACTGATGGCTTAGCAGAAAGAATGATACAGACCTTAGAGGCCATGATCAGAAGATTCTGTGCTTATGGGCTAGAATTCAAAGATTCTGATGGTTTTACCCATGATTGGTGTACACTAATACCAGCTCTTGAACTGGCATATAAGACATCAATCCATTCTTCTACTGGCAAAACACCAGCAATGCTAGAAAAAGGTTGGAATCCAAGACTTCCTTATGATACCCTCAAAAAGGACTTAGTGGATATACATCCAACAGCAAGCAGTTTTAAGATAATGCTTGATAAGGCAAGACACCATGCAAACAGATGTATGCAAGATTCTTTCAAATATGCAAAAGAAAAATGGGATAAAAGTCATAAGCCACCTAATTTCACAATAGGAGACTTGGTCCTAGTATCAACCCTTAATTTCAATAACATAAAAGGCCCAAAGAAGTTAAAAGATTCCTTTGCAGGACAATTTATTATAAAAGCACTTCATGGACCCAATGCTGTGAAATTGGAACTCACAGGTGAACTAATGAAAAAACACCCAGCTTTCCCTGTGAGTCTGATAAAGCCTTACAGCTCAAGTGACAAGGAGTTATTTCCACTAAGAAATAAACCCCCACTTCAAATTCCCCCCTTGGAAGAAGGAGAGGAAAAGAAAATAGTAAAAGTCCTTAAAGAAAGAAGGACAAGAAACAAAAAAGAAAGGGAATACCTTGTAAGGTATAGGAATTCAACTCAAGAAGATAAATTGCTACTTGAGAAAGATATAACAAATGCTGATAAACTACCTAGAAGGTTCAGACATGAAAGAAAGCCATAAAAATAGAAACGTTAAGCATTATTGAGCTTCAAGACCAACAAAGTCTATTGAAGAGGTAGGACAGTGGATGATACCCTAATTACACATATCAGATTGTGGTACAATCTTTTTTTGGTTGCAGGGAATGTGAACCGATGAGATAGGACCACATACCCAAAAAGGTCACAAAGAATAATTAATATAATTATACATTCAAAATAAGTACTTTAAAAATACAAAAATACCATAAATTGGCACAAAACTTGGTTTAACTTGAAAAACAATGAATAAACATGTGAAATAAATTGGACCATTGGATTCCCAATGGTAAAATACACATATACCAGTTTTATGGCATATCTGCGAAGTCGATATTTAATAAGTTGTAAGGAATAATACATTATAAAATACACAAATCCATATTTATCTCAAATACCAATGAAGCAACATGTACAATAAATGGTATTATTGGATTCTCCATAAAAATCCACATATAAAACAATTAATAAGCTAAGCTTCAAAGTCCATACTTAAAGAACTAACCTGAATATATGCACTTTTTTGGTCAACGCATATGTTCAAGGATTTTAGCCACTATCCTTTGAAATATGCATGATAGCGTGATGAACCAAAAATAAAGTCATCCCGTAATTATTGTAGGAATACAGAAATGAAGTTTATTTCACAAGCTATAAACAGGGTTAAAACCTGTAAGGAATTATTGATTAAAATCAACAGAGCTGTTGACCACTTTGTTGTGAAAGTGGTCCAAACTTAAAAAAAAGTATACAGTTGGATTCTACTAGTTCATTCGTGAAGAATGATGTATTTTTTATTATAATATTCAAGGTATAACCCCTTGAAATCATAGTTTGAAGTTTAAAATATTAAATTTTGACAGAAAAGATGAGTTACAAGAAAAATCATCAAAAATAGAGTTTTGATGATGTAATGAAATGCTCTTGGAAGAATAATAGGGTTATGCCAAGATATTATAATTCACTCTTTGAATGGCTGTAGCATATAAATCTTCAAAGTTATTAAGGATCAAAGTTTGAGCTTAATTTGATCATTTATGATCACTCTCTGTAACCTTAAATTACGTTTAACAGTCATATGAGTGATACCATTGGTGAATAATATTAGTTTGTGATTAAAAATAATAGAATCCAACAATTTTGGGGTTCTTCCAAGCCTTTGACGTCATCAAACTTAGAGTTATAGTGATAACTCTAAATAATGGCGTAATAATGATGTAATCATCACCAAACCTTAAAATATTGATCAATTCCAGTGGATGTGATCAGCACACGTCCACTAGAAGCCTTTTGGACTCTGGGAGGGAGGTATTTACTATAAATAGAGCTGTTTTTACTCTGTTTTTCCCTCAGATGCATCAAAAACATTAAATCAATTAAATTAAAAAGGTGATATCTTTATTCTTTATATATAAAACTCTTATATTATTAAAGACCAAAGATCATCTTTTCATAATCATCAATTTTGACATGATTAAATCATTTATTTAATTGTTTTTGTTATAAATCTCTCTAAAATCTCATTTCCACGTAAAAATCAAGAATATTTGTAATTTTCTGTATTTTGTATTGTAAATACAATTTAGATAAGTTTTATTTATATTATTTGGCGTAAAATATGTCAAAGTTATTATATTAAGTGTTAAAAAGAGGTTATTTTCTCTTATTATAATAATTTTCTCTTTATTATTCTTTTAATAATTCTTTGATTAATATAAATAGTATTTATATTAATTTATAACTTTAATATTGGTAATAATATTGTTATTTATTGTTTTTTATTAATAAAAACCAATTTTTTACGCCTTTATTATTTGTTTGTAACAATAATAAAGTGCCATTAAATATATTAATTATTATATATTAATATATTTATTTTTATTATATTATATTTTTATAATATAAATTATATTATCATATTTATTTAATAATATAATTATTTTACGCCATAATTATAATAATTCTTTATTATTATAATTATTTTTATCTTATTTATTTCATTTATAAGGACATTCATAGTACAATAAGTAAAATATTAGTAATTTTTACTTATTGTTTCATAGTCAAACCTTACATATTCCTTCATCATATGCTTTTCCCATATCTCATCTATTTTTGATGAAAGTGATGGGTCTTTACACTATTTCATTAGAAGTTGGCATAAGATATGGAAGTTTCTTTGCATTCTATAGCTTTCTTTAACTTGGTTAAAGAATTCTGTGCCAATATCTGTAACACATATGCCTTCTATATGGTCCTCTTCCTGTGGGACCCATTCTGGATTTTCAGGTGTATTTGCCAGAGCCCATCTGCTAAGGCCATCTGCATTTTTATGAATATTGCCATATTTCCTCTATATTCTTGGATGGCAATTTGCCATCTTAGAATATGTCTATTTCAAGTTTACATTTTTGATAAAGATTTTACAGCATTGCAGTCAGTAATTACATCAAACACTGTTCCATACAAATAATAGTCTAATTTTTCTAAAGCCCACACTAAGCAGAGGAATTCCATTTGGCTTGATCCATACCTTGCTTCTGTTGGCTTTATTGGTCTTGTAATGAAGCAAATTGGTCCTTCATCAGATTTGTCATTGATGATTTGTGTCTGGTGCAGTGCTGCACCCAGTCCTCCTCCACAAGCATCAATATATAGCTTAAAGGTATTTTACAATCTAGCATAAGAAGAAATGGGGAATTTATTAAGTAATTTTTTGATTCCTCGTATGCCTTGACTCTTTCTTCAGTCATTTCGTAGACTGTCTGTTTGTCATAGAGCTTATACAAAGACTTAGCAATTCTTGCAAAATCCTTTTTATGATGTCTGTAATAACCAGCAAATCCTAGAAATGATTGAATTTCTTTTCTGGTTTGGGGCATTGGCTTCAATATTACTGCTGACACTTTGTTCTTATCTATGCCCAAACTTAGTCCAGATACAACAGGTCCTAGTGCTTTTAGCTCACTGTATGCACAATTACCTTTTTCAAGGAGATTTTCATGTTTACTTGTACTATCCTTTGCAAGACTCTTTCTAGTCTTGTTAAGTGGCTATCCCAAGTTTCTGAACAAACTATGATATCATCAATGTAGATAATTAGCCATACTTCTGACAATTATTTAGGAAATATGGTATTCATCATCCTTTGGTAATGAGAAGGTGCGTTTTTTATTCCAAATGGAATTCTTAAGTATTCTAAAGCTTCACAGTTTATAATTCTCCTCAGGAGGTCTTTCACATTGTCTGTTAAGACATTTTGATGAAAACCCTTAAGAGCATCCATGGCTGTAATGAAGTTAGCCTGAGATAATTGTGTTAATGTCTCCTGGATTATGGGTTTTGGATATCTGTCAGGGATAGTATAGGTGTGTAGAGCTCTAACGTCCCCTACCATCCTTGATTTTCCATTATTCCAGGTCATAATGACAGATGTAGTGACCTCTACCTGTTCATTATGTCCTATTTTCCTTCATACTCAAAGGTCTATTAATTATTTAATGTGTACTTCTCAAGCTTCTCTGGCTCTTGGGCAAGCTAGGTAAGTTGGTCTTCTTAATATAGGTGGATAAGGCTTTTCAACATTAAGGATTATATCTACTTCATGTCCAATTATGGCACCTAGCAGTTATTTGTCATTTGCAAAGGCATTCTTATATTTAAATAGGAGGTCAATCAATTTTTCTTTCATTTTTTCTGTTAATTCATGATTGAATTCTGCCTCTTTCAGTTGTTCATCTATGAAGAAATTTCTTTTCTGGGCTTTTTTCTTCATTCTTAATGACTGTAACTTGTTTTTTGTCATTGAAGAAGCCAAATGTTTTGTCTTTTATTGTCCCATATGGTAATTCCAAGTATAAAATGGTGACTAGTTCAGTTGTCCATTAATACAAACTCTACTTTCAATCTGATACATTGTGAAGGATCACGAAAAATGATTGTTAAGTCACTTATTCCAAGAGGCTTCATGCTTTCACTTGCACTACTTAATTTTACTCATTTTATTGGTATAAGGTTTCCTTCCCAATCTGGTACAATTGTTTTCAAATGAATCTTACCAACACAGGTACAATATGCTCCCTTTTTTCTCTTGACTTTCCAGCATGACAATACTTATACTTGATTTTCAAGCTTTATATCCCATTCCTTTTGCTGGTTTGGTTCTACGCAATTTGGCATCCTGTATGTTTGTCAGGATTTTACCAGATGTTCCAACTTGTGGTAAGTTTTAATTGACATCTAGTACTTCATATATTAAATCAACATTATTAATTTGTGAATTAATTATATTAATTTCATCACCTTCAGAAGTTTCTGATTCTTCAATGTCCTTTTCAGAATCCGATTCTTCTTCTTTATCATTGTGGTCCTCTTTTTCCACAATTTCATTGATTTTTGCTTTTTTAAGGCAATTATTGGCTAAGTATCCAATACCTCCACATTTGTGGCACTTTCTTTGCTCATTACTGTTGGATATATTGGGGTTTAAGGTTTCTCTTGGTTTATCTTTCTTGATAAATGGCTTATTTGGACTTTTAATTTTCAATTTCCTCCAAGTTCTGCCAATTTTTATCCTTGTCACTATCACTGGAGATACTGGGGTAGGACCTGCCTACAAGTCCCTTACAACCACCTTGATTTTGATCTCCAAGTTAACTCAGCCTTAACTCAGATAATATCTTCAATTGTATCTCCAAGGTAAAACAGGATTAACATCATCTGTGTCTCCATTTATATCTCAAATTTAACTCAGAATTAGGCACAATTCTTTCTGAATCTGTCCCTCCCATTTACCTGAGCAGCATGTTAAAGAAGGCCTTTAGCTGTACCTCCATATAGGCTCAGTATTAGCTTTGGTATTTTGTGATATACTTGATCTATCTTACTATTCAAAAATAGAGAGAAATTCATAAATAAAGTTTCTCTTGAGCTTCAAGTTACTAAAAGAAGCACCTCCAAAATGACCGCAGGGGTATTTTGCCTCCTTTTTCCTAGGCTTAAACTAAATGCTGCAGATACTCTTTTTGACACTAAAAGATAAACATTATTATATATCTATATCTATAGCCGCAAAACACATTTCTGATATTTTTGACAAGAAAGAAAAGTTACCATATCTAGTTAATTATTACAAAAGCATCATGAAATTTATCATGGAGCAAAAAACATATTTTTGGAAACTGATATAAAGATAAATCCATTTTGCATTTTTCAGTTTTTACATCTCTCTTTGGGCTACAAATATTTCTTTTGAATATTTGGAATATTTTTTATGAAAACAAAAGAGCATCTTACACCATGGACAAAAAGACATAAATTTCATTAAAATCTTAAAAATTTAATCTGAATTTTCAGAATCAATTTTTTAACATCCAAAAATTAAAATCGAAAAACATTGGCTTTTCCTTCACCTAAAACATTAAATTCAATTATTCAATACAAAACTGAGTGATTATTTTCTTCACAATACTGTTATTTTCAAGAGAACTGAGCTCCCTGTCATCATCCAAATATTAAATATTCATCAAAATGCATTTTTCTCTTCAGTTCTGATTCTCTAAATCTCAATATTGTCCTTTCTTTTGAAAATTTAAATTCTTTTGCTTAAGTATGAAGCTTAGCATGATATAAATTGTTTCAAAAATAATGATTTTCTACTCAAACATTCCTTTTTTTTTGAGATTTTCAATTTTGCAAAGGAGGTTTCTTTAAAGGAATAAAAGATCAATTACTTTCATTAAGTACATATACTTAAGCTTAAATGGAATTATTCTGTGAAGTTTTTGATTTTTTGCATAAACTGAAATCAGATTTCAGCCATTTTTTCATTTTGATTTTTTCCTCTCTCAAGCCTCATCAAACTATGGGAGAATACCAATGGAAAACCGTCCTGATTCAGTGATACACAATTCACATTTACTTAGAAAATAAAATTTTGAAGCCTTTGTTCTATAATTATATAACAAAAGAACATTAGTTTTTTAATAGTGATAGTTTGGCTAAAATATCTCCAGCATTCAAAGAATTTCAAATACCAATTCTTTTTTGAAACTCAAACATAGAGTGTGGCATGAAATTTATTATTTCTGGCTTGTGGTGATTCTGGTATTGACTAATTGAATGCTGAAACTTCAGCTGGGAGAGTGGTCCACTGGCTTCTGCTTTGAAAAATTTTATTGGGAATTTAGTTTTCTCTGTTGAAAGTCTGAAGTATGAATTCAATAGTAAATTAACTATGGGTATCAATCAAGTACCCATCATTAACTTCAACATTGCCTCATTGGAATTATTTTGGTTGAGAAAGTGAGTAAGTGATGGTTCATCTTAAAAAAAATGTTATTCTTGCACATCATATATCCAAATTTATTAAGTTGTAATCATTCCTTCCATAATCATAACTATAGCTAGCTGCCTTCCCAGCCCTGGACCCTAGTGTTAGTAAATAATCAGATGAAGAGTTTTAATTGTCAAGCTTGCTATAGAAAACCAATTCTGACAGATCATTGGTGGGAACTTATATGGGTAGGATTCTTGTAATGTCATGTCTTGTTAGATGCTTGAATGTATTAAGTGCATTTGTTTGTTAACCCTTGTATACATACACAATGATTGCAAATGGCTATGAACTGGTCTGTATTGATTTAGTAGATTATTTCCAGTGGTACTCAATAAAATAAGTAGCAGCAATAGTAGCTTAACCAGAAAACATAAGCTTGACACAGTAAGCTAATTTTAATAGATATGTAGATATACCTGTGGTAATAATTATTAATCTAGTGACAATATCCGATTGTTAAAAGCCACAGTTGAGGTTGGGTCTTTAGTGAGCAACAGTAACTATTGTAAGCATTATGGTATGAGTCTCAACATAGCACTAACTCTTATGTGGAAAGACCTAATAAAACTTGTAGTTCTATTGGAGAGGTTGTATATTAAGACTATAAATCCTACTGATATAAACAATAAACAAATCAACAGACTACTCAACGTGTGATCAACAATCTCACAAAAATACCTTATTACTGCTGCTATACCGTGGGTAGCATCAAGACTTGCAATTAATAGTTCAAATAAGAAATACTCAATAGCACAGAGAAGAAGAATATCAGTAGTAAAGACTACAAGAGGCTTATTTCATCCAGCCTCATCCTTGCACACAGATGAGTTCCTTTTATCCTCAACATCTAATTCAGTATTATGTTCCTCGTTGATTGGTTACTCAGCTAGGGAACATATGATGGTCAGATGAAGTTTACTGAGTCAGAAAAAATAGCGGGGGAATCATTGTTTATTCACAAATAACTCCTGTGTTATCTGTCCCTTTTGTAGGTAGGTTAATTGAACAGTTTCTTGCCTAAAAAGATTCTTTCTTTTGAAAAGATACATTAATGGACATACTCTTTTGATACCAACTTATAGTAGGATGGCTTATAAACAATTGTTTCTTCAAGAAATTCCAGTATGCTTCTCCATGGGATTCATAAAACATTGATATCTGTTTGATGACTTCTTTTTTCTTTTTAATTTTATTTTGTATTACTGCCTACTTGTTCATTTTTTTGGCATGAGCTGTTGCAGAACAAAGCAACTGGCATTGCTTTTCATTGATTCCACAAAAAATTATAAAATGTATACTAAAAACTAATTAATTATCTAACTATTTTGAGATCTTCTTTGCAGATTTCTGCGAATTCTTTTCTATTCAAAACCAATCCCTGGAGCTTTATTATCATTACTCTGTTTACAAGGACAATGAATAAAATTTTGGTCAAGATAAGGTATAAGGTCTACATTTTCTTTAAAGTAGCAAATTGACAGAACTTGAGCATCAAAATACATGACAATTTCAATTTCTAGAATTTGCTGTTCAATCTTCTGACAAGTTGGCATGAAGAGATGAATCGTTTGTTGGTTTGGATTAATGGCGCGAATCAAACCAAATTCCAAGCTACCATTTTTCATTTTCATCAACAAACCCCATCATAGAACCATTACAGAGGTAACCTAAATGATCTTTATGATCAGCTAATTGAAAGGTTTGAAGTTTAACTTCAAAATGCCTACATCACCACAAAGGCTGATTAAATTCCCAACAATTGACAAATTGACCTCACAAAGGGCAAGGGTTTGAGCAAAGATATGAAAGAATAAAAGTTTGATGATCAGCAGGGGTCAAATGTGATGATAATGGTGTGGGAGCTATTGGTTGCAATTTTGTGATTTCAAGGTTATTTGAATGTATGGGATTAGTTTACTCATCCTCCCTAAAGGAAAAGATCTTTGTATGTTGAATGGATTAAATTAATTGATCAAGTAATTCTCTTCCTATTCCTTTTGTCCAACCCATTGTATTAATTAATAGAGGGATTTCATTTGATATTTTTGTTTGATTGAGTTGACTAGGATTCCTGCAATATCTTCAACAATGAATAGTTGAATAATTTTGATGGGAGGGTTGAAATGATAAGTAAGTATTAAGAGTTGATTGGTTACATCTAAATAACGCAAAGAACAATCAATTGGTGTGATATGACCTAAATAGATCAAATGTGAGTTAGGATGATAAGGTGAGCTGAGTTTATAGAATGTGGACCAATAATTGGTGAGTCAAGAAGCTGAAGTGAGATGAGAGGTGGAGTTAATAAAGTTTGGCCAGGATCGAGATTCAAAAGAGCTACACAATCAAAAGTATTTAATAATGAGCTGATGAGGAGGCCAGCCATGCGAGATTTTCCTACTCATTTGGATCGTTGAATGAACTAAGATATCAAACTATTTGTATTGATTTGAATGAGTTGAATGAGAATCTGGATGGATTGCATTGATTGAATTCAAATTTGATTACTTGGATGATGGCGATAATGACTTGGATAGCGCAGATGATGACTTAGATGATGGGGATGATGTTGTTGATGAACTCTTCCTCGGAGCCTGCTGGTTTTGGTTCTTAGCATTTAATTTAGCTGCGATGGCCGACATTTTCTTTGAAATTTGGAGATCCGAAAACTGAGATTTAAAAATTTATGAAATTTAACAATCAGTGCTTTCACCAGGGCGAATCTCGCGTCAATCGTCGGCGATTGACTTCACGTCGCACCGTGGTCAGTATAAAATCTTGCTTCAGTCTCGTTAGTGTCACTTTATAGTCAATGGATTTAGTGGGTCACGTCAGGTCAGCGTCAACACAACGTCAATTGTCACATGTGTCACATGAGAATTTCACTCAAAGCCCAAACCCGTTTCAACACCATTCGCAACGTTCGGGTAATTTCACCTAATAGCTTCCGCCTCCCCGACGCTTAGCATGCTTACGCGCCCACACCACCCTCCAGATGAGACTCTGACACTGCCTGCCCCCCCATCTCCGTCCTCACCACTCCTTACGCTTTCCCACCCCCACCCTTACCATCCTTACGCTTGTGTAGTGCCCTCCCGACACTGCTTACGATCCTTATGCTCGCGCAGTGCCCTCCCAACATGCTCCCAACACTACTTATGATCCTTACGCTCGCCCAGTGCCCTCCCGACACTCCTTATGATTCTTATGCTCGTGCAGTGCCCTCCCGACACTGCTTACAATCCTTACGCTAACGGAGTGCCCTCCCGACACTGCTTACAATCCTTACGCTCGCGCAGTGCCCTCCCGACATGCTCCCAACACTGCTTACAATCCTTACGCTCGCGCAGTGCCCTCGCGACATGCTCCCAACATTTCTTACCATCCTTATGCTCGTGGACTGCCCTCCCGACATCACTTATCCTTACGCTTGTGGACTGCCCTCCCAACACTGCTTACCATCCTTACACTCATGTAGTGCCCTCCCAACACTGCTTGCGCAGTGCCCTCCCAACATGCTCCCGGCACTACTTACGATCCTTACGCTCGCGCAGTGCCCTCCCGACACTTCTTACAATCCTTACGCGCAAGGAGTGCCCTCCCAACATGCCTCCGACAATGCTTACCATCCTTGCGCTTGCGGAGTGCCCTCCTGACACTCCTTACCATCCTTACGCTCATGTAGTGCCCTCCCGACATGCCTCCAACACAGCTTACCGTCCTTATGCTCGTGGAGTGCCCTCCCGACATTCTCCCGACACTGCTTACAATCCTTACGCTTGCGCAGTGCCCTCCCAACATGCTCCCAACACTTCTTACCATCCTTATGCTCGTGGACTGCCCTCCCGACATCACTTATCCTTACGCTTGTGGACTGCCCTCCCAACACTGCTTACCATCCTTACGCTCATGTAGTGCCCTCCCAACATGCTCCCGGCACTACTTACAATCCTTACGCTTGCGCAGTGCCCTCCCGACACTTCTTACGATCCTTACGCGCAAGGAGTGCCCTCCCAACATGCCTCCGACAATGCTTACCATCCTTGCGCTTGCGGAGTGCCCTCCTGACACTCCTTACCATCCTTACGCTCATGTAGTGCCCTCCCGACATGCCTCCAACACAGCTTACCATCCTTATGCTCGCGGAGTGCCCTCCCAACATGCTCCCAACACTGCTTACCATTCTTACGCTCATGTAGTGCCCTCCCGACAATGCTTACCATCCTTACGCTCGCGGAGTGCCCTCCCAACATGCTCCTGACACTGATTACCATCCTTACGATCACCTAGTGCCCTCCCGAAATGCCTCTGACAGCGCTTACCATCCTTACACTTGCAGAGTGCCCTCCGGACATGCCTCTGACACTGCTTACCATCCTTATGCTCACGTAGTGCCCTCCTGACATGCCTCTGACACTGCCCTCAAGATGAGACGATGATACCGCCCCCCATCTCTGCCATCACCACTCCTTACGCTTCCACACCCCTGCCACTTACCATGGTTATCGCGCCTGCAGCGCCCTAAATATATCCCTCCGACACCATGGTCAATGAAGTATGTTTCACACTTTTAACCATTTATTCTCTGCATGTTAAGCTCACAAGGTCTTGCAAGATTGTCCCTGCAGTCTCAGAGATCAAATCAAATCATTTCTTGATCCATTCTCAAACCTTTCTACATCTTCATTTCATCAATGTGTAAAGAACTTTGTTGAGAAGATTCCTATGGGAATTTCAAAATTAATCTCAATAGCTCAATTTGCTCTTCATAAGCTGTAGGGAAATTAAAGTATCCTGTTCTTGATTGGAATCTTGACTTTACTTGTTTTTCAATTCACTCTAAACAGTCATTTAAAAAGATCTTGAGATCAATTTGGAGAATTTTTTGATTGCAAAAAGTACACAATGACAAATGTCATCCAATGATGATACACCTAAGGAGCAAGAAAGAGACTTAATGATGTCAGATGTGCTAGGACCAATTCCTTTCCTTGATATACATCAGAACAGATACATATTAACACTACAAGATTATCTTGCTACTTTTGTATTTTGTTTCCCGATTAAAACTCGTGATCAGGTTCCTAAAGTACTCTCTGACACATTTGTGCTGTTTCACTCTGTGTTTGGGAAATAAGTGATATTTTTAAGATTTGATAACACAAAAGAATATACAGGGAAGAACTTTAGAAGAAGCTTGACAAACTTGGGAACCCAACAGTTGTTCACATGTCCATATACACCTGAGCAGAATGGTAAAGCTGAGAGGTTGAATAGTAGATTGGGATATTCAGCATGAACAATGCTGAGGGCATCAGGTTTGTCAAAGAAATTTTGGTCTTATGCTTATAATTTTGCAGCTTATATTCACAATAGAATTCCAAATTAGAGGATGGGTGATATGACACCTTTAGAAATGGGGTGTGGAAGAAGACCTCAGGCAAAGAGAATATTTCCGTTTGGCACTAAAGCAATAGTTCATGTACCAATTGAGAAGAGAGGCAAATTAGATGACAGGAGGAGGTTGTGTACATTGATTGGTTTTCAAGATAAAAGTCAAGGTTTTATTTTGGGGACAAGGAGCTCAAACAAGTTATCAACTCAAATAATGTAAAATTTCTTGATTTCGATACAGACAATCAATCAGATAAAATGAAAATTTCCAATTTAGTAAACAGGGTTGAACTATGACTTGGAGAGGAAAATACAAGTGATTTACGTGAAGAGAAAGATAAAATGATTGATTGGCTGGATAAAGTACACAATATGGAGATACCAGCTAGAATTGACAAAGCAAGGCATTTAAATTGGGGAGAGTGGAAATCTGCAATAGACAGGGAACTGAATTCTTTTGACGATATGAAGGTTTGGACACCAGTAGAAAGGGAAGAAAATATGAAGATAATAAAAACAGAATTTATTGTTGATTTAAAAAGAAGAGGAAACCCAGAAGAATTAGTTTACAAGGCTTGTTTGGTGGCTCAGGGTTTCTGTCAACAATACGGAATAGATTGTGAGCATACCTATGCACCAACAGCATCTTTGACCTCACTGCGACTATTGATGGTATTGGCATTAAAAACAAATGGAAAATCATGAGCTTCAACATATCAGTGGCATATTTGCATAGTCCATTGAGGGAGAATGTTTATGTTGAAGCACCTACAGAATTCAGACCACAATGGGATGGTAAGATAATGAAATTGAACAAGGAAATGTATGGGCTGAAGCAGGATGTAAATTGCTGGTGGCCTCATTTTTGTTTGGTTATGGAACATATAGTTTTTGAGGCTGAAGAACTGGATCAGTGTGTTTATAAATGTATAAGAAGCAATGTAATAATGTTTATTTAGATGCATGTTGATGATGGCGTAATGTTTTCAAATAGTAAGGACAAGATTTTAAAGCTAAAATCTGACTTGATGTTACATTTGAAACTTCAATGGGAGGACGGAATATCAAGAATAGTTGGAATTGATATATCACATTCAGCTGATGAAATAAAATTATTGCAATCAAAATTTGCCAAGCAGATAGTAAATCATTTCAAGACAAAAGCCAATATGACATTACCATTGAACAGGACGACATTACCTGACATGAAACTTGAAGCTTGTAAAGATACGCCAATTGATCAGAATTGGTATCAGTCCATAATTGGGTCACTGAATTATCTGGCATTGGGAACAAGGCCAGATATTAGCTTTGGAGTAAACTATTTAGCAAGATACTCAACTTCACTGCAGAAACAGCATTGGCAAGCTCTGAATCATTTAATGGGATAACTCAAATATTCTTCAGGACAAACAATAAAATATCATATTTCAGGAAAAGGATTGGATGTTTGGGCTGATGCAGACTGGGGTGGAGAATTTCAAAAATCAACAACAGGTTTTGTATTTCAGCTTTTTGGTTTTAAAGCTGCATGGGCTTTGAGAAGGCAGAAAATCGTGGCAATGTAAACTTGTGCAGCAGAACCGGTGGCAATGGGAATGTCAACAGATTTATTATCATTTATTATTCAAGTTTTAGAATCAAATAAAGAAACCATCACTTTAACATTGATATGTGACAATAAGGCGGTAGTAATGGTTGTGGAGGGATCCAAAACAAGAATTAAAATCCAGGAACAACATTTTTAAAAAAAACTATTGAGGTTAGGGTTACTGATGATGTTTGGCACCTAATTTTTTTTGAATTTGTGTCAGGTCATGCGTACCCACTCAACTTTAACCTGATTGCTTTATTGGTCACTGCCACGAATGCAGTATGTTACTTAGTTCCTTCTTAAGGTACATACATCATATTATGAGTTCTGTTTTCTGTATAACTGAATATTTTCAAATCTGTTCAAATCTAATATAAACCTGACTATATGCGGTATTGCTCTTGGGTTATCTAGTATCCCTCTCATGTTGTCGGATTTGAATCTTATCTTGCCGTGTTGTAAGTCGGTTTTCATTTTCTTCCTCTGTGCTTTATATCTTCTACAGTGGGACAGGAAATGTCTTACTGATTTGAGATGGCTGCATTCATCACATAGAGGGTCCCCCCTTTCCCTGCTTCTATTTAAATATGTGTTTAGTACCACATGCTCACTATGAAGTTGATTTATTGTTGAGGTGACATCCTTTTCTTGTGAAGTTAGCTCTTTGGTGAAGTTCCAAGGACAGGATTTGACCCAAAGTCATTTGTTCTCTTCAGGCGTGAAGTGCTCTGGTTTGTTTTCGTTCAAAATTTGTTGTTTAATTTTGGCCTTGCTGGGAGGTATCATTTGCCATTGGGCTGATGGGTTGGATGCAGCTTTCTTTGCCTTTCTGTTTGCTTTTTTGTTTCCTTCTATACCCGTGTGTCCAGGGCACCATGTCAGGCAGATTGGTATTAATTGAGATAGTGATATCAGCTCGTTACTTGTTGGGAGATACAGGTGTTGCCCCGTTGACTGTTTTGTTGGGTCTGCCACTTTCCTGAGTGCCCCTTGATCATCGCACAGGATGTGTACCTCACCCATCTTCTCTCCTTTATCTCTTCTCACTTAAAGCTCCCTCCTTATCAGTTCAATGGCTAGTTTTATCCCTACTAGTTCTACTTAAAAATTGGTCGCAGGGGTCGTGTTTGTCATGTGTCTTGTGATAGTTAATCCCAATAGCACTGCAACCACCGCAGCACCTTTACCTTTGTCTGGTATGTCCGATCCATCTGTAAATATCAGTGTTTCTTGTGAGTTCCTATTTCTTACCAGCTGCTTAATTCTTTTTCCTGCTTCCTCCTTTGTTGCTCCCATGTTCCTTATTGATAGGATTTTCCTCCATGGTTTTGTTGGGAAAGGGTTTATTAATTCTGGTCCTGGGCTGGTGTTCTTTGCTATCTTCTCCCAATTGATTACTTTATGGATTGAGGATGGATATTAACTTGCTTCTTTGTGTAGTTCTCTCAGTACTCTGGTCTTTGCTGGGTATGTTTCTTCCTTTGCTGCCAATAGAAGTATCATATCATGTGCTCTTATGATGTGTGTGGCTAAGATTGATTTTAGCTTGCTATCTCTCTTCAATAATATTATTGGTGTCAATTTCAAGGCGCCCATCACCATTCTTGCTGCCTTGTAAGTCTTTTCAAATATAGTTTTGATTTTGCTTAGTGTTAATGTGGTTAGCCACAAAATGCTTCCAAACAATATTATGGTATACAGAATCACTTTAATCAGGGTATGTGTGTCCATCATGCTGATTCCAAATTATTTTCAACTGATCCTGTTGATTTTTGCCAATGTTGTGACTGCTCTTGATTTAATTTTTTTAATATGCTTCGTATATGTTAGTTTTGAATCTAATTTTATTCCCAGCCACCTCGTGTCGTCACTGGGGCTCAGTTGTTCCTCCCCAAATTTCGCCTGTCTTTTCTCTCCTTTGGGGTTGTTGAATAACTGTAGAATAATAAGGAAAAAAACAGTATCAGTCGCGACTGGAGTGTAGAGAAGGTGCTAGAAGAACTCAGACCCAGTAAAAAAAACCTATTGCTGTAGCTACTATAAGATGTGAGAATCATTGCAAGTAATAAAGAAGAAGAGAGGTTGTTAAAATAAAAATAACTGTAAAAAAAATCCTAAAAAAAAAGAATTATAAGTTAACAAAAAAACAGACTAAGCCTGTACAGCTGAACTGTACTGTACTGTACATGAATTATTTATTGTACTGTATTTGGTATTTACCTAAATTTTTCAGAACATTGACTGTTGCATGTGAGGGTACATCATATATTGATAATGTTCATTCTTGTAAAAATAACACTAGCTTAGTGGTCAAGGTTCAGTTACAGGGTGGAAGTCCAGAGCTGAAAGTTGTCATCATGGAAACTGAATGGACAAAACTTGACTTTAGTTGGTTTGGCACTAGTCAAGGCCATTTGGTTATCCACATGAATTTATGCTTACTAGTGTAACATCGGCCTGTTCACAAGGTGTACAGTGGCATGCCACAGTACATGAATTATCAAACCCCCACCAAGGTGTATGGTGTCTTTCCATAGTACATGGGAGAAAACACTGCTTAGAATGGTGTACGGTGGCATGCCACCGTACATTTTTCATATCAGTATGTCAGCATTAGTGAAAAGGTTGCAAAAGCGCTCACCTTCAGCAAAGCCCAAAAAAAATCTTCCAAAAGAAGACAAATGTAAGGTTCTTCCTTGTTTCAAACTTAAGTACAGAACCATTAAGCTGTCGATTCTTACTGCGCGGCAAGCAGGCCCAAACAACTCTTAAAAAATCCTTGTAGGGTGGTAATAACGCCCCATAAGATGACAATGGCTGGCAAGAAGTGGTTTGGTTTTCTTTTCCTCAACAATAAACTTACGGGAGGGCCAGAGATCTATATTTCAATTCAGCTTGTGAGTTTTGAACTTCAAGTGAGACAGCAGGTTAAAATGCCAGTTTGCCATGTAAGATCTAAGGAGGTACAAGTAATAAATAAATATATATATATATAGTTTTCTTGAAAAAGGGATTATTCCTTTTTTAGCAAGGAATGGCTCACATAGAGGTAACCGTCAGGGCAATGGAATATTGAAAATAGGTCAGATGAAGTTCTTTCTGGAGCCCTAGCAATACGTTTTACAAGAAAGCTATTATTAAGTGCGCAGCAGCGAAGTAAAGTGAAAAATGTATGAATCTTTCTTACCTGCAATTTGCGCATTGGCTAACTTAGGATACAAGTCAGAAGTATTGTTTTGGGGATGAGTAGAAAGCTCCAAAGCAAACAATTGTAAATAATTTTGGGAAATTCACCTATGTTAGACTTATCAAGGATACTCAAAAGGAAAAACATGGACACCGCTGGTATGACACTGAGAAGAGAGCAATGTGATGCAAAGTGTCAATGGGAATTTTTCAAAAATCCTAATAAATTTTCTATATGTCCTGGCCAAAAGTTCTTGATAGCGTAAAGAAGCACTTTTGCAAGTAGGGCATTGAGCTGTTGCTTGAAACCATCTTTACAATTGTGCTTTTTCAAGAGATAAACAGGAAAATCTGGTATTACTAAAGGAATAAGCTTACCTAAACTCCAGCCTTCTCAGGGGTCCTTTTGCTGATTTCCCTTTGACAAACTTACAGAAAAAGTAGTCATCTGTATTTGAGTTAACTAAGCATGGTAAGCTATCAGCAAAATATACTTTAATGCTGACCGACGTTTTCTGTGAATTCGGCTTTCTTAATTGTTTCAAAGCTGAACGTTTTAAGATTGGCCACCATCTTGATATCTGCCATGTTTTACAGAATTTTGTGCAAACAAAGTAAAAGTCTGTTGAACCTAAAACAAAACCTTGCTTTTTTTGACAAACTACATTAAAAACTCTTTGGCCAAGAATTACCAGAGGCAAAAAACTTGTAAATGGCCGTAAAACTCACTTGTCCATATACGTTTTTATTGAGACCAACCTACAAGAGTCTCACACTTTAGCAAAGGCTTGTGTACCTGTACAGATTTCCAATTCAAAAGAGGTTGTAATTTATTTGAGCCTTACTGGGGTCTCCCAAGGGGTAAATTAGTTTATCATTTTTGGCTTTGTGCCAAAGTTTCCCCAGGTTAGGGTGGGTCAGGCCCATTCTTTCATCCCGCGAATTGATTTCTTTGACCTCAGCCACTGGATACTGTCCTTCTGGAAACTTGGGACACATAAAGGTTTGTGTAATTGGTCACATTTTATTTTTCAATATTTTATCAAAGGGCTTTTCCATTACCTTTGGGGATGAATATTTTGCAGGAGATGATTGATGCAAGCCTTTTTATTTCAATTATTCATATTAAGGGAAGGCCTTGGCTTAGGGTCAAGCTCTTCATCTGATGCAATCGGTGGCTGTTTTGAAGAACCTGTATATACCTCTGGCTTAAGGGTCTTTACATTACCAAATGGCTTCACTGTAGGTTCCCAATCCTCTGGTGAAGCCGATCTTGGATGTTTTTATGGTCCTGGCTTGCCCTCAGGTGGGGGGTTTTGTTTCTAAAATGATAATTGAAGGTGATTGGGTGGAGGATGTTGGTGGCTTATCCAAATCTAATAAATGAATCATGTTGGCAAGGGTCCTATTTTGTATGAAAAATAAAACAAACCTGCTTACTCTCAGAAGGTAGAGGTTTCCAGACTTGATTTTTTACTGCCCAACCCAAAGTGTCTTGCTTGTAGGGCTGAACATCATTGTAGGTTTCATATATTGTACAGGGTGTCATTAAGTGAGTTTATGAATTTTTTCCACTGGAACCACCAGGATGTCCCCAATGTTTCCTTGAGTTTTTTTGACCAGAACCTCTTGGTGGAGGGGCTCCTCTTCCTCACAGATTGGCTCTTCAGTTGGTGAAACAAAATAATCTTCCCTATTTTTCTGAACACAACTCTAAAAAGGATCCTGGAAAGAATGGAAGCCACCACAATCTTTGACAAAGGAACCTGATTGATGTCTAATTTAGCATTTCTCACATGCCATCCCTGCTATCAGATGGCTCACAAGACTCATCATACTAAAATAAAAAACACAAATTAGCACCAGAAGTATCCATTATATAGTGTAAAAAACTAACATCATCTATGAAGCTAAGCTGTGATCACTTCAGTTTTATGCAGAGCTTGATTATGATTGGAAATTTCAAATACAAGTAAAAAAATTAAACAGCTATTTAGAAAGAAAGAGCACAAATATATTGGAGCTTGACTGTGAAGATTCTTCCAATACTGCTCTACACATTTAGCTGAATTATATTAAATAAGATTTTTGGTTTATGATTTATGAAATCTTGTGGTAAATAATTATATTTTTTGTTCACAAAATATTCATCAGACCACCTAAACAGATTCTGCACTGGGATTGAGTTAACTGGGTCAGGGCCCACTTAGCTTACTCCTTGGGCTTGAATCAACAGGTTCTTCTGTATGGAAGGCTGCTCCCAATGGAGTACCCAAAGGTTTTTTCCTGTCTCCTACCTGATGGATATTTTCTTTATTTCCTTATCCTAGAGCACACCAACCCAGGATCTCTAACACTGAGAGGGACAAATGGGAATTCATTGTTTTGAATAATTCTTTGTAACTTTAATTTTTCCTTTTTTTAATTTCCTTCAAAGCTTGCTTCACTTCATGTACAAATTTTTGTACTTTTTTTTGCCTTTTTTTACTCCTTACTGTTAACCTCATTGGGTTTCCTGATAAATCACACCCCATCCCCTTCAGGAATCTTAAAAGCCCACCACAAAGGGGAAGGAAAAGGTCCTGGACCCATTTGTGTTTCCTGCAGGAATACACCAATTTTCAGTCCTGGGTGGCAGCCTTAACCAACATCAGGCACTCATGCATCAAATGTTACAATTTTGAATAATGTCCACTTGATACCTGGAATCTCACACACTGAAAAATATTTTTTTATGCCTGCTTCTAGACTTTGTATACTCAAGTGATAAAACAAAACCTAAAAAACCTGTAAATACATAATAAAAAACACCATATCCTATGGAATAGCATGGACCCTTATGGGCTTACCTCCTCAAACTTTCAACTGCATTTATGGATTGATTTCCCCTTGTCCTATCATTTGAAGTGAAGTTTAAGACCCAGAGAAATGAGTGGCATTTTCAGTATTTTATTTTACCACTAATTTAAAACCTGATGACTCTTTGTATTTGGTAGACCAATTTTGAAGGAATGTGTTGATAGTGAAACATCCATTTATTTTTATTAATTATTGTAGATTACTTAAAGTTTATAAAACCTGCACCAAATACCTATTCAGGTACTGATATATCTCTCTTATTTAGTGCCAATACATAAAAATATCTAAATGAAACCTTTTTGAAAAATTCCACATAATTTTAATTACCACTTTCAAACTACTTCTTTTATATTGGACCTTCCATTCTGTCTAGAATATAAGGGATTATCATTTGTTCTATTCCCCAAACCAACTCCCTCCATCTCCAAAAGGTTATTTCCTTCCTTTCCCTTCAAATTAAAAATGCCCACAAGTACTCATCTATGTGAATATGCATGTGCTTATTATGCTCTACCAAAAATTATGTCTCTCCATATGAGTTGCAGAAAGGAGTGGCATTCACTCCATATCATTGTCCTAAGAATATTGGAAAGAAAAGGACCTCCAACCAGCTAGAGGTACCACAACATCCATCAACTATTCTAGTCAATCTAATGAGTTCCCCTCACCCAACCAATAATAGTGTATCGGATAATGTTTTCTCCCTTTATTTCCAGCTATACTTTCTCAGCTGCCTCAAAATGTCCAACAGTTTGATTCCCCACTTTGGAAGACATACACATGGAAAAACCACACATTGCCTCACAACCTCACAAGGGCCATCTCAGCACTTTTTTCTGTGAACCATAATATTCCCCAAATGCTTCATGTATCCTCCAACCTGCATTAAGTGCTCTGATCCAGAGTAGTATGTCCTACTCTGGAGGTAAATTTAATCTCAATATTAACATACCCAAAGACATCAGTACTATCTTTAAGAGTATTGGCTTTGAACCCACCCTGTAAGTTTTTTTTAGTCTGTCCTGAGTGCTATTTCCCCAATGTTCTGGCTAGCTCAGTCCAAAATCCACTTTTATGGTGTCAAAGGCATCTCCAGAAACATATTCCAAGCTTCCACCCACAACCAATCTCCCTTATTGCTAAAATTCATTCCAAAGAAGCATTTCATATATCAACCCTTTAAAACATGGCTTGCAAAGTTCTCTTGAGACCTGGTATGATTGAAAACATGCATCAACCTTAAATCCACCATTTGTCTGACGGCTCCAATATGACTGATATTTGGAATAGAGCTATGTGGAAAGTATTTACTGGTACAAGACAGCCATATGATTCTCACTTCATGTCACTTGAGGTCCCTCTTGGATTATATATATACTTATTGGCTTAATGTACATGGGAATTCAAGCCTTCCAGCAAGCATTGGTCCAATCGTTCCTCTTTTTATTAATCTTCCCCCAGATGAAATACTCAAGCCATAGAATTTATATGTTGAATCCATGATTCCTGGACCCAAGGAGCCAACCTCTACTGAAATGAATCATATTTTGATGCCTCTAATTAAGGTTCTCACAGAACTTTGGACTGAAATACAATTTTTCCCAACTTCATTTGGCCCTTCTGGTTCTTTCATCAGAGTTTCTGTCCTGAATGAAATTCAAGATGTTGTTGCTATGAGAACATTCACTGGATTTCTCTCAAGTTCTGGGAATGACTCTTGAAATATTTGTTCAATACATGAAAAGGAGCTATAAGAGTTCAACTCCATGCTCTCCCATTCCCACAATTCCACAATGCAACAATGGCTTCAAGGCTCAAAATAGGAACATCAAACTATATTTGCTGAGTATGGAGTGTGATCCTCAAAAGTCAAAGAAATCCCATATTGGTATTCTACCAGAATGGTAAATCTTGATATGTCTTGCACAATCTCATCCTTTTTGCCTTGAAGTACCATGAAAATTGTAAATTGTGTATTCCTGAGTCCTCGACCAAGAAAAACTAGCAATCAAAAGCTTCCTTTACAGAATCTAGCTCTGATGGCTCAAGCATCTCACTCAATACAATTTCACAAAATGAACTATGTGTCCTATGCACAGATTCACAAGAAATTTAAAATATCACACCATCTACATCATTTAATCCTGAAGCAAGTCCACAAGTAACATACATTTTATCATTATGTTTTGGAAATTGATCTTCTGTTGATCCAGATTATGTTCCCACCTCTGAATTCCCATCTGGATTAGAGCTTAGTACACTAAGTGATCATTAAATAACAGGTGAACCCCTGGAATCTCTAAGAAAAATACTCAGGTATACTTCAGTTCCTTTATTGTGGACCCATCTGCCAAGGAAAATGAGGCCTCCTTCTCATGGAAGTCTGAAATCTCCTGAATGGGTCTTATTTTACAAGGAATATATACCATTCCTATTCCTCAGCGAACAAAAAGATTTTACCCACTGATGTTATCCAACATCTTCTATAACAATCCAAAATGAGATTTCCAAAAATAAATTTAATTTAATCAGTGTAGTCAACATTTCCTCAAGATTGACAATCTCCAAATATGATATTGATGCATTTTCATGATATTGGAAGAAATTTCCTCTTCCCAAACCAGTCAAGCAAACCAAATCATCATTATGCTGAGCATATTCCAGAGTTTATTTCCTGGTGGGGCCCAATGCAAGCCTCATCCACTTGGGGATATTAACTCTTTATTTGTGCTTTAGGAAGAGTTCCTCAAAATAATGAGACTTTATAGTTGATATGGAATCTGTCATTTTTATTTTTTACTAACTTGTACTTTCATTTTCCAGATGACATGGATGGAAATCTACCTTTGCACGCCTGCAGGAGCACAAACATTTCTGTACTGATGAGTTAACCATAATTTCTAGAAGAAATATAGGATATTTTAAATCCCTTCAATAAAAAATATTAAAACCCCATTGGCAAGGAAGCCCATTATCCTAAAAGCTGATACATATTAAATTCTGATTTATTACTTGAAAAACTTCCACTCTTCAAGGGGATCAATTTCTTTGTATAGTGTAAATGAAAGTTGGAAATCTATCACCAGCAGAAAATCCCTTTCTATTTCCCTGTGTGTAAGGTTTTTCTATGAAAATCTTGATAATAGTAGCAAAATCAAGAGTACTATGACTTTCCTCAGTAGAAATATATAATATAATGAAATATTACAACCACAAATTTAAATATAATTATTAAAATGAATTATATATAAAAAAAAAATCAATTATTATTATGAAAATATAATAATAATAGGAAAAATAATAATTATAATAAATTATAATTGTTCTATTATTGTTATAGTCACTGACAGTTGTAGCAATAAGAAGTGTAAAGCTCTTAATGAGACAATTACATGTGGAAATATGAATATAACCACTTATAAATAATATGAATATTATTTATAAAAGAATTAAAAACACACTGTGCAGAAATAATTCTTATATAATAAAAATTCTATATAAAAAAACTAATACTAGATAAAAAAAGATACAGAATTTTAGAGAAAACTTACTTATAATATTTATTCAATACAACAAGTCAAACAACAACAGTTATTATATTAAATAATATTTATAAGCTAAAAAACTCCAAAAATCAATAATTTTAAAGATAAAACAACTTTTTATAAGAAAATTTAAGATTAAAGAGTTTTTAAGAGGAATTTGTGGATTATAAAAAGATATTTAAGATGACAATTTTATATAATAAAATATATTATTGGTTATTACAACAATAATCTAAATTCTATGATTTCAATTCTTTAATTTTAATTAGTAAAGAATAAAATAACTTAAGAATTACTTTAATAATAAGATTTTATATTTAATAAAACTTTACCTGTTTAAATTTCTAATATTATTGGATTGATAACGAATGATGGACAAAAACAGTGATGAAAAGACTCTTTTTATGTCTTCAGAGCAGCTCTCATTATTCATAATGGATATAGAGGACGTGCTCAGATTAAAACTGAAAAACCATGCTTAAAAATAAGGTTCTTAGCTTAAGGTAACTTATTTTTAATTTCAATTTAAAGTTATCAGTGTTATTCTTAACTCCATGTAACTTTAATCCTCATTTAAACTAACTATTTTAAGTTTATAATATAAATAAACTTATTTATATTAAAGTTCATCACATGAACAACTTAAAAATAGAGTTTCAAGCAGAAATCTCTTAAACTCAATTTTTAATTAATTTTTAAAGAAATTATAATTTTCTTTGAGTTTGAATTAAAAGAGTAAATTTCCAGGCTAATTACCCAGGAAATTTATTTATAAAAGGTACTTAAAATTTGATTTATATGAAGATAATATTGAATTGTATACTGTGTGAAATATTCAAGCAAATCCATTAAGAATTGGATTTTTAATGCATTTTTGAAGTTATTGCTATTTTTCCACGTAAAATAGCAATACACACCAAACCTTAAGTTTTGGTAAGGTTTTAATGCTTGAAACCTTAAATTTTTAAGCTTAATTAAGCTTTGACAGTTCTTAAAACCTTGAATTCAAGCTTTCATATTGGGATTTACCCTCTGGCAGCTTGAAATTCCTGTCCAAATTGGGATAAAACCAGTTTAAACCTTAAGGTTGGATCAAAGTCTAATCTTAAAGTTCAAATAAGGTTGAAAATCCTCCAATACAGGTGGATAACCTTAATTGAATCCTTGCAGATCCAAAAAGTTGGGTACCCCAGCTCTATTTGGTCTTTTTCCCTTGTCCCACCTTTTTGCATGGATTTTGCCCTTTTATTTATTTAAAGCCATACTATGGCCTTAAACCCTTTTAAATTGAGCTCACGCAGGATTTACATTCTGTATGGCAAATCCTTAGCCAATTCAGTAAATATACACAGCACCTCAATTTTAACTAAAATTTTGGTAAGTTTGCATAAACCTTATGCAACTTTAAATTTAAGCTTATTTAAGCTTAAATTTAACAATTTTAAAAAAATGTTAAGAAAGTTACATTAGCACTGTGAGATTATTAAACCTTCTAATAACATAAGAAATAAGTGTTTTTGGGTATAACACCTTATGGATGTACCCTAGGTTATTTGTGGTGTAGAATCCAAAAATGACATAATATTTATAACTTTGTTTACCCAAAAAAAAATTATACTTATTTTTTGTTATTTTTTATTTTAAATTCAATTAAAAAGTCTGTCGAAGACAATTTCAACTGTGTATAAAGTTATTTGTGGCCTTATGGGTATGTTATACATACCTCACAGTCTCACACTGTGACAGATCCCATTCGCTAGTATCAAAATCAACAATCATATTTTCACAACTGAATGTAAAAAAGATTAGAAGTATCATTATTGATTTTAAATGAACTGGGGGATTTGAATTTGTAACAATCCAAGAAATATTTATGGTTTCTGATCCTTTGTATTAATTCAACAATGAATTTTTTCAAATTCAACCATTCAAAATTTATTCCGAATTCTTGAATGATTGGCCACATATTAGGATTTTCAAAGTGGTTGGTTTCTGTATAATTATATCTTAAATTTTTGTGTGCTTTTGATAATGCTGAATTCCCTTTATGATCATAATTTATATGCTTGATTAGTGAAGTTTTTATTATTCGCCCCATATTAGATCATTAAAGTGTTCTCATTGAGGTTGAGAGTGGGAAGACTGACCTTCTTTGAGGAGGTCTGGAGTTTCAGAAAGTTCATGCACTTGAGGTCTGGAGTTTCTGTAAGTAGCCCGGTTTCAGGTCTGGAGTTGCACTATGTACCTTCCTTGTGGTCTGGAGCTGCATTATCTACCTCTGTTTGAGGTCTGGAGTTGCATTATGTACCCCCACCTTGGGTCCAGAGGTGGAGTAAGTTCTCCCTTGAGGTCCATAGCTTCCATAAGTACCCCTGCTTGAGGTCCCGAGCGTCTGTAAGTACCCCCACTTGAGGTCCTGATTTTCCATAAGTCACTGGGGAAAATTTAATGTCAATCACAGGCAATTGACTTCATCTCAAGTAAACACAGAGCATACATAACACTCTGGTCTTGCACTGAAGCCTTTGAAATCCACCAATATTGCTTCCCCTGTGCCTTCAACTGACATTCCTTACCCCGAACCTCCCACAACCAGCCCAAGGTTGCTAAAAATGAAACAATACACAAATTTTTCCACATGCACACATCAAAGAGCTCATTTAACAAGTCTTGATTTAGAGGAGGAGTTGTGACTTCCTCAGGTCATCTATAAAGAAATTTGGCATGAGCAGGATTGAAAATCTGCACGTGACGCAGGTTGACCCAGCCACGCAATTGTTTGGGTGCAGGTGCATAAGTGTGACACACAAAAAGGCAAAACAATGTGGGGGAGTAATTTTGTATAGCTTTAAATCTACTAAGCACAAGGGGGATGGACAAATTGCGGGTTACATGGGTGGAGCAAGCCACACATTGCTGTTGGTGTGCATGCGTAAGTGTGAAAAATTCACACAAAGGCAAAAGAATGTGCAGGCCTACTCTCAATATGGATTGACAATTTGTGGGTGAAATGGATGGAGCCAGCCACACAATGCTTTGGTGGCATAAGTGTGACACATCTTGTGGTATGCCATAACATTTTTGCAGTTTGAATTAATGAGAAAAGAAATAAATAAATATCATAAGTAGTATTTTCTTTGCAAATTAAAAACAAGAGGGATTTTTAATAACATACAATTAGGAGGGGAGTAGAATTCTGGACCTACAGGGATATTTTAAAGTGTGGAAAACTTAAAACAATACAGGCAAAATTTGAGGACTGTGTCAAAGTTAAACTTGATTACTCATCAATTAAAATTGTGCTTAGTAATCAAGGATATAAGGAAAAAGGGCTTTCCCCACATTTTAGAAAATCAAATTCAAATATCAACAAATGAAATCATTTCTGCACAATCTCAAGAACTCAATCAAAAATACAGGTCACCTGTAAAAAAGCAAAGACCACCCATTTCAATTACCACCAAACCTCAATTTCACACACCATGTGTTTCAAAAACTTAAATTGAAACCCAAAAAATTCCAAGTCCCCTTTTTTTTGACACTCCCATGGAGAGACCAAAATATATAAATAGAGGTTTATTCCCCTTTCTAATCCTTTTTTCCTCATGTCCCAAAGTGTGGTTAGTGACAAAACCATAACTGCTCAATATTTCTTTAAGGGAAATCCCTTCCATCCATCCAAATTATCCTAATTTCTAGGAATACTCAGTAGCTAAATCTCAGAAGTATGGTCATCCTATCCCCATCCCTAATATTTTCTCAGTAGCTAGGCTCAGTAGCACTTTCTGAGTTATTTATAATTGATAGCAGTTAATAATTGGTCTACTTCAATTCATAAAGTCATCTTATTGACTATCTACATCCCCTTATTTCTCAGTAGCCAAGCTCAGTAGCACTTTCTGAGTCATTCAAAATTAAGTGTGGTTAACAGTTGGTCTAAATTAATTCATAAACCTATTTCATTGACCACCTCCATTCCTAAATCTTCTTAGTATCATTGTCAGGGTGTTTTATAGATAATAGTAGTTAATAGTTGGTCTACAGCATTTCAAAATACATCCCATTAACAAAGCTCTTGAATAAGTAGTCAAGCTCAGCAGTAAATTGAACCATAGTAGTGTCTGTTATCCCAAGTTATCATTATAAAATTATAAAACCCTTAAAAAAATAGGATTTTTTGTTATCATTAGTTATCATAGTATTAACAGTGCTATCATCAAAATTGGAAATCCCTCAAGGTGTTACTTTTATCATTAAAGGAATTAAAAAAATTCTTTTCTCCAGTTGTATTTCTGTATTGATTTGTGACCAAGCTTACTAAGCCATTGTTTCCAGATCAAACAAAGCCTGATAGAATATTTTGAATATACTTTCCTAACCCAGCCACCATTAAATAAATCAAATTTATTGTGGAGCTCGAGTCAATGAAATTCAGAATTATTAGGAACGGCAGGCTATAGTATTTTATCACACAAGCAGGGAAATGGTTACAAACTTGAACAGCAATTCAAGAATGTTTTCTTGTAATGCTCCCCTTCAGTTACTGCTTCATTTATCCTAAACAAGAGGAGCTCCCACATCTGGTGTCCCAAAAGTGGCATTTAGATAGGAATGAAATTTAGAAATTATTAACCTTGATCTTTAAAAAATAAAATTAGCCAAATAAATAAAATCAAAACTGGGGACAAATAAATCTACAGAACAGAAATCCTCATCACATAATTCATCACTCTCCTCATATCATTATTATTATCCACTTAAAAACTCAACACCCACAGGAAAATAATCTCAAGTAGAATACAGTGATCTTATCCTAAACCCAAAGAAAGAATCAAACAAGAAGGATAAGATCAAGAAGTTCTTCTAAAATTTCATTCAAGAATAATTAAAAGGAATAAATGAATTAAATAGGCTAGAAGGAAAATATTATCAAGTAGCAATGGATCAACAATCCACTTCAAACTTACCATCATTACCACCTGATGATACTGTGGAAGAACAGTATTATGAGGAAGGTGAAGATGAGAATAAAGCTGAACCCATTCAAAGCCTAATGAAGAAAATGCTAGAATTTATATTAGCCCAAAGCAAAAATGAAGGAAAAAAGAGGTCATCTACAGCTTACAACCCTGGCTGAAGCCCTAGTGAACCATCATTACCAAGACATTTAAGACCAGAAGACATCATGAAAAAAAGCTTTCCCCACTTGCAGGGGTAGCAGGTCCAACCTAGGTCCAACCCAGCTTCCAGCTTACTTCATACTGGGCTCTAACTTGTTATTATTATTTGGTCATCTTCAAAGCTGGATTTTTAAGATTAAGAATTACATCAAAGACAAAAAATTGCATTATTCAACCTCTGGGAATCCCAAAGAATCCTTCATTCCAAACCCTTCTTTTAGAAAGAACTAATAATTTTTATATCAATATCAAGCCATTAACCATCAAATATTGGATTTTTGAATTTATCAACATCAAAGTACTCTTTTTCCTCACCACTTATATTATTCCTGCTTAGATTTTTTTATTTTATAATCCAGTTTTTCCATCATATATCAATATTACCAATCTTTAAAGTATATAAATCAGGTTATTCCTCTTCGACTAATTCCTCATCATAAATTTTCATCACTAATAAAAAATCACCAATATGCTTATAATCAGTTTTTACTTTTTCCAAAATTGTACTTGATCATGGTTTCCAGACATTGGACACACATTACAATACATCATTATCTTCTTTAACCCCTAGTAGGCAATTATGAATATTTTTTGTCAATCCCAATTTCAAAAAGAATATTTCTTAAAACAACTAAGTGCATATATATTTTTCTTTCTCTTATCCCTGATACATATTTTTTTTTGAAGATTAAAAAGAAATATTGTTCCAATTCTCCAAATATTAAGATATACTCACTGTGAAATCTTCTTACCATGATAGAGGTAACCTGAGCCACCTTATTCCTAAAAAGAAATTTCTTTCCATAACAAATGAAATATAATATACCCAAAAGTTTCAAAAGAAACTACTCAATAGGAATATATCTTGAACTTTTATCTACTTTATGAAAAAGAAATTATTGAAAGAATTGCTCATTATATTCCATACTTTGATGAAATGAATGTCAACTGATTTCTTAATTTTTTTCTATCTTAAGGAGAAAAATAAGTAATGCTATGATAATTTTTCCAAATTATCAAATTAAAAACCTTAAAATTCTAAAATTATGGATTTCAATTCCTCATATGAGCCAGAATTTTCTTAGTATTGAATTATTTCACTAAGCTCTGCATGATATAAAAATCAGGAATTAATTTTCAAGGTAGTTCTAGGCTGAAATAATAATTGAGGGTTCTTATTATTTAATTAAAATTGAATTGCATGAAATGTATTTGAAGCTTCCTCATAATTGTTGTTCCAAAGGAACTTTTTTTCCCAACATGAAGTTTAAACTTGAATTGAAAATAAAATTTTTATTTTTATTTTTCTGATCATTGTAGCTTCAGTTACCCTGTGAAACATTCTGCTGAATAATTATCATTATGGTTTTACCAAGAATATTTATCAAGTGGGCATATCTCTTGAAAACAGAAATTCACTTGTATATTTATATTGTACTCTTATTGAAAAGACCACAATCAACACCTTCAGAAAACTGAATTAAGAAGCATATATATTTTATTTCTCTTATGAATATATGGCACTGGATGAATAGATTTGCCATAATACTCAGACATAAACCTTTCATTTGTTTGTGAGATTAATAGACTGAATTTGAACCCTTACCCTCAAATACCTTTGTTAAATGTTTAATGGTTATTATTTCTTTAAGAAACCTAAATTTATTATATTTTCATATTACTTATAATTCCAAACTAGTTTTAAAGATGTTCTTCTTAAATTAGCCCATTTAAATACTTAATTTAAACTGTTTCTGACCTGATATTTATTGCTTCAACCTGGAGGGCTTCAAAGAATATTCTTCCAATAATTCTTGTTGCAGCTATCTGGAAGGATCAATGCCCTTCAAGTGGGGTTAAAACCGGAAATCTTGCAACCTATTTTAATCTTGTTTTTTGTAAAATAAAGATTATATTGAAAAAAACTCACTTTTAGATTGATATATTGCAATGGACTTAGTGAGCACTAAAAATGAAAATACCCCCATTATTAATCCTCTAAGTATGAAAGTGGGGCAAGAATATTTGAGGTATGTAGCTATTTTGGAAATTTTGAATTATTCCTTTGAAATGGAAATATATGTCAAAATTTTCAAATTAAATCCATATATAGATTTACATGTCTTTCTTTATTATATTTTGGTACAAGCTTTTGATTTGAACTTATTTTAATCCATGTACTCCTCTCATAAATATGAAATAACATACTTAAGGAGTTGCTAGAACAATTGGTATTTTCCTCCTTATGTGATAAATTTTTGCTATCAATGCTTCTAAATATTCAGTATTTGAAGATAAAAATGCCAGTTTCCAATTAATACAATTTGTCAATGCTAAATCATTTTTCCATGCGGACAAAATTCAAATTTAATTATCCTCTGAAGGAATTTTTTATTGCAATGTTTATTTTTCAAAATGGGAAAAAATGTGTAACAACTTGATTTCAATAGCTAATTGGCTTTTTTTGGTTTTTTTTATTAAGAAAAGAAAACCTGAATTTAATTCAAGTCAATTCTTGAAACCATTCTTTTTTATGAATAATAGCAGAGTAAATTTTTTAACTATAATTATTTTACTTCCTATTTTCAGAGTTTTAAGAAAACATTTATGTAAAGAATATTTGAGGCGCAGGATTTCCAAACCTTTGGGTAAGTGATATTGTCATGAATTTCTCTATGTAAGATATGGAAATCTTATAGGTATTTCTTATATTCAAAAAAGCACCGGGCATATGCTCTTGAGCTATCCTTTTCAATGAGAATAATAGTATTCATTGAAGTTTTCTTCATTTTTGTAAAATATACTTCTTAGTGGTCAAATATTTGGTTTACTTTACAAAGTATTTCAGCCTTGAGAAGTAATCATGTTGAAATATTTCTCCTACAGACCTTTCTGTGGTTACTTGTACTTTTTTTTCACCCTTTGATGAACCTCAAATTAATCTCCATCAAAATTTGTCTCAAAACTTTGTCCAACTCACCTGCAACAGCTGAGTTGTAGTAACATTGGAGAAAAATTGGATGTGGGATAATTTCATAATCCATTCTTCTTGTAAATTACTGACTTTGAAACCTGTTAAGTGTATGGCTGAGACTATTTGTTCAAATAACTGACACATAATGTGGAATGAGTTATTTCATGGAGATATCCTCAAAAATGCTGTCAATTATTTTAAAAAATTTAGTATATTGTGTTTTCTAACATTTTTCAACATCCTTTAACAATCTTAAAATATATTCATAATAATCTGAGTCAATTTTGGCATTGGTATATTTTGATCCAACAGAGATTATTATGTGAAGGCTTCTATCATTCGATATATGTACAAATTTCTATATCAGAATGCTTTATGATTCTTTTATTTTATTTCTAACCAGTTTACTCTTTATGGCATATTTTTTTATTTTTTGATTTATTTTCTTTTCATCTCCAATTTTTTCATTTTATTTTGCATTTGACCAATATGGCTCCAATCAAAATAATCATTTTAAACTTTTCTTGTGTTTTTGTAATTATTTCTCTAACTAATTTTGAATTTTAATTTGCTTATCTTCTCTCTTTATTTTCTTTTTGCAATTTTTACTGGTTTCTATTTTAATTTTATGTTTAGTATTTTTGCAGATTTGTGTGGATATTAATTTTGTTCCTTGCCTGGGGCTCATCTTCTTTTTTGTTGGTCTGCTTCCCTTTTCTTCTTTTTTTATATTGTCATTTTATTATTTTATCATTTTATTTTCTGAAGATTTGTTACTTTTTGATTTCTCTGTCTTTTTCATTTTGTATTTTGTTATCTTATAATTAGTTTTTTTATGTTCCTGATTTTTTTTCAATTCTTTATTTTTAATAGTTAATTTATTTTAATTTCTGTTTTTTTTTTTCTTTTTGGTGGGTTCAAACACTCCAAATCAGTTTATAAACACCAATTTGGAGGTTTATTTGGTCATTTACTTTCAATAGTGCTATCGCAAACAAATAACAAAATAAAACTCCAAATAATTTCTTATAGACTTAGTTGCAGTGTTTGCACCCCACTCAAATCAAAAAAAAAATTATGAAAACTGACAATTACAAAAAAAATCAATTTACAATAAAGTTTACAAAAAAAAAGTGAGAAAAAACAATAACAAATTCAATATTTAAAAACACCTTGACTCAGCATGGAGAAATTCAAAAAAGAACATTAACAAAAATGAATAACTGAAATCGTACAAATATAAAAATACCAAAGAACAAAAAATGAAATTAGAAAACCTCCAGAAATATTTTGACAAATTGAAAAAATGGAAGCAAAGGGGAAAAAACTCAAAAAAATAATTAAAAATATATAAAATACCAAAAAATAATAAAAAAAAATAATCCCAAATAAAAAGAAAAAATTTAAATTTGAGAAAAATAATTAGTTTTTCTTTTTTTCTGATTTTTCTTTTTCAAAAGAAATTCCAAAATTAGAGATACTTTGACAGCTATTGGAAATTAAGAAATCTTGCAATGCAAAACTCAGAACTTTGAAAACTGAATACTCATATCATTTTCAAATTTTCTTCCAGAAATCTTGTAAAAAAGTAATTAAGTAAAAATAAAGATTAAGTATTTAAAAAAGGAATTAAAAAATGTGAGATAAAGCAGGTTCACTTTTTTATAGACCATATTCCATTAATTGAAGGATCATTCAACCAAATATGCAAGAAGATTTGAATTGTAAAATATGCTTGATAGTTAGAATTTTTAATTACACTGAAAGAATCTTCTGAAAATTTAATAAAAGAATTAAAATCAATATATAAACTAATTGAGAAAATAGTGCAACTTTTTGGAGAAAAGAACACTACTCCTGATTTTTTTAAAATTAATAGCCAAAAACCTAGCTCTAAATACTTGTGAAAATAGTATTTCCATCATGAATATGGGATATAAATGTGTCATGAAAAAGAAATTGTTCACTGTAAAAAAAAATCAAGGCTCATAATTTCCCGGTTCACAAGCATATAAGGTATATAAGAGGGGATTAAAAATGATATGGTGCAAGATTTTGCTGGAAAACAGTTTCTGCTTTGAAAAATGTATCTTTTATACATTGAATTTTTGCATTAAAAAAGATTGAGGTATTAATCTTTTGTCATTTTGGGCACATATAAAGTGAGCCAATTCTTTAAATAGGAGAGAGAATGAACTTAATGTGGAATTTTTCAAATATATTTATCACAGAATCTTCCTCCCCTGTTGATAAGCAGTTTCTTTAAAGACATTTCTGTATGAATGAGTGGTGGATTTGTAATTTATGAAGAAAAAAATGAAATTCTTGACAGATCTATAATATTCTCTTTTAATTTAGTGAGTTTCTGAATGACCAAAGCTGTGGCTGAAAGTATCTGCAAGAAAGATCAAGGTTGGCACTCAGGTTGGAAGCAGGTCAGACCTGCTACCCTGCCTGGAAGGGGTAGAATTTCTGTTGAGGGTGGGAGTCACCATCATCATCTAAACCTGGACCTAGAGCCACAGAAGCCAGAACTCAATCTATTCCCAGAAGAGTATTTGTATCTACACCTACAAACCCAAGCCCATTACATCAAGAGATTACAAGGGTGGATAAGCCTGTAGTAAAAATACAAGCTAGGGATCAAAACCTTATTTTTTGATGGAAATGCAGTAGAAAGATTTATCAAGATAGCCGAGGCAGCTGCTTAAATTGGAGGAGCTAGGGGAGAAGACATAGCAAGACAAGTGATATTTATGTCAGCTTTAGAAGATGTTAAAGAGAAAATTGAATCTATGCAAGGATATGGAAAAACCATTGGTAAAACATTAAAGAGGAGCTTATCAAAGAATGGGAGAATTAGAGCCTGATAGGAGGTATAGACCAGAGTCCTTGTAAAATTCATTTAATATTACCAAGAAATAAGGAGGAATAACAACATTATCAGAATACAAGTCCTTTGTTAGTGAATATCAAAAATTCTTGATACCTTTCTAAATATGGGTACCTCAAGAAGGAATTGAAATGTAATGAAGAGTTTTATGAAATTCTGCACTCTGATATCAGAACATATATCATCAAATAAATGAGGAGGAATAAATTCATTGTTCAAGAAAGAGATGGAGAATATATGGACAGAAGTAAATATGTAAGTAATAGAGCAGAAAAAAAAAACATTTACAGCTACAGTTAAAGAAAAGAAGACTTGGTTTGAGGATGAAACAATGGAAAACTCTTCACATCAGTTGAAGGAGCTTAATTGGAAAATAAAAGAGAAGAAGACCTCAGTCAAGGTGAAATATCATGAAGAAAAATGATTTAAAATATTTCATTAAACAAATAAAAGAATTTTCTGAAGCATTAATACCTCAAAATAAGCAAATAAAATTCCCAAATCAAATATCCCAGGTTTTCAAGCCAAGGGAAAGTGTCCCTCCACCAGTAAGTAAAAGTGTGCTATATGTTCCAGAAAAGAAGGTACCAAGGTTTGCTGTGATATGTTATTATTTCATGGAAGAATGTCACTCATTGAAAGATTTACTGAAAAGTGGATAATCAAAACAATAAATGGGCTATCAGACAAGTTTTCAATTATTTATATCCCAACTTGAAAAGGGTCTTCAGTTATGGAAATTTCCCACCAAAATATTTAGTAAGGTAATTTCAGAAGGCACAAGAGGAGCTCAAAAGAAATTTAGAGGAAAAGAACAAACAGGAAGAACAAACAAAAAAAAGGAATAATTCAATTCTTCTATATCAATGGATAATTGGGGTGATTGGGAACCACCATGCATTTCACCAGGATTAGAAGAACCTCTTGGGTATGCTTATGGTTTGAGGAAAACAAATCAAAGGATTGAAACTCAAGAGAAATCTAATGCTCAACCATGTAAGATTTGTCTATGAAGCTGATGATAATATTACTATTGAACAACAGTACTATGACTGTTCTTATGAAATATAATAACAAAATGCTATTATAACCACAATTAAATAATTAAAGAATTATTTCTTTCACTTGTTAAGCACTACTAGTGATTTTAACAGTGATCAATTAATTGTCTACAAGAATCAATTACAAGAAGATTTTAATAATAAAACTTCTTTTTATTAAAAAAATGAAAATATTTTAATATATAATTATCTTTTTCAAGAATAATTATAATGTCAATTCTTGAAGAAAACTAATTTTAGAGATAAGTCACTCACTAATATTCCAAAGAACTTATTGAAAGATAAGATAGAGAGATTTGATGTAGAATTGTGGATTTAAAGTATCAAAGTGAATTTATAAGAGTATTACAACAGTTTATAGTTGGATTCTATGACTTCACGTCTTTCTGATTGATTCTGAAAGAATCAAAACACTTAAGAATAGCTTTAACTAATACTTACTTGTTGGTAACAATGTTATAAATGATAATAAGATGATGATGTGGAAAAAACAGCAAGAGGTGGCCTCTTTCAAGTCAACAACAGCTCACAGAGGCATGCCATGTAGCAAACGGAAAAGCCAGTGAGTGAGAAAACAATAAAACCTTTTGGATTATTGATTGCATCATCTGTTGTCACGTAAGATTAGTATAATTACTTAATTGATGCTTTTATGTGACTACCAACCCCAATATGGTTAAGAATAAAAGGAGTAACATCTGTAAATCTTCTTTCATTCCAAAATAATCATTGATCTCTCAAATTTCTAAATGGTATTGGCAATTTCATCACAGGTTGTAATTACTGTGAATTTTTGAAGATTCAGTTTTTCACATAGAATAGTCAAAAATGGACTGTAAGTAAAACCTTTAATTTTACTAGTAAAACTGTGATTCATTTTGGTTTTACCATGTATAATACAGTTATCCATTGGTCCTGAAAGCTTCAGAAAGATTCATTAAGAATTGTATTTTTAATTAATTTTTGAAGTTTTTACCTCATTTCTACGTAGAATTGCAAATATCAGTGTTTAACTGGTTGCTATGAGGTAAATCAATGGATACAAGTCCAAAAAGGGTTTCAATTACTCTGTTGGGGTTTATCCATGGAAAATCTCTAATAATTGACATGGCTACAGTAGTCTAAGTAGCTTTTTACCTCCTTGGCACGTCAAAATAGCAGGTTATTTGCTATTGTCTTAAGATTTACTGTAGTTTTAACATGGTAACCAAGTTCCCAAAGTGTTTAAGCTTACTAATTGGGCCAAGATCAGCCATGTATCCAAACTTTGGAGCTGTCCACACCTCTGAGACCTCAGAAGCTGGGTACCCTGGCTCTCTTTGATGTCTTTTGTCCCCCTTGCTCATTTTTCATGTCAAAATAGAAATTTAAGCTTAAAGTGAGATATCCACTATGGGTGTACCAAAGGTCTATGCAAGAATACGATGATATTAGGTGCTCAAAGCATGAATAACAATATTCTTAGTGTATATGTAACATGGGATTTCTCACATTCCCAATGTAAGGCTTGACTATGAAACAGTAAGTAAAAATTACTAATATTTTACTTATTGTACTATGAATGTCCTTATAAATGAAATAAATAAGATAAAAATAATTATAATAATAGAGAACTATTATAATTATGGCGTAAAATAATTATATTATTAAATAAATATGATAATATAATTTATATTATAAGAATATAATATAATAAAAATAAATATATCAATATATAATAATTAATATATTTAATGGCACTTTATTATTGTTACAAACAAATAATAAAGGCATAAAAAATTGTTTTTTGTTAATAAAAAACAATAAATAACAATAATATTCCCAATATTAAAGTTATGAATTAATATAAATACTATTTATATTAATTAAAGAATTATTAAAAGAATAATAAAGAGAAAATTATTATAATAAGAGAAAATAACCTACTTTTAACACTTAATATAATAATTTTAAGATATTTTACGCCAAATAATGTAAATACAACTTATCTAAATTGTATTTACCATGAAAAATAGAGAAAATTAAAAATATTCTTGATTTTTACGTGGAAATGAGATTTTAAAGAGATTTAGAACAAAAACAATTGAATAAATGATTCAATCACGTCAAAATTGATTATTATGAAAAGATGATCTTTGGTCTTTGATAATATAAAAGTTTTATATATAAAGAATAAGAAGTTACCTGTCAGGATGAAACTATGAAGAAGGTGTATATAGGCTAAATACAACTTTTTCTATGTTTGTGACACGGTAAAATAGTTTAAAAAAGATTTATGAAGCTTAAAAGATATTTTAATTTAAGATAAAAAGGGCTTTACTATAGTGGATATAGTGGTGGTGAGCGCTGTTGAAAGCCCTGGGTGCAGCTTTATCTGTTGGGTTACAATAATAAAGACTACAATAATTAAAAATATAATTATACCTGATTATTAACCAAGAGTAAAACCGTTTTTGACAGTTTACTACGTAGGTTATTCAAGAGCAGGATGAGGAAAGGCTTTTGGCTGTGAAAAGCCCTCCTTTTATCCTGAAATTGAGGTGGAAAGGCTGCTAGACCTTTCCACGTAGAGGAAGTGAAGATTTTTCACTCTCTATGACAGGCTTGTGGTTTGCAAACAGCCTGTATACTCTGTATTGGGCTCAGATGTGGTTTTGAAACCACATCTGGGCAGGCTTTACCAATACAGGGTGAAAATTTTCATCTGGGGACCTCACAGCCTGATTCTGACGTGTATGACGCGTAGAATGCTGTACAGAAACTGTATGGGACCCCAGTATTGACTGACATATGAGGTATTGAAGTAAAAAACATGCTTCTTTGTCTATTTGACACCTCATATTCATGGTTATGGGATATTATCCCATGGTAAGGCTGTATATGACAGCAGGTGGGATTTTGACTTTAAAATGGTCATAACTCTGTCCGTTTTTGAGATATCAAGCTCAACGTTGGTTCATTGAATAGCTCTGTATGGGCTCTATACAATGGTACCCAACTTGACATGGTTATCATTAAATATGACAAAGTTATCCCATGTACAAGTATTTTTGTACATTGGCGTGGTTTGGGCAAAAGCTGTATTAAGCTTGTTTGGCCAATAACTTCTGTTGTAGTTGAGCTATGAGGAAATGGATGGCAACATCAGATAGCCCTGATTGTGCTCTTTCCAAAAAGACCCCACTTTAAGTATCTCACACTAAAACTGTAAAATTTAGATGAGAGGTGAATGTTTTGTTCACCCTTATTTGGTCTGAATTTGACCATAACTCAGGTTATACTGGTGCTAGCTCAGTTTGGCTGGCACCATTAGATAGCCCTGGCTTAGAGCTTCATTTTGAATACCCATTTGATGGGCTTAAGCCTCTCCTTCTAGATTTTAGATGAGAGGTGAAAATTAAGGTTTATGCTCAGCAATAACTTTGAGCAGGAATAACTTTGTTATTTCTTGTCTTATGGTGATGGGACTTATATTTTCAGAAAGAGGTGAGTTTTTCCTCCTTCTTTTGATACGTTTTGAGCTAATTTGGCTCAGCTCCATGTTTTGGTGGTATTTTGGCTATACCATTGGTTTATGGTATTTTGGCTGTCATGCTTGTGCTCTGGTTTTGAGTCACAGGCTGACATACCCTCCCTCTAAAAAAAGGCTCATCATAGATGAGACTGTTCAGTCCTCCTAGAGGCTCTGAATCTCCTTAAATGAAGGTTTCCATCTGGTATGGCATCCTCTGCCAACCATTTGTCCTTGTCAGCTGTCTGGTTCTTGAATCTGACTAGATATTGTCTCTGATCCTTCCCATTAAGTCTGATTTTTCTGGCCCTGATGATTTTACGCACAGGTCCAGGAGAGTCTTCTACTTCCACTATTTCTGGTGGAGTGCTGTTTTTCTTCCTGGAGGGGAATTTATCCTCCTCTGTTTGGAAGTATGGTTTGACCAGGCTCACTGGAAAGACTGGGTGTTTCCTAGAAAACTCCTCAGTGAGCTTGACCTCTACTGCATTCTTCCCTATCAACTTAATGATAGTGAAGGGCCCTACAAATGAGTCTCTCATTTTCTTGGGTCCTTTGAGATTGTTAAAGTTCAGTGTAGACACTAACACCTGGTGCCCTTCCTTGAAGTCAGGTTCCATATGTGATTTGTCCCACCTTTGCTTGTTATACTCTTTGGCCTCAGCTATGCATTTGGCAGCAGTATCACAGGCTTTCTTCCACATATCATGGAAGTCTTTGGCTGTGGGGTGGATGGTCAGAAGATTTTTCTTCAAGTGATCCACAGGTAATATGGGATTCCACCCTTTCTCTACCAGTGCAGGTGTTTTTCCTGTGGTAGAGTGCTGGCTTGTATTATAAGCCAGTTGGACTGCTGGTAAGAGGGTGACCCAATCATGGGTGTATCCCTCATGGTCCTTGTATTCCATGCCATAGGCACAGAACCTCCTGAGGATGTCCTCCATTGTTTGGATCATCCTCTCAGCTAGGCCATCTGTTTGTCGATGGTAAGCTGTGGAAAAAGCAAGCTTGGTGCCAAGCATGTCATATAAATTGGTCCAAAATTCAGATGTGAATTTTGGGTCCCTGTCACTAATTATGATCTTAGGGACTCCACAGGTGGATATGATGTTATTCCAAAATAACAGAGCAGTGTCCATGGCTGTGTCCTCTTTATGGAATGGTAGACATCTCATGCTCTTGCTGAACCTATCAACTATGATTAAGCAGGCATTGTAGTTTTCTTTGCCTCCTGGTACAAGTCCTGTGACCCAGTCCATGTTGATGGTTTCCCATGGGTGCTTGGGTTCTTCTATGTGTTGAAGTAACCCATATTTCTTCCCATGTTTTCTATTTGCCTTTTGGCATCTTTCACAAGTGTTGATGTATTCACTCAACTCTTGCTCCCACTTGGGCCACCAAGCTGTGCTTGCTACCCTCTCTTTAGTCCTGTCCTCACTCATGTGTCCCATATAGGGGCAGTCATGGCATTCCTGCAGGATTAAGGAGATGTGGTCTCTGTCTATCACTGTGAGTGCACTGGTGTGCTTTTCTCTGTGATAAATCAGGCCATCTATAAGGAAGAATTTATTGTCCTTATAGGCCCTCAACCAGGGTTCCTCAAGCTGGGTTTCCAGTGCTGGGCTCCTGTATTTTTGTTGAAGGAGTTGGAGTAGTATGCTACACTGTTGGTGTTTAGCATAAGATTGCAGTACTGCATTGAAAAATTCATTGTGAAGTTCTGAGGAACTTATTCCCAGTATGGGGGTTTCTGTTCCATCTGAATCAGTGTTTCCACTGTCAAGGGTACCACTCCCTGATGCCCATTCAGAGAATCTGAAGTTCTTCTTCCTATTTATTTCCATAAAATTGATAGGAATTTTTGCAGCAACTTCAGGGTCATAAGCTGGATTGCTTTTGACATTGTCCAGTGGCCATCTGCTAAGGCCATCTGCATTGGTATGGCTTTTACCTTCCTTGTATATGATGGTCATGTTCCCTCTATACTGCTGGATAGCTATTTGCCATCTCAGCATGTGTCTATTAGTAGTCTTCATGTTTAGTAAAGACTTCAAGGCTGTGCAGTCTGTATAGACTTCAAAGACTGCACCCTCCAAATAATAATGGAGTTTTTCTAGAGCCCAGACTAGACATAGACATTCTGTCTGGGTGGCCCCATACCTGGCTTCTGAATCTTTCAGCTGCCTGGAGATGTAACATATTACACCTTCTCTTGTTTCACCATCCACAATTTGTCTTTGGTGAAGGGCTGCTCCTAGGCCTTGACTGCATGCTGCATCTATATATAACTTGAATGGTAGTTCAAAGTCAGGTAAGATGAGCACAGGTGCATTAGTGAGTTCATATTTGATCCTCTCATATGCATCCCTTTTTTCCTTGGTAATTTCAAAAACTAAATCCTTTGAGCATAACTTGTATAAACTACTAGTTATGTGGGCAAAGGTTTTGATGTGGTTTCTATAGTAGCTAGCAAATCCAAGGAAAGATTGCATCTCTTTGATGTTCTTTGGTACTGGCTTTTGCAGTACTGCTGCTACTTTGTTCTGTTCAATTGCCAGACTAAGGCCTGAGACTTTGTGTCCTAGAGCTAGTAGCTCTTGTTGGCCAAAATTACACTTTTTTAGTGAAATTTTCAGATTGATGGGTGTACATTTACTTAGCACTCTGTCTACGTATTGTACATGGTCTTCCCATGTCTCTGAGTATATAATGATATCATCAATATATACTACCATCCAGCCTTCCATTATTTCTTCTTGAAATATGGTGTCCATCATCCTTTGGAAGTGGGCTGGTGCATTCTTGAGGCCAAATGGCATCCTGGTGTACTCATATATGCCCATATGGCATATTATTCTGAGCAACTTCATGGAGTTTGGTTTAACTCCATTTTGGTGGAAGCCTTTCATACAATCCATCTTGGTTATGTATTTGGCTTTGTCCAGCTTATCCAAGGCATGAGTTATCCTTGGTATAGGGTACCTGTCTGCTTTTGTGTAGTTATTCAGGGCTCTGAAGTCTCCACACAATCTAGACTTGCCATCATGCCAGGTGATCAGGACAGGAGTGGTGATTTCCACTATTTCATTATGTCCAATCTTCCTGATAACATCCATGTCCAGGAGTTCATTGATGTGTTTTTCAATTTCTTTCCTGGTTTCCAGACTTGCTGGATAAGGAGGTCTCCTCAGCATGGGTGGATAAGGTCGTTCTACATCCAGATATAGTTCTATATCATGGCCTTTAATTTTGCCTAGTGGTTCTTCACCAATGGCAAATGCTGGTCTGTTCTTCCTCAGCATCTTCAGTAAACTTAGTTTTTGTTTACTGGTGAGGGTAGTGCTAAACTGTCCCTCCTTGAATTCCTTCAAGAGTTCTTCTAGTGGATCCTGTGAAGATATGTGGTATATATCAAGTGAAAATTTCTTTTCCTTGTTGGTAGCAATGGTAATGTGCCTGTTTTTACTGTTGTAAATATCTATGCCATACATCCTCTGGTAATCTGTTCCCAGTAAAAACCCTTGGATGTGGGCATCTTCAAGCACTACAAACTCTGGGTTGAGTCTGATATTACCCTTCCTGTGGGGTATAATTATCTCTTTGACAATTGTCCCAATGGAAGTCATCTTCCCTGATGCACTTTTGAAGTTCTTTGCCTTAGTGGGCAAGAGCTGTTTTTCCCAGTTTGGGAAGTGGTTATCCAGATAATTTCTGGCCACTATGGAGCAATGTGCTCCACTGTCAATGATCAGTGGGTGCTGAGCATTGTCAATACATACAGTCATTTTTTGTGGCTGTTCCATGTATATATGCCATTCCTTTGGTTGGTGTAACCAGGAATGTTTGTGCATCTTGTGTGTGTTTGCACAAGTTCTTGTTGGCAGTGTCCTGTGGCATGCCTGCTCCCAACTGTATATCCTGGATTTCCAATGGGGTTTCCTCTTGGTATTCCACTAGAAATTCCTCTCTTGGGTCTTGGTCATCATCAGATGGTTCTCTGATGGCATCACCCATAGAGTCTGATTCAGAATCCTCTGTTGGAGGTTCTTCTTCAGGGACTTTTTCTATAGCATAGACTTTTTTCTTTGCCTTTGGACAGCTGTTGGCATAGTGGTCTGTTGAACCACAATTGTGACAAGAATTCTTCTTCTTTGCCACTTCTGCCACTCTTTCTCTGGGTTTGTCTTTAAACTCCACCCTTAAAGGTTGTTTCTCTTTCAAACTACTGCTTCTATATGGGGTGAATTTCCCTATATTAGTCCTTTTCCTTATGTCTTGTAAGGTATTGGCTATGTCATCTAGAGTGCAATTTTGGTTGCATCTGCATTTCACTGCATGCTCTAGTTCTCCTGGCAGTTGTGTCAGAAGTTTGTGATTCCTCATCTGGATGTTCATCTGAGGATCAATGGCTTTAAGTCTTTTAGACTGTCTGAGACACCACTAATATGGATCTTTGTCCAAAGAGTATTTGTCATTTTCAAATGACATGGTCTTTTGCCATATCCAAGTTCCATTACTGTACTTTTGGATTATTTGACTCTTCCACCATGGCCAGTTTCTCCTGCCATGGATTTCTTTCATTTCTGTGTACCATATACTTGCATGACCTTTAAATGCAGTATTCAGTCTAGCAGTAATCCAGTAATCTGGTATGCTAGGTACATCAATGAAGAGTTCATCAATATAATCTATGAGTTCCATATGATCATATTCTCCTGATCCAGAGAATTTGGGCCAGCTTGAGGCCTCAGGAAGCTGTTTCAAAGCTTCCTTCTCTGAATAAGACATGCCATCTCCATCCTGGTATTGTGATGGAGATCTTGTCTTATTCAACAACATGGCATCTGGTTTGATGTCATCTGGTTGATATGGATTATTCATAGCTTGGCCTTGTGGTTGGGGCTTCAAGCTAAGGTAGGCATTAAACAATTTGTTAATGTCTTGATTCAGACACTCACTCTCCCTTGTGCTGTGGTGTTGTTCTTCAAAGACTTGGTTCAGTCTTTTGTTGGATTCTTCAGAGGCTTTGCTCAGTTGAGCATATCCTTCTTGAAGATTCTTAACTATTTGTTCCAAGGAGGCTTGAGTTTGTCTCATCCTCTCTTGGCTAGCTTTAATTTCTGCAAATTGTTTTGCAGATTGTTCAGCATATTGGGACACTTGTAACCACAGTGTATCACTGTTGATGTTACTCTCAGATGTGACAATGTTATTTTCAGTCTGAGTGGGGGTAATGTTTCTATTACTAGGACTACTGATTCTAGAGTGGTTTACAACTACTTCTGGTTCTTGTGTACTTCCTTTACCAAATCCAACAGCTTCTGGATCATGGGGTCTGACTCTTTCCTCCTCTGGTTGAAGGAGGCTTTGTTCTTGCCCTTGTTTCCTTGTCTTCTCCTGGAAACTTCCTGGAATTGTGAAGAATGGTGACTCTTGGCCACTGATCTGCTGGTTTCTGAATGGTGTGAAGCCACTGGAGAGCTGATTTGGCCTGCTCCTTGTGAACCTGAAGGAATCTGAGTAGGCCCTGTCTGGGTCAACTGTTCTTCTATAGCTAGGATAGTGGCTTGATTCTCCCTTATCCTCTGTGCCCTTGCCTCCAGGAGTCTGTGCTGCCTGGTAGGATTCCAACCTTTGGTGATTACCATAAGGTCTTTGAAGTCTATCTCTTTGAGACAGATCTTCTGGCAACTTGATCCCAGTTCTGCCCAGTGAGTTGCTAGGTTGAACCTCTTGTTGTCCATGCTCCATTGAAATAAATCTTTGAGGAGTTGGTGGATCTGAAGAACTTGATTCATATCCTTCCAGTCCTCTGGTTTGAGGTTTCTGTTGAATTGGAGTGTGAATGGCAAGGTTGATATTATCTCCCTCATTGTTTTGCCATCCACCACTGTGTCCAGGGTGTCCTCTTTCAGGTCTTCTGGTTCTGGACAATCCTCCTCTATCCTCTGGCTGGTTCCTTTGGAAGCCAAGGTCTCTGAGGTATACAGGGGACATATCAGTGTTTGCAAACAGTCAACAACTTTATGTTCTTAGGGTATTTGCCTTTGACTGTGCCTTGTACAAATTTATTGTCTGCTGACTTGGGCAGTTTGCCTTTGGAAGTTACAACTGGGTAAATAATTGTAATCTTTCCTGTACAAGTGGTTAAGGTTGGTTTACCTTGTATGGATGCAGAGTTTCATGGTTTTCTACTTCTCTGAGTGGCTATTGGTGCACTTCTTGGCTGTGATGAGACCTTCACTGTGCCTCTTTCCTTTTCCCTTGCTGCCCTCTGGTTCTGAGGGTGTCACTGGTGTGTTGGCCTGTGACTGGGTCTCAAGTGGGATGTAATTTTCTTCCACTGAAATCAAGGCAGAAAAGGGAGGGCTTATGTCAGTTAAGACTTCTTAAAAATGCTGGTTTTGCACGTCTAAGATTGGCCTCTGGGCTTGTATGTTACTACAATGTGCCCTGTATAATGACAGTGTAATTGAATCAACAATTCCACATCAGAATTACATCTTTTGGTACCCTGTCACACTGTTTGTGTGCCAGTATCCCACAGATACACTTGTGGTTTTCAAGTATATTCTGTACAAGTGGCTTTGTATAAGTGTTATTGAGTTAACAATACACTCAACCACGCCTCAACTGATGGTTTTTCAGTCAGAGGTGTCCTTATTCAGTCAAGAATACAGGACCTATTGATGGCTTATGTGTTTTTATATACAAAACACGCCAAAAATAGTTAAATTCAGTGGGTATTAACCACGTGAATAATACTCTTATAATATGAGTATATATATAAAAAAAAGGATAAATATATATAAAATATATATTTAAATAGAGAAATTACGCCTAAAAAAGATAAAACACTTGTTAACAAGTCATAAAAAAGAGAAAAGACTTACTTTATAAGGTCCAAGAAAGGTTTAAAACACGGCCAGGCCCCCAAAATGTCAGGATGAAACTATGAAGAAGGTGTATATAGGCTAAATACAACTTTTTCTATGTTTGTGACACGGTAAAATAGCTTAAAAAAGATTTATTAAGCTTAAAAGATATTTTAATTTAAGATAAAAAGGGATTTACTATAGTGGATATAGTGGTGGTGAGCGCTGTTGAAAGCCCTGGGTGCAGCTTTATCTGTTGGGTTACAATAATAAAGACTACAATAATTAAAAATATAATTATACCTGATTATTAACCAAGAGTAAAACTGTTTTTGACAGTTTACTACGTAGGTTATTCAAGAGCAGGATGAGGAAAGGCTTTTGGCTGTGAAAAGCCCTCCTTTTATCCTGAAATTGAGGTGGAAAGGCTGCTAGACCTTTCCACGTAGAGGAAGTGAAGATTTTTCACTCTCTATGACAGGCTTGTGGTTTGCAAACAGCCTGTATACTCTGTATTGGGCTCAGATGTGGTTTTGAAACCACATCTGGGCAGTTTTTACCAATACAGGGTGAAAATTTTCATCTGGGGACCTCACAGCCTGATTCTGACGTGTATGACGCGTAGAATGCTGTACAGAAACTGTATGGGACCCCAGTATTGACTGACATATGATGTATTGAAGTAAAAACATGCTTCTTCGTCTATTTGACACCTCATATTAATGGTTATGGGATATTATCACATGGTAAGGCTGTATATGACAGCAGGTGGGATTTTGACCTTAAAATGGTCATAACTCTGTCCGTTTTTGAGATATCAAGCTCAACGTTGGTTCATTGAATAGCTCTGTATGAGCTCTACACAATGGTACCCAACTTGACATGGTTATCATTAAATATGACAAAGTTATCCCATGTACAAGTATTTTTGTACATTGGCGTGGTTTGGGCAAAAGCTGTATTAAGCTTGTTTGGCCAATAACTTCTGTTGTAGTTGAGCTATGAGGAAATGGATGGCAACATCAGATAGCCCTAATTGTGCTCTTTCCAAAAAGACCCCACTTTAAGTATCTCACACTAAAACTGTAAAAGTTAGATGAGAGGTGAATGTTTTGTTCACCCTTATTTGGTCTGAATTTGACCATAACTCAAGTTATACTGGTGCTAGCTCAGTTTGGCTGGCACCATTAGATAGCCCTGGCTTAGAGATTTATTTTGAATACCCATTTGATGGGGTTAAGCCTCTCCTTCTAGATTTTAGATGAGAGGTGAAAATTAAGGTTTATGCTCAGCAATAACTTTGAGCAGGAATAACTGTGTTATTTCTTGTCTTATGGTGATGGGACTTATATTTTCAGAAAGAGGTGAGTTTCCTCCTTCTTTTGATACCTTTTGAGCTAATTTGGCTCAGTTCCATCTTTTGGTGGTATTTTGGCTATACCATTGGTTTATGGTATTTTGGCTGTCATGCTTGTGCTCTGGTTTTGAGTCACAGGCTGACATTACCTTTTTAATAGTATTGATTTAATGTTTTTGATGCGTCTGAGGGGAAAACAGAGTAAAAAAGAGCTCTATTTATAGTAAATACCTCCCTCCTAGAGTCCATCAGGCTTCTAGTAGACGTGTACTGATCATATCCACTGGAATTGATCAATATTTAAAGGTTTGGTGATGATTACATCATGATCAAACCATCTTACATCATTATTATGCCATTATTTAGAGTTATCACTATAGCTCTAAGGTTGATGACGTCAAAGGCTTGGCAGAACCCCAAAATTTGTGGATTTTATTAGTTTTAATCATAAACTAATAGTATTCACCAACTGTATACCTAATATGACTGTTAAACCTAATTTAAGGTTACAGAGAGTGATCATAAATGATCAAATTAAGCTCAAACTTTGATCCTTAATAACCTTTAAGATTTACACGCTACAGCCATTCAGAGAGTGAATGCTAATAGCTTGGCATAACCCCATTATGCTGCCAAGAGCATTTCATTACATCATCAAAACTCTATTTTTGATGATTTTTCTTGTAACTCATCTTTTCTGTCAAAATTTAATATTTTAAATTTCAAACTATGATTTCAAGGGGTTATACCTTGAATATTGTAATAAAAAATACATCATTCTTCACAAATGAACTAGTAGAATCCAACTTTCTACTTTTTTTAAGCTTGGACCACTTTCACAACAAAGTGGTCAACAGCTCTGTTGACTTTAATCAATAATCCCTTACAGGTTGTAACCTTGTTTATAGCTTGTGAAATAAACTTCATTTCTGTATTCATACAGCAATTAAGTGATGACTTTATTTTTTGTTCATCATTCTATCATGCATATTTCAAAAGATATTGGCTAAAATCCTTGAATATATGCGTTGACCAAGGAAGTGCATATATTCAGGTCAATTCTTTAAGTATTGACTTTGAAGCTTAGCTTATTAATTGTTTTATATGTGGAGGTTAATGGAGAATTCAATGTTACCATTTATTTCACATGTTGTTTCATTGTTCTCTGAAATAAATAAGGATTTGTGTATTTTATAAGGTATTATTACTTATAACTTATTAAATATTGACTTTGCAGATATGCCATAAAAATGGTATATGTGTATTTTACCATGGGGAATCCAATGGTATAATTTCTTTCAAATGTTTATTCATTGGTTTTTAAGTTAAACCAAGTTTTATGCCAATTTATGGTATTTTTATATTTTTAAAGTACTTATTTTTAATGTATAATTATATTAAATATTTCTTGTGACCTTTTTGGGTATGTGGTCATATCTCAAAGGTTCACATTCCCTACCACCAAAAAAGATTGTACCACAATCTGATATGTGTAATTAGGCTATCATCCACTGTCCTACCTCTTCAATAGACTTTGTTAGTCTTGAAGCTCAATAATGCTTAACTTTTCTATCTTTCGGGCTTTCTTTCATGTCTGAACCTTCTCAGTAGTTTATCAGCATTTGTTTTATCTTTCTCAAGTAGCGATTCATCTTCTTGAGTTGAATTCCTATACCTTACAAGGTATTCCCTTTCTTTTTTGTTTCTTGTCCTTCTTTCTTTAAGGACTTTTACTATTTTCTTTTCCTCTCCTTCTTCCAAGGGAGGAATTTCAAATGGGGGTTTATTTCTTAGTGGGAATAACTCCTTGTCACTTGAGCTGTAAGGTTTTATCACAATTACAGGGAAAGTTGGGTGTTTGCTCATTAGTTCACCTGTGAGTTCCAATTGCACACCATTGGGTCCATCAAGTGCTTTTATCATGAATTGTCCTGCAAAGGAATCTTTTAATTTCTTTGGGCCTTTTATGTTATTGAAATTAAGGGTTGATACTAGGACCAAGTCTCCTATTTTGAAATTAGGTGGCTTATGACTTTTATCCCATTTTTCTTTTGCATATTTGAAAGAATCTTGCATACATCTGTTTGCATGGTGTCTCGCCTTATCAAGCATTATCTTAAAACTGCTTGCTGTTGGATGTATATATACTAAGTCCTTTTTGAGGGTATCATAAGCAATTCTTGTATTCCAACCTTTTTCTAGCATTGCTGGTGTTTTGCCAGTAGAAGAATGGATTGATGTCTTATATTCCAGTTCAAGAGCTGGTATTATTGTACACCAATCATGGGTAAAACCATCAGAATCTTTGAATTCTAGCCCATAAGCACAGAATCTTCTGATCATGTCCTCTAAGGTCTGTATCATTTTTTTCTGCTAAACCATCAGTTTGGGGATGGTAAGATGTTGAGAATGATAACTTTGTCCCAAAGAAGTTATGTAGATTTGTCCATAATGCTGAAGTGAACTTTGGGTCTCTGTCACTTATAATTTCTTGGAATAAGCCTGTATGGCTAATAACTTTATTCCATATCATTATGGCTGTGTCCATAGCTGTGTCATCTTTATGACATGGTAGGAACATGGGAGTTTTGCTATACCTGTCAACCAGTACTAGGCATGCATTATAGCTTCTGTCTCCTCCTGGAGGTAATGCTGTTACCCAATCCATATGAACTATTTCCCAAGGGGATTTTTGTTCTTGGATTTGGATCATCATCCCAAATTTCTTTCCTGTGGCTCTGTTGGATTTTTGACATCTGTCACAGTTTTGGCATTATTCTATAACATCTTTCTTCCAATTTGGCCACCAAGAGCAGGTTTTCTCCCTCTCTAGTGTCCTGTCTTCTGAAAGGTGTCCAGCTGCAACACTATCATGACACTCATGTAAAATAGTGTTTATTAGGGTTCTATCTGTTAAGGCCATAACACATGTGTGTTTTGTTCTATGGTACAGGATTCCATCAAGGAGGTGGAATCTTCCTTCATCATATGCTTTTTTCCATGTTTCATCTAGTTTTGATGAAAGTGATGGATCTTTGCAGTCTTTAATTAGAAGTTGGCTTAAGATATGGCAATTTTTGTCTATCTTATAGCTTTCTTTAACTTGGTTAAAGAATTCCGGGCCAATGTCTATAACACATATTCCTTCTATATGGTTTTCTTCTTGTGGTACCCATGCTGGTTTGTCAGGGGTATTTGCTAGAGCCCATCTGCTAAGACCATTTGCATTTTTATGAATATTTCCAGATTTATGAACAATAGTCATATTTCCTCTATATTCTTGGATAGCAATTTGCCATCTCAGCATATGTCTATTTGGAGTTTTCATATTTAATAGAGATTTTACAGCATTACAGTCTGTAATCACATCAAATACTGTTCCATCCAAGTAGTAATGTAATTTTTCTAAAGCCCACACTAAGCAGAGGCATTCCATTTGGCTTGCTCCATACCTTGCTTCTGTTGGATTTATCTGTCTTGAAATAAAACAAATTGGTCCTTCCACTGGTTTATCATTGATAATTTGTGTCTGGTGTAGTGCAGCACCTAGTTCTTCTCCACAAGCATCAATGTAAAGTTTGAAGGGTAGTTTCCAATCTGGCATGAGAAGAAATGGGGCATTTGTTAAGGAATTTTTTAATTCTTTATATGACTTGACTCTTTCTTCTGTCATTTCATAGACTGTTTGTTGGTCACATAGCTTATACAAGGATTTAGCAATTTTTGCAAAGTCCTTTATATGCTGTCTATAGTAACCAGCAAATCCTAGAATAGATTGCATTTCTTTTTTGGTTTGAGGCATTGGCTTGAGTAGTACTGCTGCTACTTTATTCTTGTCTATGCCTAGACTAAGTCCAGATACAACATGTCCTAGTGCTTTTAATTCACTATATGCAAAATGACACTTTTTCAAGGAGATTTTCATATTTACTTGGACTAGTTTTTGTAGTACTCTTTCTAGTCTGATGAGGTTATTTTACCAAGTTTCTGAGCAAACTATGATATCATTAATATAGATAATTAACCATCCTTCTGATAATTCTTCAGGAAATATGGTATTCATCATTCTTTGATAATGGGAAGGTGCATTTTTTATGCCAAATGGCATTCTTAAGTATTCAAACATTCCACAGTGGACTATTATCCTCAGTAGTTTTTTGGCATTGTCTGTTAAGACATTTTGATGAAAGCCTTTTAAGGCATCCATGGCTGTAATGAACTTAGCTCGTGACAATTGTGTCAATGTCTCATGGACCCTGGGTATGGGATACCTGTCTGGAATGGTATAAGTGTTCAGGGCTCTGAGATCTCCTACCATCCTTGATTTTCCATTATGCCAAGCTATAATGACAGGTGTAGTGACTTCTACCTGTTCATTATTACCTACTTTTCTTAATACTCCAAGGTCCATTAATTCTTTAATGTGTACCTCCAAGGCTTCTCTAGCCCTTGGACTATCTGGGTAAGCAGGTCTTCTTAGTAAAGGTGGGTAAGGTTTTTCCACACTAAGAACTATATCCACTTCATTACCAATTATGGCACCTAGTGGTTCTTTGTCAGTTGCAAAGGCATTTTTGTACTTAAATAAGAGATCAATCAATTTTTCTTTCATTTTTTTTGTTAATTCTTGATTGAATTCTGCCTCTTTAACTTGTTCAGATATAAAAAGTTCCTTTTCTGGAATTTTTTCTTCATTCTTAATAGCTGTGATTTGTTTTTTGTTATTTAAGAAGCCAAACTTTTGTCTTTTGTTGTCTCCTATGGTAAAGTATCTATCCTTTTGGTTAGAGATATCTATGCCATAAATTGATAAGTAGTCATTTCCAAGTATGAAGTGATTACTAGTACAGTTGTCCATTACTACAAACTCTACTTTAATTCTGACACATTGTGAGGGATGAGGAAAAATTAGTGTTAAATCAATTATTCCAAGGGGTTTCATGCTCTCACTTGCACTACTAAATTTGACACCTTGTATTGGGATAATTTCTTCTTGCCAGTCTGGGACAATGGTTTTTAAATAACTTTTGCTAACACAGGTGCAATATGCTCCTGTATCCAAGTTAACTTTTCCTTCTTGGTTATCAACCATAACAATACTTATACTTGATTTTCCAGCTTTATATCCCATTCCTCTTGCAAGTTTGGCTCTATACATTTTGGCATCTTGTATATTTGTCAGTTTTGTGTCAGATGTCCCAACTTGTGGTAAGTTTGAGTTAACATCTAGTACTTCATAAATTATATCAATATTATTAATTTGTGCATTAATTATATTGATTTCATCACTTTCAGAACTTTCTGACTCTTCTGTCTCTTTTTCAGAGTCAGATTCTTCCTCTTTGTAATTGTGGTTTTCTGTTTCCACAATTTCATTAATCTTTGCTTTTTTAAGGCAATTATTGGCTAAGTGTCCAATACCTCCACATTTATGGCATTTTCTTTGCTCATTATTGTTTGATGTACTGGGCTTGAAGGATTCTTTTGATTTATCTTTTTTGATAAATGGTTTATTTGGGCTTTGAATGTCCAATTTCTTCCAAGTCCTGCCAATTTGTTTTCTTGTCACTATGTCTTCTAGTGCATTAATCTACTCTTCTGTGGAGCATGGTTCTATACACCTTCTTCTTAGGGCATGTTCTAGCTCTCCTCCACATTTCTTGAGTATTTTCATATGCACCATTTTTTGTGACATTTCTGGGTACAATGCATTAAGTCTTTCAACTTGTTTTAAGAACCAAGTTAAAGGTTTGTCTTTGTCTGGGTCAAAGAAAGAACTTTCAAATGCATTTTCTATTTTGTACCTCCAGGCATCATTAGCCCACTTGGTGATTATTTCTTGTTTCCACCAAGACCAGGTATATTTGCCATTTGTTTGCCTTATGCCATAATACCATCTTTTTGCATATTTCTCAAACAATGAATGTAATCTTGCAGTGATCAATTCATCTGGTATGGCATAATATTCTTGTAGCATGTCAATTGTCTTGATAAATGAAATGTGGTCATATTCACCTTCCCCTGTGAATGTTGGCCATTCTTTCAATTGAGGTGCTTCCTTCATTAAGACTTGGTTATTGTCTTGGCAACTCAAGTCTGTTATGAATGGGTTTGTTAATTCCTCTTTTGGTTTAACAGGGCTTCTTATGTGAGAAAATGGTGTTGATAACTTTGGAATATTTGAATTAGCCTCATTAATTTTATCCATTTTTTCAGTAAAAAGCCTTATTTCACTTTGAATATCATCTTTTAGATGCATTCTTGCTTCATCACTCTTTTCCACATGGTCCAAAAGTAATTTTTGGTGTGATGAAGTTTTTTCTTCAAATTGTTCTACAGAAATACTTAATTTGTTTAATTTTTCTGTAAGATTGTCAATACTCACATCATAATTGATTGTCAAAGTTTTTTCTTTGATATCACTTATGTATTTGTACAACTCTTGTTGTCCTTGTATTAATTTCTGAGTAATATCAATGAATACTTTTGGTTTATTATTTTCAATCATAAATTTTATGTTATCAATTTCTTTCTTATTTTGTGTAACAAGTTTTGTTAAAGATAATAAGCTATTTTTAATGTCTTTAAGAGGTAAAATACTATTTTTAAGTTCTGTTAAAGTATTTACAACATCAGGAGACAGGGTTATTTCTTTGGGAAATGGGGTTGTCTCATTCTTTGTTCCTCTTTGTCTTTGAATTCCATCAAAGTTCTGGCCATGTTGAAGACATTGTCCATGGCATGTTTTTGGATTTTGGGAATCCTGTAGCTTGGGGAATATGATTTTCTCCAATTCTTTTTCTTGTTCTTCTTCCCTTCTTGGGGAAGTGGGTTGACTTGGGCCTTGCTTGTAGAAGCTACTGGGGCTTCTTTCTTGGTTGCCTCCTTCTTTTTGGAATGATACTCCTTGATCTTTTTGATTTGTGGTTTGGATGATAGTGGATTCCATCCATTGGAGTATCTTACTATTTCCTCCTCTTTGAGGAACTTCTTTAGGATGTGCCAGGAGTTCATCACTCCTTGGTGTATTTGGGGCAACATTTCCCAATCTTTGTCCTTGTAAACTGTGTAGTACTGTTTGTACTGGCTCATGTAAATGTCTATTTGATCCCTCTGAATGTGATTTATACCTATTTGAGTTGCTCATACTTAGTTCCAGTTCAGGTTCAGATATCATGGGCATTTCTGGGGCTTGCCTTTGTGATAAGGCACTTCCTTGTGTGGATTCTGTTCCACTGGGGATATTGCCCTTCCTTTTCCCTTTTGAGGAATCAATTCTACCTTTGAGTCCAGCTCCATCTGATTGGATGGAGTATTGGGAGCCTCTTCTGGTAGTCATATTATAAGGAAAATAAGAAATAAAAGGATTTTTAGAACAGAAATACTCTTATGGCAATTTATAAATGAGGTACTCACCTTCACAGTCCTGAATAGTGGGTCCTGGAAAGTCCAATTTCTAGTTTTTTTTTTCTTAGTGATTATTGGTGTTGGAGAGCTTTGACAAGTTTCTTCCACCAATCTTTCAACAGTGGTTTGGTTGTCCTCTGTTGGGTTGTCTTCAAACACTAAAAAAGACAAAGAAATATGAGTCTTTTATATAAAAGTGTTATTTTTTTTTGTAAGATATGGAAATTTTCCACATAAAAATTGCTTTTATATCTTTTTTTTTTAAAAAAAATGTAATTAAAATGAATAAAATAACTTTTTATTGATTTTTAATATTTTTATTATTTTTTATGTTTTTATTTTTGAAGAATCAAATAAAAATGAATATGATTCTTTTATAAAATTAATTTATAATATAAATGTATTTTTGAGTTATAAATATCTTTTTTAATAACTAGAGTCACTCAAAGAAAGTTTTTGCAAGTCTAAGGATGTGAAAAACCATGGTAAGACGGTACAATTGCTTTCCAAATGCCTCAATAGCTTTTACAATTACTAAATATACAATTATTATATAATTTTATGATTATAAGTATATTTTATTATTGGATAAGCCCAATAGAGTAAGCATCACGGCCAGGCCCCCAAATGTAAGGTTTGACTATGAAACAATAAGTAAAAATTAGTAATATTTTACTTATTGTACTATGAATGTCCTTATAAAAGAAATAAATAAGACAAAAATAATTATAATAATGAAGAGTTATTATAATTATGGCGTAAAATAATTATATTATTAAACAAATATGATAATATAATTTATATTATAAAAATATAATATAATAAAAATAAATATATTAATATATAATAATTAATATGTTTAATGGCACTTTATTATTGTTACAAACAAATAATAAAGGCGTAAAAAAATTTTTTTTATTAATAAAAAAACAATAAATAACAATAATATTACCAATATTAAAGTTATAAATTAATATAAATACTATTTATATTAATTAAAGAATTATTAAAAGAATAATAAAGAGAAAATTATTATAATCAGAGGAAATAACCTACTTTTAACACTTAATATAACAATTGTGAGATATTTTACGCCAAATAATGTAAATACAACTCATCTAAATTGTATTTACAATAAAAAATAGAGAAAATTACAAATATTCTTGATTTTTACGTGGAAATGAGATTTTAAAGAGATTTATAACAAAAACAATTAAATGAATGATTTAATCACATCAAAGTTGATGATTATGAAAAGATGATCTTTGGTCTTTGATAATATAAAATTTTTATATATAAAGAATAAGAAGTTACCTTTTTAATAGTATTTATTTAATGTTTTTGATGCGTCTGAGGGGAAAACAGAGTAAAAAAGAGCTCTATTTATAGTAAATACCTCCCTCCTATAGTCCATCAGGCTTCTAGTAGACGTGTATTGATCATATCCACTGGAATTGATCAATATTTTAAGGTTTGGTGATGATTACATCATGATCAAACCATCTTACATCATTATTATGCCATTATTTAGAGTTATCACTATAACTCTAAGGTTGATGACATCAAAGGCTTGGAAGAACCCCAAAATTCGTTAATTTTATTAGTTTTAATCATAAACTAATATTATACACCAATTGTATCACTCATATGACTGTTAAACCTAATTTAAGGTTACAGAGAGTGATCATAAATGATCAAATTAAGCTCAAGCTTTGATCCTTAATAACCTTTAAGATTTACACGCTACAGCCATTCAGAGAGTGAATGCTAATAGCTTGGCATAACCCCATTATGCTTCCAAGAGCATTTCATTACATCATCAAAACCCTATTTTTGATGATTTTTCTTGTAACTCATCTTTTCTGTCAAAATTTAATATTTTAAACTTCAAACTATGATTTCAAGGGGTTATACCTTGAATATTGTAATACAAAATACATCATTCTTCACGAATGAGCTAGTAGAACCCAACTGTCTACTTTTTTTAAGCTTGGACCACTTTCACAACAAAGTGGTCAACAGCTCTGTTGACTTTAATCAATAATCCCTTACAGGTTGTAACCTTGTTTATAACTTGTGAAATAAACTTCATTTCTGTATTCCTACAGTAATTACGTGATGACTTGATTTTTGGTTCATCATTCTATCATGCATATTTCAAAAGATATTGGCTAAAATCCTTGAATATATGTGTTGACCAAAGAAGTGCATATATTCAGGGTAATTCTTTAAGTATTGAATTTGAAGCTTAGCTTATTAGTTGTTTTATATGTGGATTTTTATGGAGAATTCAATGGTACCATTGATCTTACATGTTCTTTCATTGTTCTCGGAAATAAATAAGGATTTGTGTATTTTATAAGGTATTATTACTTATAACTTATCAAATATTGACTTTGCAGATATGCCATAAAAATGGTATATGTGTATTTTACCATTGGGAATCCAATGGTATAATTTATTTCAAATTTTTATTCATTGGCTTTTAAGTTAAACCAAGTTTTATGCCAATTTGTGGTATTTTTAAATTTTTAATGTATAATTATATTAAATATTTCTTGTGACCTTTTTGGGTATGTGGTCATATCTCAAAGGTTCACACCCAATATTTTGGCGTGAAATTAAGAAAAACAAAAATTTTCACAGATCTTTTATGTGGTATTGAAGTATTTTGTATATTACCACCTCAAAGAGTTAATTTGAGCTTATTCACTCTATGGAGCTACCCTAGGTGAATTTTTGTGTAGAATCCAAATCTGGCCTTAAGTTCATGGATTTACTTACTCAATAAAACGTTATTCATCTTTTCTGAAATCAAAAATTATGAATTTTGGATATATGCATGACTTATGAGTTATGCATAATTAAAAATTTATTTTCAAGATAATTGTGGCCTATTTGGGTATGTAAAATATACCTCAACGCTAACATTCCCTCCCACCAAAAAATAAAATTTTACTAAAATTTTATTAATGGTATAAGTAATAAAAAGCGGCAAAGGGGGTTAATGTCCACTGTCCAACCTCTTTACATCACTCAGATCAAGTAATTTAAAGCACATTTATAGACATATTCAGGCTTGTGGCCTTCTTTCATGTCTAAATCTTCTCAAGAGTTTATCTGAGTCAGGTATTTCTTATTCTGCCAGCCATTCATCTTTGTGTACTGGATTTCTGTATCTGACAAGATATTCTCTCTGATTTTTACCCCGAAGTCTCCTTTCTTTAATGACTTTCTTTATCTTTTTGTCTTCATTCTGTTCCACTGGTGGCACAGTTAAAGGAGTTGGGTTTCTTAAAGGAAACAATTCTTTGTCACCTGGTTGATAAGGCTTTATCAAGCTGACTGGAAAAGTGGGGTTTTTATTTTCCAATTCACCACTCAATTCCACTTGAACTGCATTTGTTCCATGTAAGGCAATAATAATAAAAGGTCCTACATAAGAATCTTTAAGTTTCTTTGGGCCTTTGATATTATTGAAATTTAAGGTTGAAACTAGAACTAAGTCCCCTACTTTGAAGTCTGGTACTTTATGAATCTTGTCCCACTTCTCTTTTGCATAATCAAAAGCATCATTCATACTGTTTTTTGCATGATGTTTTACTTTATCAAGCATTATCTTGAAGCTGGAAGCTGTAGGATGAATGTCAATCAAGTATTTCCTCAGTGTGTCTGCTGGGAGTCTTGGATTCCATCCTTTTTCTAACACAGCAGGAGTTTGTCCTGTGGAAGAATGTACTGATTTCTTGTATGCCAATTCTAATGCAGGTTTCAGAGTGCACCAGTCATGGGTAAAGCCATCTTAGTCTTTGAATTATAACCCATAAGCACAAAGTCTCCTTCTCATGTCTTCTAAAGTTTGAATCATCCTCTCTTCTAGCCCATCTGTTTGAGGGTGGTATGCTGTAGAGAATGATAAATTAGTCCCAAACAATCTATGAAGATTGCCAAAGTGCGGATGTGAACTTGGGATCTCTGTCACTTATGATATTCTTAAATAATCCTGTATGAGAAATAACTCTACTCCATAGAAGAACAGCTGTATCCATAGCAGTGTCATCTTTATGACATGGTAAAAATATGGGAGTCTTGCTTTATCTGTCTACAATGACTAGACAAGCATTATAACCTTTTTCACCACTTGGAGGAAGTTCTGTGACCCAATCCATGTGAACAACTTTCCAAGGGGATTTTGGTTCTTGCATATGGATCATAAGTCCAAGTTTCTTTCCTGTACTCCTGTTTGCTTTTTGACATCTGTCACAGGTATGGCAATATTCAATGGTTTTTTTTCTCCAATATGGCCACCATGCACAGTTCTTCACTTTTTCAAGTGTCCTGTCCTCTTACAGGTGTCCAGAGTAGATGCTATCATGGCATTCATGAAGAATTGTATTGATAAGCCATCTGCTGCACAATGTCATTACACAAGAATATTTGGTTCTGTGGTAAATAATCCCATCAAAAAAGTGATATCTTCCTTCAGAATAGGAATTTCTCCAAACTTCATCTAGTGTATTGACTAAAGATGTATCTTTGCAGTCTTTATCTAATAAAGAAGTCAAGATATGGCAATTCTTGTCTTGCTTATCTGATTCTCTGACCTCTTCAAAGAATTCGGTCCCAATATCAGTTATGTTAATTCCTTCAATTGGAATCTGTGGTTCAGCTTTCAAAGGTACATAAGCTGGGTTATCAGGAGTGTTGGCTAATGCCCACCTGCTAAGTCCATCAGCATTCTTATGAATGTTTCCTGCTGTGTGGACTATAGTCATGTTTCTTCTATATTCTTGAATGGCTATTTTCCAGCTCAACATATGTCTGTTGGCAGTTTTCATGTTAAGTGATTTTACTGCATTACAGTCAGTTATCACTTCAAAAACACTGCCATCAAGATAATAGTGTAATTTCTCAAGTTCCCACACCAAACATAAGCACTCCATTTGGCTTTCACCATATCTGGCCTCTGTTGGTTTGATTTGTCTTGAGATATAACAAACTGGTCCTTCTGTAGGTTTGTCATCAATAATTTGGACTTGATGTAGGGCTGCCCCAATCCATCTCCACATGCATCAATGTACAATTTAAAAGGAATATTCCAGTCAGGCATGAGGAGTAAAGGTGCTTCTGTAAGAGCTTTATTTATCTTCTCATAAGCTTTAATTCTCTCCTGTGTCATCTCAAATACAGTCTGTTGATCACAGATTCTATATAATGACTTGGCTAGAATTGCAAAGTCTTTCAATTGCTGCCTATAATAACTGGCAAACCCAAGAAAAGACAGCATTTCTTTTTTATTCTGGGGTATTGGCTTAAGTAACACTGCTGCTACTTTGTTTTTCTCAATACCCAAGCTTAAACCAGAAACAACATGTCCTAATGCTTTGAGCTCTTCAAAACCAAAATTGCATTTCTTAAGTGAAATTTTCATGTTCACTTCTGAAGCTTTGTGAATTACCCTTGCAAGTCTTTCAAGGTGTAAGGACCAAGAATCAGAACATATGATAATATCATCAATATAAATGATAAGCCCTCCTTCAGACAATTCTGTGGGAAAAATGGTATTCATCATTCTTTGATAATGGGATGGAGCATTTTTAATTCCAAATGGCATTCTAAGATACTCATAAATACCACAGTGAGTGATAATTCTAACTAATTTCTTAGATTTAGGCGTCAAAACATTTCGATGAAAGCCTTTCAATGCATCCATTAATGTTATATACTTGGCTTTAGACAATTCAGTCTAGGTTTCTTGAATTCTAGGGATTGGATACCTATCTGGAACTGTGTAGGTATTCAATGCTCTGAAATCTCCAACCATTCTTGACTTATTATTATGCCAGGCAATAATAACAGATGTTGTAACTTCAACTTTCTCATTATGGCCTACTTTCCTTAGTACACCAAGTTGGATTAACTCTTGGATATGTTTTCCAAGGCTTCTCTAGCTCTGAGACTGACTGGATAAGCTGATCTTCTAAGTACTGGAGGATATGGTCTGTTAATATTAAGAGTAATATCAACTTCATGTCCTTTTATCACACCTAGTGGTTCATTATCAGAGGCAAATGCACTATTGTATGTGTATAACACATCAACAAGTTCATTTCTCATTTTTGGTGACAATGATGGATTAATCTGTGCTTCAACAAGTTGATGAGACACAAATTCATCTTTATAAGTATCCTTGACAGAAGATACCACAGATATTTGTTTTGGCATATTGGAAAAAGCAAATTTTTGTCTTTTGTTATCCCCAATTGTGAAATATCTGTCTTTATGGTTATTGATGTCAATACCATAAATATTCAAGTGATCATTCCCAAGAATGATGTGCTGAGATGTGCAATTATCCATTACCACAATCTCATTTTTCATCCTTACACTTCCTTCTGGGTGTGGAAATACAAGATTAGTGTCTAATATACCAAAGGGGTACATATTGTTACTGGCACTACTAAATTGCACACCTTCTATTGGTAATAGATGGTTTTTTCATTCAGGAAGTATAATTTGGAGATAATCATTGCCCACACAAGTGCAAAATGCCCCTGTATCCAAATTTACTTTGGCTTCAATATCACTCATCAAAACTGATGTGATACAGGATGCTCCAGCAGTGTAACCTTTACCTCTGGCGGGTTTTGTTTTATACATTCTGGAATCTTGGATATTTATCAGGTTTCAGCAATCCTCACTGTACTGTGGTAAGTGGGTATGGACTTCTGTGACCTCAAAGAAAGCTGTAATGTTCTCAATGGGATAGTCCTCCACTGGTGTATCCTCAGAGACTGTAGAATATTGATCAGATTCTTCTTTCTCTTCAGTACGCTGAATTCCTTCAATGACCTGAACTTCATTGATTTTTGTCTTTTTGGTGCAAGTGTTGGCTAAATGTGAAGTACTTCCACATTTATGACACTTCAAGAAAGGTCTTTTTGGTATTTTATCCTGTCTGGAAATATTTGGGACCATTTTGAATTCCATAGGGATTCTAGTCCAAGTTTTACCAATTCTTGTTCTGGTAATGTGGTATTCCATACCTTATTGGCCCAGTTTCAAGTGAAATTTCATTTATAAGGCTATAAATTGAAGAAATAACAAAGAAAAATCAATAATTAACCAATTACAATAGAGGAATTCAGCAATTCAATGGTTTTAAATTCATCAATATGTATAATCCCATAAGCAAATCCTGGAAGAATTATCCATTTGATTACAAGAATAACAATAAAATAAGGAAAAGAAAAAGACAAGCTAGCAAGAATGTTAAATTTACCAGTGAGAGGGGTAGTGAGACACTCAAGTTACCCTAGCTCTGCTCAACCTTTGGATTACTCAGCAATGTAGTTATTAAACTGAAGCCACTTCAATAAGGAATAAATGAAAGCTGTATTAATCAACAGCCACAATACAGGAAGAAAAAAGAAAATCAATTAATTTATGCAAGGAAAATACATCAAAACCTTAAATTACACAGCATATCTGTGGAAACACAAGCACAGCCACCTGATAAGCCAGTAAATATGAATTAAAAACAGAATTAAATCTAAAGGAAGGAAAATCAAAACTCATACAGGACAAATAGAATCCCCACAATACACAGAATTCTCCACCTAAAGCTCAAACAGTGGACAGACCTATGGTGCAATAGCCGTACAAAATCACATCATCCCCCCAGAAATGGTGCAATATCTTGATCAAATGGCACCCTCTCAAAATTACTCACCAGCTAAATTCCCTCAAGGCTGTGCATAATAGTGTTAAAGTTTAATTAAAATATAAATAAAGCTTCAGAAATGGTGCAATATCTTGATCAAATGACACCATCTCAAAATTCCTCACCAGCAAAAACATCTCAGATTATATAATCATACATAAATTGGTGCAACAAACCAAACAAATGGTATCTCACCACTATAAAAAATTATTCCAGCCAAAAGAAGTGAAAAATTTGAAGTCCCTTGTTTTTGAGTGCCTCTATGGAGGGCCCAAAGAATATAAATAGAGGTCCTCTCTCCCTCATTTTTTCCTCTTTTCCCCATTAATCCAATTAGTTGAATACCAAGAAGGAGAATAACTATTCATCCCTTACTAGTAGGATAATCTAGTTATTTTATTAAAGTATTATAGACTTATAAGTTTAATTCATAGTGATTTCTAATTAATAGTAGTTAACAGAAGGTCTAATTAATATTATTAATATACCCTATGTTTAAATTATTAGTCTTATAATTATAATACTATCATAATATTGAGTTTATCACCATGAACTTTACATTATAAAGGAAAAATAGCCTTATTATATCTTCATATTAAAAAACCAACCTTACAACTATATATTATTATATATATAAAAACCCCTACCCTTATATTATATTATATCTTTTATATATTTAACAAACATCCACTCTATATTGAACACAATCTTACCAATAAATTATTAAAGGTCTTATTATTATATTATATTAACAATTACCCTCTCAAACCATTAAGTATTATAACATATATATAACATCAAATTGAACTTACCCCTTAAAATATATATTATTGCTATTATATTAAATCAACCTCTTCTACTATTAAGGTTTTACCCTTAAAATAGTCTTATATTATTATTTGAAAATTGTATTTTATACTGTTTTAACTTATGAGTTACTTATCTGATTATTGAATAGGTCTGATAGAGACTGCTGAAAAGTGTTCTCTAGTTGTAAATCCACAATCTTAAATATTGATTTGTGAGATCTGTAGGGAGATTGTTTAGTATATTCAGAGGGGAAGCTAAAACACCATTAGCACCCTTGGTTACAGGATTATTTCAGCAATTCAAAACTGTTTACCTGTGATTTCCCCCTCAAGGACTGCCTTATCCAATCCCACACTGAAGGAGTTCCACATCTGGTGTCCCAACATTGGCTATTTCAACTTCAACATTCAATAATCAGTCAATCATCAATAAAAGAAGAAACCCAAATTAACATAACTCACAAAAATAATTATCATTATCAAGAATTAACAATCAACACTCTCATACAATCTGGAATCTGGAAACAAATCCCATTCCAAATCATCATCACCATCAGAATCCTCAAATCAATCATACCATTTTTATTATCCAGTAAAAGAAGGAACACCAGAAAATCAAACACCTCAGGATATTGATTTACTCATTGCAACACCAAGAACAGAACAGAAGGAGAAGGAAGAATTAAGAAGATTTTTCTTCAAGTTAATTCAAGAAGCAAGAAAAAACAAGAGAAGTACAAAAGAATTTCAAGGATCAGTTTATCAAGTAGAAATGAATCAACAATCAACATCTGACTTACCCCCATTACCTGAAGATACTGTAGAAGGAAAGTATGCAGAATAAAGTGAAGAGGAAGATCAAACAGTACCGATCCAAAGTCTTATGAAGTAAATGCAAGATTGACTATTAACACAAAGTAAAAATAAAGGAAAAAGAAGGGAACAAACATCTTATACACCTGGAGCTAGTCCAAGTGAACCCACATTACCAAGGCATGTTAGGCCTGAAGACTCACCAATATCACCTACACCTGGTCCTAGAGCAACCTCTACTCCAGTAACAGAACCAAGAGCTCAAAACATTCCAAGGAGATTTTTTGTCACTACACCTAATAATCCAAGTCCATTACAGCAGAAAGTTCCAAGACAAGAAAGACCTGTAGTTAAAATTAAAGCAAAAGATTACAATCTAAATTTTGATGGAGAAGAAGTAGAAAGATTTATCAAGAAAGTGGAAATAATAGCTCAAATTTAAGGGGAAACAGATGAAGACCTAGCAATGAAAATGGCATTTTGGACAAAAAACCAAAAGGTGAGTGATGCAATTGAAGTTATCCCAGGTTATGAAGAAGGAAATTGGACACAACTTAAGAAAGATCTTGTAACAAAATGGGGCAGAGTTGAACCTGAAAGAAGATACAGAAAAGACTCACTCATTAAGCTTTTTGATGATACTCAAGAAGATGGAGGAATTGGTAGTCTATCACAATATAAGAAATATATGGGAGAATATGAAACTATTGTTACTTACTTATTAAGATACAGGTATATTCCTCAAGATAACATGTTACATGAATATTTATTTGACTGTCTTGCAGCTGATATTGAAGGAGTCATAAGTAAGGAAATGATCAAAGATAACATCATGGTTAGAGCTGAAGATGGAGGATACCTTATACCACCTATGAAGATCCTCAAGAAGTACATTGAACAAGAATTGGAAGCCAGAATATTAGTAACCAAAAGATTCTCATCATCAAGAGATACAGGAAGGAATGTTACTGAAAATAAAAAGAAAGTTTACTTCAAGGAAGAGGCTTTTCCAGGAATGAATGAAGCTTTCAATAAGATGAAGGAAATTACTGAATCCCTCAAAGAACAAAAAATGGAAACTAGAAAGCAGGCACAAGAGGAAAATGAATATTTCAGGAAATTTATGACTCAACTGGAAGAATTGAAAAGTATATCCAAACCTCAAATGGGTGGGGTTACCAATAATCAATTCAATAATCAACAGTTCAAGCCAAGAAATGATTTACCTCCATTCTCACAAAGGCATGTTCCCTGTGCACCAGCACAAAGCATACCAAAACCCTATGTCAAATGTTATTACTGTCTTTAGGAAGAACATTCAGTGAATAGATGCAGCTACCTCTTTGAAGATCAAAATAATAAATGGGTCAGCAGACAAGGAGGTGGATTTTTATATCCCAATTGGCAAAGAGTTCCAACTGATGGTAAAGTAGATCCAAAGAAGTTAGTTGAAGACTTTGCAAAAGAGCAAGAGGAACTTACAAAAGAAAATGAGAGAAGATGAAGCTAAAGAAGAACTACCCAAACCTAATCCAATTAACATAATACAATTAAAGAAAGATGATAGTGCAACTTCTATAGCCAAAGTTGAAAACTGGGGAAGCTGGCAACCACCAGCTATTTCATCAGCCAATGAGCCACTTTTAAATAATTCTGGATTAAGAAATACTAAAGAAAGAAACACAAGAGCAGAAAATACCAATCAAGATGCTTTAAGATCACATTCAAAAGTGAAAACACCAATAAACAAAAGACCAAATATACCTGGAGCTTATATTGAAGATGAGCAAAAGGAAGAAGAGAAAACAATTATTCCAGCTAAATATAAGAAGCCTGAATTGGTGAAAAATGAAAAGGAAATACTTCCACAGGAACCTAAAATTTATCAAACTGAAAATACTCAAGAACCAATGAAGAAAGTCAATGAAAGGAAAATAATAAAAGAGGAGAAACTAGATATTCAAGAAATTATGGCACAAATTATCAAAAAGGTATTGGATCAGAAAATAAATCTTACCTTGGAACAAATTTTAGTCATGTCACAAAAGTTTTTTAATCAATTGCAGAACCTGTCAGAGGAAGAGAAAATATCTATTAATTCAATTGATACAAAGGAAATTCAAACCAAACTCATAAATCATCATTTGGGTAATTATGAACAGCCAAAATTAAATTATGCATGTCCATTGGGATTTATGCAAGTATATTTGGGAGAAGAAGGACATGAGATAATGGCATTAGTTGATACAGGATCAGAATTAAATATAATACCAGAAGATTCAGCAATCAAAGCAGGACTTACCACAAGATGCCTCAACATGAATTTAAGGGGAATGGTGGGCATTGTACCTCAATAGTTGGATTAGCAGAATTTACCCCAATCACTTTAGTCACTGGGGAAGAAAGAAATATAAATCTTTTTGTAGCAAGAGGAGCAGTTCACACAGTATTGGGAAGGCCTTTCCTTGCAGATAATAACATAAGATTAGAATTTTCTCAACAGAAAGAGGAAATATTCAGTTACATAGAGCCAGATGGAAGAAGACTTTGCTTACCAATTTGTTTACCACAGAAAGTAGGATGGAGAGAAGACCCACCAGCAGGAATGGAAACATGTGCAGTTTCTAAATTGGAATATTGGCAAGAATTACCAAAAGAGAATGAATTAAGCCCCAAAAAACAACAAAATGCAGGAGGAAAATTCTCATCAAGTACTTGATAGTGAAGCAGTGAAGGATTCCAAAGACAAAGTGAAAAGACTTCAGGAATTAGCTTCAATTAATACAGAAGATTTCAATTCAAAGCTTAAAGAAGAAAACTCTCTAGGAATTTTAGCCTCATGAAAAGAAAATGGGAATACTTGTAGCCAAATATCTCAAGCTATCAAAAGTTATAACTTCAAGATAACTGAAGACATCAAAAGAAAAACATTAACAAAACTTATCTCTCCTATTAAATCTTTGAAGTCCCTTTCAAAGGGAATATTTAAGAATAATTGGAAGTCAAGTATCAAGCCAGCTGTAACAATAGTTAGTGTCAGCTCATAATCTAAAGGTTTGAGTTCTCAAATTGATAAATCAGCACTCAACGTATTGAAAGAAGTTTCCCTAAAATATAACATTTCCAAAAAGAATGACATTACTACTCAAAACCACCTCAAAATTCAGGAGGAAAAGGTTTATATAATTCCAAAATCTGAAGAATCTAAAAGTTTAAATGAAATTTTGAATGATACTATGAAAAATTCACACCATAATAAAAATACTTATCCTCAAGAAATTTCAGCATCTAATGAAGGATCGAGTAAGATGGATAAGGAACCTAATTTTCATCAAAATGAATTAGCTCTACCTCAGGAGTTAGTTGACCCATCACTCAGATTCAATCAAGTACCTATGACAGAAGCTACCCACAAAAAGGAATTTAATACTTTTGAGAAGTCACAAATCTCTTTTCCCTCAAATTTTGAAAATATTGATCCTGGAATTCTGATGGAAGGAATTATTGGAGAAAATAAATCATTATCTAATATGGAAAATATTGATCCAAGACTTGTCAAAGGACGATTAGACTTGACAAGGATAATTGAAAACCCCATAGGGGGAAATGACCAAAATCAAGTAAAAGATATACCTTTTTGTATAGAAGAAGAACCTTTAAAAATGGAATTCCCTTGTTTTAAGTCAACAAGAAAAGATATATAATGCAGTTTCAGTACAGTTCAGAATATCAATTCAGCTAACATTGATGAGTCAACATATGAAAATCCCATTAATTAACTGTCACAAATTGACATACAACAGGAATTAAATCAGCAAAAAGGCTTACCCCCTGAAGACAAATCCTCTTGGGGAGCGCATAATAACTTCGATATTGAAAAAAGAAATTAATTCAAGATTCAAAAAACTTTCATCTATTAGAAACAATGCCACAAATGAATACCTAAAAAATACAATACACTCACCAATTATTTTAGAAAAACATCTTTCTGAATCAGAATATGAGAATGAAGCAGGATTATTTTGTCAAATTAAAATACAAGAAGCTCAAGATGAACACAAATTTATACTTAATGAAGAAGAATACCCTTGGGAAGGTTATACAAATTGGCAACCTCTTAGAAATGCCAACCTTGAGGATCACAATAAAAATAATTCTAGGGACAACTTTGAATGTGCAAAACAACATGTCAAGTGGTTGGAAGGTATTAGTACCCCAAAGAAGAATGAATCAAATGGAATCAAAGATAAAAGTAGCAAAAAGAAGAAGAAGACCAAGGAAGAAAAAGAATATTTTTGGATTACTCAGAATCAAAAGATATGCCCAGGCTTGCAGGCCCATTTGGAAAGGCAATATAAGACCTCAACACAAAAAGAGGATTGGACAGAAAATAATGATAGAAATGGAAAACTTATACAGGAATATTTTGATGAGAATAAAGATTTTCAAGATCAATATCTTAATGAAGAAATAAGAAATGAGCTTACAGCTAAGAAGGCCAAATTCAAGAATAGGATTGACAAACATTGATGACATCCTCAATAACTTTTTTATATATAATATCAAAGTTTTTTTCTAATATCATGAGTTTTTTAGTTATATGATAGTCTCAAATATCTATATAAAATATATATATATAAAATAATAAAAAAAATATAAAAAAAATAAAAAAAAATAAAAAAAAATAAAAAAAAATAAAAAAAAATAAAAAAAAATAAAAAAAAATAAAAAAAAATAAAAAAAAATAAAAAAAATAAAAAAAAATAAAAAAAATAAAAAAAAAAAAAAAATAAAAAAAAATAAAAAAAATAAAAAAAAATAAAAAAAATAAAAAAAAATAAAAAAAATAAAAAAAAATAAAAAAAAATAAAAAAAAATAAAAAAAAATAAAAAAAGAAAAAAAATAAAAAAAAATAAAAAAAAATAAAAAAAATAAAAAAAAATTAAAAAAAATAAAAAAAAATAAAAAAAAATAAAAAAAAATAAAAAAAAATAAAAAAAAATAAAAAAAAATAAAAAAAAATAAAAAAAAATAAAAAAAAATAAAAAAAAATAAAAAAAAATAAAAAAAATAAAAAAAAATAAAAAAAAATAAAAAAAAATAAAAAAAAATAAAAAAAAATAAAAAAAAATAAAAAAAAATAAAAAAAAATAAAAAAAAATAAAAAAAAATAAAAAAAAAATAAAAAAAAATAAAAAAAAATAAAAAAAAATAAAAAAAAATAAAAAAAAATAAAAAAAAATAAAAAAAAATAAAAAAAAATAATATCAATAAAAAAAAGAGTTTCAAGTGTATCAGTATCATTATTCCATGCTATCTTATGTATTATACAAAAAATACTCAACTAAAAGATTAGGTTGGGTGTCTATTTCTTAAATCCATCCTTTATGATTTAAGTTTTTGGGATGAAATTCTGGGGAATTTCAATTTTACTCTATAATTTTATCCTCATCAATATTCAGTATAGTAATTAATAATATCAACTTATTCAAGAAATCAAGTCAGGGTGAAGAAGCAAATAAACAAATACAGATAATAAAGCAAGGATCAATAACAACAATAATTATAATACCTTATGAAAAAAGGCATTAGGAAGATCAAAGTTTCAAAGAAATGAATTCAACAAAATATAAAGAAATCTTATTGTCTTTAATATCCTCTTATAATTATTGGGTTGTCATAATAATAAGAGAAATAATATAAAATCAAAGAGGCAACTGGCCAGGTTAAAACCAGATGAAAATATTTCTTTATAAAATTATTTTTCTTTTAATTAATTTACTTTGAATATTCAAAATATTCTATAAAAGAAACACAAATTATCTTAATTTTTTCTGTGGATAAGGGAGAAAAAGACCTCCTTTTATATTGAATATGGAGCAAATTTCTTCCACCCACAGATTAGCCCTTAAACCTTTCATATATCAAAGGCTATGCAAAACTCTAAAAATACATCTTATCAACCATTTAACCCCAATTAGAATTCAATTTAAAAAAAAAGTTTCATATATTAAATCAATAATATATTGATTGGATTAACCAAACAAATTAATCTTTAATTTAAAAAATTCAGAGTCTTAATTAATTTGATTTTATATTATTTGGTCAAATTAAAAAGCTCAACCCCACTCCAAATTTAATAAAGAAAAACTGCACAAAATCAATCAATCTGATATTGATTGATTTTCAAAAATTAATGAAAAACTTCCATTTCATTTCAAAAATCATAATCAATTTAATCTGATACTGTTTGGTTAAATTAATTCTTAATTAAACTAGAGCCAACAAAATAAAAAAAAATTATTATATAAATTGAATTAAATTTACAATTATTATATAAATTAAATTAAACTTACAATTATTATATAAATTAAATTAAATTTACTATTATGATTTATATTAAATGAAATATACTCTCATTATTTATATTAAATCAAACTTATTATTATTTAAATTAAATGAAATTTAGTATTATTATTTGAATTAAATTAAAATTTATTATTATTATTTATATTAAATTAAATTTATTATTAGAAAAAAAAATTAAAAAAAAATAAAAAATAAAAATAAATAAATATCATTATTATTTATATTATATTAGATTTATTATTATCAGTTATATTAAATTAAAATTTATTATTATCATTTATATTATATTAAAATGTATCATTATTATTCATATTAAATTAAATATATTATTAAAAAAATAATATTATTATTATTTATATTAAATTAAATATATTATTATTATTTAAACTAAATTAAACTTATAATTATTATTTAAACCAAATTAAACTTATAATTATTATTTGAATTAATTTAAATTTATTAGTATTATTAATATTAAATTAAATTTATTATAATAATAAAATAGAATAAATAAATTAAAAAAAAAGTTACAATTATTAAATGGAGAGGGGGGGTGTCAATCCTCAATAACAATAAAAAGGCCACCCACCATTAATAATAATTAATATACTAAAAATAATAAACAAGTGATTCAAGAGATTCATCAAGAGCTTAAACTAGTTTTATTCTCAAAAGTAGTTAAATAATCCTCCTTATTATTTTTGCTTTAACATTTATATTAATTAGTATCATTTTAGAAGGAATCTATATTATTTTACTTTATTGATTATTATTTTATATTACTTCATATTATTTTATCTTATTTTCTTTTTTTATCTCAAATTCATATAAAACTCATATTATATTTTGTGATGATTTGATATTATTTTATATTATTACTCTTGGAAATTTTTCTTTACACCCATCATATTCATACTATATTAAAAACAATATATTCTTATAAAAAATAGAAATGATGGTACAATTATTAAATGGAGAGGGAATGGCCCCACCATTTAAGGTTAATTTCAGAAAAAACAGAAACATGAAGAAAGAACAACCCAATCAGAAAAACAAAATAAAAAGAAGAGAGGTCCTAGATAAGACCTTAAACTGTCCAAATATTTCATTTTTATATTTTACCAACAAAATTCCTTCAAGAATAGGTCCTTGATAAGACCTTAAACTGTCTGAATAAATTATTTATTTTATCAATTATTACCTCAAATAACTCCAGCTGTGGTCTTGAGTATGACCTTAAACTGCATCATTATTTATCAACCAACTTGTTTCAATATTCAAAATCCTCTTTGGAAAAAAAAGAATCAACCCATAAATTAAAATCACATATCTCAAAATTAAAAATAATCAATAAATTCAATCAATAGGCTGGAAATATCTTATCAACTCATATCTACATTAGTATACTAAATTTGGAAGAACAAAATTACATAATTTCTAATAAAAAAAAGTTTCAAAGAAAAACATCAATAAACAAAAATAATAGAAAATATAACAAAAGCATGAAATTATATCAAAAGAAATGAAACAAAGAAGACAATACAAGGAGCAACCCATGGAGGTTCAAAATTAATATAAAGATATATAAACAGAAAATATCATTTAAGTTACTAGAATAAATATTTAAAGGAATAAAATATGGCTAAATGGAACCAAAATATTTCCCTTGAAACTGGAATGCTGGGGACAGCATTAAATGAAGAGGGGGATGTGGTATTCCATACCTTATTGGCCCAGTTTCAAGTGAAATTTTACTTATAAGGCTATAAATTTAAGAAATAACAAAGAAAAATCAACAATTAATCAATTACAATAGAGGAATTCAGCAATTTAATGGATTTAAATTCATCAATATTTATAATCCCATAAGCAAATCCTGGAAGAATTGTCCATTTGATTACAAGAATAACAATAAAATAAGGAAAAGAAAAAGACAAGCTAGCACGAATGTTAAATTTACCAGTGAGAGGGGTAGTGGAACACTCAAGTTACCCTAGCTCTGCTCAACCTTTGGATTACTCAGCAATGTAGTTATTAAACTGAAACCACTTCAATAAGGAATAAATCAAAACTGTATTAATCAATAGCCACAATACAGGAAGAAAAAAGAAAATCAATTAATTTATGCAAGGAAAATACATCAAAACCTTAAATTACACAGCATATCTGTGGACACACAAGCACAGCCACCTGATAAGACAGGAAATATAAATTAAAAACAGAATTAAATTTAAAGGAAGGAAAATCAAAACTCATACAGGACAAATAGAATCCCCACAATACACAGAATTCTCCACCTAAAGCTCAAACAGTGGACAAACCTATGGTGCAATAGCCGTACAAAATCGCATAATCCCCCCAGAAATGGTGCAATATCTTGATCAAATGACACCCTCTCAAAATTACTCACCAGCTAAATTCCCTCAAGGCTGTGCATAATAGTGTTAAAGTTTAATTAAAATATAAATAAAGCTTCAGAAATGGTGCAATATCTTGATCAAATGACACCATCTCAAAATTCCTCACCAGCAAAAACATCTCAGATTATATAATCATACATAAATTCGTGCAACAAACCAAACAAATGGTATCTCACCACTATAAAAAATTATTTCAGCCAAAAGAAGTGAAAAATTTGAAGTCCCTTGTTTTTGAGTGCCTCTATGGAGGGCCCAAAGAATATAAATAGAGGTCCTCTCTCCCTCATTTTTTCCTCTTTTCCCCATGAATCCAATTAGTTAAATACCAAGAAGGAGAATAACTATTCATCCCTTACTAGTAGGATAATCTAGTTATTTTATTAAAGTATTATAGACTTATAAGTTTAATTCATAGTGATTTCTAATTAATAGTAGCTAACAGAAGGTCTACTTAATATTATTAATCCACCCTATGTTTAAATTATTAGTCTTATGATTATAATGCTATCAATAATACTCATAATATTGAGTTTATCACCATAAACGTTACATTATAAAGGAAAAATAGCCTTATTATGTCTTCATATTAAAAAACCAACCTTACAGCTATATATTATTATATATATAAAAACCCCTACCCTTATATTATATTATATCTTTTATATATTTAACAAACATCCACTCTATATTGAACACAATCTTACCAATAAATTATTAAAGGTCTTATTATTATATTATATTAACAATTACCCTCTCAAATCATTAAGTATTATAACATATATATAACATCAAATTGAACTTACCCCTTAAAATATATATTATTGCTATTATATTAAATCAACCTCTTCTACTATTAAGGTTTTACCCTTAAAATCATCTTATATTATTATTTGAAAATTGTATTTTATACTGTTTTAAATTATAAGTTACTTATCTGATTATTGAATAGGTCTGATAGAGACTGCTGAAAAGTATTCTCTAGTTGTAAAGCCACAATCTTAAATATTGATTTGTGAGATCTGTAGGGAGATTGTTTAGTATATTCAGAGGGGAAGCTAAAACACCATTAGAACCCTTGGTTTCAGGATTATTTCAGCAATTCAAAACTGTTTACCTGTGATTTCCCCCTCAAGGACTGCATTATCCAATCCCACACTAAAAGGAGTTCCACAGTAACAATATCTTCCATTGCATTAATGTAGTCCTCTGTTGATCAGGGTTCTACACATCTGCTCTTGATATCATGTTCCAGTTCTCCGCCACATTTTCTTAATATTTTCATATTAATAATGGTGTCAGACATATCTGGGTGTAAAGCAGATAATCTGTCTTTTTGCTTGAAGAACCAAGTAAGTGGTTTATCTATTTCTAAGCTAAAAATGGCACTTTCAAAAGCATTTTCCATTTTAAACCTCCAAGAATTATTGGCCCATTTGGTAATCACTTCAAATTTCCACCAAGACCAATCATGTTTCCCATGATCCATCCTCATCTTGTAATACCATTTCTTTGAAGTTCTGGTAAACATAGAGTATAACTTTCCCACTATGATTTCATCAGGTATATGAAAGTCTTCTTGCAACATATCAATAGTCCTGATGAACGCAATATGGTTATATTCTCCTTCACCAGAGAATGTTGGCCATTCTTCCAATTTGGGAATATCTCCAACAGAGACAACATTTTCTCCTAAAAGTGGTGTGAAACTTTCTTTAACAGAATGTTTTTCTTCAGTTAAAGGTGTAGAATGTCTTGGCATATGTGGTACATAATTCTTATGAATTTGTTCTACATTTGCAATGATTTAATTTTTTAACTTCTGCCTTTCACTTTCACTTTTTGCTAAATGGGTAGCAAACTGATTGGTATTCTCAATTATTTCTAAGACATAATCTTTCATGATTTTAAGTTGATCATTCATTTTAAAAATGGAAAGATCTTTCATTTCATCATTCTGAACTTGACATGTACTTTCAAGTCTGTTACATGTATTAATAATTGAATCAATTCTGGCATTTGCCACTTGATACCATTCAGTATATCTTTTGTCATTTCTTTTTAATTCACTTATGTCTGATGTAAGTTTATTTATCTTTGCATCAAATTTACCAAGGGCTACATGAATATCAGATTGAACAAAATGTATCTGATCTATTGTTGCTTTGGAAAAGTTTTGTTCATCCTTTCCTGCTCTTTGGCTGTGAATTCCATCAAAGTCCTGGCCATGTTAAATACACTGTCCACGGCTGAAGGCTCCAATTTGGGGATCCTGTACCCCTGTGGGTAAGGTCTGTGCCAATTGGCTTTGCCTTTGCCCTTGCCTTGATGGTTCTTGGGACCTCTCTGCTTCTTCTGAGGTCCTTTGGGCTTGTCTTTGGACATTTCTGGAGCTGGTTTGGAGCTGGCAGACGCTAATGGGGCCTCTTTCTCCAAAGCTGGAGTCATTTCCAGTTCCTTCCTCTGGTCTATGGATAAAAGAATTTGGTTCTTCAACCAGTTCTTTATCTTTTTGACCTTGTCTTTGAAAGACAGGGGGCTCCATCCTCCTAAGAGTTCTATGGTCTTCTCCTGACCCAGAAAGCTCTTGATGTGTAAGTAGGAGTTCATGGCCCCATGCCAAAGGCTTGAGCATATTTCCCACCCCTCTTCTTAGGCTGCTCTGAACCAATTTTTTTATTGTCATTGATATATTTCTATTGCTGCCACTTGAAAATGGTTCAGCCCTGGAAATATTATCATGAATCAGTTCAGGCTCAGAATTCACATCAAATCTGTGGGTACAGACCTTGGGGAATGGGGGGCAACTCTGGCATCCTCCAAATGTGTCTTTCTTGAGGAAGACTTGGCACTTCTGGATTTAGTCTTGCCTCTCCCTTGTCCACATCCATCTGGTTGGAGTGAATAGTTGCTTCCCTTTCTGGTATGCACCATTTTCACGTCAATTTAAAGATAAGAAGTGAAAATATAAGATAAAATACACCCCTTTTGGTGGTAATTTATTCTTTTCTGAGTTAAATAAGGTGCCTCTTTTAGCAATTTGCACCTCAATACTGTCTTCAGATTCTGCTTCTGAAGATTCTGGACTGGTAATATATCTCTTACTGAGTTTGTTACCAGCTGCACAGTCTTTGATTAAAGACACTAGAAAAAATTATAAAAGAGAAAAAATTATTTTTTATACTTTTTAAAATATTTTTTAGATATTTTTTATAAGTTTTATATTTTTTTAATATTAAAAAATTATTTCTTTTTAAAGAAAAAAAAAAGTTTAAGATTTTGAATGAAAATTAATTCAGAGTAACTCAAAGAATAATTTTATAAGTTTTGGGATGTGAAAAGCCATGTGTAAAAACAGTATAAAATTAGACCAAATTCCTCAATGAAAAAGATTTCCAAAACAATTTCAAAAATAAAAATTATTTTAACTTCAAAATGAAAGAGAAAAATTCTCAATTAATATATTCTAAAACTTAAAAATATATTAATTAAGGGTACAAGGTTCAAAAAACATGGCCAGGCCCCCAAATGTAAGATGTGTCTATGAAACTGATGATAATATTACTATTAATCAACAGTACTATGACTGTTCTTATGAAATCTAATAACAAAATTTTATTAAAACCACAATTAAATAATTAAAGAATTATTTCTTTCATGTGTTAAAAACTACTAGTGATTTTAACAGTGAGCAAGTAATTGTCTACAAGAATTGATTACAGGAAGATTTTAATAAAAAAACTTCTTTTTATTAAAATAATAAAATTATTTTAATATATAATTATCTTTTGCAAGAATAATTATAATGGTAATTCTTGAAGAAAACTACATTTAGATAGAAACTTTAAGAATTGAAGATAAGTCACTCACTAATATTCCAAAGAACTTATTGAAAGATGAGATAGAGAGATTTGACGTAGAATTGTGGATTCAAAGGATCAAAATGAATTTATAAGATTATTACAACAGTTTATAGTTGGATTCTATGATTTAACATCTTTTTGATTGATTGCAAAAGAATTAAAACACTTAATAATAGCTTGAACTAATACTTACTTGTTGGTAACAATGTTATAAATAATAATAAGATGATGATGTGGAAAAAACAGCAAGAGGAGGACTCTTTTAAGTCAACAACAGCTCACAGAGGCATGCCATGTAGCAAACTGAAAAACCAGTGAGTGAGAAAACAATAAACCCTTTTGGATTATTGATTGCATCATCTGTTGTCACGTAAGATTATCATAATTACTTAATTGATGCTTTTACGTGAGTATCAACCCCAATATGGTTAAGAATAAAAGGAGTAACATCTGTAAAAATTCTTTTATTCCAAAATAATCATTGATTTCTCAAATTTATCAATGTTATTGGCAATTTCATCACAGGTTGTAATTACTGTGAGTTTTTGAAGATTCAGTGTTTCACGTAGAATAGTCAAAAATGGACTGTAGGTAAAACTTTGAATTTTACTAGTAAAACTGTAATTATTTCTGGTTGTACCATAGATAATACAGTTATCCATTGGTCCTGAGGGCTTCAGAAAGATTCATTAATAATTGTATTTACAATGAATTTTTGAAGTTTTTACCTCATTTCTACATAGAATTGCAAATATCAGTGTTTAACTGGTTGCTATGAGGTAAATCAATGGATAAAGGTCCAAAAAGGGTTTTAATTACTCTTTTGGGGTTTTTCCATGGGAAATCATTAAGAGTTGACATGGTTACAGGAGTCTAAGTAGCTTTTTACCTCCTTGGCACGTCAAAATAGCAGGTTATTTGCTATTTTCTTAAGATTTACTGTAGTTGTTACATGGTAACCCAGTTCCCAAAGTGTTTTAGTTTACTAATTGGGCCAAGATCAGCCATTTATCCAAGCTTTGGAGCTGTCCACACCTCTGAGGCCTCAGAAGCTGGGTACCCTGGCTCTCTTTGATGTCTTTTGTCCCCCTTGCTTATTTTTCATGTCAAAATAGAAATTTAAGCTTTAAGTGAGATATCCACTATGGGTGTACCAAAAGTCTATGTAAGAATACCATGATATTAAGTGCTCAAAACATGCATAACACTATTCTTAGTGTATATTTAATATGGGATTTCTCACATTCCCATTATTTTGGCATGAAATTAAGAAAAACAAAAATTTTCACGGATCTTTTATGTGGTATTGATGATGTGGTATTGAAGCTTTTTCCATATTACCACCTCAAAGAGTTAATTTGATCTTATTCACTCTATGGAGCTACCCTAGGTGAAGTTTTGTGTAGAATCCAAATATGGCCTTAAATCTATGGATTTACTTACTCAATAAAAAGTTATTTATCCTTTCTGAAATCAAAAATGATGAATTTTGGATATATGCATGACTTATGAGTTATGCATAATTCAAAATTTATTTTTAAGATAATTGTGGCCTTTTTGGGTATGTAAAATATACCTCAAGGCTCACAAACCCCTTCCCTCAAAAGGGAATATTCAACCCAAAGACACTGTAAAAATTAAGGGTAGTATTTATTGTGGATTCATTGAAGAAGAAAAGGTAATAATACCTGAAAAATATAAGTCATAAAAAACCAGAAGAGGTTATTAAGCCACCAGGAACCATACAATCAAAGCTTACTAAGTCAGATAAAGGGAAGGAGGCTGGTAAAAAGCTGTTATCAAACTACCAAAGATGGAAGTAAATGAAAAAGCCTTTAATTGAAGAAGAAGGATCAATAATTGAAAAAGTCATGAAGAAGGTCATGGATAAGAAGATTAACATCACCTTAGAAGAAATATTTGCAATATCATCCAAGTTTATGCAAGAATTGAAATCCCTCTCAGATAAAGAAAAGAAATATTCAATGTCACTTAAATCTATTAACACTGAATAACAGGAATCATCTCAAGAGAAAATTATCCTCAAAGATAAAATATTTTTTTATTTTCCATTAGGAATGATGGAAATCCTTATTAGTCAGAAAGAGTACACAGTGAAGGCTTTGGTGGATACAGGAGCTGAACTAAATATCATACCTGAATATTAATCAATGAAAGAAGAGCTAGATATCAGGACTTTGGACATGAAACTCAGTGGAATAGGAGGAAATAGTACTGCACTTTTTGGTTTAGCAGAAAATACACACATAATTTCACCATCTAAAATTGAAAGAAGAATTCACTTTTTTGTTGCTAGAGGGGCAGTCCACACTGCTATTGGAAGACCTTTCTTGGAATATAATGGAATTAGACTAGAACATTCACACAATCAAGGAGAAATTCTAAGCTATAAAGAACCTGATGGAAGAAGATTTTGCATCCCAATATGCTCACCAGAAACTAAAGGATGGAATATACACCCACCAGCAGAAATGAAGCTGTGTAATGCTTCCCAAATTGAAGAATGTATGATCAATAATATAAGCCATATTAGACAAGCTCAAGAATTACCTCAAGAAAATTCAAGAACAACCAAAAATAAAGTCCCTATAAAACCAAACCCAGAAAATCCTATCAAACATTCCAAAACTGCATCAAGTAGTAATTATTTGAGAATTAGTACAAAATAATAATTTACACCTTCATTACCCTCAAACATCTGAGAATACTAATACCTCTAACATGGAATCTTCCAATCCAATGGAAGTGGAACTAGTACAAAATGAAGGCTTAAAGCCAAAACAGCTAGTCAACAGTGTCTCACCTTTGTGTGGTAAAAATGGTTGTCATTTTAATAAGGAACATAAAACTGTTTCTTAATTCTAAAAACCATTTTGAGATGCTATGTTTTCAAAAACAAAGCATAGTGTTTCACCAATGGATTTGTTGAGAGTTACATGTGGTGTTCCAATCAAGTTTACCCAAAAATTGTTAAATAAATTCAAAAAAAAAGAAAATGCAAGAAAAACTTAAGGAAGATTTTCCTGTTGAAAAGAAAAATCAAATTAATGAGCAAGTAGATTTCTATTCCCTTATAATAACTTCTTATACTTAATCAATTAAAGAAGAAACTCATCAAATAGACAATTCCCAAGTTAATCCAAGCCTTGAGGATCAAGCACCCAAGAAAATAAATTGACCTCAACTGAAGATAGAAATTCATACCATAAAGAACAGAAAAGAAAAATTGATGATTAGCTATTTAGTAATATAAATTACCTCAGTATTCAGGAATAAGATAAAGTTTTAGAAATAACTGAATATCAATAATTCAACACCAATAATGAAAATATTACCCAAGTGGAGGAATTCAGCTCACAAATTTATGGTAAAGTAGGATGGGAAGATTATCCTGTTATGAAAATTATGAACCCAAATATAGAAGGAAATATTTTACCATTAGGAATTGGATTGAGTATGGGAATGAAGCCCAAGAAGAAAGGTAAAAAAATAAGAAAATTTTGATAAAATAAAATAAAGGTTTTTATGCCAGCTGATTTTACCGTTTACTTACCATTTACTGTTTAAGCATAAACAAACAATTTAATTTTGGTAAAACAAATTTTGTCATTACTTCACTGTTATAAAGGATATTCATGAATAATCAATAAAAGCTGAAGAAGTTACAAACTTGGAAGATAATGGAATAAATGAAGAGGAAGAAGAACAATATTCCAATATGTTTAGTTTTTGAATATTCAACAATTTAAAAGAAGAGTTCAATACAGAAATAAGCATTATGAAAATTAAATATATGCATAATGAAACTTACTGTAAGCTATATGAGCCTGAAATAAATGATATCACTCAAAAATCACCTACTCCATTTATAAGAGAAACCAAAGCCTTACTACCGCCATCAATAATATCCATAGGAATTAGATCAGAGGTTACAATTATGAAAGACTTTACAAACTCAAAAAGCCTACTAATTTAGTCACAACAAGAAATGTTTAAGATGGAACTACTAGCACATCACCAAACATTAATTGAAAGCACAAACCAAGATTCATAAGCCTTAAAAGATTTTATTGACCCAATTCTAATCAACTATAACAGTGATAAATAATCAATTATCATCATCACCTTACTCCTTAGAAGAAGACTCAATGAAACTTGCCTTCATGAATACAGAAGATACATTAGAAACTAACTTAATAAACAATAAAACTCAAGATTTTAATTCACAAAAACATTTTTCAATTTGCAAATCATGGGACAAATTGCAATAAAGAACTCTAGTTAGAGGATTTTATTAATCAAGAAGACCTTTTATCACCTTCTGAATTGTAAAATCATAATTCTGGATCACCTATGCAAATTTTTGAAAGCCACAACTTCGAGAACAAATATACTTTGGCCAGAAAAACATAGTACCTCAAGATGATACTTTGATAGCCTTACCAGATACTACTTTACATAAAATACAATCCCTTGGAGAAAATATACCAGTAAGAAATTTTGACATTGAGGAAAATCTTTAGGCAAAAGAGTGATATGAAGAGTTAGCTCAAGAGGAGGAGGACTTACTTGAAGCTTTCAATGGATTTATCAATCCAAATAATAATAACAATAAATAAAAGAAAAATGAGGAAAATAATTTAATTCAAGAAGAAAAGGATGTAAACTCTTGAATTAACTTCCTTTCTATAAATGAAGAAAAAAAGAACTTCAAAAAATAAAATAAACAAAATATTTATAAATAAATTTTATAGAAAAAATTCAAAATTAAATTAAAGTGTTGATGTTACATTGAAATTCAAATTTAAACATCATAAAACAGAATTTTACCTCAAGAAACTTCAATTTCAAATTGAAAAAAAAAAAATCAAAGTTTTTTCAACAATAAATTTGAAATTCAAATAATTTTTAATTTAAAATGAAAAGCCTTACAAAACACACAAAGAAATAAGAAATCACTTAGAAATTAAATATACTATACCCATATTACTTTTCCTTATATTAGCATTGTTCAATTCAAAGTAAATTAAATTATTTTATTTATTTGTTCTTTATTATTACTGAATTTTGTTTAAAAAGAGAAAAATTACTCTTACAAGTTTCCTCTATTTAAATAGTAATTTTCAATCTCAAAAGCTCTCTATTAACTTCTTTTAGGTCTTTCACTATTTAAAACCTGTTTAGTATCTTTTATTCTTTCCTTTTCATTTCGTACTCTCTCAATAATAAACAAAAAAGCTTATCCTATTTATTCTTAAAAAACTCAAACTTGTATTTTAATATTTATTCATTTTCTTTATTTTGCATTCATAAAAAATTCTCATAAAAGAACTGCAGGCAATTAAAATAAGAACAAAACCTTCAAAAATAATATTAGAGAAAACACGCCCAAAAGGGACCAGAGTGAATTTGGAAACAAAGTGAAAAAGTTAACAGTGATGAAAGCTGCTTGAATTCACTTTTGGGGTGTTTCAGGGGTAAAAATGATTATAATGATTGTCTACAGGGCTGAAAGGTTCTAAATGATATAAAGATGGTGTTTGGGATCTTTTATTGATTGTTTTAGGAGTGTTTGAGCTAATTATAAAAGGAAAATATTCTAAAATGAAGAAAAAGGTGGGAAAAAGAAGACATTATTTTATGGGCACCAATTTTCTTGCTAAAAAAGGAAAATTTACTCTTTTCAGTCATGAGAAGAGCTGTGAAGACAGAAATTCCAATCATGGTATCAATCAACCAACAAAGGTCTGGCTTTAGTCATTTTAGACCCTTAAATCAGCCATTTCTATAGTAATAACTGTTTTCAAGCCTTCAAAACACATGAGAATGTGTGTAAGAGACTTCCAAACCAGTTAAAACTCCTTTTACTAAGATCTATTTATTAGAAGGGTAGTTATACCCTTTCACAACAGTTAAAAAATCCCTGGTTGGTATCAAAACCTCATCATCAGTTGAGTCACATACCCTTTAACTCAATTCCTGGCCAAAATTAATGATAGAACTTTGCATGAATTTTGACATATCATGCCTGTCAGCAAGTAATTTGGCTGAGGCTAGCACCCTTGGACTCAACATGCTTCTTCCCCCCAGAATTCATCTTTCCAATTTATCTTTTCTTCAATTCCTCATCATGTATAATACTTGTCATTTAAATATGTAATTCAATTGAATTTCTACAGTACATAAATATAATAATAGATATCTCATATGTAAATTAAAGTTCAATTATGTAATACATGTGCACATTTTGACATTTCAATTGAAAAGACTTCAATTCCTCATGATTTCTAAACTACACACCACACATAAATTTTAACACAAAAATTGATGGTTAACACCACCTTTGATCTGAATGAAATTGCGGTTTTGAGGATTTTCAGATTTTCATACATTAAATACTAAAAACTTAATTTAAGCTTATTTAGAATTGAGCTACAGAATTTTCACTCAGAGATGGCCCACCTAACCTTTTATGAGGAATCCAATGGTGAAATAATTTTCCTATGTTTACTCATTGGTGAAAAATTCATAATAATTTTTATTTAGCTTTTTTCCAAAAATATATTTAATTTTAATATTTTTGTTGAAAATTTATTTTTACTTAATTTTTTCAAGTAAAATTGTATTTTCAAGATTTTAAATTTAAATTTCATTTTTATTTCATATTATATTGAAATTTTTTAATTTTATATATCAATTTTATCTTTATATTTTGATTTTGTTCATATAATATAAATAAATTTATTTGTTTATAATTGTAACATCATTTTTTATTTGTGGTTTCTTGGTTTTGTAAAAATGTCTCTAAGGCTCACATTCCCTCCCCTTAAACAAGGAATATTACTTTCTTATATTGTTCTCTCTAGTGTTTATGAGCCTTCTGAGAAGTTTTGTAGCTTCATTTATTTCTTTTTCTGCTGACCATCTATTTTCACAGGTTGGGTCAGTGTACCTGAAAAGCTACTCACTTACTTATTTCTCAATTTCCTTTCCTTGAGAGCTTTGGTAATTTTTTAACACAAGAAGGTTCAGCAGGAGATATATTCTGGGGAAGTTTATTCTTTAAGGGAAATGTTTCAGAATCACCAGATTTGTAAGGTTTTATCAACTTTACTGGAAATTTAGGATGCTTATTACTAAGTTCCTCAGATAATTCTACTTCAATATAATTCTCACCATTGAGGGCTTTAATAACAAAATTTCCTGAAAAGGAGTATTTGAGCTTTTTACATCCCTTGATGTTATTAAAGCTAGTGGTAGATACAAGTACTAAATCTTCTACTTCAAAGTCTGGAGTAGCATGTGATTTTATGTCATTGGAATATGTAAATGAGTCCTCCATGAACATTACTGCATTCTCTATATCTTTTACTAGCATTTCTATGAAACTAGCATATGTGGGATGTATTTAAATGACATCCTTCCTCAAGGAATCTTGGGTAGTCTTGGATTCCATCTGTGAGCCTGTGAGGTATGTTTAACATACCCATAAGGCCACAAATGGTTTTATAAACAATTAAATTTGTCTTAAACAGACTTTTTAGTTGAATTTAAAATAAAAAATAATAAAAATTAAGTATAACTTTTTTTTGGATAAACAAAGGTATAATTATTATGTCATTTTTGGATTCTACACCAAAAATAACATAGGGTACACCCATAGGGTGTTATACCCAAAAACACTTATTTCTTGTGTTATTAGAAGATTTAAGAATCTCACAGTACTAATGTAACTTTTTTAACATTTTTTTAAAATTGTTAAATTTAAGCTTAATTAAGCTTAAATTTAAAGTTACATAAGGTTTATGCAACTTTACCAAAATTTTAGTTAAAATTGAGGTGTGGTGTATATTTACTGAATTGGCTAAGGATTTGCCATACAGAATGTAAATCCTGCGTGAGCTCAATTTAAAAGGGTTTAAGGCCATAGTATGGCTTTAAATAAATAAATGGGCAAAATCCACGCAAAAAGGTGGGACAAAGGAAAAAGACCAAATAGAGCTGGGGTACCCAACTTTTTGGATATGCAATGATTCAATTAAGGTTGTCCACCTGTATTGGAGGATTTTCAACCTTATTTAAACTTTAAGATTAGACTTTGATCCAACCTTAAGGTTTAAACTGGTTTTATCCCAATTTGGACAGGAATTTTAAGCTGCCAAAGGGTAAATCCCAATATGCAGGCTTGAAATTAAGGTTTTAAGAACTGTCAAAGCTTAATTGAGTTTAAAAAGATTAAATAAGCTTAAAACGTTAAGGTTCCAAGCATTGAAACCTTATCAAAAGCTGAGGTTTGGTGTGTATTGCTATTTTACGTGGAAAAATAGCAATAACTTCAAAAATTCATTAAAAATCCAATTCTTAATGGATTTGCTTGAAAATTTCACACAGCTTAGAATCTAATATTATCAATATATAAATTCAATTTTAAGTATCTTTTACTAATAGGTTTCCTGGGTAATTAGCCTGGAAAATTACTTTTTTAAATTAAGCTTGAAGAAAATTATGATTTCTTTAAAAATTAATTAAAAATTGAGTTTAAGAGATTTCTGCTTGAAACTCTAATTTTATGTTGTTCATGTGATGAAATTTAATATAAATGAACTTATTTTATATTAAAACTTAAAATAATTAAACTAAATGAGGATTAAAGTTACTTGGAGTTAAGAATAACACTGGTAACTTTAAATTGGAAGTAAAAATAAGTTGCCTTAAGTTAAGAACTTAACTTTTAAGCATGGTTTTTCAGTTTTGACCTGAGCACGCCCTCTACATCCATTATGAATCATGAGAGCTGCTCTGTAGACATAAAAAGAGTCTTTTCATCACTGTTTTTGTCCATCAATAAATTATCAATCCAATCATATTAGAAATTTAAACAGGTAAAGTTTTATTAAATATAAAATCTTATTGTTAAAGTAATTCTTAAGTTATTTTTATTCTTTATTTATTAAATTAAAGAATTGAAGTCATAGAATTCAGATTATTGTTGCAATCATCTATAATAAATTTTATTATATAAAATTATCATATTAAATATCTTTTAAAATCCACAAATTCCTCTCAAAAACTCTTTAATCATAATTTATAGTATAAAAAGTTGTTTTATCTTTAAATTTATTGATTTTTGGCGTGTTTTTAACTTATAAATCTTTATTTAATATAATAACTGTTGTATTTGACTTGTTGTATTAAATAAATCTTATAAGTAAGTTTTCTCTAAAGTTCTATATATTTTTTTATCTAGTAATAGTTTTTTTATATAGAATTTTATTCTACAAAGAATTATTTCTGCACAGTGTGTGTTTAATTCTTTTTATAAATAATATTTATATTATTTATAGGTGGTTAAATATTTATATTTTCCACGTGTAATTGTCTCATTAAGAGCTTTACACTTCTTATTGTTATAACTTTCAGTGACTATAACAATAATAGAATAATTATAATTTATTATAATTATTATTATATTTTTTTTTATTATTCTATTTTTATAATAAGAATTAAATTTATATTTTTTTTATATAATTATTTTTAATAATTATATTTAAATTTGTGGTTATAATATTTAATTATATTATATTTTTCTATTGAGGACAGTCATAGTACTCTTGATATTGTTACTATTATCAAGAGTTTCATAGACAAACCTTACATTTGGGGGCCTGGCCGTGATTTTAAACCAATTTTTGGGACATAAATCATATTCTAGACCTTATTTTACTATTTTTTGACGTAAAATTGCCATATTTGTCTTAATATTGGCGTTTTTGGGACTTATCCCTTATAAATAATCTTTATAATATTAATAAAGTTATTTTTTCTTAAGAATATTGTTTGAAACAATATACTATTGAGTGACTTGGAATAAACTTCTTTTGTCTAACTAGTGGCTTTTTTACATCACAGACTTGAAATTTATTCTTTGAGTTATTCTAGTATAAAGTGAATAATAATACAATTTTGATTAATTAACTTGTTAATTGCATAATTATTATTTCTTTAAAGAAAATAATAAATCAAATAAAAAATCTTTACTAAAAATATTTTTTTCTTTTATCTTAGACATTTTTCTTTATTTTTGACGTAATTTGCCATAAATTACATAAAAACAACTTTATTCAATAAGTTGAGTTTATAAGTTATTTTTATTGTTTGATAAAATAACTTATATTTTTAATTTCTCTAGTGTCTTCCATCAGAGAAAATTCATCAGACTCTGAATCCTCAGAGTCAAGTATTGAAATTCAAACCAGCCCAGCACCAAGGGGTTTAATAACCAAAGAGCCCTTTAAAGGTCCTGCAGGTGAATTTAATCCATTTTTACCCTATTTTTTATTAAAATTGACGTGAAATGACTCCTACTAGAAGTGGAAGCAATTACTCCATCCAATCAAATGGATCTGGACCAGGACATTCCAGCCACAAATCCAAAAGGCAAGAATGTCCTCCCAGAGGAGAGGCACAAATGGAGGATGCCAGAACTTCCACCAGTTCCCAAAGGTTAGCCAGCACCTTTGAACCTCTTCTTGAGAGTCCAGAAGCTGACATAAGTGCTATTGCTGTTAGACCTGAACCATTTCCAACAGGCAACTGTGGAAATTTATCAATCCCAATGGAAAAACTGGTTCCTGGCATCAAAACAACAAGAGTGGGAACTCCTTCCAAGTCTTTGGATAGGCACCATGAACTCTTATCTTCAAGTGAAGAAGTTCATGGGGCCAGAAAAGACAGAAGATCTTCTGTTGGGTTGGACACCAATGTCTGTCAAAGGACAAGTCCAACAGATAAAAGCTTGGTTGAAAACCCAAAGCATGTTATCAGAGGATCAGAAGAAGAAGTTGGCCCAAGGCAAGGACAACAGCCAAGTGGAAGCTCTTCAAGCATCCACCAGCAAAAATCCGCCTCAACAAGTGCCAAACAAGCCCAAGCAAGCCCCAAAGACCAACCAGAAGGGCAAGCAAAAGGCAAAGCACAAGTGGAACAAGCCTTACCCACAGAACTACAGAATTCCAAAGAAGGAAAAGACAGCCATGGACAATGTGTTCAATATGGCGAGAACTTTGATGGAATTCAAAAACAAGGAGGAGGAAAGATTGAACCAATCCTTTCCAAAGAAATAGACCTTGTAAATCTTGTAACTCACTTTGAATATTGTAATAAAGAAATTATGACAAAATTTAAAGCATTTGATTATGTCCAACAGAAGTTGGGTAATGAGATTTTACAAGTAAAAGACCAACAAAAGACCATTATTGGCCTTGAAAATGTTAATAAGGCAAATATTTTGTCTTTGACGCAAATTTGTGAAAGACTTGAGCATAAAGTTACCTTACTCAATCAACCAGATAAGAATTCAATTTCTTTTATAACTGGACAGTTAAGAGAATTGAAAATACAAGTTCAAAACTTGGAAAATTCAACTGGTCACAATGCAGCTCTTTTTCAAGAACAATTGGAAAAAAGTGATAAAGCAAGACTTGAATTGAAAGAAGATATTCAGTCAAGTATTAATAATATATCACTAAAAAATGAATTGCCAAGGCAATCCACACCATTTCTTGACCAAAATGTTCTTAACTTGAATAATGATTTACATCATACAATTTCAAGTAATGATGTGGAAACTGCTTGCAATTTCAAAGACATTCCAAGATTAGAGGAATGGCCAACCTTCAGTGGTGAAGGAGAATATAATCATATGGAATTTATGAAAACAATTGATATGTTCAAAGAAGACTTTAACATACCAGATGAATACATAAGTGCCAGATTACACTCATTATTTACCAAATCAGCTAAGAAATGGTATTATAAAATGAGACAAGACCATGGTAAACATTCCTGGCCTTGGTGGAAAGAACAAGTTATTTCCAAATGGGCAAATGATTCCTGGAGATTTAGAATGGAAAATTCTTTTGAAGAAGCCATTTTTAATATTGAGAGGGACAGGCCCATGACTTGGTTTCTTAAACAGAAAGACAGATTAACTGCCCTTCATCCTGATATGTCTGAGCCAATGGTACATAAAAGGATATTAAGAAAGTGTGGTGGTGACCTTGAGCATGCTATAAGAAGCAGATGTATTGAGCCTTGCTCTACAGAAGATTATATCAATGCTATGGAGGATATCACTACCAGAACAAAAATTGGAAGAAATTGGTATAAACCCCCAATAGACAACAAGACTAGTGGGAAACCAATTTCAAAACCAAATAAACCACATGACAGACCTCCTTTGAAATGTCATAAATGTGGAAGTACATCTCATTTAGCAAACACTTGTCCAAAAAAGACAAGAGTCAATGAGATAAATGTTGAAAAAGTGGAAGACACAAAAGAAACTGATGTAACTTTACATGAGAGTAATTCTGAACCTTCAGAAGAAGAAGAAACATCAGAAGAACTTAGTATAGAAAATATTAATGTTTCTTTTGAGGTCACTGGGGTACATACTCATTTACCACAGTACAGTGATGAATGTATGGATCTCATACATGTGCAAGATGCCAAAATGCAAAAAACCAAACCTGCCAGAGGTAAAGGTTATACAGCTGGGTCATCTTGTATCACTAATATTGTGATAAATAACACCGAAGCCAAGATACATCTTGATTCAGGAGCTTTTTGCACTTTTGTTGGAAAAGATTATCTTGACAAAATTTATACCAATTGGAAAGACAAGTTGATGCCAATTGAAGGTGTAAAATTCAGCAGTGCTAGTCAGAATATGCATCCTTTGGGTATATTTGAAGCAGCAATAATATTTCCTCATCCTTCAGGAAGTATGAGATTGAAAGCTGAATTTGTTGTTATGAATAACTGTACTTCACAACACTTTATAATTGGAAATGATTATCTCAATATCTATGGTATTGATATTAATAATCATAAGGACAGATATTTCACTATAGGGGAAAATAAAAGGCAAAAATTTGCTCTTTCTCCAGAAAGAAAAGAAATTACTGTCATTCAACAAGTAAAAAATGTTAATAAAGAAAGATTTGTGTCAGATCAATTGAGTGAAGCACAAATTAGTCCTGAATTAACACTAGAAATGAAGGAAGAGCTTATTGAAATTTTATTTCAATTTAGAAAAGCCTTTGCTTCTGATAATGAACCACTTGGGGCTATAAAAGGCCATGAAGTGGATATCATGCTTAATGTGGAGAGACCTTATCCCCCACTATTAAGAAGACCAGCTTACCCAGCTAGCCCTAGGGCTAGAGAAGCATTAGAAAGTCATATTAATGAACTAATAAAACTGGGAGTTCTTAGAAAGGCTGGACACAATGAGGAAGTGGAAGTCACAACTCCAGTAATCATTACTTGGCATAATGATAAGTCAAGGATGGTTGGGGATTTTAGAGCATTGAATACCTATACTATTCAAGACAGGTATCCAATCCCTAGAATCCATGAGACTTTGACTCAATTATCCAAAGCAAAGTTTATTACTTCCATGGATGCTCTTAAGGGCTTCCATCAGAATGTTTTAACACCTCATGCTAGGAAATTATTGAGAATAATTGCTCATTGTGGTATTTATGAATATTTGAGGATGCCTTTTGGTATTAAAAATGCACCCTCTCATTATCAAAGAATGATGAATACCATATTCCCACATGAATTATCAGAGGGATGGTTAATCATTTATATAGATGACATTATCATTTGTTCAGAAACCTGGCAATTACATTTGGAGAGACTTTCATTAGTACTTAAGAAAATTCTACAAGTGAACATGAAAATTTCTCTTAAAAAATGTCATTTTGGGTTTCATGAGTTAAAAGCTCTGGGACATGTAGTATCAGGACTGAGCCTTTGTGTTGACAAAAACAAAGTTGCTGCAGTCTTACTGAAACAAATGCCCCAGAACAAAAAAGAAATGATGTCTTTCTTAGGATTTGCCAGTTATTACAGGCAACACCTTAAAGATTTTGCAATCCATGCCAGATCATTATACAGAATTTGTGATCAACAAACTGTTTTTGAGATGACACAGGAGAGAATTCAAGCATATGATAAAATCAAGTATGCCTTGACCAATGCACCATTATTATTGATGCCAGACTGGAAACTTCCTTTCAAGCTGTATATTGATGCATGTGGTGATGGTTTAGGAGCTGCTCTTCATCAAGTTCAAATTGTCAATGACAAGCCTTATGAAGGTCCAATTTGTTTCATTTCAAGAAAAATTAAACCTACTGAGGCAAGATATGGAGCTAGCCAAATGGAGTGCCTTTGCCTTGTTTGGGCTCTGGAAAAACTTCATTACTATCTTGATGGTAGTGTGTTTGAAGTAATTACTGATTGTAATTCAGTAAAATCACTTCTTAACATGAAAACTCCAAACAGACACATGTTAAGATGGCAGATTGCTATACAGGAGTATAGAGGTAATATGACCATAGTACATAAAGCTGGAAATATTCATAAGAATGCTGATGGCTTAAATAGATGGGCATTACCCAATACACCTGATAATCCTGCCTATGTTCCTACAAGTGCAGAACCTCAAATTCCAATTGAAGGAATTAATATCACAGATGTTGGAACAGAATTCTTTGAAGAAGTTAGAGAAAGCTACAATCAAGATAAGAATTGTCATATTCTTACTGCTCTACTTGACAAAGATTGTAAAGATGTAGCCTTGGCTAATTCTCTGGATGATATTTGGAAAACATCTTATGATAATGGAAGATTTCATTTGTTTGATGGTATACTATATCATAGATCTAAACACACATGTGTCATGGTCTTATGTAGTAGAATGTTGATTAACACAATACTACTAGAATGCCATGATAACATTTATTCTGGACATCTGTCTGAAGACAGAAAAATGGAGAGAATTAAGACATGTGCCTGGTGGCCATCTTGGCGAAAAGATGTCATTGAGTACTGTCATAGTTGTGATAGATGCCAGAAAGCCAATAAAGCCACTGGTAAAAGATTTGGTTTAATGATCCATATTCAAGAACCAAGTACCCCATGGGAAGTGGTTCATATGGATTGGGTAACTGCCTTACCACCTGGAGGTGATAAAAGTTACAATGCATGTCTTGTTATTGTGGACAGATATAGCGAAACACCAATCTTTTTACCATGTCATAAAGATGACACAGCTATGGATACAGCTCTTTTGATTTGGAACAGAGTCATATCCCATACTAGTCTCTTTAAAAATATCATTAGTGATAGAGACCCAAAATTCACATCAGCCTTATGGACTAATCTACATAAGCTTTTGGGTACAAAATTATCATTTTCAACAGCCTACCATCCACAAACAGATGGACTGGCAGAAAGAATTATTCAGACCCTTGAGGACATGATCAGAAGATTTTGTGCTTATGGCCTGGAGTTTAAAGATTCTGATGGCTTTACCCATGATTGGTGTACTCTTATACCAGCATTGGAATTAGCCTACAAGACCTCCATCCATGCTTCAACAGGCAAGACTCCTGCAATGTTGGAAAAAGGATGGAACCCCAAACTTCCAGTTGATACTTTGAAAAAAGATTTGGTTGACATTCATCCAACTGCTTCAAGCTTTAAGCTACTGCTTGATAAAGTGAGACATCATGCAAATCAAAGCATGAATGATGCCTTTGAATATGCTAAGCAGAAATGGGATAAAAGTCATAAGACACCAGAATTCAAAGTAGGGGACTTAATACTAGTTTCAACCTTGAACTTTAATAATATTAAAGGTCCAAAGAAATTGAAAGATTCCTTTGCAGGACCATTTATTATTAAAACCCTTCATGGGACAAATGCAGTACAAGTAGAACTGTCAGGAGAATTAGGAAACAAACACCCAACTTTTCCTGTCAGTCTTGTAAAGCATTACACATCAAGTGATAAGGAATTATTTCCTTTAAGAAATGAAACACCCTTAGAAGTACCCCCACTTGAACCAAGTGAGGAAAAGAAAGTACTGAAAGTCTTAAAAGAAAGAAGACTTAGGGGTAAAAATGAAAGAGAATACTTAGTCAGGTACAGAAATCCACAACATGAAGATGAGTGGGTTGAAGAAAGTAAAATAACTGATTCCCAAAAGTTTCTCAGAAGATTCAGACATGAGAGAAGACCAATTCCTCAATAAAAAGTCTGAATTGTGTGCTTTACATACTTGAACAGTATAAGTAGAGAGGTTGGACAGTGGATTATACCCCCCCAAATAACTTGGGGTATACTACAGAAGGAAAATTGTAGTACAATTTTTTTTGGTGGTAGGGAATGTGAGCCTGTGAGGTATGTTTAACATACCCATAAGGCCAAAGATGATTTTATAAACAATTAAATTTGTCTTAAACAGACTTTTTAGTTGAATTTAAAATAAAAAATAATAAAAATTAAGTATAACTTTTTTTTGGATAAATAAAGTTATAATTATTATGTCATTTCTGGATTCTACACCAAAAATAACATAGGGTACACCCATAGGGTGTTATACCCAAAAACACTTATTTCTTGTGTTATTAGAAGATTTAAGAATCTCACAGTACTAATGTAACTTTTTTAACATTTTTTTAAAATTGTTAAATTTAAGCTTAATTAAGCTTAAATTTAAAGTTACATAAGGTTTATGCAACTTTACCAAAATTTTAGTTAAAATTGAGGTGTGGTGTATATTTACTGAATTGGCTAAGGATTTGCCATACAGAATGTAAATCCTGCGTGAGCTCAATTTAAAAGGGTTTAAGGCCATAGTATGGCTTTAAATAAATAAATGGGCAAAATCCACGCAAAAAGGTGGGACAAAGGAAAAAGACCAAATAGAGCTGGGGTACCCAACTTTTTGGATATGCAATGATTCAATTAAGGTTGTCCACCTGTATTGGAGGATTTTCAACCTTATTTAAACTTTAAGATTAGACTTTCATCCAACCTTAAGGTTTAAACTGGTTTTATCCCAATTTGGACAGGAATTTTAAGCTGCCAAAGGGTAAATCCCAATATGCAGGCTTGAAATTAAGGTTTTAAGAACTTTCAAAGCTTAATTGAGTTTAAAAAGCTTAAATAAGCTTAAAACTTTAAGGTTCCAAGCATTGAAACCTTATCAAAAGCTAAGGTTTGGTGTGTATTGCTATTTTACGTGGAAAAATAGCAATAACTTCAAAAATTCATTAAAAATCCAATTCTTAATGGATTTGCTTGAAAATTTCACACAGCTTAGAATCTAATATTATCAATATATAAATTAAATTTTAAGTATCTTTTACTAATAGGTTTCCTGGGTAATTAGCCTGGAAAATTACTTTTTTAAATTAAGCTTAAAGAAAATTATGATTTCTTTAAAAATTAATTAAAAATTGAGTTTAAGAGATTTCTGCTTGAAACTCTAATTTTATGTTGTTCATGTGATGAAATTTAATATAAATAAACTTACTTTATATTAAAACTTAAAATAATTAAACTAAATGAGGATTAAAGTTACTTGGAGTTAAGAATAACACTGGTAACTTTAAATTGGAAGTAAAAATAAGTTGCCTTAAGTTAAGAGCTTAATTTTTAAGCATGGTTTTTCAGTTTTGACCTGAGCACGCCCTCTACATCCATTATGAATCATGAGAGCTGCTCTGTAGACATAAAGAGAGTCTTTTCATCACTGTTTTTGTCCATCAATCAATTATCAATCCAATTATATTAGAAATTTAAACAGGTAAAGTTTTATTAAATATAAAATCTTATTATTAAAGTAATTCTTTAGTTATTTTTATTCTTTATTTATCAAATTAAAGAATTGAAGTCATAGAATTCAGATTATTGTTGTAATCATCTATAATAAATTTTATTATATAAAATTATCATCTTAAATATCTTTTCAAATCCACAAATTCCTCTCAAAAACTCTTTAATCATAATTTATGGTATAAAAAGTTTTTTTATCTTTAAATTTATTGATTTTTGGCGTGTTTTTAACTTATAAATCTTTATTTAATATAATAACTGTTGTATTTGACTTGTTGTATTAAATAAATCTTATAAGTAAGTTTTCTCTAAAGTTCTATATATTTTTTTATCTAGTAATAGTTTTTTTATATAGAATTTTATTCTACAAAGAATTATTTCTGCACAGTGTGTGTTTAATTCTTTTTATAAATAATATTTATATTATTTATAAGTGGTTAAATATTTATATTTTCCACGTGTAATTGTCTCATTAAGAGCTTTACACTTCTTATTGTTATAACTGTCAGTGACTATAACAATAATAGAATAATTATAATTTATTATAATTATTATTATATTTTTTTTTATTATTATATTTTTATAATAATAATTAAATTTCTATTTTTTTGTTATATAATTATTTTTAATAATTATATTTAAATTTGTGGTTATAATATTTAATTATATTATATTTTTCTATTGAGGACAGTCATAGTACTCTTGATATTGTTACTATTATCAAGAGTTTCATAGACAAACCTTACACCATCCTTTTTCTAGAATAGCAGGAGTCTTATTGGTATGGGCATTAATTGATGTTTTATATGCTCATTCCAGTTCAGGTAGAAGGGAACAGGAATCATGTGTGAATCCATCAAAGTATTTGAGCTCTAGGCCATATGAAAGAAATCTTCTGACCATGTCTTCCAAAGTATGGATCATTCTTTCAAATAGACAATCAGTTTGTGGGTGGTAAGCTTTGGAGAAGGATAACTTTGCTCCAAATAATTGGTGAAGGTTTGTCCATAGTGCTGAGGTAAATTTGGGATTCCAGTCACTAATGACATTGTGGGAACTACTTTTGCTGTGGGATAAATAATAGGCAGTACCTTGAGGGGGGAATTATTAGTGAGTCTGTATTGAATTTCAGAATTAGCCAATAACCATGGGTGCTAAGGTGTATTAGCTTCCCCTCTAAATATACTGAAAAAGATACCCTTTTTAATGAGATCACAAATCAATTATTTAGTTTTGTGGCTTTTCAATTAGAGAATTTTCTTCAGCAGTCTCTATCAGTTTGTCAATAAAAGATCACTATGATAATAATTGTAATAATGAATATTTGTTTGATAATTGAGGTTTGCTTAACTTCTTGTTATTGATTATATAATTGTTTTCAATTAATCCTTCTAGGATTCTTTTTTTTTATACTTTAGATATTTAAAGAATATTTTTTAAGATTACTATTAATATTCATAATAATATTGATAGCTCATTAATACTTTTAAAGGTTATTTAGAAATACTATCAATATAGCTATAATAATTCAAGGGTAAGATAATTTCTTAAAGGTGTTTTTTTTCAATATAAGCGTAATATATAAATAATAGAATAGTAATATAGTACTATTAGTATCAATATAAATATAATCCAATATACCTAAAAGGGTTATGACATAAGGTATAAGGGTAAGATGTTATCCCTTCTATAAATAAGGGTAATTGATAAATTAAATAAGATCACTAATCATAATATCTTCCAGCACTACTTCAACACTACTACTATATTTGTAAGTATATTAAATAATATGAAACTCTTCCATTGGTATTATGAATATCTTTCATTAATTAATCATAAATAATACTATAAGATACTGAGCCTTGCTACTGATCTTTTTCAATATAATACTAGATTATCCTACTAGGGAAGGGCTGTATTGATTCTCAGGATTATTGTATGAATCAGAAGAATTGGGTGTAAAACAGGAAGAGATGCCCTTTATTTATACCTTTTGGGCCCTCCATAGAGCCTTCCAAAAACAAGGGACTTGGATAAAATTCCACCTTGAGACAATTTTGCTGGTGGTTAAATTATAAATTGTGTCATTTGATTGAGATATTGTGCCATATGTGTGGTTTATTTCACCATTCTGAACCTTACTATTGTCAGTGCACAGCCTTGATACATTTTTTCCAGTGGTTAAATTTGGAATGGTGTCATTTGTTAGGGATATTTCCCCATATGTTTGGTTGATTGCATCATACATTTTGAATTATACTGATATTTTAACTAAACTTTATTCTTATTCTTAACAGCCTTGAGACATTTTTTCTAGTGGTTGAATTTGGAATGGTGTCATTTGATACAGATATTGCACCATATTTTTGGTTGATTGCACCATTTCTTAAAACTTTATTCTTATCTCTACTAAACTTATTTTTCTTCATATCATTGAGAAATGTTTGACAGTGGTTAAATTTGGAATGGTGTCATTTTATACAGATATTGCACCATATTTTTGGTTGATTGCACCATTTTTTAAACTGTATTCTTATCTCTACAAACCTTACTTTTATTCTTCACAGCCTTGAGCTGTATTTAGCTGAGTATTTTTCTATGTAAAATTTCAATTTGTAAATAACACCTGTAATGTTTGGTTATGGTAGTTTAAGTGGGGATTGAGTAATGTAACACTATGTTAGCTTATATGTAAATGTTTTTTTATGTCAAGAAATGTAACACATAATTTTTTAATCATCATGGTATCACTTATGTAATCTTAAGCATGTTTATTAATATTGAATATTTGACAAAGATTCATTATTTTTGAGCATATTCTTGTACCTAGTATAGAGTGTATAGTATCCTTCCTCTTCTTTAATCCATGATATCTAGGGGATTATTGATTTTATGGGGTTGAGGCAATATGTGACTGTTGGTAAAATTTGATTTAGATTCCAGTGGAATACTTATTTTTGTTATTTTGATATACTTCTCTTCCTTTTTATTGCAAATGTTTACTTTTATTCTTATTTTATTCTTATATATATATTATTATGATTATTGGTTAAATGTTTTAGCTTTGAAATTGTGTATTTGAACCTTGGAAGAGTCATTATGGAATACCAAAGCATTTTTAAATATGCCAGTCCATGATACTACTCCATTCCATATCAGAAGAGCTATATCCATGGCTGTATCATCTTTTTGACAAAGAAAAAAGATTGGATCCTTACTGAACCTGTCAACAATCACTAGGAAGGAATTAGAGCTTCTATCACTCCCTGGTTCAGGCCAGTTACCCAGTCCATATGGAAAATTTCCCAAGCTCTACTGGGTTGTATTCTGATCATATTTGAAAGTCTTTTTCCAGTGGATTTGTTTTCCTTTTGACATCTGTCACAGGTTTTGAAATATTCTGCACCATCTTCTTGCCACATTGGCCACCACATGCAGTTCTTGATTTTCTCTGGTGTTCTGTCCTCAGATGGGTGTCTTGAGAAGGGGCTGTCATGTCATTTTTTCAATAAAAGATTTATTAAAGATCTGTACACAACTTTCATTACACATTTATGTTTAGTTCTATGGTAAATTATACCCTCAAGTAAATAAAACGTTCCTTAATCATCTTATTTCTTCCATATTTAATCCAAGGAATGTATAAAGGAGTTATATTTAGAGTCTTTAGTAAGTAATTGGCATAGGATGCTACAACGTGTATGCTGAGTGTAACTGTTCCTTAATTTCTCAAAGAAGGTAGTGTTCAATTCTGTAGAACTGATGCCTTCTATTGGGATTTTTGAGGAAGTTTCTTCTGGCAAATAAGCAGGATTTTCAATGCCATTTGGTAATTTCCATCTGCTTAGTCCATCTAAAATTTTGTGAATATTCCTATCTTTGTGTACAATGATCATATTACCCCTATAATCTGTTATGTATATTTATCATCTGAGCATATTTCTGTTGGGTTTTACATGTTTATAAGTAATTGAAAAGTGGTAAATTATGCTATAACTTCAAAAACACCCCCTCCAAGAAAGTAATCAAGGTTTTCTGAGGCCTAGACAAGGTATAAAAATTCCATTTGACTTGCTCCATATCTGGCTTCAGTAGGTTTGATTTGCCTAGATATGAAACATATGGGTCCTTCCACATGTTTGTCATTAATAATCTGGAGTTGATTAAGTGCAGCTCCTAGTACATCTGCTGATGCATCAATATAAAGCTTTCAGGATAGCTTAAAATCTGGCATCAGTAACATTGGAGAAATGGTTAAGGCTTTGCCTCTGTAAACAGTCACTTCAAATATTTTGTCTTTGCCACACAATTTGTAAAGAGGTCTTGCTATGTATTCAAAGTATTTACTGTGCTGTATGTAGTATCCTGCAAATTTTTCCAAGGTATAGTGTCAGGCTGAGTCTATGATGAAGCTTATTAACGACTAGCTAAAAGCTTTAACTATAGCAATGGTTAAGGCTTGTCTCAGTTATTCAAAGGCTTTGCCTCTTTTGACAGTCACTTCAAATACTGTGTCTTTGCCACACAATTTGTAAAGTGGTCTTGCTATGGATTCAAAGTATCCATGGTGCTGTATGTAGTATCCTGAAAATTTTTCCAAGGTATAGTGTCAGGCTGAGTCTATGATGAAGCTTATTAATGACTAGCTAAAAGCTTTAACTATGACTGTGAAATGGTGAAAATAGCATAGAAAAGGTTTTTTTATGATAATAAGGTTTTATAAAAGAATATTCAGGGATTTACTATTGATGAATAGTGGTGGTGAGCACTGTTGAAAGCCCTGGGTGCAGCTTTACCTGTTGGGTTACAATAATTAAGATTATAATTATACCTGATTATTCTCCTAGAGTATAGCTGTTTTTGGCAGCTGTACTACCTAGGAATTTGAGAGCAGGATGAGGAAACCTTTTCTGGTGGAGAAAAGGTCCCTTTTTACCCTAGGATTATGTGAAAAAGGCTTCTAGACCCTTCCACGCAGAGGAAGTGAAGATTTTTCACTTCTAAGAACTGGCTTGTAGTTTTCACAAGGCCTGTATAGCCTGTATTGGGCTCAGATGTGGCTTTGAAACCACATCTGGGCAGCTTTCACCAATACAGGGTGAAGCGTTTCATCTGGGGACCACATAGCCCTCTTCTGATGTGTATGAAGTGTAGAATGCTGTACAGGACCCCAGTATTGACCAAAATATGAGGTATTGAAGTATAAACAGGCTTCCTATTCTTTTGGACACCTCATAGTCATAATTATGGGAGAATATCCCACAGTAAGGCTGTATTGGTCTAACTGTGGGATTTTGACCTTAAAGCTGCCATAGCTTTGTCATTTTTTGGGATATTGAGCTCAATGTTTGTTCATTGTGTAGTCCTGGATGTGTTCTACATAATGGACCTCATTTGTTGTGTCTATCATTAAATATGGCAACGTTATGCTATGTACAAGATTTTTGTACATATGTATGATTTGCTTGAAAGCTGTATGGAGTTTTTTTGCCCCATAAATTTTGTTCTAGATGCTATACATGGAAATGGATGGCACCATCAGATAGCCCTTATTGTGATATTTCCAAAAAGACCCCACTTTAGGTATATCACACTAAAACTGTAGAAGTCAGAGGAGAGGTGAATATTTTATTCCCCCTTATTTGACCTTACTTTGGCCATAACTTCAGTAATTCTGATGATAGCTTGATTTGGCTAGTACCATTAGATAGACCTGACTTAGAGCTTCATTTCGAACAACCCTTTGATGGGGTTAAGCCTCTTCCTCTTGATTTCAGATAAGAGGTGAAAAATAAGGTTTGTGCTCAAAAACAACTTTGTTATTCCTTGTCCTATGATGGTGGGACTTGTGTATTTGTAAAGGCAGGTTTCCTCTTTCCTTCAATACTTTTCTGAGCTGGTTTGGCTCAGCTCCATGTTTTGGTGGTATCTTGGCTCTACCATTGGTTTATGGTATTTGGCTGTCATGCTTGTGCTCTGGTTTTGAGTCACAGGCTGACACATAGGTTTCAGTAGTATTTCTGAAGATTTTTTTATCAATTCCAAGTGATAGACAAGATATCACATGTCACAGGGCTTTGAGTTCTTTGAATCCAAAATGACATTTTTTCAAAGAAATTTTCATGTTTACAGATTGGATTTTTCCTGAAACTCTGGATACTCTGTGCATATTTTCCTCCAAAGGCTTAGAATAGACAACAATTTCATAAATGTAAATTATTAACCATATTTCTGAAATCTCTTCAAAAAATATTTCATTCATCATCCTTTGAAAGTGCAAAGGCGCATTTTTGATACAAAAAGGCATCCTTAAGTATTCATACACTCCACAATGAACAAGAATTCTCAAATATTTTCTTTCTTTAGGTGTCACTACATTTTGATGGAATCTTTTTAGGGAATCCATAGTTCTTATTTAGGCTTCTTGAGATATTTGAGTGAGGTCAATTTATATTTTTGGTATGGGATACCTATCTAGTACAGTATAAGTGTTTAGAGCTCTAAAGTCCCCAACCATTTTGTATTTTCCATTATGCCATGCCACTACAACTGGAATGGTTATTCCTACCTCTTCATTGTGGCCAACATTTCTTATTACACCAAGTTCCAGGAGTTGTTTAACGTGAAGCTCATGTGCATCTCTTGATTTTGGGCTTTCTGGGTATGGAGGCCTCTTAAGAGTGGTGGATAAGGTCTCTCAATGTTGAAAGAAATTTCAACTTCATGACCAATAACTGCACCCAATGGTTCTTTATCTGTTGCAAAGGCTTATTTGTGGTCATATAAAAGCTTATAGAGTTTATTTTGTGGTATATAAGTAAGATGAAGACTTACTTCAGCTTTATCCATCTGATCTGAAGTGAATTTTTCTAACTCTAAGCTGACTAGTGATACTTTATTTACTTCAATTTGTCTTTTGAAAGGTAAAAACACAAATTTACAACACTTATTTTGCCCAATAGTAAGCTGTTTGTCTTTATTGTTATGTAAATCTATGTCATAAATGATTAAATAATCATTTACCAATATAAAATGGGTACTTGAGCAGTTTTCCATGAAACAAGTTCAACACTAATTCTTGAATTTCCATTGATATGTGGAAATATTACAGTGGTATCAAATATTTCCAATTCTTTCATTTTCTTACTTGCACTGTTAAGTTTTATGCCATCAATTGATAATAATTGATCCCCAAAATTTGGTAAACAGCTCTTGAGAAAGTATTTCCCAAAAAAGAGAATAAGGCTCCTGAGTCAAGAAAACATTTAGTGGGTTTTTCTTATCAATTACCACTTCTGTTATACAGGAATTACCAGCTGTATAGCTGTTTCCCTGTTTGGTTTGGTTTTCATAAGCTGTGAATCTTGGATTTTTGACAAATCAAGTTTCCTATTGCTCAATTGTTTGAAGTGAGAATAAGACTCCATGATGTCAATTGTTACCTTGATATTTTCTATATCTTTTGAACATTAATGAAATATTGAGAATTTCTCATCTGAATTTTCCTCATTTACATCATCTTTTTCAACATCAGGTTCTTTCTCAATGTCAATATTATTGATTTTCCCTCTCTCAGGAAATTTATTAACTAAATTTGTGGTGCTATGGAAAGTATAGAACTTTATTATTCTATCTGAAGGTTTATATTTCAGATTATTCGAATTTTCTTTGGGATTTTTGTCCACAGAATCTTTGCATGGTGTATTAATCCTTGTTTTTCAATTCACCCTACTAGAACCAATTCTGGTTCTGGTTATTACTTCTTTCAATATATTGAAAATATCTCCTTCTGAAAATGTTTTGGTAGTCCTGCTTTTGACAGCATGCTCTAAGTCACCTCCAAATTGTATCAGAATTCTTCTTTGAATCATAAATTCTGACATTTCAGGATATAATGATGTTAATCTGTCTTTGTGTTGGCAAAATCATGGTAAAGCTTTGTCTTTGTCAGCATTCAATTTAGCATATTTAAAGGCTTTTTCCACTTCAAATTTACAAGCATAATTGGCCCATTTATTAATGATTTGAGTTTTCCACCAAGTCCAACTCTGGTGTCCATGTTCTTGTCTTAAATGTATATACCCTCCATTAGCTGATTTGGTAAATAAGGTGTTGAATCTTCCTTCTATCAATATTTCTGGTAATTTAAATTGTTTTTTATCACGTTCATACCTCTGATGAATTTCCTATGGTCATATTCTCCTTCACCACTGAAGTGAGGCCATTATTTAAGTTTTGGTACTTCTTTCAAAAGTGCTTGACCCATTGATGTTTCCAAGTTATGGGAAGAAGGAAAAAATTCATTCTTCCTTTGTGAATGCTCTACAGCCAATACTTGTGGGTTGTAATTTCTTTTACCCTCCTCTTGACTCAAAGGTGTAGACATTCTTGGTAAGATGTGCAGTAATTGTTCAATATCATTCATTTTACTGGTGCTACCCCTTTGGGAATTTTTCAATTTATGTTGAAAACCCTGTATTAAATTGATCAACTTAACTTTATACATGTCTTCTTTAACTGTCATTTCTTTCCAGAATTCTGTCTGGCTAGTTTTAGCATAAACTACTACATTAAATTTCATTGTTAATTCTGATACTTCCTCTTGTGAGTTGTCAAAAAACTTTTTCAAGGCAATGGTATATGTCTCTACTTTAGTAAATGAACTTGAAATATCATCAAAAACTTTTTTATTATCCAATTGGATAATAATTATTGCTTTTTTTATTCTTTTTTCAATCATGTCATCAATATTGAATTTAGAATATTTTGCTGTTAATTCTTTTATAATAGAGGTTTGTTCATTCATCTTCTTTCCAAATAAGCTTTCATTATTTAAAGTTTCAATTTTTCCTGAAGCTTTTTCAAAACACATGAGTGTTTCATTTATGTGGCTCAAACTTAAATTATTTGTTTTAAGATTTTTACAAATTGTTGAATTTTGATCAGAAACATGCCTTTTTATGTCATGAATAGCTATATACAAGTTTTAAATTCCATTTAGAATATCAGAAATCATTTCTGGTAATTTAATCTGGCTTACTCCTTTTTCTGTGATTCCATCATGATTCTGGCAATCTGAAACACATTTTCCATGGCATCCTGTTGCATTTTTGGGATTCTGTAGCATTGGATGTATGGCTTTGTGACTGTTGCTTTGCCTTTTCCCTTTTTCTGAGCTTGTGGCTTCCTTTTCACATTTTGTCGTAGGGGCTCTTTTAAGTGAAGACGGCCTGGAACTCAGTCAACTAGGACTTACTTATGAAGGGGTCAAGATATGGTATAATGGAATACACTTAAGAGTGTAATAAGATGAAATTACTAATATAAGAAATATAATAAAGCAGCAAGAAAAAAAAAGAGTAAGAAAATGAAAGAGCCAACCACAAACATATCCAAGTCCACTGTTTCAACCTGTCACAAAGAAAGAGATTGGTTAATAAGGATATGGCCACCACATCTCAAACTGTACAGGCAAAGAAGAAATGCAAATACTAACTTATTGCCAATAAAAAATAATACCCAAATCAATAGTAAGAATATTCCTAAAATGATAAATCAGGTAGATTAATTGACTGGAGAAACATCCCCAGGGGGAGAAAGAGGGTCTTTTATATGTGAGAATCACCATCTGTCAGCCTGTGACTCAAGACCAGAGCGCAAGCTTGATAGCCAAATACCATAAACCAATGGTAAAGCCAAGATACTAACAGAACATGGAGCTGAGCCAAAGCAGCTCAAAAAGGTATAAAAAGAAAGAGGAACCCCACCTCTTTCCAAATACCCAATTCCCACCATCATAGGACAAGGCATAAAAAAGTTACTCCTGCTCAAAGCTGTTGCTAAGCATAAACCTTATTATTCACCTCTCATCTGAAATACAGAGGAAGAGTCTTAAGCCCATCAAATTGGTATTCAAATTGAAGCTCTACGTCAGGGCTATCCAATGGTACTAGCCAAACTGAGCTAGCATCAAAATTACAGGAGTTATGGCCAAAATGAGGTCAAATAAGGGTGAGTAAAATATTCACCTCTCATCTAGCTTGTACAGTTTTATTGTGGGATACCTAAAGTGGGGTCCTTTTGGAAAGAGAAACGTCAGGGATATCTGATGGTGCCTTTCATTTCTTCATATCTCGTCTAGAACAAAAGTTATAGAGGACATAAGCTCCATACAGATATTGAGAAAATAATATGTATTAATAACAAAATTTGTACATGGCATAACTTTGCCATATTTAATTTTAACCAAACCAAATCAGGTACCATTGTGTAGATCACATTCAGGGCTACACAATGAGCCAACTTTGAGCTCAATATCCCAAAAACTGACAAAGCTGTAGCAGTTTAAAAGTCAAAATCCCACAATTGGGCCAATACACCTTTACTGTGGGATAATATCCCGTAAACATAATTATGAGGTGTCAAATAGACAAAGAAGCCTGTTTATACTTCAATACTGGGGTGCCATACAGGTTCTGTACAGCATTCTATGTGTCATACACATCGGAAGAGGGCTGTGTGTCCCCCAGATAAAGGTTTTCACCCTGTGTTGGTGAGAACTGCCCAGATGTGGTCTCGAAACCACATCTGAGCTCAATAAAGTGTATAAAGGCTTTGTGGAAACCACAATCCAGTACTCTGAAGTGAAAAACCCTTCACTTACTCTATGTGAATGGTCTAGAGGACCATTTCACCCCATTTGAGGATAAAAGGAGGCCTTTTCTGCACAAGAAAAGGTTTCCTCATCCTTCTCTTGAATTCCTAAATAGTACAACTGTGAAAACAGTTATAATCTTGGAAAATAATAAGGTATACTCTTAATATTAAGTGTTGCAGTAGTTATTATTGTAAACCAACAGATAATTATTGCACCCAGGGCTTTCAGCAGCGCTCACCACCACTAAAATCCTTTAGTAAAGCCCTTAAATATCATTCTAAAACCCTTTTTACTAATTTATTTGGCTTCAAATCACAGTTAGATTTGTACCTGCTATTTCATTTACTCTATCATAGACTCAACCTGACATTTTGGGGGCCTGGCCATGTTTTTTGACTTTTTGGACCCTTTATGTTTCATGTGAAAAGTGAGTTTTTTTCTTATATTCTTACTTTATGACATTATTATTTCTCTATTTTAGGCATGAAATATTAAAAAAATAATTTAATATATATCTTATTATTGTTTCTTTGAGTGGCATATCATTATATACCACTGTGTCTTTTCTTATTATTGCTTCTTTCATGTGGTTGATTATAATTTAATAACCATTATACTTATCTTTTGGCGTGTTTTTCATATTCAAAGACTTAAAGCCATTGATATTATTATTTTTTAATTCAAAAGAACACCTCTTTTACTGTAAACCAACAGTATTGGAGGTGTGGTTGGACATATTGCTAGTTTCAGTTTCCCATTACATAACCACTTCTGAGATTACACTTGTTAGTTACAAGTTAATTTGTGAGATACTGGTACACAAACAGTGCACCAGAAATCCACAAGCTGTATTTTTGACATGTAATTGATAATTTCAATCACAACATCATAATACAATGGTATAATATAGGAGTATATTTCCCAGAGGCCATTCTTAGACATTAAAACAGAGTTATAAGAACTCTTAACTGACATAAGCCCTCTTTTTCTTTGATACAGTGGAAGAAACCTTCATACCACTTGAGACCCAGTCACAGGCCAACACATGAGTGACACCCTCAGAACCAGAGGGAATCAAGTGCAAAGGAAAGAGGCACAGTGAAAGCCTTGTCACAGCAAAGAAGTGGACACCAATTTCCACCAAGAGGAGTAGAAAACCATGAAACTCTGAATCAATAAAAGGTAAACCAACCTTAATCACTTTTACAGGGAAGATCACAATAATTAATCCAGTTGTAACCTGTGAAGGCAAATTTCCCAAAGCAGTAGAAAATAAATTTGTACACGGCACAGTCCAAATTAAATATCCTAAGAAAATTAAGTTGTTGATTGCTTGCAAACACTGATATGTCACCTGTACACCTCAGGAACCACCCGGAGGACAGAGAAGGCTTGTCCAGAACCAGAAGACCTGGAGGAGGACACCTTGGACACAGTGGTAGATGGCAAGACATTGAGGGAAATCATACCCACTCTTCCATTCACTTTATAATTCAACAGCAGCCTCAAACCAGAGGACTGGAAGGATATGAATCAAGCTCTTCAGATCCACCAACCCCTCAAAGATCTTTTCCAATGGAGCATGGAAAACAAGATGTTAAACCTACCATCCCACTGGGCAGAACTTGGAGAAAGCTTTCAGAAGATATGTCTCAGAGAGATACCCTTCAAAGACCTTATGGAAATCACCAAAGGTTGGAACCCCACCAGGAAGTTCACACTCCTGGAGAAGAGGGAAACCAGGATAAAGGAGAATCAAGCCACTATTCAAGCTATAGAAGAACAGCCAAACCAGACAGGGCCTCCTCTGATTCCTTAAGGCTCACAAGGAGTAGACCAAACCAGCTCTCCAGTGGCCTCACTACATTCAGGCACCAACAGATCAGTGGCTAAGAGTCACCATTCTTCACAATCCCAGGTAGTTTCCAGGAGAAGACAAGGATACAAGGGGAAGAAAGACCTCTTTCAACCAAAGGCAGAGAGAGTCAGAACCAATGATCCAGGACCTTTTGGAATTGGTGAAAGAAGTGTACAAGAGCCTGAAATAGTTGTAAATAATTCTATAATCAGTAGCCCCACTAATAGAAATATAACCCCCACTCAGACAGAAAATAATGTTGTTACACCTGAGAGTAACCTAAACTGTGATAAACTGTGGTTACAAATGTCCAATTTGTGGTGCAAGCTCAAGAACAACTTGATGATTTCAAGAGACTGAATGAAATATTGCAAAGCAATGCAATCTTAAAAGATGCTAGAATTAAAGCCATCCAAGAGAGCTTTGATCAATTGAGAAATGGCTCTGAAGAAACCAAAAAAAGACTGAATCAAGTCTTTGAAGAGCAACACCACTGCAAAAGGGACAGGGATTGTCTGGATCAGGACAAAAATAAATTGTTTAATGTCTACCAAAACATGAAGCCCCAACCGCAAGACCATGCTTTATATGATCCTTACCAGAAAGAAGACAACAACCCAGATTCCCCATTGGGGAATAAGGCCAGAACTCCATCTCAATACCAAGATGGAGATAATATGTCTTATTCTGAAAAGGAAGCCTTGAAACAGCTTCCATAGGCCTCAAGCTGGCACAAATTCTCTGGCACATGAGAATATGATCATATGGAGCTCATTGATCATATTGATTGACTCTTCATTTATGTACCAAGCATACCAGATTACTGGATTAGTGCTAGATTGAATACAGCATTCAAAGATCATGCTAGTATATGGTACACAGAGATGATGGAAATTCATGGCAGAAGAAACTGGCCATTTTGGAAGAGTCAGATTATCCAAAATTACAGAAATGGTACTTGGATATGGCAAAAGACCATGTCATTTGAAAATGACAAGTACTCTGTCAAGAAAAATCCAATGAGTGGTTCCTTATACAGTCCAAAAGACTTAAAGCCATTGATCCTCAAATTAATATTCAGATGAAGAACCACAAACTCCTGACATAAATGACAGGGGAACTAGAGCATGCAGTAAAATGCAGATGCAACCAAAGGTTCACTCTAGATTACATTGCAAATACCTTAAATATGTAAGGAAAAGAACAAATATAGGGAAATATTTCCAATTTAGAAGCAGTAGCTTCAAAGAGAAACAGCCTTTCAGGGTGGACTTCAAAGACAAACTCAAAGAGAAAAAAACAGAAGTTACCCAAAGAAAAATACTTTTCACAATTGTGGTTCAACAGACCATTATTTCAATAACTGCCCAAAGGCAAAGAAGAAAGTCAATGCCATTGAAAAAGTCCCAGTAGAGGAATCCCCACCAGAGGATTCTGAATCAGACTCTATGGGCAATGCCATCAGAGAACAATCTGAGGATGACCAAGACCCAAAAGAAGAATTTCTAATGGAGTACCAAGAGGAAACACAAATATAAATTCAGGAAAAACAGATAGAGGCAGGCATGCCACAAGATACTGCAAATAAAAACTGGTGTAAGCACACACAAGATGCACAAACATTCCTGGTCACACCAAATAAAGAAATTGCATACATACATGGGACAGCCACAAAAATAACTGTTTTTATTGACAATTCCCAACACCCATTGATCATTGACAGTGGTGCACACTACTCAATAGTGTCCACAACCTATCTGGATTGTCACTTCCCAATTGGGGTCAAACAGCTCTTTCCAACCAAGGAAAAGAGCTTCAAATGTGCATCAGGGAAGATGAAATCCATTGCAACAATTATCAAAGAGATAGTTATACCCCATAGGAAAGGTAATATCAGACTCAACCCAGAGTTTGTTGTGCTTGAAGATGCCTACATCCCAGGGTTTTTACTGGGGACAGACTACCAGAGAATGTATGGAATTGATATTTACAATAGTAAAAACAGGCATATGACCATTGGTAAAAACAAAGAAATGAAATTTTCACTTGATATATACCAAATATCTAACCATGACCCTCTGGAAGAACTACTGAATGAATTCAGAGGGGGCCAATTCAGAACTACCTTAATCAGAAAACAGAAGCTTAGTTTTCTGGAAATGCTGAGAAAAAATATACCAGAATTTTCCATTGGTGAAGAACCCTTAGGAAAAATCAGAGGCCATGATATGAAACTATATCTAGATGTGGAAAGACCTTATCCACCAATTCTGAGAAGACCTCCATACCCAGAATGTCTGGAAACTAGGAAGGAAATTGAGAAACACATCAGTGAACTCTTAGAAATGGATGTCCTCAGGAAGATAGGAAAAAATGAAATAGTGGAAATCACCACTCCTGTCCTTATCACTTGCCATGATGGAAAATCTAGGTTGTGTGGGGATTTCAGAGCCCTAAATAACTACACAAAAGCTCATAGTTACCCCATACCAAGAATGCCTCAAGCCCTAGATAAACTGGCAAAAGCTAAATATATAACCAAGATGGACTGTATGAAAGGCTTCCACCAGAATGGAGTTAAACCAAACTCCATGAAGTTACTCAGAATCATATGCCATATGGGTATATATGAGTACACCAGGATGCCATTTGGCATCAAAAATGCACCATCCTACTTCCAAAGGATGGTGGAAACAATATTTCAAGAAGAAATATTGGAAGGCTGGATGGTAGTATATAATTCTGAAATTGTTATCTACTCAGAGATATGGTAAGGCTATGTGCAGTAAAGAGACAGAGTATTAAGTAAATTCACACCCATCAATGTAAACATTTCACTTGAAAAGTGCAATTTTGGCCAACAAGAGTCATTGGCACTGGGATATAAATTCTCAGGATTTATTCTGGCCATAGACCAGAATAAAGTAGCAGAAGTACTGAAAACACCACTACCAAGGACCATCAAAGAAATGCAATCATTTCTTGTGTTTGCTAGCTACTACAGAAACCACATCAAAGCTTTTCCCACCTAGCTAGTAGTCTATACAATTCATGTTCAAAAGATGTAGTTTTTTGAATTACCGAATAAAGAGGGGATGCATATGAGAGGATCAAACATTAACTCACTAATGCACCTGTGCTCATCTTACCTTACTTTGAACTACCATTTAAGCTATATATAGATGCAGCCTGTAGCCAAGGCGTGGGGGAAGCCCTTCACCAGAGACAAATTGTAGATGGTGGACCAAGAGAAGGAGTAATATGCTAAATCTCTAGGCAGCTGAAAGATTAAGAAGCCAGGTATGGGGCCACCCATACTGAATTTATACTCTTAGTCTGGGCTCTAGAGAGACTCCACTATTATTTGGAAGGCCCAGGCTTTGAATTATACACAGACTGCACAGCGTTTAAAACCTTCCTGCGCATGAAGACTACCAATAGAAACATGTTGAGGTGGCAAATAGCCATCCAGGAGTATAGAGGCAATATGACCATCATATACAAGGAGGGTAAAAGCCACACCAATGCAGATGGTCACTGGATAATTCAAAAAGTAACCCAGCTTATGACCCTGAAGGAGAAGCCAAGATCCCTATCCATTTCATTGAAATAGATAGAAGGAAGAACTTCAGATTTTCTGAATGAGCACCAGGAAGTGGTACCCCAGACAGTGGAGAAACTGATTCAGAAGGAACAGAAACTCCCGTATTAGGAATAAGCTCCTCAGAACTGCATAATGAGTTCTCCAGTACAGTAATGAAGACCTAGGAAAAACATAAACAGTGTGGCATACTGTTTCAACTCCTTCAACACAAGTACAGGAGCCCAGAACTGGAATCCCAGTTAGAAGGACCCTGGTTGATAGATTATAAGGACCACAAATTTTTCCTTATAGATGGCCTTCTCTATCATAGAGAAAATCACACAAGTGCACTAACAGTGATAGACAGAGATCATATATCCCTGATCCTGCAGGAATTTCATGAATGCCCCTATATGGGACACATGAGTGAGGACAGGACCAAGGAGAGGGTAGCAAGCACAGCCTGTTGACCCAAATGGGAACAAGAGTTTAGTTAACATATAAAAACTTGTGAAAGATGCCAGAAGGAAAACAGAAAACATGGGGAAAAGTATGGGCTACCTCAATACGTAGAAGATCCCAAAAACCCATGGGAAACCATCGACATGGTATGGGTCACAGCAATTGTCCCAGGAGGAAGAGAAAACTTCAATTCTTTCCTGATCATAGCTGATATGTTCAGTAACAGTGCAATGTGCATACCATGTCACAAGGGGGACACAGCAATGGATACAGCCTTGTTAGTTTGGAATAAAATCATATCCGAATGTGGAGTCCCAAAAATAGTAAGTGACAGGGACCCAAAATTCAAATCAGAATTTTGGACCAACCTCTATGACATGCTGGGTACAAAACTTGCATTCTCTACAGCTTCCCACCCACAGACAGATGGTTTAGCTGAAATGATGATCCAGACTATTGAAGATATCATCAGGATATTGTGTGCATATGGCATGGAATACAAGGACCATGAAGGATATACCTATGACTGGGTTACCCTCCTATCAGCATTCCAACTGGCTTACAACACAAGCCAGCACTCTACCACAGGGAAGCCACCTTCCCTGGTAGAAAAAGGGTGGAACCCCTTGCTTCCTGTAGATCACCTGAAAAAAAATCTTCTAGCTATCCACCCAACAGCCAAAGACTTCCATGATATTTGGAAGAGGGCTTGTGATACAGCTTCTAAATGCATAGCTGAGGCAAAAGAATACAACAAACAGAGGTGGGACAAATGCCATATGGAACCTGACTTTAAAGAAGGGGACAAGGTGTGAGCCTTAGAGGTAATTTCATATACCCAAAAGACCACAAATATAAAAAATAACATATTAATATAAATAAAATAAATTTATTTATATTATTAAAATAAAAATCAAAATATAAATATAAAATTATATCAAAAATAAAAAAATTAATTACAATTTAAAAATAAAAATACATTAAATTTTGTAAGTATAAAATTACATTTATACTTGAAAAAATTAAGTAAAAATGAAATTTTAACAAAATTGTGAAAAAATAAATAAATTTGGAAAAAAGTTAAATAAAAATTATTATAACTTTTTATCCAATAAATAAACATATAAAAATTATTTCACCATTGGATTCCTCATAAAAAATCAGGTGGGGTCACCTCTGAGTGAAATTCTTGTAACTCAACTCTAAATAAGCTTAAATTAAGTATTTAGTATTTTCAATACAAAAGTTGAAAATCCTCAAAACTTTAATTTAATTCACACCACATGTGGTGTTAACCATCAATTTTTGTGTTAAAATTGAGGTGTTGTGTTTAGTTTAGAAGTTATGAGGAATTGAAGTATTTTCAATTGAATTCAATTGAAATGTCAAAATGTGCGCGTGTATTACATAAGTGAACTTTAATTTACATATGAGGTGTCAATTATTACTGTATTGTACTGTACAATTGAATTGAATTACATATGTAAATTATAAGTATAATACATGATGAGGAATTAAAGGAAAAATAAATTGGAAAAATTAAAATTGGGGGGGAAAAGGAACTCCAGCTCTAAGGGGGAGCTAGACCCCCAAAATCCTTGCTGACAGGCGTGGGATGTCAAAATTCACGCAAAAGTTCATCACTTTTGGCCTGGAATTGAGTCACAGGGTCTGTGGACTCAATTGATGATGAGGTTTTGATACCAACTGGGGTAGTTTTAGCTGTTGCCAAGAGGGTAAAACTACCCTTAAGATAAAACAACCATGGTAAAAACAGTTTTAACTGGTTTCTACGCCTCTGAAACACATTCTGACGTGTTTTGAAGGCCCTAGGCCTGATATTTCTATAGCAATGGCTGATTTAAGGGTCTAAAATGGCTAAAAATGGCTAAAAATGGCTTAAACCAGCCCTTTTTTGGCCTAAACCAGGGTTCAATGATACCATAATTGGCTTTTCTGTTGTCAGACTGTTTTTCACGACTGACAAGAGTAAATTTTACTTTTGGAGTAAGAGAATTGATGGCTATAAAAGAATGTCTTCTTTGCCCCACTTTTCTCTTCATGTTAGAATCTTTTCCTTTTATTAATTAGTTTAAAACTGTTAAACCAATCAATAAAAGATTCCAACCACCTCTTTTAAATCATTTTAAACCTTTTAACCACGTGAAAAAATCATTATAATCATTGTTTGTAACTCTTATAATCATTTTTACCCCTGAACCACCCCAAAAGTGAATTAAAGCATCTTTCATCACTGTTAACTTTGTCACTTTGTTTCCAAATTCACTCTGGTCACTTTTGGGCGTGTTTTCTCTTTAATATTCTTTTTAAAGACTCTGTTCTTTAATTAATTGCTTGCAGTTCTTTGCTCAATTAATTCCAATTGAAATTGCTCTTGAAGAAATTTCTTTTGTAGCCTTAAAATATCTCTTGTAGAGTATTTTTTGGATAAATTTTTATTGTTGGTAAAACAATAAATTTTTATAATATTATTGTTTTATACTAATAAAGTTATAAACAATAAAATTGGCGTGTTTTCTCTTAAAAATAATATTTCATACTATTTTTAACTGAATTTTACCTTATACAAATTTTGAGGACAGGAAAAGTACTTGATTTTTAATCAAAGTTTCATATCCACACCTTACATTTGGGGGCCCAGCCGTGATATTTTACCTGTGACAAATTTTTTTTACTCTTTTTAAATCTTTTTTCTTATATTGAAAAATTTAAAAACATATAAAAAATACTTATAATTCAAAAAATCAATAAAAAATAATTTTTTTTTCATATTATAAGTGAGGCTTATATTTTTATTTCTTTTTTTGAAATATCTTTTTTTACTTAAATTAATTGGTTTTTTCATTAATTTTAGTGTCTGACAACGTGGTAAGACAAGAAAATATTGAAACAGCCTCAACAGTAACCAGCATTATTCCTGCCAGTACTGTTAATTCTGATCATAATAGTACTATTATTGTGACTCAGAATATTCAACCAGAGCCAATTTCTTCTGAATTAGTCAACTTAGAAATAAGTAATACTCTTCAGAAAGCCAAAGATTTGGCCAATAGTAAGTTTTTTGACGTAAAATTACTATTTTAAGCCTTTTTTAACCATAATTATGCCCTCAACCAGGTCAGGAGCCAGCTATAACCCCTCAAGCAGCTCCCAGAAAGGTAATAGATGTGATTATGGCAGAGGCCAATCAGGTACAGAAGGAAAAGGGTCAGTTGATGACTTCCAAACAACTAAAATGGGTCATTCTGAAGCTGATAATACCATTTTACCTTCAAAAAGAGCTGACACCGCCACAACAAGCCTCTGTGGACATATACAAAGCCAGCCACAGTGCATACAACAATGCACTCCAGTTCAAGGAGTACCAGATCCTGGCAGACCTGTGGAAGAATTGCATGAATTCTTACCTGACAGTGAGAAAATTCCTGGGCCATCCCAATACTTGCAAATTTCTCAATGGATGGCATCCATTGATGGAGAAGAAAAACATGATGCTTTTGACACTAGAATGGAGGAAAAACAACCCTCCACCACCCAAACCAGTGCCAAAAACAGCCCCAGTGGCCAGCAGCAGCAATTCCAACGTGAAAAAGAAGCCACAACCTCCAAACAAGGGCAAAGGGAAGGCACCAGCTCCAAAACCTTACAGCCAAGGCTACAGAATCCCAAAGATTCAACAGGATGCCATGGAAAATGTATTTCAGATGGCCAGAACCATGATTGAATTACAGAAGAAGGAGGAAGCCAGATTAAAATATCAAAAATGATTTCTGATACTTTTAATTGTATTCCAGAGTTGTATAAAGCTATTTCTGACGTAAAATGTCATCTTTCTGATAAAAATACATCAATTTGTGACAATCTTAAAACAAAAAACTTGAGTCTGAGCCAAATAAATGATACACTTAAATGCTTTGAAAGAGTTTTAAGAAGAATAAAAACTTCCAATAATGATAATTCTTTTGGCACTAAGATAAATGAACAATCTGCCATTATTAAAGAATTAACAGCCAAATATTCTAAATTCAATATTGATGACATAATTGAAACAAGAATAAAACAAGGCATAAACACTATCAAAGAATATAATAAAAAAGCTCTTGATGATATCTCAAAATCATTTGAAGAAGTAAAGACAAATACAATTGCCTTGAAAAAGCATTTTGATACCTCAAAAGAGGAAATATCAAGATTAACAATAAAGTTAAATGAAGTTATATCTGATAATACTAAACAAACAGAATTATGGAATGAGCTTACATATAAAGAAGATGATCATAAAAAGAATGTCATAGACTCTATACAAAGCCTACAACACGAATTAAGAAATTCACAGAGGTGTAACAACAGTAAAATGAATGATATTGAACAACTGCTGAACACCTTTCCAAGAATGTCTACACCTCTGAACCAAAATGAGGGGGCAAGGATTCCTAATCCACAAGTATTGGATATTGAAAATTCACAGTTAAAATATGAATTTTCTACTTCTCTTCATAACTTGGAACCATCAATGGGCCAAGCACTCTTGAAGGAGGTTCCAAAACTTAAAGAATGGCCTCACTTCAGTGGTGAAGGAGAATATGACCATATGGAATTCATTAGAGGTATTGACATGATCAAAGAGGATTTTGAATTGCCAGACAGATTGGTAACAGCCAGGTTTAACACCTTGTTTACCAGATCAGCTCACAGATGGTACATCAAAATAAGACAAGCACATGGACACCAGAGTTGGACTTGGTGGAAAACCCAAATCATCAACAAATGGGCAAATGATGCTTGGAGGTTTAAAGTTGAAACAGCCTTTGAATCTGCCAAATTTAATGCTGATAAAGACAAAGCTTTACCATGGTTTTGCCAACAAAAAGACAGATTAACAGCATTATATCCAGACATGTCAGAATTTATGATCCATAGAAAAATTCTGAGACAATGTGGAGGTGACTTAGAGCATGCTGTCAAAAGCAGGACTACTGAACAATCTTCAGCAGAGGATATTATCAATATATTAGAAGAAGTAACCACCAGAACCAAAATTGGTTCTAGTAGGGTGAATCTTAAAACAAGGTTTAATACACCTTGGAAAGATTCTGTGGACAAAAACCCCAAAGAAAATTCTAATAGTATTAAGTATAAATCTGCAGATACAATCAGAAAGTGCCATATTTGCCAAAGCATCACCCATTTAGCAAATACATGTCCAAAAAGGGGGAAAATCAACGAAATTGACATTGAAAAAGAACCAGATGTTGAAAAAGAAGACATAATTGAAGACAATTCAGATGATAAGTCATCTATATTTTCTGAATCTTCAAAAGATATAGAAAATATCAATGCCACTTTTGACATCATGGAATCTTATTCCCACTTGCCACAATTGAGCAATGGTCAACTTGATTTATCAAAAGTTCAAGATGCACAACTTATGAAAACAAAACCAAACAGAGGGAAAGGTTATACAGCTGGTAACTCCTGTATAACAGAAGTGGTGATTGACAACAAACACACTAAACTTTTGCTTGACCCAGGAGCCTTCTGCTCTTGTGTTGGTAAATCTTTTCTTAAAACTTGTGTACCAAACTTTGAAGATCAATTATTGCCAATTGATGGCATAAAATTCAATAGTGCAAGTAACCCAATGAAAGCATTAGGAATTTTTGAAACCAATGTCATATTCCCACACATAAATGGGAATTTAAGAATCACTGTTGAATTTGTTGTTATGGAAAATTGCTCCAGTACCCATTTCATATTGGGAAATGATTATTTAATCATGTATGGCATAGATTTACACAACAACAAAGACAGATACTTTACTATTGGAGACAATAAGCGCCAAAAATTTGCCTTTTTACCATTTAAAAGACAAATTACAGTAAACAAAGTATCACCAGTCAACTTAGAGTTAGAGAAATTCAAGTCTGAACACTTAAATGAAGCTGAAATAAGCCTTCATTTGAGTGATAAACAAGAAAATGAACTCTATTCTCTTTTATATGACCATAAAGAAGCATTTGCCTCAGATAAAGAACCCCTAGGGGCAATTATTGGTCATGAAGTTGATATTATCCTTAATATTGAGAGACCTTATCCACCACTCTTAAGAAGACCTGCATATCCAGCAAGTCCAAAATCAAGAGAAGCTCTAGAAAGCCACATTAAAGAACTTCTAGACCTTGGTGTAATAAGAAAAGTGGGCCACAATGAGGAAGCAGAAATAACTACACCAGTCATAGTGGCTTGGCATAATGGAAAATCTAGAATGGTTGGGGACTTCAGAGCTTTGAACACTTATACTGTTCCAGACAGATACCCAATTCCAAAGATCCAAATTGCCCTCACTCAAATATCTCAAGCAGTATATATAAGCACTATGGATGCTCTCAAAGGATTTCATCAGAATGTGGTGACACCAAGAGCAAGAAAATATTTGAGAATCATTGTTCATTGTGGAGTTTATGAATATTTAAGAATGCCCTTTGGTATCAAAAATGCACCTTCACACTTCCAAAGAATGATGAATGAAATCTTCCCTGAAGAACTTTCAGAAGGATGGTTAATCATTTACATTGATGACATTATAGTCTGCTCCAAAACTTGGGAAGAACATATGTACAGACTGTCCAGGGTTTTGACAAAAATTCAATCTGTCAATATGAAAATTTCTTTAAAGAAATGCCATTTTGGATTTAAGGAGCTTAAAGCACTAAGACATGTAGTATCTGGTTTATCTCTTGGAATTGACAAAAACAAGGTTGCAGCAGTATTGCTTAAGCCCATGCCTCAAAACAAAAAAGAAATTCAGTCATTTTTGGGTTTTGCAGGGTATTACAGGCAGCACATTAAAGATTTTGCATCCATGGCAAGACCTCTTTATAAGCTATGTGACAAAGACACAGTCTTTGAAATGACAGTTGACAGAGTAAAAGCCTTTGAATCTTTGAGACAAGCCTTGACCACTGCTCCACTCTTACTGATGCCAGACTTTAAGCTGCCCTTTAAGATTTATATTGATGCATCAGGAGATGGGCTAGGTGCTGCACTTCACCAAGTTCAGATCATAAATGATAAACCTGTAGAAGGACCCATATGTTTCATATCTAGGCAAATCAAACCTACTGAAGCCAGATATGGAGCAAGTCAGATGGAGTGTTTATGCCTTGTTTGGGCTCTAGAAAAGCTAAATTACTTTCTAGAAGGATGTGTCTTTGAAGTAATAACAGATTGTACCGCTGTCAAATCACTTCTGAACATGAAAACACCCAACAGACATATGCTTAGATGGCAAATAGCCATACAAGAATATAGGGGAAATATGACTATTGTTCACAAAGATGGCAATATTCATAAAAATGCAGATGGAATAAGCAGATGGCCATTACCAAATGATATTGATAATCCTGCTTATGTACCAGAAGAAGCCTCCCCACAAATTCCAATAGAAGGGATAAGTGTTACAGACTTAAACACCATCTTCTTTGAAGAAGTCAGAAACAGTTACACTCAAGATAAGAATTGTAGCATCTTATGCCAATTACTTAACAAGGACTGTAAAGACAACTCTCTTACACATGCCTTGGATGAAGTATGGAAAAAATCTTATGATGAAGGAAGATTTCACCTACTGGATGGTATAATTTACCACAGAACAAAGCACACATGTGTTATGACAGTTGTGGACAGGTCACTAATCAATCTTGTGCTGAAAGAATGCCATGATAGCCCTTTTTCAGGACATCTGTCTGAAGACAGAACAAAAGAAAAGGTAAGAACCTGTATATGGTGGCCAATGTGGCAAAAAGAGGTGACATAGTATTGCAAAACCTGTGACAGATGTCAAAAAGCAAACAAATCCACTGGCAAGAGACTTGGAAATATGATAAAAATCCAAGAACCCAGAAGACCTTGGGAAATTGTCCATATGGATTGGGTAACAGGACTACCACCAGGTGGTGACAGAAGTTATAATGCTTGCCTAGTAATTGTAGACAGGTTCAGTAAAACTCCAATCTTTTTACCATGCCACAAAGATGATACAGCCATGGATACAGCTCTTCTGATATGGAATAGAGTAGTATCATGGACTGGCATATTTACAAATATCATTAGTGACAGAGATCCTAAATTCACCTCAGCACTGTGGACAAATCTTCACCAACTATTTGGGACAAAATTATCCTTCTCCACAGCCTACCACCCACAAACTGATGGTCTGGCTGAAAGAATGATTCAAACCTTAGAGGATATGGTGAGAAGATTCTGTGCATATGGCCTTGAATTTAAAGATAGTGATGGTTTCACCCATTATTGGTGTACTCTTCTTCCTGCACTGGAACTGGCATACAAAACATCCATTCATGCCAGTACCAATGAGACTCCTGCTATTCTGGAAAAAGGATGGAATCCCAAACTACCCCAAGATTCTTTGAGGAAAGATTTAGTTGAGATACATCCTACAGCTGCCAGCTTCAAAGGAATGCTAGACAGAGCCAGAAAGCATGCAGTAAGATGCATGGAAGACTCATTTGCATATGCTAAAGATAAATGGGACAAATCACATGCCACTCCAGATTTCAAGGCAGGAGATTTAGTACTAGTATCCACCACCAACTTCAATAACATCAAAGGATGTAAAAAGCTCAAAGACTCCTTTGCAGGACCTTTTGTTATTAAAGCCCTCCATGGAGACAATGCTGTTGAAGTAGAGTTATCTGAAGAACTTAGTAATAAGCATCCTACATTTCCAGTGAGCTTAGTGAAGCCATATAAATCTAGTGATGCTGATAAATTTCCCTTAAGGAATAAAGTTCCCCAAGTTATACCTCCTATTGAGACATCTGGTACTAAGAAAATTACCAAAGTTCTTAAAGAAAGGAAATTAAGAACCAAGAAAGTGAGGGAATACCTTGTTAGGTACAGTGACCCAACTTGTGAAGATGAATGGTTAGAAGAAAAAGATATACCAGAAGCTACCAAACTCCTAAGGAGATTCAGACACACTAGAAATAGCAATATTACAAAGTAATATTCTTTTTTTAGGGGGAGGGAATGTGAGCCTTAGAGGTAATTTCATATACCCAAAAGACCACAAATATAAAAAATAACATATTAATATAAATAAAATAAATTTATTTATATTATTAAAATAAAAATCAAAATATAAATATAAAATTATATTAAAAATAAAAAATTAATTACAATTTAAAAATAAAAATACATTAAATTTTGTAAGTATAAAATTACATTTATACTTGAAAAAATTAAGTAAAAATGAAATTTTAACAAAATTGTGAAAAAATAAATAAATTTGGAAAAAAGTTAAATAAAAATTATTATAACTTTTTATCCAATAAATAAACATATAAAAATTATTTCACCATTGGATTCCTCATAAAAAATCAGGTGGGGTCACCTCTGAGTGAAATTCTTGTAACTCAACTCTAAATAAGCTTAAATTAAGTTTTTAGTATTTTCAATACAAAAGTTGAAAATCCTCAAAACTTTAATTTAATTCACACCACATGTGGTGTTAACCATCAATTTTTGTGTTAAAATTGAGGTGTTGTGTTTAGTTTAGAAGTTATGAGGAATTGAAGTATTTTCAATTGAATTCAATTGAAATGTCAAAATGTGCGCGTGTATTACATAAGTGAACTTTAATTTACATATGAGGTGTCAATTATTACTGTATTGTACTGTACAATTGAATTGAATTACATATGTAAATTATAAGTATAATACATGATGAGGAATTAAAGGAAAAATAAATTGGAAAGATTAAAATTGGGGGGGAAAAGGAACTCCAGCTCTAAGGGGGAGCTAGACCCCCAAAATCCTTGCTGACAGGCGTGGGATGTCAAAATTCACGCAAAAGTTCATCACTTTTGGCCTGGAATTGAGTCACAGGGTCTGTGGACTCAATTGATGATGAGGTTTTGATACCAACTGGGGTAGTTTTAGCTGTTGCCAAGAGGGTAAAACTACCCTTAAGATAAAACAACCATGGTAAAAACAGTTTTAACTGGTTTCTACGCCTCTGACACACATTCTGACGTGTTTTGAAGGCCCTAGGCCTGATATTTCTATAGCAATGGCTGATTTAAGGGTCTAAAATGGCTAAAAATGGCTAAAAATGGCTTAAACCAGCCCTTTTTTGGCCTAAACCAGGGTTCAATGATACCATAATTGGCTTTTCTGTTGTCAGACTGTTTTTCACGACTGACAAGAGTAAATTTTACTTTTGGAGTAAGAGAATTGATGGCTATAAAAGAATGTCTTCTTTGCCCCACTTTTCTCTTCTTGTTAGAATCTTTTCCTTTTATTAATTAGTTTAAAACTGTTAAACCAATCAATAAAAGATTCCAACCACCTCTTTTAAATCATTTTAAACCTTTTAACCACGTGAAAAAATCATTATAATCATTGTTTGTAACTCTTATAATCATTTTTACCCCTGAACCACCCCAAAAGTGAATTAAAGCATCTTTCATCACTGTTAACTTTGTCACTTTGTTTCCAAATTCACTCTGGTCACTTTTGGGCGTGTTTTCTCTTTAATATTCTTTTTAAAGACTCTGTTCTTTAATTAATTGCTTGCAGTTCTTTGCTCAATTAATTCCAATTGAAATTGCTCTTGAAGAAATTTCTTTTGTAGCCTTAAAATATCTCTTGTAGAGTATTTTTTGGATAAATTTTTATTGTTGGTAAAACAATAAATTTTTATAATATTATTGTTTTATACTAATAAAGTTATAAAAAATAAAATTGGCGTGTTTTCTCTTAAAAATAATATTTCATACTATTTTTAACTGAATTTTACCTTATACAAATTTTGAGGACAGGAAAAGTACTTGATTTTTAATCAAAGTTTCATATCCACACCTTACACAAGGTGTTAGTGTCCACACTCAAATTCAACAATCTTAAGGGACCTAAAAAGATGAGAGACTCATTTGTAGGTCCCTTCACTATCATTAAACTGATAGGGAAAAATGCAGTGGAGGTCAAACTCACATAGGAATTTTCCAGGAAATACCCAGTATTCCCAATGAGTTTTGTTAAGCCATACTTCCAAACAGAGGAAGATAAGTTCCCCTCCAGGAAGAAAACTCTAACTCCACTAGAAATAGTGGAAGTGGAAGGCTCCCCTGGCCCTGTGAAGAAGATAATCAAGGCCAGGAAGATTAGACCAAATGGTAAAGACCAGAAACAATACTTGGTCAGATTTAAAAACCAGACAGCAGACAAAGATAAATGGTTGGCAGAAGAGGCTATACCAGATGCAAACCTTCATCTAAGGAGATCCAGAGCCTCTAGGAGGACTGAAAAGTCTCATAAATTTTGAGTATTTCTTTGGAGGGAGGGTATCTAAGCGTGTGACTCAAAACCAGAGCACAAGCATGACGGCCAAATACCATAAACCAATGGTAAAGCCAAGATACCACCAAAACATGGAGCTAAGCCAAATCAGCTCAAAAGGTATGAAAAGAATGAGGAAACCCACCATCTCCCAAATAAACAAATCCCACCATCATAGGACAGCGAATAACAAAGTTATTCCTGCTCAAAGTTGTTGCTGAGAATAAACCTTATTTTTCACCTCTCATCTGAAGTACAGAGGAAGATTCTTAACCCCATCAAATTCCTATTATAATTTAAGCTCTAAGAAAGGGGTATCCAATGGTACTAGCCAAGCTGAGCTAGTATCAAAATTACAGGAGTTATGGACAAAATAAAGTCAAATAAGGGTGAATAAAATATTCACCTCTCATCTAACTTGTACAGTTTTAGTGTGGGATACCTAAATTTGAGTCTTTTTGGAAAAAGCAAAATCAGAGCTATCTGATGATTCTTTCATTTCTCCATATCTCATCTAGAATAAATGTTATAGAGCACATAAGCTCCATACAGATATTGAGAAAATCATATGTATAAATAACAAAATTTGTACATGCCATAACTTTGCAATATTTAATGTTACCAATATCAAATGAGGTACCATTGTGTAGATCACATTCAGAGCTACACAATTGACGTTTTTGAGCTCAATATCTCAAAAACCAACAAAGTTGTAGCAGTTTTAAGGTTGAAATTCCACAATTGGGCCAATACACCTTTACTGTGGGATAATATCCCATAACCATGATTATGAGGTGTCAAATAGACAAAGAAGCCTGTTTATACTTCAATACCTCATAGTTCATTCAATACTGGGGTCCCATACAGGTTCTGTACAGCATTCTAGACGTCATACACATCAGAAGAGGGCTGTGTGGTCCCCAGATGAAACTTTTCACCCTGTATTGGTGAAAGCTTCCTAAATGTGGTTTCAAAACCACATCTGAGCCCAATAAAGTGTATACATGCTTTGTGGAAACCACATTCCAGTACTCTGAAGTGAAAAACCCTTCACTTACTCTACGTGGATGGTCTAGAGGACCATTCCACCCCATTGGAGGATAAGAGGAGGCCTTTTCTACACAAGAAAAGGTTTCCTCATCCTTCTCTTGAATTCCTACATAGTAAAACTGTCCAAAACAGTTATGATCTTTGAAAATCATCAGGTATACTCTTAATTTCAAGTGTTGTAGTAGTTATTATTGTAAACAAACAGATAATTATTGCACCCAGGGCTTTCAGAAGCACTCACCACCACTAAACCCCCTAGTAAAGCCCTTAAATATCATTCTAAAACCCTTTTTTACTAATTTATTTGGTGTCACAGTCACAGTTGGAGTTGTACCTACTATTTTATTTACTCTATTATAGACTCAGCCTGACACCAGCCCTGAGCCAGATAGAGAATTTTCATGAGAAGAATAAATGATTGATTTGAGTCTGGCTAATACAGGATCTGTACAAGAGGTGTGGTAGTGCTGAGTGATCATACAGTTTCAGGATTGTGTATCCAAACTGTATTGGATAATTCCAACCTGTACAGAAGTTGACAGGCTGTAGTGATGAACCAGACTGTATGCATGTTTTGGCAAGGAAATTAGCTTAAGCTGAATGTTGATACACACAGTGGATTTGTGGGTTTGAGTTTTTTGAGTGGGTGTAATAATGAATACCCTTACCCCTGACTAGTGGTTGCTACAGTATGCCCCTCTTGAAACTGGTGGGTTCCTGAACACCATAATACCCTGCCACTATTGAGTGGCATCTCAATATCCCAACATTCTTCTAAAAAATTTCTTTTTAATTTTCTTTTCCTCTTGGCCATTATCCTGAAAATCCATTCTTCTTCTTCATTGTCATTGTTGATTAAACTATCTTCCCCCTTCTTTTTCCTTGAGTAATTCCTTTTCAACTTTTGAAATATGTTTTATCTTTTGAGTTCATTCAGTAGCCTCTTCTCAATGCATGGGCCTTGGCTTTATCCCAAAAAGAAGGCCATAGAGCTCTTCATCTCAAAAAATGATGAAAAATGAGTATATTGACATATACCTCATTTTGAATTGGACAAAGTGATTTTTGGGCCCTTTTTTCCTTCATTGTATTCATTGAAGAAATCAAAGGAGGAGTCTTGTTCCCATTTTCCTTGAAGAAATGGCCTTGGAGCTATTTTGTACCACTCTGGTGAATTGGGGTCCTGGCCATCACTATGGCAATTCTTGAAAGATTTGGGTCTAGCCCATTTTTTGGCCTATTTGGGGTCTATTGATGTTTTGGTTCTCTACCGTCTGCAGTCTGTGGGGGCTATTGGAGTGCCCCTGGGCCTTCAGAGGGTCCATGGACCAAACTTCACCTAAATGGCCTGGGCCCATTGAGAGGGTCAAGGACCATCAAGAACCTGACTTCCCCAAAGTTGAAGAGGAGGTCCTGGATGGATGATTGGAACCCAAGAGGGCCTTTGAGGGGGCCATAATTGATTCATGGCCCCACTCCCTTGATGATTTTTTCAGGCTTGAAGAGCATTATTCTGACCCCTCAAATTCTATTGTCTGCATAATCTTTATTCATGAGCTCCAAACTGACTGAACTCAATTAATCTTCCCCTTCTGCACTGCCACCATCTGTACTTTGTGGTTCTGGCATCCTCAGTCGATTGGCTTCACCTTGGTCAATGGCGTCTTCTGGCCACTTTGATCCTGCCCAAACCTATGATGGCTATAAAGCAGTTGAGTTTTTTGATCCTGCTTGTAACGAGTGTGTAAGGTGTTGATATCAAACTTTGATTAAAGAATCAAGTACTTTTCCTGTCCTCAAAATTTGTATAAGGTAAAAATACTATGAGATAGTATTTTTAAGAGAAAACACACCAATTTCATTGTTTTTAACTTTATAAGTATAAAAAATACTATTATAAAGATTCATTGTTTTACCAACAATAAAAATGTATCCAAAAATACTCTACAAGAGATATTTTAGGCTACAAAAGAAATTTCTTCAAAAGCAATTTCAATTGGAATTAATTGAGCAAAGAACTGCAAGCAATTAATTAAAGACCAAAGTCCTTTAAAAAGATATTTAAAGAGAATACATGCCCAAAAGTGACCAGAGTGAATCTGGGAAAAAAGTATCAAAGCTAACAGTGATGAAAGATGCTTTAATTCACTTTTGGGGTGGTTCAAGGGGTAAAAATGATTATAAGAGTTACAAACAATGATTATAATTGTTTTTTCACATGGTTAAAAAGGTTTGAAATGATTTAAAAAGGTGGTTGTAGTCTTTTATTGATTGGTTTAGCAGTGTTTAAACTAATTATAAAAGGAAAAGATTCTAACATGAAGATAAAAGTGGGGCAAAGGAGGAATTCTTTTATAGCCATAAATTTTCTTACTCAAAAAGTAAAATTTACTCTTGTAAGTCGTGGAAAAAACTCTGACAACAGAAAAGCCAAGTATGGCATCATTGAACCCTGGTTTAGACCAAAAAAGGGCTGGTTTTAGCCATTTTAGACCCTTAAATCAGCCATTACTATAGTAATACCTGGTCTAGAGCCTTCAAAACATTTCAGAATGCGTGTAAGAGACGTAGAAACAAGTTAAAACTGCTTTTACTAAGATTGTTTTAGCTTAAGGGTAGTTTTACCCTCTTGGAAACAGTTAAAACTGCCCTGATTGGTATCAAAACCTCATCATCAATTGAGTCACAGACCCTGTGACTCAATTCCAGGCCAAAAGTGATGAAAGTTTGTGTGTATTTTTACATCCCACACCTGTCAGCAAGGAATTTGGGGGTCTGGCTCCCCTTGGAGCTAGAGTACCTTTTCCCCCCAGAATTAATCTTTCCAATTTATTTTTTCTTTAATTTCTCATCATGCAATACACTTGTAACTTACACATACAATTCAATTGAGTTTTACAGTACACAAAAGTAATAATTGATACCTCATATGTAAAGTACAGTTCACTTATGTAATACACATGCACATCTTGACATTTCAATTGAAAATACTTCAATTCCTCATAACTTCTAAGCTACACAAAACACCTCAATTTTAACACAAAAATTTATGGTTAACACCCCATGTGGTGTGACTTAAATTAAGGTTTTGAGGATTTTAAACTTTTGTACAGAAAATACTAAAGACTTAATTTAAGCTTATTTACAGTTGAGTTACAGAAGTTTTACCCAGAGGTTACCCCACCTTATTTTTTATGAGTAATCCAATGGTGAAATAATTTTCTTAAGTTTTTTTATTGGATAAATATTTATAATATATTTTATGTAACTTAGCAAAAATATTTTTATTTCATTAATTTTATCAAAAATTCATTTTTACTTAATTTTTTTGAGTAAAAATGCAATTTCACAATTTTTAAAATTTAATGTAATTTTTATTTTAAATTATGATTAAGCTTTCATTTTTGTATATAAACTTGTATTTATATTTTTTTATGTTTTGATAATGTAAATAAATGTATTTTATTTATATTTATATCTTATTTTGTTATTTGTGGTCTTTTGGGTATATAAGAATATCTCTAAGGCTCACAAATTGTTTGGCAATAGGAAAAGATTGTTTTCAACATTACAATTCAAGATCTTCAAAGTTTCACTTTTGCTTTTTTGGGAAGAAGCCATGTCATTGTACTGGACTGCTGGCTTCCAATGTCAGAAGGTATTTATGGAGTAAGAAAGATGGGCCTTTTAGAAAAGAGTTCCCAGTTTCTGAGGCCCCTACCCCCAATGGTGCCTCAGGGTATTCGAATTGTGAGTATGGTGAATTTCTTGATTGAATTGGATACCAATATCTTGAAATAGTTACTGGTTCTAGGAAGAGGAAGGTGGCTAGGTGGACCTATCCCTGCTGGTGGTAGGCCAATTTATTCCAGCTCAGAATTTCCAATCTCCAGAATCAATACTGAAGGTGTGGTGCAACAAATAAGACAAATTGCTGATTCCCCACCTGATCCTTATGGTGAAGACGTTTAGGTGGTTCATAATTCTGCTGGGCAACAGTCCAGTACTTCACCTTCCCATCCTCCTTCCAAATGATTTCAAAGTCAAATAATCCCTAGCACCCGTAGAGCTTTCCAACCATTCCTTTCCAGAATTCAAAATACTCTTCCTCCACCACTAGGCCTTCCTTTGTTCCATAAGTAAGACCATCCCCAATCCATCAGTCCAGGAATTTCCCCATAGTCACCTCTCAACAGCTCCAGTAGAAGAAGAGAGGAACTTTCACCTTTTCCATTTCCTGCTGCTCAAGCATTGCAGCCAATGCATAGCTTTTCAAAATTTGTCAAATTTTAAGGATAATCAAATATTCAATATTGAATTTCCAGCATGACCAAATATTCAGAATCAAATTTGAGCTACCTTAAAATATTTTCAATCATTTGAAATCAAATTTTGAACTCAGTTTCTTTGGGAATCATGAAACAAAGAATCACATGAACACTTTCATTTATTTATAATTGAAGTAAGTTGTTTCTCATACATTTATTCTAAATCATTTTGAGCCTTTGGTAAAAACTCATCAGCCTTTAAGTATTTTTTCCATAAATTATTAGGTACACATAAGAAATTCTATGGGCCGCTTGTTGATGAAATAAATGGAATTCTTATCCTGTGAATGAAATTTATAGTACTGTTAATTCCCATCATGCCATCAATTTTATTTATTCATTTTTTATTCCATTAATGTCCTTGTTGATGCCATTGATGTTACTTATGGAATTGTTAATGCCATTCATGTTACTTATGGAATTGTTTCTTTCATTCATGTTACTTATGGAATTGTTGATTCCATTCATGACATTTATGGCATTTTTCATGTAATTCACATTATTTATGGCATTTTTCATGCAATTCACATGATTTATGCCATTTTTACAATCATTCAACCCAAGAAGTTTCCCAAATATATGGGAATATTGTTTTTGATTCTCAATATTGAATGCTTCATTTTTTGAAAAGAATGAGGAAATTCATAAGTGGGAAGTTTTTTCAAAGAAATTGTCAGAGAAATTTGCCAAAAAACCTATGAAAAAACACAATGAAATAAATATGGCTAAAAAAAATTCCAAATTCCTCAAAACATCCATTTCCTGAGGATTTTGTTTGAAAAAGATGTCACTTACATGGTTTTACCAAAAAAAAATGTATTTTCTTATATTATCATTTACAAGAAGAAATCATCTATGTAAATATTTGGATTATCATTTAATATGTAGTTTATATAATAGAAAATGTTTGACATTATCATTCAATGATATTAAATTAGACTTTATTAGGGTATCGTCATTTTTATTAAATATTCAAAATGAAAAATTTGGACATACAACATTTGAAAGAAATACATCTAAAAAAATTCAGGTTGCTACCATGCAAACCAAATTACATAAAGAGAAATATTTCTCACCATAATAGTCTTCCAAAAATATGCAATTAAGTCAAAATATCTGTGCTAATTATTGATTTCAAAAATAGAATTTGAACAGAAGGGATTATTCATTAAAAATTTCCACTAAACCTCCTGATTTATGATTATTAAACCGGTTGACTTTTAAAATTTGATTTCATTTATCTTTTGAGAAACAATGTATTATTTTACTGGGATCTTGTCTTGTAATTAGTCACCACAACTTAAAATATCAATTAATTATTCTTATTTGGAGATTTTTTGGCTTTTTCATGACTTAATAAAGTAGGAAATTATAATATCAAAAACTAATACTGCAGATGTTTATGTGCAATCAGTTATATAATAGTAAGACACTTCTTCTAAATCTTTTCTTATTATTGCCATGAATAATTGACGAATCATTATTAGAATTTCTTAATTTGATAATTATTCCTTAATTGATTAATTATAATTATATAGTGTTATATATAAATATTTTGGTTAATTATTATTAAAGATAATCATTCTTTATCCTTATGGATAATTGATATATCACTATTATATATAATTTCCCAGCTACTATAAGGGAACACTGATTATCTTTGAGTATAAGCTATATCTTGACTATTACAACTATTTTCTTATTAATCAACATTAAATTTGTTAAGGATTGTTATTTTTTTTAGTTATTATTCTTCTAATCTGAATTATTTTCACTGAATTTTTGATGATATCCCTCATGAGTAATTGATGTATTATTATGATGACTTATTTATTTAACTTATTAATTATTAATAATTCATCAATCATACATCAATGAATGTTTAATGATATTTATAAGGAATTAATTACTTATTATTCTTTTATTTAGTAATATGTTTTTTATTTTCTTAATTTTATTTATTTTTTCTTTTTGATGGATCAATGATTGGTCTTTTCTTTTTCTTATTTATCTTAATGAATAATTTTTATATTTTAATAATTTAATAATTATTAATTTTGATTATTGTTATTATAGTTTTTTCTCTTTTCTTTTTTCTTTCTATATTCATTATAATTGAAGGGTTGATAGTTTTTTACTTATGAATATTATTTCTTTATTATTAATGATTTATTCATATTTATATAATGACTTATTTATTAATTGCACTTATCAATTATGAATGATGTATGAATTTGAATATAGATTCTTGATGAATCACTATTATAACTGAAGAATTTTTAATGATTTATTCACTGTATTTATCATTCATATTTTATTTATTTAGTGTTTAGTTATTATTTATTCACTTATTTTTGAATTATTTCCTTTTGATTATTTATTTGTTGGTGAGCTGTTTATTTTTTATTTCTTTATTGATTATTATTCATGGGTTAATGTTTTGTTATCTTATTTTATTATTTATTGATATTTTCATTTGGTTATATTGATTTATGATTTATGTATTTGCTAATTTTGCTTTTTTTATTTGTATTTATGATATATTATTTTTGGCTTTTTAATTTTTATTTCTTTATTTTTTGTTATTTGTGAAATGATTGTTTTTCTTACATTTTATTATTTATTATTATTTTATAATGAATTATTTATTCATTAAACCTATGAATTACAAGTTAATCATGAATTTGAATATAGCCAATTTTCGTTATATTTGTTTAGTTATTATTTATTCACTTATTACTTTCTTTCTTAATTTCTTACTGTTTTATTATTTATCTATTGTGCATTATTCATTTTATATTATACTCAATAAAGAAATTTTTTTGAAACTTCATATTAATTATTTATCTTTCATTGATTATTATTGATTTTTTCCATTTTTTATATTTTATCATTACAGGAAATTTGGGATACAATTCCCCAATGCTCAATAATTATGAAATAATACAAATATTTTTCATTTTGTGGGTCCCCACCATGACAAGATAATAGTGTTATCTAATTAAATCAATAAAAAAAGCAAAACAATTAGTTTTTGAAGATGTTTGATTTATCTAATTTTATAGTGGTGGTTCACTTGTTTTGTTGCCATGCACTTTCAAAAGAGGCACAGGCCTTATTGGCCTGGACAGCTCCTCTTTTTTGGATCTGTTGACCCAAGCCCTCAATTTATCAGTTGCTACAAGGTGTTACAGCCTCAAGCCATCTCTATGCATGTGCGCCCACATAGAGAGGCAAAGCCTTAAGCAACACCTTGCTATGACCAAGTCCACTTAGGGCTTCCACCATATTTTTTTCAGAAGCAAAGTATTCTAAAAATGAAAAGAAGCATGGTTAATTTAAGCAAAAAACACAGTTACTCTCAGATGAGAAAGCCTTTACCAATTTGTTGATTGATCAAATCAATCTGAAAAAAAGAAATCCATCCCTAAGAAATGTTTGATGAAAGGTTGAGATAGAGGTAAGATATGAGTTAATAGTTGATTAGTTGGGATGGAAGTAGATGAACTAGACAAATATGAATGGCTTAATGAATTAGTAGTTTCGATTGAATTATTAATGTTTGAAGTTAAACTTGATTTCATGGCTATAGAAGTAGAATAATAAGAGTCACCAAATTATTGAGATTTATTTGAACAATTTAATAGTTATGATCTAGATTGACATTAATAAATAATAAATTGAATGAATTGCAAATAAGGTAATATTTTGTTTGAGAGTTTGATTTGAGTGATAGGATGAAGAAGAAGATTTGAATGATGACAAAAAGGTTTAAAAGGATGAAGATTTGAATGATGAAAAAAAGGTTTAAAAGGATGAAGATTTGAATGAAAAAAGCTGTGAGGAAAGTAATGATTTTATTTTGCGTTTATATTAGATTGAGATTATTTATCTGTGGGTAATTATGAATGAATGGTTGAACATTTGATCTTTCTAGCCAAAAATTAGAAGCAAAAATTCAGATTTACTTTAAGCCAGGATCAAATAAAGAATAATGAAAAATAAATATTGATACAATTAAATCTCCCAATCTCAAACAAAATCATTGTGAGCATTGAAAGAAGATGTAGAGATTGAGTTTATTAAATTTTTTAAAAAAATCAATCAAATAGTTCTGATTCAATTGGTCCATCCATGCTTAATTGGTTGAAAGCCTTCACTAGCTTGAAAGATTAAGTGATCTCTAACTTTTTCAGCTTCTTCAAGTTGAGCTGTAGGTTCTCTGAAGCTTAGGTTTGCCATTCCCACGTGTCACAACCATGAAAATCCACCCTCTTGGACCTCAATATGGCATATCTATTCCATATCCAATATATGGCAATTTTGCCATATCCATAATAATTGGCCGAATTGGCCATTGTCATGTTTTATGGCCTTAATGGTCATTTTATCATCTGGGGCCAACCAGGCCCCTTCACCATGATCAAGCCATTCTAGGCTGTCTCTTTGGTTTTGGGAATCTTGTGTATTTTCCTTACAACAGGGAAAATACAGCCCAAAAGCCTGTATTTGGCCTTTTAAGCTTTAAATGAAGTTTGCGCACTTTGATGCACTTTGATGCATTTTGAGCACTTTTGCGAGTTTGGCTGTATTAAGCTATTTAGCCCATATTTCTCATGTATTATGTGAAATATGCCCAAAAGGCCATCTCAGGCATTTTGGGGCTTAACTGCCAGATTTGTGCATTTTGCGCACTTTGCGCAAATACAGTTTTAAAGCTGTATTAGCTGTATTTAGCCAAAAACCAAATAATGGCCAAATCACTCAAAAGACACTTTCTCACCTCTGAATCCTTCCAAAACCCAAGTTTCACTTTTATCCTCCTGGCATAATTATAAAAGACCTTTGGCCCATTTCAACCTTCAATAACCAAAAGTGCCATATATGGTGTTATACACCATTATGCATCTTTTTTCAGCAGAAGTCCAATGGCGGCAATTTCAAATGGTTATTTCAACTTTTCAACAGGTCGCCAAGGCACACTTTCCAGAGGATTCATCAAGGCTCAAGGGAAAGTGTCATAATCTCAAATACCAATGATGCCATCAAGCAATCAATGTTTATTCTCACTCACAGTATTCCTCAAAGGGAATACTGGCTGTTCATTCTCAAGGGATATTCAAGAGGCAATTCCAAAACAATGTGTCAAGGGTCAATGCTCCACCAATCCACCTTGGCAACCCAAGTCATTCAGTACAGTCTTAATTCATCAAGACCTGTATTTTCCATTCATACACCATGGGAGGATCATTCAACCCAGTTCATTTCCCAATCTGGCAAGGTATACACTTCATCAAGCTGTCAATACAGTTTCAAGGATTTAATACAGACCAGCTGTCAGCCTGAAGGAGTAAAGCTCTCAAATTTTCACATATACCAGCCTCCTTTGACCCTGGGGTTTTTCCCCCAGTGAATTAATATATTTTGATTTTATTTTATCTTTTTTTATCTGACCATTTTTGTTAAGTGAATACTGATACTATCAAGTCAGTCATTTAGCACCTTTTCTCTTTTCTTTCTTCACCTGTCAATGGATATTTGGTGGTCATATCCTTACTAATTCCATTGTTCATTTTGGCAGGTTGAAACATTGATTAAGGACTTACTTGGTTGGCTCTTTGGCCATTTGGCTTCCCATTTCTCTTATTGCATTTCATCTTTGTACTTGCATTCTTCTTAGAGAAATTCAATTCTTTACTTTTATTTTCTTTATTCTTTTGGAGTCCTCCAAGCGTGTTCCCTGATTGCTGAGTGCCAGGCCACTCTTGTTTTTCTGTCGAAGAGCCCCTGTGACAATATATTAATTAAATGATAGTTTCTTTTCATTCTTTTCATTCTTTCTTTATAATTTCATTGAAATTATGACCCTCTAATGCTTATGAGCTTTATGATTTGTTGTCACCTCTCAATTTTCTCTAATTCATTCTTCATTTTGAGAATTGAAAGCTGACCCAGTTTTATTTTTGTTTCTCTCTTTTAAATCTTATTTGAATCATCAAATTTCAATTCATTCATAATTCAGGAATAATCTTAATTTTCATTTGATTTTTAAATTTCTCATCAAGTTATTCAGACACATTCTTCACATCAAGATTCAAATTTGATTTATTCTCCAAGAATTTTGATTTTTCAAGAAGAACTAACTTGATTTTGATTTGATTGATTGATTTGACATAAATTTATATTGACCTCAAGAAAATTGATTGACCTGAAGATTTCATTGATTTTGCTGATTTTTCACATCAAGAATTTTGACATAAATTGATTTTGCCTCAAGAATTGATTTGATTGATTGATTGATTTTGATTGATTTGACTTATTAATCTATTGAATTCAACATTTCATTTGACATTGATTGATTGATTTTCCTGAAGTTTTCATTTTGACTTATTTGATTCATTTACTTCAAGTTTTCATTTGATATTTAATTGATTGATTTACCTGAAGATCTCATTTTGATTTATTGATTTTTCCCCAAGATATTGAATTTTGGCTGTTGACTTCAAGCTTTATTTCAAATTGCCTCAAGTTTTCATTTTCAAATCTTGATTCTTGCTCATTTTATTTCATTTTATCATGAAATCATGCCCATCCAACACTCACCTCCTGCAAGGAAGACAAGATCTCAGGACAGAACTCAAGCTGTTCTCACTCCAACTCCAAGGGCTCCTCTTGATGGCACCCCAGCAGTTTCTCAACTGGGGGCCAAATTGGACAGAGGACCCATTTTGGAAGGAGCAGCACCATCCAGGAAGGGAGAAAGAGGGCCAAGAAGATCAAGTTCATTTTCAGGAGTAGTTGGTGGATTTCCAGGAACTTCAAGGACCATTTTCAGAGGTCCTGGGGAAGATGGTGAAGAAGAGGAGGAGAATTCTGTGGAAGAGGAAGAGTCTGATGGTACTGAAGGTGTCCCTGCTCCTGTGGAAGCATCCCAAGGTACTGGAGGGCCAACTCTAGCCCAGTCTAATCAGCCTGTCTCTCATCAGTCTGAACCATCTTTATTGGCCATTATGCAGCAAATGACTCAGATTATGGCCAATCTTCAAGAAGCTTCATCCTCTGAAGGATCAAGACCACCAGCCTTCAAGACTCCATCTATGAAAGCACCAGAATGCTTTGATAGGACTCAACCCTTCAGCTTTAGAAGCTTTATTCAGTCTTGTCAACTGATCTTTCATAATGATCCAGCAAACTTCTCTCAAGACAGAAAGAAGGTCCTTTATGCCACTTCATTTCTCAGTGGAAGGGCTGCAAAATTGATTGAGCCTTATCTTTCCAATCTCACCAATGAAGATCCAAATTACCTTCTCAATTCATGGAAATTATTTGAATCTCAACTCTTCACCTTATTTGGGGACCCAAATGAAGTCATAAAAGCTGAAGCATAATTGGATTCTTTAAGAATGAAAGAAGGTGTTAATGTATCTTCATACATTGCTGATATCAGTAGTCTGGTCTCAAGAATTGGAGATTGGGGTGAAAGGGCTCTTATCCATCATTTCTGGAGGGGGTTGCCATCCAGAATTTTGGATCAATTGGCCTCCCATCCTTCAATAATTGACTCTCTTCAAGACTTAATGGAAATTACCTTGGAGCTTGATACCAGGTACCATGAGAGGGAAAATGAAAAGAGTCATCATCAAGAGAAGAAGCCAGAAGCCTCAAAGTCAAATTCTTCTCATCCTCAAAGTTCTTCAAGCTCAAGTCAAAAGAAGAAGAAGAATTTTCAGAAGAGGGACAAGACCCATTCTTCTTTATTAAATAAAGATTTAAAGTTGATGAATTCTGGAAAAGAAAGAAGAATCAAGGAGGTTTTATGTACCTATTGTGGTGGGAAGCATAGTCTTGAGTCCTGTTTTAAAAGGCCTCAAAACAAGCTTACACAACCATCAGGAAAATTCCCCAGCCAGGGAATAGCCTGAGTGAAGATCATGTTGTGTTCAATGGTCCTCACTGTTTTCCATCCAGAGCACAATTGTGCATTCTGAATACTGGTGTCAAAAATTCTCTTAAATTTTTTTGTTTTTTCTTCTCTCTCTGATATGTTTTACAATATTCTCATTGATTCTGCTGCTACCAACTCATTTATTGCAAAGCAGTTTGTTCACAAGTATTCTTTGACCATGTCAGAGCTCCCAAAGAATATTCCCCTTATTATTATTGACTCCTCAGAGTCTCCTTCTTCATTTGTCACTCACCATACTAAATATATGGTTGAGCTCCCTTCTTTCCCAAAATTTGAATGGGACTTTTTAGTCATTGATACTCCCAAGGGAGAAGACCTCATATTGGGCTTTGACTTTCTCAATCATTTTAATCCATCTATTGATTGGAGGCAAGGGCTGATTACCTTTAATGCTGATCATAAGGACTATCATGATCCTTCAAAATCTTTCAGTAATGACTTTTCTTCTGCCAAATCATGTGCAGCTCTGGTTGGTCATTCTAGAACACCATCATTTCTATCTTAGGTCCATATTCCTTCCCTTGATTCCCATCAGTCATTCCTATCATCTAGAAATGAAGTGTACAAAGAGATTCAAGATGTTGGAGCAGATAGTTCTGTATCTTCACTTCATCCCTTCTTTGGGAATATGGACCTTCCTCCTACATCTTATCATGACTACCTGGAGGAGTTGTGGTATGAAGAGGAAGAGCCAGAAGAAATATAAACGGTTATGAAGGCTGTTACTTCTGTTTATCACCAGTAGTTGGATTTATTCTCCAAGGTGAAAGCAGAGAAACTTCCTCCTCACTGCGCCTGTGATCATCATATCGAGCTGGAGGGGTCTCTACCTCCAGTTGGGGTGATCTACTTTTTATCAAACCAAGAGTCAGATACACTCAGGGCCTACATTTCAGAGAATTTAGAGAAAGCTTTTGTCTTGCCAAGCTCCTCTTCAACAAGAGCAACTGTCCTCTTTGTCAAAAAGAAAGATGGTGGCCTCCGTTTGTGTTTTGATTACCGCAAACTCAATGCTGTCACTAGGAAGAACAAGTATCCTGTTCCTCCTATGAATCAGCTTCTTACTGTTTTCAATGGTTCTTCTATCTTCTCCAAGATTTATTTGCGTGGTGCATATAACCTGCTCAGAATCAAGGAAGTTGATGAAAATTTGACATGTTTTAGAACTAAATATGGCAGCTATGAGTATTGGTTATGCCATTTGGGCTCACCCATGCTCCTGCATCTTTTCAAAACCTTGTCAATGATATTTTCTATTATCTTCTTGATATTTATGTTGTGGCTTATTTGGATGACATTATGGTCTTTTCCAAATCTGAAGAAGAACATGTCACTCATGTGTCCACTGTTCATTCCAGACTCAGAGCCAATAACCTCTTTGCTAAGGCCTCCAAGTGCCTATTTCATGTTTCTAGTGTAGAATACTTAGGTTATGTTGTTTCTTCTGAAGGACTCGAGATGAACCAAGCAAAAGTCCAGAAAATTCTCAATTGGCCACCTCCAAGAAACCTCAAGGCACTTCAATCATTCCTTGGATTTGCCAACTTTTACCGCTGTTTCATCAAGAATTATTCAAAGAAGATTAGTTCATTCACAATTTTCCTCAAGAAAGATTCCCATTTTCCCCTCAATGAGGAATCTCTTAGACATTTTCATCAACTCAAAGAGGCATTCACCATTTCTCCAATCCTTTCTCACTTTGATCCTTCTCTTCCCACCACTGTAGAGACTGATGCATCAGATTATGCCTTGGGTGCTGTACTGAGTCAGATTTCTGACTCAGGAAAACATCCCATTGCATTTGATAGCCGCAAGCATCTCCCAGCTGAACTCAATTATGAGATTCATGACAAGGAACTCCTTGGCATAGTCTGGGCTCTCAAGTGCTGGAGAATATTTCTCCTTTCTCTTTATTCCTCCTTTCAAGTTCTCACCGATCATTCCTCACTTCAATATTTTATGTAATCAAAGATTCTCACTTGCCATCAAGCCTTCTGTGCTGAGTTTCTCTTTGAGTTCCACTTTTCAATCACCTACTGCCCTGGCCGCTTGGCTACCCTTCGGGACGACATTTACCCAGAGAGGGGGGAAGATTTCATCAGAAATAATCCAATGAATTATCAAAAAATAATTAAGCAAGATGAAATTCAAGCCTCAAAATTCTTTGCTGTCAAGGTGGAAGCATTTTCAAATTTGATTCAATCAATTTAGAAGGCATTATTGCAAGATTCTCAATATAGAAGTATTATTCAAGATTTGGGTAAAGGTAAATCTGTCCAATATTATTCTTTTGATTCCTCTTCCCAACTTCTCCTGTTCAAAGATCGGGTGGTGGTCCCAAATGACCCCACAATTCAACTCAGCATACTTTGAAAGAGGCATGACTCTCCTCTAGCTGGACACCCTGTCCAAGAGACGACTCTCAAGCTTGTCAAGCAGGATTTTCACTGGCCTGGCATGACTCAATTTATCAAGGATTATGTATCATCCTTTCAACAGTGTTCAAGAAACAAAAATATTCACCACAAGAAGTTTGGACTCCTCAAACCTCTTCCAATTCCAAATGGTCCTTGGATTTGTCTTTCAATGGATTTCATCACTCAATTGCCACTGTCCAATTCCTTTGACTCAATTCTTGTCATAGTGGACAGATTCTCAAAAATGGCAGTTTTCATTACAACAATGTCTTCAATAACTTCACTGGATTTGGCCCATTTGTTTATCAAGAATATTTTCTCAAAGCATGCCCTTCCTTCAAGCATTGTTAGTGATAGAGGTTCTCTTTTTGTTTCTTCCTTTTGGACCAATCTTTGTCAGCAGCTCAAGATTTCAAGAGATATTTCAACTGCTTACCATCCAGAAACTGAGGGAGAGACAGAGAGGATAAATCAGATACTAGAACAGTACCTTTGGATGTATGTCGGTTATCATCAAGGTGATTGGAACACCTGGCTCCCTCTGGCTGAATTTGCCTACAATAACTCTCACCAGGGCATTTTCAGTCTAACTGGCTGATCAGTAATAACATATTCCTTTGATAAAACAAAAATGTGACATATTGGTACTAACTTAATGGCCTATTTGTAACCATTATGTTCCTTAAATATGGCTTGAATATGAAAAAAAGAAAATATTAAAATTAAAAAGAAAAGAATAAACACCCATCATTGAGGATTATAAAACATTAATTCAAGCTTGGAAAGTGAGATGATAGAGAAACATAAACATATTTTGAATTTGAAATTATTAAGAACCACATAATATCTTTCTAAGTATTCTGCCTTGGAATTAAGCCTCCTAAAAGTGGCTATTAGAAAGTCACATGGAAGTTGAATTGAGGTTGTATAATGCCCTTTTGGAGCCATTCATGTATTCCTCAAATCTATCCTATCATGAAACCACATGATGGGAAATTTTTGAAATTTCATATCAGATAAACTCTAACTTTTTACAGCCCTGTTTTACAGTCACAATTCCAAATACCCTGTGAGCCTAAGCATTAAAACCCCATAGGGACCTGAGAGAGGAGAAAGCATATATTACATGGTATGCAAAGTACTATAAATTAGCATTGTAAGAGCTATCCCATAGATAGGTTAAGAGGGGATTTTCTAAATTGAATGAAAAATCCCTGATGCAGCCAAAAGATCTGCTTTGAGCCATCTTAATGCAGTTGATATATTTTTTTAACTAGTTCGTAATTAAAGCTACATTATGTTATATCCTACAATGACAAACCATTCAATAATGGATTCAATTGAACAATGTAGAGGTATTTTTGATACTCAAGAAGACAAAAATATTATAGCATATCATTAGATTTAATAATTATTGAATTATTTGATTCAAAACCCCTGTATATATTAAAATATGTCCAATCAAGAACAAAATTGGTTTCTGTTTGTATTGGAAAAACTCTAATGAAATATGGTTCCTGAGTGATGTATGGATGAACCAGGGAATAAATTGTTTTTATTATTCCAAATTCTACTATTCCATCATTTTTATATATTATTTGGCTGTTTCCACTATTCTTCAGATTAGTGGAGAAATTTTTCCCATTAAAACTAAAGGTCAAGTGTGATTTGTAATAAGGGGACAGAACTTTATAATTATCACTAAATAAATGTGCATTGTAACAAGCAATGTATTTTTTGAGTGGATACCTGACTTGAGGGAATTTAAGTATTTCTTCATAGCTACAATCATCAAGCCGTTGTGGACTCTTTGAGCCAATTCTTTGCTTCATTGTTTAAGTTCAAGAGACTATTTATCTGAGAAATCATTTCTGTTTAATCTTGTGAATGCAAAAGATACACTAGGTTTGACTTACGGCATGTCTTTTTTAACATTGTTAAAGATATATTTGCTGGAAGATTTTTTTATTAGTATTTATTGATAGGAATTGACCATGTAAATTTAAATTTTTCAAAAAACCCACATATTTTATTTTTGGATAAAAGCTTACTCAAGTTACAATTCATTTTCTCAAATCCCCAAGTAGCTGTTCCCCTACATGGACCCCATCGGAGCATCAATTCAGGAATATGATTGGAAAAATGATAATTGGGTTTGCTTCTCTGATTAGGGAAAAGATTTTGACAGGACATTTGAAATTTTGACCAAAGTATTGTCCAATCACCAATCTTCTTCTGTGTTACATTTACAGACATTGCAATATTTAAACAGCTGATAAGTAATAATTTATTATTCATAATTCCCAAAGAAATTTCTTTACCATCAAGCTGAGAAACTAAAAAGAACAAAGGTAAGTAGACCTTGTATAGTAGCTCCCATTCAGCTGCCTTGAGACTTCCATGTTTAGCTGAGCCAAGATTCTTTGGGACCCTTGTCCAGAAAGAAGGAATAGTTGTTTGTTCTACTATTTGGCGTAAGTCTTTGATATCTTCATGGTTAAAAACTCAATATTAATGAAATTATAAATCAAATCCTTCTACATTGATTTCAGAGATGATAGGAATAAAGTCTGGATCATCATTTTAGGGCTCTGTCAGGGAGGACAAACCAATATTATCACTCCTCTTCATCTTGCTTGTTGATCTTTCTTGTGCTTTAAACTGATTGCTTGGGGTTTGTGCATCATTCTTTAATCCTCTCCATTCTTTTCTGGAAATAATTGCTTCAATATCATCACTATCTGTGGACTCATTCTCAAAAATTCCCAATTATTCTGAATTATTTCTTTTATTCTTCCATGTTGACTCGCGAATACATAGCTTAAAAAATGCATTATCCTTGACTACACCTAATAATAAGTTGTGCATAATATCTAAAGATACGATCTTTGTTGCATCCCAGTAAGGAAGATCTTCAAGGATTGAATAGCGTACACCTTTCTCCTTTAAAAATGAAGCTTGCTTGGTATCAGTTTAGAAATTGAGCCAGGAATCCACATATCGCTTATGTGAACGTAACTTTCTGCTAGGCCATATATCTGTGTTGATATCTTCAATATGATCTTTGTGGATTGTACAGAAGCTACAGAATCTTGAACCGGAGTGTGAAATGAACCCAGTTATCTTTCTAATAGCCACAATATCACCAATAACATTCAAAATGGCTAATTGTATGGTTTCACCTGAGTTGGAATTGCTGGTTGCAAAAAAGTGAACACCCTTCCAAAGCTCTTTGAGCTCTTCAACAAGCAGTCTCAGCAGGTAACTAAGCTGTTCACCATTTGGCTCTTTTGGTCCTGGAATTATGGCTGGAATATAAACGTTTTCTGGCTTCATACGTACTTCAGGAGGAAGATTGAGAAAATGGAGATTCTTGATTCCCTTTGAAGTTCTTCCAAATTTCACCTTGCCAAATTTCTGTTACTTCAGAGTTATTTTGAGCTTCAATGTGCAAAGATAGCAATTCATGGATCTTTGGTCTTTGAAGAAAGCATCCCAGCCAAGACTTGAATGTTTGATAGTAGAATAGCTTGTGGGGTGAGAAATGCTTTTTTTAGGGGTAGATGAGGTAAATCAATAATTTTTGCAAGTGGTTCATTAGATGGAGCTTAAATTTGATGGGGCTCAAGGTACCTATGACATTTAATATTTAAATTGCCTTCTACTTCACATTGGGAAGCCAAAAACCAGAATTCAGGACATGAAACATAAGAAACAAGTGTAGGATCCAATCTTAACCATTGATAGACAGAAATTGGATCCTTTGGTATTTTCATTTGATTTTCCTTGAATACTTCTTCTTGCTTCTTCTCTGATTTTTCTATTAAGACTTTTAAAGCTGGGAGGAGGAACCTGGATGCCTTGCGGCCAATATCATGATAGCTATCCAATATGGCTATGATGATCATTGCTGTAATGCCTGAATTGTTATTTTGAACCAAATGCTGATAGGACCAAAATGAGCAATTGAAATGTTCCAAATTTGACATTGGGTCAGAATGTATTGAATTATCAAATTTCTGTTTCTGATGGAACTTTTCAGATGCTATAACCAGAGAAGCACATGAAGACCTGTGATTGTTGATTTCAGCATCAGAATTAAATCCAATATCTTGTGTTTGATCTTGCATTTGTTTTGAAATTTTGTCAATATGATATATATAATCATTTTTGGTGAATTCTAGGCCACAAGAGATACCAGAAGGTGAATGATGTGTTTTTTTGATGCATTCGTTACATAGGCAAATATTCAGTTTTGAATAACTTTTAAAATTCATCAGGGACTATAAAGAGGTAGGGTGTTAGCTTGATATTAGTATGATTAAATATTTAAAAGAGAAAAAATAAGCTATTGAATTGGCTTTTTTCAAATGCAAGGGCTATATATAAATACTTATATTATTATTTTCAATTGGAATACACCTGTGTACAGTTGGTACTACTGGTACAAACCAAATTTTTAAAAATCTCATTTCAAGATATCATGGCAGAGATGACTTTCCAACTAGTAGCTCATTTCACAGCTATGCTTCAAAATTTGGACAGGAAAGTTACTGATATGCAATGGCTCAGACAGGGTTGTATAGTATAATTCATCAAAAGCCTCATATTCAGTGGGTTTAAAACCTAATTTTTGATGTGTTGTTCTTCATAATTTGTCATTGAAACTTCCCCCTGCTATTATTATCCTTTTTACAGAGGATTTGCTCAAATATATTATTGGAACAGCCTTTCATTATTGATTACCCCTTGAATGAGTCATTTTTCAAAACAGTTGATAGAAATCAACATTCCTGGTTTAATATTACCCTCTCAACATGGGGTTTTGCCACAACTGAAGCTAGAAATCCCCATTCCTGATTTCCCTCCAAATTTGGGGTTGTTTTCTCCAGCGACTTCCAATAACCCCCCATGGATCAATACCCATCAGTCTGTGAGGTGTTTGTTTTAGCTTCTTTGAACAACCCCCATTTTGTATTAGATTTTCATTGGGGGTTTGCTTGAAATAGCTGGTTTGAACCACCCCACTTAGCCCATTTCCCTTCTGTTTGGGGGTTGTTCATTCTAGCGGCTTCAAACATCCACCTGTTACCTATTACCCTTCTTCCAGGATTGTTTGTTCTAGCGTCTTCAAAAAACCCCCATTGCCTATTAGCCTTCCTACGGGGGTTTGTTTGTCATAGCTGCCACGAACAACCCCCTGTTGCCTATTACCCTTCTGTTGGGGGGTTGTTCGTTCTGGCTCCTTTGAACAACACCCCATTCCCTATTACCCTTCTGTTGGGGGATTGTTTGTTAAAGCTTCTTCAAACAACACCTTTTTTGATATTACTCATCTATTGGGTGGTTTTTTATCACAACTGGTATGAACACTATCCTTTTTCTTGTGACCCTTGATATGGGGTTTTTTTTTCCATATCTTCTGAAAGCAACCTTCCATTTTTCATTAGACCCATATGTGGTTCTGTTTGTCATAGTTGCAAGTCAAATAAGCAAAAGGTGTTTTTTCAAAGAATCAAGTTCCAAAAAGAGGGTGATTCACCCTAGCTTTTTCAAACAAGCCACTATGGAAAATCCACCTTCAAATTGGAGGTTAAGTTTAATCACTTATTTGAGCCAAGCCCTGTGCATCAATCCCCTTTGAGAAAGCATTTCAATACCTTTCCAATGGGCAATAATGTGTAGAGGATGGTTTTCCCAGATTATTTCTGATTTTTTGTTCCTGATCTATGGATAGGTACTAATCCTACACTCCTTGAGATACCACAAGACTTACCCAAATAATCATTATCTGCATGTATTAATGCCATTATCACCTATATTAATCAACACTTGATAAGTAAGTGTCTGATAAATGAGCCATATGATTTGCTGTCATATCAAAATTCAAGTCACCATAGAATGAATATGATTAATTGCTATGGAAACAATAATATAAAGGCACTCCAGATGGTTGATTAATAATGGATATTTGGAAAATGATTGAATCAGCCTTTATTTCATTATTATTATTAAATAATTGGATACATATTATGGAGGATTTATCTGATATATAAGATACCTGTGGCTAAGATTATCCCATACGCTTCCTTTCCAACTGAATAATTTGCACATAGTTTTACCATCATTCACTAAACAAAGTCCTCCAATTAAAACTGAATCATTCATACCACATGGACCCATATAATATCTCACTTCCTGCTAGCGTTACAGATAGCGCTGATGATTGTGAGCTACATAATTAAAATTTTAGTTTTTCATATGCTTTTTTAATCATAATTCATTTTTTTCCAGATGAAGAAGCCCCTGAAGGTATACATCAATCTACCACACCAACCCCACATCCACAGACTACCAGCTCAATACATCAATCTTCTTCACCAATATCCTCACCAAAAGTGGGTGGTCCATCAATTGTACCCCCAATTACCAGTGGTGAAATTCATCAGACACAATCTCCTTCATCAAGGGTGGCATATCCACCAAGTCCCAGTAATACAAGCTTTCAGGAGAAATCATCATCCCCAAAGGTATCTGGTCCTGCAGATAGGCCAGCAATTCCAAACCCATTGAAGCTAGTTCAAATAAAACCATTGGTTACGTATTCCTCAAGTGGATCAGGTAAGTAATTAATTATCTTGATAATATTTATGTACTTATGTTATGATGTAAACTGAACAGAATCCAAGGAATCAGAGGAAAGTGAAATGTCTGATCTTAATCTGGAGATGCCAAAAGCTTCCCATCAATCTATATATAAAGGTGTACTTTCAATTACATATTAATTCCCACAAAATAGCAAGTTTTAACTATTCTTGATATATTTCATAGATTATAATCAATCTCAACCTGCAGGCCAGGCTGAAATGGATCAATTTGAGGCTTTTGGCCAGAGGGAAGAAGCTCACATTCATGAAGAGAATTCTAGAAACCATCCGCAAATTTGGGAAACCTCAGTTCCACCAGAATGTAACAAAGGCAGGGTTCATTTTGATGAAAGCTTGAAACCTGGGCCCAGCTATTCCTCAAGTCTTAAAGGGAAGTCATCCATTATGGATCATCCTTCCATCCAAATATCTACTGCGGTTCCTTCTCCCAATGGAATTTAAAATTCCACAAATTTCTATACCAACAAATTTGAGGCAGATCCCTGTTCAAATTGTGCATGCAGAAGTTCCTGGTAGGAAGATGATTTCAGTCCCAAAAAGAGTGCACCAGATATTTGAAGCCAATGAAGGTGGAATTACATCAAGTTTGGAAGAAGAATCATCAAGTATGTTCTTTTTTCATTACTGTAATTACAAATGAATTTATCAGGTATCATATGGACCAGATATTCCAAAGTTTGGTCAATACTGGCGTAGGAAAATTCATGGTTGGCTTGGTTAGTAAAGTGACCATTTATATCCAAAATTAATTTAATAGAAGCTAACTGGAGTAATTATTCAATAGGGCAAGAGAGAAAGAGGAAGCGCATTTCTGACCCATTTTCCATCCCCACAGAACCCAAAGATTTGTATCAGGCCAAAGTACCCATTGAAATGCAAAGGCTGGGATTGTTTTCTTTTCCATTTTCAAGGAATTGATATACAAAGGAAAATCAAAACCAAAGAATATGCATTGAAAAAAGTAATGAGGAAGAAGATGGTAATTCTTCATCCCAATATTGATCAAACATTATATTTTCTAAAACCCTATTGGTCTTTGAATATTGATAAATACAGGTAGTGAAGATGGTTACTCTTCACCCATACAGCTTAAATCTGTTTCAAATCCTATATACTAAATGAAAAGCTCCAAAGGGAAGGAGCAGGCAAGTCAGCTTAAAGCATGGTTCTTCAAGTGAATACTGAACATTTATTAAGCTTAATTTCTTCTTTGAAACTATCCATTTTAGCTGAGCCCAAGGATCATGAACATCAAGTTTCCAATTATCAGGATGGGATAGTTGCAGCATCCTCAGTAGCATCAACAAGCAGAGTTAAGATTCCAGCGAAAAATGATAATCTGGGACCAAAAACAATAGAAGATTATTAAAGACATAAGGGTGGGACCAATCTTTCAAAAAATCACAAGGTAAATTTGAAATCAACTTCGGAAGAATGAGCTACAGATAATTATTTACATGAATCCTTTTTTAGTGACTCAGATGGTATGTAAATCAATTCCTTTGTTTGGTTTAATAATGTATTAATGGTAATCTATAGAAAACACAGGTAATGAAGATCGATATGCTAGACATGCAAGGGCCTGATCCAACAAAGGTTTGAGAAAAAAAATAGTGCATCAGCAAAGAGAAAATCACAAAAAAGAACATCTGAAGGAACTGAAGGGAGTACTTCCAGATGGAAGAAAATCAATGCGTAAAATTGTTCAGATACACTGCCGTGAAATCCTCAACATGGTAGCCAGGGACATTACCACACTTCCTGATCCACCAACTGATGCAGAAAGACAGATAGCTTCAATTCGTGGTAAAAGTATTGCATTCAATCCAGACCAATTGACTGCAACTGCCTCACGGAACATACAAAGCAAGGCCTTCAAGAGTTATGTCAATACACAAGTCCAATCACTAGGGTTGACACACTTTACATTTGATTGTTGTAGTGGATGGAAGCATCCTTATAAAGAACTAATGGCCACTTTGTTCTATTGCAAATTTGATCTGGTGAATACAACAATTATTATTGGTCTCCTGACCATAATAATCATGCAATAGCTACAGCAATTTTGGAGACGTATTTCACATACTTATCTAATGAGTATCGCAACAAACAGAAAGGTGTGGACTTCATTGCAGAACACAAAGAGAAGAAAAGGTTAGAGGCATCTAGAAAAAGGGTAATTTTTTTCTAATTATTATTCTTGATGTGCACTTAATGTTTCTCTTTTTAGCTGGCAGAGAAAAGACAACAATGGTGTGATGAGAATGGTTATTTCCGATTGGCCTCCCAATTTGATGACCCTCATGTCTGTTCAGCTACCGAGGAATAAATTGACAACTCTGGAGTGGTCAAGTTGTGAAAATTAGGTTTACATTGGCGTTCAACACTCTTAAACAAGATCATGTACAAGATTGATGAGTCAATGGGATTAGGCCAAAGCATAGGTAAAAATAGCAAAAAGGTAGTAAAGCCTCCAAGAGAGCCCCCAACTCATGATGAGGATGATGTATGTATTTCTAGTTGTTTGAGCTACCAAGCCTATGATTCTGGAGCCCTCAAGAGCCTTACGCAGAAGCAAATAATAGGTCTGGGAATAAAAAAGATGAAATATTTGAGGGTAGCTTTGAAGGAGGAGTTTGGATTTTTGTTTTAATTTGTTAAATTATCTTGAAACTTGGTGTAATTCCTGTTTTATTGGACTCCTTGAATGTATAGAAGCTGGTCTCACATATTTTTTTTATAACTCATTATCTCCTTGAGCAATAATGTCTCCCAATCAAATGTCATTAACACAGTGGACCTGAATTAATCAAGCATTATAAGTGAGATATTTAAAAGAAATAGTAGTGGACTAAAAATAAGTAATTACCTCATTAGTTTCTTTTTATGCTCTTGAACCTATTAAATAGTGAAAAAGAATTTCCTTCAATTGGATTTCTCTTCCAGAAGATTGAATGGTTCCGTATCATACCCTTTGAATATTTATTTCTATGGTATCTTGTGATATGAAATGGAAAACCTTCATGATGCTACTTTGCCCTATTCTATGTAGTCTTTATATTGCCTGCAATTTTTGGGAAGGATTCTAATGTGGATCCTTTAATGCAAGTAATTATGCTTATTAAAAAACTTACCATTATAAATCCAATTTGTGCACATGTGATATTGAGACCTGTACCAGCTGCAATGAGAGATGCAAGTAGAATTTTACAATCACGTTGACTAGAAAACTGTGAGAGGGCTTTTTGTTGATTTTTGGATGAGGTTTTTCCATCAATTCAAGAAAAACTTAATCCTTTATGGACCAAGACAATTCCAATCCTATGAGTTTATATTAACAAATAAGTCAGAAAGTTCATGTAAGATGAAATATAAGATATACTTACAAATCCAAAAACTGTGTCCATTGATAATAAATCATACACTTGGCTTCTGGTACTTCTATTACTTCTTTTTTTAAAACGTTCATTAATTCCAGTATCTTCCAGCTTTCAAGGCATTGACCTTTGGTGATCTTCTTTATCAAATAATGGGGTTCATTTTCACATTGACTTGAAATACTTTGAACTTATGAGAAGTTTGAATAATAAGCTTCCTCCCTTGAACTGGTTGTTTCTGCTAGTATGGGCTGATTGCATAAGCGTCCTAACTGCTGAATACTAACTAATAGATTTCTTCTCTCAGATTTCTTCTTTTCCTCCTTGGCTTCATCAGTATAGAGATATTCAGAAACGTTTTCCATAAAACTTCTATCATAATACAGTCTAACAGTTGAAGCTAATGCCTTCAAACCTCTTCTTCACATATGAGAGGTAAACTTGGAAGAACTACTGTTTTCAATCAGCGTAGCATCAAATGGCCTGTAACCATATGAAAGGGCTTCAAATTGCCAATTTCAAGGTGCTTTTGTAATATAACATCCCATGGCTGATTACAAGAGGTGAGTTTAAACAATGACATGTAATCACTGAGAGAATTATTTAATGGGGTACCTGTAAGACACAGTCAGTTCTTTGTTTGAAGGGACATGATTGCAGCCTGAACATGTGCATGAGAATTTCTGATAACACTGTAAGCCAAATTATGAAGTTATTAGCTTTGATTATGGCATCTCAAAGCCAAAGGACTTTGCAGCTCTGACTTACTGTGCTTCATCTAAAAGTACTCTATACCATTGATAATTATAAACTGGCCCTTTTGGTGTTGACCTGAAGTCCATTCTGAGGGTTTCATAGGTTGTGATGATGATATTTCTTTGAATGGATTTAATTATGAAATCTTTGTGACAATTACTTCCATGGTATTGAAGAACATGAAAATTATTAGGATGTGTGCTTATTTATTTCTTCTTCCCAGTTTTCAATCAATCTTTTAGGACACACAATAATGGTTGCTTGGCATTCACTGATAGTGGATAAACTGGATTTCTGGTAGTTTCTTTCAGAATTAAGAGTGTGGGCTACCAGAGAAATTGCTTGCAATGATTTTCCCAGACCCATTTCATCAGAAAGGAGTGATTCCAAAGGTGATGGTGGGTGCAAATCAGAGTTTGACACCGGGGCAAATCTCGTGTCAATCGTCGGCGATTGACTTCACGTCAAGAAGGATAAAAGTTGAGCTCACGTCAAGCGAAAATCAAGCGAACGTCGAGCACACGTCACACTCTTGTCTTACACCAAATCCTGTGACATCCACCAATATTGGTTCCCCTGTGCCTTCAACTCAGATTCCTCACCACCTGATCATCCCACAACCGTCCGATGATTGGTAAAAATTACACGAGACCCTCCTGTTTGCACACACACACATCAAAGAGGTCCTTCAGCCAGTCTTGATGTAGGCGGGGAGTTTGACTTCACCAGGTCATCCATGAAGTGTGCATGTGGATTGGGGTGTGGGGGTGCGCTTGCGTGTGGATTGGCGTGTGCGGGTGCGTTTGCGTGTGGATTGGCATGTGTGCATGCGTTTGCGTGTGGATTGGCGTGTGCGTGTGCACATGCGGGTGTGGGTACGCAACAGCCAATTCTGCTTCCAACAGGATGATGGCGCAGTTAGAAATTTTGGATGCCGTGAAAGGTGAGTGTGTGGGTCATTTGATCATTGGACTTGGCTTATTCACACTGTACCTAATGTCAAAATAGTAAATTCTTTGTGGCAATGTGAAATAATGGGCTTTGCTTGTCGCAATGGCATGTCTCTGTCACTAAGCTTTGAGGCAGTTATTTCACTAGCAAAATTGCTAATGAATCTGAGGAATTTGCATTTTTGTAGACTGAATATCATGAAATAACAGCTTTATCATTACAAGCAGTCCACATGACAGAGCTTTGTTATCATACAATCCACGGTTACCTTCTATTTCTTCTTCTGATATAATCAAGTGTCCATTATCAAAACCAACAGCTTTATAAATATTGAGATGCGGCCAATCTGGTAAGAAATTCACATCAATCTTCAAAGTTTTTAAGATCAGAAAGTTATTGTTCAGTATGCTAGATGGCTCAGAGACTTTAAAAATGCTATTAATAACGCCAAAACGTCGTGAGTTTCCCCTCAGAAAACATATCACGCTGTTGCTGACATTTTTGGATTCAGTTGAAAATATATTGTTCCCAATATTAATGTTTGAAACTGGAAAATACCAAGGTGAGACAATCCTTGAAGTGGGATGACTTGTGGATTGCACGGTACTGTCTAAGCTGATCCAATCAACCATTTCCCTTGTTGCATGAAAAGTCTGTAAGTACTCAACCAGGAAATCATAATTTTGTTGGTCATGGAGGGATGGTTTGTTATATTTATGGTGATTGAACAGGGCAGGTGGCTGTGATTCAAAAAGCTGTTTTATTTCACATGGCACGGATGGGGATTTCAGGAGAACAGAAAGGTTGGAACATTGACAGATATGTTGAAGTAAGTTTTTATCTATAGCATCTATTCAGAGTTGCAAAAAGGGAGTCTTATTCAGTTCAGGTGTTTAATCAATGTGAATATATTGATATTGTTAATTGACGTACATATCTTGTTATTTGTTGGCATCTTTGCAAATACTCCAATCAAGCGCTCATAACCCCATGTGGCTGAGGCTTGTGCTGGGCCCCAACGTTGGAAGAGTTTGGGAATATGATCAGCAAAATGATGATTTGGTTTACTTTTCTGTTTTGGGAACAGGTGTTGATTGGAAAGGCGGAATTTTTTCCAATGTTCAGCAAATGCAGTCGCATCATCTATTGAAACAGTCCAGCTTGTGGCAATGTTGATAGCACTAATCAAATGGAATGTATTCTTGGCTAGTTCATTTGCAAGTTCTTCTGACTGACCCATTCTTCTTTGAGTGTTGGCAGATTGGTGTGCATCTAATGAAATCTGTTGACTTAGCATTAAAAATGGAATATAGACCTTATATAAGAGAGCCCATTCAGCAGCTTTTAAGCTACCATGAGAGGGGGAACCCATTTTGCGGGGAACTCTTGTCCATGAGGAGGGAATTATGGTCTCAGATATGATTTGTCGGAGATGCTCAAGAGCCTCACCCTTGATCTGGTGATCACTCAGTGAAGTGATATCCAATTCAGAGGGTATTTCAGAAGTGGGGATGTAATCGGCATCAAATGAAGGAATCTTTGCAGAACCACTAGATAGATGTTCTGTATTAGGGGTGGGCATTGGGAAGTAGTGGGGAGTGGCTCATTTATTATTTTTGCTGCATCTCTTCTCAGGGAGCGGGCCTCTCTCAATGTGATTTTATCAAGAGAGCTGTTGAAGGTCTTGGAATCTGAGTCTGAACTGTTGGTGCCATTGGATTTCCTGTGGGACCTGAAGTAAATTTTTGATTTCAACTCTGGAAGGCACAATTTGAAAGTTGCATGATCCTTCAAAATTCCAAGTATTAAATTATGCATTATGTCAAGATTAACCATTCTGGTTGCATCCCAATATGGAAGTTCTTCTGAAATTGAATATCACACTCCATACTCAGAGAAAATTGCTTGTCTTTGTTGTGGGGTTGCCCGAAGCCATTTGGCAATGGTTGATTTATGACTTTTGTATGAGTGCGTGTAGTGAAATTGAGACCAATTTCTTCAATTTGAGCTTTGTGAATGGTGCAAAAATTACAAAAGTGGTTTCCTGAATGGGAAATAAATCCAGTAAGCTTGCGCATGGCAACCACATCCGCAATGGCTGTGAGGATGGCAACACAGATAAAGGATCCTGAAGGACCTGTTGAGGTGGGTGAAAAATGGTAACCTTGCTATAGCTCTTTGAGCTCATTGATGAGTGGCATTGATAGGTAATTCAATTGAAGGGAAGTTGGCTCCTTCAGACCAGGGATGATTCCTGCAACATAGACATTCTCGGGCTTCAATCTTTCACTTGGGGGGAGATTAAGACAAATAAGCATGATAGGTCCAATGCTAGCCAACCGGGTTGACTTTCCATGTGCATTAAACCAGTCCACATATATGGAGAAGGCCAATGCACCAGGAATGGACATGAATGGGGGGTCGTTGATATTTCTAGTGCCAGGGAAGCGTCTCCAGACCAATCCATCCCAGATGTCACATTTGGGGGAACCTTCAGGAGTTTGGGGTTGTTGATGTTGATGCAGAATTTCCATAATTCCAGCACACTGCAGAAATCTGGCAAGCCAGTTTTTGAATGGTTGATAAATGAAATGTTTTGTTGGTATAAATTTTTGCTTCATGTTGGTTGTTTTTTGGGTGTGGGGTTCAGATGAATAGATGAATTTTCCTAATGATTGTGTGAAAGGGGGATCATGATCATTTGGGTCATTATGGCATTGACAGTGGGGTTGGTAAGTTGTGACTGATTCAGTAAGGCCATTAAGAGAGAAACATTGAGGACAACATATATAGTTTTGAATCACTGGTTCCAATTGGAGATGTTCAAATGTGGTACTCAGATCTTGAGGTATATGGAATGCAGGAGAGGGGGGGACCAGCTGAGCTTGAGATACTGGACTTTATCAGCAGATTAAGGGCGGGGTTGAGTATGTGTGAAGCCTGCAGGGTAAATTATACCTTAATGATAGAATGGCAGATATTCTCATTCCTAGGTCTTGTGGGGGAAGGGTTTGACTGCCACTATATGGTTTCTGTGCAGTTGAATTGAGACCCTCTGGAGTTGAGAAAGTTCTTTGGGTCAATTGTGAATAATCAGCTGGGAAGATTTGATCCAATAGAATTTGTGGGCACCCAGATCCTGATGCAGAAGTAGGGATGTTTGGAAGATATTTGGGTGCAATGGTTGATTTGAGCTTTTTAATGTGCTGTTTATATTGGAAAGGTGTGAAGGCGACTCCATGCCTATCACCATCAGGGGAAGAGTGTGTTTGAGTTGAGCAGTGTTTACACATGCATATACGCATTGAGGAATAGGGGCAGGTTGTCATTGTTGCAGGAATTGGGAGTACAGTTGGCTTGTGTATAAATATCTATGGTTGATGTGAAAGTGTTTGGGAGTTTTATTAATTGGAAATAAAATTGAGTGATTATTTATGAAGGGGGAGATAATTTGAGCCATCTGAGGATTTTATCCCATTTTTAATGGTGCATGAGCTGCAGTGGATAAAGTGTAACATGTCTCATCGGGATGGCAGAATTGGTGAGGAGTTTAATTGGGTAAAATGCCATGCTGCTCAATGCTCATACATATTCTCTTTTATTTACACATGGTGATACTGCGGGTTTGACCATTGAGGGGGTTCCATTAGTGAAGTGTCACCATTGAATTGAGGGGATTAACATTTAATCCATGTACGCTGGCACGCCATCGTTCATGGTTTAGACCTTATTACAGACATAACTATATAACTCTATTACATAAGGGGTTGGAGTGAAGCTAAAGTCTTGGTATTTGGTTTGAGTGCGGCAGGCTTTTAATTGGTTGGAATGTGATTTGGATTTTCTTGCCTTTCTTGAAAAGGTGATGTCTCTTTTGTGGGTAAATCCTTCATGAATATACCCCTTTACAGATGTACAATGTTGTGTAATTTCAATGCATATATTGGAAGTTTAGATAATTAACAAAATGTGACAATGGGGAGGCGGAAATGTTACCCAATATGATTACTTATGGATGATGGGTCCCCTTTCAGATCAAGGAAATATCACATTATATGCTGGTAGGCCATGCAGGGTGGTTTCCGACAAAAGCGGAGGAGCTCAAGAGGTGGCAGGGAGGATTCTCCTAAAAAGAGTCTTATTTGACTGCCACACAACACTTGGTTCCAACTATTCATATAATTTCTCTATTTTAAATTTCAAAAAATCTCATCTCATATCCCTCTATTTTATCACAATACTGAACTGTTTTATCAAGCTAAAAATATTACTGTACTTTTTTGGCCCTTATGTCATCTTCCAAGTCACATAAATCCCGTTCAGCTTCTGTTCATGACTCAGATAGTGAATCTAGCATAGAATATGTTCAAACACAATCACCATTGAGTCCCAACATTCCTCTCACAACCCCTATGGCATCCTCAATGAATGTATCAGGTCTTAACATTGATGTGGGAAATTGGAAGGCTCCAACTTCCAGCACTTGGGCAATCCCAAATATTTCTGTCACTCCAATTCCCCCAAATCCCACTAATACACAAATGCATGTGTCTGAGGGGCCAGAAGGCACACCTCAAATCTCATCAAATGCTAATCCCCAATCAAAATTTCCACGTGAGTTCCTCCTTAATCCTGGTCGGAATCCAGTTTCATCCCAGGATCCCTTTGGACAAAGTAAACAGCCAACCCTCAATATTCCATCAGGATCTCAGGCTCATGTGGGCGATGAAAGGCGGCTTGATGGGGGGCAACGAAAAAGACCATTGGAAAATGTAACTTGGAGCGGTCTGTTGGAGGGAAATCCAGGATTGACGCTTCATCAAAGTAAGTCATTTGAATTTTGGAGTAGAAACTTTTTCACAATTTGATATGTTTGTTTCATGGGTTAGATATGGCACCTAAAGGCAAGTCAGTTGGATCTCAGGAGCCAATTGAAGATTGTGAGGATGACCAGTGTTCATTGATGTTTTGATGTGTTAACTGATGATTTGCATGGCAGGTGATGAACTTCATGCATCTTCCCCCCTGGTCCATAAAGAGAAAGTCACTGGACGGCATCATCCATATGCCTCCAAACTAAGAACGGTTCATGCCAGTACATCAAGAGAAAGAATTGTGGATGATGAGGATGAGAACATGTCTCCGACTCAAAGTGAAAGAAATGATGAACCAAGGAGGGACAATTTCACAGCGCATGAGAAAGGCACTCAATCAAATAGTGAGCTCACCCATCCTCAGCTTGCGCTTGCCTAGAGTATGCTTGAACACTCCGAGGTCAGACAGCAAAGGAACCAGGCCCGCAAAGCTCACAATGTGGCAAAATGTGCAAGCCAGAAGGAGCAACAAAAATGGCTGAAGGCAGAACTTCCAGTGAATGTCCATGGAATGAGATCATCAGTACACGCCCATTGCCTGTTCCTACTCAAAGTTAGGGATAAGGATTTTTCCTCAATACCAGCACCACCCAGCACAGAAGAGCGTGAAATTGCAATTCAAGTGGCTGGTCATCTCGGATATGTCCCCAAAGATGTTTTCAATGAGCCATCAACTCAGGTTCAATCTCAGGGTTTCCAAAGCTACTGCAAAAATGAGCTCCACAAGATGGGACTAAAGTGATTCACTTGGGACTGGGGGAGCTCATGGCAACATCCGTTCAACGAGTTGATGTCTATGGTGTTTTACCATACATTCCGTCTTGCACTTGTCAGCACCGAGTATCATCATTACTGTTGGAACAAGGATCATAATAACTATGGGGTCGTGGAGGCTTTAATGGAGCAATACTTCACTTATTTGAAAAGAGAATGGAAGTCTATTCAAAAGGATGCGGAGTATTTGGTAAAAAAGAAGGAGAATCAAAAGCTCGCAAAGATTCGTCAAAGGGTTAGTTACTGTATGTCTTCTTCATTGTGGACGAAGTCTGATGATCATCTACTTGATTATGTGCAGACCTGTGAGCGCCATTGTGAATGGTGTGATACCACTAAATTTCCCATTCCGGCAACACAATTCAATGACCCTCGAGTATTCTCAGATACTGAGGAGGTACTGGAAAATGGCTGTCAAGTTTACCGCAAAGTGGGATTACGCTGGCGCTCCCAGTTATTTAATGAATTGGTATTAAAAATGGATAGAGACATTGAGTTTTGTAATAGGATTAAAAAAAGGGTAAAAAAACTATTGATAGATTGCCAGAATTACGATCGACACATGATGGTGATATTTCGGAAGGCCTATCATTTCAGGTATTTGATCAAGATTGGCTCAAGAGCTGTAGTAAGATGCAGACTGTCGCCCTAAAAATACTTGACATGCCAGTTATTAGGCCGAATGGTGATGCTCTGCAATAACTTAGTAATACAAATGTATAGCACATTTATAAATTAAATTCTTGTGAAATATTTTTGCAGGTGTAATACAAGCTGATTATTGTTTCTTAAAGATGCAACAACTTGCTAAATATGTTAGAATATAGACAATATTAATTGGTATGTATCACTGTCTGGCTTGGAAATAAGACTCTATTGCTCATTTTCATTGAGGAAATATTGAAGAAGTTTGATCCAGCTCATGGTGTTCATAATTATGGACCTGTGCCAGGGTCAACAGGAGTTATCAACTTTGTAAAACACAAATTATAAAATATCAGTAAGGCTCACGCAGTTAATGATTTTTTCTTTTCTTGGACCTATTGGTGATTGGAATATGGCATACCCATAAGGAAGGATCTCAGAATAGTAATACAACCAGGGTCAAAGATGAGCTTGAAAGGTACCTTCCGCATGTTGACCTCAACTGAATGAGGTGTGATATAGTGGATGACCTGTACAGGTCATTGTTGGCCAATACAATGGAGTCGATCAACAGCCTGAGTGTAAGGTGTGGATATGAAACTTTGATTAAAAATCAAGTACTTTTCCTGTCCTCAAAATTTGTATAAGGTAAAATTCAGTTAAAAATAGTATGAAATATTATTTTTAAGAGAAAACACGCCAATTTTATTGTTTATAACTTTATTAGTATAAAACAATAATATTATAAAAATTTATTGTTTTACCAACAATAAAAATTTATCCAAAAAATACTCTACAAGAGATATTTTAAGGCTACAAAAGAAATTTCTTCAAGAGCAATTTCAATTGGAATTAATTGAGCAAAGAACTGCAAGCAATTAATTAAAGAACAAAGTCTTTAAAAATAATATTAAAGAAAAAAACACGCCCAAAAGTGACCAGAGTGAATTTGGAAACAAAGTGACAAAGTTTACAGTGATGAAAGATGCTTTAATTCACTTTTGGGGTGGTTCAGGGGTAAAAATGATTATAAGAGTTACAAACAATGATTATAATGATTTTTTCACGTGGTTAAAAGGTTCAAAATGATTTAAAAAGGGTGGTTGGAATCTCTTATTGATTGGTTTAACAGTTTTAAACTAATTAATAAAAGGAAAAGATTCTAACATGAAGAGAAAAGTGGGGCAAAGAAGACATTCTTTTATAGCCATCAATTCTCTTACTCCAAAAGTAAAATTTACTCTTGTCATTCGTGAAAAACAGTCTGACAACAGAAAAGCCAATTATGGCATCATTGAACCCTGGTTTAGACCAAAAAGGGCTGGTTTAAGCCATTTTTAGCCATTTTTAGCCATTTTAGACCCTTAAATCAGCCATTACTATAGCGATACCAGGCCTAGAGCCTTCAAAACACGTCAGAATGTGTTTCAGAGGCGTAGAAACCAGTTAAAACTGTTTTTATTAAGATTGTGTTATCTTAAGGGTAGTTTTACCCTCTTGGCAACAGCTAAAACTACCCCAGTTGGTATCAAAACCTCATCATCAATTGAGTCCACAGACCCTGTAACTCAATTCCAGGCCAAAAGTCATGAACTTTTGCGTGAATTTTGACATCCCACGCCTGTCAGCAAGGATTTTGGGGGTCTAGCTCCCCCTTGGAGCTGGAGTTCCTTTTCCCCCCCAAATTTAATCTTTCCAATTTATTTTTTCCTTTAATTCCTCATCATGTATTATACTTATAATTTACATATGTAATTCAATTCAATTGTACAGTACAATACAGTAATAATTGACACCTCATATGTAAATCAAAGTTCACTTATGTAATACACGCGCACATTTTGACATTTCAATTGAATTCAATTGAAAATACTTCAATTCCTCATAACTTCTAAACTAAACACAACACCTCAATTTTAGCACAAAAATTGATGGTTAACACCACATGTGATGTGAATTAAATTAAAGTTTTGAGGATTTTCAACTTTTGTATTGAAAATACTAAAAACTTAATTTAAGCTTATTTAGAGTTGAGTTACAAAAATTTCACTCAGAGGTGACCCCACCTGATTTTTTATGAGGAATCCAATGGTGAAATAAAATTTATATGTTTATTTATTGGATAAAAAGTTATAATAAATTTTATTTAACTTTTTTCCAAATTTATTTATTTTTTCACAATTTTGTTAAAATTTCATTTTTACTTAAATTTTTCAAGTATAAATGTAATTTTATATTTACAAAATTTAAAGTAATTTTATTTTTAAATTATAATTAATTTTTTTTATTTTTAATATAATTTTATATTTATATTTTTTATTTTTATTTTAATAATATAAATAAATTTATTTTATTTATATTAATATGTTATTTTTTATATTTGTGGTCTTTTGGGTATATGAAATTACCTCTAAGGCTCACATTCCCTCCCCCTAGAAAAGAATATTACTTTGTAATATTGGTGTTTCTAGTGTGTCTGAATCTCCTCAGGAGTTTGGTGGCTTCTGGTATATCTTTCTCTTCTAACCATTCATCTTCACAAGTTGGGTCACTGTACCTAACAAGGTATTCCCTTACTTTCTTGGTTCTTAATTTCCTTTCTTTAAGAACTTTGGTTATTTTCTTAGTACCAGATGTCTCAATAGGAGGTATAACTTGGGGAATCTTATTCCTCAAGGGAAATTTCTCAGCATCACTAGATTTGTATGGCTTTATCAAGCTTACTGGAAATGTAGGGTGCTTATTGCTAAGTTCTTCAGATAACTCTACTTCAACAGCATTTTCTCCATGGAGGGCCTTAATCACAAAAGGTCCTGCAAAGGAGTCTTTTAACTTTTTACATCCTTTGATGTTATTGAAGTTAGTGGTGGATACAAGAACTAGGTCCCCCACTTTGAAATCTGGAGTTGCATGAGATTTATCCCATTTGTCTTTAGCGTATGCAAAAGAGTCCTCCATGCATCTCACTGCATGCTTTCTAGCTTTGTCTAGCATTCCTTTGAAGCTAGCAGCTGTGGGATGTATTTCAATTAAGTCTTTCCTCAAGGAATCTTGGGGTAACTTGGGGTTCCATCCTTTTTCTAGAATAGCAGGAGTCTGATTGGTACTGGAATGGATTGATGTTTTATATGCTAATTCCAGTGCTGGTAACAGAGTACACCAATCATGAGTAAATCCATCACAATCTTTGAATTCAAGGCCATATGCACAAAATCTTCTCACCATGTCCTCTAAGGTTTGGATCATTCTTTCAGCCAGACCATCAGTTTGTGGGTGGTAGGCTGTAGAGAAAGACAGTTTTGTGCCAAATAATTGGTGAAGATTTGTCCATAGAGCTGAAGTGAATTTGGGATCTCTATCACTGAGGATATTTGTAAATATCCCAGTCCATGACACTACTCTATTCCATATCAGAAGAGCTGTATCCATGGCTGTATCATCTTTGTGACATGGTAAAAAGATTGGAGTTTTACTGAATCTGTCCACAATTACTAGGCAAGCATTATAGCTCCTGTCACCTCCTGGTGGTAGGCCAGTTACCCAATCCATATGGACAATTTCCCAAGGTCTGTTTGGTTCTTGGATTTTCATCATATTTCCAAGTCTTTTGCCAGTGGATTTATTTGCCTTTTGGCATCTGTCACAGGTTTTGCAATATTCTGCAACATCTTTTTGCCACATTGGCCACCATATGCAGGTCTTTACTTTCTCTCTTGTTCTGTCCTCAGAAAGATGTCCTGAAAAGGGACTATCATGGCATTCTTTCAGTACAAGATTGATTAATGACCTGTCTACAACTGTCATGACACATGTGTGCTTGGTTCTGTGGTAAATTATACCATCCAGTAGGTGAAATCTCCCTTCATTATAAGATTTTCTCCATACTTCATCCAAGGCATGTATTAGAGAGTTGTCTTTACAGTCTTTGTTAAGTAATTGGCATAAGATGCTACAATTCTTATCTTGAGTGTAACTATTTCTGACTTCTTCAAAGAAGGTGGTGTTCAAGTCTGTAACACTTATTCCTTCTATTGGAATTTGTGGTGAAGCTTCTTCTGGAACATAAGCAGGATTATCAATGTTATTTGGTAATGGCCATCTGCTTAGTCCATCTGCATTCTTATGAATATTCCCATCCTTATGAACAATAGTCATATTGCCTCTGTATTCTTGTATGGCTATTTGCCATCTGAGCATGTGTCTGTTAGGTGTTTTCATGTTCAAAAGTGATTTCACAGCTGTACAATCTGTTATTACTTCAAAAACACATCCCTCTAAGAAATAGTTCAATTTCTCTAAGGCCCAGACAAGGCATAGACATTCCATTTGACTTGCTCCATATCTAGCTTCAGTTGGTTTGATTTGCCTGGATATGAAACATATTGGTCCTTCTACAGGTTTGTCATTTATGATCTGAACTTGGTGAAGTGCAGCACCTAGTCCATCCCCTGATGCATCAATATACAGTTTGAAAGGCAATTTAAAGTCTGGCATCAGTAAGAGTGGAGCAGTGGTCAATGCTTCTCTTAGAGACTCAAAAGCTTTGACTCTGTCAACAGTCATCTCAAATACTGTGTCTTTGTCACACAACTTATAAAGTGGTCTTGCTATGGATGCAAAGTCTTTAATGTGTTGCCTGTAATATCCTGCAAAACCTAAGAATGACTGAATTTCCTTCTTATTCTGAGGCATGGGTTTTAACAATACTGCTGCAACTTTGTTTTTATCAATTCCAAGGGACAAACCAGATACAACATGTCCTAGTGCCTTAAGTTCTTTAAATCCAAAATGACATTTCTTCAAGGAGATTTTCATGTTTACTGATTGGATTTTTGTCAAAACTCTTGATAATCTGTACATGTGCTCCTCCCAAGTCTTTGAACAGATAATAATGTCATCAATGTAAATGATTAACCATCCCTCTGAGAGTTCTTCAGGGAAGATTTCATTCATCATTCTTTGGAAGTGTGAAGGTGCATTTTTGATACCAAAGGGCATCCTTAAGTATTCATACACTCCACAATGAACAATAATTCTCAAGTATTTTCTTGCTCTTGGTGTTACTACATTTTGATGGAATCCTTTAAGGGCATCCATAGTGGTTATATACACTGCTTGAGATATTTGAGTAAGGGCAATTTGGATTTTTGGTATTGGGTATCTGTCTGGAACAGTGTAAGTGTTCAGAGCTCTAAAGTCCCCAACCATTCTGGATTTTCCATTATGCCACGCCACTATGACTGGTGTAGTTATTTCTACTTCCTCATTGTGGCCTACTTTTCTTATTACACCAAGGTCTAGAAGTTCTTTGATATGAATTTCTAGAGCTTCTCTTGATTTTGGACTTGCTGGATAAGCAGGTCTTCTTAAGAGTGGTGGATAAGGTCTCTCAATGTTAAGAATGATGTCAACTTCATGACCAATAATTGCTCCCAGGGGTTCTTTGTCTGTAGCAAATGCTCCTCTGTGGTCATACAAAAGGGAAGAAAGTTCATGTTCTTGCTTATCAGTCAAATGAAGGCTTATTTCAGCCTCATTTAACTGTTCAGACTTGAATTTCTCTAACTCTAAGTTGACTGGTGATACTTTGTTTACTGTAATTTGTCTTTTAAAGGGTAAAAAGGCAAATTTCTGGCGCTTATTGTCTCCAATTGTAAAGTATCTGTCTCTGTTATTATGTAAATCTATCCCATACATGATCAAATAGTCATTTCCCAATATAAAATGGGTACTAGAGCAATTTTCCATAACAACAAATTCAACTGTGATCCTTAAATTCCCATTTATGTGTGAGAATATGACATTGGTCTCAAAGATTCCTAATGCTTTCATTGGGTTACTTGCACTGTTGAATTTTATACCATCAATTGGTAACAATTGGTCTTCAAAATTTGGTACACAAGTCTTAAGAAAAGATTTTCCAACACAAGAGCAGAAGGCTCCTGGGTCAAACAAAAGTTTGGTGGGTTTGTTGTCAATCACCACTTCTGTTATACAGGAGTTACCAGCTGTATAACCTTTTCCTCTGTTTGGTTTTGTCTTCATAAGTTGTGCATCTTGAACTTTTGATAAATCAACTTGACCATTGCTCAATTGTGGTAAGTGGGAATAAGATTCCATGATGTCAAAAGTGGCATTGATATTTTCTATATCTTTTGAAGATTCAGAGAATATGGATGACTTATCATCTGAATTGTCTTCAATTATGTCTTCCTTTTCAACATCTGGTTCTTTTTCAATGTCAATTTCATTGATTTTCCCCCTTTTTGGACATGTATTGGCTAAATGGGTGGTGCTTTGGCAAATATGGCATTTTCTGACTGTATCTGCAGATTTATATTTAATATTACTAGAATTTTCTTTGGGGTTGTTGTCCACAGAATCTTTCCAAGGTGTATTAAACCTTGTTTTAAGATTCACCCTACTAGAACCAATTTTGGTTCTGGTGGTTACTTCTTCTAGTATATTGATAATATCCTCTGCTGAAGATTGTTCAGTAGTCCTGCTTTTGACAGCATGCTCTAAGTCACCTCCACATTGTCTCAGAATTTTTCTATGGATCATAAATTCTGACATGTCAGGATATAATGCTGTTAATCTGTCCTTTTGTTGGCAAAACCATGGTAAAGCTTTGTCTTTATCAGCATTAAATTTGGCAGATTCAAAGGCTGTTTCAACTTTAAACCTCCAAGCATCATTTGCCCATTTGTTGATGATTTGGGTTTTCCACCAAGTCCAACTCTGGTGTCCATGTGCTTGTCTTATTTTGATGTACCATCTGTGAGCTGATCTGGTAAACAAGGTGTTAAACCTGGCTGTTACCAATCTGTCTGGTAATTCAAAATCCTCTTTGATCATTTCAATACCTCTAATGAATTCCATATGGTCATACTCTCCTTCACCACTGAAGTGAGGCCATTCTTTAAGTTTTGGAACTTCTTTCAAGAGTGCTTGGCCCATTGATGGTTCCAAGTTATGAAAAGAAGTGGATAATTCATTTTTTAATTGTGAATTATCAGGATCCAATACTTGTGGATTTGAAATTCTTGTGCCCTCATTTTGATTTAGAGGTGTAGACATTCTTGGTAAGGTGTTCAGTAATTGTTCAATGTCATTCATTTTACTGTTGCTACACCTTTGGGAATTTCTGTATTCATGTTGGAAGCTTTGTATTAAATTTATTACTTCAATTTTATACATGTCTTCTTTATGTGTAAGTTCTTGCCATAACTCTGTCTGTCTTGTATTATCAGCAGTGACTTGATTCAATTTCATTGATAATTTTGATACTTCTTCTTGTGAAGCATCAAAACACTTTTTCAAGGCAATGGTATATGTCTTTACTTCAGTAAATGAATTTGAAATGTCATCAAGGACTTTCTTGTTATCTGTCTTGATAATATTTATGGCTTTTTTAATTCTTGTTTCAATTATGTCATCAATATTGAATTTAGAATATTTATCTGTTAATTCTTTAATAATGGCAGATTGTTCATTTATTTTATTGTTAGAAGAATTATCATTATTGGAATTTTTAATTGTTCTCAAAACTTTTTCAAGACACATAAGTGTTTCATTAATTTGGCACAGACTCAGGTTGTTTGTTTTAATGTTGTTACAAATGGTGTCATTTTTATCAGAAAGATGTTTTTTCACGTCATTTATAGCATTATACAACTCTGGGATGGAATCAAATATGTCAGAAATCATTTCTGGAACCTTAATCTGGCTTCCTCCTTCTTCTGTAATTCCATCATGGTTCTGGCCATCTGAAATACATTTTCCATGGCATCCTGCTTAATCTTTGGGATTCTGTAGCCCTGGCTGTAAGGTTTTGGGGCTGGTGCCTTCCCTTTGCCCTTGTTTGGAGTTTGTGGCTGCTTTTTCACGTTGGAATTGCTGCTGCTGGCCACTGGGGCTGTTTTTGGCACTGGTTTGGCTGGTGGAGGGTTGTTTTTCCTCCATTCTGGTGTCAAAAGCATCATGTTTTTCTTCTCCATCAATGGATGCCATCCATTGAGCAATTTGCAAGTGTTGGGATGGCCCAAGAATTTTCTTACTGTCAGGTAAGAATTCATGCAATTCTTCCACAGGTCTGCAAGGATCTGGTACTCCTTGAATTGGAGTGCATTGTTGTATGCACTGTGGCTGGCTTTGTATATGTCCACAGAGGCTTGTTGTGGCGGTGTCAGCTCTTTTTGAAGGTAAAATGGTATTATCAGCTTCAGAATGACCCATTTTGGTTGTTTGGAAGTCATCAACTGACCCTTTTCCTTCTGTACCTGGTTGGCCTCTGCCATAATCACGTCTATTACCTTTTTGGGAGCTGCTTGAGGGGTTTTAGCTGGCTCCTGACCTGGTTGAAGGCATAATTATGGTTAAAAAAGGCTTAAAATAGTATTTTTACGTCAAAAACTTACTATTGGCCAAACTTTTGGCTTTCTGAAGTGTATTACTTATATCCAAGTTAATTAATTCAGAAGATATTGGTTAAGGTTGATTATTTTGAGTCACAATAACAGTACTATTATGATCAGAATTAACAGTACTGGCAGGGATAATGCTGGTTACTGTTGAGGCTGTTTCAATGTTTTCTTGTCTTACCACGTTGTCAGACACTAAAATTAATGAAAAAGCCAATTAATTAAGTAAAAAAAAGGTTATTTCAAAAAAGAAATAAAAATATAAGCCTCACTTATAATATGAAAAAAATTATTTTTTAAGGATTTTTTTTGGATTATAAGTATTTTTTATATGTTTTTAAATTTTTCAATATAAGAAAAAAGATTTAAAAAGAGTAAAAAAAATATGTCACAGGTAAAATATCACGGCTGGGCCCCCAAATGTAAGGTGTGGATATGAAACTTTGATTAAAAATCAAGTACTTTTCCTGTCCTCAAAATTTGTATAAGGTAAAATTCAGTTAAAAATAGTATGAAATATTATTTTTAAGAGAAAACACGCCAATTTTATTGTTTATAACTTTATTAGTATAAAACAATAATATTATAAAAATTTATTGTTTTACCAACAATAAAAATTTATCCAAAAAATACTCTACAAGAGATATTTTAAGGCTACAAAAGAAATTTGTTCAAGAGCAATTTCAATTGGAATTAATTGAGCAAAGAACTGCAAGCAATTAATTAAAGAACAAAGTCTTTAAAAAGAATATTAAAGAAAAAAACACGCCCAAAAGTGACCAGAGTGAATTTGGAAACAAAGTGACAAAGTTTACAGTGATGAAAGATGCTTTAATTCACTTTTGGGGTGGTTCAGGGGTAAAAATGATTATAAGAGTTACAAACAATGATTATAATGATTTTTTCACGTGGTTAAAAGGTTCAAAATGATTTAAAAAGGGTGGTTGGAATCTCTTATTGATTGGTTTAACAGTTTTAAACTAATTAATAAAAGGAAAAGATTCTAACATGAAGAGAAAAGTGGGGCAAAGAAGACATTCTTTTATAGCCATCAATTCTCTTACTCCAAAAGTAAAATTTACTCTTGTCATTCGTGAAAAAAAGTCTGACAACAGAAAAGCCAATTATGGCATCATTGAACCCTGGTTTAGACCAAAAAGGGCTGGTTTAAGCCATTTTTAGCCATTTTTAGCCATTTTAGACCCTTAAATCAGCCATTACTATAGCGATACCAGGCCTAGAGCCTTCAAAACACGTCAGAATGTGTGTCAGAGACGTAGAAACCAGTTAAAACTGTTTTTATTAAGATTGTGTTATCTTAAGGGTAGTTTTACCCTCTTGGCAACAGCTAAAACTACCCCAGTTGGTATCAAAACCTCATCATCAATTGAGTCCACAGACCCTGTAACTCAATTCCAGGCCAAAAGTCATGAACGTTTGCGTGAATTTTGACATCCCACGCCTGTCAGCAAGGATTTTGGGGGTCTAGCTCCCCCTTGGAGCTGGAGTTCCTTTTCCCCCCCAAATTTAATCTTTCCAATTTATTTTTTCCTTTAATTCCTCATCATGTATTATACTTATAATTTACATATGTAATTCAATTCAATTGTACAGTACAATACAGTAATAATTGACACCTCATATGTAAATCAAAGTTCACTTATGTAATACACGCGCACATTTTGACATTTCAATTGAATTCAATTGAAAATACTTCAATTCCTCATAACTTCTAAACTAAACACAACACCTCAATTTTAGCACAAAAATTGATGGTTAACACCACATGTGGTGTGAATTAAATTAAAGTTTTGAGGATTTTCAACTTTTGTATTGAAAATACTAAAAACTTAATTTAAGCTTATTTAGAGTTGAGTTACAAAAATTTCACTCAGAGGTGACCCCACCTGATTTTTTATGAGGAATCCAATGGTGAAATAAAATTTATATGTTTATTTATTGGATAAAAAGTTATAATAAATTTTATTTAACTTTTTTCCAAATTTATTTATTTTTTCACAATTTTGTTAAAATTTCATTTTTACTTAAATTTTTCAAGTATAAATGTAATTTTATATTTACAAAATTTAAAGTAATTTTATTTTTAAATTATAATTAATTTTTTTTATTTTTAATATAATTTTATATTTATATTTTTTATTTTTATTTTAATAATATAAATAAATTTATTTTATTTATATTAATATGTTATTTTTTATATTTGTGGTCTTTTGGGTATATGAAATTACCTCTAAGGCTCACACTGAGCCTCAATGGCTGGGTTCCAATTGGGCTCCTGGAAATGTGGATGTCAGGGGCCAAAAATCAGGGTAGAATTTTGGGGTCCCCTCACCATTAAATAGACAATATCAGCACAAGTTATATTGAGGCCAGTTCCAGCCGCGGCAATGGATGCAATCAGTACTTCACATTCAGGATTATTGAAGAAATTCTCAAGTGCCTTCTCCTGTGCTCGTGGTGTAATTGTTCCATCAATTCGTGCTGAAAGGATAGAGTGATGGGCAAGTGCAATACCAATTCTACAATATAAAAAAGTCAGATGGAGGCAATTGGTAATGGATGCATATTAGAATTAATGCACAAATCTAGAAATTGGGTCCATTGGGTATAAACCACCGATTTGCTTGGACCACCCTTTGATTGTTTGTTCTTCATTAAGCTTTGTAGGAGGTGTGCAATTTTACTACTCATCATGCATGTTTCCACATCCACAATAGATTGTGTGATTGTTGGGGAGTTATCCTGAGTGCTCCTGCCCTCGGGGTCTTCCAAATCTGCCTCTGCAATTGTGTTAAGCATGATGTGATGGTAACAACATATTCGCAGCTTATTAATATTTCTGAAAAACTCTCCTGGTCCTTTGCTTTTGGATTATAGGAATTCTTTGTATAATGTAGAATATTCTTGCTGCATGGTTGGGTTGAGTGGGAGCAGCTCATAATGATGGCTAATAGTGGGGAGGGATTAGAGATGTGTGGTTTTGGTGTGGCGCAAACTTAAATGCCGCAATGCCAAATGCAAAATATCATTGCAACCTTTGGAAAGACTACTCAGGATGAATGGTGACCAATTATCTTGATTGGCGCTCTGGGGTTGAGTGATGAACAATATTATGCCCAAAAGGTCATAAATGGTGTTGTGAATAGGTGTGCCCGTTAAGCATATTGAACGGGATGAAAGGAGGCTATGAATGGCATAGTGAGTGGCAGTGTATTGAGAGCGAATATAGCTATAAGATGGGGGAAGGGTTATTGTATATAGAAGGTGATTTGAATGATTTAAAGATCAGAGACTCACTGTGCTTCATCCAAAATTATACGATGCCAATTCATTTGAAAAATGAATGATGTAGAGGTATTGGTTTGCTTAAATTCTTGGGTGATAGTATTGTAAGAAGTGATGATGATATCATATTTTAAGATGTCGGCCTCAGATAATGAGTAACGAGTGGGACCATGGTAGATTTTGGCATGCAGCGCTCCAGCCTGAGCATGCTTGGATATTTTTGATTGCCAGTTGGTAATTAAGCGAGGGGGGAAGATGATCATGGTGGGCGTGGAGCAATGGGGGGTTGCAATCATCCACTCCTTGGAGGTACCAATTAGAGCAATGGCCTGAATGGTTTTACCTAATCCCATATCATCCCCAAGCAGTCTTCCAAGAGGGGTATTGGTTGAAAGGGATTCAAATGAGCTAACGACCTTGTTTGTAATGATGTGCCTGGCATTAAAACTGGATCCTGGGGGTGAGGTGGCCCGAAGGTTACAGGCTGATTGGCCATTGGGGATTTCTCGATCCCAGAGAAAAGCTAGTCCGTTCTTTTGATGAGGGAGGAGGGGGGTTTGAATAATGGCATGGGGAGGTCTGATCCACTGGGTAAATGTATCAGTTTTTGCTTGGAAATCAATGATGAAACAGCAGGATATGAAGCTGGTGTCGAGTTTGAAGCGGGAAATGTCGGAGTAAAGAGTTGAAATTTACTATGAGTATTACAGTCATATTCTTTGGGCATTTTCAGCTTGAAATCTTGTGTTCAAAAGCTTTCCATTATGAATAAAATGTTTGGATACCATGTGAAGAACATCAATGCTAGATTGGGTTTCTGAGATGAAGAGGGATCATTTGCATCAGTCATAAATACTCCCTCAACAAATAATATTTGAGTAGGATTGGATTGGCAACTTTCAATCCATGCCCCACCAGGACCACAGTGCATGAAAGTTTTTGGTGCCCCAAGGAATGGTATCAACGTTTTGGAAAGGGTTCCAGGTAGAGAGCCAATAGCACGCTGGTGATTGGGGAGATAAACAAATATGTTGTGTTGATTGTGCCATATTATAATCCAAGAAGCTAAGTGGGAATTCTCAGGATTTAAGGTTATATCCCTATTTATTTGAATACAACTATTAATCATCCCAATGCAAAGTGGTTGTGAAGGGGTTGACATGATGGCTATTTTAAATTATTTGGGGACAGTTGGAATTTATATGATTGGTAAGGGTTAGCTAAACGGAATGAAGACAAATAAGCACAGGTGGGGAACTCATATGAGAGGCAGCAATGGGGTCAATGGTGGATTGCCTGTGGTTACGTGCATGGTCTTGATGGGGGTGGGCCTCTTGTGCTCATAATTTTCATATCCAATTTGGGGCATATATCAAGGCAAGGTGGCCAAAATGTGGGTGCACCAATATGACTTCTGGATCTGCAGCAAGTTACGAAACCTTTGGTGGAACAAGGTTGACATTAGAATATTCGAAATTGGGTGGGTTGTAGCAACTTATTGTGAAGGGGCATATTAGAGGCATGCAGCCATGTTCGCTGGTGTGACAGCGAGCAATGAGTGTATCCTCCCCAGGTTAATTGTTTCACAGAGACCTACTGGGCAATGTTGGCGGTTTCAAAGGGCAATCTCACTGTGGGGATGTTTGTGTGTGGGTGGGTGAGATATGTTCGGTGGCGTGCCACCAAACATGAGTTTAATTTTGCGTGAAGTTTTTTGATGACTGATGCCTACTGGGCTTCCAGGGGGGGATGCGTGGCATGATCAAAGGGGGCACCGACCGTGAGCTGTGATCCACATATACATTCACCCCTATTGCTTTTGAGGCGGGTACTAATCCACCGAGATTGGCATCAGCGTCTTTGCCTCACGCGTGTACAAAACTCCGGAGAAAGAGGCCACCCGCCCAAGGGAATTTTTGGCTGCAAGCCAGGGCGCGTGAGAACGTGCACAAAATGACCCATGGTGGGAGATCCCCACGCAAACATAACCAGCCTCAGCAATCATAGGCCAGGATTATTCTAATGCGGATGAGGCTGAAGCAAATCCACACTGATTGGCCTCAGGTTTCCACAGGTGAGAAGGTGAGCGTCTGCAGTCAAGCTGACCACCCAACCAAGAAAATAGCCGGTAGGAGGATTGGCAGTAAAATGTCTCCCAGGCGTGTGAAAGTTGCCTGCGTATGACCCGTTGGGGGTGCATATGAAAGCGTGTGGCTGCCCAACAATGAGAACGCGCAATGAACAAGCGGGGCCAGTCATTGTTTGCCCCAACAATCGCACCGGATGGAATCCACTGTTTGTGTATGACCCAAATAAACAGTCATCCCACTAAGACCCACTTACATTAACTTGGATTACATGCGTATCTGTGCCGTAGTTAGGCAGAGCTGTATAACAAGGTGCATCAAAGGGATGCAGTTGAGAACTATGACTCGATGGCTTGACGTGATTGCATGTTACATTGTTGAACAGCTTTTGCCCTGCCCCGCAGCATACACTTACAAAGGTGTACTGCGTACTTCAGTGTTGGCTGTACAGATTAGGAAGGTGTAATACTACTTGAGCCTGCATGCACCTTCCGATCATTTGCATATACATAGCTCATGTGCCACATGCTCAGCATTGCGTTTCACCCGATTTGCACACACAAGCTGAGCATGTCATGGTCAAAAGCACCGTGTGGAAGTGCTCAGTAAAGCCATGGAATGAACTAATTTTGCAATAGTTCATTGGAAGGATCAGTTTGGAGCACTTCACCAAAGCGTGTGAAATGCTGCACCTGGCTGAAATGTCATTTGATTCTGTGCCAAATGCGCAGATTGTGTGCATACAAAAACGACTAAGCAATGGCTCAGCATGGTGCATTTGATATTGTTATATCAATAGTTCAATTTCTGTGCAATTAAAATGTTCAGCCACTGAGCATTTCAATTATGACCCAAAAGGAGACCTGAGCAATGGGTCGAGGCAAGCTCACGCTGTATTCACTTGTCTTACAGCCCCCCCCTTTGTTCAAACACTATTACCAGGCCATATGGCCGGTAATCTTGCCGCGGTCACTTGTGACCAAATGCACCACGTTCTTTTCTGCATGGGGCATTTGGGAATTGCACCCACCATGGACATTCAACAAGGGCCTCACAACCACCCTCCTGGGTGATTGGGTGTCTATTTAAGGAAACAAAGGGGATTTGACTGAGCTTGACAATTCAATAAATAGCAATACTCAGCCAGAACCCCATTGTTCTTCTGCCTCACGCCAGCATTTCCCTTCTCAGTTGCAGCATTTGCTGCGACTGAGCTTCAATTTTTGCTCACACGCCTTGAAGCTGAGAATTTTGCGGGTGCTGCAACTGCTGAGATTGTCTCAGTGTCACCATGGTATAAAAGACTATATTCACACGACACGCCCTTCACTTTATTTCTCACCCGCTCCACTTTGTTCAACCTCACCCACATTTGTCCTTCTTGTGCGTATTCCCCTTGGTCTTCCTGCCTTTCTACTTTTGTCTTTCGCACTCCACTAAACCCACTCCCCTTCCTTTTGCCTGTTTGTTTATTCTGCTGATCCTTTCAGAACCTCACTTCTCTCCACCTCGTGCATTACCTCTTTATTACAATTTTGTCAACATTATGCCCCGATATTAATACTAATTCTTCTTCACGACATCCTTCCAGACTTTTAAAGCCTTCCTACTAGCGCTTTTTTATTTTGAATTCTGTTTTAAATTTATAATTCATCGTACATCTTCATTTTCTTTCTTGATTGTTTCCTTTCTATTCAGTTACTAACCCCAATTGTTTTGTTTTTATATGTTGTGCACTTTATGCACCAAGTGGTGTATCCCCTGCATTTGTTCCTCGACAACAACCAATGCTTGTGATGCTTGCCGACAAGCACACAAGAAATGTTCATTCGTTGTCCGCCCCTTCCGACCACAAGGCCAGAGGAGTTCTCGCCCAAGACACCCTCTCCAGGACTCCTTTGTGGCCGATGATGATGAAACCATTTCCAAGCGGAAATGGACCCCGGGACCCCAAACAGGCCAGCGGGAACAATTCAGGACAATTAGCCCAGTCCCCTCAAGCATTGATTTGTCCACCCCCCCTCCTAGGCCACCATCTGATGGTCACTTAACTCCTCGACCTGAGCGAAGTGATTATCTGGCCAATGAAGGATGGCAATGGTGAGAGGACATTCAAAATTGGGCCGATCGTCACCATGTCTTGTCACCCATGGTATTCAAATGCCAAAGTAAGTTTTCTTTCTCCTCCTTATCTCATTTATCTTCACGCAATAATACTGACTTTTTTCCATTACTCATAGAACAAAACCCACTGAATCCCCCCCAACAAGACACTCCCATTCCTAGTTTGCCTTGCAAGCAAACCCCGCGGCAGCCCACTCCAGGCCCAAGTGGCACCCAATGGTCCGAGGACTTATCCCGCGGTAAGCAGCCAACTTTCACTTTCGCATCAAGTTAACTGACTCTTCCTGCTTTTGTAGAACCCTCCCAGCACGATGAGCCACCTATTCCTGGCCCGAGTCCATCCTCTGAACCACCTGAGGACATTGCGACTTATGAGCCAGAACCCGAGGTGGCTCCTACGCAATCCACGGAGGAACCTTTTGGTAAGTCCCAATTTCGATTTTTTAACTCTACTCAACTTTTCCTCACCCCTCCTTCGACCATTTCAATCTCGTCCCGCCACTCCCCGCTCCATAATTATCATTGACGATATGCCCGTCAGATCCCCCCCTCCCCCTTCTTCTTCACCGACTCCGCCACCTTCCCCTCCTGTGCCCCCGAGAACCCCAACGCCTCCTCCCCCCGGTGCAAAGCCCCTCTCATTCCCACGATGACGCTCGCCAGGAATTCACTGACTTACAACCAACTCTGATGATTCCTTGAGCCATCGTCCACAAATCAATCAACCGAATCTTGTTGGAGCATCCCCGCTTGCTCCACATGATTCCTTTCATGGATGCAACTCATCTAAATGAGATGCACCGGGAATTCTGGGAGGAACTAAACTCCCTCCTTGCCCAGGCACTGGAGGCTTATCCAAAGGAGGACATCACCGGGATAGTCTCAAAATACTTAGAAAAATTAAAAAAATTAAAAAAAATATCATGATTTCCGCTTTTTATCTTTTTTAATACTTTCTTTTAAATAAATTATTTGTATCAAATGATTGTTATCTTCAATTTCTATTACATTCTTTGCTCACCTGAAATTATAATTTCCTCAATGGCGCAAATATCCTATTGCGCGAGAATAATTTTTGTAAGTGCCCCACCAAAGGTTTGAGTGAGTATTGTTTGTGTGAACCTCTTTTGCCAAAAATGTGCCAAGTCACCATTACCGTCTCCTATATTTTCTTCTTCCATGGTTCAGAGCCATATCAAATCTTAACTGTAAAAAAGCGGGAGGTTCCCGCATGTAAGCAATCCACTCCAGATTCATGAGACATTGCCATTCCTATGGTCACATGCTATTAATCATAGTCATGTATTGAATTGTTTAAATTGTCGGGAACCTTCACAAGCGTAAGGATTGGTGTGTGAGTTGTCAGGAGCCTGCACAGGTGTAAGGATTGGCATGTGAGTTGTCAGGAGCCTGCACAGGCATAAGAAATTGTCAGCATTGCTGGCAACCTTCACAAGCATAAGGTTTGGCGTGTTAATTGTCACAAGCCTGTACAGGCGTAAGGAATTTCTAGCATTTTCGGGAGCCTGCACAGGCGTAAGGATTGGCACATGAGTTGTCGGGAGCCTGCACAGGCATAAGGATTGGCGTGTGAGCTGTCGGGAGCCTGCACAGGTTTAAGGATTGGCGTGTGAGTTGTTGGAAACCTGCACAGGCGTAAGGATTGGTGTGTGAGCTGCCGGGAACCTGCACAGGCGTAAGGATTGGCGTGTGAAGCGTCGGAAGCCCGCACAGGCGTAAGGAACTTTTAGCATTTTCGGAACCTGCACAAGCATGAGGATTTGTGTGTGAAGCATTGGCATCCTGGACAAGAGCAACAAACCAGGACATATGTACAATGGCATGCCACCATACAAAACCCACTAACCCCTTTTTCATGTGAGACACCCCATCTCCCGCACTTGAAACCATCCAATCCTGGTGTATATTGTCCTCTGCCTTACCCCACCATTATTTACCCAACACAAATGCAACTCTCCTAATTCTTTGTTTTGGCATGAGATTTTATTACCATCCCTGATTTGAATCCCCGCTCTCTCGCCAATCTCATAATAGCCATGGTTTTTTTGACACATTTTTTTTTGCCAACCTCCTTGAGCAATGCGTGGACATACCCACTAGTGTCTTGTTTTCGTTGTCCTGTGCTGGATCAGTATAGTGAACAAATGTACTACTGGCCCACACTACCTGAATGAGCTCATGAAATGCAGATAGATCAATCCAAAAATGCTCATTTGGGAAAATCAATTTTCTTCCTGTACACCGCTTTGACGCATCTCTTTGAATTTGGCCAGTCGGCTTATCAGCTTGAAACCACCATCCCGAAGCATACAGTGATGCATCCTTATCAAGATGAGGTGAGTTTTTGAATCCATTCATGGTGAAAGTGAGTTCAGAAGCAAACTCGCATGCACCCTGATTTGCGGGAATATTGCTTTCATAGTTGACTTGATCAAAAGAGGGAACCCCCAATGAGTTGTAGCAATTTTGAATCTTCTGAAATAAATTATCCCCAACATATCGTAAGGATTGACCTAGAATGCAACCCACTGAGCTAAGATTGGCACCTCGGTTCCGCCATTCATCTTTTGCGTTTTCAATTTTCCCGACACTTCCATACAGGCCAAATTGTTCATTCTTTGTGCTGCATTTGCGCCACCCGATTGCGAACATATATTCCTCCAGTAATGCTGCATTTGTTGCAATTGGGTCGGTTAATCTCTTTACGCGAAATATGAATTGTGATAATTCATCCCATTGATTGACCTCGACTTCAGTCATTGTTGTGAATGGTCTGAATTCAACAAGGGCAATGAGTAATCCGGTTTCAGAGAAAATTGCCACATGGCCAAAGTGAATGCGTTTGATCTGATTGACATCCACAAGGCTCCAAATTTCACTTGGGATCATATTTGCTGATACTGGCATTGATATTTGTGCTGTTGGTTGAGAGGAGGAAAACAACCTATTCTTTTGGGTCGTTTTGCGCTCATTTATCTTTTGGGATCTCCCACTATTCCCGAGTGGTTGAGGGATCACTTTGTGTTGAAGCAGACAAGATATCAGATACTGCTTCCTGCCATTTGAAACTAAGGAGTTTTGAGTCCAGAATGGTGCCCAATGCCCAAGGAGCTTTCTTTGGCACACATCCTTTGACTTCCCTGTTGGAGCCCACATGACATTGGCACAATCTGAACCAACTAAAGCCAATGTTCTTCCGTGGGGCCCAATGAGGGTGCCACATAAATGTGGAAGCATATAGATATATCTATATATATACACTGAGATTAAGCGAGCAACTCACACTTTCCTTCCTCAGCCTGACGCTTTCTCGCGAGTTCCCTTTTACGCTCTTTTCCTTTTTTTGTGAATGGCATGCTTGCAGCAGAAAATGAAATGAAACCAAATGATTACTGATTTATTAATACCACCTAAATGGAATTGCAGTCGATGAATCTTTTTTAATTGCCGCTAAAAAGAAAGATCACACCTGACCTTCGCAAATTCGCGATCTCAAATACCTGAACCTGAAAATTGCAGTGGATAGTGCATTATTCAATTTGACATATTGGTGTTCCCATGCAATCACTTTCCAATCCAACCATGTGGAATATTGCAAGCACACGCAAATGCAATATGCACCCTGCTGCGGATCCCTAATTATCCTAGTCCTATTCAAAGACACAGGAACATTTGGCCTATTATGGGCTGGCGGGAAGTTATAAACGCGACCTCCCGCAATTCCCCCGCGTGTGCTACTCACGTGCACAACTGCCTGACTCAACTTGCGTCTTGTTGGAGTATTTTCAATGGTGTACGGAGGCATGCCGCGGTAAAATTACTATTGGTATTCATACTGTGGCATCCAGACTGTAGTAAGATAGGTAGTCATGATTATTAAATTCATAAATAACTTTGAAAAATTTAATTACAATCTATCTAGTACAACGGTAATCTAAAACGGGTCAATCCTGGTTGTAAGTTTAGCTGACCTGGGTACAGTCAATGTGACCTCATAGCTCAAACCAAGACCGCGCTTCGCCACCCAGGAATCACCAAAGTCTAATACCAAGCATTGTGCAAATTCAAATCTAAGAGGTACAGTGGGGTTAAAAGACTCTGATGAGAAGAAACTTTCATTCAGTAAATTACATATATACTTATTAGTACGTAGCCACACTGGATCCACTATATTTTTACGCTCTGAAAGCTTTTTGGAAATGTCAATTAGTGATAAAGCCCCTTTAACTGAGCTTGTTCTCCAGTCATCTGAGCATACCATCAAACCACAAATCCCCACTGCACAGAAGGCCACTAATATACCATAGCAAATTCTATTTATTCCAAGATTCTTGTGACACATCAAAAGATCTTTGATGGCCTCATTTTGTTTTGAGTTCGTGAGTTTGCCTTTGATTCCATTAACTTTGTGAGCCTTAGAGGTAATTTCATATACCCAAAAGACCACAAATACAAAAATAACATATTAATATAAATAAAAATAAATTTATTTATATTATTAAAAATATAACTAAAAATATAAATATAAAATTATATTAAAAATAAAAAATTAATTACAATTTAAAAATAAAAATACATTAAAATTTTGTAAATATAAAATTACATTTATACTTAAAAAAATTGAGTAAAAATGAAATTTTAATAGAATTGTGAAAAAATAAATAAAATTGGAAAAAAGTTAAATAAAAATTATTATAACTTTTTATCTAATAAATAAACACATAAAAATTATTTCACCATTGGATTCCTCATAAAAAATCAGGTGGGGTCACCTCTGAGTGAAATTCTTGTAACTCAACTCTAAATAAGCTTAAATTAAGTTTTTGGTATTTTCAATACAAAAGTTGAAAATCCTCAAAACTTTAATTTAATTCACACCACATGTGGTGTTAACCATTGATTTTTGTGTTAAAATTGAGGTGTTGTGTTTAGTTTAGAAGTTATGAGGAATTGAAGTATTTTCAATTGAATTCAATTGAAATGTCAAAATGTGCACGTGTATTACATAAGTGAACTTTGATTTACATATGAGGTGTCAATCATTACTGTATTGTACTGTGCAATTCAATTGAATTACATATGTAAATTATAAGTATAATACATGATGAGGAATTAAAGGAAAAATAAATTGGAAAGATTAAATTTGGGGGGGAAAAGGAACTCCAGCTCTAAGGGGGAGCTACACCCCCAAAATCCTTTCTGAAAGGCGTGGGATGTCAAAATTCATGCAAAAGTTCATCAATTTTGGCCTGGAATTGAGTTACAGGGTCTGTGGACTCAATTGATGATGAGGTTTTGATACCAACTGGGGTAGTTTTAACTATTGCCAAGAGGGTAAAACTACCCTTAAGATAAAAAAAATCATATTAAAAACAGTTTTAACTGGTTTCTACGCCTCTGACACACATTCCGACGTGTTTTGAAGGCTCTAGGCCTGGTATTGCTATAGTAATGGCTGATTTAAGGGTTTAAAATGGCTAAAAATGGCTAAAAATGACTTAAACCAGCCCTTTTTGGTCTAAACCAGGGTTCAATGATGCCATAATTGGCTTTTCTGGTGTCTGACTGTTTTTCACGACTGACAAGAGTAAATTTTGCTTTTGGAGTAAGAGAATTGATGGCTATAAAAGAATGTCTTCTTTGCCCCACTTTTCTCTTCATGTTAGAATCTTTTCCTTTTATTAATTAGTTTAAACACTGTTAAACCAATCAATAAAAGATTCCAACCACCATTTTTAAGTCATTTTAATCCTTTTACCCACGTGAAAAAATAATTCTAATCATTGTTTGTAACTCTTATAATCATTTTTAACCCTGAACCACCCCAAAAGTGAATTAAAGCATCTTTCATCACTGTAAACTTTGTCACTTTGTTTTCAAATTCACTCTGGTCACTTTTGGGCGTGTTTTCTCTTTAATATTCTTTTTAAAGACTCTGTTCTTTAATTAATTGCTTGCAGTTCTTTTCTCAATTAATTCCAATTGAAATTGCTCTTGAAGAAATTTCTTTTGTAGCCTTAAAATATCTCTTGTAGAGTATTTTTTGGATAAACTTTTGTTGTTGGTAAAACAATAAATTTCTATAATATTATTGTTTTATACTAATAAAGTTATAAACAATAAAATTCGCGTGTTTTCTCTTAAAAATAATATTTCTTACTATTTCTAATTGATTTCAACCTTATACAAATTTTGAGGACAGGAAAAGTACTTGATTTTTAATCAAAGTTTCATATCCACACCTTGCATTTGGGGGCCCAGCCGTGATATTTTACCTGTGACATATTTTTTAATCTTTTTTAATCTTTTTTCTTATATTGAAAAATTTAAAAAACATATAAAAAATACTTATAATTCAAAAAATCAATAAAAAATAATTTTTTTTCATATTATAAGTAAGGCTTTAATTTTTATTTCATTTTTGAAATAACCTTTTTTTTACTTAATTAATTGGCTTTTGTTTTTCATTAATTTTAGTGTCTGACAACGTGGTAAGACAAGAAAACATTGAAACAGCCTCAACAGTTAGCAGTATTATTCCTGCAAGCACTGTGATTTCAGACCATAATAGCACTGTTATTGTGACTCAAAATAACCAACCTGAGCCAATAACCTCTGAATTAATTAACTTGGATATAAGTAATACCCTTCAGAGAGCTAAAAATTTGGCAAATAGTGAGTTTTTTGATGTAAAGTTACTATTTTAAACCTTTTTAATCATAAATATGCCTTCAAACAGATCAGGAGCAAGCTATGAACCATCAAGCAGCTCCCAAAAAGGTCATAGACGTGATTATGGCAGAAGCCAATCAGATACAGAAGGACAAGGGTCAGTAAAAGACTTCCACAACAATAAATTGTCCAATTCTGAAGCTGATGACACTATGTTACCTTCAAAAAGAGCTGACACCGCCACAAGAAGCCTCAGTGGACATTTACAAAGCCAGCCAGAAGGCCTACAACAATGCACTTCAGTACAAGGAGTACCAGATCCTTGCAGATCTGTGGAGAAACTGCATGAATTCATACCTAACTGTAAGGAAATTCCTTGGCCATCCCAACACTTGCAAGTTACTCAATGGATGGCATCCATTGATGGAAAAGAAGAATATGATGCTCTTAACAGCAGAATGGAGGAAAAACAATCCTCCACCTCCAAAACCAGTGCCAAAAACAGCCCCAGTGGCCAGCAGCAGCAATTCCAACGTGAAAAAGCAGCCACAAGCTCCAAACAAGGGCAAAGGGAAGGCACCAGCCTCAAACCTTACATCCAGGGCTACAGGATGCCATGGAAAATGTATTTCAGATGGCCAGAACCATGATGGAATTACAAAAGAAGGAGGAAGCCAGATTAAAGTTCCAGAAATGATTTCTGATATATTTGATTCCATCCCAGAGTTGTATGATGCTATAAATGACATGAAAAAACATCTTTCTGATAAAAATGAACCCATTTGTAGCAACATTCAAACAAACAACCTGAGCCTGTGCCAAATTAATGAAACACTTATGTGTTTTGGAAAAATTTTAAGAACAATTTTAACTTCCAATAATGATAATTCTTTTGGCATTAAGATGAATGAACAATCTGGCATTATTAAAGAATTAACAGAAAAATACTCTAAACTCAATCTTGATGACATAATTGAAACAAGAATAAAACATGCCATTAGTACTATCAAAGAGGACAATAAAAAGACTCTGGATAATATTTCAAAAGCATTTGCTGAAGTAAAGACAAATACAATTGCCTTGAAAAAGGATTTTGATACTTCAAAAGAGGAAATATCAAAATTAACAATGAAATTAAATTAAGTTATATCTCATACTACTAAACAAACAGAGTTATGGAATGAGCTTACATATAAAGACGATGAACATAAAAAGAATGTCATAGACTCTATACAAAGCTTACAACATGAGTTAAAAAATTCTCAAAGGTGTAACAACAGTAAAACGAATGATATTGAACAACTGCTAAACACCTTGCCAAGGATGTCCACCCCTCTGAACCAGAATGAGGGTGCAAGAATTCCCAATCCACAAGTATTGGATGGTGAAAATTCACAGTTAAAAGATGAATTTTCTACTTCTTTTCATAACTTGGAACCATCAATGGGCCAAGCACTATTAAAGGAAGTTCTAAAACTTAAGGAATGGCCTCACTTCAGTGGTGAAGGAGAATATGACCATATGGAATTTATCAGAGGTATTGACATGATAAAAGAAGATTTTGAATTACCAGACAGATTGGTGACAGCCAGGTTTAACACCTTGTTTACCAAATCAGCTCACAGATGGTATATAAAATTGAGACAAGCACATGGACACCAAAGTTGGACTTGGTGGAAAACCCATATTGTCAACAAATGGGCCAATGATGCTTGGAGGTTTAAAGTTGAAACATCCTTTGAATCCGCCAAATTTAAAGCTGATAAAGACAAAGCCTTACCATGGTTTTGTCAACAAAAAGACAGATTAACAGCATTATACCCTGACATGTCAGAATTTATGATTCATAGAAAAATTCTAAGACAATGTGGAGGTGACTTAGAGCATGCTGTCAAGAGCAGGACTACTGAACAATCTTCAGCAGAAGACATTATCAATATATTAGAGGAAGTAACCACAAGAACCAGAATTGGTTCCAGTAGGGTGAATCCCAAAACAAGGTTTAATACACCTTGGAAAGATTCTGTGGACAAAAACCCCAAAGAAAACTCTAATAATATTAAAAATAAATCTACAGATATATTTGCCAAAGCACCACCCATTTAGCCAATACATGTCCAAAAAGAGGGAAAATCAATTAAATTGATGTTGAAAAAGAACCTGATATTGAAAAAGATGACATAATTGAAGAAAATTCAGATGACAAGTCATCCATATTTTCTGAATCTTCAAAAGATATAGCAAATATCAATGCCACTTTTGACATCATGGAATCTTATTCCCACTTGCCACAATTAAGCAATGGTCAACTTGATTTATCAAAAATCCAAGATGCACAACTCATGAAAACCAAACCAAACAGAGGAAAAGGTTATACAGCTGGTAACTCCTGTATAATAGAAGTGGTGATTGACAACAAACCCACTAAACATTTGCTTGACCCAGGAGCCTTCTGCTCTTGTGTTGGTAAATCTTTTCTTAAAACTTGTGTACCAAACTTTGAAGATCAATTGTTTCCAATTGATGGCATAAAATTCAATAGTGCAAGTAACCAAATTAAAGCATTGGGAATATTTGAGACTACTGTCATATTTCCACATATCAATGGAAATTTAGGAATCACTGTTGAATTTGTTGTTATGGAAAATTGCTCTATTACCCATTACATATTGGGAAATGATTATTTAATAATGTATGGCATAGATTTACACAACAACAAAGACAGATACTTTACTATTGGAGACAATAAGCGCCAAAAATTTGCCTTTCTACCATTTAAAAGAAAAATTACAGTAAAAAAAGTATCACCAGTCAATTTAGAGTTAAAGAAATTCAAGTCTGAACACTTAAATCAAGCTGAAATAAGCCTTCATTTGAGTGATAAACAAGAAAATGAACTCTATTCTCTTTTATATGACCATAAAGAAGCATTTGCCTCAGATAAAGAACCCCTAGGGGCAATTATTGGTCATGAAGTTGATATTATCCTTAATATTGAGAGACCTTATCCACCACTATTAGGAAGACCTGCATATCCAGCAAGTCCAAAATCAAGAGAAGCTCTAGAAATCCATATTAAAGAACTTCTAGACCTTGGTGTAATAAGAAAAGTAGGCCACAATGAGGAAGTAGAAATAACTACACCAGTGATAGTGGCTTGGCATAATGGAAAATCTAGAATGGTTGGGGACTTTAGAGCTCTGAACACTTATACTGTTCCAGACAGATACCCAATTCCAAAGATCCAAATTGCCCTCACTCAAATATCTCAAGCAGTATATATAAGCACTATGGATGCTCTCAAAGGATTTCATCAGAATGTGGTGACACCAAGAGCAAGAAAATATTTGAGAATCATTGTTCATTGTGGAGTTTATGAATATTTAAGAATGCCCTTTGGTATCAAAAATGCACCTTCACACTTCCAAAGAATGATGAATGAAATCTTCCCTGAAGAACTTTCAGAAGGATGGTTAATCATTTACATTGATGACATTATAGTCTGCTCCAAAACTTGGGAAGAACATATGTACAGACTGTCCAGGGTTTTGACAAAAATTCAATCTGTCAATATGAAAATTTCTTTAAAGAAATGCCATTTTGGATTTAAGGAGCTTAAAGCACTAGGACATGTAGTATCTGGTTTATCTCTTGGAATTGACAAAAACAAAGTTGCAGCAGTATTGCTTAAGCCCATGCCTCAAAACAAAAAAGAAATTCAGTCATTTTTAGGTTTTGCAGGGTATTACAGGCAGCACATTAAAGATTTTGCATCCATGGCAAGACCTCTTTATAAGCTATGTGACAAAGACACAGTCTTTGAAATGACAGTTGACAGAGTAAAAGCCTTTGAATCTTTGAGACAAGCCTTGACCACTGCTCCACTCTTACTGATGCCAGACTTTAAGCTGCCCTTTAAGCTTTATATTGATGCATCAGGGGATGGGCTAGGTGCTGCACTTCACCAAGTTCAGATCATAAATGATAAACCTGTAGAAGGACCCATATGTTTCATATCTAGACAAATCAAACCAACTGAAGCCAGATATGGAGCAAGTCAGATGGAGTGTTTATGCCTTGTTTGGTCTCTAGAAAAGCTCGATTACTTTCTAGAAGGATGTTTCTTTGAGGTAATAACAGATTGTACCGCTGTTAAATCACTTCTGAACATGAAAACACCCAAAAGACATATGCTCAGATGGCAAATAGCCATACAAGAATATAGGGGCAATATGACTATTGCTCACAAAGATGGCAATATTCATAAAAATGCAGATGGACTAAACAGATGGACATTACCAAATGATATTGATAATCCTGCTTATGTATCAGAAGAAGCCCCCCCACAAATTCCAATAGAAGGGATAAGTGTTACAGACTTAAACACCACCTTCTTTGAACAAGTCAGAAACAATTACACTCAAGATAAGAATTGTAGCATCTTATGCCAATTACTTAACAAGGACTGTAAAGACAACTCTCTTACACATGCCTTGGATGAAGTATGGAAAAAATCTTATGATGAAGGAAGATTTCACCTATTGGATGGTATAATTTACCACAGAACAAAGCACACATGTGTTATGACAGTTGTGGACAGGTCACTAATCAATCTTGTGCTGAAAGAATGCCATGACAGCCCCTTTTCAGGACATCTGTCTGAAGACAGAACAAAAGAAAAGGTAAAGACCTGTATATAGTGGCCAATGTGGCAAAAATAAGTTACAGAGTATTTCAAAACCTGTGACAGATGTCAAAAGGCAAACAAATCCACTGGCAAGAGACTTGGAAATATGGTAAAAATTCAAGAACCCAGCAGACCTTGGGAGATTGTCCATATGGATTGGGTAACAGGACTACCACCAGGTGGTGACAGAAGTTATAATGCGTGCCTAGTAATTGTAGACAGGTTCAGTAAAACTCCAATCTTTTTACCATGCCACAAAGATGATACAGCCATGGATACAGCTCTTCTGATATGGAATAGAGTAGTATCATGGACTGGCATATTTACAAATATCATTAGTGACAGAGATCCTAAATTCACCTCAGCACTGTGGACAAATCTTCACCAACTTTTTGGGACAAAATTGTCCTTCTCCACAGCCTACCACCCACAAACTGATGGTCTGGCTGAAAGAATGATTCAAACCTTAGAAGATATGGTGAGAATATTTTGTGCATATGGCCTTGAATTCAAAGATAGTGATGGTTTCACCCATGATTGGTGTACTCTTCTAACTGCACTAGAACTGGCATACAAAACATCAATCCATGCCAGTACCAATCAAACTCCTGCTATTCTAGAAAAAGGATGGAACCCCAAGTTACCCCAAGATTCCTTGAGGAAAGATTTAATTTAAATACATCCTACAGCTGATAGCTTCAAAGGAATGCTAGACAAAGCTAGAAAGCATGCAGTAAGGTGCATGGAGGACTCTTTTTCATATGCTAAAGACAAATGGGATAAATCACATGCAACTCCAGATTTCAGAGTGGGGGACCTAGTTCTTGTATCCACCACTAACTTCAATAACATCAAAGGATGTAAAAAGTTGAAAGACTCCTTTGCAGGACCTTTTGTGATTAAAGCCCTCCATGGAGAAAATGCTGTTGAAGTAGAGTTATCTGAAGAACTTAGCAATAAGCATCCTACATTTCCAGTGAGCTTAGTGAAGCCATATAAATCTAGTGATGCTGATAAATTTCCCTTAAGGAATAAAGTTCCCCAAGTTATACCTCCTATTGAGACATCTGGTACTAAGAAAATTACCAAAGTTCTTAAAGAAAGGAAATTAAGAACCAAGAAAGTGAGGGAATACCTTGTTAGGTACAGTGACCCAACTTGTGAAGATGAATGGTTAGAAGAAAAAGATATACCAGAAGCCACCAAACTCCTGAGGAGATTCAGACACACTAGAAACACCAATATTACAAAGTAATATTCTTTTTTTAGGGGGAGGGAATGTGAGCCTTAGAGGTAATTTCATATACCCAAAAGACCACAAATACAAAAATAACATATTAATATAAATAAAAATAAATTTATTTATATTATTAAAATAAAAATCAAAATATAGATATAAAGTTATATTAAAAATAAAAAATTAATTACAATTTAAAAATAAAAATACATTAAAATTTTGTAAATATAAAATTACATTTATACTTAAAAAAATTGAGTAAAAATGAAATTTTAATAAAATTGTGAAAAAATAAATAAAATTGGAAAAAAGTTAAATAAAAATTATTATAACTTTTTATCTAATAAATAAACACATAAAAATTATTTCACCATTGGATTCCTCATAAAAAATCAGGTGGGGTCACCTCTGAGTGAAATTCTTGTAACTCAACTCTAAATAAGCTTAAATTAAGTTTTTAGTATTTTCAATAAAAAAGTTGAAAATCCTCAAAACTTTAATTTAATTCACACCACATGTGGTGCTAACCATCAATTTTTGTGTTAAAATTGAGGTGTTGTGTTTAGTTTAGAAGCTATGAGGAATTGATGTATTTTCAATTGAATTCAATTGAAATGTCAAAATGTGCATGTGTATTACATAAGTGAACTTTGATTTACATATGAGGTGTCAATTATTAATGTATTTTACTGTACAATTCAATTGAATTACATATTTAAATTATAAGTATAATACATGATGAGGAATTAAAGGAAAAATAAATTGGAAAGAGTAAATTTGGGGGGGAAAAGGAACTCCAGCTCTAAAGGGGAGCTAGACCCCCAAATTCCTTGCTAACAGGCGTGGGATGTCAAAATTCATGCAAAAGTTCATCACTTTTGGCCTGGAATTGAGTTACAGGGTCTGTGGACTCAATTGATGATGAGGTTTTGATACCAACTGGGGTAGTTTTAACTGTTGCCAAGAGGGTAAAACTACCCTTAAGATAAAACAATCATAGTAAAAACAGTTTTAACTGGTTTCTACGCCTCTGACACACATTCTGACGTGTTTTGAAGGCTCTAGGCCTGGTATTGCTATAGTAATGGCTGATTTAAGGGTCTAAAATGGCTAAAAATGACTAAAAATGACTTAAACCAGCCCTTTTTGGTCTAAACCAGGGTTCAATGATGCCATAATTGGCTTTTCTGTTTTCTGACTGTTTTTCACGACTGACAAGAGTAAATTTTGCTTTTGGAGTAAGAGAATTGATGGCTATAAAAGAATGTCTTCTTTGCCCCACTTTTCTCTTCATGTTAGAATCTTTTCCTTTTATTAATTAGTTTAAACACTGTTAAACCAATCAATAAGAGATTCAAACCACCATTTTTAAGTCATTCTAATCCTTTTAACCACGTGAAAAAACCATCATAATCATTGTTTGTAACTCTTATAATCATTTTTACCCCTGAACCACCCCAAAAGTGAATTAAAGCATCTTTCATCACTGTAAACTTTGTCACTTTGCTTTCAAATTCACTCTGGTCACTTTTGGGTGTGTTTTCTCTTTAATATTCTTTTTAAAGACTCTGTTCTTTAATTAATTGCGTGCAGTTCTTTGCTCAATTAATTCCAATTGAAATTGCTCTTGAAGAAATTTCTTTTGTAGCCTTAAAATATCTCTTGTAGAGTATTTTTTGGATAAACTTTTATTGTTGGTAAAACAATGGATTTTTATAATATTATTGTTTTATACTAATAAAGTTATAAACAATAAAATTGGCGTGTTTTCTCTTAAAAATAATATTTCTTACTATTTCTAATTGATTTCAACCTTATACAAATTTCGAGGACAGGAAAAGTACTTGATTTTTAATCAAAGTTTCATATCCACACCTTACAAACTTCGACCTTTGTATGTGCACGTACCATGTTGTACGCAATCATCAAATGGATAACTGTATCCATTAGATCCTCCAGGTTCTTGTGCGGCTTTGTGGATATCTCATTGTCAGCCCCGCCACCTTCAATGGTGAGTTGCGTTGAACGTTGCTTTGATTTACTCAAGCAGGAGGCAAGGTATTCAACTGCTCCCCGTTTGAGTCCAAGAGGATCGGTCAAATGTGATGTTGGTGCAACATATGGTTTGGGTGCAATCACATTGTATGAGACTAAACTAATGGATTCAAACATAACATTTGCCCAAAAATGTTTAACTGGATTGGCGGGGTAAAGAAGGCTCTGAACGATTTTGAAGAAGGAGTGTTCAGATTTTGGGAGATTCTCTGGAGGTTTAGCTGATTCCTTCATCAATTTGAGATTCCAAATGTTGTGATCAAAAAACGCTTCTGTTTATGTTGGCTTAAAAAAATCTAACCCTGTATATTGCAATTTACATCACCAGTAAACAGCCAATAATCATGTATCATGCACAAAGATAAAACTCACCTTCCATCTCAAGGTCCTCCAGCCAAGCCGACATTTTAAGCTCTTGGTTACTGATCACCTTAATACCAACGGGCAGGAATGTATGAGCATCCTTTGTTGGTAAATTGTCCCATCAATTTTTGTAAATACTATTGATCTTATCAAGCCCCCTTTTCCATGATTGTTGAGTAATATTGGAATGATAATTTAAAATGCCTGCAAACTCTTCCATGCGGGATAAAAATATTCCTTGAAAATTTGCAGAGGATGACACTTAGGGCTCAGGGTCAGGAATTATATCAGTCATATCTTGTCCCATTGTATCATGTTTAATTGTTTCCCTTTCTTGAAAGGCTTGAATATTCTGAGGAGAGGCGGGAGGGGTTTCATCATGGATTTTTTTATTGGGTATCAGGGGGCTTTCAGTATGTGGAGCTTCATCATGGATTGTTTCATTGAGTATGGGGGGGTTCAGTATGCAGAGGTTCATTATCAATATGGTCCCCTTCAACATTGATCATTTCATCACCTTGATCCCGAGAATCCTTTGCGGCTTCAAAGGTACGGTGTTTTTTGTTGGTTTTTTTTGTTGCATTTATATTTGGTCTTTTTCCTGATCCTTTTCCTGGAAATCCAATCATGACTCGAGATCCTTCAGGTAGAGATTCTCCCACCTCCACACCTGCCCATATATTTTAAGCAGGTATTTTTATCAATTTTCTTTTGAATTAGTAATGGACTTACGGTTCAAATCCATTTTGAGGAGGCTCATGGGTTCAGCAATCTTTTGAGGCACATAATCAGGAATTTTACTATCATTTTGAATTTTTTCGAGCCTTGGGATTGTTTGAGCAATTTTGGAGACAAATTGTTCCTTGGATATAATTTCCACCTCCCCACTGAAAATTACATCATCTTCTGTCGGTGCACAAGGTTCAACAGTCTTTTCCTTCTCATAACTTTTAAAATTCGGTTTCTGAGAGCTTGGAGGCTGACCTGAAATAAAGGCTATGACACAATATCAGGTTTTGAGAGATTTGAAATATTCAAGATGGATTCATACTCACATTCTGGAAGAACTGATGGATCTTGATTATCTTCATGTGACTTGTGGCTCTCTACTTCAATGCCTAATTCACGACTACTGGCCATATCAGAGATTTTACTTCCACTCTCTGGGGCTGAAGTTGGTCATTCATTGAATTCAATTGAATTTCCCGGGATTTGGGCCATAGCGGAGGTAGTTTATTAAGCGAATGGATGGTGACAAGTCGATTGATAACTTTTTTGAAAATTTTTGAATAAAAAGATCCAAATTTTAGAAAAAAGGTGGAAGTAAAATAATTTCAAAATAATCGATTCTTTTTGAGGTAATATTGGAGCATTTTGGCGAGTTTGAAAGAAGTTAAATATCAATTTAAAGCAGTTTAAGAGTTATTGAATATTCTAGAAAAACTATACTTTAGAACCACAAGCTGACCAAAATAAACCTGTACATCAACAGACTTGGTACCTTCTATGGAAATTGTATTGCATTTGGAAAAGATGATTTGTCCGGAAATTGAAGGAGGCGAGGTGTTGCAAATTATTTCATATCATTCAAATGAAATCACTTCCCTGTGAGACATTGAATAAAGTTGACTATAAAGACAACTTTTGAACTATTCAACGCTCATGAGGTAAGGACTAAGAAAAGTGTTCCATTTGAATGATATGAAATAAAATGGTTTTGTCGGGGAAACAGGAGACACAATTCTTGTCTTAAATAGTCCTCTTATTAGTTTTTAATTTTTGAGTCTCATGATTTAAACCCTAACCACAACATTGTGAATATACTGACCAATTTCCCCTTAGGTCCTGTTGGCAGAGAAGGCCACTCAGCATATTTTGGCGATTGCGTTCATTGTGTACGCCAACAAGCCACCATACACTATGGATGTAGTATGGAAGCGTAAGGATAAGTGGTGTCAGGAGCATGTTGGGAGGGCACTCCGCGAGCGTAAGGATGGGCAGCAGTGTCGGGAGCATTTTGGGAGGGCACTACACAAGCATAAGGATAAGTGGTGTTGGGAGCATGTCGGGAGTGCACTCCATGAGCGTAAGGATGGTAAGCAGTGTTGGGAGCATGTTGGGAGGGCACTACACAAGCGTAAGGGTGGCTAGCGGTGTCGGAGGCATGTAGGGAGGGCAGTCCGCAAGCATAAGGATGGTAACCAGTGTCGGGAGGGCACTACACAAGCATAAGGGTGGCTAGCGGTGTTGGAGGCATGTCGGGAGGGCACTATACAAGTGTAAGGATGGCTAGCGGTGTTGGAGGCATGTCGGGAGGGCACCACGTGAGCATAAGGATGGTAAGGCGGGGGTGTGAAAGCGTAAGGAGTGGTGAGGACAGAGATGGGGGGCAGTGTCGGAGTCTCATCTGGAGGGCTGTGCGGGCGCGTAAGCATACAAAGCGTCGGGGCGGATTAGGTGGGGATGCGAAAGCCAATGAGGTGAAATTACCCAAAAATTGCGAATACTGTTGAAATGGGTTTGGGCTTTGAGTGACATTCTCATGTGACACATGTGAAGATTGACGTTGTCTTGACGCTGACGTGACGTTGTGGTACTCCATACCAGTTCTTCCAAGGTTCAAATCCACAATTTCAAAGCTAAAACTTTGATCAATAATAATAATAATATATATATATAAAGAAAATAAAGATAAAAGTAAGAAATTGCAAGAAAAAGGAAGAGAATTATATTAAAATAACAAAAATAAGTATTCCACTGGAATCTACATCAAATTTTACCTATAGTCACATATTGCCTCAACCCCATAATGTCAATAATTTTCTAGATATCATGGATTAAAGAAGAGAAATGATACTATACACTCTATACTAGGTACAAGAATATGCTTAAAGATAATGCAGCTTGTCTAAATATTCAATATGAATAAACATGTGTAATATTACATAAGTGATACCATTACTCTTACAACATCATGTGTTACATGTCTTGACATAAAAAAAACACTTACATATAAGTTGACATAGTGTTACATTACTCAATCCCCACTTAAACTCCCATAACCAAACATTACAGTTATTATTTACAAATTAAATTTTACATAGAGAAATACTCAACTAAATACAGATCAAGGCTGTGAAGAAGAAAAATAAGGTTAGTAGAGATAATAATACAGTTTTTTAAAAATGGTGCAATCAACCAAACATATGGTGCAATATCTGTATCAAATGACACCATTCCAAATTTAACCACTAGCAAAAATGTCTCAAGGCTGTGAAGAAGAAAAATAAGGTTAGTAGAGATAAGAATCCAGTTTTTTAAAATGGTGCAATCAACCAAACATATGGTGCAATATCTGTATCAAATGACACCATTCCAAATTTAACCACTAGCAAAAATGTCTCAAGGCTGTGCACTGACAATAATAAGCTTCAGAATGGTGCAATCAACCAAACATATGGTGCAATATCTTGATCAAATGACACCATCTTTAATTTACCCACCAGCAAAAATGTCTCAAGGTGGAATTTTTTCTAAGTCCCTTGTTTTTGGAAGGCTCTATGGAGGGCCCAAAAGGTATAAATAAAGGGCCTCTCTCCCTGTTTTCTCCCCCATGCTTCTGATTCAGACAATAATCTTGAGGATCAATCCATCCCTTCTCTAGTAGGATAATCTAGTATTTATATTGAAAAAGATCAGTAGCAAGGCTCAGTATCTTATAGTATTATTTATGATTAATTAATGAAAGATATTTATAATATTAATGAAAGATTTTAATATTATTTAATAGTCTTACCATTATAGTAGTAGTGTTGAAGTAGTGTTTGAAGATATTATCATTGGTGATCATATCTAATTTATCAATAACCCTTATTTATAGAAGGGATATCATCTTACCCTTATGCCTTATATCATAAGCCTTTTAGGTATATTGGATTCTATTTATATTTATCCTAATAGTATTATATTACTATTATATCATTTATATCTTACCCTTATATTAAACAAAACCACCCTTAAAGAATTATCTTACCCTTAAATTATTATAGCTATATTGATAGTATTATTAAATCACCTTTACAAGTATTAGCTAGCTATCAAGATTATTATTAATATTAATAGTGATCTTAAACAATATTATTTGAAATATCCCAGGTATTGAGAGAAGGAATACTAGAAGAATTAATTAAAAAGAATTATAATCAATAACAAGAAAGTGAAGCAAACCTAAATTATTAAAAAAAAATATTAACTATTACCAGTATTATCATAGTGATCTTTTATTGACAGACTGATAGAGACTGCTGAAGAAAATTCTCTAATTGAAAAGCCACAAAACTAAATAATTGATTTGTGATCTCATCAAAAAAGGGTATCTTTTTCAGTATATTTAGAGGGGCAGCTAATACACCTTAGCACCCATGGTTATTGGCTCATTCTGAAATTCAAAACCGACTCACCAATAATTTCCCCCTCAAGGTACTGCCTATTATTTATCCCACAACAAAAGGAGTTCCCACATCTGGTGTCCCAACAGTGGCCTTCCAATCTCAAGTATCATTAATAAGATCACAGTATCAATCTTAAAAATCATAAAAAATCAAAAAAAAATTAAACAGAATCAATCAAAAATAAAATTAAAAATTCAATCATTGTTTTAGATCACAGTTATAATGGAGGAATCATCATCCTCAAAGAAGGCTCTAACCTTGGAGGAGGAATTGGAAAAAGAGCAGTCCAGAATTGAAGAATTAGGTCAGGAAGAAAGTGAAGAAGAGGATTTTTCTTATTTAGAAAATGATGAAGAACTTCAAAAGAAAAGGTTAGAATTACAGAAGGCTATGGAAAGAGCTGCAAGAAGACATGGAAAGAAGAAAAAATCAAGTCAATTCTCACCTGAAAGTACTGGGGATGCAACTATTGAAAGAATGCTCAGACCCCAGCAACCATCACCAACACCAGCACCAAATACATTTGCAACATCCACACCAGGAACATTGCCAAGAGCTGCAAGATTTGCAAAAAGGGTACATATTACAACACCAACTCAGCAACCTGAAAGAGTTACAATACCTACAAGAAAGATTGTTAAAATAAAGGCGAAAGATTATAACCTCAACTTTGTTGGGAGTGATGTTGAGGATTTTATCAAGAGAGCTGAAAGGATGGCATCAATTGAAGGAGCCAATTAAAGGGATTTGGCCATGCAAATAGCATTCTGGAGTGAAGATAAGGATATCAGATATGAAATTGAAGGAATGCCAGGATATGAGATGGAGGATTGGGATCAATTGAAAAAGGAAGTGATCAGTAAATGGGGAAAGGTGGAACCACAAAGAAGACACAGGAAAGATTCATTAACAAGACTATTTAATCAAACTCAACAGGAGGGAGGAGTCAAAAGTTTGTCCCAATACAGAAAGTTTATTGGGGAATATGACATAATTTCAAAATATCTGCTGAAGTATGGGTATATCAAGAAAGAAAATGATTATCATGAAGATTTCTTTGATTCTTTATCACCAGAAATTAGAAGTAGTGTTACTAAAGAAATGATCAAAGACAGGACCATGGTTCAAGCAAGGGATGGAGGATATATCTTACCTGAGATGGATATCCTCAGAAATTATATTGAAGCAGAATTCGAGGCAGCAGTAGTTATTAAAGGGAAATCACAGTTATCAAGGTCAGATGAAATCAAAAGCAAAAAGAAAACCAGATTTGAAGATGAAATCTGGGAGGAGGGTATCAAGCAAATGAAAGATATTACAAAGAAAATAAAGAACCCATTAGCTCAAGAGGCTCATGTTAATGAAGCACCAAAAGAAGTCAACCCAATGAAGGATGTGTTGGACCAGCTGAAAGAACTATCAGAGGCTGTTAATCCACCAAAGAAGGTCTGGAAGGATAAACCAAATACACAAGGATCAGGCTTAGCACCAAATGCACAACCATTCAGACCAAGAAATACCCAGGCACCTTGACCTGCAAATTATCAACCTCATGTTCCAGCACAACTATATCCAAGACCACCCTTAAAGTGCTATTACTGTTTTGAAAATGGTCATTCATTGACAAGATGCAGCTACCTGGCAGAAGATATGGAAAAAAGAATTGCTAGTAGGCAAGGATTAAATTTCCTTTACCCTAATATCCAAAGAGTACCCTCAGAAGGAACCAAATCTCCAAAGGATTTAGTCAGGGAGTTTGATAAGGAACAAAAAGAAATTTCAAACAAGATAATTGAAAAGGAAAATCCTTTATCAAGACCAGAAGATCAAAAGATAGTTGAGCTGAAAAAGGAAGAAAAAGAAGTTTGAATTTCTCAAGTAGAAGACTGGGGTAATTTGGAACCACCAATAGTCTCTTCACCCACTGAGATGTTGGAAACACATGCAACTCTCAGACAGACAAAGCAAAGATTGGCTAAGCAAGAAAGCCAAAATAGAGAAGATTCTCAAAGTAAAAATCCTATACTACCAGGAACGTGTCATGAGGATGAGGCTGAAGAAGAGATGAAGATGATTGTTGTCAGCCTGTGACTCAAAGCCAGAGCACAAGCATGACAGCCAAAATACCATAAACCAATGGTATAGCCAAAATACCACCAAAACATAGAGCTGAGCCAAATTAGCTCAAAAGGTATCGAAAGAAAGAGGAAACTCACCTCTTTCTGAAAATATAAGTCCCATCACCATAGGACAAGAAATAACAAAGTTATTCCTGCTCAAAGTTATTGCTGAGCATAAACCTTAATTTTCACCTCTCATCTAAAATCTAGAAGAAGAGGCTTAACCCCATCAAATGGGTATTCAAAATGAAGCTCTAAGCCAGGGCTATCCAATGGTACCAGCCAAACTGAGCTAGCACCAGTATTACTTGAGTTATGGTCAAATTCAGACCAAATAAGGGTGAACAAATCTTTCACCTCTCATCTAACCTTTACAGTTTTAGTGTGAGATGCTTAAAGTGGGGTCTTTTTGGAAAGAGCACAATCAGGGCTATCTGATGGTGCCATCCATTTCCTCATATCTCAACTACAACAGAAGGTATTGGCCAAACAAGCTTAATACAGCTTTTGTCCAAACCACGCCAATGTACAAAAATACTTGTACATGGGATAACTTTGTCATATTTAATGATAACCATGTCAAGTTGGGTACCATTGTGTAGAGCCCATACAGAGCTATTCAATGAACCAACTTTGAGCTTGATATCTCAGAAACTGACAGAGTTATGATCATTTAAAGGTCATAATCCCTCAATACAGCAAATACAGCTGTATTATGACAGCATACAGTTGTACTTTGATTATGAGGCGTCAAACAGATGCAAAAGCTTGATTAGAATTCAATACCTAATAGTTCATTCAATACTGGGGTCCTGTACAGCATTCTACACGTCATACATGTCTGAATCAGGCTATGTGGTCCCCAGATGAAAATTTTCACCCTGTATTGGTGAAAACTGCCCAGATGTGGTTTCAAAACCACATCTGAGCCCAATACAGGGTATACTGGCTGTTTGCAAACCACAAGCCTGTCATAGAGAGTGAAAAATCTTCACTTCCTCTACGTGGAAAGGTCTAGCAGCCTTTTCACCCCAATTTCAGGATAAAAAGAGGGCTTTTCACAGCCAAAATCCTCTCCTCATCCTGCTCTTGAATAACCTACGTAGTAAACTGTCAAAAACGGTTTTACTCTTGGTTAATAATCAGGTATACTCTTAAATTAAAAGTATTGTAGTCTTTATTATTGTAACCCAACAGGTAAAGCTGCACCCAGGGCTTTCAACAGCGCTCACCACCACTATATCTCTATAGTAAAGCCCTTAAAATCCTAATTTAAACCATTTATTATCAATCTTATCATCTTTGAAACCATTTTTACCATGTCACGGTCATAGTTAAAGCTTGTAAATATTTATATACACCTTTATCATAGACTCAACCTGACATTTTGGGGGCCTGGCCGTGTTTTTTACTTATTTTGGACCTTACAAGTGAGTTTTTTCTCTTTTATTCATTTATTGACACCTGTTTTATCTTTTTTAGGCGTCATTTCTTTTATAAAAATATATATTTTATATATATTTTCTTATCTTTTTTAATTATACTCATATTTTAAAAGAGTATTTGTCTAGTGCCTAATAACCATAAGACCAGTATTTTTGGCGTGTTTCGCATATAAAAACACATTAAGCCACTAATACAGTCCTGATTCTTAATTGAATTGAGACAGCTCATACTGATAAACCAACAGTTGAGGCATGTTTGGGCACATTGTTAACTCAATTACCCTGTAATACACCATTTTTTGACAGATTATACTTGCTAATAACAAGTATTCTGTAAGATATTGGTATACAAACAGTATACCACTTATCAATAAGCTGTATTTTTGACGTGGAATTGTTAATTCAATTACACTGTCACTATACAAGGGTATATTGTAGTAACATACAAGCCCAGAGGCCATTCTTAGACGTGCAAAATCAGCCTTTTAAGAAGTCTTAACTGACATAAGCCCTCTTTTTTCCTGTTTGATTCAGTGGAAGAGAACTTCATACCACTTGAGACCCAGTCACAGGCCAACATAACAGTGACACCCTCAGAACCAGAGGGCAGCAAGGGCAAGGGAAAGAGGCTTAGTGAAGGCCAGATTACAGCCAAGAAGTGGACACCAATAGCCACTCAGAGAAGTAGAAAACCACGAAACTCTGCATCAATACAAGGTAAACCAACCTTAACCACTTGTACAGGGAAGATTACAATTATTAACCCAGTTGTAACTTCCAAAGGCAAACTTCCCAAATCAGCAGACAGCAAATTTGTACAAGGCACAGTCAAAGGTAAATACCCTAAGAACATAAAGTTTTTGACTGCTTGCAAACACTGATATGTCCCCTGCATACCTCAGAGACCTTGGCTTCCAAAGGAACCAGCCAGAGGAAAGAGAAGGATTCTCCAGGACCAGAAGACCTGAAAGAAGACACCTTGGACACAGTGGTGGATGGCAAAACAATGAGGGAGATAATATCAACCTTGCCATTCACACTCCAATTCAACAGAAACCTCAAACCAGAGGACTGGAAGGATATAGATCAAGTTCTTCAGATCCACCAACTCCTCAAAGATTTATTTCAATGGAGCATGGACAACAAGAGGTTCAACCTAGCAACTCACTGGGCAGAACTGGGATCAAGTTGCCAGAAGATCTGTCTCAAAGAGATAGACTTCAAAGACCTTATGGAAATCTGTCAGCCTGTGACTCAAAACCAGAGCACAAGCGTGACAGCCAAAATACCATAAACCAATGGTATAGCCAAAATACCACCAAAACATGGAGCTGAGCCAAACTAGCTCAAAAGGTATCAAAAGAAAGAGGAAACTCACCTCTTTCTGAAAATATAAGTCCCATCACCATAGGACAAGAAATAACAAAGCTATTCCTGCTCAAAGTTATTGCTGAGCATAAACCTTAATTTTCACCTCTCATCTAAAATTTAGAAGGAGAAACTTAACCCCATCAAATGGGTATTCAAAATGAAGCTCTAAGCCAGGGCTATCCAATGGTACTAGCCAAACTGAGCTAGCACCAGTATTACTTGAGTTATGGTCAAATTCAGACCAAATAAGGGTGAACAAAACATTCACCTCTCATCTAACTTTTATGGTTTTAGTGTGAGATACTTAAGGTGGGGTCTTTTTGGAAAGAGAACAATCAGGACTTTCTGATGGTGTCATCCATTTCCTCATATCTCAACTAGAACAGAAGTTCTTGGCCAAAGAAGCTTAATACAGCTTTTGCCCAAAACACGCCAATGTATAAAAATACTTGTACATGGGATAACTTTGCCATATTTAATGATAACCATGTCACGTTGGGTACCATTGTGTAAAGCGCATACAGGGCTATTCAATGAACCAAATTTGAGCTTGATATCTCAAAAGCTGACAGAGTTATGACCATTTTAAGGTAAATATCCCACCTGCTGTCATATACAGCCTTACCATGGGATAATACCCTATAACCATGAATATGAGGTGTCAAATAGACAAAGAAGCATGTTTTTACTTCAATACCTCATATCTCAGTCAATACTGGGGTCCCATACAGTTTCTGTACAGCATTCTACGCGTCATACACGTCAGAATCAGGCTGTGAGGTCCCCAGATGAAAATTTTCACCCTGTATTGGTGAAAACCGCCCAGATGTGGTTTCAAAACCACATCTGAGCCCAATACAGGGTATACAGGCTGTTTGCAAACCACAAGCCTGTCATGAGGAGTGAAAAATCTTCACTTCCTCTACGTGAAAAGGTCTAACAGCCTTTTCACCTCAATTTCAGGATAAAAGGAGGGCTTTTCACTGCCAAAAACCTTTCCTCATCCTGCTCTTGAATAACCTACGTAGTAAACTGTCAAAAACAGTTTTACTCTTGGTTAAATAATCAGGTATAATTATAATCTTTAATTATTGTAGACTTTATTATTGTAATCCAACAGATAAAGCCTGCACCCAGGGTTCTCAATAGCGCTCACCACCACTATTCCTCAATAGTAGAACCCTTTTATCTTATTATAAACCTTTATAAATCATTTTTAAATCATTTTCTTCTGTGTCACATACACAGTTAAAGTTGTAATTAGCCTAGTTATACCTTTATCATAGTATCATCCTGACATTTTGGGGGCCTGGCCGTGTTTTTTGACTTTTTTGGACCTTACAAGTAAGTCTTTTATCTTTTTTATGACTTATTAACACATTGTTTTATCCTTTTTAGGCGTAATTTCTATTTAAATATATATATTTTATATATATTTTTTTACCTTTTTTTTATATACTCATATTATAAGAGTATTTTTTACGTGGTTAACACCCACAGTAATTTATTATTTTTGGCGTGTTTTGCATATAAAAACACATAAGCCACTAATAAAGTCCTGTATTCTTGACTGAATAAGGACACCTCTGACTGAAAAACCATCAGTTGAGGCGTGGTCAAGTGTATTGTTAATTCAATAACACTTGTATACAAACCACTTTTACAGAATACACTTGCAAACCACAAGTGTATCTGAGGGATACTGACACACAAACAGTGTGACAGGACACCATAAGCTGTATTTTTGACGTGAAATTGTTAATTCAATTACACTGTCATTATACGAGGGCATACTGTAATAATATACAAGCCCAGAGGCCATTCTTAGACGTGCAAAACCAGCCTTTTAAGAAGTCTTAACTGACATAAGCCCTCTTTTTCCTGTTTTGATTCAGTGGAAGAAAACTACATCCCACTTGAAACCCAGTCACAGGCCAACACACCAGTGACACCCTCAGAACCAGAGGGCAGCAAGGGTAAAGGAAAAAGGCTTAGTGAAGGCCTCATTACAGCCAAGAAGTGGACACCAATAGCCACTCAGAGGAGTAGAAAACCACGGAACTCTGCTTCACTACAAGGTAAACCAACCTTAACCACTTGTACAGGGAAGATTACAATTATTAACCCAGTTGTAACTTCCAAAGGCAAACTGCCCAAAGCAGCAGATAACAAATTTGTACAAGGCACAGTCAAAGGTAAATACCCTAAGAACATAAAGTTTTTGACTGCTTGCAAACACTGATATGTCCCCTGCATACCTCAGAGACCTTGGCTTTCAAAGGAACCAGCCAGAGGATAGAGCAGGAGTGTCTAGAACCAGAAGACCTGAAAGAAGACACATTGGACACAGTGGTGGATGGCAAAACAATGAGGGAGATAATATCAACCTTGCCATTCACACTCCAATTCAACAGAAACCTCAAACCAGAGGACTGGGAGGATATGGATCAAGTTCTTCAAATCCACTAACTCCTCAAAGATTTGTTTCAATGGAGCATGGACAACAAGAGGTTCAACCTAGCAACTCACTGGGCAGAACTGGGATCAAGTTGCCAGAAGATCTGTCTCAAAGAGATAGACTTCAAGGACCTTATGGTAATCACCAAGGGTTGGAACCCTACCAGGCAGCACAGACTCCTGGAGGCAAGGGCACAGAGGATAAGGGAGAACCAAGCCACTATCCAAGCTATAGAAGAACAGTTAACCCAGACAGGGCCTACTCAGATTCCTTCAGGTTCACAAGGAGCAAGCCAAATCAGCTCTCCAGTGGCTTCACACCATTCAGAAACCAGCAGATCAGTGGCCAAGAGTCACCATTCTTCACAATTCCAGGAAGTTTCCAGGAGAAGACAAGGAAACAAGGGCAAGAACAAAGCCTCCTTCAACCAGAGGAGGAAAGAGTCAGACCCCATGATCCAGAAGCTGTTAGATTTGGTAAAAGAAGTACACAAGAACCAGAAGTAGTTGTAAACCACTCTAGAATCAGTAGTCCTAGTAATAGAAACATTACCCCCACTCAGACTGAAAATAACATTATCACATCTGAGAGCAACATCAACAGTGACACACTGTGGTTGCAAATGTCCCAATATGCTGAGCAATCTGCAAAGCAGGCTGCAGAATTTGCAGCTGCCCAAGAGAGGATGAGAAAAACTCAAGCCTCATTGGAGCAGATAGTTAAAAACCTTCAGGAAGGATATGCTCAACTGAGCAAAGCCTCTGAAGAAACCAACAGGAGACTGAATCAAGTCTCTGAAGAACAACACCATAGCAGCAGGGACAGGGAGTGTCTGAACCAAGACATCAACAAATTGTTTGATGCCTACCATAGCTTAAAGCCCCAACCACAAGGCCAAGCTATGGAGAATCCATATCAACCAGATGACATCAAACCAGATGCCATGTTGTTGAATAAGGCAAGATCTCCATCACAATACCAGGATGGAGATGGCATGTCTCATTCAGAGAAGGAAGCCTTGAAACAGCTTCCTGAGGCCTCAAGCTGGCCCAAATTCTCTGGATCAGGAGAATATGATCATATGGAACTCATAGATTATATTGATGGACTCTTCATTGATGTACCAAGCATACCAGATTACTGGATTACTGCTAGACTGAATACTGCATTTAAAGGTCATGCAAGTATATGGTACACTGAAATGAATGAAATCCATGGCAGAAGAAATTGGCCATGGTGGAAGAGTCAAAAAATCCAAAAGTACAGTAATGGAACTTGGATATGGCAAAAGACCATGTCATTTGAAAATTACAAATACTCTGTGGACAAAGATCCATATGAGTGGTGTCTTAGACAGTCTAAAAGACTCAAAGCCATTGATCCTCAAATGAACATTCAAATGAGGAATCATAAACTTCTGACACAAATGCCAGGAGAAATAGAGCATGCAGTAAAGTGCAGATGCAACCAAAATTGCACTCTAGATGATATAGCCAATACCTTTACAAGAAATAAGGAAAAGGACTAATATAGGGAAATTCACCCCATATAGAAGCAATAGTTTCAAAGAGAAACAACCTTTCAGGGTAGAATTTAAAGACAAACCCAGAGAAAGAGTGGCAGAAGCGGAAAAGAAGAAGAATTCTTGTCACAATTGTGGTTCAACAGACCACTATGCCAACAACTGTCCAAAAGCAAAGAAGAAAGTCTATGCTATAGAAAAAGTCCCTGAAGAAGAACCTCCAACAGAGGATTCTGAATCAGACTCTATGGGTGATGCCATCAGAGAACCATCTGATGAGGATCAAGACCCAAGAGAGGAATTTCTAGTAGAATACCAAGAGGAAACCCCACTAGAAATCCAGGATATACAGTTGGAAGCAGGCATGCCACAAGACACTGCCAACAAGAACTTGTGTAAACATACACAAGATGCACAAACATTCCTGGTTACACCAACCAAAGGGATGGCATATATACATGGAACAGCCACAAAAATTACTGTATGTATTGACAATGCTCAGCACCCACTGATCATTGACAGTGGAGCACACTGATCCATAGTGGCCAGAAATTATCTGGATAACCACTGCCCAAACTGGGAAAAAGGACTCTTGCCAACCAGGGCAAAGAACTTTAAGAGTGCATCTGGAAAGATGACCTCTATTGGGACAATTATCACAGAGATAATTATACCCCACAGAAAAGGTAATATCAGACTCAACCCAGAGTTTGTAGTGCTTGAAGATGCCCACATCCAAGGGTTTTTACTGGGAACAGATTACCAGAGGATGTATGGCATAAATATTTACAATAGTAAAAATAGGCATATTACCATTGGTACTAACAAGGAAAAGAAATTTTCTCTTGATATATACCAAATATCTTCTCAGGACCCACTGGAAGAACTTCTGAAGGAATTCAGAGAGGGACAGTTTAGCACTACCCTCACCAGCAAACAAAAGCTGAGTTTACTGAAGATGCTGAGGAAGAATAGACCAGCATTTGCCATTGGTGAAGAACCATTAGTGTAAGGTGTGGATATGAAACTTTGATTAAAAATCAAGTACTTTTCCTGTCCTCAAAATTTGTATAAGGTTGAAATCAATTAAAAATAGTAAAGAATATTATTTTTAAGAGAAAACACGCCAATTTTATTGTTTATAACTTTATTAGTATAAAACAATAATATTATAAAAATTTATTGTTTTACCAACAATAAAAGTTTATCCAAAAAATACTCTACAAGAGATATTTTAAGGCTACAAAAGAAATTTCTTCAAGAGCAATTTCAATTGGAATTAATTGAGCAAAGAACTGCAAGCAATTAATTAAAGAACAAAGTCTTTAAAAAGAATATTAAAGAGATAACACGCCCAAAAGTGACCAGAGTGAATTTGGAAACAAAGTGACAAAGTTAACAGTGATGAAAGATGCTTTAATTCACTTTTGGGGTGGTTCAGGGGTAAAAATGATTATAAGAGTTACAAACAATGATTATAATGATTTTTTCACGTGGTTAAAAGGATTAAAATGATTTAAAAATGGTGGTTGGAATCTTTTATTGATTGGTTTAACAGTTTTAAACTGATTAATAAAAGGAAAAGATTCTAACATGAAGAGAAAAGTGGGGCAAAGAAGACATTCTTTTATAGCCATCAATTCTCTTACTCCAAAAGTAAAATTTACTCTTGTCAGTCGTGAAAAACAGTCTGACATGAGAAAAGCCAATTATGGCATCATTGAACCCTGGTTTAGGCCAAAAAGGGCTGGTTTAAGCCATTTTTAGCCATTTTTAGCCATTTTAGACCCTTAAATCAGCCATTGCTATAGAAATATCAGGCCTAGAGCCTTCAAAACACGTCAGAATGTGTGTCAGAGGCGTAGAAACCAGTTAAAACTGTTTTTACCATGGTTGTTTTATCTTAAGGGTAGTTTTACCCTCTTGGCAACAGCTAAAACTACCCCAGTTGGTATCAAAACCTCATCATCAATTGAGTCCACAGACCCTGTGACTCAATTCCAGGCCAAAAGTGATGAACTTTTGCATGAATTTTGACATCCCACGCCTGTCAGCAAGGATTTTGGGGGTCTAGCTCCCCCTTAGAGCTGGAGTTCCTTTTCCCCCCCAATTTTAATCTTTCCAATTTATTTTTCCTTTAATTCCTCATCATGTATTATACTTATAATTTACACATGTAATTCAATTCAATTGTACAGTACAATACAATAATAATTGACACCTCATATGTAAATTAAAGTTCACTTATGTAATACACGCGCACATTTTGACATTTCAATTGAATTCAATTGAAAATACTTCAATTCCTCATAACTTCTAAACTAAACACAACACCTCAATTTTAACACAAAAATTGATGGTTAACACCACATGTGGTGTGAATTAAATTAAAGTTTTGAGGATTTTCAACTTTTGTATTGAAAATACTAAAAACTTAATTTAAGCTTATTTAGAGTTGAGTTACAAGAATTTCACTCAGAGGTGACCCCACCTGATTTTTTATGAGGAATCCAATGGTGAAATAATTTTTATATGTTTATTTATTGGATAAAAAGTTATAATAATTTTTATTTAACTTTTTTCCAAATTTATTTATTTTTTCACAATTTTGTTAAAATTTCATTTTTACTTAATTTTTTCAAGTATAAATGTAATTTTATACTTACAAAATTTAATGTATTTTTATTTTTAAATTGTAATTAATTTTTTATTTTTAATATAATTTTATATTTATATTTTGATTTTTATTTTAATAATATAAATAAATTTATTTTATTTATATTAATATGTTATTTTTTATATTTGTGGTCTTTTGGGTATATGAAATTACCTCTAAGGCTCACATTCCCTCCCCCTAAAAAAGAATATTACTTTGTAATATTGCTATTTCTAGTGTGTCTGAATCTCCTTAGGAGTTTGGTAGCTTCTGGTATATCTTTTTCTTCTAACCATTCATCTTCACAAGCTGGGTCACTGTACCTAACAAGGTATTCCCTCACTCTCTTGGTTCTTAATTTCCTTTCTTTAAGAACTTTGGTAATTTTCTTAGTACCAGATGTCTCAATAAGAGGTATAACTTGGGGAACTTTATTCCTTAAGGGAAATTTATCAGCATCACTAGATTTATATGGCTTCACTAAGCTCATTGGAAATGTAGGATGCTTATTACTAAGTTCTTCAGATAACTCTACTTCAACAGCATTGTCTCCATGGAGGGCTTTAATAACAAAAGGTCCTGCAAAGGAGTCTTTGAGCTTTTTACATCCTTTGATGTTATTGAAGTTGGTGGTGGATACTAGTACTAAATCTCCTGCCTTGAAATCTGGAGTGGCATGAGATTTGTCCCATTTATCTTTAGCATATGCAAATGAGTCTTCCATGCATCTTACTGCATGCTTTCTGGCTCTGTCTAGCATTCCTTTGAAGCTGGCAGCTGTAGGATGTATCTCAACTAAATCTTTCCTCAAAGAATCTTGGGGTAGTTTGGGATTCCATCCTTTTTCCAGAATAGCAGGAGTCTCATTGGTACTGGAATGAATGGATGTTTTGTATGCCAGTTCCAGTGCAGGAAGAAGAGTACACCAATCATGGGTGAAACCATCACTATCTTTAAATTCAAGGCCATATGCACAGAATCTTCTCACCATATCCTCTAAGGTTTGAATCATTCTTTCAGCCAGACCATCAGTTTGTGGGTGGTAGGCTGTGGAGAAGGATAGTTTTGTCCCAAATAGTTGGTGAAGATTTGTCCACAGTGCTGAGGTGAATTTAGGATCTCTGTCACTAATGATATTTGTAAATATGCCAGTCCATGATAATACTCTATTCCATATCAGAAGAGCTGTATCCATGGCTGTATCATCTTTGTGGCATGGTAAAAAGATTGGAGTTTTACTGAACCTGTCTACAATTACTAGGCAAGCATTATAACTTCTGTCACCACCTGGTGGTAGTCCTGTTACCCAATCCATATGGACAATTTCCCAAGGTCTGCTGGGTTCTTGGATTTTTATCATATTTCCAAGTCTCTTGCCAGTGGATTTGTTTGCTTTTTGACATCTGTCACAGGTTTTGCAATACTCTGTCACCTCTTTTTGCCACATTGGCCACCATATACAGGTTTTTACCTTTTCTTTTGTTCTGTCTTCAGACAGATGTCCTGAAAAAGGGCTGTCATGGCATTCTTTCAGCACAAGATTGATTAGTGACCTGTCCACAACTGTCATAACACATGTGTGCTTTGTTCTGTGGTAAATTATACCATCCAGTAGGTGAAATCTGCCTTCATCATAAGATTTTTTCCATACTTCATCCAATGCATGTGTAAGAGAGTTGTCTTTACATTCCTTGTTAAGTAATTGGCATAAGATGCTACAATTCTTATCTTGAGTGTAACTGTTTCTGACTTCTTCAAAGAAGGTGGTGTTTAAGTCTGTAACACTTATCCCTTCTATTGGAATTTGTGGGGAGGCTTCTTCTGGTACATAAGTAGGATTATCAATATCATTTGGTAATGGCCATCTGCTTAGTCCATCTGCATTTTTATGAATATTGCCATCTTTGTGAACAATAGTCATATTTCCCCTATATTCTTGTATGGCTATTTGCCATCTAAGCATATGTCTGTTGGGTGTTTTCATGTTCAGAAGTGATTTAACAGCGGTACAATCTGTTATTACTTCAAAGACACATCCTTCCAGGAAGTAATTTAGCTTTTCTAGAGCCCAAACAAGGCATAAACACTCCATCTGACTTGCTCCATATCTGGCTTCAGTAGGTTTGATTTGCCTAGATATGAAACATATGGGTCCTTCTACAGGTTTATCATTTATGATCTGAACTTGGTGAAGTGCAGCACCTAGCCCATCTCCTGATGCATCAATATAAAGCTTAAAGGGCAGCTTAAAGTCTGGCATCAGTAAGAGTGGAGCAGTGGTCAAGGCTTGTCTCAAAGATTCAAAGGCTTTTACTCTGTCAACTGTCATTTCAAAGACTGTGTCTTTGTCACATAGCTTATAAAGAGGTCTTGCCATGGATGCAAAATCTTTAATGTGCTGCCTGTAATACCCTGCAAAACCTAAAAATGACTGAATTTCTTTTTTGTTTTGAGGCATGGGCTTAAGCAATACTGCTGCAACTTTGTTTTTGTCAATTCCAAGAGATAAACCAGATACTACATGTCCTAGTGCTTTAAGCTCCTTAAATCCAAAATGGCATTTCTTTAAAGAAATTTTCATATTGACAGATTGAATTTTTGTCAAAACCCTGGACAGTCTGTACATATGTTCTTCCCAAGTTTTGGAGCAGACTATAATGTCATCAATGTAAATGATTAACCATCCTTCTGAAAGTTCTTCAGGGAAGATTTCATTCATCATTCTTTGGAAGTGTGAAGGTGCATTTTTGATACCAAAGGGCATTCTTAAATATTCATAAACTCCACAATGAACAATGATTCTCAAATATTTTCTTGCTCTTGGTGTCACCACATTCTGATGAAATCCTTTGAGAGCATCCATAGTGCTTATATATACTGCTTGAGATATTTGAGTGAGGGCAATTTGGATCTTTGGAATTGGGTATCTGTCTGGAACAGTATAAGTGTTCAGAGCTCTAAAGTCCCCAACCATTCTAGATTTTCCATTATGCCAAGCCACTATGACTGGTGTAGTTATTTCTACTTCCTCATTGTGGCCCACTTTTCTTATTACCCCAAGGTCTAGAAGTTCTTTAATGTGGCTTTCCAGAGCTTCTCTTGATTTTGGACTTTCTGGATATGCAGGTCTTCTTAAGAGTGGTGGATAAGGTCTCTCAATATTAAGGATAATATCAACTTCATGACCAATAATTGCCCCTAGGGGTTCTTTATCTGAGGCAAATGCTTCTTTATGGTCATATAAAAGAGAGTAGAGTTCATTTTCTTGTTTATCACTCAAATGAAGGCTTATTTCAGCTTCATTTAAGTGTTCAGACTTGAATTTCTCTAACTCTAAGTTGACTGGTGATACTTTTTTTACTGTAATTTGTCTTTTAAATGGTAAAAAGGCAAATTTTTGGCGCTTATTGTCTCCAATAGTAAAGTATCTGTCTTTGTTGTTGTGTAAATCTATGCCATAAATGATTAAATAATCATTTCCCAATATGAAATGGGTACTGGAGCAATTTTCCATAACAACAAATTCAACAGTGATTCTTAAATTCCCATTTATGTGTGGGAATATGACATTGGTCTCAAAAATTCCTAATGATTTCATTGGGTTACTTGCACTATTGAATTTTATGCCATCAATTGGCAATAATTGATCTTCAAAGTTTGGTACACAAGTTTTAAGAAAAGATTTACCAACACAAGAGCAGAAGGCTCCTGGGTCAAGCAAAAGTTTAGTGGGTTTGTTGTCAATCACCACTTCTGTTATACAGGAGTTACCAGCTGTATAACCTTTCCCTCTGTTTGGTTTTGTTTTCATAAGTTGTGCATCTTGAACTTTTGATAAATCAAGTTGACCATTGCTCAATTGTGGCAAGTGGGAATAAGATTCCATGATGTCAAAAGTGGCATTGATATTTTCTATATCTTTTGAAGATTCAGAAAATATGGATGACTTATCATCTGAATTGTCTTCAATTATGTCTTCTTTTTCAACATCTGGGTCTTTTTCAATGTCAATTTCATTGATTTTCCCCCTTTTTGGACATGTATTGGCTAAATGGGTGGTGCTTTGGCAAATATGGCACTTTCTGATTGTATCTGCAGATTTATACTTAATATTATTAGAATTTTCTTTGGGGTTTTTGTCCACAGAATCTTTCCAAGGTGTATTAAACCTTGTTTTGAGATTCACCCTACTAGAACCAATTTTGGTTCTGGTGGTTACTTCTTCTAATATATTGATAATATCCTCTGCTGAAGATTGTTCAGTAGTCCTGCTTTTGACAGCATGCTCTAAGTCACCTCCACATTGCCTCAGAATTTTTCTATGGATCATAAATTCTGACATGTCAGGATATAATGCTGCTAATCTGTCCTTTTGTTGGCAAAACCATGGTAAAGCTTTGTCTTTATCAGCATTAAATTTGGCAGATTCAAAGGCTGTTTCAACTTTGAACCTCCAAGCATCATTTGCCCATTTGTTGATGATTTGGGTTTTCCACCAAGTCCAACTCTGGTGTCCATGTGCTTGTCTTATTTTGATGTACCATCTGTGAGCTGATCTGGTAAACAAGGTGTTAAACCTGGCTGTTACCAATCTGTCTGGTAATTCAAAATCCTCTTTGATCATGTCAATACCTCTAATGAATTCCATATCGTCATATTCTCCTTCACCACTGAAGTGAGGCCATTCTTTCAGTTTTGGAACTTCTTTCAAGAGTGCTTGGCCCATTGATGGTTCCAAGTTCTGAAAAGAAGTGGATAATTCATTTTTTAATTGTGAATTATCAGGATCCAATATTTGTGGATTTGAAATTCTTGTGCCCTCATTTTGATTTAGAGGTGTAGACATTCTTGGTAAGGTGTTTAGTATTTGTTCAATGTCATTCATTTTACTGTTGCTACACCTTTGGGAATTTCTGTATTCATGTTGGAAGCTTTGTATTAAATTTATTACTTCAATTTTATACATGTCTTCCTTATGTGTCAGTTCTTGCCATAACTCTGTTTGTCTTGTATTATCAGCAGTGACTTGATTCAACTTCATTGATAATTTTGATACTTCTTCTTGTGAAGCATCAAAACACTTTTTCAAGGCAATGGTATATGTCTTTACTTCAGTAAATGAATTTGAAATGTCATCAAGGACTTTCTTGTTGTCTGTTTTGATAATATTTATGGCTTGTTTAATTCTTGTTTCAATTATTTCATCAATATTGAATTTAGAATATTTATCTGTTAATTCTTTAATAATGGCAGATTGTTCATTTATTTTATTGTTAGAAGAATTGTCATTATTGGAATTTTTAATTGTTCTCAAAACTTTTTCAAAACACATAAGTGTCTCATTAATTTGGCACAGACTCAGGTTGTTTGTTTTAATGTTGTTACAAATGGTTTCATTTTTATCAGAAAGATGTTTTTTCACGTCATTTATAGCATTATACAACTCTGGGATGGAATCAAATATGTCAGAAATCATTTCTGGAACCTTAATCTGGCTTCCTCCTTCTTCTGTAATTCCATCATGGTTCTGGCCATCTGAAATACATTTTCCATGGCATCCTGCTGAATCTTTGGGATTCTGTAGCCCTGGCTGTAAGGTTTTGGGGCTGGTGCCTTCCCTTTGCCCTTGTTTGGAGCTTGTGGCTGCTTTTTCACGTTGGAATTGCTGCTGCTGGCCACTGGGGTTGTTTTTGGCATTGGTCTGGGTAGTGGAGGGTTGTTTTTCCTCCATTCCAGTGTCAAAAGCATCATGTTTTTCTTCTCCATCAATGGATGCCATCCATTGAGAAATTTGCAAGTGTTGGGATGGCCCAAGAATTTTCTTACTGTCAGGTAAGAATTCATGCAATTCTTCCACAGGTCTGCAAGGATTTGGTACTCTTTGAATTGAAGCGCATTGTTGTATGCACTGTGGCTGGCTTTGTATATGTCCACAGAGGCTTGTTGTGGCGGTGTCAGCTCTTTTTGAAGGTAAAATGGTATTATCAGCTTCAAAATGACCCATTTTAGTTGTTTGGACGTCATCAACTGACCCTTTTCCTTCTGTACCTGGTTGGCCTCTGCCATAATCACGTCTATTACCTTCTTGGGAGCTGCTTGAGGGGTTGTAGCTGGCTCCTGACCTGGTTGAAGGCATAATTATGGTTAAAAAGGCTTAAAATAGTATTTTTACGTCAAAAACTTACTATTTGCCAAATTCTTATCTTTCTGAAGGGTATTACTTATGTCCAAGTTAATTAATTCAGAAGATATTGGTTCAGGTTGGTTATTTTGAGTCACAATAACAGTACTATTATGATCAGAATTAACAGTACTGGCAGGGATAATGCTGGTTACTGTTGAGGCTGTTTCAATGTTTTCTTGTCTTACCACGTTGTCAGACACTAAAATTAATGAAAAAGCCAATTAATTAAGTAAAAAAAAGATATTTCAAAAAAGAAATAAAAAATTTAAGCCTCACTTATAATATGAAAAAAATTATTTTTTATGGATTTTTTGGATTATAAGTATTTTTTATATGTTTTTAAATTTTTCAATATAAGAAAAAAAGATTTAAAAAGAGTAAAAAAATATGTCACAGGTAAAATATCACGGCTGGGCCCCCAAATGTAAGGTGTGGATATGAAACTTTGATTAAAAATCAAGTACTTTTCCTGTCCTCAAAATTTGTATAAGGTTGAAATCAATTAAAAATAGTAAAGAATATTATTTTTAAGAGAAAACACGCCAATTTTATTGTTTATAACTTTATTAGTATAAAACAATAATATTATAAAAATTTATTGTTTTACCAACAATAAAAGTTTATCCAAAAAATACTCTACAAGAGATATTTTAAGGCTACAAAAGAAATTTCTTCAAGAGCAATTTCAATTGGAATTAATTGAGCAAAGAACTGCAAGCAATTAATTAAAGAACAAAGTCTTTAAAAAGAATATTAAAGAGATAACACACCCAAAAGTGACCAGAGTGAATTTGGAAACAAAGTGACAAAGTTAACAGTGATGAAAGATGCTTTAATTCACTTTTGGGGTGGTTCAGGGGTAAAAATGATTATAAGAGTTACAAACAATGATTATAATGATTTTTTCACGTGGTTAAAAGGATCAAAATGATTTAAAAATGGTGGTTGGAATCTTTTATTGATTGGTTTAACAGTTTTAAACTGATTAATAAAAGGAAAAGATTCTAACATGAAGAGAAAAGTGGGGCAAAGAAGACATTCTTTTATAGCCATCAATTCTCTTACTCCAAAAGTAAAATTTACTCTTGTCAGTCGTGAAAAACAGTCTGACATGAGAAAAGCCAATTATGGCATCATTAAACCCTGGTTTAGGCCAAAAAGGGCTGGTTTAAGCCATTTTTAGCCATTTTTAGCCATTTTAGACCCTTAAATCAGCCATTGCTATAGAAATATCAGGCCTAGAGCCTTCAAAACACGTCAGAATGTGTTTCAGAGGCGTAGAAACCAGTTAAAACTGTTTTTACCATGGTTGTTTTATCTTAAGGGTAGTTTTACCCTCTTGGCAACAGCTAAAACTACCCCAGTTGGTATCAAAACCTCATCATCAATTGAGTCCACAGACCCTGTGACTCAATTCCAGGCCAAAAGTGATGAACTTTTGCGTGAATTTTGACATCCCACGCCTGTCAGCAAGGATTTTGGGGGTCTAGCTCCCCCTTAGAGCTGGAGTTCCTTTTCCCCCCCAATTTTAATCTTTCCAATTTATTTTTCCTTTAATTCCTCATCATGTATTATACTTATAATTTACACATGTAATTCAATTCAATTGTACAGTACAATACAATAATAATTGACACCTCATATGTAAATTAAAGTTCACTTATGTAATACACGCGCACATTTTGACATTTCAATTGAATTCAATGGAAAATACTTCAATTCCTCATAACTTCTAAACTAAACACAACACCTCAATTTTAACACAAAAATTGATGGTTAACACCACATGTGGTGTGAATTAAATTAAAGTTTTGAGGATTTTCAACTTTTGTATTGAAAATACTAAAAACTTAATTTAAGCTTATTTAGAGTTGAGTTACAAGAATTTCACTCAGAGGTGACCCCACCTGATTTTTTATGAGGAATCCAATGGTGAAATAATTTTTATATGTTTATTTATTGGATAAAAAGTTATAATAATTTTTATTTAACTTTTTTCCAAATTTATTTATTTTTTCACAATTTTGTTAAAATTTCATTTTTACTTAATTTTTTCAAGTATAAATGTAATTTTATACTTACAAAATTTAATGTATTTTTATTTTTAAATTGTAATTAATTTTTTATTTTTAATATAATTTTATATTTATATTTTGATTTTTATTTTAATAATATAAATAAATTTATTTTATTTATATTAATATGTTATTTTTTATATTTGTGGTCTTTTGGGTATATGAAATTACCTCTAAGGCTCACAATTAGGCAAGATCAAAGGCCATGATATAGAACTATATCTGGATTTAGAAAGGCCTTATCCACCCATGTTAAGGAGACCTCCTTATCCAGCAAGCCTGGAAACCAGGAAAGAGATTGAGAAACATATCAATGAACTCCTGGACATGGATGTCATCAGGAAGATTGGACACAATGAAATAGTGGAAATCACCACCCCTGTCCTAATCACCTGGCATGATGGCAAGTCTAGATTGTGTGGAGACTTCAGAGCCCTGAACAACTACACAAAAGCAGACAGGTACTGTGGTATTCCATACCATTTTTTTTCACCAGGCTCAAGCTCATACTACCCCATAACAGCAGGAAATCCAGCCTACAGGTAGACTTACACTCAAATTTTACACCAAAAGGTCAATTTTACAGCAAGAAGCTGGATTTAACTCATAAAACCATGGCACAGGCACCAAAGGGAAGTGTATGTGTTTAAATAACTTATTCAATTTCACTATGCATATGTAAAAAATCAATTTACATATAGCAAACTAGTTACAACAAATGAGGTACCACCCTTTAAATTACACACCCCACCCAGCTTTACACCCCCTTACAGCCACAGGACTCATGCAGCAAGAAAATGACACATGCATTAGCTATACAGCCAACTTGCATTCAAAGTCACATGATGCAAAGCTCAACTCCATGGAATTCCTGCAATTCATTTACAACACAGCCCCAGGAGTACCTTATCTTATATCCACAGTAACCCCACTTAAAACCTTAAAACATAATCAAAATTATTTACACCACTCATCACCTCATGCAAACCAAAGCTATTTACAACAGGCTGCATGCAGTACACAATTCCAATGAAATCTCAACCACATGAATATGCACAGCATGTGTCAAAATCAAAAATCACATCATCTCATAAAAACAGTAAATTCACCAATGCAAGAAGTTATCACCTTACTTCATTTTAAAGTTCAAAAAGAAGAAAAACAAACATGACACCTGCATAAATTACACAGCCATTTCTACCCAGCCTAAAATAGGACATATGCAAAGGAATTACAAGGTAATCATGTGATACTGCATCCACCAACAGAATATCATGTGACAGGAAAGAGGCTGTGCACAACAAAATCCCCAGCCAAAATTGAATCACCTCATGTATGCAAGGAAAATTCAAGAATATCACATCATAATTAGTTCACTAAAAGACAATCATGTGATAAATGGAGGCTGTGCAGAAAGAAAATTATCACCAAACCTTAAATCACCTGACCCATGCAAGAAAGGTCCTCACCAAAAATGGAGTCACATGATGAAATCAAGAGGAATTAAAGTGGAAAAAGACAGCTCCCATGGAGGGCCCTCTGGGCTCCCAAAAGGTATAAATAGAGGGGCTCTCTCCCCAAAATTTCAAAATCCCCCCCCATGCACAATATATCCTCTGCAAATTACAAGCACAGGAATAAGTCATCCCTCACCTGGAAGGTAGTCCAGCAAATTATAGTGAATTTACTTACCCAGTAGCTAAGCTCAGTGGAAGTATAGTATTGAAGATTACCCAGTAGCCAAGCTCAGTGGAATCTTATTAAAATAAAAAAAAAGAAGAAATTAGCCAGTACCCAAAATTAGGGTTACTACTCTATTAAAATACTTTATCCAGTAAAATTAACACCATTATCAAGACTTAAAAAAAAAATAACTTACCCCTTTAAAAATTCAATATCAAAGAACCTTACCTCTTAAATTCAGCAAATAAAATTTTATCTTATTATTAAACACTCTTAAAAAAAATAACAAACCTTTCAAAAATTATTTTACTCTATTATAACTATACCTTAACAAAATTACCTTTATCAACACCAATCAAATTTTCCAGAAAACCTTAAATAACCCATCCTACCAAGGAATTATAACCAAGAAGAAACAACTCACCTCAATTTCACCAAAAACTATTAAAATTAAAACAGACAAGTATTTTATTAAAATATCAAATTTAACCAAAAATAACTGACATTATTTTTTATATTATTTATTGAATAGGTCTGATCTGAGACTGCTGAATTTTGTCTTCTGCAGTTGTAAAGCCACTTACTAATTTTATTTTGGTTTGTGAGCTCCAAGGAAGATTTTGTTCAGTATTTTAGGAGGGGCAGGCAATACACCCTTGCCACCCTTGGTTACAGGAGTTATTAGCAATTCAAAACTAGTTACCTGTGATTTCCCCCTCCAGGTACTGCCTCATTTCAATCCCACACAAGAGGAGTTCCCACAGTACCCTATACCAAGGATACCTCATGCCTTCGACAAATTGGCCAAAGCCAAATACATAACCAAGATGGATTGTATGAAGGGCTTCCACCAAAATGGAGTTAAGCCAAACTCCATGAAATTACTCAGAATTATATGCCATATGGGCATATATGAGTACACCAGGATGCCATTTGGCATCAAGAATGCACCAGCCCACTTCCAAAGGATGATGGACACCATATTTCAAGAAGAAATAATGGAAGGCTGGATGGTAGTATATATTGATGATATCATTATATACTCAGAGACATGGGAAGATCATGTACAATACAAAGACAGAGTGCTAAGTAAATGTACACCCATCAATCTAAAAATTTCACTTAAAAAGTGTAATTTTGGCCAACAAGAGCTACTAGCTCTAGGACACAAAGTCTCAGGCCTTAGTCTGGCAATTGACCAGAACAAAGTAGCAGCAGTACTGCAAAAGCCAGTACCAAAGAGCATTAAAGAAATGCAATCTTTCCTTGGGTTTGCTAGCTACTATAGAAACCACATCAAAAACTTTGCCCACATAACTAGTAGCTTATACAAGTTATGCTCAAAAGATGTAGTTTTTGAAATAACCAAGGAAAGGAGGTATGCATATGAGAGGATCAAACATGAACTCACAACTGCACCTGTGCTCATCTTGCCTGACTTTGAACTACCATTCAAGGTGTATATAGATGCAGCATGCAGCCAAGGCTTAGGAGCAGCCCTTCACCAAAGACAAATTGTGGATGGTGAACCAAGAGAAGGTGTAATATGTTACATCTCCAGGCAGCTGAAAGATTCAGAAGCCAGGTATGGGGCCACCCAGACAGAATGTCTATGTCTAGTCTGGGCTCTAGAAAAACTCCATTATTATTTGGAGGGTGCAGTCTTTGAAGTCTACACAGACTGCACAGCCTTGAAGTCTTTACTAAACATGAAGACTACTAATAGACATATGCTGAGATGGCAAATAGCTATCCAGGATTATAGAGGGAACATGACCATCATATACAAGGAAGGTAAAAGCCATACCAATGCAGATGGCCTTAGCAGATGGCCACTGGACAATGTCAAAAGCAATCCAGCTTATGACCCTGAAGTTGCAGCCAAAATTCCTATCCATTTTATGGAAATAAATAGGAAGAAAAACTTCAGATTCTCTGAATGGGCACCAGGGAGTGGTACTCTTGACAGTGGAAACACTGATTCAGAAGGGACAGAAACCCCTATACTGGGAATAAGTTCCTCAGAACTGCACAATGAATTTTTCAATGCAGTACTGAAATCTTATGCTAAACACAAACAGTGTAGCATACTACTCCAACTCCTTCAACAAAAATACAGGAGCCCAGAACTGGAAACCCAGCTGGAGGAACCCTGGTTGAGGACCTATAAGGACAATGAATTCTTCCTTATAGATGGCCTGATTTATCACAGAGAAAAGCACACCAGTGCACTCACAGTGATAGACAGAGACCACATCTCTTTAATCCTACAGGAATGCCATGACTGCCCCTACATGGGACACATCAGTGAGGACAGGACTAAAGAGAGGGTAGCAAGCACAGCTTGGTGGCCCAAGTGGGAACAAGAGTTGCGTGAATACATCAACACTTGTGAAAGATGCCAAAAGGAAAACAGACAAAATGGGAAGAAGTATGGGTTGCTTCAACACATAGAAGAACCCAAACACCCATGGGAAACCATCAACATGGACTGGGTCACAGGACTTGTCCCAGGAGGCAAAGAAAACTACAATGCCTGCTTAATCATAGTTGATAGGTTCAGCAAGAGCATGAGGTGTCTACCATGCCATAAAGAGGACACAGCCATGGACACTGCTCTGTTATTCTGGAATAACATCATATCCACCTGTGGAGTCCCTAAAATCATAATTAGTGACAGGGACCCAAAATTCACATCTGAATTTTGGACCAACTTATATGACATGCTTGGCACCAAGATTGCTTTGTCCACAGCTTACCATCCACAAACAGATGGCCTAGCTGAGAGGATGATCCAAACAATGGAGGACATCCTCAGGAGGCTCTGTGCCTATGGCATGGAATACAAGGACCATGAGGGATACACCCATGATTGGGTCACCCTCTTACCAGCAGTCCAACTGGCTTATAGCTCAAGCCAGCACTCTACCACAGGAAAAACACCTGCACTGGTAGAGAAAGGGTGGAACCCCCTATTGCCTGTGGATCACTTGAAGAAAAATCTTCTGACCATCCACCCCACAGCCAAAGACTTCCATGATATGTGGAAGAAAGCCTGTGATACTGATGCCAAATGCATAGCTGAGGCCAAAGAGTATAACAAGCAGAGGTGGGACAAATCACATATGGAACCTGACTTTAAGGAAGGGGACCAGGTGTTAGTGTCTACACTGAGCTTTAATAATCTCAAGGGACCCAAGAAAATGAGAGACTCATTTGTAGGGCCCTTCACCATCATTAAGTTGATAGGAAAGAATGCAGTAGAAGTCAAGCTCACTGAGGAGTTTTCTAGGAAACACCCAGTCTTTCCAGTGAGTCTGATCAAACCATACTTCCAAACAGAGGAGGATAAATTCCCCTCCAGGAAGAAAAATATCACTCCACCAGAAATAGTGGAAGTAGAAGACTCTCCTGGACCTGTGAGTAAAATCATAAGGGCCAGAAAAATCAGACTTAATGGGAAGGAGCAAAGACAATACCTAGTCAGATTCAAGAACCAGACAGCTGACAAAGACAAATGGTTGGCAGAGAATGCCATACCAGATGGGAACCTTCATTTAAGGAGATTCAGAGCCTCTAGGAGGACTGAACAGTCTCATCCATGATGAGCCTTTTTTAGAGAGAGGGTATGTCAGCCTGTGACTCAAAACCAGAGCACAAGCATGACAGCCAAAATACCATAAACCAATGGTATAGCCAAAATACCACCAAAACATAGAGCTGAGCCAAATTAGCTCAAAAGGTATCAAAAGAAAGAAGAAACTCACTTCTTTCTGAAAATATAAGTCCCATCACCATAGGACAAGAAATCACAAAGTTATTCCTGCTCAAAGTTATTGCTGAGCATAAACCTTAATTTTCACCTCTCATCTAAAATATAGAAGAAGAGGCTTAACCCCATCAAATGGGTATTCAAAATGAAGCTCTAAGCCAGGGCTATCCAATGGTACCAGCCAAACTGAGCTAGCACCAGTATTACTTGAGTTATGGTCAAATTCAGACCAAATAAGGGTGAACAAATCTTTCACCTCTCATCTAACTTTTACAGTTTTAGCGTGAGATACTTAAAGTGGGGTATTTTTGGAAAGAGCAAAATCAGGGCTATCTGATGGTGCCATCCATTTCCTCATATCTCAACTACAACAGAAGTTATTGGCCAAAGAAGCTTAATACAGCTTTTGCCCAAACCACACCAATGTACAAAAATACTTGTACATGGGATAACTTTGTCATATTTAATGATAACCATGTCGAGTTGGGTACCATTGTGTAGAGCCCATACAGAGCTATGCAATGAACCAACGTTGAGCTCGATATCTCAGAAACTGACAGAGTTATGACCATTTAAAGGTCATAATCCCTCAATACAGCAAATACAGCTGTATTATGACAGCATACAGTTGTACTTTGATTATGAGGCGTCAAACAGACAAAAAAGCTTGATTAGACTTCAATACCTCATAATTCATTCAATACTGGGGTCCTGTACAGTTTCTGTACAGCATTCTACGCGTGTAAGGTTTGACTATGAAACAATAAGTAAAAATTACTAATTTATTACTTATTGTACTCTGAATGTCCTTATGAATTGAATAAATAAGATTAAAAATATAATAATAATAAATAATTATTATTATTATGGCGTAAAATAATTATATTATTAAATAAATATAATAATATAATTTATATTATGAAAGTATAATATAATAAATAAATATATTAATATAAAATAATTAATATATTTAAAAAGCTCTTTATTATTGTTACCAACAAATAATAAAGGCGTAAAAAATTGTCTTTTATTAACAAAAAACGATTAATAACAATAATATTACTAATATTAAAGTTATAAATTAATATAAATACTATTTATATTAATTAAAGAATTATTAAGAGAGTAATAAGAGAGAATAACCTACTTTTAACACTTAATATAATAATTTTGAAATACTTTACGCCAAAAAATATAAATACAACCTTTTCAAATTGTATTTACAATAAAAATAAAGAAAATTACAAATTATTCTGGATTTTTACATGGAAATGAGTTTTTAGAGAGATTTTTAACAAAAACAATTAAATAACTGATTTAATGACGTCAAAATAGATGATTATAATAAAGTGGTCTTTGGTCTTTAATAATATAATGGTTTTATATATAAAGAATAAAGAAATTACCTTTGATTTAGTTGTTTTAATGTTTTTGATGCGTCTGAGGGGAAAATAGAGTAAAAAGAGCTCTATTTATAGTAAATACCTCCCTCCTAGAGTCCAACAGGCTTCTAGTAGACGTGTACTGATCATATCCACTGGAATTGATCAATATTTTAAGGTTTAGAGATGATTACATCATTATCAAACCATATTACATCATTATTACACCATTATTTAGAGTTATCACTATAACTCTAAAGTTCATGACATCAGAGGCTTGGCAGAACCCCAAATTTCGTGGATTTTATTAGTTTTGATCATAAACTAATAGTATTCACCAATCCTATCACTCTTAAGACTGTTAAGCTTAAATTGAGGTTACTGTAAGTGATCATAACTGCTCAAGTTAAGCCCAAACTTTGATCCTCAATACCTTTTAAGATTTACACGCTACAGCAATTCAGAGAGTGAATTCTGATAGCCTGGCATAACCTTATTATGCTTCCAAGAGCCTTTCATTACATCATCAAAACTCTAATTTTGATGATTTTTCTTGTAACTCATCTTTTCTGTCGAAATTCAATATTTTAAACTTCAAACCTTGATTTCAGGGGGTTATACCCTGAATTTAATAGTAAAAATTACATCATTATTCACGAATTAACTAGTAGAATTCAACTGTATCCTTTTTTTAAGTTTGGACCACTTTCACAACAAAGTGGTCAACAGCTCTGTTGATTTTTATCAATATTTCATCATAGGTTCTAACCTTGTTTATAATTTGTAAAATAAAGTTCATATCTGTGCCCTTACAGTAATTACATGGTAGCTTTATTCTTGGTTCATCATTCTATCATGTATAGTTTAAGAGATATTAGCTATGATCCTTGAATATATGTGTTGACCAAAAAAGTGCATATATTCAGGTTAATTCCTTAAGTATTAACTTTGGAAATTAGCTCATTAATTGTTTTATGTGTGGATTTCCGTGGGGAATCTACTAGTACAATTTATTTCACATGTTGTTTCATTAGTTCTTGAGATAAATAAAGCTTTATGGTTTTTATAAGGTATTATACCTTATAATTCATTAAATATTGACTTTACAGATATGCCATAAAAATGGTATATGTGTATTTATCCATGGGGAATCCAATGGTATAATTTATTTCACATTCTGATTCATTGGTCTTTAAGTTAAACCAATTTTTGTACCAATTTATGGTATTTTTTGTATATTTAAGTAATTATTTTTAATGTATAATTATTCTAAGTAATTTTAATATAATTATATTAAAGGTATAGTTATTCTGAGTCTTTTTGTGACCTTATTGGGTATGTGGTCATATCTCAAAGGCTCACATTCCCTACCACCAAAAAAGATTGTACCACAATCTGATATGTGTGATTAGGGTATCATCCACTGTCCTACCTCTTCATTAGGCTTTATCAGTCCTGAAGCTCAATAATGCTTGATTTTGTTATTCTTTAGGTTTTCTTTCATGTCTAAACCTCCTCAGTAGTTTATCAGCATTTGTTATATCTTTCTCAAGTAGCCATTCATCTTCTTGAGTTGGATTTCTATACCTTACAAGGTATTCTCTTTCTTTTTTGTTCCTTGTCCTTCTTTCTTTAAGGACTTTTACAATTCTCTTTTCTTCTCCTTCTTCCAAAGGGGGAATTTCAAGTGGGGGTTTATTTCTTAGTGGAAATAATTCCTTGTCACTTGAGCTGTAAGGTTTTATAAGACTTACAGGGAAAGTTGGGTGTTTATTCATTAAATCACCTGTGAGTTCCAATTGTACAGCATTGGGTCCATGAAGTGCATTTACCATAAATGGTCCTGCAAAGGAATCTTTCAATTTCTTTGGTCCTTTTATGTTATTAAAGTTAAGAGTTGATACTAATATCAAATCTCCTATTTTGAAGTTAGGTGGTTTATGACTTTTGTCCCATCTTTCTTTTGCATATTTGAAAGAGTCTTGCATGCATCTGTTTGCATGGTGTCTTGCTTTGTCAAGCATTATCTTAAAACTGCTTGCTGTTGGATGTATGTCCGCTAAGTCCTTTTTGAGGGTATCATAAGGAAGTCTTGGATTCCAACCTTTTTCTAGCATTGCTGGTGTTTTGCCAGTAGAAGAATGGATTGATGTCTTATATGCCAGTTCAAGTGCTGGTATTAGTGTACACCAATCATGGGTAAGACCATCAGAATCTTTGAATTCTAGCCCATAAGCACAGAATCTTCTGATCATATCCTCTAAGGTCTGTATCATTCTTTCTGCTAAACCATCAGTTTGAGGATGATAAGCTGTTGAGAATGATAACTTTGGCCCAAACAAGTTATGGAGATTTGTCCATAATGCTGAAGTGAACTTTGGGTCTCTGTCACTTATAATATTTTGAAATAAGCCTGTGTGGCTAATGACTTTATTCCATATCATTATGGCTGTATCCATAGCTGTGTCATCTTTATGACATGGTAAGAACATGGAAGTTTTACTTTACCTGTCAACTAACACTAGACATGCATTATAGCTCCTGTCTCCTCCTGGAGGTAGTGCTGTTACCCAATCCATATGAACTATTTCCCATGGGGATTTTGGTTCTTGGATTTGGATCATCATTCCAAATTTCTTTCCTGTGGCTCTGTTGGCCTTTTGACATCTGTCACAGGTTTGGCAGTACTCTGCAACATCTTTCTTCCAATTTGGCCACCAAGAGAAGGTTTTCACCCTCTCTAGTGTCCTATCTTCTGAGAGATTTCCAGATGCAACACTATCATGACACTAATGTAAAATAGTGTTTATTAGTGTTCTATCTGTTAAGGCAATAACACCTGTGTGTTTTGTTCTATGGTAAAGGATTCCATCAAGGAGGTGGAATCTTCCTTCATCATATGCCTTTTTCCATATTTCATCTAGTTTTGATGAAAGTGATGGATCTTTGCAGTCTTTCATTAGAAGTTGGGTTAAGATATGGCAATTTTTGTCTGTCTTATAGCTTTCTTTAACTTGGTTAAAGAATTCTGTGCCAATGTCTGTAACACATATTCCTTCTATATGGTGTTCTTCTTGTGGTACCCATGCTGGATTGTCAGGGGTATTTGCTAGAGCCCATCTGCTAAGACCATCTGCATTTCTATGAATATTTCCAGATTTATGAACAATAGTCATATTTCCTCTATATTCTTGGATAGCAATTTGCCATCTCAGCATATGTCTATTTGGAGTCTTCATATTTAATAGTGATTTCACAGCATTACAGTCTGTGATTACATCAGATACTGTGCCATCCAAATAATAATGCAGTTTTTCTAAAGCCCACACTAGGCATAAGCATTCCATTTGGCTTGCTCCATACCTTGCTTCTGTTGGCTTTATTTGCCTTTAAATGAAACAAATTGGTCCTTCCACTGGTTTATCATTGATAATTTGTGTTTGGTGAAGTGCAGCACCTAGTCCTTCTCCACAAGCATCAATGTACAGTTTGAAGGGTAGTTTCCAATCTGGCATTAGAAGAAATGGGGCATTTGTTAAGGAATTTTTCAATTCTTCATATGCCTTGACTCTTTCTTCTGTCATCTCATAGACTGTTTGTTGGTCACATAGCTTATACAAGGATTTAGCAATCTTTGCAAAGTCTTTTATATGCTGTCTATAGTAACCAGCAAATCCTAGAAATGATTGCATTTCTTTTTTGGTTTGAGGCATTGGTTTAAGTATTACTGCTGCCACTTTATTTTTGTCTATGCCTAGACTAAGGCCAGATACCACATGTCCTAGTGCTTTTAAATCACTATATGCAAAATGACACTTTTTCAGGGAAATTTTCATATTCACTTGGACAATTTTTTGTAGTACCCTTTCTAGTCTTGTAAGGTGATTTTCCCAATTTTCTGAGCAAACTATGATATCATCAATATAGATAATTAACCATCCTTCTGATAATTCTTCAGGGAATATGGTATTCATCATTCTTTGATAATGGGAAGGTGCATTTTTTATCCCAAATGGCATTCTTAAGTATTCAAAAATTCCACAATGGACTATTATTCTTATTAGTTTCTTGGCATTATCTGTTAAGACATTTTGATGAAAACCCTTAAGAGAATCCATAGCTGTGATGAACTTAGCTTGTGACAATTGGGTCAATGTCTCATGGATTCTAGGTATTGGATATCTGTCTGGAATGGTATAGGTGTTCAGGGCTCTGAAGTCTCCTACCATTCTTTATTTTCCATTATGCCAAGTTATAATGACAGGTGTAGTAACTTCTACTTGTTCATCATGTACAACCTTTCTTAATACTCCAAGGTCCATTAATTCTTTAATGTGCACCTCTAAGGCTTCTCTAGCCCTTGGACTGGCTGGATAAGCTGGTCTTCTTAATAAAGGTGAGTAAGGTTTTTCTACATTAAGAATTATATCCACTTCATGTCCAATTATGGCACCTAGTGGTTCTTTGTCAGTTGCAAAGGCATTTTTATACTTAAATAAGAGGTCAATCAATTTTTCTTTCATTTTTTCTGTTAATTCTTGATTGAATTCTGCCTCTTTAAGTTGTTCAGATATAAAAAGTTCCTTTTCTGGAATTTTTTTCTTCTTTCTTAATAACTGTGATTTGTTTTTTGTTATTTAAGAAGCCAAATTTTTGTCTTTTGTTATCTCCTATGGTAAAATATCTATCTTTTTGGTTGGAGATATCTATACCATAGATTGATAAGTAGTTATTCCCAAGTATGAAATGATTACTAGTACAGTTGTCCATTACTACAAACTCTACTTTAATTCTGACACATTGTGAGGGATGAGGAAAAATTAGTGTTAAATCAATTATTCCAAGGGGCTTCATGCTCTCACTTGCACTACTAAATTTGACACCTTGTATTGGCATAAGCTTTTCTTGCCAGTTTGGGACAATGGTTTTTAAATAACTTTTGCCAACACAGGTGAAATATGCTCCTGTATCCAAGTTAACTTTTCCTTCTTGGTTATCAACCATAACAATACTTATACTTGATTTTCCAGCTGTATATCCCATTCCTCTTGCTGGTTTGGCTCTATACATTTTGGCATCTTGTATGTTTGTCAGGTTTGTGTCAGATGTCCCAGCTTGTGGTAAGTTTGAGTTAACATCCAGTACCTCATAAATTATGTCAATATTATTAATTTGTGCATTAATTATATTGATTTCATCACTTTCAGAGCTTTCTGACTCTTCTGTCTCTTTTTCAGAGTCAGATTCCTCTTCTTTGTCATTGTGGTTTTCTGTTTCCACAATTTCATTAATTTTTGCTTTTTTAAGGCAATTATTGGCTAAGTGTCCATTACCTCCACATTTATGGCATTTTCTTTGCTCATGATTGTTGGATGTATTGGGCTTAAAGGATTCTTTTGATTTATCTTTTTTGATAAATGGTTTATTTGGGCTTTTAATGTCCAATTTTTTCCAAGTCCTGCCAATTTTTGTTCTTGACACTATATCTTCTAGTGCATTTATATACTCTTCTGTGGAGCATGGTTCTATACACCTGCTTCTCAGGGCATGTTCTAGCTCCCCTCCACATTTTTTAAGTATTTTCATGTGCACCATTTTTTGTGACATTTCTGGGTACAGTGCATTAAGCCTTTCAACTTGTTTCAAGAACCAAGTTAAAGGTTTGTCTTTTTCTGGGTCAAAGAAAGAGTTTTCAAATGCATTTTCTATCTTGTACCTCCAGGCATCATTTGCCCACTTGGTGATTATTTCTTGTTTCCACCAAGACCAGGTATTTTTACCATTTGTTTGTCTTATGCCATAATACCATCTTTTTGCAGATTTCTCAAACAATGAATGTAATCTTGCAGTGATTAATTCATCTGGTATGGCATAGTCTTCTTGTAACATGTCAATTGTTTTAATAAATGACATGTGGTCATATTCACCTTCTCCTGTGAATGTTGGCCATTCTTTCAATTGAGGTGCTTCCTTCATTAAGACTTGGTTATTGTCTTGGTGACTCAAGTCTGTTATGAAAGGATTTGTTAATTCCTCTTTTGCTTTAACAGGGCTTCTTATATGAGAAAATGGTGTTGATAACTTTGGCATATTTAAATTAGCCTCATTAATTTTATCCATTTTTGCAGTAATGAGCCTTATTTCACTTTGAATGTCATCTTTCAGATGCATTCTTGCTTCATCACTTTTTTCCACATGGTCCAAAAGTAATTTTTGGTGTGATGAAGTCTTTTCTTCAAATTTTTCTACAGAAATACTTAATTTGTTTAATTTTTCTGTAAGATTGTCAATACTCACATCATAATTGATTGTCAAAGTTTTGTCTTTGATATCTTTTATGTATTTATACAATTTTTGTTGTCCTTGTATTAATTTTTGAGTATTGTCAATCAAATTCTTTGGTTTATTATTTTCAACAATAAACTTAATGTTGTCAATTTCTTTCTTGTTTTGCACAACAATTTTTGTTAAAGAAGATAAATTGTTATTTATTTCTTGCAGTGATAATAAACTATCTTTAATTTCTTTTAGAGGTAATATACTACTTTTAATTTCTGTTAAAGTATTTACAACATCTTTGGACAAGGGTATTTCTTTGGGAAATGAGGTTGTCTCATTCTTTGGTCTTCCTTGTCCTTGAATTCCATCAAGGTTCTGGCCATGTTGAAAACATTGTCCATGGCATCCTTTTGGATTCTTGGGATCCTGTAGCTTGGGGAATATGGTTTCCTCCAATGCTTTTTCTTGTTCTTCTTCCCTTCTTGGGGAAGTGGGTTGGCTTGGGGATTGCTGGTAGAAGCTACTGGGGCTTCTTCCTTGGTTGCCTCCCTCTTTTTGGCATGGTAATCCTTGATTTTTTTGATTTGAGGTTTGGATGACAGTGGATTCCATCCATTGGAGTATTTCACTATCTCCTCCTCTTTGAGGAACTTTTTCAGGATGTGCCAGGAGTTCATCACTCCATGGTGTATTTGAGGCAACATTTCCCAATCTTTGTCCTTGTACACTGTGTAATACTGCTTGTACTGGCTCATGTAGATGTCTATTTGAGCCCTCTGAATGTGATTTGTACCTATTTGAGTTACTCATACTTAGTTCCAATTCAGGCTCAGATATCATGGGCATTTCTGGGACTTGCCTTTGGGATAAGGCACTTCCTTGTGTGGATTCTGTTCCACAGGGGATATTTCCCTTTCTTTTCCCTTTTGAGGGATCAGTTCTACTTCTGAGTCCAGCTCCATCTGATTGGATGGAGTATTGGGAACCTCTTCTGGTAGTCATAATTTAAGAAATAAGACAAATAAAAGTATTTTAGAATAAAAATTCCTTTATAGCAATTATAAAAGAGGTGCTCACCTTCAGAGTCTTGAATGGTGGGTCCTGGAAAGTCTAATTTCTTAGCTTTCTTTCTTTTAGTGATAACTGGTGTTGGAGAACTTTGACAAGTTTCTTCCACCAATCTCTCAACAGTAGCTTGGTTGTCTTCTGTTGGGTTATCTTCAAACACTAAAAAAGACAAATAAATATAAGTCTTTTTATAAGAAGTGTTATTTTTTGGCAAGATATGGCAATTTTCCACGTAGAAATTGCTTTTATATCTTTGAAAATTAAAATAAATAAAGAATTGAATAAAAATGAAATAAAAATAACTTTTTTTATTATTTTTTATATTTATTTTTTTTTTTTAAAGAATAAAATAAAAAATGAATATGATTCTTATAAAATTAAGTTATAATAAAATTATTTTTATTTAATAAAATATCTCTTTTAATCACTAGAGTCACTCAAAGAAAGTTCTTGCAAGTCTAAGGATGTGAAAAACCATGTGTAAGACAGTACAATTGCTTTCCAAATGCCTCAATAGCTTTTAAAATCAATAAAATATAAAATTATTATAGAATTTTATGATTATAAATATAATTTATTATTGGATAAACCCAATTAGAATTTTTTAAAGGTCTTTTAAGTAAATATCACGGCCAAGCCCCCAAATGTAAGGTTTGACTATGAAACAATAAGTAAAAATTACTAATTTATTACTTATTGTACTCTGAATGTCCTTATTAATTGAATAAATAAGATTAAAAATATAATAATAATAAATAATTATTATTATTATGGCGTAAAATAATTATATTATTAAATAAATATAATAATATAATAAATAAATATATTAATATAAAATAATTAATATATTTAAAAAGCTCTTTATTATTGTTACCAACAAATAATAGAGGCGTAAAAAATTGTTTTTTATCAATAAAAACAATTAATAACAATAATATTACTAATATTAAGGTTATAAATTAATATAAATACTATTTATATTAATTAAAGAATTATTAAGAGAGTAATAATAGAGAAATTATTATAATAAGAGAGAATAACCTACTTTTAACACTTAATATAATATTTTGGAATATTTTACGCCAAAAAATATAAATACAACCTTTTCAAATTGTATTTACAATAAAAATAAAGAAAATTACAAATTATTCTGGATTTTTACGTGGAAATGAGTTTTTAGAGAGATTTTTAACAAAAACAATTAAATAACTGATTTAATCACGTCAAAATAGATGATTATAATAAAATGGTCTTTGGTCTTTAATAATATAATGGTTTTATATATAAAGAATAAAGAAATTACCTTTGATTTAGTTGTTTTAATGTTTTTGATGCGTCTGAGGGGAAAATAGAGTAAAAAGAGCTCTATTTATAGTAAATACCTCCCTCCTAGAGTCCAACAGGCTTCTAGTAGACGTGTACTGATCATATCCAATGGAATGGATCAATATTTTAAGGTTTAGAGATGATTACATCATTATCAAACCATATTACATCATTATTACACCATTATTTAGAGTTATCACTATAACTCTAAAGTTGATGACATCAGAGGCTTGGCAGAACCCCAAATTTCGTGGATTTTCTTAGTTTTAATCATAAACTAATAGTATTCACCAATCTTATCACTCTTAAGACTGTTAAGCTTAAATTGAGGTTACTGTAAGTGATCATAACTGCTCAAATTAAGCTCAAACTTTGATCCTCAATACCTTTTAAGATTTACATGCTACAGCAATTCAGAGAGTGAATTCTGATAGCCTGGCACAACCTTATTATGCTTCCAAGAGCCTTTTATTACATCATCAAAACTCTAATTTTGATGAGTTTTCTTGTAACTCATCTTTTCTGTCGAAATCCAATATTTTAAACTTCAAACCTTGATTTCAGGGGGTTATACCCTGAATTTAATAATGAAAATTACATCATTCTTCACGAATTAACTAGTAGAATCCAACTGTATACTTTTTTTTAAGTTTGGACCACTTTCACAACAAAGTGGTCAACAGCTCTGTTGATTTTTATCAATATTTCATCATAGGTTTTAACCTTGTTTATAATTTGTAAAATAAAGTTCATATCTGTGTTCCTTCAGTAATTACGTGGTAACTTTATTTTTGGTTCATCATTCTATCATGTATAGTTTAAGAGATATTAGCTATGATCCTTGAATATATGCGTTGACCAAAAAAGTGCATATATTCAGGTTAATTCCTTAAGTATTAACTTTGGAAATTAGCTCATTAATTGTTTTATGTGTGGAAATTTGTGGGGAATCCACTGGTACAATTCATTTTACATGTTGTTTCATTAGTTCTTGAGATAAATAAAGTTTTATGGTTTTTATAAGGTATTATACCTTATAATTCATTAAATATTGATTTTACAGATATGCCATAAAAATGGTATATGTGTATTTTTCCATGGGGAATCCAATGAAATAATTTATTTCACATGCTGATTCATTGGTTTTTAATTTAAACCAATTTTTGTACCAATTTATGGTATTTTTTGTATATTTAAGTAATTATTTTTAATGTATAATTATTCTAAGTAATTTTAATATAATTATATTAAAGGTATAATTATTCTGAGTCTTTTTGTGACCTTATTGGGTATGTGGTCATATCTCAAAGGCTCACAACGCGTCATACACGTCTGAATCAGGCTATGTGGTCCCCAGATGAAAATTTTCACCCTGTATTGGTGAAAACTGCCCAGATGTGGTTTCAAAACCACATCTGAGCCCAATACAGGGTATACTGGCTGTTTGCAAACCACAAGCCTGTCATAGATAGTGGAAAATCTTCACTTCCTCTACGTGGAAAGGTCTAGAAGCCTTTTCACCCCAATTTCAGGATAAAAGGAGGGCTTTTCACAGCCAAAATCCTCTCCTCATCCTGCTCTTGAATAACCTACGTAGTAAACTGTCAAAAACAGTTTTACTCTTGGTTAATAATTAGGTATACTCTTAAATTAAAAGTATTGTAGTCTTTATTATTGTAACCCAACAGGTAAAGCTGCACCCAGGGCTTTCAACAGCACTCACCACCACTATATCTCGATAGTAAAGCCCTTAAAATCTTAATTTAAACCATTTATTATCAATCTTATCATCTTTGAAACCATTTTTACTGTGTCACAGTTGTAGTTAAAGCTTGTAAATACTTATATAATCCTTTATCATAGACTCAACCTGACAATTGTTCCAACCAAATATAAAGATAAACATACAAAAAGAGATGAAACATTTGAAGGAACTGAAAGTAAAGAAAAAGATAATGTTGAGGAGTAAAGTGACAAGTTAAATAAAAAGGATGGTTCACCACCAGACTGAAAAGAAAGAAGTCATAAAGGATAAGAAAGAATTCAAACCAAAATTAGCAATTGAAAATGTGATAAAGAAAATCTTGGAACAGAAAATTAACTTAACCTTGGAAGAAATATTATCAGTTTCACCAACCTTCATTCACAGACTTCAAGGGATTTCTCTTGAAGAAAAGGAAGCTATGAAATCAGTTAACACTTTGGACATTAAAGAAGTTGTTATTTCTATGAAAATTAAAGACTTTGAAAAACCAAGACTTCATTATGCCTGTCCACTTTGGTTTATGCAAGTATTTGTTGGAAAAGAAGAATATCCAGTAATGGCACTGGTAGATACAGGATCAGAGCTCAATATAATAACTGAAGATGCAGCAATAAAAGCCATTCTTCCAAACAGAAAGCTCAACATTAATTTAAGAGGAATTGGAGGACATACAACATCATTAATTGGATTAGCTGAATTCACACAAGTACTCTTGCCTTCTGGAGAAGAAAAAGAAATTCATTTCTTCATTGCCAAGGGAGCAGTATATACAGTCCTTGGAAGGCCCTTCTTGGCAGACAATAACATTAGATTGGAAATTTCACAGAAACAAGGTGAAATATTTAGCTATCAAGAAGCAGATGGTAGAAGATTTTTTATGCCAATATGCAAACCCCATATGTTAGGTTGGCAAACAGGACCACCAAGAGGAATGGAGCTTTGTTCAATGGGAAAAATAAAGGATTGGTTTAGCAAAGTAAAATTAAAAGAAGCTGAAGATAAATCTAAAGAAAAAATAAAAAGGATTTTCAAATCAACAAAAAACAAAGATTATCAAAAGATAAAGTCTATGGAATGTAATTTAGATGAAAGATTATCCATAATGGCTAGGGGAATAGAGAATAAACCTCAGGAGGAAGTGAAAGGAGACCAACAGGTAGAAACACAAGAGCAAGAACAGGGACCATCAACAGAAGCACTATCAAACCAAATAAAATCAGAAGAACCAAAGTCATTAGCCTGGTATTTAGACAAGGCAATAAAAGAAAACAAGGAATGGGCTACATTTGATCCCAAAAAGTGGAAGGAATGGATTAACAGAAATCTACTACCTTCAAGTGAATATGAGGATTATGTTAAGAATAAAAACCCTCAAGTAAACAACCTAAGCTTAAGCCCATGCCCTTACTTCTGGAAAATTGATGAAGAACCTGAAAACAACAAAAGTTATATATGGAAACAAGATGAAAAATCAAATTGGTATATGGAATAATTCAATGAAGCAGAGAAAAGGGAAAATAAAGTTAGCTATAAACCAATTGAAACCAATGGTATGTTATATCAGGTTTTGGTTAATGGCTCAGCAATAATAGAAGGACAACCAATACATAGTAGGAAAAATCTGTTTCACATATTTTCCAAGAAAAAATCCCCACAAGATATGGAAATTGAAATGAAGCCAGAAATGAACAGTGATCAATACTGTGAAGACTCATTGGAAGATCTTAGAAATAAGATTATTGACTGTTTCAAAGATGAAGAATTTATGAAGGAATACAATTAAGAAGAATCTAATCAAACTGATGAATTCCAAATACATGAAATTTCTCAAGATCCTCCAAAGAAGAAACTAAAGCACTCTCATGCTTATGAAAATCTTTGGGAGGCCTACAATAACCATGACTCTTTAAAATAAATTAAACCAAGATTATCTTGATATTCAAAGTCAGAAGCAAATTTGATAGAAGTTGAAGTCTCACCATTGCAAAAAGATCTCATGAACACTATTCTGTCATATGATTTAAACCCAAAAAGCCCATGGAGAATTGATAAAGACAAGGAAATGGACTTGGATAAAGAAAGTTTCTTGAAGTATTATGTTGAAATGTCTTACTGGCAACTTCCAACGCCTGAAGAAGAGCCAGATTTCATAATTCTTCCCTACATTGAATTCAAAGATATATACTTTGAGGGTCCATCAAGAATGAAAGGAGGAAAATGGTTGAAGAATCTTCCAGGATATGACCTGTCAAAATTAGAATTCATGGAGCTCTTGAATGAGGAAGGAATTAAGGGTAATTTGGAAAACCAGTATTGGGAGGAAGTTTTTTCCTTTGATGAACAAACAAGGAAGGCTCTTTATGATGGTAGAATTTGGCCACAAGAAGACTTCAATTTGCATAATATGGAGCTTCTTGGTGGAAATATTTTCTGGGAAGAGTATGGATACCTCTTTATACACAAAGAAGAAGGATTCATAAGAAATTGGAAAGGTAATACCCTAGAAGAAAGCAAGAAAGGAAGGAAAATACTGGGAGAAATAGCCAAGCATATATGTGTGAATAGAATTCTTCAGAAAAAGGAAAAAGGAAAATGGGTTTCATGAATTGAATATATCTTTCTGCACATGTAATAAAAAAGAAGAAAAAAAAAAAACTTAAAAAAAAAAACTTAAAAAAAATTATTAAAATTAAAAAAAATATAAACTTAAAAAAAAAAAAATTAATTAAAAAATTAAAAATAAATTTATGAATGATGATTTGGGTATGCAAGATTTTCAACTGTAAAAGTATCATAAGGCTATTTTTAAATTAAAAAATGGGGGTGGGTGTCTGTTTCTTATTCCACCTCTAATGGTTTAAGTTTTTTGGGATGAAATCCTTGGGAATTTCAATATCAATTTCTATTCAATTTTAATATCAATATCATTAATTTCAAACCTTTTAAAAAACAGAAAAAAGTTGATAAGATCATAATCTTTAGAAAAAATTAACAAACAGTCAAGATGCCAAAGCTTGGATGTTATGGGGATGAATTTTTGGAGGATGAAGAGATTTTGGATCAAAGGAAATTGAAGAAGCAATATGAAGAATTCATTTTTGAGTATGAAGATGAATTTCAAGAATTTCAGTCATCAAGTCACCAATCAAGAGAAGAAAAGGAAAAATTGGAAGAAATAAGGTTGTTATTGGAGGAACTTAGAGTTTTGAATGAAAAATTAGCTTATTATAGAAATTACTTACCATCAATGAGAAAGGTACAGCTGAAGCCAATTCTGAAAACCTCCAGCTTACATAGTTCAAAAACAAAGAAGAGAAGAAAATCAGTAAGATTCAATTTAAATAATCAAGTCCAGTATTTTTGGCAGTGACTTCCTGCCTTATCAAAGAGGACCCAAATATTTCTCACCTTATTACTTAAAACTTCACTTTATTCAAGTTTTTGGCAGTGACTTCCTGCCTTATCAAAGAGGATTAATTCTTTAAGAAATATTTTACTTAGATTATTTATTTCATCCACCTTTACCAAGAAGCTATTATAATCATTCATATTTTTTTTAACATCAAGAAACCATTAGCAATTTATTATCATATTTTATATTTTATAATCATCATGTCTGAAACTGATGAAGCAGACAAAGCCATCTGGATCTATTGGCCACACTCAGAAACAAATGAAGAAAGCCAAGAAATCAGGATTAATCATAATTTTCAAGGACTTAACAATGAAGACCAAAGATGGGGCTTACCAATTATTGAATGCTTCAAGATACCAATTATTCAAAGTATTCCCTTTATTGAATTTGAGGATTTATTTGGAAATGAAAATATTACTCAAGAAACACCTGCAGAAGCCTATTTAAGCCAGCTTCCTGCATCAAACCTTTCAAAACTAGAATTGATGGATATACTTAATTATGATGGAATTAAAGGAAATCTCAATAATGAATTTTGGAATGAAATTTTCTATATGGATTCAGATATAAGGAGTAGTCTTTACTGGGGAACAATACAGGCTCAGAGATGGTTTTGTCTTGAAGAATATCAAATTGAGGGTAGAAGTGTTAAATGGAGAGGGGATTGCTATATTATTGAAAAGGGATTGGATTTTTATTTAGAGGATAAAGTCTTACAGTTAATAATTCTAATGAAGAATCACAAGTTTTGTTTGAAGAAAGAAGAATCGAATAAGTTATGGAAAGAAATTTTCATCAGCAAGATTGAAATGAAAATGAAGAAGAATCAAGATTATATTAAGAAAATTATTCTTCAGAAAATCAAAGGCCCAGCATGGCCTTAAACTGCAATTCAACTATTTGGTTACTATTTCTCTTACTTTATTTTAAGTCAGTTCATCAAAAAAAAAGAATATATTAACACATGCAAGTACCAATGATACATGATGGCCCAGCATGGCCTTAAACTGCAAATTTAATTTCTGAATTTTCTGTAATAGTATCAAATATATATATATATATATATATATATGAATCTATCAATAATCAATGAATCAATAAAGAAAAAAATCTATATATAACTAATAAAACAATAAAAATTAATAACTGATATGGAGATCAGAAGTGATAGTTGTGGTAAAGATCTTTCAATTAGTATTAAAAAGAATAAAAAAAAGAAAAAAGGGCTGGTTATAAAATTCATCTAGAAACAATGTTTTAGTTTTTTTTATTCTGTAATATTATCAGTAATTCTTCATACTTAAAGAAATATGGGTGGTTCACTATTTCTTATACCACCCAAAGCACAAGTGGCTATAAGTTTTGGGGAAATTGGGACTTTAACAATAAATAAGAATCAGTTTATAAATTTGATCAATCAAAATCGATTGAATTAATTGTCTTGAAAGAATTCACATATTAGATTATAATTTATTCAAGCTTATTTTCCATTAATAAAGTAATTAGATATTTCTTAAATTCTCAATTTCATGAATAATTACCTTTCATCAGGAAAAAAAAAATTCCTCATCATTGCACTTCTTCCAAAGAAGATTGTTGTTTTTTTTAAAAAAAAATCAAGTTATAATTTCAAAAAATCATTTCAAAATATAATTCAACAAAATAAGCTGAAAACAGGGAAGATTTAATCAGTATTATGTTGAAATTGAAAATAAATAAAAAAATAAGTTTTATGAACTTACTAATACAAGAAGATATGTTGAATAAAAAATACTTCAAGATTTTTTCACTACAAGAAGACTAGACATTTTAGAAGGAAAAAAAACTCATCAGTTGTGTGCAGTATCAATCGTCAAAGAGAAATTTTAAAGAAACTTATCTTAACATTCTAGAACTGAACTAATCAGGAATCCAAAATGGAAATTTTTGAGCTGAACTACTCAATACACATACATGCTACACACATACACACAGCATGCATACACACATAGCACATAGAAAGAATCCAACTAACAAGGAGGGGTGACCAGATTTTTTAATATAATTTTTCTCTTTTTTCAATTTTTAATTTTTTTTTAAAAAAAAATTAATAAAAAAAACTGGCCACCCCCCCTTGCTTTGAAAATGAATTAAAAGAAATAAGAAGATAAAGAAATCAATAAAATAAAACCAATTCATGAGTAAAGAAGAAGTAATATTTCAAATGAATATGAGATTATAATGAATAAGATAACATTATAACAATATAAGTATCATAATATTATAATATTAGAAATAAAATAATATTAAAATATAAATAATATTATAATACTATAGTATTCTAAAAGGATAACATATAATCCCAAAAACCCATATCACAGTAGAATATCATAATTATATAATGAAAATGAATAATAATAATAAGGATATAACCCTTAATGATATGATAATAAATAATATATTATTGAGTTAAAATTTAGATATTCAAATATATCATGACTTTAATATATATATGAAATACACATAAATAAAAATATATAAATCCAACTGGCCAGGTTGAAATTATATAAATTTATCTTTGTATAAATTGCATTTTGGATATGCAGAAATTATATATTTATATAAATGGGCAAAAAGTAGTTAAAAAAGGCATATATATATAAATAGAAGAAAATCAGGCATTATGAATTGTAAGGTTTATCTATGAAACTCTTGATAATAGTAACAATATCAAGAGTACTATGACTGTCCTCAGTAAAAAAATATAATATAATGAAATATTATAACCACAAATTTAAATATAATTATTAAAAAATAATTATATAAAAAAAATAAATTTAATTATTATTATAAAAATATAATAATAAAAAAAATATAATAATTATAATAAATTATAATTATTCTATTATTGTTATAGTCACTGACAATTATAACAATAAGAAGTGTAAAGCTCTTAATGAGACAATTACACGTGGAAAATATAAATATTTAACCACTTATAAATAATATAAATATTATTTATAAAAAGAATTAAACACACACTGTGCAGAAATAATTCTTTATAGAATAAAATTCTATATAAAAAAACTATTACTAGATAAAAAAATATATAGAACTTTTAGAGAAAACTTACTTATAAGGTTTATTTAATACAACAAGTCAAATACAACAGTTATTATATTAAATAAAGATTATAAGTTAAAAACACGCCTAAAATCAATAAATTTAAAGATAAAACAACTTTTTATAATATAAATTATGATTAAAGAGTTTTTGAGAGGAATTTGTGGATTTTAAAAGATATTTAAGATGATAATTTTATATAATAAAATTTATTATAGATGATTACAACAATAATCTGAATTCTATTACTTCAATTCTTTAATTTAATAAATAAAGAATAAAAATAACTTAAGAATTACTTTTAATAATAAGATTTTATATTTAATAAAACTTTACCTGTTTAAATGTCTAATATGATTGGATTGATATGAATGATGGAAAAAAACAGTGATGAAAAGACTCTTTTTATGTCTACAGAGCAGCTCTCATGATTCATAATGGATGTAGAGGGCGTGCTCAGATCAAAACTGAAAAGCCATGCTTAAAAATTAAGTTCTTAACTTAAGGCAACTTATTTTTACTTCCAATTTAAAGTTACCAGTGTTATTCTTAACTCCAAGTAACTTTAATCCTCATTTAGTTTAATTATTTCAAGTTTTAATATAAAATAAGTTTATTTATATTAAAGTTCATCACATGAACAACATAAAATTAGAGTTTCAAGCAGAAATCTCTTAAACTCAATTTTTAATTAATTTTTAAAGAAATCATAATTTTCTTTTAAGCTTAATTAAAAAGTAATTTTCCAGGCTAATTACCCAGAAAACCTACTAATAAAAGATACTTAAAATTTAATTTATATATTGATAATATTGAATTCTAAGCTGTGTGAAAATTTCAAGCAAATCCATTAAGATGTGGATTTTTAATGAATTTTTGAAGTTATTGCTATTTTTCCACGTAAAATAGCAATACACACCAAACCTTAGCTTTTGATAAGGTTTCAATGCTTGGAACCTTAAAGTTTTAAGCTTATTTAAGCTTTGACAGTTCTTAAAACCTTAATTTCAAGCCTGCATATTGGGATTTACCCTTTGGCAGCTTGAAATTCCTGTCCAAATTGGGATAAAACCAGTTTAAACCTTAAGGTTGGATCAAAGTCTAATCTTAAAGTTTAAATAAGGTTGAAAATCCTCCAATACAGGTGGACAACCTTAATTGAATCATTGCAGATCCAAAAAGTTGGGTACCCCAGCTCTATTTGGTCTTTTTCCTTTGTCCCTCCTTTTTGCGTGGATTTTGCCCTTTTATTTATTTAAAGCCATACTATGGCCTTAAACCCTTTTAAATTGAGCTCACGCAGGATTTACATTCTGTATGGCAAATCCTTAGCCAATTCAGTAAATATACACCACACCTCAATTTTAACTAAAATTTTGGTAAAGTTGCATAAACCTTATGTAACTTTAAATTTAAGCTTAATTAAGCTTAAATTTAACAATTTTAAAAAAATGTTAAAAAAGTTACATTAGTACTGTGAGATTCTTAAATCTTCTAATAACATAAAAAATAAGTGTTTTTGGGTATAACACCCTATGGGTGTACCCTAGGTTAGTTTTGGTGTAGAATCCAAAAATGACATAATAATTATAACTTTGTTTATCCAAAAAAAAGTTATACTTATTTTTTGTTATTTTTTATTTTAAATTCAACTAAAAAGTCTGTTTAAGACAAATTTAATTGTTTATAAAATCATTTGTGGCCTTATGGGTATGTTAAACATACCTCACAGGCTCACATTCCCTACCACCAAAAAAAAAATTGTACCACAATTTTTCTTTTGTAGTATACCCCCAAGTTATTTGGGGGGGTATAATCCACTGTCCAACCTCTCTACTTATACTGTTCAAGTATGTAAAGCACACAATTCAAACTTTTTATTGAGGAATTGGTCTTCTCTCATGTCTGAATCTTCTGAGAAACTTTTGGGAATCAGGTATTTTACTCTCTTCAACCCACTCATCTTCATGTTGTGGATTCCTGTACCTGACTAAGTATTCTCTTTCATTTTTACCCCTAAGTCTTCTTTCTTTCAAGACTTTCAGTACTTTCTTTTCCTCACTTGGTTCAAGTGGGGGTACTTCTAAGGGTGTTTCATTTCTTAAAGGAAATAATTCCTTATCACTTGATGTATAATGCTTCACAAGACTGACAGGGAAAGTTGGGTGTTTGTTTCCTAACTCTCCTGACAGTTCTAATTGCACTGCATTTGTCCCATGTAGGGCTTTAATAATAAATGGTCCTGCAAAGGAATCTTTCAATTTCTTTGGACCTTTAATATTATTAAAGTTCAAGGTTGAAATTAGTATTAAGTCCCCTACTTTGAATTCTGGTGTCTTATGACTCTTATCCCATTTCTGCTTAGCATATTCAAAGGCATCATTCATGCTTTGATTTGCATGATGTCTCACTTTATCAAGCAGTAGCTTAAAGCTTGAAGCAGTTGGATGAATGTCAACCAAATCTTTTTTCAAAGTATCAACTGGAAGTTTGGGGTTTCATCCTTTCTCCAACATTGCAGGAGTCTTGCCTGTTGAAGCATGGATGGAGGTCTTGTAGGCTAATTCCAATGCTGGTATAAGAGTACACCAATCATGGGTAAAGCCATCAGAATCTTTAAACTCCAGGCCATAAGCACAAAATCTTCTGATCATGTCCTCAAGGGTTTGAATCATTCTTTCTGCCAGTCCATCTGTTTGTGGATTGTAGGCTGTTGAAAATGATAATTTTGTACCCAAAAGCTTATGTAGATTAGTCCATAAGGCTGATGTGAATTTTGGGTCTCTATCACTAATGATATTTTTAAAGAGACCAGTATGGAATATGACTCTGTTCCAAATCAAAAGAGCTGTATCCATAGCTGTGTCATCTTTATGACATGGTAAAAAGATTGGTGTTTTGCTATATCTGTCCACAATAACAAGACATGCATTGTAACTCTTATCACCTCCAGGTGGTAAAGCAGTTACCCAATCCATGTGAACCACTTCCCATGGGGTACTTGGTTCTTGAATATGGATCATTAAACCAAATCTTTTACCAGTAGCTTTATTGGCTTTCTGGCATCTATCACAACTATGACAGTACTCAATGACATCTTTTCTCCAAGATGGCCACCAGGCACATGTCTTAATTCTTTCCATTGTTCTGTCTTCAGACAGATGTCAAGAATAAATGTTATCATGGCATTCTAGTAGTATTGTGTTAATCAACATTCTACTACATAGGACCATGACACATGTGTGTTTAGATCTATGATATAGTATACCATCAAATAAATGAAATCTTCCATTATCATAAGATGTTTTCCAAATATCATCCAGAGAATTAGCCAAGGCTATATCTTTACAATCTTTTTCAAGTAGAGCAGTAAGAATATGACAATTCTTATCTTGCTTGTAGCTTTCTCTAACTTCTTCAAAGAATTCTGTTCCAACATCTGTGATATTAATTCCTTCAATTGGAATTTGAGGTTCTGCACTTGTAGGAACATAGGCAGGATTATCAGGTGTATTGGGTAATGCCCATCTACTCAAGCCATCAGCATTCTTATGAATATTTCCAGCTTTATGTACTATGGTCATATTGCCTCTATACTCCTGTATAGCAATCTGCCATCTTAACATGTGTCTGTTTGGAGTTTTCATGTTAAGAAGTGATTTTACTGCATTACAATCAGTAATTACTTCAAACACACTACCATCAAGATAGTAATGAAGTTTTTCCAGAGCCCAAACAAGGCAAAGGCACTCCATTTGGCTAGCTCCATATCTTGCCTCAGTAGGTTTAATTTGTCTTGAAATAAAACAAATTGGACCTTCATAAGGCTTGTCATTGACAATTTGAACTTGATGAAGAGCAGCTCCTAAACCATCACCACATGCATCAATATACAGCTTGAAAGGAATTTTCCGGTCTGGCATCAATAATAATGGTGCATTGGTCAAGGCATACTTGATTTTATCATATGCTTGAATTCTCTCCTGTGTCATTTCAAAAACAGTTTGCTGATCACAAATTCTGTATAATGATCTGGCATGGATTGCAAAATCTTTAAGGTGTTGCCTGTAATAACTGGCAAATCCTAAGAAAGACATCATCTCTTTTTTGTTCTGGGGCATTTGTTTCAGTAAAACTGCAGCCACTTTGTTTTTGTCAACACCAAGCCTCAGTCCTGATACTACATGTCCCAGAGCTTTTAATTCATGAAACCCAAAATTACATTTTTTAAGAGAAATTTTCATGTTCACTTGTAGAATTTTCTTAAGTACTAATGAAAGTCTCTCTAAATGTGATTGCCAGGTTTCTGAACAAATGATAATGTCATCAATATAAATGATTAACCATCCCTCTGATAATTCATGTGGGAATATGGTATTCATCATTCTTTGATAATGAGAGGGTGCATTTTTAATACCAAAAGGCATCCTCAAGTATTCATAAATACCACAATGAGCAATTATTCTCAATAATTTTCTAGCATGAGGTGTTAAAACATTCTGATGGAAGCCTTTAAGAGCATCCATGGAAGTAATAAACTTTGCTTTGGATAATTGAGTCAAAGTCTCATGGATTCTAGGGATTGGATACCTGTCTGGAATAGTATAGGTATTCAGTGCTCTAAAATCAACAACCATCCTTGACTTATCATTATGCCAAGTAATGATTACTGGAGTTGTGACTTCTACTTCCTCATTGTGTCCAACTTTTCTAAGAACTCCCAGTTTCATTAGCTCATTAATATGACTTTCTAATGCTTCTCTAGCCCTAGGGCTAGCTGGGTAAGCTGGTCTTCTTAATAATGGGGGATAAGGTCTCTCCACATTAAGCATGATATCCACTTCATGGCCTTTTATAGCCCCAAGTGGTTCATCATCAGAAGCAAAGGCTTTTTTAGATTGAAATAAAATTTCAATAAGTTCTTCCTTCATTTCTGGTGTTAATTCAGGACTAATTTGTGCTTCACACAATTGATCTGACACAAATCTTTCTTTATTAACATTTTTTACTTGTTTAATGACAGTAATTTCTTTTCTTTCTGGAGAAAAAGCAAATTTTTGCCTTTTATTTTCCCCTATAGTGAAATATCTGTCCTTATGATTATTAATATCAATACCATAGATATTGTGATAATCATTTCCAAGTATAAAGTGTTGTGAAGTACAATTATTCATAACAACAAATTCAGCTTTCAATCTCATACTTCCTGCAGGGTGAGGAAATATTATTGTAGCTTCAAATATACCCAAAGGATGCATATTCTGGCTAGCACTGCTGAATTTCACACCTTCAATTGGCATCAACTTGTCTTGCCAATTGGTATAAATTTTGTCAAGATAATCTTTTCCAACACAAGTGCAAAAAGCACCTGAGTCAAGATGTATCTTGGCTTCTGTGTTATTTATCACAATATTAGTGATACAAGATGACCCAGCTGTATAACCTTTACCTCTGGCAGGTTTGGTTTTTTGCATTTTGGCGTCTTGCACATGTATGAGATCCATACATTCATCACTGTACTGTGGTAAGTGAGTATGTACCTCAGTGACCTCAAAAGAAACATTAATATTTTCTATACCAAGTTCTTCTGAAGGTTCAGAATCACTTTCATGTAAAGATACATCAGTTTCTTTTGTGTCTTCCACTTTTTCAACATTTATCTCATTCACTCTTGTCTTTTTTGGACAAGTGTTTGCTAAATGAGATATACTACCACACTTATGACATTTCAAAGGAGGTCTGTCATGTGGTTTCTTTGGTTTTGAAATTGGTTTCCCACTAGTCTTGTTGTCTATTGGGGGTTTATACCAATTTCTTCCAATTTTTGTTCTAGTAGTGATATCCTCCATAGCATTGATATAATCTTCTGTAGAGCAAGGCTCAATACATCTGCTTCTTATAGCATGCTCAAGGTCACCACCACACTTTCTTAATATCCTTTTATGTACCATTGGTTCAGACATATCAGGATGAAGGGCAGTTAATCTGTCCTTCTGTTTAAGAAACCAAGTCATGGGCCTGTCCCTCTCAATATTAAAAATGGCTTCTTCAAAAGAATTTTCCATTCTAAATCTCCAGGAATCATTTTCCCATTTGGAAATAACTTGTTCTTTCCACCAAGGCCAGGAATGTTTACGATGGTCTTGTCTCATTTTATAATACCATTTCTGAGCTGATTTGGTAAATAATGAGTGTAATCTGGCACTTATGTATTCATCTGGTATGTTAAAGTCTTCTTTAAACATATCAATTGTTTTCATAAATTCCATATGATTATATTCCCCTTCACCACTGAAGGTTGGCCATTCCTCTAATCTAGGAATGTCTTTGAAATTGCAAGCAGTTTCCACATCATTACTTGAAATTGTATGATGTAAATCATTATTCAAGTTAAGAACATTTCTGTCAAGAAATGGTGTGGATTGCCTTGGCAATTCATTTTTTAGTGATATATTATTAATACTTGATTGAATATCTTCTTTCAATTCAAGTCTTGCTTTATCACTTTTTTCCAATTGTTCTTGAAAAAGAGCTGCATTGTGACCAGTTGAATTTTCCAAGTTTTGAACTTGTATTTTCAATTCTCTTAACTGTCCAGTTATAAAAGAAATTGAATTTTCATCTGGTTGATTGAGTAAGGTAACTTTATGCTCAAGTCTTTCACAAATTTGCGTCAAAGACAAAATATTTGCCTTATTAACATTTTCAAGGCCAATAATGGTCTTTTGTTGGTCTTTTACTTGTAAAATCTCATTACCCAACTTCTGTTGGACATAATCAAATGCTTTAAATTTTGTCATAATTTCTTTATTACAAGATTCAAAGTGAGTTACAAGCTTTACAAGGTCTATTTCTTCGGAAAGGATTGGTTCAATCTTTCCTCCTCCTTGTTTTTGAATTCCATCAAAGTTCTTGCCATATTGAACACATTGTCCATGGCTGTCTTTTCCTTCTTTGGAATCCTGTAATTCTGAGGGTAAGGCTTGTTCCACTTGGGCTTTGCCTTTTGCTTGCCCTTCTGGTTGGTCTTTGGGGCTTGCTTGGGCTTGTTTGGCACTTGTTGAGGCGGATTTTTGCTGGTGGATGCTTGAGGAGCTTCCACTTGGCTGTTGTCCTTGCCTTGGGCCAACTTCTTCTTCTGGTCTTCTGATAACATGCTTTGGTTTTTCAACCAAGCTTTTATCTGTTGGACTTGCCCTTTGACAGACATTGGTGTCCAACCCAATAGAAGATCTTCTGTCTTTTCTGGCCCCATGAACTTCTTCACTTGAAGATAAGAGTTCATGGTGCCTATCCAAAGACTTGGAAGGAGTTCCCACTCTTGTTGTTTTGACGCCAGGAACCAGTTTTTCCATTGGGATTGATAAATTTCCACAGTTGCCTGTTGGAAATGGTTCAGGTCTAACAGCAATAGCAGTTATGTCAGCCTCTGGACTCTCAAGAAGAGGTTCAAAGGTGCTGGCTAACCTTTGGGAACTGGTGGAAGTTCTGGCATCCTCCATTTGTGCCTCTCCTCTGGGATGACATTCTTGCCTTTTGGATTTATGGCTGGAATGTCCTGGTCCAGATCCATTTGATTGGATGGAGTAATTGCTTCCACTTCTAGTAGGAGTCATTTCACGTCAATTTTAATAAAAAATTAAAGTAAAGAAATGGATTGAATTCACCTGCAGGACCTTTAAAGGGCTGTTTGGTTATTAAACCCCTTGGTGCTGGGCTGGTTTGAATTTCAATACTTGACTCTGAGGATTCAGAGTCTGAAGAATTTTCTCTGATGGAAGACACTAGAGAAATTAAAAATATAAGTTATTTTATCAAACAAAAAAAATAACTTATAAACTCAACTTATTGAATAAAGTTGTTTTTATGTAATTTATGGCAAATCATGTCAAAAATAAAGAAAAAATGTCTAAGATAAAAGAAACAAATATTTTTAGTAAAGATTTTTTATTTGATTTATTATTTTCTTTAAAGAAATAATAATTATGCAATTAACAAGTTATTAATCAAAATTATATTTATTATTCACTTTATACTAGAATAACTCAAAGAATAAATTTCAAGTCTGTGATGTGAAAAAGCCACTGGTTAGACAAAAGAAATTTATTCCAAGTCACTCAATAGTATATTGTTTCAAACAATATTCTTAAGAAAAAATAACTTTATTAATATTATAAAGATTATTTATAAGGGATAATTCCCAAAAAAGCCAATATTAAGACAAATATGGCAATTTTACGTCAAAAAATAGTAAAATAAGGTCTAGAATATGATTTATGTCCCAAAAATTGGTTTAAAATCACGGCCAGGCCCCCAAATGTAAGGTTTATCTATGAAACTCTTGATAATAGTAACAATATCAAGAGTACTATGACTGTCCTCAGTAGAAAAATATAATATAATGAAATATTATAACCACAAATTTAAATATAATTATTAAAAAATAATTATATAAAAAAAATAAATTTAATTATTATTATAAAAATATAATAATTATAATAAATTATAATTATTCTATTATTGTTATAGTCACTGACAATTATAACAATAAGAAGTGTAAAGCTCTTAATGAGACAATTACACGTGGAAAATATAAATATTTAACCACTTATAAATAATATAAATATTATTTATAAAAAGAATTAAACACACACTGTGCAGAAATAATTCTTTATAGAATAAAATTCTATATAAAAAAAACTATTACTAGATAAAAAAATATATAGAACTTTTAGAGAAAACTTACTTATAAGGTTTATTTAATACAACAAGTCAAATACAACAGTTATTATATTAAATAAAGATTATAAGTTAAAAACACGCCTAAAATCAATAAATTTAAAGATAAAACAACTTTTTATAATATAAATTATGATTAAAGAGTTTTTGAGAGGAATTTGTGGATTTTAAAAGATATTTAAGATGATAATTTTATATAATAAAATTTATTATAGATGATTACAACAATAATCTGAATTCTATGACTTCAATTCTTTAATTTAATAAATAAAGAATAAAAATAACTTAAGAATTACTTTTAATAATAAGATTTTATATTTAATAAAACTTTACCTGTTTAAATGTCTAATATGATTGGATTGATATGAATGATGGACAAAAACAGTGATGAAAAGACTCTTTTTATGTCTACAGAGCAGCTCTCATGATTCATAATGGATGTAGAGGGCGTGCTCAGATCAAAACTGAAAAACCATGCTTAAAAATTAAGTTCTTAACTTAAGGAAACTTATTTTTACTTCCAATTTAAAGTTACCAGTGTTATTCTTAACTCCAAGTAACTTTAATCCTCATTTAGTTTAATTATTTTAAGTTTTAATATAAAATAAGTTTATTTATATTAAAGTTCATCACATGAACAACATAAAATTAGAGTTTCAAGCAGAAATCTCTTAAGCTCAATTTTTAATTAATTTTTAAAGAAATCATAATTTTCTTTTAAGCTTAATTAAAAAGTAATTTTCCAGGCTAATTACCCAGGAAACCTACTAATAGAAGATACTTAAAATTTAATTTTATATAGATAATATTAAATTCTAAGCTGTGTGAAAATTTCAAGCAAATCCATTAAGATTTGGATTTTTAATGAATTTTTGAAGTTATTGCTATTTTTCCACGTAAAATAGCAATACACACCAAACCTTAGCTTTTGATAAGGTTTCAATGCTTGGAACCTTAAAGTTTTAAGCTTATTTAAGCTTTTTAAGCTTAATTAAGCTTTGACAGTTCTTAAAACCTTAATTTCAAGCCTGCATATTGGGATTTACCCTTTGGCAGCTTGAAATTCCTGTCCAAATTGGGATAGAACCAGTTTAAACCTTAAGGTTGGATCAAAGTCTAATCTTAAAGTTTAAATAAGGTTGAAAATCCTCCAATACAGGTGGACAACCTTAATTGAATCATTGCAGATCCAAAAAGTTGGGTACCCCAGCTCTATTTGGTCTTTTTCCTTTGTCCCACCTTTTTGCGTGGATTTTGCCCTTTTATTTATTTAAAGCCATACTATGGCCTTAAACCCTTTTAAATTGAGCTCACGCAGGATTTACATTCTGTATGGCAAATCCTTAGCCAATTCAGTAAATATACACCACACCTCAATTTTAACTAAAATTTTGGTAAAGTTGCATAAACCTTATGTAACTTTAAATTTAAGCTTAATTAAGCTTAAATTTAACAATTTTAAAAAAATGTTAAAAAAGTTACATTAGTACTGTGAGATTCTTAAATCTTCTAATAACATAACAAATAAGTGTTTTTGGGTATAACACCCTATGGGTGTACCCTAGGTTATTTTTGGTGTAGAATCCAAAAATGACATAATAATTATAACTTTGTTTATCCAAAAAAAAGTTATACTTATTTTTTGTTATTTTTTATTTTAAATTCAACTAAAAAGTCTGTTTAAGACAAATTTAATTGTTTATAAAATCATTTGTGGCCTTATGGGTATGTTAAACATACCTCACAGGCTCACATGAATTCTTCAAGAAAAGAAAATATAATAATACAGAAAAGCTAAAAATGAAGACATCAGATGAAGAGAAACTGTTTCAGAATGATGAAAACACCTGCTTCTTTTATAGTAAAATATAACAAAAGCATAACATCATTTCACCAGCACATTTACACAGAAATTACAAGGTTTTAAATTAATCACACAATTATGTGTTGAGTTGATCATATTATTCTTTCCATTATCTCATTAATTAATATACCTCAATGTCAAAAAAATCTATCATAGCTAAAGTTTACACAGCTTCTAGCCAAGAACATCATATATAAGAATAAATGACATCATTAGTTAAAATTGATAAATTATATTTAAGGTTTTCACAGCTTAAATGCAAACACATCATATATCCAACCAAATGACATCATTTTAGTTTTTTCATTCATCACATGATTTTTTTAATTGAACTATACTTATTAGAATAATGATATTTCAAATTTTTTTGATCACATGATTGTTTCAATTAAACAACAATTCATTTTTTTGCACAGCTTTTTGTATCACATCATATTTAGAGTTTACACAGCTTATATCTGCACAGCAGTAATTCAAACACATAATGTGACAAATTGAATGAGTTTATTTTTACTTTTTATATTCGTAAAACGATTCTCTTTGATAAGATGATTTGGATTCAAATCATATAATTTAAAATTAAATCATTTCATCAATATTATCTCAAAATTCATTACATAGTAGTAGAAGAAAACCATCTACTGACTACAGAGCTAATAAATCCTAGTAATAGAGTAGTATATCACATCATTAAGAGGTGTTTAAGCAGTTTGCTTCATCCCTCTCAGTCAATTTTTAACTATTAATTACTAAAAAAGTAACCAGAAAGACAAAAAAAATGATGAAAATGACCCTATTTCATCATTATTACTAATCAATTGAGAAAATTTTATATTAGATAGAGTTATTATTATTATTATATTAAAATAAGCTCATAAATAATATATTAATAGCTAGAAATTAAAAATTAACTACCTCTTATTTTAATTAAAACTTTAAATCAATAGAAACAGTTAAATTTGAATTTATCAAAATTAAACTAATAACTCCAAAGGAATCAAGACAAACAAAGGAAATCTTTCAATTTATGATTCAGATGGTATTAACAATTTCTCTTCAGCTATACTATTCAAAAGATAACTTTAGATTACATATAGAAGCCCCAGAACTATCAAAATGACATCACCAAGCATTGATTTTTGATAAAATCTAACAGTATAATATAGGGTTATTAAAAACTTAATAAATAATTAAATTGAATCTAAATATAAATTAAGAGCATGGCCCTATTTAGTTGATTAAATTAATTGGAATTAAATTAAACTTCAAGCCACAATTAATTCTACACCCTAACCCCTTATCAATACAAAATCTTGAGATTTAATTACTAAATTAAAAGAAATCCAAATAAATGATAGCAAATCTTTGAAATATCATGAATAATTAATTAAACACTTCGCTTACAGCCTACTATTGAAAAAATAACTTTCATATACATACAGGAACTTTTTATATATTGAAACAATTAGAACAATCTAGTAATTTTTAATTGAAATTATTTATATACATATAGAAATTTAATTAAACAACTTCAATCAGTTAATAAATTATGAATTAAATATAAATTAGTGTTTAATTGATAATTAAATAAATGTCAACAAAATTAAACCTTATTGAATTTTTTTTAACTGAATTAAACTTTAAGCCACAATTTGTTTTACACCCTGAACCCTATGCAATAGGAAACTTGAAATTAAGTTATCAAGTGTACAACAATTAAACATTATTATATCACCATGTTAATATATCATTGAGGTATGATTTAGAGCTTCGCTTCAGCCTTACTAGTCAAAATAACACTTTCAATTACATACCAGAACCTTAAATACATTCTAAATAGAAATTCAGAAATCAATATAAGAATTTTATTCAATAGAAAAATTTATTTCCTATTGAAAATACTGTAATAAATTAAACTTAATTTTCAATTAAATAGAAAGAATAGATTACTTCAATTAAATCAATTCAAATTTACAAGCCACCTATCATACTCACAATTCAATTCTCTGAATCAATTAAAAGAAAACAAATCAAAAATATCAGCAATAAAATCATCATAAATAATGATGTTGCTAATTAAACATATGATTAGAAGTACTTTTAGTAGTTCGCTTGAAGCTCAATTAGCAATAACACCTTTTAGATTTAGTTTAAAAAGGTATTTGCTATACAAAATATTTTTTTTTAACTTAAAATTTGATTAAAAATGATGATGAATTTTTTTATTTTACTTATTTTGAGTTAAATTTGATAAGAACTTTTTTTTATCCAAATATCTATTTTGACTAAATGAGAATAAGGAAAAACTAAAAATTTATCCCTTTGAGTTTGAGTTTTGAAATATATAAAGTATGTTAGTTTCTGTGAAAAGAAAAAAAAATTAATGAAAATAAGTATAGGTGTTATACAAAAGTATCATTTATATAGCTCATTACCCTTGGCCATTAGATAGAAATAAATAGATAAATTAACCACATAATAAACAAGTTTTTATATAAAATTATTGGTCCTCTATGACCTAAAACTGGAAATTTGCTTTTTTAATTTAATTTATTATTATTGAAATATATTTCTGACTATATCATTATAGATATAATAATAATATTTTACAATTAATTAAATGATCCATTTATTATTGCTATATTGCTTATCAAATAGGTTTTAGATTGAAAGTGGAACCTTCAAGTCAATTATGGGTCCTCTATGACCTTAAACTGGACTTATTTCTTATATTGAATTATCATCAATCAATCTATTGTCTTTTCTTAAGGTTCATTTAATAACCATCTCAATAAATATCTCAATATATTTACACTGAGTTTAATAGATGACTTCTAAATTAATTGAATATTTATTATTATTTATCTTCCATATTAGTTTTGCTTAAAAAGGTCCACTATGACCTAAAACTGGAAAATTATCCCTCTACTTATTATCTATTCTAATTAATACTCAGTTTCTAGTCAAAATAACATAATAATATATAGAAATATTTATCACCACATAAGCTATAAGATTGATTATAAGTGGACCTTAAAGAAACAAGTCCTCCATGACTTTAAACTGGAAAGTTATGGAAATAATTAGATTTGTCTTTGGTCTTTTAATTTTGATTTTTTTTAATTCATTTTTTTTACTTATAAAAAATATATATTCATTAGTGTCAATTGGGTCCTCTATTACCTTAAGCTAGACTTATTGGATTATCATTAATCCATCTAGTATCTGTTTTAATATTTGTTCAATAACCATGGTCCTCTATGACCTTAAACTGGATTATTACTTCTCCACTTATTAATTAATTTCACTTACAAAATTTTATTAATGTTTTCTCAAGATTATTATGAGAATTACTATCTGAAATATTATATAAAGTCCTCCATGACTTTAAACTGGATATTTTCTTTATTTTATAATATTATATATTAGCCATATAGAATATATAGCAAAAAAAATTGAAGAGTATTGGAATACTCATTTTCAATATTAATTTTAATTTCAAAATATCTTGATAATTAATTTAATATTTGATTATTCATTTAAAATCCATTTTAAAAAAAAGAATGAAGTCCACAAAGACTATAAACTGGAGTTTCTTTTTATTATTATTTTTCACTCAATAAAGAGTCAGAGTCCACCAAGACTATAAAATGGAAATTTTTCATTTATCATTTTCAAATAAATAAAGATTCAACTGAATAAATTCCACCAAGACTATAAACTGGAATTTCTTTTAATTTTTCATTTTAAATAAATGAATGTTCAATTGTATAAGTCCATCATGACCTTAAACTTTAAATATTAAAATCTAAATATTATATAAGATTATATAAAAAAAATTCAAGTATATACATATAGATAAATATAAATATTTATATACTTAAAAAACATAAATAAGAAGAAACAATAAGAATTATCAATCACTTGAAGATTAGAAATATGATTTTTACTATTAGTATTATTATTGAAAAATCTCATTCAGAAAAGAAAGGCTTTAATGGTCTTCCTGCTCTATGTGGCACTTGGACAACTGGTCTATATGTACATAAAAAAATACATATACACTGAGCAGCCAAGGTCAGACCTGGTTGGATGAGGGGAAATAACTCTGAGTTGATTAGAGTTATAGCCTTGTAGACTGCCACTATATAGTGTCAGGCCACCACAAAAATTAAACCCTCATCTTAGTATGAATAAGACTCAAAATAATAATAATAAAGCTAAAAATTCAAAATTTGGCAAGAAAATATTACAAGAATCAAAGACAAAATACAAATGAATCAGAGAAACCAACTACAGAAATTTAAATGGAGAGGGGGTCTTATCCCAAACCTGGAGATTACTGTTACAGAAAGAAAGAAGAAAGAAGAAAAAAAATATCTTATAGTATCTTGGAAGCTCAATCATGATATGAAGAATTTTCATAAGAATGAATGGAGATGATAAATATAGACTGGTTTTCTTTTAAGCTCATGATCAAAAACATCCTGAAGGCATATTCAACTATAAAATTACGAGAATTTCTTTCAATATATAAAATTGGCAATTTAATGAATCCATGAAAGGAGTCGTGGAATTTTAAGTCCTTGTATGACTTAAAACTACAGGGGTGGCACACCTGAGGGCTTATAATCTATTTCTTTATTTTAGTCCATGAAAGGAGTAGTGGTATTAAAGAAATAATGTGAAGAAAGAAGAGGTCAGATTTGAAATGGTTCAAATAAAATCCTCAAATATATGTGATAAATTGGGCAAAAAATAAAATATTGAAGAAAGAAGGACAAAAATGTAGAAATGAAATATGCAAGAAGATTGGTAATGACTGAAAAGGAGCAAGAAATATCTATCAAACTCAACATTTTATGAATTTTAAGCCTCAAGGTAGCTTAAGTTGATATTAGTAGAAGAAATCTTTCAGCTTAAAAAAAAAAAGAAAAAAGAAAAAAAAAACTGCCCTTGGATCAAGTCAAATTGAAGACCAGGAGGTCCTCAGCATGACATGAAACTGCTCCCTTGTGAAGAAATGGACAAGGGGTCTTATTGTCCTTTTATGACATAAAAAGGCAGGATTTTGTATACCTAATATACAGGATCTGCACACCTGAGTTGTAGGGTCCTGTATGACCTTAAACTGCAACCTCAAATGTATGGACAGAAAAAGATAAAAGAAGTGAAGATTTATTTAATTTAATAAATTATTAAAATAAGGAGAAGAAATAAAGAAAATAGAAGAATTGATACTATATTGATTTCAACTTAACCAGTTTTAAAAAGAAAAAAAATATAAAAAAAAATAGAAATATCAAAGAGAAAAACAAAATCATTTTAGTGATATTACAAAATGGATTACCAAAATAGTGCATCAAAATACAAATCAGTACTCAAGAAGGTCAAACCAGTTAATGAGCCTATGCCACAAGACATAAATCCTCCTTTAGGAAGGCCACCATTATCAAGAGACCCTTATAATACACCACTATCACCAAAACCACCTAAATTTATGGTCACATCAAAAATAACACAAGAAAGATTTGAATTGATAAATTTTGGACCACCTGGATGGCTTTCAGAAGAAGAAAGGAGTCTTCTGATGAGTGTCATAGTTTTAAGAGAAAAGGCAATTGCATTCAGTGCAGAGGAAAGGGGTTTACTGAAACATTCATATGGAAAACCCTACAAAATACCAGTAATACCACATACACCTTGGCAAAAGAAGCCAATACCAATACCAAAGCCCATAATACCCCAGTTTATTGAATTTGTAAGGGAAAGGATTAGAACAGGCTTGTATGAGCAGTCTACCTCTAGCTATACAAGTCCAGTATTCTGTGTTGCAAAGTCAAATGGAAAACTTAGAATTGTCCATGATTTACAGGATCTTAATAAGGTAACAATTAAAGATGCAGGATTACCAACACATATTGAAGAATTTGTAGATGCCTTTTCAGGGAAAGCTTGTTATGGACTTGGTGACATAATGGGAGGGTATGATGAAAGAGAATTAGACATTTCTACAAGATCCTTAACTACATTTGAAACACCACTTGGAAGGCTACAACTCACAAGATTACCACAAGGAGCAACCAATTCTGTTGCAGTTTATCAAGCCTAAATGACTTGGATACTTCAAGAGGAAATACCAGAGAATGTAGGTATTTTTATTGATGATGGAGGGATAAAAGGTCCAAGATCAACATATAATAATGAGGCTTTACAAGAAAATAATTTGATAAGAAGATTCATTTGGGAATATGCAGTTACATTAGAGAGAATATTATTCAGAATTGAAGAGGAAGGAATTACCATATCAGGTATCAAATTTGCATGTTGTTTGCCAGCATTGGACATAGTAGGGCATGTAGTTTCTTTGAATGGAAGAAAAATTTCATAGCAGAAGATTAATAAAATACAAAGCTGGCCAAAGCCCCTCAATAAAAAGGAAGTAAGAGGCTTTTTGGGACTTTGTGAATATGTTAGAATGTTCATTCAAAATTTCTCTCAAATTGCATCACCACTAAGAAGATTAACAAGAGATGATGAAGAATGGGAATGGAATACTAAATGTGATGAAGCATTTGAAAAGTTAAGAAAAATTGTAGGGGAGGAAATAACATTAAAAAATTTGGATTATGAAAAGGGAGCAGGGAAGATTAAATTAGCAGTAGACTCAAGCCATATAGCTGCAGGAGCAGTACTTACTCAAGAAGACAAAGAAGGAAAGGACAGACCAGTTCTTTATGAATCAATAACATTCTCAAGATTGGAATCAAAATACTCACAGCCAAAGCTGGAGCTATGTGGAGTGGCTAAAATGCTCAAGAAACTACAAACAGTACTTTGGGGACAACATTTTGAGCTACAAGTAGATGCAAAAGCCTTAATTGAAATGATAAACTCGCCCTGTTTGCCAAATGCCCCAATGACCAGATGGGTTGCATTTATTCAATTGTTTTCTTTTGACTTAGCTCATAAGCCAGGGAAGACCTTCACAATGCCAGATGGGCTGTCAAGAAGACCTCAGTCAGAAGATGAAGAAAAAGAAAAATTTGATTTTGATGAAGAAGAGGCATGGATAAAACCACACCCAGGGTTTGGAGTAAAACATAATAATATAATAAAATTGGCAGGGATAAAGCTACCAACAAAGCAAGAAGGATTTTGGAAAAGAATGGTGGAATACTTAAATAAATTGAAAAGGCCCTTTGGTATTAAAGAGGATGACTTCAAAAAAATTAAAAGGAAGTCATCAAATTTCTTTCTGGAGGAAGGCCAACTCAAAAGAATAAATACACCAAATCCAAAAGTAGTTGTGTCAAGTCAGAGTTCTCAAAGAAGAATATTAAAATCATTACATGAAGAGATGGGACACAGAGGAGAAAATGAAACATACAGAAGAGTTAAAGAAAGATTTTGGTGGGAAGGAATGAAGAAAATAGTCAAAAAACGGGTCAAATCTTGTAAAGCTTGTCAAAAGAGAAGTCCTTATCACCAAACAGAGGAAGGAAGAATCTCATTCACCTCAACTTTATTTGAAAGAGTCAGTATAGATGCAGTACATGTAAAAGCAGGAAGATGGAAGTATTTAGTAGTGGCCAGGGATGATTTCTCAGGATGGCCAGAGACAATTGGTTTAGTAAAGCTTACAGCAAAGTCAGTATCAGAATGGTTCACTTGTCAGGCTGAGTCTATGATAAAGGCGTATAAGAGTATTTACAAGCTTTAACTATGACTGTGACACAGTAAAAATAATTTTAAAGAGGATATAATTGATGATAAAAGTTTTAATTTAAGAATTTAAAGGGCTTTACTATAGAAATATAGTGGTGGTGAGCGCTGTTGAAAGCCCTGGGTGCAGCTTTACCTGTTGGATTACAATAATAAAGACTACAATACTTTGAATTAAGAGTATACCTGATTATTAACCAAGATTAAAACTGTTTTTGACAGTTTACTACGTAGATTATTCAAGAGCAGGATGAGGAAAGGGTTTTGGCAGTGAAAAGCCCTCCTTTTATCCTGAAATTGAGGTGAAGAGGCTATTAGACCTTTCCACGTAGAGGAAGTGAAGATTTTTCACTCCTCATGACAGGCTTGTGGTTTGCAAACAGCCTTTATACACTGTATTGGGCTCAGATGTGGTTTTGAAACCACATCTGGGCAGTTTTCACCAATACAGGGTGAAAATTTTCATCTGGGGACCTCACAGCCTGATTCTGACGTGTATGACGCGTAGAATGCTGTACAGAAACTGTATGGGACCCCAGTATTGACTGACATATGAGGTATTGAAGCAAAAACATGCTCCTTCCTCTGTTTGACACCTCATATTCATGATTATGGGGTGTTATCCCATGGTAAGGCTGTATATGACAGCTGGTGGGATTTTGACCTTAAAATGGTCATAAATCTGTCAGTTTTTGAGATATCAAGCTCAAAGTTGGTTCATTGAATAGCTCTATATGAGCTCTACACAATGGTACCTAACTTGACATGGTTATCATTCAATATGACAAAGTTATCTCATGTACAAGTATTTTGTACATTGGCGTGGTTTGGGCAAAAAGCTGTATTAAGCTTGTTTGGCCAATAACGTCTGTTGTAGTTGAGTTATGGGGAAATGGATGACACCATCAGATAGCCCTGATTGTGCTCTTTCCAAAAAGACCCCACTTTAGGTATCTCACACTAAAACTGTAAAAGTTAGATGAGAGGTGAATGTCTTGTTCACCCTTATTTGGCCTGAATTTGACCATAACTCAAGTTATACTGGTGCTAGCTCAGTTTGGTTGGCACCATTGGATAGCCCTGGCTTAGAGCTTCATTTTGAATACCCATTTGATGGGGTTAAGCCTCTCCTTCTAGATTTTAGATGAGAGGTGAAAATTAAGGTTTATGCTCAGCAATAACTTTGGGCAGGAATAACTTTGTTATTTCTTGTCCTATGGTGATGGGACTTATATTTTCAGAAAGAGGTGAGTTTCCTCTTTCTTTTGATACCTTTTGAGCTAATTTGGCTCAGCTCCATGTTTTGGTGGTATTTTGGCTATACCATTGATTTATGGTATTTTGGCTGTCATGCTTGTGCTCTGGTTTTGAGTCACAGGCTGACATCACTTCTGAATGGATTTGCAGGTATGGAGCCCCAAAAGAGGTTACAGTAGATGGAGGGCCTGAGCTTGGAAAGGAATTACAAGATGCAGTAAAAAAAAGCAGGCTCAAAGATACGGGTAACAACACCCTACTACCCTGAGTCACAAGGAATGGTAGAAAGGGGGCATAAACAATTAAAGGATGCATTGGTGAAGATGTGTGGTGAAAATGGTTCAAAATGGAAAGAATACTTACCTTTGGTTACATTGGCTGACAGAATATCAACCAAAAGAACAACAGGTTACTCCCCATTTGAGCTTCAATTTGGTCAAAAGGCAGTACTACCAATAGACATTGAAGCAAAAACATACTTATGAATTGAATGGCACAAAGTCCAATCAACAGAAGATTTATTGGAAGCAAGAGCTAAACAGCTATCAGGAAAAGAAGAAATAAGAAAAAGGGCAAAAGAGAGATTAAAAAAGGCCAGGAAGGATTCAGTAAAATATTGGGACAGGAAATTAGCACATCAAATAAGAAAGCCAATTCATCCAGGTGAAATTGTTCTTGTATACAATAAAGCATTGGAGTCACAATGGGGATTATTGTTCAAGAATAGATTGGGTGGACCCTATAGAGTTGTGAGACAAATAAACAATGGTCCATATGAGCTGGAAGAATTAGATGGTACAAAGCTAGCAAGAAGGTTTGCAGCAAGTCAAATAAAGAAGCTCTATCCAAGAGGAAAAGAGTTGGACTCAGAGGAAGAAGAGGAAGTTGAAGATGAATCTCAATTTGAAGATGAAGAGGACTTTGATGAATAAAAATCCTTTTATTCAAAAAAAAGGGGGGAAATGTTTGATTGTTTTTTGAAAAAAAGTAAGTGGATTATCACCTTGAATGCTGGGGACAGCATTAAATGGAGAGGGGGATGTGCTATTCCATACCAGTTCTTCCAAGGTTCAAATCCACAATTTCAAAGCTAAAACTTTGATCAATAATAATAATAATATATATATATATAAAGAAAATAAAGATAAAAAGTGAAAGATAAAAGTAAGAAATTGCAAGAAAAAGGAAGAGAATTATATTAAAATAACGAAAATAAGTATTTCACTGGAATCTACATCAAATTTTACCTATAGTCACATATTGCCTCAGCCCCATAATGTCAATAATTTTCTAGATATCATGTATTAAAGAAGAGAAATGATACTATACACTCTATACTAGGTACAAGGATATGCTTAAAGATAATGCAGCTTGTCTAAATATTCAATATGAATCAAAATGTGTAATATTACATAAGTGATACCATTACTCTTACAACATCATGTGTTACATGTCTTGACATAAAAAAAACACTTACATATAATTTGACATAGTGTTACATTACTCGATCCCCACTTAAACTCCCATAACCAAACATTACAGGTATTATTTACAAATTAAATTTTACATAGAGAAATACTCAACTAAATACAGATCAAGGCTGTGAAGAAGAAAAATAAGGTTAGTAGAGATAAGAATACAGTTTTTTAAAAATGGTGTAATCAACCAAACATATGGTGCAATATCTGTATCAAATGACACCATTCCAAATTTAACCACTAGCAAAAATGTCCCAAGGCTGTGAAGAAAAATAAGGTTAGTAGAGATAAGAATACAGTTTTTTAAAATGGTGCAATCAACCAAACATATGGTGCAATATCTGTATCAAATGACACCATTCCAAATTTAACCACTAGCAAAAATGTCTCAAGGCTGTGAAGAAGAAAAATAAGGTTAGTAGAGATAAGAATACAGTTTTTTACAATGGTGCAATCAACCAAACATATGGTGCAATATCTGTATCAAATGACACCATTCCAAATTTAACCACTAGCAAAAATGTCCCAAGGCTGTGAAGAAAAATAAGGTTAGTAGAGATAAGAATACAGTTTTTTAAAATGGTGCAATCAGCCAAACATATGGTGCAATATCTGTATCAAATGACACCATTCCAAATTTAACCACTAGCAAAAATGTCTCAAGGCTGTGCACGGACAATAATAAGCTTCAGAATGGTGCAATCAACCAAACATATGGTGCAATATCTTGATCAAATGACACCATTTTTAATTTACCCACCAGCAAAAATGTCTCAAGGTGGAATTTTTTCTAAGTCCCTTGTTTTTGGAAGGCTTTATGGAGGGCCCAAAAGGTATAAATAAAGGGCCTCTCTCCCTGTTTTTTCTCCCATGCTTCTGATTCAGACAATAATCTTGAGGATCAATCCATCCCTTCTCTAGTAGGATAATCTAGTATTTATATTGAAAAAGATCAGTAGCAAGGCTCAGTATCTTATAGTATTATTTATGATTAATTAATGAAAGATATTTATAATATTAATGAGAGAGTTTAATATTATTTAATAGTCTTACCATTATAGTAGTAGTGTTGAAGTAGTGTTTGAAGATATTATCATTGGTGATCATATCTAATTTATCAATAACCCTTATTTATAGAAGAGATATCATCTTACCCTTATACCTTATATCATAAGCCTTTTAGGTATATTGGATTATATTTATATTTATCCTAATAGTATTATATTGCTATTATATCATTTATATCTTACCCTTATATTAAACAAAACCACCCTTAAATAATTATCTTACCCTTAAATTATTATAGCTATATTGATAGTATTATCAAATCACCTTTAAAAGTATTAGCTAGCTATCAAGATTATTATTAATATTAATAGTGATCTTAAACAATATTATTTAAAATATCTCAGGTATTGAAAGAAGGAATACTATAAGAATTAATTAAAAAGAATTATAATCAATAACAAGAAAGTTAAGCAAACCTAAATTATTAAAAAAAAATATTAACTATTACCAGTATTATCATAGTGATCTTTTATTGACAGACTGGTAGAGACCTCTGAAGAAAATTCTCTAATTGAAAAGCCACAAAACTAAATAATTGATTTGTGATCTCATCAAAAAAGGGTATCTTTTTCAGTATATTTAGAGGGGCAGCTAATACACCTTAGCACCCATGGTTATTGGCTCATTCTGAAATTCAAAACAGACTCACCAATAATTTCCCCCTCAAGGTACTGCCTATTATTTATCCCACAACAAGACCCACTAAATCCAGTGACTATAAAGTCACACTAACGCGACTGAAGCAAGATTTTATACTGACCGCGGTGCGACATGAAGTCAATCGCCGACGATTGACATGAGATTCGCCCTGGTGTGAGGTGATTATTTTTTTTGTTAGTAATCTTATGTTGCCATAGAATTCTAGAGGGAGAAGAAATCCTTTTTCAAAATGCAATGGCCAAGATAGAATTAGGAGATTCATGATCTATAAGAAAAGAAGGTCCTTAAGCTTGATGATAGATTAGCTTAGTTTTGATAATGAAGGTGGGGGGGTATAAAGGCTTCAAGTCACAACCACTTGCAATATCCAATGACTCATCAATCAATAAAGGTGGAGAGTAATATTGCTTGGAAATATGAGTAAGCTGTAGACTCATTGGGAAGTTGACATGCATTTCAGGTTGATAGGAAATGGGCACATTTACTCCCACATGATATTGATAAAAAGATTTGAGGGCATATTGCATATATGAAGAGGTGGCGAACAGTAAAATCCCAATTTTGATTTTTTGATATCATTGAATTAGTCAAGTTCAAAGCGCATTCACAGAGGAATTGTGCTTTATCATCTGAATCCAGGCATTTTAGTCCACCAGCCGGACCATAAGTTGTTTTTTTGGGGGACTTGGAAGGTGATGTATAAGTGCTGATGATAGACTTATTGTTAATTTCCCAAAGATGCTGTTTGAATTGGCAAAGTAGACATACACATGATTGTAATCATGAGATAGTTGAATCCAATATGTGGAGGTGGCTGATGGAGGATATGAAGAAGACAAGGTGTTACTTCACACAAAATTGTATTAATAACACCAATTCAATAAAACATGATATTCAAATTATCTATGGAGGGGATATTAAAAATAATGGATCTATTGTCTGTGGGGGAAATAGGAACTTTTGATTAATGGCAGGCTTTATAGATGCAATGTTGATGATGAGAGGGAATATGAAAAAACATTTTTTTCAGTGTATTTCAAATTAGGAATTGAAATTTCACAAGGTAAAAAATCAAGAAGAGGTGTGGCTTCTTTTTTCACTGGCTGATTCAAACTAAGGCATGGCTGGTGTCATCTTGATTTGAAAGCCCCCTATTGATAATTAGCCTTTTTTTGCAATTTTTGGTGGCTCACATCAGCTTCTTTGAATAACACTAATATCAGGGTTGATGAACCATAGGGTTTTCTTATCACATGAGGGTTCGACTGCAGCAGATATGCTCAGACACCCCTTCAATGAAGGGTAAAGTCATAGCCTCTTCAAACAAACCCCCACAGGCTGTTATCATTCATATGGGGGTTGTTTGTTATAGCTGCCACAAACAACCCCCCGTAGCCAGTTATTGATTATTATAGCTGCCATGAAAAACCCCCATAGCCTCTTATGGTTCATATTGGGGTTGTTTGTTATAGCGGCCACAAACGACCACCCATAGAATATTACACTTCATATGGGGGTTTATTGTTATAGTGGCCACAAACAATTCCCCATTGCAAAATGCATTTTGTACATGTGTTTTGGTTCCCCAATTGAAATTTAAAATGATTTTTCTGGAAGTTTTTGTTGTAAACATACCTAAACAAACTTTGCTGATTGTATTTGCCTGTTAGATGACCAATAATACAGGTAGATACCCACAAAGTCTGCACTATAGATTCTTTGATGTTTTTGAATGAATGGTGAGTCATTTAATCATACAGGTAACCATTGTGTATTACTGTATCAGTCATACTAAAGTATGAAGAGCATCTCAAAATGAAGGACCTTTCAGGCATATTGTCACAACCATGGCAATTCACCTCCTTGGATCCCCATATGGCATATCAAGCCACAGTTCATTTATGGCCAATTGGCCATATCCATCACCAGTGGCCAATATGGCCACGTCATCATATTATGGACCATTTATGGCCATTTGTGTTTTGGGGGCCTTCATGGCCCTTCACCTCAATCCAGAACCCATAGCGGCAATTTATGCCCAAAGGGGTATTTCTGGTCATCTCCCTCAAAACCAGGGGAAATGGCCCAAATGGCTGTTTTTGGCCATTTGGGCTCATAATGCGCATTTGCGCATTTGCGCATTTTTGCGCACTTTGACGCAAAGTGTCCAAAAGACACTTTCCCGCCTTTTGGGCCAGTTTTGGCTCAGAACCCAAAAATGTCCAAAAACCCCAAAAGGTCCAGAAACACCTTCCAAGCTCTGAAGTCATCACAGCCATCCTTTTCCCCTCTGCTTTTCCATCTCAAGACCTTTGGACATAATCTTCTTGTCAATGAACCAATATGCCACAAATGATGTTATACATCATTGTGCACCATTTTTCAACAGCAATTCAATGGTGGCAATATCAAATGGTCATTTCAACATTCCAACATCTCATCACGTCATCAAGGCACCCAATCATTCAGAGGAATCATCAAGGCTCAAGAGCAAGTGTTTCAGCGTCAGAGACCAATGACGCCATCAAGCAGTCATTGGTTATTCTCACTCCAAGTATTCTTTTCAAGGGAATACTGTCAATTCATTCTCAAAGTGTATTCAAGAGGCAGTGCCAAAAGAAGTTGTCAAGCGTCAAAACTCCACTCAATCCATCTTGGCAACCAAATTCATTTCAATACAGTCTGGATCCATCAAGAACTGTATTTCATTTTCAAGCATGGGAAATTCATTAAACCCAGTTCAATTTCAATATTAGCCAGCTGTATCAATTCCCAAAACAGTCAATACAGCCTCAAGGATCAATACAGATCAGTTTTCAGCCTGAGGAACTCAAGCTCCCAACTTTTCACATATACCAGCTACCCTTTCCACCCTGGGGGGTTTTTCCCCAGTTAATTAATATACTTTGATTTTATTTTATCTCTATTTTCTTTTCATTTTAGTTAAGCAAATACTGATATTATTAAGTCAGTCATTTAGCACCTTTCTCTTTCTCTTTCTTTGCCTGTCAATGGATACTTGGTGGTCATATCCTTACTAATTCCATTATTCATTTCTGGGAGGTTGAAACAGTGATTAAGGACTTACTTGGTTGGCTCTTTGGCCATTTGGCTTCCCTTTCCTCTTTGCATCTCATCTTGTACCTGCATATCTTTTAGAGGAATTCATTCTTATTATTTTTATTCTTTATCCTTTTGGAGTCTTCCAAGTGAGTTCCCTGATTGCTGAGTGCCAGGCCACTCTTGTATTTCTGTCCAAGAGCCCCTGTGACATTATATTAATTAACTCATAATTTCTTTTCATTTTGTTCATTCTTTCTTATAATTTCATTCACTCATTTCATCAAAATTATGATTCTTTTACGCTTATGAACTTAATGATTCGTCGTCACCTCTCAATTTTCTCTCATTCATTCTTCATTCTGAAAATTGAAAGCTGACCCATTTTTATGTTTGTTATTCTTTTTAAAAATCTTTTTTCAAATCATCAAATTTTCATTTCATTCTTAATTCAGGCGTCATCTTGATTTTCTTTGATTTTCAAATTTTTTCATCAAGATATTCAGACACATTCTTCACATCAAGATTCGTAATTGATTCATTCTTCAAGAATTTTGGTTTTTTAAGAAGAATTTACTTGATTTTTGATTGATTGATTGATTTGACATATTTGATATTGACCTCAAGAAAATTGATTGACCTGAAGACTTTATTGATTTTGCTGATTTTTCACATCAAGAATTTGACATAAATTGTTTTTTCTTCAAGATTTCATTTGATTGATTGATTTTTGATTGATTTGATTCATTGATTTTGACCTCAAGACTTCATTTGATTTTGATTTATTGAAGTACTTGAAGATTTTCATTTGATTCATTGATTTTTCCTCAAGATTTGATTGTTGACTCTTTTCACTTCAAGAAAATTTTGATTTTAATTCTTTTTATTTCAATTTTATTCCTGAAATCATGCCTGTTCAACATTCACCTCTGGCAAGACAGACAAGATCTCAGGCCAGAGCTCAAGCTGTTCTCACTCCAACTCCAAGAGCTCCTCTAGATGGCACCCCAGCAGTTCCTCAACTGAGGGCCCAATTAGATAGAGGACCCCGCATGGAAGGAGCAGCACCATCCAGGAAGGAAGGAAGAGGGCCAAGAAGATCATGTTCATTCTCAGGAGTAGTTGGCGGATTTCCAGGAACTTCAAGGACTATTTTAAAAGGTCCAGGTGAAGATGGTGAAGAGGAGGAGGAGAATTCTGTGGAAGAGGAAGAGTCTGATGGTACTGAAGGTGTCCCTGCTCCGGTGGAGGCACCCCAAGGTACTGGGGGACCAACTCTAGCCCAGTCTAATCAGCCTGTCTCTCATCAGTCTGAACCATCTTTATTGGCCATCATGAAGCAAATGACTCAGATTATGGCCAATCTTCAAGCAGCTTCATCTTCTGAAGCATCAAGACCAACAGCCTTCAAGACTCCATCTATGAAGGCACCAGAATGCTTTGATGGGACTCAGCCCTTCAAAGTTAGAAGTTTCATCCAGTCTTGCCAATTGATTTTTTATAATGATCCGGCAAACTTCGCTCAAGACAGAAAGAAGGTCCTTTATGCCACTTCATTTCTCATTGGCAGGGCTGCAAAATGGATTGAGCCTTATCTTTCCAATCTCACCAATCAAGATTCAAATTACCTTCTCAACTCTTGGAAATTATTTGAATCCCAACTCTTCACTTTGTTTGGGGATCCGAATGAAGTCAGAAAAGCAGAAGCTGAGTTGGATTCTTTAAGAATGAAAGAAGGTGGGCATGTATCCTTATACATTGCTGATTTCAGAAGCTTAGTCTCAAGAATCGGGGATTGGGGTGAAAGAGCTCTCATCCATCATTTCAGGAAGGGATTGCCATCCAGGATTTTGGATCAATTGGCCTCCCATCCTTCAAGAATTGACTCTCTTCAAGACTTAATGGATGTTACCCTGGAACTTGATACCAGGTACCATGAGAGGCAGAATGAAAAGAGTCATCATCAAGAGAAGAAGCCAGAAGCCTCAAAGTCAAGTTCTTCTCATCCTCAAAATTCTTCAAGTTCAAGTCATAAGAAGAAGAAGAATTTTCAGAAGAGGGACAAGCCCCATTCTTCTTTATTGAATAAAGATTTCAAGCTCATGAACTCTGAAAAAGAAAGAAGAATCAAAGAGGGTCTTTGTACCTATTGTGGTGGGAAGCATAGTCTTGATTCCTGTTTCAAAAGGCCTCAAAACAAGCTTACCCAACCGTCAGGCAAATTTCCCAGCCAGGGAAAAGCCTGAGTGAAGATCATGTTGTGTTCAATGGTCTTCACAGTTTTCCATCCAGAGCACAATTGTGCATTCTGAATACTGGTGTCAAAAATTCTCTTAAATTTTTTGTTTTTTCTTCTCTCTCTGATATGTTTTACAGTATTCTCATTGATTCTGGTGCTACCAACTCATTTATTGCAAAGCAGTTTGTTCACAAGTACTCTTTGACCATGTCAGAACTCCCGGAGAAGATTCCCCTTATCATTGTTGACTCCTCTGAGTCTCCTTCTTTATTTGTGACTCACCATACTAAATATATGGTTGAGCTCCCTTCCTTCCCAAGCTTTGAATGGGACTTTTTAGTCATTGATACTCCCAAGGGAGAAGACCTCATATTGGGCTTTGACTTTCTTAATCATTTTAATCCGTTTATTGATTGGAGGCAAGGATTGATCACCTTTAATTCTGATCATAAGGACTATAATGATCCTTCAATTCCTTTTAGTAATGACTTTTCTTCTGCCAAATCATGTGCAGCTCTGGTTGGTGATTCTAGAACACCATCATTTCCGTCTTCTGTCCATATTCCTTCCCTTAATTCCCATCAGTCATTACTATCATCTAGAGATGAAGTCTTCAAAGAGATTCAAGATGTTGGAGAAGATAATTCTGTATCTTCACTTCATTTCTTCTTTGGGAATATGGACCTTCCTCCCTCATCTTACCACGACTCCCTGGAGGAGTTGTGGGATGAAGAGGAAGAGCCAGAAGAAATAGAAACCGTGATGAAGGTTGTTCCTCCTGTTTATCACCAATACTTGGATTTATTCTCCAAGGTGAAAGCAGAGAAACGTCCTCCTCACCGCGCCTGTGATCATCATATCGAGCTGGAGGGGTCTCTACCTCCAGTTGGGGTGATCTACTCTTTATCAAACCAAGAGTCAGATACACTCAGGGCCTACATTTCAGAGAATGTAGAGAAAGGTTTCATCCAGCCAAGCTCCTCTTCTACAGGAGCACCTGTTCTTTTTGTCAAAAAGAAAGATGGTGGCCTCCGTTTGTGTGTTGATTACCACAAACTCAATGCTGTTACTAGGAAGAACAAGTATCCTGTTCCTCCTATGAATCAGCTTCTCACTGTTTTCAATGGTTCTTCTATCTTCTCCAAGATTGATTTGCGTGGTGCATATAACCTGCTCAGAATCAAGGAAGGTGATGAACATTTGACTTGTTTTAGAACCAAATATGGTAGTTATGAGTACTTGGTTATGCCATTTGGGCTTACCAATGCTCCTGCTTCTTTTCAAAATCTTTTCAATGATATTTTCTATGACCTTCTTGATGTTTATGTTGTGGTTTATTTTGATGACATTATGGTCTTTTCCAAATCTGAGGAAGAACATGTCACTCATGTGTCCACTGTTCTTTCCAGACTCAGAGCCAATAACCTCTTTGCTAAGGCGTCCAAATGCCTATTCCATGTTTCTAGTGTGGAGTATTTAGGTTATGTTGTTTCTTCTGAAGGCCTCAAGATGGACCAAGCAAAAGTCCAGCAAATTCTCAATTGGCCACCCCCAAGAAACCTCAAGGCTCTTCAATCATTCCTTGGCTTTGCCAATTTTTACCGCCGTTTCATCAAGAATTATTCAAAGAAAATTGGTTCACTCACAAGTTTCCTCAAGAAAGACTCCCGTTTTCCCCTCAATGAGGAAGCTCTTAGACAGTTTCATCAACTCAAAGAGGCATTCACCACTGCTCCAATCCTTTCTCATTTCAATCCTTCTCTACCCACCATTGTAGAGACCGATGCATCAGATTATGCCTTGGGTGCTGTACTGAGTCAGGTCTCTGACTCAGGAAAACATCCCATTGCATTTGATAGCCGCAAGCTTCTCCCAGCTGAGCTTAATTATGAGATTCATGACAAGGAACTCCTTGGCATAGTCTGGGCTCTCAAGCGCTGGAGAGCTTTCCTTCTTTCAATTTCTTCCCCTTTTGAAGTTCTCACCGATCATTCATCTCTTCAATATTTTATGTCTTCCAAGATTCTCACTCGCCGTCAAGCCCGCTGGGCTGAATTTTTATCCGAATTTCATTTCTCAATCACTTACCGCCCTGGCCACTTGGCCACCCTCCCAGATGCCTTGTCACGTCGGGACAACGTTTACCCAGAGAGGGGGGAGGATTTCATCAGCAAGAATCCAATGAACTATCAGAAGATAATCAAGCAAGATGAAATTCAAGCCTCAAAGTTTTTGCAGTCAAGGTGGATTCATTTTCAAATTTGATTGATTCAATTCAGAAGGCAGTGTGGCAAGATCCTCAATATAGAAGTGTCCTTGAATATTTGGGTAAAGGTAAATCTGTCACAGATTATTCTCTTGATTCCTCTTCCAAACTTCTCCTTTTCAAAGATCGGGTGGTGGTCCCAAATGACCCCACAATTCAACTCAATATACTTCAAAAGCGGAATGACTCTCCTCTAGCTGGACACCCTGGCCAAGAGAAGACTCTCAAACTTGTCAAGCGGGATTTCCACTGGTCCGGCATGACTCAATTCATCAAGGATTATGTCTCATCCTGTCAACAGTGTTCAAGAAACAAAAATACTCATCACAAGAAGTTTGGACTCCTCAAGCCTCTTCCAATTCCAAGTGGTCCTTGGATTTGTCTTTCAATGGATTTCATCACTCAATTGCCACTTTCCAATCCCTTTGATTCAATTTTAGTCATAGTGGACAGATTCTCAAAAATGGCGGTTTTTATTCCAACAATGTCTTCAATCACTTCACTAGATTTGGCCCATCTATTCATCAAGAATATTTTTTCAAAGCATGGCCTTCCTTCAAGCATTGTTAGTGATCAAGGTTCCCTTTTTTGTTTCTTCCCTTTGGACCAACCTTTGTCAGCAGCTCAAGATTTCAAGAGATCTGTCAACTGCTTATCATCCAGAAACTGATGGACAGACAGAGAGGGTAAATCAGATACTAGAACAGTACCTTTGGATGTATGTCAGTTATCATCAAGATGATTGGAACACCTGGCTTCCTCTGGCTGAATTTGCCTACAATAACTCTGACCACTCTTCAAAAAAACAATCACCGTTTTTCACTGTTTATGGAAGAGATCCACAATTTGACTCAGTTCACATCACTCAAGATACTCCTGCTGGAAAGTTATCAACAAAAATCCAATCAGTACAGCAAGATGTCAAGAGAGAACTTGAAGTTGCCATAAACAGGTTTAAGAGGTATGCAGATAAAAGTAGAGCAAGTCCACCTGTTTTCAATCCCGGTGACATGGTATGGCTTTCTTCCAAGAACATCAAATCGACCAGACCCACCAAAAAGCTGTCTGAAAGATGGCTGGGTCCTTTTCCAATCTTGAAGAAAGTCAGTACTCATGCCTACCACCTCAAGCTTCCATCTCAATGGAAATCCATCCACCCAGTCTTCCATATATCCCTTCTGGAACCAGTCAAGACATCAACAATCCCAAATCGGCATCAAGAGCCTCCTCCTCCAATCATCATTGAAGAAGAAGAGGAATGGGAAGTCTCTCAAATACTGGACTCAAAGCTCAAGAGAGGAAAATTATGGTATCTGGTGGAATGGAAAGGTTTCAGTCAAGACCCAGAAAGATCCACTTGGGAACCAACCAAAAACCTCAAGAATTGTCCTGAACTTGTCAAAGATTTTCATTCATTATATCCTGACAAGCCAGGGCCCAATTCTTCAAAAGCTTGATTCATTATGGTGCTTGGTGGGGAGAGGAATTACCAAAAGTAAGTCCCACTCCTGGTATGCACCTTTAGGGGTATTCTACTCTTTTTTGTTGTAAGAATCACCTTGGCCACTCTGTGAGCACTTTGCAAATTTTGGACACAGATCTTTGGCCGGGCTTTTCAACATTCAATTCCAAAATTATGGCCATTTTCACTTGGGCAAATGGACCATTCATTCTTTTATTTCTTTCCCAAGTCTCTCAATTCAATTCAATCCTTCAACAATGTTTGTTTTAGTTTTATGGCACTGGCGGGAGTGGTAACTACCAAAAGTAAGTTCCTCTCCTGGTGTGCACTTCCCTGAGGGGTCTACAATCTGTCAAAACATCACCATGGCCACTCTGTGAGCACCTGGCATCAAATTTCTCTTTCCAGGTCCTTGGCCAATTTCAAAATCAGTTATTAACCTCTGTGATGAAGATTGGAACCTCCTCAAGATTCAATTCATTTTCTTCTCTCTTTTTCTCTTTCTTTTTATTTTCATTTTCATTCTTCATTTTCATTTTATTTTCATTTTAAATTTTATTTTATCACGTCAATTATCACGTCAAAAATTTTCATTCATTTTAAAATTCAACTCAAATCATGAAGCCAATGTCAAAAGAAGATCAAGCAATTCCTGCGTCAAATGTCAAATCCTTCAGCTTAATCAGTCCTCTTGAATCACTCTCTCAAAATCTCTCCAATAGCCTCAACAGGCTTCACCTTGTATTGGTGCTCAGGAGCTCACCATTTCAAGGTGGGGGGTACTGTCACAACCATGGCAATTCACCTCCTTGGATCCCCATATGGCATATCAAGCCACAGTTCATTTATGGCCAATTGGCCATATCCATCACCAGTGTCCAATATGGCCACGTCATCATATTATGGACCATTTATGGCCATTTGTGTTTTGGGGGCCTTCATGGCCCTTCACCTCAATCCAGAACCCATAGTGGCAATTTATGCCCAAAGGGGTATTTCTGGTCATTTCCCTCAAAACCAGGGGAAATGGCCCAAATGGCTGTTTTTGGCCATTTGGGCTCATAATGCGCATTTTGCGCACTTTTGTGCATTTGCGCACTTTTTGCGCACTTTGACGCAAAGTGTCCAAAAGACACTTTCCCGCCTTTTGGGCCAGTTTTGGCTCAGAACCCAAAAATGTCCAAAAACCCCAAAAGGTCCAGAAACACCTTCCAAGCTCTGAAGTCATCACAGCCATCCTTTTCCCCTCTGCTTTTCCATCTCAAGACCTTTGGACGTAATCTTCTTGTCAATGAACCAATATGCTACAAATGATGTTATACATCATTGTGCACCATTTTTCAACAGCAATTCAATGGTGGCAATATCAAATGGTCACTTCAACATTCCAACATCTCATCACGTCATCAAGGCATCCAATCATTCAGAGGAATCATCAAGGCTCAAGAGCAAGTGTTTCAGCGTCAGAGACCAATGACGCCATCAAGCAGTCATTGGTTATTCCCACTCCAAGTATTCCTTCCAAGGGAATACTGTCAATTCATTCTCAAAGTGTATTCAAGAGGCAGTGCCAAAAGAAGTTGTCAAGCGTCAAAACTCCACTCAATCCATCTTGGCAACCAAATTCATTTCAATACAGTCTGGATCCATCAAGAACTGTATTTCATTTTCAAGCATGGGAAATTCATTCAACCCAGTTCAATTTCAATATTAGCCAGCTGTATCAATTCCCAAAACAGTCAATACAGCCTCAAGGATCAATACAGATCAGTTTTCAGCCTGAGGAACTCAAGCTCCCAACTTTTCACATATACCAGCTACCCTTTCCACCCTGGGGGGTTTTTCCCCAGTTAATTAATATACTTTGATTTTATTTTATCTCTATTTTCTTTTCATTTTAGTTAAGCAAATACTGATATTATTAAGTCAGTCATTTAGCACCTTTCTCTTTCTCTTTCTTTGCCTGTCAATGGATACTTGGTGGTCATATCCTTACTAATTCCATTATTCATTTCTGGCAGGTTGAAACAGTGATTAAGGACTTCCTTGGTTGGCTCTTTGGCCATTTGGCTTCCCTTTCCTCTTTGCATCTCATCTTGTACCTGCATATCTTTTAGAGGAATTCATTCTTATTATTTTTATTCTTTATCCTTTTGGAGTCTTCCAAGTGAGTTCCCTGATTGCTGAGTGCCAGGCCACTCTTGTATTTCTGTCCAAGAGCCCCTGTGACACATATATACCACCCTTGGGATCCCAATTTCCCTTGTGCATCCCTCCTTCTTGGAAACCACATATTATTTTGCAATGCCCTCAATGATATTCAATTCAAAAGTTTATCCTTCAACCTCTTCATTAAGTATTTCACCACCATCAGCCTCTAATACCACCGATTGTGGTTCTAGTGACTCTAACACCTCAGAATCCCAATCCTCATCTAATCCTGAACCACATCCCCTCACTACAGAATCTATAACAAATAGTCTAATATCCAGTTCTGAACATCACAGACTGTCAATGTCAACTGATGAGCTGGATTTATCAATAAATCCATGTGTTCCAGATCCTGATCTCATTTCAGCATGTCCATATTGGGAACAATTTTTGGAATCAACATATCCAACACAACCTCCTTCTTTGAATGAAAACCAAACCTATTTGACTACATCCACAAATCAACCACAAATTTTCAATGTTGAAAAGGTTCAGTTAATACAGGAAGAGTTTTTGTTATCCATGGGAAAGAAGCTTAAGAGACTCAAAAAAATGATTGAGGATCCTTTGACCCCATTTGATGACCAAAAGATCATGGAAACTCTTATGAGCTCATTCATCTCAAAGATCAAATGTGAGCCTTCCTTTTAATTCTATCTGACCTTATTAATACTTTTCCACCTCAATAATTTCCCTAGGTATTGAAGATGGAAGCACACTTCCAGAAGAAAGTGGTATAATAATAGGTAATACTAGCCTATTGCCAAAACATAAAAAATTCTAAAAGAAAAAAGATAAGACACACAAACACACCCGATTTGAAGCTTTACAGGAAAACACGGAGAACAATGTGCACAAGGATAGTTCGACGTTATTTTCATCTTATGAGAAATTTAACTTTTGAATAAAATTTCTGATGATTTTCTAATATGAGCAGCACAAATTGCAATACAAACTCTTTTTATTCCCAAATCAAGTAATGAGAATACACAGTCACAACCAAATGTTACTCTGGAGATTGAAAATATAAATCACCCAACAAATGAAACTAACTCATCTCAGGCTTCCTTAAATTCTAATCCAATCATCTCATCATCATACCTGCCACTTCATAGCGCATCTAATAAAAATCTACCCAATCTAAACCCATCTTCTATAGAAGCATCACCAATTCCCGTCTCCTCAAATTCAGCCATTTTATCTTCATGTAGCTCAGTGATACCCCTGGCTTCCACCTGTATAGATAATATGCCTCACCTCAACCAACAATCCAATGACACACCTTGCCTTAATTTACCAACTTCTTCATTGACTACTTCTACTTCACTGTATTCTATATCATCACATAATAATCAATCAGGGGATTTAATCACTCCAGTTGTTATCAATAATAATGATAGTCCAATTCCAAGCTCATCCTCCATAAATCCACAAAATAACCCCACCCAGATTTATTCCCAAGTCTCTACTCAAAACCACCCCTTTTCACCTTCACACCAGGCCTCTTCAGATCCAAACCCCTCAACATTTAGTTCAATGCCTCCAAACAATGACCCAAACTCACCTATTTTCTTTCAACATTCCATTATATTTTTGCGGAGTATTGATATGTTTGAAAACACTATTGGGCACACCATAACACCTTGGTTCAGAAAGAAATTCATTATTTGATGGAAAAGCGCTATCAACAAAGTGGAAAAGAAGCTTCCTTTCCCACCACTCTACCCTGTAGTATATGATTCCTTTCTGATAAAAATACCTTGGCTGATGCATGGCTTGATCAATTCCAAACAGACTGTAAATCTCTTTCTTTATTTGTAGCTGAAATACCCTTAATATTTCGTCATAATTTATAGATCCTGTACTTTTCAAACCTAGAATCAATGAACCATTTTATGACCCTGAAGTTGTCAATTTCCCTTACATCAAGACCCAACAATGGAATAATCAATCACACCCTTTATATCATTTCTTGAAATATCTCTGTCTCCCCTCAAGTCATGCATTCCAAAATTGGTCCAGGTTATTCTTCCAATGCATTGGATTGGTACATGAAGATCTAACTTTACCTATTATTAATGTTCTTGAGGAAGATGTTCCTCTTGAGCTCTATCAGAATTACCGTGCTATGAAGTATTTCACTTCATGTGTTACTCAAATCAACTCAAGAGGAATTAGTGGTATTGAAGGTCATTTGACTAAAAAAAGGCCTCAAGCTCCAACTCAGATCCTCATGCGGATTTAAACCATCTCATTAATTGCATCTACTCAATGTTCCAGGCATTTGCAATTATTTTTTAGGTGTAAGCTCAATAGTGGCTCTACCAACCTTTAATCAGTCCAAGAAAACCAGCTCATTGTTGAGGCAATTAATGATCCGCAAATCCAACCATCATATCACATTCTGGCCTCATTCCTTGCTGCTGGTTGTTGTGGGCTAATGCTTTGCCCTCAAGATCATCGCAAATTTGGTGTCTCCCCTTCCTTTCAATTATTAATGCTGGCTTCACAGTTAAACCGCTTGAACTCACATCCAATAAAAGAGACTATTTGGAGAAGGTCAAATCAGTATATATGTGATCTTTTTTCATCTACTTTCCCTTCACCTCAGTCTTTTCATGAAGTGCGTATTGCCAGATATGATTTGGCTTGTGCAATCATTTTAGACTTAGAAGAGTTCTTTCACAGATAAAACCCCAATGTATCCAGCTATGTTGTGTCTCTTCCTAGATCAGCTCCACAAACAACAAGTTTTACTGTTACACGTCTTGAAACTTCTTCATAAATTCTTTTAGCTATGCTGTACCTACCATAATTTCTTGCTAAATAATCTGAGATGAGGAAGAGTTAATCCTTGGAGAATTTTTATAACACAATTCCAAAGTGGATATAATTGACTGAGAACTTTTGTTTTAATTGGTTCCAATAAAAATTCTGTGCAAAATTAATGATACAATTGCACAAAAAAATAGTCCTGAACACTACTATATTATTGAAGATAGTTAAAGTCAAAATCTGTGCAAGGAATACACTACATGCTAATGAATTTTTTTTTAAAAGGAAAAATTCAAAATCAAATAATTAAACAAAAGTGAGAAAAAATACACAAACATTAGGACTAGCTCTGGCTTACTTTGCTCAGCACAAATGATAAGATAAATCGTTTGAGCTAAGGAGTTGAGAGGTGTTCAAGTGAACAGCCAGCCTTGGTAGATAAACTAGTTACAACTGTGAAACCTTACTGGTTTCACTTGTGGGACTAAAATTTTGTAGACTAAGTTTCTAGTACCTTTTTGTTGAGCTACAAAGAACCTATAATTTGACCAAACAAATGAAATGCAAAAAACATTCATTTGAGTTATCATAATTTGATTTTAATTTTCCAGGTTTTAGCAAATATTATTTCCAAAGAAAGTATATATTGAAATTCCTTTTTTATTTTATATAAATTTATTGTTGAACAAGTTCTTAAATAACTCATGTGATTATATATAAATTAAACAGAGCCCATCATAGTGATCCAAAATTAGCAAATTATATTAACAGTATAAATGTAGTACTGTACAGATCATTTGATAACCCTAACCCTATTTCTACTCATCCATAAAAAGGACTTTTCCTTTGAAAAATTAAAAATTTCTAAATTCAACTTCAAAATGCTTCCAACAAATCCTACCTCTTCAAAAATACCTGATTGGTGCCACCAGGGCCCACAGATTCTTTCAAAAAATCATAGCTCTTTAATTTCACCTCATCCAACTCAAAATGAACAAAAATACCATAATAAAGCATCAAAATAATCTAGCTATTTAAATTCAGTTGATTGGTGCCGCCAGGGCCCACTTGTTTCATTTAAGTCTGAAGGTTCCTTGCAACAAAATACAAAATTTAATAAAAAAATAACCCAAGCTCAGAGACAACATCAAGCAGCCATCCACAAAGTACAATCTGAACTACAACTGAAGATTGTTTGATTCAGGTTTATCCAAGTTGCTAATCTTACCTAGGGCCTCAATTTCAGAAAAACCTAAATTTTTTTGATTGTGCTAATAAAAAGTCACTGATGATTTTTTGTGTTCACAACTTAGTTGATTCATCAAAAACAACTCAAGAAATTAAAAATATAATTTTGACTCTGATGAAATTAGGCCAAAATTGTCAGCCAATTAAAAATAACAATAAAATTGCTGGTAGAATGAAAGTAGTTGGGTTCCAAGCTGGATCAGACAAGGACAAGAGTGCAGGTAGGGAAATACTAACCTTCCACAATTTAAAACTAATGAGATGGCTTATTCTGAATACAGGTTTTTATGCCTTCAAGAAAGGTCTTACACCTGAGCAACTTCAAGAAGACACTATAAATCATGAAAAGTTATCTTCATATAATAGCTTTATTTTTAATCGTATTGCTGAGTTCACCCAGGTTTCCCCATGCAGTAACTCAAGACTCATGCTACATGCCTCTTTACCATCTTGGCATTAATCCCAATGGCCCTTAGCTGCAATAGAAGATAAACAGATTTTTTCAAACGTTATCATCACTCATAATGGATTTCACAATGAAATCCATGTTGATCAACATGATGTCAATCCCTGGACCTATGGATTGTTCTCTTTCATTCACGCAAATACTTTTGAATGCCTCCAATCACCTCATAATACTTTTGGGCATGGACTATTTTTCCCAGATTATAATTTTATACTGGATTTTGCAAAATCCAATGGAACTATTGAGGCTTTGTGAAAAACCTCTGAAATCAAACATCAAACTACACAACCACCTTTGATACTCAAAAACTATCCATTGATAACCCACTTTGGAGTGCCGTATCAAATTTCCAAAGCCCTCTTTGCTCAAGGACAAAACTTGAAGAATTTAGATCCTTCAATCATAATGGACAAGACTTTCAGCTGGCCTGAAAAAATAATGAAATATTACAAAAAAGAAAAATTAAAAAATTAGCTAAGTAGGGTGTTTCTGTTTTATTCACATTTGATGAATTTTGGTTTAATTTATGCCAATTTTTATGTTGGTCTTTGAATCATTGCTCAACACATCAATCATTCACATTCATAACATATATTGCTCATATTGATCCCTTCCATCAATTCATCATGACAAGCTCGATTAATTCAAAGAACACCTCTTCTTATTCAAATTCTGAGCTTACTACCATCAATATAAATTGTAATTTTAAATCAAATCATCAGAAATTTTTATTAATCTCATTCAATAATTTGGGTAGCTTTTGTAAGTGAAATATTTCATGGTCTGTCGTTCAGGGTTCAGGACAATTCAATATTTTGTTAACTCTTGTTTTTTAGCTATTTCCAGTGTTATGAATCAACCCAAAAATCAAAACATAACTTCAACTGCTTTCACCGCAATTTGTTCATCAATTCCAATCAATTTAAAACTAAATAATTTATCTTCATTGGTTACCTTACGATCTTAAAGTCAAAGCTCTGCTATAGCCCCATCTCACAAGCAATCTGATCCTCCTCAAATTTAATCATCCAAAAAACAGAACTTCTCCCTCCATCTCACTACCCTGATCTTTACAAAACTCATCACACATTTCACCACAATACTCATCTTTTATTATCAATTAATCTTACAAAACAAGAATTCAAAAAAAATTGACAAGAAAAGAAAATTTACCACTAACATTGATAACCAGCTGACTCCTCACCTTGCTAACTTGCTGGAAACCACCCCAGAACCCATCTCACTCAACACAATCCCATGCCTGACCCTCTGCGTTTTTTTTTCCACCAACCTTTCATTAAGTCTCTCTACCTCATTTTTTTTTTGTAAAAAAAAAAGAAATATACATTTTTTTAAAAAAAACCTCAATCAATATGTGCCCTGCCAATGACGCTTCTAACCTTATGATTGAAGACTCTATTGGAGAATATGACGGCGAACCAATCCAAGAAGAAAACAAATACATGGTTAACCTACTCCAATTGCTGAATAAGAAAGTTGAAGAAAATAACAAGAACAACGCTAAGACTCAAGCTGTCACAAACAAGCTTTTGGCGGCATATGAAAAAATGAGCCACCATATTGACTCAGTATTATTGCAAATGGAAACACTAGAAAAAAAAGCTGCTCATCAAGAAAAATTAATCAATGGCAATATCACTTACAACAAGGAAAGGAACAAAAAAATACCCAAAGGCTTCAGTAAAGCCATCATCCCAAACAATAAAAATAACAATACCAACAAAGCAATCCCTGACAACCCTATTGACAAACCTCATGAAACTCATGCTCAAAACTTAAAACAATTAGAACAAGTAGGGGACTATTGCAAAGCACTTTAAGCGTCGCCTTGTGTACCTCACCCTTTACCAGCTATCCCCAAATTCAACAGGGTTAATCATTTTAAATTAGCTTATATTACTCTCAGGTCCAAAATTGGACACCCCAAACCATTCAAAAAATTATTGGCACACAGTATTAAAACAAGAATAAATCAAGTCCTAAAAGATGTAAATGCAAAGGTTTATGAAGAAAATATATTTGTGAGTGTGGTGGTTAGATTCACTAATGGCACAATTAAATTATGTGCTAAAAACAAAGCTAGTGTGAGGTGGCTCTTAGATAACAAACACAATTGGACACACTTAGCTGACCCTACTTTTGTCACCTCCCTGAACTTATAGCATGTCATGATTCACTCATTCCCTTCTTTCTTTGATGTTAATGATGAAACAGACATCTTAGAATTGTCTGAACAAAACTGTGAGCCTTGAGGTATATTTTACATACCCAAATAGGCCACAATTATCTTAAAAATAAATTCTGAATAATGCATACCTCATAAGTCATTCATATATTCAAATTTCATTATTTTTTATTTCAGAAAAGTTGAATAACTTTTTATTGAGTAAGTAAATCCATGGATTTAAGGCCAGATTTGGATTCTACACAAAAATTTACCTAGGGTAGCTCCATAGAGTGAATAAGCTCAAATTAACTCTTTGAGGTGGTAAAATGGAAAATACTTCAATACCACATCATCAATACCACATAAAAGATCCATGAAAATTTTTGTTTTTCTTAATTTCACGCCAAAATAATGGGAAAGTGAGAAATCCCATGTTACATATACACTAAGAATAGTGTTATGCATGTTTTGAGCACTTAATGTTATGGTATTCTTACATGGACTTTTGGTACACCCATAGTGGATATCTCACTTTAAGCTTAAATTACTATTTTGACGTAAAAAATAGGCAAGGGGGACAAAAGACACCAAAGAGAGCCAGGGTACCCAGCTTCTGAGGCCTCAGAGGCGTGGATAGCTCCAAGGCTTGGTTCCATGGCTCATCTTAGCCCAATTGGTAAACTAAACCTCTTTGGGAACTTGGTTACCAAGTTACACATACTGTAAATCATAAGAAAATAGCAAATAACCTGCTATTTTGACGTGCCAAGGAGGTAATGAGCTACTTAGACTCCTGTAACCACGCCAATTCTTGAGGACTTTCCATGACTAGACCCTAAAAGAGTAATTAAAACCCTTTTGGGACCCATATTCATTGATTTACCTCATAGCAACTGTCAGGCTGAGTCTATGATAACAGTAATAAAGTGTATTTACAACTTTTAACTATGACTGTGACACGGTATATAAAGGTTAAAAAGGTTTTATAAGAGTTGAAGATGGTTTTAATTTAATAATAAAAGGGCTTTACTATAGTGGATATAGTGGTGGTGAGCGCTGTTGAAAGCCCTGGGTGCAGCTTTACCTGTTGGGTTACAATAATAAAGACTAGAATTATTAAGATTATAATAATACCTGATTATTACCCAAGAGTAAAACTGTTTTTGACAGTTTACTACGTAGGGTATTCAAGAGCAGGATGAGGAAAGGTCTTTGGCTGTGAAAAGCCCTCCTTTTATCCTGAAATTGGGGTGGAAAGGCTGCTAGACCTTTCCACGTAGAGGAAGTGAAGATTTTTCACTCTCTAGGACAGGCTTGTGGTTTGCAAACAGCCTGTATACCCTGTATTGGGCTCAGATGTGGTTTTGAAACCACATCTGGGCAGTTTTCACCAATACAGGGTGAAAATTTTCATCTGGGGACCTCACAGCCTGATTCTGACGTGTATGACGCGTAGAATGCTGTACAGAAGCTGTATGGGACCCCAGTATTGACTGACATATGAGGTATTGAAGTAAAAACATGCTTCTTTGTCTATTTGACACCTCACATTCATGGTTATGGGGTGTTATCCCATGGTAAGGCTGTATATGACAGCTGGTGGGATTTTGACCTTAAAATGGTCATAACTCTGTCAGTTTTTGAGATATCAAGCTCAAAGTTGGTTCATTGAATAGCTCTATATGAGCTCTACACAATGGTACCCAACTTGGCATGGTTATCATTAAATATGACAAAGTTATCCCATGTACAAGTATTTTTGTACATTGGCGTGGTTTGGGCAAAAAGCTGTATCAAGCTTGTTTGGCCAATAACTTCTGTTGTAGTTGAGTTATGGGGAAATGGATGGCACCATCAGATAGCCCTGATTGTGCTCTTTCCAAAAAGACCCCACTTTAAGTATCTCACACTAAAACTGTAAAAGTTAGATGAGAGGTGAATGTTTTGTTCACCCTTATTTGGTCTGAATTTGACCATAACTCAAGTAATACTGGTGCTAGCTCAGTTTGGCTGGTACCATTGGATAGCCCTGGCTTAGAGCTTCATTTTGAATACCCATTTGATGGGGTTAAGCCTCTCCTTCTAGATTTTAGATGAGAGGTGAAAATTAAGGTTTATGCTCAGCAATGACTTTGTTATTTCTTGTCCTATGGTGATGGGACTTGTATTTTCAGAAAGAGGTGAGTTTCCTCTTTCTTTTGATACCTTTTGAGCTAATTTGGCTCAGTTCCATGTTTTGGTGGTATCTTGGCTATACCATTGATTTATGGTGTATTGGCTGTCATGCTTGTGCTCTGGTTTTGAGTCACAGGTTGACAGCAACCAGCAAAACACTGCTATTTGCAATTCTACGTAGAAATGAGGTAAAAACTTTAAAAATTCATTAAAAATACAATTCTTAATAAATCTTTCTGAAACGTTCAGGAATAATGGAGAACTGTATTATCTATAGTACAACCAAAAATAATTACAGTTTTACTAGTAAAATTAAAAGTTTTACTTACAGTCCATTTTTGACTATTCTACGTGAAACACTGAATCTTCAAAAAATCACAGTAATTACAACCTGTGATGAAATTGGCAATAACATTGATAACTTTGAGAAATAAATGATTATTTTGGAATAAAAGAAGATTTACAGGTGTTACTCCTTTTATTCTTAACCATATTGGGGTTGGTAGTCACGTAAAAGCATTAATTAAGCAATTATGATAATCTTACGTGACAACAAATGATGCAATCAATAATCCAGAAGGGTTTATTGTTTTCTCACTCACTGGTTTTTCAGTTTGCTCCATGGCACGACTCTGTGAGCTATCTTAGACTTAAAAGAGGCCTCCTCTTGCTGTTTTTTCCACATCATCATCTTATAAATTTATTAAATAATTATTACCAACAAGTAAGTATTAGTTCAGCTATTCTTAAGTGTTTGAAATATTTCAGAATCAATCAGAAAGACGTGAAATCATAGAATTCAACTATATATTGTTGTAATACTGCTATAAATCATCTTGATCCCTTAAATCCACAATTCTACATCAAATTCCTCTACTTTTATCTTTCAATAAGTTCTTTGGAATATTAGTGAGTGATTTATTTTTAATTCTTAAAGTTTTTCTCTAAAATTAGTTTTCTTCAAGAATTACCATTATAATTATTCTTGCAAAAGATAATTATATATTAAAATAATTTTATTATTTTAATAAAAGAAGTTTTTATTATTAAAATCTTCTTGTAATTGATTCTTGTAGACAATTACTTGCTCACTGTTAAAATCACTAGTAGTGTTTAACATGTGAAAGAAATAATTTTTAAATATTTAATTGTGGTTATAATAATATTTTATTATTATATTTCATAAGAACAGACATAGTACTGTTGATTAATAGTAATATTATCATCAGTTTCATAGTCACATCTTACAAAAACAATATTGATCTCAAATAAATAAAAAATTAAGATGGCTAAAGACTCCTAATATGGAGGAAAAAGACTTTGGCTCATTGGTGATTTTGCTTGTAAACAGAAATCTTGCTTATGATATTATCAAAGGAGGTGACCTATTATTTAAAGGGAACTTACTCTGTGCGGCCAGATATCAACCTGGACCCCCCCAGTTCTATAGCTGCCTACAAATGGGAAATTTAGCATTAACATGCAAAAATAAACCTATATGCATCAAGTGTGGCAAAGAACATACTTTGAGAGAATTTAAGTTGATCACAACTGAACAACTCATAAAAACGTGTGTTTGTTGCAACATTTCTGAGAAGACAAATGGCATTGTCATTGATGACATAGATCTAAAATATCATCACACAGCATACAGCTCTTATTGTCCTATTAAACAGGCAGAGCTTAATTCACTTAAGAGTAATTCCTCTCATTCTTCTCAATGAGTTCTACACCCCATGTTCAATCACTCTCTGTCCAAGAAACACCAGAACATCTGTTACCCCTCCCTGCTCCCAAGAATTTACCTGAATCTGCTTACCAAGAAGACTCCTTCATCTTAAGTCTTAATGACAACCAATTTTCCATTTTCCACTTAGATTATCACAATAGAAAAGACACTATGCTGAGCATACTTAATACAGAACAAAAGCATTTAGTCCTTTTGTTGCAAGAGCCATGGGCTTATCATGACACATTTCTCCCTCCTCCCCATCAGGCATGGGATCTCTATACACCAAAAGCCAATCCCAAAACTAGATAAGAAAAACCCAGAACATGTATCTACATAAAGAAACTCATTCCCACACACAGCATTACACAGTACCCATTCACCAGTAATTTAATAACAGCTATCTCCATCAATTTTTCCTCACCGAGAGCGCCAAAGTTTTAGATTTATACATTTTTTTAAAGATTCTAAAAAAATGAAATATCCATTTCTGCAAGTTCATGTAGAAATATGGAGTAGTGCTCCCCAAACTTTTTTTCAAGTCATATAAGTGGCTGATTCATATAATAGATTTTTTTCAAAATGGAAAAAAGTTTCCTACTAAAATTAAGTACCTTGGGAGGTGACCATTGGTTTTGCAGATGATTCAATTTGTGCTTTTGGCATAGTTTCAGATAGTTTCCATCTAAGCTTAGTTAAAATACCAAAACAATGTATGAGCTTCATATTTTTAGACAAATAATAAAGTGTATTCTTTTTATTCATCAGAGAGACAAAATTTCAAATTAATTTCAGGAATTACCTTCTGCCATTATGTTAGAGACAGCCCACATTAAGTAGAAAAATTTGCTTGGAAACATTCTTATAAAAAAATCAAATCTCAAGCATTGAGTTGTAAGAAAGTAAATGAATATAATTGAAATGAAAGATACTTCATAAGATAGCTCCCTCCCATTCAATCATTTTGATACCCAGATTATCCTAATACTTTTGTATCCCAATCTGAAAGCTTGACTGATATTACCACATCATCGACATATCACCCATCTAGTGTCTTTGAATAAATTATATTTAATATGAGCCAGTGATCATCAATGTGGCTGGGTATTTATTTCCAGTTCTTGTGATCTATTTTAAAAACCATCTTAAGTCATTTTCACAGTCAATTCAAATTCAACAAAATTTATTCTTTTAATAATGGCTTTACATGAATTATATAACAATATTAGTATTGGAATTCATGAAAATTCACTTTGTGTTCTGAAAGTAATTTCCCAATGAATAGAATTTATGTTTTGGTTGAATGAGAATAATTCCTTAATTAAATATGCTCAAAAAAAAGACCCCATAAAGTAAATTGTAAGTCAATTGACCATATTTTTCTAGAAATATGATAAAAATTGTAAGTTTTCTATCAATATTAAGTTTTGAATAGCAACCCCCATTAAGAGATACTATAAAAGAGCAAAATATTTGAAAAAAAGAATTTATTTGTATATGAAAACATTTGCCTTAATTTCTTTTCATACTTTGATATATATATTGAATTTAAATATCAGGATAATATGAAACATATATACCAGCTTCATTTTTGCAATCATTAGATATCCACACACAAAATTATTCATCACAATTGGCTTCAAAATAACTATAAAAATATCTTTGTAATATCGGATGTTGAAATTATTTATTGATCTGAACATGAAATTTGGGAAATTCAAAATAATTCAAAGAATAAATATTTCATTTTAATATGATTTCTAAAATTTTAACAGCCATTGACTGAGATAAACTGATTTCATAATTAATTTATATTTAATCCAGGGGATTTACAGAAAAGAATTTCCCCTTTTCTCATAGTATTTCATGGGTTTATGATGATTATCATGAAATATCTGGCTGAAGATAGATTTTAAGTGATATCATATAGTTATTTCCAAGACATTCTATGATTACATCAAAAGAACATTTTGACAACATCAAAGTAAATTTTTAGGCTTGGTTAGGGGAACAGGATATTACTGGCCAACCAGTAACCTGAAAAATGCCCTGGTGTCTGACCACTCTTCAACAAAACAATCACTGTTTTTACTGTTTATGGAAGAGATCCTCATTTTTACTCAGTTCACACTACTCAATATACTCCTTCTGGAAAGGTATCAACAAAAATCCAATAAGTACATCAAGATGTCAAGAGAGAACTTGAAGTTTCTATAAACATGTTTAAGAGGTATGCAGATAAAAGTAGAGCAAGTCCACCTGCTTTCAATCCTGGTGACATGTTATGGCTTTCTTCCAAGAACATCAAATTAACTAGACCCACCAAAAAACTGTCTAAAAGGTGGTTGGGTTCTTTTCCAATCTTGAAGAAAGTCAGCACTCATGCCTACCACCTCAAGCTCCCATCTCAATGGAAGTCCATCCACCCAGTCTTCCATATTTCACTCTTAGAACCAGTCAAGACATCAAGAGCCTCCTCCTCCAATCATCATTGAAGAAGAAGAGGAATGAGAAGTCTCTCAAATACTGGACTCAAAGCTTAAGAGGGGAAAATTATGGTATTTGGTGGAATGGAAAGGTTTTGGTCAAGACTCAGAAAGATCCACATGGGAACCAACTGAAAACCTCAAGAATTGTCCTGAACTCGTTAAGGATTTTCATTCTTTATATCCTGACAATCCAGGACCCAATTCTTCAAGAGCTTGATTTTTTATAGTGCTTGGTGGGGAGAGGAATTACCAAAAGTAAGTCCCACTCCTGCTATGCACCTTTAGGGGTATTCTACTCTTTCTTGTTGTAAGCATCACCTTGGCCACTTTGTAAGCACCTGGCATCAAATTTGTCTTTCCAGGTCCCTGGCCAATTTCAAAATCAATTATCAACCTCTGTGATGAAGATTGGATCCTCCTCCAGATTCATTTCTCTTTTATTTTTTATCTTCTTATTTCCATTTTCATTCTTTTATTTTCATCTTAAATTTTCTCTTATCATGTCAAATTTCACGTCAAGATTATCATTCATTTCATTCATCATCAAATCTTGAAGCCCATGTCAAAAGAAGATCAAGCAATTCCCAGGTCATATGCCAACATTTTAATATCAGTATCAAATTCATTTTTCTGAAAAGAACTCCTCATCATCCCTCTCTCAAAAACCTTTCCAATAGCCGCAACATGCTTCACCTTTTATTGGTGCTCAGGAGCTCACCGTTTCAAGGTGAGGGGTACTGTCACAACCATGAAAATCCATACTCTTGGACCTCAATATGCCATATCCATGCCATATTCAATATATAGCAATTTGGCCATATCCATAATCATTGGCCAAATTGGCCATTATCATGTTTTATGGCCTTAATGGTCATTTTATCATCTGGGGCCAACCAGGCCCCTTCACCATCATCAAGCCATTCTAGGCTGTCTCTTTGCTTTTGGTAATCTTGGGTATTTTCCATACAACAGGGAAAATACAGCCCAAAAGCCTGTAGTTGGCCTTTTAAGCTTTAAATACAGTTTGCGCATTTGGCTGTATTAAGCCATTTAGGCCATCTTTCTCATGTATTATGTGAAATATGCCCAAAAGGCCATATCAGGCGTTTTGGGGCTTAACTGCCAGATTTGGGCATTTTTGCGCACTTTGACACAAATACAGTTTTAAGCCCGCAGTTTTTCTGAATTATGATTTCATAATGAGTAGATAGCACCAACTGGAGGTATCAGACCCTCCAATTCAATATGATGATCACAGGCATGGTGTGGAGGAAGCTTCTCTGCTTTGACCTTGGATAATACATCCAAATATTGGTGATAAGCAGGAGGGACTACCTTCAACACAGCTTCAATCTCTTCTGGTTCTTTCTCCTAATCCCACTACTCCTCCAGGGAGGCATTAAAAGATAAAGGAGGAAGGTCCATGTCACCTTGAAAGAAATTAAGTGAAGATATTGAAACATCTTCTCCAACATCTTTCATCTCTTGATAGAAGTAATGACTGAGAGGGCATGATGGAAGGGAAGTTGTCTTAAGCTCACCAACCAGAGAAAAACTTTTGACAGCAGTGGGCAAGTAATTACTAGTAATGGAAATGATACCACTAGAGTTCTTATGACTAGGATCATAGGTGATCAATTCATTTTTCCAATCAATAATGGGATTAAAATGGTAGAGGAAATCATAGCCCAATATTAGGTCTTCTCCCTTGGGTGAATCTATGATAAAGAAGTCCTATTCAAAGCTTGGAAAGGAAGGCAAGTCAACTACCCACTTGGTATAATGGGTTATGAACAAGGCAGGGGACTCATTTGAATCCATAATGAAGAGAGGAATCCCTTCAGGGAGCTCTGACATAGTCAATGAGTACTTGAGAACAAAATTCTTTGCAATAAAACAGTCTGTAGCACCAGAATCAATGAGACTACTATAAAAATTATCAGAGACAGAAGAAAAATAAGAAATTTTAAATATTTCTTGACACTAGTATTTAGAGTGCACAATTGTGCTCTTGACAAAAATAAGTGAGAACCATTGAATACATCATGATCCCCACTCATGCTTTTTCCTGCTTGGTAGGGAAGCCTCTTGATGATCCAGGCTTGTTCTGAGGTCTCTTGAAGCATTCTTAAAATGGGTTTTTTCCACCACAATAAGTACATAAGCCTTCTTTAATCCTCCTCTCCTTTTCAGAACCAATTAATTCATTTTCCTTATTGAGTAGAGCAGCATGAGGCCTGTCCATTGAATCTTAAGATTGCTTGCCCTTCTTGTTCTTCTTATGGTAAGGCCTTTTTGAAGATGAATCTTGAAGAGGCCTTGAGGTATTGGATCCAGTTACAGTAGGCCTCTTTTCTTGATTGCCACCCTTTTCCTTCTTCCTCTCATGGTAACTGGTATCTAATTACGAGGTGATATCCATGAGTTTTTTAAGAGTATCAAGTGTTCCAGGGTGAGAAGCCAACTGATCCAATAATCTTGCTTCCAATCCTCTTCTGTAAACATGAGTATATTCCCTTTCCCCCAATCTCCAATTCTTGACATTAAACTTCTGAAATAAGCAATGTACAAGGAAACATGACCACTTTCCTTCATCCTCAAATTGTCCAACTCTTGTTCAGCTGTCCTGACATCATTGGGGTCACCAAACATAGTGAATAATTGGGTTTCAAACAATTTCCAATTATTGAGGAGATAGGAATGATCCTCATTGAAAATATTTGAAAGATACAGTTCAATCCATTTGCCAGCTCTGCCAGTGGAAAAAGAAGTTGATTAATTATCTTTCTTCCTGTCAGAGAAGAAATTTGCTGTATAATTATGAAATATTAATTGACAGGATTTCATAGATCCTCTCAATCAATGGGCTTGAGTACCATCAGAAGAATCAGGTGCTTTCATTGATGGATTCTTGAATGCAGGGGCTTTGGAATTGTCCCTGGGAGCAACTGCTTGAGTGAGTTTCCCCATTAATTGAGTCATTTGCTCCATCATCTGAAGGAAATTTGGTTCAGCTTGAGAGACAGGAGATTAATTAGAATGGGCTATATTGTCAGCTTCAGAAGTCTCAGGGGCACCTGCCACTTCATTTTCCTCATACTCCTCTCCCTCTTCATCTTCAGCTTCCCCCAATCAGTTTCTAGGCCCTTGAGAAATGCTTGGATAACCACCCAACAAGCCAGAAATCTTGATATTCTTGACTTTACACCTCCTCTTCTGGAGGGTTATTCTCCTTCCATTGGTATTCCTCTGTCCAAATTTGCACTTGGTTTATGAACTGATGGTGTGCGGTCAAGAGGAGCCCTTGCTGTAGGAGTGTGTGAACCTTTGAGATATGACCACATACCCAAAAAGGTCACAAGAAATATTTAATATAATTATACATTAAAAATAAGTACCTTAAAAATATAAAAATACCATAGATTGGCATAAAACTTGGTTTAACTTCAAAACCAATGAATAAACATGTGAAATAAATTATACCATTGGATTTCCCAAGGTAAAATACACATATACCATTTTTATGGCATATCTGTAAAGTCAATATTTAATAAGTTATAAGTAATAATACCTTATAAAATACACAAATCCTTATTTATTTCAGAGACCAATGAAACAACATGTGAAATAAATGGTACCATTGGAATATCCATAACAATCCACATATAAAACAATCAATAAGCTAAGATTCAAAGTCAATACTTAAAGAATTAACCTGAATATATGCACTTTTTTGGTCAACACATATATTCAAGGATTTTCGCCAATATCTTTCAAAATATGCATGATAGAATGATGAACCAAAAATAAAAGTCATCACGTAATTACTGTAGTAATACATAAATGAAGTTTATTTCACAAGTTATAAACAAGGTTACAACCTGTAAGGGATTATTGATTAAAATCAACAGAGCTGTTGACCACTTTGTTGTGAAAGTGGTCCAACCTTAAAAAAAAGGAGACAGTTGTATTCTACTAGCTCATTCGTGAAGAATTCTGTATTTTTTATTACAATATTCAAGGTATAACCCCTTGAAATCATAGTTTGAAGTTTAAAATATTAAATTTCGACAGAAAAGATGAGTTACAAGAAAAATCATCAAAAATAGAGTTTTGATGATTTAATGAAATGCTCTTGGAAGCATAATAAGGTTATGCCAAGCTATTAGAATTCACTCTCTGAATGGCTGTAGCCTGTAAATCTTAAAAGCTATTAAGGATCAAAGTTTGAGCTTAATTTGATCATTTATGATCACTCTCTGTAACCTTAAATTAGGTTTAACAGTCATATTAGTGATTAAATTGGTGAATACTATTAGTTTATGATTAAAACTAATAAAATCCACGAATTTTAGGGTTCTTCCAAGTCTTTGATATCATCAAACTTAGAGTTATACTGATAACTCTAAATAATGGCGTAATAATGATGTAATATGGTTTGATCATGATGTAATCATCACCAAACCTTAGAATATTGATCAATTCCAGTGGATATTATCAGTACACGTCTACTAGAAGCCTGTTGGACTCTAGGAGGGAGGTATTTACTATAAATAGAGCTCTTATTACTCTGTTTTCCCCTCAGACGCATCAAAAACATTAAATCAATTAAATTGGAAGGTAATATCTTTATTCTTTATATATAAAACTCTTATATTATTAAAGACCAAAGACCATCTTATTATAATCATTAATTTTGACGTGATTAAATTATTTATTTAATTGTTTTTGTTAAAAATCTCTCTAAAATCACATTTCCATGTAAAAATAAAGAATATTTGTAATTCTCTTTATTTTTTATTGTAAATACAATTTGGATAAGTTGTATTTACATTTTTTGGCGTAAAATATCTCAAAATTATTATATTAAGTATTAAAAGTAGGTTATTTTCTCTTTATTATTACTTTAATAACTCTTTAATTAATATAAATAGTATTTATATTAATTTATAACTTTAATATTGGTAATATTATTGTTAATAATTGTTTTTTATTAATAAAAAACAATTTTTTTATGCCTTTATTATTTGTTTGTATCAATAATAAAGTGCCATTAAATATATTAATTATTTTATATTAATATATCTATTTTTATGTTATATTTTTATAATATAAATTATATTATTATATTTATTTAATAATATAATTATTTTATGCCATAATTATAATAATTCTTTATTATTATAATTATTTTTATCTTATTTATTTCATTTATAAGGACATTCATAGTACAATAAGTAAAATATTAGTAATTTTTACTTATTGTTTCATAGTCAAACCTTACAGAGTGAGAACAGCTTGATTTATTTGGCCTCTTGTATTCTTGGCTGGGGGGCTATGCTGAACTGGCATTATGAAAGAATAACAAAAATAATGGATTGTATTTGAAAATAAGGAATCAAAGCTTGGTAAAATCAATAATCAATATAATACTTGATTAATCTTGAGGTTAAATCAAATTCAATAAGTCAATCAATATATTCAGTCATTATCAAAAGTCAATTCAAATTAAATATCCATAAGACCTTGAGGAATTCAATAATCAATAATCAATAAATGTCTTCAATATAAAATCAATTTATTGAGGAATCAATCAGTCAATAAATATCTTCAGAAATCAGTTCAATATCTTGATGAATCAAACCAATAAATAATTAAAATCAATTTGTGACAATAAATCACTTATCTTGAGGAATTCAAATCCAGTCAATCAACCCAATCCAAACAGAATCCTGAATTTCTGAATCAATAGCCAAAATAAATCCCAGTCAATCAACCAATCAACTAACCAATCAATAAATTCCTGATAAGACCTGAATAAGCAAACAAAAGAAAATTTGGATTTGATATCAAATTGGAGAAATAAATTGAGATGGTCAGCAATGATTAAGAAATGAGAAGAATGAATTTTCATTTGAATAAAATTAATGAGATGAAAATTGATGAGAGAGAAATCATAATCATGAAGAGTCATAAAATCACAAAAGAGTCATAATTGAATAATGAGGGAAATGAATATTAATAAATGAACAGAAAGAAGAAAATATGAGTAAATTAATGTAATGTCACAGGGGCTCTTCTAAGTGAGGAGGGCCTGGAACTCATTAAGCTGGCAATTACTTATAGAGGGTTCAAGATATGGTATAATTAAATACACTTAAGAGTGTAATAAGATGAAATTACCAATGAAAGAAGTATAATAAAGCAGTAACAAAATGATAAGAGTAAGAAAATAAAAGAGCCAACCCCAAAAAAGTCTAAGCCCACTGTTTCAACCTGTCAGAAAGAAAGAGAGTGGTTAATAAGGCTATGCCCACCACATCTCGAACTGTACAGACAAAGAAGAAATACTAACTTATTAAAAATAAAATATAATACCCAAAATAAGAGTAAGAATATTTATAAAATAATAAATCAACTAAATCAATTAACTGGGGAAAAGTCCTCAGGGGGAGAAAGAGGGGCTTGTATATGTGAGAATCACCAGCCCTGACCCAGACAGAAAATTTTCATGAGAAGAATTGATGATTGAATTGAGTCTGGCCAATACAGGTCCTTTACAGCTTTACAGGATCTGTACAAGAGGTGTGGTAGTGTTTGGTGATTGTAAAGTTTCAGGATGGTGTATCCAAACTGTATTGGGTAATTTCAACCTGTATTGATGGACCAGACTGTATGCATGTTTCAGCAAGGAAGTTTGCTGAAACTGAATGCTGATACATGCAGTGGATTCTCTGGTTTGAGTGGGGGTAAGAATGAATACCCTTACCCCTGACTAGTGGTTGTTACACATTTGAACTGCTGCTTCTGGCTACTGGAGCTGGTTTTTGCACCTGTTTTGTTAGTTAAGGGTTGTTTTTCCTCCATTCTTTTGTTTAAATAATCATATTTTTCTTTTCCAGAAATTATGGCTATCTATTGGGTAACTTGCAAGTGCTGGGGTGCCCCAGATATCTTTTTGGGGTCAGGTAAGAGTTCATGCAGTTTTTCCACAGATCTGAACGGATCTGGTACTCTTTGTGCTGCAAGGCATTTTTGAAAGCCTTCTGTCTGGCTTTTTAAATGCCCACTGAGGCGTCTGGTGGCAGTGTCAGCTCTTTTTGAAGGTAAAATAGTGTCATAAGCTTCAGAATGGCATAATTTGTCAGTTTGGGCTTCATTTACTGACCCTTGTCCTTCTTTAACTGAGAGGTTTCTGCCACAATCATGTGTATAAAATTTTTTGGGAGCTGCTTGAGGGGTTATAGCTTGCTCCTGATTTGGCTGCAGGCATTATTATAATTAAAAAGCTGGAAATAGTATTTTTACATCAAAAAACTTACTTTTGGCCAAATTCTTTTCCTTTTGGAGTGTATTACTAATTTCCAAGTGAATTAATTCAGAAGAAATTGGCTCTTTCTTATTATTCTGAGTAATAATGAAAGTGCTATTATGGTCAGAATTAACAGTACTGGCATGAATAATAATAGGAGCTGTTGATGCTTTTTCAATGCTTTCTTGTCTTACCTTGTCAGACAGCAAAATTAAATGAAAAAGGAATTCATTAAGTAAAGAAAACTTTTTTAAAAAGAGAAATGAAAAAATCAAGCCTCACTTATAATACAAAGGAAGTTGTGTTTTTTATGATTTTGTGAATTTTAAGTTTTGTTCATGGAATTTGAAATTTTTCAATATAAGAAAAAGGTTAAACGGATGAAAACAATGTGTCGCAGGTAAAATATCATGTCTGGAACTCCAAATTTAAGTTGTAGATATGAAACTTTGATTGAAAATAAAGTACTTTTCCTGTCCTCAAAACTTATATATGGTAAAATTTAATCAAAAATGATAAATTTCAAGAGTTTTAAGAGAAAACACACCAAATTTACTTTATTTAACTTTTTTTATTCCAAGAAAATTAATATTAAAGAGATCTATTGCTTTACCAACAATAAAAATTTATCCAAAAAATACTCTACAAGAGATATTTAAGGCTACAAAAGAAATTTCTTCAAGAGCAATTTCAATTGGAATTAATTGAGAAAAGAACTTCTGGCAATTGATATAAGATAAATGTGTTTAAAAAGAATATTAAATGGAAAACACCCCCAAAAGTGACCAGAGTTAATTTGGAAGCAAAGTGACAAAGTTAATAGTGGAGAAAGATGCTTCAATTCACTTTTGGGGTGGTTCAAGGGTAAAAATGATTATAAGAGTTACAATCAATTATTTTAATGGTTTTTTCACATGTTTTAAAGGTTCAAAATAATATAAAATTGGTTTTTGGAATCCTTTATTGATTGGTTTAACAGTTTTTAAACAAATTATAAAAGGAAAACATTTTAACATGAAGCAAAACGTGGGCAAGGAAGACACTCTTTTATGGCCACCAATTTTCTTACTAAAAAGGTAAATCTTACTCTTGTAAGCCATGAGAAGCAATCTGAAAGCAGAAGAGTCAATTATGTTATAATTGAGCTCTGTTTTGGACCAAAACAGGGCTTGCTTTAGCCATTTTAGACCCTTAAAGAACCCATTTCTATAGTAATACCTGGTTTCAAGCCTTAAAAACATGTCAGAATGTGTGTAAGAGACTTTAAAAATAGTTAAATCTCCTTTTACTAAGCTTAATTTAACTTAAGGGTAGTTTTACCCTCTTGGAAACAGTTAAAACTACCCTGGTTGGTAACAAAACCTCATCATCAATTGAGTAAAAGACCTTGTAGCTCAATTCCAGGCCAAAATTGATGATGAATTTCTGTGTGAACTATGACATCTCATGCCTGTCAGCAAGGAATTTGGGGGAGTCTGGCACCCTTGGAGTCAAGATTCCTTTCCTCCCCAGAATTGATCTACCCAATTTAGTTTTTCTTCAATTCCTCATCATGTACTATACTTGTGATTTACATATGTAATTCCAAGCTCACTTATGTAATACATGCACACATGTTGACATTTTGATTGAAAATACTTTGATTCCTCATAACCTCTAAACTACACATCACACCTTAATGTTAACACAAAAATTGATTTTCAACACCACCTGTGGTGTGAATTAAAGTGAGGTTTTGAGGATTTACAGATTTTCATACAGAAAATACTAAAAACTTAATTTGAGCTTATTTAGATTTGAGTTACAGAATTTTCACTCAGATGTGACCCCCCCCCCCCCTCATTTCTTATGAGCAATCCACTGATGAAATAATTTTCATAAGCTTATGTATTGGAAAAAAACTATAATGATTTTTATTTAAATTTTTTTCCAAAACTATTTTCTTCTTGATATTTTTGTTGAAAATTTATTTTTACTTAATTTTTTAAGTAAAATTTTATTTTCACAATTTTAAATTTCAATGTAATTTTTATTTTATATTATATGAAAATTTTTCAATTTTTTACTTATATTTTAATTTTTTTTGTATAATATAAACAACTTTATTTATTTATAATTGTAACATAATGTGTTATTTGTGGTCTTTTGGGTATATGAAAATACTTCTAAGGCTCACAGGAAATGTTACTTTTGGCAAAAGGAGTTGTCTGGGCAGTACTAGGCAAAAAGATATGTAAAATGTGTTGATTAGCCAAAGGAGCTTTGACTACATTAGAAGAAACTGTGAATAAATAAAAAATGGATTTTACATCAACAGAATAGAGAATTCATAATGAATATTTTACAGCACAATCTTGACAGACTGAGAGCCTTGGGGAGACAGTTTGATTTCAATTGAAAACAACAAAACTAAAATTTAATTAAAAGAAGTTAAGGATAAGAGAAAGTCAACAAAAAAAGAAAGAAATAGAAATAAAATGGAACATCCCAATACATATAGAAAGAACTTAAATAAAATAAAATAAATACCAAATTGACCGTAATTAAAAGTGACTTATGCTTGTAAGCCCCAACATCTGACATACACAGTGCAGCTTACAAGACAAATTCAAGCCATAAACTAAGCAAGTTTATCAACATTGTACTTTGAAATAGGAAACATAGTATAGAAGAAAAATAAAACACAAATCTCTTGGTTAGCACTGAAGTATAAGAAAAATATAGAAAAAACAACTCACCATGTAATCAAAATCAATTACTCTAACAACATTGAAGTTAATAAATGAAATTGAATTAATTAATACAGCTAGATAAGCATGGAAAAAATGGTACTTACAATAGCAAGGATTATGTAGATAAGGTAAACCTTCAAGAATGATAGTAAGAATAAATTATGAATAAATTGAAAAGTAAAAAAGTGGACAGTGAATTTCGGCAATGGCAAGAAGAATTCCACCATCAAAATGCAGAATGAAGAAATCTGTTCTTTAAGCACAGAAGCCTTGGGATCAAAATACAGCAAACTGAATTATTTATATTGAACTCAATTTTTTTTGTAAATATATATATATATATATTATCAAATTTTTAGATTTATTTATTAATTATTAGATTAATTTTACTTAAGGTTTTTATCAAAACATTGCTAAATTGAAAGAGATCCCCAACATGGTGAAATCTTTGACCCACAACCATTGGAAAATCACCTGAGCCTAATTAGGCTTTAGATAAACCTAAATTCTAAAGTTTATTTATTTTGTAAATCAAATTTTAGTATTAAAAATTGATTATATTCCCATAAAGTGGATTTATGAAACAATGATAATGAAATTAACATATATACATTCAATGGCTTCCTTTGAATCAATTAGTTTAATCTAAATTAATTAATAAAAATTAAGCAATGTGATAATGGAATTAAAATACCTTTTCTTTATATATCTTTTGAGCTTTATCATTACTTTATGTGTTACAACGTTTTTCATTTTATTCAAAAGTTAACATTATTTTATACTATATGAATAAAGAAACAAGAAAAAAAACAAAATAAATAAGTAAGGGTAATTAGAAAATTCAAAATTACATGGAGAGGGGAGTTTTCCCTGAATCTTATCCATTTATATTTTTCTTTTTGAGTTTTGGTCTAAATTTTTGGAATGGGTGTAATAGCTTAAGACTCTAGAAGAAAGAAATTTTTATTTTATGTAGAGGGCACCAGCCCCTCAACCACATAGAATTATTTCAAAGCTATTTACCATATTTTCTTCATCTGCATCTTCTTATACTTATAGATTATATATTTATCTATTTATTTAGTTTTGAATAATTGTATTCTTGATACATAAAAAAGAAAAAAGGACAATAAAAATTTGGTGTATTACTATGATTAGTTACTTAGTAGTAGCTGTTTTTTTAGGAAATAATATTTTGAAGTTTCTTTTATCTCTGTGGTATGGAAAATGTGGTTATGATACAATGAAATTCTAGAATTTTTACTTGCATTTGTTTTTATTTTTGAATATATATAGATTTTGAGTTCATGTTGGGAAGTTTTGTTAGAGACAAAATATTTAGACTTGAAGAGTCCTAGACAAGACCTTACACTTTGCAAGTCATATTTTATTATTATTCTTATCAAAAATCTTACCAAAAACTCAAGAAATGGCTCTGAGTATAAATTTAAACTGCCTCATTATCCATAAAAAATTATTCCATTATCATTTTAATTTTTCATTATCAAAAATCTTACCAAAAACTTAGGAAATAGTGCTGAGTATGACCTTAAAATGCCTCATTATTCATTATCAAAATATCACCAAAGCACAAGGAATGGTCCCAGACAAGAAATTACATTGTCCAAAAAATCTTTTCTTCTTAATTTTCTCCAGAGTTACATAAAACACTGCAAGAACACAAAATATGGACCTGAACATGACCTTAAGCTGTATCAAATACACTTTTCAAGAAGTTATAGAAACCAAATAGAGACTCAAGGAATGGTCCTGAGTGTGACTTTAAACTGCATCCCAAGATTTTTCAACTTGATTAATTACCTCAAGAAATCAGTTTTGGTGATTGGAATGAGTCAAGATGGTCCCAATGAATAGAAAAGGAAGAAGAAAAACAAACAGGAGATTTAAGGAACAAGAATCTTATAAAGAAAGAAAAAGGAGGATATTACAGCTCAAAAGGCATAGGTAAGGAATGAAGAAAACCAGTATAAATAATTGCAATGAGGAATCACAACAAACTCTTGTGTGAATTGGAGTTTTTTTCTTTTTGGAGGAAATATGACCTCAAGATGACAGCAAAAAAAGGAAAAATAAAAAATAAAAAAGAAAAATAAAGGGTAAAAAGATATTAAATAAAAGAATTATTCATTTCAGCAAAAAAAAAGCAAATATGAAAGTGTATTTTTTCCTTAATCCTCACTGGAAATGCTGGGGACAGTATCAAATGGAGAGGGGGATGGGGTATGCCATACCATTTTGTCAAATTGGATTAATGAAAAAATAAATAAATAAAAATCATAAGAGGTATTTTATTTGAAAATTGAAATCAGGAGGGATTTTCAATCACATACAATTAGGAGGGGTGTACAATTATGGACTTACAGGGATATTATGAAATGTGGAAAACTCCAAACAAGATAGATTAAAGTTTAATACTGTGTTAAATCTAAAACAAGGGTTCAGAGAAAATTAAAGTTGAAATTGATTAGTCATAAATTCAAATTGTGCTTAGTAATCAAGAAGATAAGGTAACAGGGCTTCCCCCACATTTTAGAAAAATTCAATTCAAATATCAACAAATGACATCATTTCCCCACAATTTCCCTACAATATCAAGAGCTCAATTGAAAATACAGGTCACCTGAACAAAATCACATACCTTCCAGCTCAATTACCACCCAAAACTTAATTTAACACATAATGTGATTCAAAACCTTTAATTGAAGACCTGAAAAGGTCCAAGTACTGTTTATTTTGACATTCCCATTGAGACCCCAGAAACTATAAATACAGGTCCCTTCCCCCTCTAATTATTTTTTCCTCATGTCCCAAAGTGTGGTTCATCACAAAAACACAACTGCTCAATATTTTTCTAAGGGAAATTCCCTCCATCCATCCACATTATCCTAGTTTTTGAGGAATACTCAGTAGCTAAGGCTCAGAAGTATATCTATCCCATCCCCATTTCTAGATATTTCCCAGTAGATAAGCTCAGTAGCAGTATCTGAGTGTTTTATAATTGATAGTAGTCAAAAGTTGGTCTACTTCAATTCATAACCTCATCTCATTGACTATCCTATTAATATTGTAATACCTTTCCTAATTTTCTCAGTAGGAAAGCTCTTTAGCAGCTTCTGAGTGATATATAATTAATAGTAGTTAACAGCTGATCTCAATTAATTCATAAACTCATCTCATTGATTACTTCAATTCCTAAATTTACCCAGTAGCCAAGCTCAGTAACATTGTCTGGGTGTTTTATAAATAATAGTAGTTAATATTTGGTCTAAAATATTTCATAAATACATCCTATTCACAAAGTTCTTTAATAACTAGTTAATCTCAGTAGTAAATTTGACCATATTATTATCTGTTATCCCAAGTTATCATCATAAAATTATTAAGCCCTTGAAAAAGTAGGAGTGTTTTTTATTATTAGTTATCATAGTATCAACCATGTTATCATCAAAATTGGAAATCCCTAAAGGTGTTACTGATCTCATTGAAGAAATGAAAAAAGTCTTTTCTCTAGTTATATTTATGTATTTTTTTGTGTCAAGGCTTACTAAACCATTGTTTCTAGATCAAACAAAGCCTGATGGAGTCTGTTGAATATACTTTTCTGACCCAGCCACCATCAAATAAATTAAATTAATTGTGAAACTCAGGTCACAAAAACTCAGCATTATTAGGAAGGGAAGTCTAGATTATTCTAGAACACAAGCAGACAAAGGGTTACAAGCTTGAACAGTAATTCAAAGCTTTGTTATTGTAATTTCCACCTCCAGGTACTTAATCATTTATCCCACAAAACACACAAAGGCAAAAGCATGTGCAGGCCTAATTTCAAGTGGGATTTCCAATTTGGAGGGACACAGGTAGAGCCAGCCACAAGATTCTGTGGGTGTGTAAGTGTGATACATGCACACAAATTCAAAAGCATGTGTGGGGGTAATTCTTTGGAACCTACATGCACACAGAACTCACTAGGGGCATGTGACTTACAAATATCCAAGCTCTCATGGATGGAATTTGATTCTGAGGCCTGTTTGCCTTCTAGCATGAGCATAGAATATTTGTGCAATTTTGGATTGTGTATGTAACACAACAATTGAAATTGGCTTATTCCCACTGTACCCAATGTCAGCATTGTGATTTATTTGTGGTCATGTGCACTGAGGGGCTTTACTGCTCACAAAATCTTGATTCAGTGATTTTCCCGGAAAAAATCCCAATGAATATGAGAGGTTTGCATTATTTTTTCACTATATTTTCAGCAAAAATATACCAAATATTATTAAATAAGGGTTCTATACTTACAAGAAGTCCATATAGCATCACTTTATTATCATACAATCCACAGTTGCCTTCAATTTCTTCTTACAATATCATCAAAATAACAGCTTTATAAATAATGAGATGAGGCCAATCTAGTAAGAAAGTCAAATCAATCTTCAAAGCTTTCAATATCAGAAAGTTATTTTTCAGCATGAAATATGGATCAGAGACTTTGAAATTGATATTAATGAGACTAAATAATTGTGAGTTTCCCCTCAGAAAACATATCAAACTATTTCTGACATTTTTGGTTTCAGTTGAATATATATTGTTGTTGATATTTATGTTTGAAACTGTAAAATAAAAAGGTGAAACAGCTCTTGAAGTGGGATAACCTGTGGATTGTAAATTAGTGTCCAAGCTGATCCATGCAACTCTTTCCCTTGTTGAATGAAAATTCTGTAAGTACTAACCAGGGAATCACAAACTTGTTGGTCATGGCAGAGTGGTTTATTATGTTTATTGTGATTTGAAAGGGTAGAAGGCTGTGATTTAAAAAGCTGTCTTATTTTCCATGCAGCTGATGGAGATTTCAGGACAATGGAAATTTCAGAACATTGACAGTTATGTTGAAGTATGGTTTTGTATATAAAATCTATTCAGGGTTACAAGATGTTAGTCTTATTCAGTTCATTTTTGTGAGCCTGCAAGCATGAAAAGAATTACATGCTACACAAACTCCAAACACTTTCATTAAATTTTCTTTGAATTATTTCAATTCATCTGTGTAAATTCACTTTTAATTTTGTTTTATTCTAGTTTTTGTTTACAAGTCACTCATTTAAGATTAGTTGTTATAGTGATCTTATTTACAAGTCACTCATTTAATTTTAGTAGTTATAGAAACATTTTTTCATCTTGTTTCTATAACACCCTTTTTACCTTGTTGCAATAGCGGCTTTGCTTCTATAAAAATCACCTACTATTTTTTTCATATATTGTTACTATAAAAATACCCTTTATGATAAAAGGTGTATTAGTCTATTTGTGTTTTATGTTGATTTTGTATCTAAAGCATTTAAGAGGAACATTCTTCTTGATAATGATTGCTCAGAGCTCTTAGAAATATATTTTTTACAAATAAATTCGTAACAATTTCTTGTTATTAGATCTCTCAAATATAAGTAATAAAAATTACTTTCAGTATTCTTCATATTGTTGAAGCTCATTCCACCAATAAGATACTTCTTTTTATATAGTGACGTCTCTATTAATTTGACTTAATAGTATTCCACCGTTAGTTTAGTTTATTAAAATTCCTAGCAATTAGACTGGAAGTCACGTTAGAGGCCCCAGGCTAACAATTTTTATACTAAATATGAATATGTTTTTCTTATTAATTGGCATACATATTATGTTATTTGTTGGCATCTTTGCATATACTCCAATCAAGTGCTCATATGCCAATGTGGCTGAGGCTTGTGCTGCAACCCAAAATTGAAAGGGTTCTGCAATATAATAAGCAAAATGATGATTTGGTTTACTTTTCTGTTTTTGGAACAGGTGTTGATTGGACAGGCAGAATGTTCCCCAATTTTCACAAAATTGAGTCACATCATCCATTGAAACAGTCCAGCTTGTTGCAGTTTTGATAGCACTAATCAAATGCAATTTATTCTTTGTTACTTGATGTTCACAGGCTTCTGATTTACCCATTTTTCTTTGGGTATTGGGGGAATTTTGTTCATATAATGAGATCTGTTGGCTGAGAATTGAAAATGGAATATATACCTTGTATAAGAGAGCCCATTCAGCAGCTTGCAAAATACTATGAGGGTGAAAACTCATTTTGTGGGGCGCTCTTCTCCAAGATGATAGAACTATTGTATCAGATATTATTTTCTGAAGATGCTCCAGAGGCTGTGTGAGCCTTAGAGGTAATTTCATATACCCAAAAGACCACAAATACAAAATTAACATATAAATATAAATAAAATGAATTGATTTATATTATTAAGATAAAAATCAAAATATAAATATAAAATTATATTCAAAATTAAAAATTTAATTACAATTTAAAAATAAAATTACATCAAAATTTTGAAATTGTAAAATTACATTTATACTTGAAAAATTAAGTAAAAATGAATTTTTAATAAAATTGTAAAAAAGTTAAATGAAAATTATTATAGCTTTTTATCCAATAAATAAACATATAAAAATTATTTCACCATTTGATTCCTCATAAAAAATTAGGTGGGGTCACCTCTGAGTGAAATTTTTGTAACTCAACTCTAAATAAGCTTAAATTAAGTTTTTAGTATTTTCAATACAAAAGTTGAAAATCCTCAAAACTTTAATTTAATTCACACCACATGTGGTGTTAACCATCAATTTTTGTGTTAAAATTGAGGTGTTGTGTTTAGTTTAGAAGTTATGAGGAATTGAAGTATTTTCAATTGAATTCAATTGAAATGTCAAAATGTGCGTATGTATTACATAAGTGAACTTTGATTTACATATGAGGTGTCAATTATCACTGTATTGTACTGTACAATTCAATTGAATTACATATGTAAATTATAAGTATAATACATGATGAGGAATTAAAGGAAAAAATAAATTGGAAAGATTAAAATTGGGGGGGAAAAGGAACTCCAGCTCTAAGGGGGAGCTAGACCCCCAAAATCCTTGCTGACAGGCGTGGGATGTCAAAATTCATGCAAACACTCATTACTTTTGGCCTGGAATTGAGTTACAGGGTCTGTGGACTCAATTGATGATGAGGTTTTGATACCAACTGGGGTAGTTTTAGCTGTTTCCAAGAGGGTAAAACTACCCTTAAGATGAAAAATCATAGTAAAAACAGTTTTAACTGGTTTCTACGTCTCTTACACACATTCTGACGTGTTTTGAAGGCTCTAGAGCAAGTATTGCTATAGTAATGGCTGGTTTAAGGGTCTAAAATAGCTAAAAATGGCTTAAACCAGCACTTTTTTGGTCCAAACCAGGGTTGAATGATGCCATAATGGGCTTTTCTGTTGTCAGACTGTTTTTCACAACTGCCAAGAGTAAATTTTACTTTTTTAGTAAGGAAATTGATGGCTATAAAAGAATTTCTTCTTTTCCCCACTTTTCTCTTCATGTTAGAATCTTTTCCTTTTATAATTAGTTTAAACACTGTTAAACCAATCAATAAAGATTCCAACCACCTTTTTTAAATCATTTTAAACCTTTTAACCACGTGAAAAAATCATTATAATCATTGTTTGTAACTCTTATAATCATTTTTACCCCTGAACCACCTCAAAAGTGAATTAAAGCATCTTTTATCACTGTAAACTTTGTCACTTTGTTTCCAAATTCACTCTGGTCACTTTTGGGCATGTTTTCTCTTTAATATTCTTTTTAAAGACTTTTTTCTTTAATTAATTGCTTGCAGTTCTTTGCTCAATTAATTCCAATTGAAATTGCTCTTGAAGAAATTTCTTTTGTAGCCTTAAAATATCTCTTGTAGAGTATTTTTTGGATAAATTGTTTATTGTTGGTAAAACAATAAATTTTTATAATATTATTGTTTTATACTAATAAAGTTATCAACAATAAAATTGGCGTGTTTTCTCTTAAAAATAATATTTCTTACCATTTTTAATTGATTTTTACCTTATACAAATTTTGAGGACAGGAAAAGTACTTGATTTTTAATCAAAGTTTCATATCCACACCTTACATTTGGGGGCCCAGCCGTGATATTTTACCTGTGACATATTTTTTTACTCTTTTTTAATCTTTTTTCTTATATTGAAAAATTTAAAAACATATAAAAAAATACTTATAATCAAAAAATCCATAAAAAATATAATTTTTTTCATATTATAAGTGAGGCTTATATTTTTATTTCTTTTTGAAATATCCTTTTTTTACTTAATTAATTAGTTTTTTCATTAATTTTAGTGTCTGAAAACGTGGTAAGACAAGAAAAAATTGAAACAGCCTCAACAGTAACCAGCCTTATTCCTGCCAGTCCTGTTAATTCTGATCATAATAGTACTATTATTGTGATGCATGGAGGTTTAAAGTTGAAACAGCCTTTCAATCTGCCAAATTTAATTCTGATAAAGACAAGGCTTTACCATGGTTTTGCCAACAAAAAGACAGATTAACAGCATTATATCCAGACATGTCAGAATTCATGATCCATAGAAAGATTCTGAGACAATGTGGAGGTGACTTAGAGCATGCTGTCAAAAGAAGGACTACTGAAAAATCTTCAGCAGAGGATATTATCAATATATTAGAGGAAGTAACCACCAGAACCAAAACTGGTTCTAGTAGGGCGAATCTCAAAACAAGGTTTAATACACCTTGGAAAGATTCTGTGGACAAAAATACCAAAGAAAATTCTAATAATATTAAGTATAAATCTGAAGATACATTCAGAAAGTGCCATATTTGCCGAAGCACCACCCATTTAGCCAATACATGTCCAAAGAAAGGAAAAATCAATGAAATTGATATTGAAAAGGAACCTGATGTTGAAAAGATGACATAATTGAAGACAATTCAGATGATAAGTCATCAATATTTTCTGAATCTTCAAAAGATATAGAAAATATCAATGCCACTTTTGACATCATGGAATCTTATTCCCACTTGCCACAATTGAGCAATGGTCAACTTGATTTATCAAAAGTTCAAGATGCACAACTTATGAAAACAAAACCAAACAGGGGGAAAGGTTATACAGCTGGTAACTCCTGTATAACAGAAGTGGTGATTGACAACAAACCCACCAAGCTTTTGCTTGACCCAGGAGCCTTCTGCTCTTGTGTTGGAAAATCTTTTCTTAAGACTTGTGTCCCAAATTTTGAAGAACAATTGTTACCAATTGATGGTATAAAATTCAATAGTGCAAGTAATCCAATGAAAGCATTAGGAATTTTTGAGACCAATGTCATATTCCCACACATAAATGGGAATTCAAGAATCACAGTTGAATTTTTTGTTATGGAAAATTGCTCTAGTACCCATTTTATATTGGGAAATGACTATTTAATCATGTATGGGATAGATTTGCATAACAACAAAGACAGATACTTTACTATTGGAGACAATAAGCACCAAAAGTTTGCCTTTTTACCATTTAAAAGACAAATTACAGTAAACAAAGTATCACCAGTCAACTTAGAGTTAGAGAAATTCAAGTCTGAACAGTTAAATGAGGCTGAAATAAGCCTTCATCTGACTGATAAACAAGAAAATGAACTTTCTTCTCTTTTGTATGACCACAGAGGAGCATTTGATTCAGACAAAGAACCTCTAGAAGCAATTATTGGTCATGAAGTTGACATCATTCTTAACATTGAGAGACCTTATCCACCACTCTTAAGAAGACCTGCATATCCAGCAAGTCCAAAATCAAGAGAAGCTCTAGAAACTCATATCAAAGAACTTCTGGACCTTGGTGTAATAAGAAAAGTAGGCCACAATGAAGAAGTAGAAATAACTACACCAGTCATAGTGGCATGGCATAATGGAAAATCTAGAATGGTTGGGGACTTTAGAGCTCTGAACACTTACACTGTCCCAGACAGATACCAAATACCAAAAATCCAAATTGCCCTTACTCAAATATCTCAAGCAGTGTATATAGCCACTATGGATGCCCTTAAAAAATTCCATCAAAATGTGGTGACACCAAGAGCAAGAAAATACTTGAGAATTATTGTTCATTGTGGAGTGTATGAATACTTGAGGATGCCCTTTGGTATCAAAAATGCACCTTCACACTTCCAAAGAATGATGAATTAAATCTTCCCTGAAGAACTCTCAGAGGGATGGTTAATCATTTACATTGATGACATTATTGTCTGTTCCAAAACTTGGGAGGAGCACATGTACAGATTTTCCAGAGTTTTGACAAAAATTCAATCAGTAAACATGAAAATCTCCTTGAAGAAATGTCATTTTGGATTTAAAGAACTTAAAGCACTCGGACATGTTGTATCTGGTTTGTCCCTTGGAATTGACAAAAACAAAGTTGCAGCAGTATTGCTAAAACCCATGCCTCAGAATAAGAAGGAAATTCAGTCACTCTTAGGTTTTGCAGGATATTACAGGCAACACATTAAAGATTTTGCATCCATGGCAAGACCACTTTATAAATTTTGTGACAAAGACACAGTATTTGAAATGACTGTTGACAGAGTCAAAGCTTTTGAGTCTCTAAGAGAAGCCTTGACCACTGCTCCACTCTTACTGATGCCAGACTTTAAATTGCCTTTCAAATTGTATATTGATGCATCAGGGGATGGGCTAGGTGCTGCACTTCACCAAGTTCAGATAATAAATGACAAACCTGTAGAAGGACCCATATGTTTCATATCCAGGAAAATCAAACCAACTGAAGCCAGATACAGAGCAAGTCAAATGGAATGTCTATGCCTTGTCTGGGCCTTAGAAAAATTGAACTACTTCTTGGAGGGATGTGTTTTTGAGGTGATAACAGATTGTACAGCTGTCAAATCACTTTTAAACATGAAAACACCCAACAGACATATGCTCAGATGGCAAATAGCCATACAGGAATACAGAGGCAATATGACTATTGTTCATAAGGATGGGAATATTCATAAGAATGCAGATGGACTAAGCAGATTGCCATTACCAAATAATATTGATAATCCTGCTTATGTGCCAGAAGAAGCTTCACCACAAATCCCAATAGAAGGAATAAGTGTTACAGACTTGAACACCACCTTCTTTGAAGAAGTCAGAAATAGTTACACTCAAGATAAGAATTGTAGCATCTTATGCCAATCACTTAAAAAGGACTGTAAAGACAACTCTCTAATACATGCCTTGGATGAATTATGGAAAAAACCATATGATTAAGGAAGATTTTATCTACTGGATGGTATAATTTACCACAGGGCCAAGCACACATGTGTCATGACAATAGTAGACAGGTCATTAATCAATCTTGTACTAAAAGAATGCCATGATAGCCCCTTTTCAGGACATCTGTCTGAAGACAGAACAAGAGAGAAAGTGAATACCTGCATATGGTGGCCAATGTGGCAGAAAGATGTTGCAGAGTATTGCAAAACCTGTGACAGATGTCAAAAAGCAAATAAATCCACTGGCAAAAGACTTGGAAATATGATCAAAATCCAAGAACCCAGCAGACCTTGGGAAATTGTCCATATGGATTGGGTAACTGGCCTACCACCAGGAGGAGACAGAAGTTACAATGCTTGCCTAGTAATTGTAGACAGATCTAGTAAAACTCCAATCTTTTTACCATGTCACAAAGATGATACAGCCATGGATACAGCTCTTCTGATATGGAATAGAGTAGTATCATGGACTGGCATATTTGCAAATATCATTAGTGACAGAGATCCTAAATTCACCTCAGCACTGTGGACAAATCTTCACCAACTATTTGGGACAAAATTATCCTTCTCCACAGCCTACCACCCACAAACTGATGGTCTGGCTGAAAGAATGATTCAGACCTTAGAAGATATGGTGAGAAGATTTTGTGCATATGGCCTTGAATTTAAAGATAGTGATGGTTTCACCCATGATTGGTGTACTCTTCTACCCGCACTAGAACTGGCATACAAAACTTCCATTCATGCCAGTACCAATGAGACTCCTGCTATTTTGGAAAAAGGATGGAATCCCAAATTACCCCAAGATTCTTTAAAGAAAGATTTGGTTGAAATACATCCTACAGCTTCCAGTTTCAAAAGAATGCTAGACAGAGCCAGGAAGCATGCAGTAAGGTGCATAGAAGACTCATTTTCATATGCTAAAGATAAATGGGACAAATCTCATGCCACTCCAGATTTCAAGGTAGGGGATTTAGTACTAGTATCCACTACAAACTTCAATAACATCAAAGGATGTAAAAAGCTCAAAGACTCCTTTGCAGGACCTTTTGTTATTAAAGCCCTCCATGGGGAAAATTCTGTTGTAGTAGAATTATCTGAAGAGCTTAGTAATAAGCATCCTACATTTCCAGTGAGCTTGGTGAAGCCATATAAATCTAGTGATGCTGAGAAATTTCCCTTGAGGAATAAAGTTCCCCAAGTTATACCTCCTATTGAGACATCTGGTACTAAGAAGATTAACAAAGTTCTTAAAGAAAGAAAATTAAGAACCAAGAAAGTGAGGGAATACCTTGTCAGGTACAGTGACCCAACTTGTGAAGATGAATGGTTAGAGGAAAAAGATATACCAGAAGCTACCAAACTCCTCAGGAGATTTAGACACACTAGAAATAGCAATATTAAAAAGTAATATTCTTTTTTTAGGGGGAGGGAATGTGAGCCTTAGAGGTAATTTCATATACCCAAAAGATCACAAATACAAAATTAACATATAAATATAAATAAAATAAATTTATTTATATTATTAAAATAAAAATCAAAATACAAATATAAAATTATATTCAAAATTAAGAATTTAATTACAATTTAAAAATAAAATTACATTAAAATTTTGAAATTGTAAAATTACATTTATACTTGAAAAAATTAAGTAAAAATGAAATTTTAACAAAATTGTAAAAAATTAAATAAATTTGGAAAAAAGTTAAATAAAAATTATTATAACTTTTTATCCAATAAATAAACATATAAAAATTATTTCACCATTTGATTCCTCATAAAAAATTAGGTGGGGTCACCTCTGAGTGAAATTTTTGTAACTCAACTCTAAATAAGGTTAAATTAAGTTTTTAGTATTTTCAATACAAAAGTTGAAAATCCTCAAAACTTTCATTTAATTCACACCACATGTGGTGTTCACCATCAATTTTTGTGTTAAAATTGAGGTGTTGTGTTTAGTTTAGAAGTTATGAGGAATTGAAGTATTTTCAATTGAATTCAATTGAAATGTCAAAATGTGCGTGTGTATTACATAAGTGAACTTTGATTTACATATTAGGTGTCAAGTATTACTGTATTGTACTGTACAATTCAATTGAATTACATATGTAAGTTATAAGTATAATCCATGATGAGGAATTAAAGGAAAAAATAAATTGGAAAGATTAAAATTGGGGGGGAAAAGGAACTCCAGCTCTAAGGGGGAGCTAGACCCCCAAAATCCTTGATGACAGGCGTGGGATGTCAAAATTCATGCAAAAGTTCATCACTTTTGGCCTGGAATTGAGTTACAGGGTCTGTGGACTCAATTGATGATGAGGTTTTGATACCAACTGGGGTAGTTTTAGCTGTTGCCAAGAGGGTAAAACTACCCTTAAGATAAAAAAAATCATGGTAAAAACAGTTTTGACTGGTTTCTAAGTCTCTTACACACATTTTGACGTGTTTTGAAGGCTCTAGAGCAAGTATTGCTATTGTAATGGCTGATTTAAGGGTCTAAAATGGCTAAAAATGGCTAAAAATGGCTTAAACCAGCCCTTTTTTGGTCCAAACAAGGGTTCAATGATGCCATAATGGGCTTTTCTGTTGTCAGAATGTTTTTCACAACTGACAAGCGTAAATTTTACTTTTGGAGTAAGGAAATTGATGGCTATAAAAGAATGTCTTCTTTGCCCCACTTTTCTCTTCATGTTAGAATCTTTTCCTTTTATAATTAGTTTAAACACTGTTAAACCAATCAATAAAAGATTCCAACCACCTTTTTTAAATCATTTTAAACCTTTTAACCACGTGAAAAAATCATTATAATCATTGTTTTTAACTCTTATAATCATTTTTACCCCTGAACCACTCCAAAAGTGAATTAAAGCATCTTTCATCACTGTAAACTTTGTCACTTTGTTTCCAAATTCACTCTGGTCACTTTTGGGCATTTTTTCTCTTTAATATTCTTTTTAAAGACTTTATTCTTTAATTAATTGCTTGCAGTTCTTTGCTCAATTAATTCCAATTGAAATTGCTCTTGAAGAAATTTCTTTTGTAGCCTTAAAATATCTCTTGTAGAGTATTTTTTGGATAAATTTTTATTGTTGGTAAAACAATAAATTTTTATAATATTATTTCTTTATACTAATAAATTTTTAAACAATAAAATTTGCGTGTTTTCTCTTAAAAATAATATTTCTTACTATTTTTAATTGATTTTTACCTTATACAAATTTTGAGGACAGGAAAAGTACTTGATTTTTAATCAAAGTTTCATATCCACACCTTACAGGCTGTGAGCCTGTGAGGTATGTATGAAATACCCATAAGGCCACAAATATCTTTATACACAGTTGATTTAGTCTTGAGCAGATTTATCAATTGGATTTAAAATAAGAAATAACAAAAAATACTTATAGCTTTTTTGGATAAACAAACTTAAAATTATTATGTGATTTTTGGATCCTACACCTAAAATATGCTAGGGAAGACCCATAGGGTATTATACCCAAAAATCATTATTTCTTAAGTTATTAGAATATTCAAAAATCTCAAAGTACAATTGAAATTTTTTTAAGATTTTTTAAAATTGTTAAATTTAAGCTTAAATTTAAAGTTGCATAAAGCTGATGCAAACTTACCAAAATTTTAGTTAAAATTGTGGTGTTGTGGATATCTACTGAATTGGCTAAGGATTTTCCATACAGAATGAAAATCCTGTGTGAGCTCAATATAAAAGGTTTTAAGGCCATAGTATGTCTTTAAATAAATTTAAAGGAAAAATCCATGCAAAAAGGTGGGACAAAGGGAAAAGACCAAACAGAGCTGGGGCACCCAGATTTTTGAATCTGAAATGATTCAATTAAGGTTGTCCACCTGTATTTGAGAATTTTAAACCTTATTCAAACTTGAAGATTAGACTTTAATCCAACCTTAAGGTTTAAACTGGTTTTATCCCAATTTGGACAGGAATTTCAAGCTGCCAAAGGGTAAATCCCAATATGCAAGCTTGAAATCAGGGCTTTGAGAACTTTCAAAACTTACTTAAGTTTAAAATTTTAATTCACCAGCATTAAAACCTTATCAAAAGTTAAGTTTTGGTGTTTATTGCTATTTTACATGGAAATATAGCAATAACTTCAAAAATTCATTAAAAATCCAATTCTTAATGGATGGATTTTCTTGAAACTTTCACACAGCTTGAATCCTGATGTTATCTGTGTATAAATTTAATTCAAATTATTTTTCATAAACATGTTTTGTTGATAATTAGCCTGGAAATTTACCATTTTAATCATACTTGAAGAAAATTAATACTTCTTTAAAAATTAATTAAATTCAACTTTAAGAGGTTTTTGCTTGAAACTCTATTTTTAAGTTTATCATGTGATGAAATTCAATTTAAATAGACTCAACTTATATCAAAAACTTAAAATAATTCATCCAAAAGAGGATAAAAGTTACTTGGAGTTAAGAATAACACCATTGACTTTAAATTTGAATTAGAAATAAGCTACCTTGAATTAAGAACCTTTTTTTTAAGCATTTTTTTTAGTTGTGACCTGATAACGCCCTCTATATTCATTATGAATCATGAGAGCTTCTCTGCAGGAATAAAGAAGAGCCTACACAAAGCTTTCTTTGCCAAAAGGCATTATTAATTCCAATCATATTAGACATTAAAGCAGGTAAAGTTTTATTAAATATCAAATATTATTATTAAAGTGATTCTTAAGTTATTTTATTCTTTATTAATTACAAAATTGAAGAATTGAAATCATAGAATTCAGATTATTGTTTTAGTCACCAATGAGACATTTTATTATATACAATTGTTGTCTTGGATATCTTTTAAAATCCACAAATTCCTCATGAAAACTCTTTAATAATATTTTTTATCATAAAAAGTTGCTTTATATCTTAAGATATTGATTTTT